>CM072995.1:5477500-6677500 GCA_037038555.1 Rhynchonycteris naso | reverse complement strand
CCCTATGTGCCCTGGTACCTCCTGGGGCAGTGGAAACCCGTGAGAATTGCCTTGCCAGGCCGGTGATTGTTCCCTCTCCCACAGGCCCTGGACGGGGCACCCTGGCCTTCAAGCACCTGTGCTGTAAGGCTGGAAGTGGTTTCTGTCCGGGGGATGTTGAGACTCAGAGAGATGGAATAACTCACCAAGGTCAGGCACCCCAGAGCTGAGGCCTTTCTCCTCCCCTGTGCCAGGGCCTCAAGCCTTGGGCAGCAGAGAGTGGGCACTGTGGTCCCTTAGGAAGCGCAAGGACTCGTTCCCTCATGGGACCCTGACTCTCTGCTCCTAATAAGAGATATCTTTTTGTGTGTGTGTTTGACAGAGAGAGACAGAGAGAGGGACAGATAGGGATAGACAGGAAGGGAGAGAGATGAGAGAGATCAGTTCTTCGTTGCGGCACCTTAGTTGTTCATTGATTGCTTTCTCATATGTGCCTTGACTGGGGGTGGGGGGCTACAGCAGAGCAAGTGACCCCTTGCTCAAGCCAGCGACCTTGGGCTCAAGCTGGTGAGCCTTGCTCAAACCAGATGAGCCCGCACTCAAGCTGGCGACCTTGGGGGTCTCAAACCTGGATCCTCCACATCCCAGTCCGATGCTCTATGCACTGCGCCACCGCCTGGTCAGGCCACAGAGATATCTCCATTGGGGTCACCATGCTAGTGAGGTGACTGTCACAGGGGTGGGTGGGGCTGTGGGCGATGATGGGACCGAGTAATGGGTGTCACAGCAAGGATGCCAGTGGTGGTGGCAGAGGTGGGGTTGGCTCAACCATTCTGGTGAGGCACATGGCCTTGTGATAGAGGAAGGTCACGGGCAGGACCACGGTGGAGCATGGGAACACCAGCCAGCAGAGAGGTAGGCGTGAAGATGCTGGTGGTGGGAGTGACCGCAGGGTACCCGGGAGCTGGCAGGGGTTGGGGGTGTGATGCTGGTGGCGATGGCAAACAATGCCCGCCCTTGCCCTGCCCTCGTTCAGCTACTCAGGCTGGAAATCGGATGCGCAAGGCGGTCAGGAGAGGTTCACATTCAGGCGTTTTTTCCTCCTGCGAGCCCCGGGCACTGGGGCCTCTCAACAAGGGACAGCCTTGCCCCCTCTCTGCACCCCTTCCCCTTCCTCTTCTTGACCTCGGGGTTAATAGCTGTTCTGATCAGGACCAATCCCTTGAAGAGCAGAGAAGCTGGTGGTTACCAGCCGTGGCCTGGAGACGTGGTCAGCAGCGTGCTGTGACCTCAGGGCCTAGCTGTGAGTGCTTAGGGAGCACTCTGGGGGTGTTGTTCCTCAAAGAGGGGGCTTCCTGGGGAGCCAGGCGGTGGGCAGGAGCCTGGCTGAGGCCAGGGGGCAGCTGGCCATAGTGACTAGGGGCGGCCAGTTCCCTACCCGCAAGCATGGCCCGGAGCTCCAGGGAGCAGAGTGCAGACCAGCCAGCAGCACGTGTCATGGTGTTTCAGAGACTCACTGACCCTTCCCTGGGGGTCACTGCCCCCCTGGGGTCCTCTGATTTACCCACCAGATGTGACCTTCCCCCTTTCCCCCGGGAGTAGCAGCCGCATATGGAGACCAGATGTGACGCTGGGACCACATGAATCAGCCTAGGGTCTCCGAATGCGGGTGACCACCAGATTGGGCAGGGAGGGCTGGCGGGCCCCAGGGATAGCTCGACATAAAAGCCCACAGGGAGCTGCATTAACGGGGGGCCTTCTGCCATGGGCGGGTGGGGTGCACTGCCGTCCTTCCTGGCACAGCGACTGCCATCACCATGGACAGAGGAGCCAAGAGTCAGGTTTCGCACCTCTGCCCCTCCCAGAGGCCTCCTCCGTGCGATGGGCTCCCCCGAGGCCGGCCTGGGGGTCTGGCCGTTCCCAGCTGCCCTCATCTCATCTGCTCCCGCCCCCACAGCTTCCTTCTGGCTTTGTTCCTCACACTTTTCCTTCCTCTGAACGTCCTGTTTTCAGCAAGATGGCTGAGTAGGGAAGGCTTTAAGAGGCCACAAATCTAATGAATGCTATCCCTCCCATTTCACAGATGTGGACACTGAGGCCGAGAGCGGGGCTGGGGGATTTGGGGGTCTGTCCAAGGTGCCTGGAGACCGGTGCCGTCAGGGCTGGGGACACAGGTCGTGCTTCTTTGACAGCCAGACTACTGTGTTCCTCTCCCCGCTCCCGGGGACCTGCCGCCGGAGTCACAGAACACTTGTCCTACCCAAGCTATGCTCCGGGGGGCATTTTCCCAGTGGGGTCCCGGTGGCCCCGTCCCCTGAGATTGCGCCTCAGCACCCAGTCACTGTTCCTGGGGTTTCCTTCCCGAGACCTGCCGTCTCAGGGAGGCGGTCTCCATACACCTGCTGCTGCGCCGGCCTGCATGGGGCTCCGCCTGACGGGGACGGCTCCAGGTAGGCCCCACCACCACACCCGAGGCCCCCGCCACCATACCCGGGGTTCCTGCCACCCCCTCCCCCGTGGCTGTGAGCTGGGGCAGGTGGGACTTAAGATTGGGAACACCTTTCCAAGTACTCTTTGACATGTGAACTGATGGTCCCAGGTTAAAGGGGCAGGGTAGGGGTCACCCCCCAGGGATGTGGCCTCCTCAGCAGGGCTGGGCGTCAGGTCTGGACCCTGCTTTGGTTCCTGTCTCTGTGCCGGAGGCCCACCCTTTAGGTTTCCTTCGAGAAGCAGTTTCCTGCTTTAAGGACAGTTTGACTCAGAGGAGCTAGAGCCCAGTGGGATGTTCAGAAGGCACAGGAGGGACAGAAGTAGCTGTGGGGGCTGCTCCTCCCAGGACAGGGCCAGGGCTGCACCCTGACATCCTGGGTACGCGCCGTGGCACCAGCCCCGCTGCGGGAGCAGAGGGCTCGCCGGGGAAATGAGTGTGGACAGACTGTCGTGGGTGGGGGGCTCAGAGCCAGACTCCCATGTGGAGGTGCTATAACTTTGCAGTAGACCCCCCTCTGCACCAGGCTCTCTCTGAGCTCGGGAGCCCGAGGGGCCCTGAGGGACTTTGGGGTGCTGAGGGTTCTGAACTGATGCCATGTGGGCAGAGCTGACCGCCTTCCCTTCTTTTCCAGACACTGAGACCCCATAAATGCTGAGGGGGCGGGATGCTCATTGCTCGACCTTTCCAGCTAGGTGGTCCCCGGCGGCACAGCCAGCAGGCCTTACCCTTTTTGTGTGTGTGTGTGGGGGGGGGCAAGTGTGGGTGACCAGGCATCTCGTGAGGCTGTGTGAGGCCCTCGGGGAGGGGAGTCTCACCCCTTCTCCAGGGTGACACCCTGGTAGCTCTGGCCATGCCCGTGTGTGTGGGGGGCATTGGGAGTCCCTCAGGCTGTCTCAGTCCCTCCTGACTGGGAGAGGGGACAGCCCGAGGTGATCTCCCTGGGTGGCTGGTTCTCAGGACGGCCCCAAACTATGAGAGCGCTTGGCTAGGGCAGGGCAGGGCCCACCCAGGGCCCACCCAGGTCCACTCTCCAGCCTGAGCGTTCTGCAAGGCAGGGCCGCCCAACCAAGGTCATCTCCCAGGGAACAGGGCTGATATCCTTTGGAGTGTGGCTCTTTCATTCTCAGGTTTTCTAATGCCCCTTCCTCTGCAGATCCCCGTGCAATCAGATGGTCTCAGGCACCTGACACCGCTCAGAACAGAGCCTAAGCACCAGGACCGGGCAGGAGAAACTGAGGCAGCCTCGTGTTGCTATTGGTTCTGAGCGAGGGGGGCATAACATTCCTCCTTTAGCCTAGGGGGACAAAAGGAGGATCCCTTTCACCAGCTCTAAGTTGGTGCCCCTACTTTATTCAAGGTCTGAGGCAAGGCTTTGGGGTTGTGGAAGGAGGTGGCAGCCCCTGGATTCTTGAGGGGACTCGGGGGGTGGCTGTTGGCTAGATCTGTCCACAGTGAGACTCCAGCTGTCCGCCACACTTCATGAAAACCCGAGTGTGGGAGGTCTGCTGTGACGCCCATCTGGGCCCTGCCCACTGCCCACAAGCCCTCTGTGTCTGCCCAGCCCTGTGGCGGGTTAGCGTCCCTGAGCACCAGACCAGGTCCTGCTCGGAGGTCCCGTACCTTCGCCCCGGGCCTGGGAAACATGTGGTCAGAGCTGCATTTTATGAAAGCAGCTGCAGCTCATGACATGCTTTCTCTGCCGGGAGATTTATGGAGCTGCGTGGTTTTAATGGTTTCTGCGGGGTTAGTGTCCTCCCCCCATTCATCCTGGCCGCTGTCTCCGTTGTCTCCGAGGCAGATGGGTGACAAGCCTTCCCTAGCCGGACTTGCCCAACAGGAAGGTACGGCTGGGGTGGGGGGGACGAGGGGCTGACCACCCAAGCCTCCTTGGGAGGGGCAGCTGCTGGAAAGCCCCTGGGGGCCTGCTCCAAGCAGCCCATAAATCCAGGAGACCTCCAGGAGGCAGGAAGCCTCCCTACAAAGGTGTCCCAGCACTCAGAGCTCGTGGGGAGAGGAGCACAGCCCACAGCCCCCAAGAGCCTGGGCTGAGGCCACGCCCCCAGGAGACCGCGCCGAGGCCACGCCCCCAGGCCGGGTAGGTTGTCAGTCTCAGGTGGGCTGGGCTGGCAGATGAATAAGCAACAACTGTGTACTTAGCTTTCCTAGAACCTGGCCCCAGGGCCCAGGAGCTCGGTTGAGGGGGCGGGGCAGAGAGTGGGGGAGGGAAGCAGGGGGTCTCCAGAATCTGCAGATGTGGGGCACCAGTCAGCTGGAAGCTGTCTCCTGCCACTAACTGCTGGAGGTGGTGGCGATGCCAGTTCCTGGGAGGGCCTAGAGCAGGCCCAGGTCTCCTGGGCCAGGGCTGGAGCTGGAGCTGGGGAGGGCGGCAGGCTCCGAATGCATGGGGCAGCGGACATGGCACCAGGTACCGCTTTGGAGAAATCCAGGCACGGAAAGGGACCCGGAGGTTCCCACTGCTCAGATTGCCTGTGGTGGCCTGACCATTTCCCGGCGTGGGACTCTGTACAGGTCAAGGTACCCTAGGAAGGGTCGCTAGAGGTGTGCACCTACGGAAGGACTCACAGGTGCCTCCCCCCGTGGCAGGGGATGGAGTAGACAGCAGCCGAGAGGGTGCCCCGGGGCTGGGCAAGGCTCCCAGTGTGCCAGCATCAACCTCTTAGAACCCTGCCTCTCAGCCAGACCAGCCCAGAGCTGGCACAGGTTGTTCTTGCCGACTCTGGCTCCCCTTTGGTCCCCTTGGGGGTCACAGCATTTCTCCGGAATGAGGCACAGGCTTCTGCCAAGGGACAGAGTCATGTGCCCCTGCCAGCCAGCGTGGCAGACTTTAGTTAGAGCCCTGCCCAAGGGCTGAGAAGGATTGCTGCATGAGAGGCCTTCCTGTGAGCCCTGGGGTGGCATGGCTGGGGATGGCTGCCCTGGTGTGGCAGGGGGTGGGGGTGCGCTGGCGTGGCGGGGAGATGGCCGCCCTGGCGTGCGGGGGTGGCCGCGCTGGCCTGCCTGCAGTCTCACTGGCCACTGCAGGGAAGGAGGGCTTACTGCACAGATACGGGCAGCTCAGGGACTCTGCAGCCAGAAGGCAAGTGGGACTTGGAGGCCTTGCTCTCTGGAGCCTGAGTCCTCTCAGCTTGTTCTTGCAGAGCTCTCTGTTCCACCGTGTAGGTGTGCTTCCTCCACAGCTGCTGGGGGCTTCACCAGCTGCCCCAGCTCTGCTGGGCTTTGTGGAGCCAGCCTCCCGTCCCTTCTTGTGGTCTCTGGTTCCCACACCCCAGTGCCTGCTGCTACCTGCACTCGCGGGGAGCAGAGCCCCGTGGGACATTTGCAGTAGCTCTCCAGCCTGAGCCCTCATTTGTTGTGTGAGCAAGGGCTCAGAGGCAGGGAGGGTGTTCCAGGTGTGGACCCTGAGATCGGGCTGCCTGTCACTGAGGGTGCCCAGTGCACAGCAGGCTGGGGCTGGGCACACCTTTCTGGTCAGCATCTGCCTCGGTCACTCTCTCGTCTCTGCTCCAGAGAATGGCCACTCTGCCCTCTGAGCTGGCCTCCTGAGGGTCATCCCAGCTCCTTCAGTTCTGAGTACAGGGTGGGGATCCTCACCACGCCCTGTGTTCTGGCCTCACTGGGGTCAATGTAGGATGACATCAGGTCAAGGGGCTTAGGCAGCCTAAGATCTGAGACTGGCTGGCCTGGGGCGAGTGTTGCATGGGTGGAAGGGGCCCCCCCTTGGGGGCTATGGTCCTGGGATGGCAGGGCTGCCGGGGTCACTGCACCCAGCCCCGGCGGGGCAACACACGGCTCCTGGGAGACCCTGGTCGTCCCGGCTCCCAGCGGAAGGGCTGTCGGAGGTGGCTGCAGCCGGTGGTGCCATGCCGGGCTGTGCAGATGCACCTGGGGCGTGCTGCGCAGCTCTGCCTGAGGTCACCATTTTGGATGGATGTTGAATATTCTTCGCTGTATGTGCACTGCAGGGACTTGGCCCATGCACTGCGTGTGCAGCTCGTACTTGGTGGGCTGTGTAATGTGTGGAGGTGTTGCCAAGGGCAGCGGGAATGTGGAGTTTTTCCAGTATAATCACACGAATCCTACCCCCACCCTCCTCGGCCCCTGTCCCGGGCCTGTGCTGTCTCACCCTACGGCGAGGGGGCTGTCAGCAGCTGCTGGGGTGGGAAGAGGGCAAGGGCCAGTGCTTTGTTCCAGCTGACCAGTGTCCCCTGCTTAGATCTCTGAATTCTCGAGACCAGCAATGTGTCTGTGGGTGGGTACAGGCTGTGTCCTCAGTGTCAAGCAGGTCATGCTGTGCTGGGCGTGCCTGGGAAGTGAGGTGGGGACTGCTTTGGATGCCCTGCCTGGTGTTCCAGCACATTCCTTGAGAGGCAGTGGGGGCTCCAGACCGAGAAGGTCTCAGAAGAGCTGGGGGCCCTCCTCAGGACTGCCTCCCACCTGGCCCAGAGCTGGGGCCCAGCCTCTCAGGGCGCTGATTCTAGCTGTGTTAGTTCTGTAGGGCTGCCGGACGGGGACCTTAAACAACACACATGTATTCCGCACAATTCTGGAGGCTGGAAGTGCGGGCGGAGGTATCAGCAGGGGTGCTTCTTCTGAGTCCCCGTCCTTGGCTTGCAGGAAGCGCACTCTCGCGATTTCCTCGTGGTCGCCCCTCTGTGCCTGTGTCCCGAGCTCTTCATCTTATGAGGACAGCAGCCGTGTTGGAGTCCAGCCCTAATAACTTCGTCTGAACTTGGTCACCTTTTAAAAAGGCTCAGTCTCCAAATATTGTCACATTCTGAAGGACTAGGAGTTAGGACTTCGACTATGAATTTTTGGGGTCACAGTTCAGCACAACACCAATAGATGCTCAGTGCCTAGGATCAATGTCAAATTCCCTAGGGGCCCCAGCCAGAGGCTCCTTCTGTAGCATCCTCCTCGGGCCACCCCTACACCCCACCCCCGGTTGGGGACCCCGTGGCTGTCCCAGGGCTCTGTGGTCCCATGCGAGGAAACAAGGCATCCTGAGGGAGGCTCATTCTGTATTCAGCTCAGTCCCGAGGAGAGGAAACCAGGGCCCTCAGGGAAGTGGGGGTGGCTCCCCGTTGCTTAGCTAAGGGGCACTCTGTTGCCACGGTGACCTCTGTCTGCACAGTCAAACACACACAACCCAGCCACTTCTCTTGGGCTGGAGGGTTCCCCACCTCCCCATCAGAGTTCACACTGAGTATTGAGTCCCTTGGTGACAAAAACATGGAAACGGTTGCCATGGCAGCCATTCTTTGGAGCCTTCAGACTGGAGTGCAAAGTTCAGGATGCCCAGGGACAGCTGCAGTGAGAATCCGGGAAAATCCGCCACTGCCCTCATCCCAGAGGGATGAGGTGATGATGCTTGATGCTCCCCTGGGCCCAGTCATCCCTTCCCCTCCCCATCGCCCTAGCACAGGGGTGGGGGGCGCAGGGAGGTGCCCTGGGAATGAAGACGGCAGAGCGGCACCCAGAATCCTCCCAGAATCCTTGAGGGAAGCTGGCCGGCATGGGGGATCAAGCTGAACTGTGGGTGGGCCCAGTGTTGGGAGCTGTAGGTGGGCAGGTGATGACTACTAGGCGTTCCCTGGGGACATGTCTTCCTGGTTGCTGAAGTCCCCGAGCTAGCTGGTGACTCAGTGTTCTCACCTGTAATCTGGAGGGACAAGCTGCTGCTTCTTTCTCAGGAGGGCTCATGGCCACTCAGCTGCCAAAGCGATGTTCAGCCTGGTCCAGGCTGAAGAGTTCCGGGTGTGCTGAATGGGGCTCAGCTAGGGGCAGTCACCCTGTTCTGCCCAAGGGGATGGGTAACATGGCCCTGTGCAGAGGGACCGGGCCCAGATCACTGGGGGTGCAGTCAGTTCCTGCAGACTGCCTCTAGTCTTCCTGGACACGAGTAGACTAGGGTCTCAGACCTTGAATGGAAGTCACTGTGGTAGAAGCCTCTCCATTTATTCTCTGGGTGGGGGGTAGGGGTAGGGGTGGGGGAGGGATGGAGAATGAGTATGTGCCCACACCAGCAGCAGTTCCCTGAGTAGCCCCCAAGGGGCTCTGGTGATCTGAAATGCAACAACCAAAAGGTTGTGCAGTCAGGGTTGTTTAAGAAACACATGCATGTGCTCTTGTGTGTACACACACACACACACACACACACACACACACATGCACGCGCGCATTTGTACATGAAAAGCTCTGAAAAGTCCTGCAATAAGGAAATTGCTTGACTTTGTTTAACGCAGTATTTAAGATTTTTTTTGTGTGTATGTGGGAAAGACAGAGAGAGGGAGAGGGGCAGACAGGAAGGGAGAGAGATGAGAAGCATCAATTCTTCGTTGCGACACCTTAGTTGTTCATTGATTGCTTTCTCATATGTGCCTTGACCAGGGGGCTACAGCAGACCGAGTGACCCCTTACTCAAACCAGATGAGCCCACGCTCAAGCTGGTGACCTCGGGGTTTTGAACCTGGGTCTTTTGTGTCCCAGTCTGATGCTGTATCCCCTGTGCCACTGCGTGGGCACTCCTGAACACGGTATTTGAAATATCTATTTGGGCAGGGTTTTCTCTTTTTTTTAAAAAAAAATCAGTTCCTAGTTTTTGGTTGTTGTTTGGTTGGCTTTGTTTTGTTTTTATTTTTGTCTGTTTGTTTTGTTTTTTTAACTCTTATAATATTTTGTGGAAATAACATTTGGTAACATTGACTAGGGCACTGATTCTCCAACTGTATTCCCTGGGTCAACAACTTCAGCAGCTCTTAGGAATTTAGGAGAAATGCATCTTCTACCCCCCCCCCTCCCCACTCCAGATTTATTGAAACTCATGTTTTGACAAGCCCTCCAGTTTGAGAACGCCTGTACTAGGGGAACTGTTCCCCGAGAATTGGGAGGAAGGGGAATGAGGTGAGGAATCTGAAAGGTGTGGGTGGAGTGAAGGCAACCTGGCAGGGAGGGGAAGTGGGCAGTACCAGAACCCTGGACTCCAGAAGAGGTGCTGGGATGGGCACTGAGATCCCATTAGGGTTTTCTGACATTGAGTCACGTGCAAGGCTGTGTGTCTGGTGTCCTGAGGCTTGTTCCATGGTTGGGGCCTTTGGAAATGCCTAGGAGGGCCGCTGGTCCGTTCTTCCTGCCTGTGAGGAGCATCCAACTCTTTCTGAAGGCACCTGCCCTGGTCAGCGTCCTGGAGACAGGGGTCAGTTCCTGTAGGTTTCTTCCTGCTTTCCTGGACCCTAAGAGGGAGCTGGTCTCCAAAGGCCGGGCTGGGGGGCACCTTCAAAGTAGTCACGAGGTAAGGCTTCTTGAAGGGGTGGTCAGGGCCCAGGTATCAGGAGGTAGGGTTCCAGTTTAGCGTGGCCACCATCCACCCACGGCCCAGTGGGATACTCTGTGCAGTCACTTCCAGCTCTGGGTGTCCTTTTCCTTCTCCATCCAACAGGCTGCCCGATTGTAAGCCTCAGAGAGTATCCGGGCAGACAGGGCCGAGGTGGCCGCAGGAGCTGGGGGTGCAGGAGCGTCTCTCCGCCCCGCGGCCCACCGCCTGTCTGTGCTTCCTTGCAGCCGTCCAGATCCACATCCTGAAGGCAGACAAAGCGGGGGACTGGTGGAAGTTCACGGTGAACATCATATCCGTGTACAAGCAGGGCACAAGCCGCATCCGGCGCGGTGACCAGAGCCTGTGGATCCGCTCGCGGGACATCGCTTGCAAGTGCCCCAAAATCAAGCCTCTCAAGAAGTACCTGCTGCTGGGCAACGCAGAGGACTCGCCCGACCAGAGCGGCATCGTCGCGGACAAGAGCAGCCTGGTGATCCAGTGGCGGGACACGTGGGCGCGGAGGCTGCGCAAGTTCCAGCAGCGCGAGAAGAAGGGCAAGTGCAAGAAGGCCTAGCGCGGAGGCAGCGGCGCGCCAGGCGCCGGGCGCCGGGCGGGCACGCGGGCGGGGCGCGGGCCGGGCAAGCGGGCTTCGCGCCACCACCACGGCGAGGACTTGGCCCGCGAGGGCTTTCCCAGGTAGGGGGAGGGTGGGGGCGGGGCCGCGGCCGGCGCGGGTCGGGTCGGGGCTTCGGCAGCTCCTCTCCTGGCGGCCCCTCCCCTCGCCCCACTCTGCGCGCCTTCCGCGGCACTGCGCGCGGGGAGGGGTGCGAAGCAGGCCAGGCCCTGGAGAAATGAGGACGAGACTTAGCTACCTCACGGGCTCCTTCCAGAGCAGGGACGGGCTTCCCTAGGGCCAGGTGGGGTGGCCCTGGCGGGGGCGCGCAGCCTGACCTGGGCGCCAGGGACTGGCGCAGGACCAGGACCGCGCAGGCGGCAGCGCATCTGCGGCCCGTGTACGGTGAGGGAGAAGGGGACGTGAGAAGAAGAACTGTGAATTCTCAGGCCCCGCTTGGACCGGGGGCTGAGTAAACCCGGCCACACCATCACCCCAAACATAAAGGACCGAAAATCCCCTCCTTTCCCTCTGAACCTTCTTTGTCACAGGACCCCTGGTTGGGACAACTTGGGCGCCATGTGAAGGGGCTAGGTGGGTATTCCGACCAGCGGAAGCAGCCTGTGCCACCAGGATTCCCCTTGCAGGCTAGGTCTCCATTGCCACCTGCTGAATTGGCCCTTCTGGGTGGGGTGGGGAGGTTTGCAGTCTTGGAGCGGGACAAGCAGAAGACCCTGCCGGTGCCCATGCCCACCCAGCTGGGGTTTGGGTGCAGGTCCAGGATTCTGGCCCACACAGAGGGCAGGGGACCCAAAGACACCCCTAAGCAGCTCAAGCCGGGTGGTCACTGCCTCCTCACACTGGAGCTGCCTGTTGGAAGAGGCACTGGGAAGGCAAACCTCCCAGAGAGTTTCCTTTTTGGAAACTTGGAACCAGCCCCTTTGTGACATTTTCCAGGGGTGGGGGAAGGGGCACCGGCAAGGTTTATGGCAGTGACACTATTTGGGTAATGACATCAGCTCCTATGAGGCCCCTCGGCAGTGTCAACAGCTGGGGAAGGCCTGCATGGGCACGGAATGCAGGCGGCAGAGGTGGCTGGGCCAGGCTGGGGGAAGGGGCTTGCCCCGCAGGACTGGGTCTGCTTGCTGGCTCAGCAAGGAGCCAGAGCAGCCCTGGGCAGGGCCGGGAACAGCCAGGCTCCTGGGTACCAAGAAAACCACGACCACTTCCTGCTGGCTTTGCTCACTCCTGGCTCCCCAAGGGAAGGCGCAGAAGCTGCTAGGCCAAGAAAGCTTGCTCCTCCAAGCAGCTGTCTCGGTCTGTCCTGGGCGTCACCTCGCCTACACCTCTCCTGCAGCCCCCTTTCTGGACGACTCCTGTGACCCCTGGTGTGGCCTGACCCCCTTTCCAAAGCTTCCTGGAGACTTGTCTTCAAGCAGGCAGCCCAAACCTTTGGGTCCGATTGCCTCACACAGAGCCTTGTTCCTGTGCCCCAGGGTCTACTGCCTCTCCTCCTGCGCTCCGTCTGTCCTGCCCAGAGGGAGGCCACACCAGGTACACTGAGTTAGAGGCCTGGCTCCCTTCCCCGGCAGGAAACTGGTTTCACTTTCCTGCTGGAGTTGGCCGGCTCAGAAGGGTTACACTAAGTATGAAGCGTGGCCCCCACGGTCTGCCTTCCCTCTGCGTCCTCTGTTTCGCCGGCGTCACGGCTGCCGTCTGCTGAGCACCTGCTCTGTGCCTGGCACTTTACTCACCTGATCTGTTATGCTCGTGACAACCCTTTGAAGCCGGGATTCTCACTCCCACTCCCACCAGTGAGGAAACCGAAGCACAGGTGCCCGAGGTCACCAGGCCAGCAAGTGGCAGGGCTAGACTCACACTCTGGAGCCAGGCTCTCTGACCACGGCCATGCTGCCCCTTGCTCACTGCACACTCAGTTCCCACAGTCGGCTGGGAGGGGGTGCTCCTTGGGGCGGGGGGGTTGCCACGGAGACCCTGGCCCTGGTTACTGCCTCTGGCCTGGAGAATAGAAGTGGCTGGCAGGGTGGGCACAGTAGCATCTTCAGAGCTGGAGCAAGAATGGTGGGCGAGGCTGGTTGTATACTCAGCACGGGGCAACCCCTGGAAGCCCCAGGCTCTGGAAGGCAGGCCTTGGCTGAGCTAAGACACAGTAGAAAGGACATTTGGCTACCTGGGGGTGCTTGGAGGGGTTTCAAGAAGGACTGGCAAGGATGACTGGGGCCGGGGAGAGGACAGAAGGGCCCTGGGAAGAGAGATTTGTCTCTTCCTCAAACCAAGGCCCGGAGCATAGGGTCCTCTCTCCTAGCAGTCGGCTCTCCTCTGATGCCCAGCGTGGTTTGCTGAGCACCAGCTGAACCTTGAAGGCCTTGGCACTTGGCTGGCCCGCAGTCCGGTAAAGGCACTGCTCGGGTCGTTGTCCTGTTTCTGTCTACCACCGGCCTGGCTTCTCTGGCCTTCCCAGAAGGGCTGCAGCAGCTCCATCACCTCCCACCCTGGGTCTGAGTCTCCCCAGGCCCATTGAAGGGCCATCACTGGTGGTCTTTGAGGTCTCCCAGCGCTGGAGACAGCAGCCAGCCAAGCACGAAGGCATCTTGCTTTCAATTCAGTCTGCCTCCGGCCTCACCCTCTACTCAGCACCCTGAGGGAAAAGGCCAGCTGGTCCACCTACTGGCCTGGCCTCTAAAGAACATTGGGATCAGTCATCACCAGCCTTCCGCATTCACCGATCCAGCCAGAACCCAGCCTGCCGCTCCTCTGAGTCCAGCCACCAGCTTCAGCAGGGAGGACCCCTCCTTGGGGAAGCACCCCCGTGTGGGGGCGGAGGAACTAGGAGCTGAGCTGGGCCCATTTGTACAGTTAGAAAGGGATGTAAAATGGAACTAGGTCTTGATTTTGAAGTGTATTAACCAGAATTGTGATGTCTAGGTGTTTGAAGAAAAAAACAGACCAGATTAGTCTTATTATTATTATTTTTTAAAACAAACAGATTCCCCAGTTGTCCCCTCTCTTACCTGCCGGGTGGTCTGGAGCCCCTGACAGCGGAGTGCCTGCTTTACTGACACACGGTGAAGCTGAAGACCAGGGCAAGGGGAGGGGGGCGGGTGTGGGGCTGCCCTGGACTCAGCTGCAGGCTGTGGCTTCCTTCCTGAGAAAGCAGGGCAGGGGGCAGCGTCTCCGGGAGGGGCTCCTTCCCTCCAAGCAGGGAATTTAGTTCTGTCATGAGTGGAAGGGAGGCCGTGAGCTGCCCCAGGGCTCCTAGTGACCTCTTGGAAATCTGCCTCCATAGTAGCGTGTGCAGGAAATGTGTGCAGACTTTCTGGGGTTCTCCCCAAGTTAGATTGAGACTGAAATCCAGGAGACCCAGAGGGATCAGGAAATGGTCCCTCCCGGAAACTGAAAAGCGTCGGAGTCTCCATTGCTCAAAGGAAGCCCGCATCCCACCCAACATGAGAGACTGAGAGCGGACAGACCAGACTCCTTGGTGGGGTTTCTGGGCCATGCCATACCCTAGGGGTATCCAAATGTGTCCTCTGGGGTCTCACCCTCTGCCAAAACCAAGCCAGCCCCCTCCCGTGTCATTGGACATCTCTTCCCGCCCCCTGCCCCCAAGTGCACTCCCCGTCCCCCGGAAGTTCCCCCTGCGTTTCGGAACTCTGTTCAGTCAGAATGGTAAATGTTTAGTTGTGACCATGACATATTGTTTGGGTCAGTGTTCCTTTCCAATACATACTAATATATTATGGTTATTATATATGAATATATTTAATGACATGGAAAAAGTTGTGGATTTTTTTAAGGTTTTTTTTTTTTTTTTTTTTCGGTTAGAGATGTAATGGACCCAGATGGAACTTGTAATGTGGGTGTCACATGATAGAACTAAATTCAGATATCAATTTAAATAAACTCTTGTACACTGTTCTTTGTCTCCCGGACTTGACTGGTGCGCCTCAGCTGTGGGTGTTGGGCACGCAGGGAGAGAGAAGGATGGACCGTCTTTGTGCCCCTTACGGAATATAGATTCTGGTCTAAGACTTCTCCAGCAAGACGGAGTCACTGGTGTTTCACAGAGCCTGAGACAGAGCCCCAACTACCAAAGGAAGAATAAAAAAGGAGGGAAGGAAGGAAGAGAGGAAGAGAGAGAGAGAGAGAGAGAGAAGGAAAGCGCAGTTTTGCTTGGAAAGTCCTTGGAGCTTGCTGGTTCCAAATGTGGTTTTCAGCTCAAATGGGTCAAGCTACATCTAAGTGCCCAAGCGAGAGCCATCCCTGGCCTCGCTCCTGGCCACGCCTTGGGGCTCCCAGGCAGGGGCACCGCAGGGCAGAGACTGCCAGGCGGTGTTCTTCCCACCTGCCCCAAACCCGGCAGCAGGGCAGAGTGCACCTTGCAACGCCCATACGATGTGGAGCCTACAGGCCGGCTTTCTGCCTTTCACAGAACCGGTTTCTTCTACTCAAAGCCGAGAGAAAGCTCACAAGAAGAGACACCCGGGTTAGTGAAACGCAAGAATTTTTCTTCTAGCCGTCGCTACTGACGTTGTGCGGTGCAAGGCCTGGCCGGCGGCCAGCGCCACGCAGCCAGCGGGAGCTGAGCTCACTGGGTTTCTGAGAAACTATATGTAAATCTCCAAATGGTTGTGATTTCTCTATTACATAAACAATTCAGTCATTAGGACATGTTGTGTTGCCATGCGAAGTGGAGCCGATGGTCACCAGGAAGCTATAATTCCTGCACCCAGCTGTTTCTAAGTCTCCGCGATGGGTCTAGTCCAGCTCCTCCAGGATGCAGTCAGCTGGCTCTGTGGAGGCGTGGACACCTTCTCCCTGCAGCGTGGGGAGCTGGCTTCGCCCATCCTCCGGAAGAAATAGGGCTCGCCCAGCCTCCTTGAAGGGTCTGGCTCTGAAGGACAGGAGCTGTGTTCTCAGCACTAGGGGCCAAAGCCAGGGCCACTAGAGACAGGACTGCCCTCCGCTGTCCCGATCAGTCTCAGGTGTAACTCCCTGCTGGAATGGTAGTTCCCGACCCTGGGTGGCCGGGGGACAGAATGCAGGTCTCAGGTGACCGCACCTGCCAAGAAGGAAAAAAAAAAAAGCTTCTTCTGTAGTCTCGGGCTCTTCTCCAGGCCGGTTCCGACCTAGCCGGACCGCCTGCCTGATCGCGGGCCTACCATGAGACGGGCTGAGAAGTGTTTGCTACGCTTTGGTCATTTGTTTCAAGGGTCAGGTTCTCAAGGACTCTCAAGATGGGGCTTTTTTTTTTCTGCCCTTCATTAGAAAGCTTCCTGTGACTGAGACTCATATTCTTTGGGACCCCACCCTGCTGGCCGGGGCTAGCAGCTGTAGCCCGGGTCCCAGGGCTTGAAGGGAACACTGTTGATCAGTGACACATTAGAATGGGGACTGTGGTTAGCAGTGTTGCCCTGTCTAGCCCGAGATTGACAGCAGCTGTCAGACTCTGCAGGAAACAAGCTGCGGAGAACTGGCCCCGGGGGGTTGGAAAAGCCCGTTTTTAGAGACTGGAATGGTTAGGCGCGCGGAAGCTAGGCGATGCCTGTCAGGAGTCGGGGTCTAGCGCAGGCCAGTCAGAAGCCCAGACTGATGCTGTGTGCCAGGGGGAGAGGGCGTGCCAGGGTCTGCCGCCTCTCAGAGAGGTGCATTCGCGGCCGCAGAGCCACCGTCCCCGCCCGCCCTTCCCAGAGCCCGTGCCTCGGCACGGGCGCTGCCTGCTCATGCCTGAGACCCTCAGACTGGAGCCTTGCCGGGGACAGCCGCTCGTTTCAGCAAAGAGGTCAATGGGGAGGAAGGCTACCGTTGTCCCTACCACTGGAGGAGGGATGGATGAATCCTGGCCCACTTTTTAAAATAAAGGGGGAAAAGAGACCCCACTGATAAAAGATGAGCTTCAGTGTTTGCGGAGAGCGGTGACCCCGAAGGTGGAGCGGTGGGGAGGGACGATGGAGGCTACAGGGGCCGAGGCCACTGGCAGGCAGAGGGACACTCGGCCCCAGGCCAGCGGCAGCCTCGTGGAAGAAGGTCCCGGGGCTGTGCTGGGGCCCCGGAGATCTGGAAGGGAGCAGATTGCCCTGGGGCTAGTGAAAACTAAGGTGTAGTTACAGTTATTAATAATAATGACGTTTCAACAGAACAAAAAAGTAACCAGTTGTAAGCGGGTATCTGGCTTTCCTTATATGGTATCCAGACTTGAAATGCTTGTACTGAATAATCAGTTAAGTTAAACAACACTTATCCTGTTATTTTAATAAAGGTGTGTTTTGATTGCAAAAGCACCTGAGGTACGGGCCTGGAAACCCTGTGTTGCCCCTTTATGCTTAAGGGTAAGTGAGGTCTGACCGCTCACAGCGAGTCAGAGCAGGGGGCCCTGGAGGCTGCGAGCCCGCAGCCAAAATGCCGACTTCATGTCAGCTGTGAAGCCACAGATCCCCCAGAATGGCCTTGTCACTTCTGGTCTGCCCTTCGGTTCAGAGTGTGGTGGATGTCCCCATGTGAGAAGCCCACCCCAAGAGAGCTAAGGAGCAGGGGAGCCTTCCTGCCCAGCGTCCTCGCCCACCCAAGGCCTGGACAGCAGGTCCTCACGGTCCAACCTCACCAGCCCCCCAGCCCACCCCCATATGCAAGTCCAGAGAAGTGAAGTCACTTGTCCAGGTCGCCCAGCTCAGCTAGCCGCGCTGGGCCGGGCCTGGAGCCCACTCATTTAAAGAACAGAAGCTGTTGTGTGCGGACATCAGCTCAGTGTTTGGCTGGAAAAGGCCTTTCCGTGTGGCAGAGCCAGAATGCCGGGGTTCTGGTTCCAAGCCAGCCCACGAGTTGCCAGGGTTCCGTGCTGAGCAAGTCAAAAGGAGGTGAGAAAGTCAAATAGACCTTCAGTGCTGCCTCCCATGGGCCCCAAAGTGGGAGGCTCCAAGGAGACGCTGTTGATACAGACTTGGGGTTTTGCACGGCAACACTGGGAAGACGTGGCTGTCCAGATTCTTCATCTTCTGTTGGGTGATCCGTGGGCAACCACCCGGCGTCCACCCCACAAGCAAAACACATCCCAGGACGGCTCACCGTCCAAGAGCCCTGACGAGTGTGGCCCTCTCCTTTGGGAACTTAACCATCTTGACACCAACCTGCTCCCTTTTCCTCTCCTTCACCTTGCCATCCGGCTCCCTGACAGCATGGCCATGCCCATGCCCACCTTCACTTCCTGCCCAATCCTTTAGCACTGCCAGCAAAACAGCCGGGCCGTTCTACTAACGCTGTGCCCAGCGCGGGTGTGTGCGGGCGTCCCCGGAGGTCAGCGGGCGTCAGGGTCCAGCTAGATAGGAGAGCTTGCTCTGCCCTGGCTGACTCACGTGTGCTCACCAGAGTTCTCTGTGACGCTGGGCGGAGAGGGGGACAGGGTCCCTGGGTGTGGATTTGGAGATCAGCTGGCCCGGTGGGTTCAGACGTGGGTCAGTGAGGAGTCCCTTTTTGGCCCCTACACGTGGCAGCTGACCGGGTCCTCAGAGCGACCCTTTGACGCAGGACATGTGCTTCTCTCCATTCTCTAAAGCGGGAATGGACAGAGGTCCCTGGCCACACAGCTGCTAAGAGGTGTGGTCATCAGTGAGGCCAGACCGTTCATCGCCCAGTTCAGGCTCTCTGCCTTTTGGGCACTTCCTGGGCCCTTCATGGCTGAGCAGGGCCAGGTGATGGTCCCGGCCGGGGAGCTGTGAGCGGGGGAGACGGGCTCACGTCTGAGAGAGACACTGCTGTCAGTGTCAGGGTTTCCAAAGTCCCCTTTCCCGTCTGAGCTCGCAGTGGCCATTCCATCGGCTCAGCTTCTGGGTGACAGGGTGCCGTCAGAGCTCCCACTTGACCTTTGGGGGACTCCGAGCAGGACACCTAGGTCAGGGGTGGTGGGTGGGTCTAGGCCGCTGCCATTGGGGTGTCTATGAATGCAGCCGGGTCCTGTCTTGCTCTCGCCACTGGGAGCAGAGTCCCCGTGTGTGCTGGGCAGGGCTGGGCCGCCCCTCCTGGGGAGGGACGTGTGTGTCACGGCCACATGCTCACACTGGATGGAAGGAGGACTGCTCAGGTGCAACAGGACCAAGTGGGGCCATGTGGTGGCCCAGTCCACCTAGGGAAGAGGTGCCAGGAATAGGGTCACCCACACTTTGCAGGGATTTGCAACTGAGCAGTCCCCGGAAGTCATGGTTCCACTCCCTGCAGCCTGGATGTCTGGACCCAGGTCTTCCCTCCACCCCGGAGTCTCAGGCCTCAGGGTCCTAGGATGTCCCGCTGCACCAGGCAGCGCCATGCTTCTCCTCTGTGCCTAGCTATGTGCATGGGGGTTTAGGTCACGCCCTGTTGAGACTAGTTGCCCACTGTACTTAGAAAATCCATAGGTGAGCCCCCCCCCCCCCCGAGGACTTTTCTACCACAGGCCTGTATTTTGCTTTTTCTCAGTGAACTTATGCCCCGTAACCAACCCGAATTCTTCTCCCTTTTGCCACAGAGGGCAAAGCCAGGCCAGCTGGCAGCGTGCTAGCTGTACAGATAGGAGAGAGGGCAAGGAGCTGGACCCTCTAGCCTACACCCTGGAACTCCCAGGCGCTCCCGTGGGCCTGGGGTCCTCTGCAGGCCTGTCCCGTCTGCCCTGTTCCATATGTACACGCACACACACGTGCTCTGTGCACACACTTGCACACCTTGCACACCCACACACTGGGTTGTCAGAACCAGTTAAGGAGTCAGATGAAGGCACTGCTCCCCTGACTTCATGATCACACCTTTCTCTGAATCGTAACCAGTGCCTTTCAGAGTGGCCCCTTCCCACGCCACCCTCCTAGTCCAGCAGACATGCTTCTGGCTGCTTACAGACGTTTCAGCCTTGGGCGTGGGGTGTACTAGGACCGAGCAAAGGAAGAGGATGTGCTCCTCGGGTTGGACCCCACCGAACCCAGAAACAGTTCTCAGCAACAGCAGCAAGCAGCACTGGGAGTGGTGACTCACGGGGTGACCGGGGCAGGGTGGTGGTGACGCGCCTGTGTCACACTGTGTCCGTGTGCCTATGTCACCGCCCTCATGCCACTCCTTTCTCCCTGCCGGGACAGTGCGGCCAGGACTGTCCACTTATTTCCTACGTGGACATCTGACTTCCTTAGCAGACCAGACATTCAAGGTTACAAACCACCCGTCAGTGTGGTGTCATCCCCCAGGGCGCCAGCTCACTTCGGGGTGGGTGGAATCTGCTGGTAGCCACGGGCAGTGACCACGTGAGGAACCTTGGGCTAGCACCAACATGACCAAGGTAGGACCCAGAAGGGCCACCCAGAGCCTGACACCCCCAGTGGGCGCCACGCAATTTGCTTTCACCAAAGCAACGCACACCAGGAGCTCTGAGCTTTGAGGGAGTTTATTTGAAGCAACTTTCATGTATCAAAACAGTGCTGGGCTTCTCTTCGTCCTTGGCAGGTGGCACAGCTGGAGGCCCCTTTATTGCCACTAGCTGGTAGGCCAGACCGCAACGACCACGATAGCCACGAGCAGCAACAAGATCACCATGATCATCCCTGAAAAACAGAAGCGGAACAGACCCCTTTGAGTGATTCCCACAGGACGAGCATCACACATGCCAGTGCGTGTCATCGGCGAGGCTGACGGAGGCAGGTCTCCGGGGCACCCCCGTGGATCCTCTGCTTTGTGCTTCAGCACCTGACGGGGCGTCAGCAGGTCCAGGGCGCCGCCGCTGCACACCTCTGGCTTTGTGGGACTGTGGCTGCAGAAGGGAGGGGCCTCAGGGGACACTGGTCGGCTCCCACCCCACCACCTCGAGGGCTGTGCCTGCTGAGTGCAGGAGCTCCTGACAGCAGAGCTGGGCAGCCTGGGAGGCCTGGGGGGGGGGCGCTCCCATTCAGCACTCGGTTGGGCAAGGAGAACCCCAGCTTATGCGTGCAGACCGGCCCTGTCTTCTGTCTGCATTGATGAAATGCTGACAAAGCCAAGGGCTTCCGAGTTTACAAAGAAATCCGTTCTAGAATCCCTTCTCTCCACTGTCCGCATGGCTCTGCTTTTTCTTCCGGAGCCCAAGATACTGATGTCATCCATCTATAAAAATAACCCACAGAGGGACTTCTTCTTCATCTATACATTTTTATGTTAGTATTTTCTCTGTTTTATTTCCCCAAGTTGTTGGCTGGGGAGGGGGAACAAGGGAGAGTCTCAGCCCCCACCCCCGCCAGCCGACCTGCTCCCTGAGCTCTGCTCTGCCTGCCCCGCTGGCCTCCCCAGCTCCTGTGTCTGAACTCAGGAAGGCCTGCTCCTGCAACGCCAATGAAGGGACCAGGGGAACACAACCCCTCCACGCGCGCCCAGTGTGACGAGTGTGTCCCGCGGCCAGGCCCGTGGAGCCCATGTGGTCACGGCGTGTACCCGAGAGGCGCCGCTAGCCCAGGGCAAGCACTCAGTGAGCGTTCGCTCGCCGAAGGTTCCGGGAGTGGCCAAGGCCACAGGACGGAAGCAAGGAGCAGGGAGACAGAGCACCCGCTCTGGAAAGTAACAGGTGAGTCAAACCCACGGGACCATGTGGTCGCCGGGCCACCAGGGTTGCCCACCCCAGACTGAGCTGTTTCTGGAAAGGTCCGGGCCCTGAAGACTTCAACCACTTACTCTCAGAGGAAGCCATGAACACATTATTGAGCTTACTAGCTAGATAACCACTGACTATTTAAATGTCAATTCATTAAAAGGAAGCAAAGTGAAAAATTCAGTGACCCGGTTGCACTAACTAACCCTATTTCAAGTGCTTATTAAGGAGCCACACGTGGCCGATGGTTACCATGCTCCACGGAGACAATCAAGAACGTTCCTATCGTCACAGAAAGTGCATACTGACGAAGCGGGAGCTTGACTATTCCTGCTATGGCTGCGCCCCGGATTCTCCTACAGAACCTGGCACGGGCCCACCGGGGGAGCTCGGTGCACATCTGGAGCAAGACCCTGAATGCCGGCAGGTCGGCGTCTTTGCTGCGCTCTCTCTGCGCCTGGACAGCTTCCCGCACCCGGGCTCTGCTTCCCCTTCCTCTTGAGTCAGCTGTGCTAAATCATCTTTTGTTTGGGGCATGGCCCGTTTTTCCCGAGTATTTGGAAGTATTGGCTTAATAAAACGGTTCGTTATATTCTTATAATCCACACACGGTGCCTGCTGTATCTACACCTTTCTTTCCCTGTCTAACCACTTATTTGTGCGTTCTCTTTTCTCTTGACGAGCCTTGCCCCAAGGTGTGCCTTTTTATTCATCTTTTCCAAGATCGAGTTGGACTTGGTGGATCAGCCTTCGTTTGTTTTGCTCTATGAGGATCGGCATTTGTTTTCCCGAATCCTGCCCTTCTTAGACTTTCTCTGAATTTACCTTGCTGTTCTTTCTATAACTTCTTGGCTTGAAAGGCAACTCATTCATTTTCCAGCTTTCTTCCAAATATTACTCCCCTAAACCTTGATATGAAATAATCAATAATTGTTAGTTTCCAAATTCTAAATACTTAAAGAATTTCAACAATATCTTCTTTGGGCCAGTAATTGTTTAGATGTGTGCTTTAAATTTCCAATTATATTGAAACGTACTTATCAAAATATTTATTTATTTTTAATTCTGAGTAATAACATATGTACAGCATTTTGGTGTGAAAACTATCTGTGATTTCTGTTGCTGACAAAGTTCTACTGACACCACCGTGGTCTTGAAGAAAATGCTCTCAGCAAGAGGCCAGTGTAAACAGGAGGGCAGGGAGCTTTCTCCTCCAAGTTCACAGACTCCCTGAGTCCCCACTCGCAGATCCCCAGGTTCACCGTGGTCAGGCAGTGCCAGCTTAAACCCAGCACATCCGCGGTTTTAATTCTGACCAACTCAGAAATATATGAAAAGCTTCCCTGTCACCTCCTTGTGACAAGTGGTGCATTTTCCCTAATATACCCCCTTTCTCTGGTGGATCCAGTCTTTTGAGAGTACTCCTTCTGGAGAATTAAGACTCCCCTCACCCCAACTTCATGTGGCCGTAAACCCAAGCCTCTACATCAGGGGCCAGCACACTGTGGCCCACGGGCCAAATCTGGCTTGTGGTCTGTTTTTGTACAACCCATAAACTAAGAAAGGTTTACATACATTTAAAAGGTGGTCAAAAAGCCTAACCTATTTACTACCCTGTCCAGCCTCAGCAGAGGTGTGCCGACCCTGCTCTGCGTCCCCGTGGCCGATGACGGCCCGCCGAAGCGCGGGTCACTCCTTCCGGGTCTGTTTCCAGGTCTCTGTCCTGCATTCCACCTGGCGATTTCCGTCCTTCCTTGTAATTCAGCTACGCATTGACATTCCAGGGGCTGTTGTAATATGTTATGTAGCATTTCAAGATGCTGGTGGCAGTGAGGTGTGTGCGTGTGCGTGTGAACAGCTATCTCCGTCCACTCGTGCCAGAACCAGAAGAACAAATCTTCTCTCTTCACCCATTTCTGCCTCCAGAAATACCTGTGGGTTGACCACAAGCTGCACCTGGGCTGGAATCGCAGTATTTTTTGACTGGGGTGGAAGGTTTCTATGGCACAATATAAAAATGTAACAGAGGCGGGGGAAGCCGCGGACCGGGCAGAGCCCTGGGGAGATGGCGGGCCCACAGGAGCCCGGGCCCACCCGGGATGAGGAGGGCTGTGTTCCAGAGGAGACGAGAGAGACAACGAGCAGTGTTCTGGGAAGAAGGGCTGGCATGGGCGCAGGCGGGCGCCCAGCTGAGGGACGCCCGAGGCTGAGAAGTTCCCCGTGTCACGAGCGTTCTGGACCGAGGCTGCGATGGCCCAAAGGAGAGGCCGAGACAGGTGACCTTGAGTTTTCAGATCAGGGTGGTTATGGGGACAGAAGAACAAGTGACGAGAGCAAAGAAACCAAGATCAGCCACTGGCTGGAGAGAAGAAACCACGCGTCAGGCTTTAAACACGGGCAGCTGCAGCCGAAGGGCAGAGGCCGCAGCACCAGCGGCTCCGTCACCGTCCGCGTGCGCCACGGCGGTGGGCCGGCCCGCGGCTCGTTCTACCCAGTCCGTTCTCCACGATTCAGCTGGAATGGAGATCAGATCAGGCTACTTCCTGGCTTAAAACTCTGATGGTTTAAACTGAAACCCAAACCCTCCGTGGTGGCTGTGAAGGCCCTGGATAGTCTGGCCCCTGCCACCGGAGCCCGGCTCCAAACCCGTGCTCTAGCCGTCCTGGCCTTCGGTTCTTCCAGGGTGCCTTCTGCCTCCTGACCTCTCTCCTGCCATCTTTTTTACCCGGACAGCGCCGCCCACTCTCAGTCCAGCTAACCCCTCCAAACGCACCTGCCAAACTCAGCCTCAGTGCCAGCTCCTGTAGGCACCAGACCTCCAGCTGGACAGGTCCTGGTGTCCTTCTATATCCCTAGGTCACCCTTCTTAAACCATCACGTAGGTCCTCAGCTCCTGTCTGTCTCCAGTGTTGGCACATGTGTCTCTGGCGAGGACTGAACCTGTCCCGTCTACCACCATCTCCCCAGGACCGGGCACAGAGCCTGGCTCGAAAAAGACACTAACCGCATTCTTTTTATTAAGTAAATAAATGTATGAGATATCTGGAAGGCACAAGAAGAGCCAATAAGGAGATAGAAGCAACAATCAACAGCGAGAGAGAAGCTGAAAAAAAATGTGTCACGGAGGCTAAGAAAAGAGACAGTTTGGAAAGCGGCCGGTACTGGTCTACATCCACGGCGGAGACCCCAGGAGGACGGGGGAAAGCCGGACCTCTGAGAGCACCACCAGCACAGGGTGAGCAGGAGGGTGGGCGGCTCTCCTGGAACTATTACAGAGTGTTTTCTCTTTAACTGCCAATTACTCTATCACAGACACTGTGAATTGGACAAACTGTGCTACAGCACAGGTGTGACAGGTCACATACCTGTGACAAATGAAAATGCACTTCAGCCAGAGAGCACTGTCACTTGATAATATGTGATAAACTGGGTTTTTGTCCTGTTGGGCAGATAAAAAATATAATATGCTCACTTTGTTAAAGATGGCGCTGCCCACATGGAAGCCCGTCACCCAGGTGATATTATTTGCCCATATGCTTGGGATGGGTGTGGGGGAAAGGCTGTAATATAAACAGGTCGGTCGTTATAGCCTAAGGCTTAGTTTTAAGAGTAAACTCTTCTCCGCTCGACTGATTGGATGATGTGGGGTGGTGCACTCTCCTGAGGAATCCCATTGTGCCTCAGATGGGTGGCTTTGTATCAGAGACTTCCTTGTTTGTAGATTAGATTAAAGGTTTGGATTTTCTATGCTATAAAGTGGGGCAGGGCGGGAGTTTGCTCTCTCTTAGTTCCTGAGGTTAGCATTAGAGAGGAGAGCAGATTAAGGTCACATGGAGGCCAGGAGAAGCAGCCAAGATGGCAGAGTGCTGAGGAAGAAGGCAGTTTGAGCAGAGTTTGTGCTGGAGGAGATGGGAAACAGAGGTGAATAAGTCTGGTGAGCTAGAAACCTTTGATTCTAGGAAACTCGGATAAGTCAGTAGCTTTGTGTGTCCGGTAGTTGCCTCTGGGTTGGGTAGTGAAACCCTCCCTGGCCCTGAGCTTTCTGACAGTTGTTCATCTTGCTCAAACCGCACACACCCAAATTCTTGAAACTGTCTGTCCCCAAGGCTGTTCCATGAACTGCACGCCCCACCAAACCGGTCGACCATTACCATCCTCCCCCCTCTGCAGATATAAAAAACCCAAAAAACCTCCCCGGGCGCGCCTTCACAGACTCACATCCGAGGGTCAGTGAACTCGCCCTGAGTCCTCCCAGTAAAGCCTGACTTTTGCTCATTTGGCTGTTTCGGCTCTTCGTTCGTTCATCGGCGGCGGCACCCGGCAATCTTTCATTTGGTGCCGAAACCCGGGAGAGGGGCTTTTTGTGACTCACCTCGGCCTTCTGGATGAGGCAGGAGTCCCCCTCTCTCCCCCTTGCCTCGTGCCGCCCGTCGTTTTGGACTCTGGGTTCCCTACGACCTCGATCGCCAATTGTGAGTAACCTGGTTTCTCTTCCGCTTTCTCTGGTCCTGCGTCTCCACTGGGGTTTCTCGTCCTAGACTCGGCCGAGCTGAGAACCCTCCATCCGCCGACTCCTGGAGTCTTTATAGGGGTTCAATCGGAAGGGACGCCTTTCGGCTGCTCTCCTATCTCTGTCCTGAGACCTATCATTTAGGTCTCCTGTCGAGAGACGGGTAGCTGGAAGGGACGCCTCCCTTATACTCTCTCTCTCCGCCGACGCCTAGGACCAAAAAGCCGGCCAAATTATGGGGAACTCCAAATCCAAAATAGACCCAAAACTCCTCTAGGATGTCTTCTTAAAATTTTTTCCAAATTGGGATACACTCAGACACTTCGCAGGAAGAAACTCGTCTTCCTGTCACAGGTCGCCTGGCCTCAATACACCCTAGATAACCGGTCTCACTGGCCGCCTATAGGTACTTTTGACTTCAACGTCCTCCGGGACCTAGACAATTTTTTGCCGGCACACTGGAAAAGACTCTGAGACCCCATATATTCAGGCTTTCTGGGATCTCCGTTCCCACCCAATCTCTGTTCCCACTGTTCCACTCTCCAAATTCTCCTAGCTCAAACCTCCCCTCCTCCCAAGGCTTCATCCCAAACGCCCAGGAACCCCCTCCTTACTCTCAACCCGATGACCTTCCCGACCACCTATCTCCTCCTCCGGCTCTCCCCCGGGAGAACCCCCCAGACCCGGGCCAGGCTCCGGCTCCTTCCGCCCCTCCGGCTCCTACCACCCCTCTGGTTCCATCTGCCCCACCTCCTGCCAACCCTCTCACCTCTCCCGTCGCGGCTCATACCAGGTTGCACAGCCCCCAATCGTCATCCGTTGTCCTCGCCCCTCTCCGCAAAGTAGCTGGGGCAGAGGGCCTAGTTCGGGTACATGTCCCCTTTTCCCTCCAAGACCTTTCACAGATTGAGAAACGGCTAGGATCTTTCTCGGCCGACCCCTCAACCTACATTAAGGAATTCCCGTACTTGACTCAGACATATGACCTGACCTGGCATGACATTAAAGTAATCTGTACCTCCACTCTCACCCCTGAGGAACATGAACGTATCCTCACTGCCGCCAGACAGCAGGCAGACAGGGACCATCTAGTGGATGACCAAATCCCCCTTGGCACAGAGGCGGTCCCCGGGGAAGACCCCAGTTGGAGTTATCAACCTGGCCAAGGGTCCAACATCCCTCGTCAAAACCTTATGCTCCGATACTTAATCAGAGGTATGGATGCAGTTTCTAACAAGGTTGTAACTTATGATAAACTGAGGGAAATTACCCAACTCCCCGAAAAAAACCCAGCCCTTTTCCTGAACTGCCTTCAAGAGGCCCTTCCTTGTTCATTATACCCACCTAAACCCGCGGTCCCACAATGGGGCCACAGTCTTAGCCTCTCACTTTATCTCTCAGTCAGCCCCGGATATTAGAAAGAAACTTAAAAAGGCTGAGGAGGGCCCTGAGACTCCCATCCAAGACCTGGTAAAAATGGCTTTTAAAGGGTTTAACGCCCGAGAGGAAACGGCTGAAGCCGCCTGCCAGGAACGGACCCAAGCCTTGGTAGCGGCCCTCCGGCCGGTAGGGGAACTGATAAAGAAGCCAGCCTCCAAGGGAGGACAGCGTACGCCACCGGGCGCCTGCTTCAAATGCGGCAAAGAGGGCCACTGGACCAAGGCTTGTCCGCAACCAAGGCCCCCCACCAAGCCTTGCCCACAGTGCAAACTAATGGGCCACTGGAAGTTGGACTGCCCAACCCTGGCTCAGCCTCTGGCACCTCAATGCCGGGGAACTGAGAACCAGGCATTTCCAGTCTCAGAACTGCTGGGCTTGATGGACAACTGAGGGGGCCCTGGCTCTTCGACTACGGTTACCCTCACCGAGCCCAGGGCTACGCTCCAGGTAGCGGGTAAGTCTGTTTCCTTTTTAATAGACACGGGGGCTACCTACTCTGTCCTTCCCTCTCATTCGGGCCTTACAGTTCCTTCCCAGGTCTCGGTCATGGGAATTGACGGATCGCCCTTGACCCCACGGCGGACAACCCTCCTTAATTGCCTATTTGAGGGTCACCCATTCTCACACTCCTTCCTAGTCATACCCTCCTGCCCAGTTCCCCTCCTGGGGAGAGACATTTTGTCCAAACTCCGGGCAAGTATTTCTTTTTCCCCCAAGCAGGTCTTTTTATTAGCATTAGTGCCAGATCCCGACCTCGGGCCTGACTCGGACCCCAGAGTCCAGCTTCTACTTGGAGTCGACCCTAAGGTCTGGGATACGGATACCCCCACTGTAGCCTCCCTACAGAGACAAATAACTTCTCTCGCCCAAGTCTCGTTACAGAACCGGCGAGCCCTGGACCTGTTTACGGCCAAGCACGAGGGCACCTGTGTCTTCCTGCGGGAAGAATGTTGCTACTACATCAACGAATCCGGCCTTGTAGAGACCAGGGTAGAAGCCCTCCACAAACTCAGCTCTGATCTCCAGAAGCAAAAATTCTCAGCAGAAGCCTCATCTTGGTGGAACTCCTCCATGTATTCTTTATTAGCTCCACTCATAGGACCCATTTTCATAATTGGACTAATCTTACTGATTACCCCTTGTCTTTTTTGCTTCCTGCAGACCCAATTTCAGGAAATCACCAGGATAGCGGTCAACCAGATGATGCCGCAACAGTACCAACCCCTGCCCACTATAGCGGATACAGACTGCTCTGGCTCTTTCCTACCCCTCTCCTAACAACGCCCCCATACAGCAGGAAGCAGCCAGAAAGACCACGTCACCCCACTCCCTATACCAAAGAGCCAGGAATGTCCGGTAGTTGCCTCTGGGTTGGGTAGTGAAACCCTCCCTGGCCCTGAGCTTTCTGACAGTTGTTAATCTTGCTCAAACCGCACACACCCAAATTCTTAAAACTGTCTGTCCCCAAGGCTGTTCCATGAACTGCACGCCCCACCAAACCGGTCGACCATTACCATCCTCCCCCCTCTGCAGATATAAAAAACCCAAAAAACCTCCCCGGGCGCGCCTTCACAGACTCACATCCGAGGGTCAGTGAACTCGCCCGGAGTCCTCCCAGTAAAGCCTGACTTTTGCTCATTTGGCTGTTTCGGCTCTTCGTTCGTTCATCGGCGGCACCTGGCAATCTTTCATTGTGAGCACTGAATGAATGGGTTTTGGAGCCCAGTGTGTGTTTTTGTTTGCCCGCCGGGTGCAAGCTATAATTAAAGCTGATGGCTCACCAGTTCGTGGCCCATGTGTTTCATTACCGTCTGTTCGAATCTAATGTGAACCTGCATGAGTCAGGCAGCTGTGATGGTGGCCTTGGCCCTGGCTACTGGCTTTACATGTCCCAAGAGGAAAAAGGGGACTTTGAGAGCAAATGGCAAATAAGACTTTGACATTGTCAATCCTTTCGGAACAAACAGGGGTCTTTTGGGTCGGAGATTCTCAATAGGTTTAAGTAAAATGGTCAACTGAGAAAGTCATTTTAAATGGAAAGTGACAGTGATAAGCCAAAGCCAGTTGGAGCCCTTTGGATTCTTTGGGACAAAGACTAGGTGTTTACACACCTTATCACGAGGGCCCTTCCTCTTTAAGAAGTGTGGCTTTCCTGGAATGCGAACACAGCTCTGGCACCTTTCCTGAATGGAGGCTGTCTCCTCTGCAGGGTGTGTCAGTGTTGGGCAGATAAAATATAATATGCTCACTTTGTTAAAGATGGCGCTGCCCACATGGAAGCCCGTCACCCAGGTGATATTATTTGCCCTTATGCTTGGGATGGGTGTGGGGGAAAGGCTGTAATGGAAGCAGGCCAGGTCGTTATGGCCTAAGGCTTGGTTTTAAGAGTAAGTTCTTCTCCACACCCTTGACTGATTGGATTGATGTAGGATGGTGCACTCTCCTGAGGAATCCCATTATACAGAGACTTCCTTATTTGTATAATTGGATTAAAGGTTTTGAGTCTATGGTATAAAGTGGGAGAGACCAGTAGCTTGATCTCTCTCCTGGGTTCCTGAGGTTGGTCTTAGAGAGGAGAACAGATTAAGGCCATGTGGAGGAGAAGTAGCCAAGATGGCAGAGTGCTGAGGAAGAAGCCAGTTTGTTAAGAGTTTGTGCAGGAGGAGATGGGAAACAGAGGTGAATAAGTCTGGTCAGCTAGAAAGCTTTGATGCTAGGAAACTCGGATAAGTCAGTAGCTTTGTGAGCACTGAATGTGTGGGTTTTGGAGCCCAGTGTGTGTTTTTGCTTGCCCACCGGGTACAAGCTAGAATTAAAGCTGATGGCTTACCAGTTTGTGGCTCCTGTGTTTCATTACTGACTGTTCGAATCTAATGCGAACCTGCATTGGCCAGGCAGCTGTGATCCTGACCGTGACTACTGGCTTTACAGTCAGAAAGAGTGACCAAAGGGCTACCGGGAGCCAGGAGGGCGAGGCCACGCTGCACGTGCAGTGGTCGCACATGCGGGTTCTGTGCCAATGGCCGGGGTGACGCGCCTCGCTGGACGCTCAGCAGAGATGACGCTCCTCTCTGCAGGACACACCAGGGGCTGAGGTTCTCGAAGGCTCACGCTCCTACTTATGGTCGCGTGCTGGTAAGAGGAAGAGCCAGAACTGGAATCTGGGTGGGGCTGAGCCCCCGGACATGCTCTCCCCCCCCCCACTTCTCTGCACCCAGGGGCGAGGGGGGGGGGCTGTGCAGAGCGAATTCTGACCCTCCCCCACCCGCGTAGGCTGTGACTGGGAGGAAGAGAGGGATTCAGACGTCCCTTCTCCTCCTTTCCTTCCTGTAACTTCCTATGGTGAGAAGATGGAAACAGATACAGAACTAGACAGAAGAGGACAGTGACCTGGGATGACCTCCTCGCTCAGCTTTAACAAAGACCGATTCCTGGCCAATGAGGCAGACCCCTGCATTGCTCCCTGCCCCCAGTGTAGGATTTTGAAGCAAATCCCAGACAGATTTCATTAACAAATACTTTTATATGTATCATCAGAAGATAAGGCATCATTAAGAAAATCACAACCAAAAAGCACTACCAGCACATGAAGCACAGAGGGGTGGTTGTGTCCTAAAGACAGCGGCTGGGGGGGGGGGGAACAGTCTCCCGCCCCTACGACAGGAAGGTTGCTCCGGCCACAGCACGCAGGGGTCCGTCCTGCCCCGTGAAGGAGAAATGGAAGAGTACTCAGTCACACGTGAAAGAGAGAACTTCTTCCTTTCACCTCAGAGCAGTGCTCAGACCTCATCCACCCCCTCACTAAGGAAATATGTGACATTTCGGAACGAGGAAAGAGCCCAAGTCCTGGGCACCTGCCAACTTCTGAAACAATGGCTGCTCTTTGCCCCCAGCCCCAGCACGCCAACACCTGGTGCGGTGCGGCTCCTGAACACGGGGTCCTTCCCTCCGCGCTGACGCGGCTCCCGGTGCCCTGGTGCCGCCGGCACCTGGCGGGGCGGGTTCTCCTGTCCAGTACCCAGGTGCCCGGGCATGGGATGCCGGAGTTACAGGAGTGGAAAGAAATGTCCGTTTCCTTTGGCCCCAGTTTGCCAGATGAATATACTATTGCTCAACCACTTATAATATTTGCAAGCCCAGCTTATGGCGATTAAAAAAAGATGTAAGAAAACAAACTCCTTTTTCTTTATTTTTTTTTTTCAAACTGGGAACGGCATGAAACGCCGTCTCTCAGGAGCCGTGTTGTGTGTTCTGAAGGTGGTTCGTCTGGAGTCATGGTCCCTATTTTTTTTTTCCAGTGGAATACTGGAAACCTGCAAATTAGGGAGGTTGTGCTGCCGACACCTCGCACACAGCTGAGCGTAGGTAACAGCTCCGTCCGCTGATGAGGACGAGGAGGACGTGGCGCGAGGGAGAGCCGACCTCTGTGTTGACCACGTCTCCCTCCAGGCTGCAGCAAAGGTGGGGAGGGAGGGGCGGGCCAGAAGGAGGCAGGGAGGTGTGCGGGCGTGGGAGGTCGGGGGCCCTAAGTGCAGTGTGTCTGCAGGCCTTTTTACCTGGCCCTGTTTATGAAGAAAGCCATGCACTGGGCTATCCGTGGTTGGTTGTTTTGAACCAAAATACATATTCTCCCTCCCATTGCCTGCTCGGGGCTTCACAGGGGAAAAGGCAGGGCCAACAAACAACTCTCACGCGGCCAATAACCTTTAAAGACCCACAGAGGACCTTTATGAGAGGGCCCTGCAGCGTTTTCCCCCAGGGTGACCATCCGTGGGTGACATTTGCTTATGTATTAACCATCGGGCTCTTACTGATTTCTCAAACCGATTTCTTTTCTTTTTTTCTTTTGTGCAGCAGACTCCTGAGTGAAGGTGCAGAGTAAGCTGGAGAGTAGACGAAACTGGAATATTTGTTTTCGAAAGTTCATGTAAATGTTCTCTTTAATCCCGTGACTGGGCAAACACGCGGAGACGAGAGTCGACGCCGTGCGGGGGAGGGGCACATACCGACGTTTTGATTTCCGATTGGACGGCTGGCGGACTACAGTGACCCTCGCGGTCGTCCCTCGACCGAGGCCGGCCCTTCCGGAGCTGCCTGCTTTGCTCATCGGCCACAGGGCATGGGCACTTGCCACCTCCCTCCCACCGCCCGCCTACGAGCTCAGCGGCGCTGGGGAAGTCAACGCGGAGCTTGGGGGTGACGGGCATCTGGTGCCTCTGTGGAATCGATGTCACACAGTTCCACACTTTCCTTTCCCCCGGGAGTGCGTTTGCTGAAACACCGTGCATGAGGCTTCTCTGCTTTGCCGAGTATGGTTTGGTTCCTACCCGGCATTCTTCCCACCCCACCAGGCTTTCCTTTCTCTGTCCGGCGGGCTAACCCTGCCCCGCAGCTCCAGGGGGTGGCCATCTCTTCAGCTGCCCTTCACCCCTCTTCACCACAGTTTATACCCTCCCCCCTGAGCTCAGCTTCCACTTCCTCCAGGAAGGCTTCCGGGCCCCGGCCTGACACGGCTCCTTGCTAGTCACAACCGGGTCATTGCCCTTAAACGTCTGTCCTCCATCTTTAAGTTCTCATATTATTTACGAATCTGTCTCTCCTGAGGCCACAGGACCTCCGAGGACAGGGGTCCAGGGTCTGATGAGCTAGGAGGGGCATTGGCTTGGGGAGTCAGGAAGCCTGACTTCAGACCTGTCACTCTCCAGCTGGGAGACGCTGGGGAAGTCCCTTACTCTCTGAGTTCCGCCATCTGAAAAACAAGCCGGGGAAACAGTGATTTCTTAGGCTCCTTGTGAGAGTTCAGGAAGAGGAAATACATGACACTCCTAGCATGTAACTGGCACTCCATGAGTGGTCGCCATGACGACGATAATTATTCCTGCTGCAGAACCCACCGCCCAAGAATGGGGCCTTGTGCTTAGCAGCTGTTCAGTGTGACAACAGAAATAAAATGTCACTCGCTGCAGAGGAGCCAACACGGAGGCACACCTGGGTGGCATCTGGTTTAGAAACAGAGAGCCCAGTTCTGGCCGAGGCCCTGCGGTGACGACGGCGTCCAGGAAAGACTGGACGTCCCCAGTGGAACGTCTGGCAGCATCCGTGTGGGCTGCGAGCCACAGGAAGGGCAGCCGTGCTGGGCGGGGCTCTGGCTAGGGCGAGAAGGCCAGCAGGGCCCAGCCACACAGACACCAGGTGAGGGGAGCTGTGAGACTCAGCGATGGGAACGGCCCCCAAGGGAGGGAGGGTCAGGGCAGGAGCATGCGACCAGGACAGGGTCACGGGCACGGGAAGAGGTCAGAGTGCACTGAGGGGTCCTGGCGGAACTCTGCAGCTGTCCCCGGCACTGTAACCGGCTCAGCCATGGGCGAGGCTTGGCAGAGGGGGCTCCAGGCTGGGCAGCTGGGCACACCAGCTGTGATGGCACAAATAATAATGACAGCAAAGATAGTAACAGTGAGGACAGACATGAAAGAGGTAGGAGCTGCCGGAATGCCATAAGGCACATGTGCTCAGGACGCGTGTAGCACCTGAAGTCCTTATTGCTGTCACCGTGGGGACAAGCTGACAGAACAGAAAGTTTCCCCAGTTTGAGGGTGGGAAATGGGGGCTCAGTGGTTGATTGGCCCCACTACCCATCAGAGAGCCCGATGGAGGCAGGTGGCCGACAGGCTCTGGGCACAGGACCACATTCTCTGGGGGGCCAGGGCTCAGGATGGGAGGCGGCGACAGGGCGGCCACGAAAGTCCTGCCGGACAAAGGTGGAAACCCAGGGGTTGTGACACAAAAGCGAGAGTGTAAGTGCAGAAGGGACAGTGTAACTCCTCAAAGACATCGATGAGAAGGCGAAGAATTGGGCTAGAATCTGCCTGTGGTTTGGTTCTGACTGAAAACGAAGAAAACTCGAAACACGCCTGAACTTTTCCTCGGCTGTCCGTCACACTGCCCGCGTGCATTTGTGCCTGTGTTTGCGTCTACACCTGTCGACACACGACAGCCCAGGGGAAGGGGCAGGACTGGACACCCAGCCTGGCTCCACGAGCCCACGTGGGCAGCCCCCAGCCCCGGCATCTCCTTGTCCTGCCTCCTGGGGCCAGGACGGAGACACACAGTCCCCAAGGCCGCAGAACGATGATGAGGTGTTTCGTAAGGGCCGCGGGCCTGGCACACGGCCAGTGCTGGCTAAAACTGGCTCCGTTCTGAAAAGTACAAGCTTCCTGAAGGCAGAGACCGCGGTCTTCTCCCGGGTGACTCTCTGGAGTGGCAAACCAGGTGCCCCGGTGTGTCCGGGCTGGATTTGTGCTGAGGTGACCTGGGAGGACAGTGGCATCTTCCTTCCGCTCGGTCTGTCTGTCCTCCGTCCCCGGGCTGGTGCCCTAGTTTGACGCAGAAGGAGGCAATGTTCTGCGTAAACAGACGTTTGGAAAGCATCAGCTCTGAGGAGAAGGCGCCGGTTGTGGTAGGAGCAGCATGGGGACATCTGGGAGCTAGAGTGAGTGAGAGCTGCCTCAGCAGGGAGCAGGAAGGTGACCTGAGAGGTGTGGGGGCTGGGAGAGAAGGAAAGGACTTGCCTAGAAACAGGAAATTAAAAGGAATTAAGACGGGGCGGAGGAGCGGGACAGGGGCCTTGCCAGAGGTGGGTCCTGGGTCCGGGCATCAGGTGACTCCATCACAGCCACAAGGGTGGCGAGGCGAGGTGAGGACTCAGCCTCTGGAAACCCCCTGTGAGAGCTCAGCTCACTCTCCCAGAGACAGCCGGGTCACACGGAAGGGGTCAGACTTGTTGGTCAAGCTGTCCCAATGGGCAGCTGACCAGGAGGGCACTGTGCTGGGTGAGAGTTAGCCGAGCCTGACCCATGCTAACACCGAGTCCCACAACTGTTTCTGGGCGCCCACTGTGGGCCACGTCCAAAGGCTCGTGCAGGGCCCCCCAGTCTCATGATAGGGGCAGAAACATCAGCCCAGCTGGCCTCCCCAAGACAAAACTAGAAAGCCGTGCCCGTGATGCCTTCTTTAGAGGGAGTAGGTAAAAACCTCAAGCCTTGTTGCTGCTTCCTGCCCAAAAGCACTGGCTAGCTTCCATAGGGGCCCCTTCCCTGTTCCGAAAGTGTTGTTCCTTCCCCTTCCCTGAGGTAACGGTCAGCCCAGCGATCAGCACAGTTCAGCAGCAGAATTCAATTATAAATAGATAATCCTTCATATCAGCGCATCCAAAGCAGCTTACGATGCGTTGTCAAGTCAAAAATTGAATGCCAATTCTCTGGCACCGTTAATACTTGCTAAGAAACATCCCTCGCCGGGCCGGGCGCTGCCCCTGGGAACGCGAGTCTGCCTGGAGTCTGGCAGAAAAACTTAAGTGTCTTTGAAGAGACAGTCAGGAACTCGGCTATGGATATCTTGTTCTGACAATTCCCTCTTGACGAAGTGTCAGAAGATTTCTGGATGGCTCCGGCTGGGCTACGGATTCACCGCTACGGCCCCTTTGTCTGTACTCTGCGGACTAGGAGGCGTCACCTGGCCTCAATTAGGGATGCCGGGCGAGGTGGCAGGAGAATCCTGCTGCCCATGTCCCCCCTCAGGTACAAAGAGCCGGCCAGAGGCGCACCCATCAAAGAGAGTCTTTTCTCAATACATCAAGCGCTTAGCCACCTGATTGTTTTATTTTAGAACAATTCATTTGACCGAGATGCAAAAGGCTACCGGATGGTAGATCTAAACTGAGTCTTTGAGCTCCAAACTTCAAAAAAGCATATTATTGGTGGGGGGGCGGTGGCATGTCTATTCAATGACCCTGACCCTGTACACACAGTTCACCGGTCCAGCAGTAGGGGACCCAAGTGAAGCCGACCAGGCCCTCTTCTGCTGGAATGTTGACTTCTGGACTGACCAGTGCTGGGGCTTGGTCACAGCAGTTGTGACACTCCAGAGGAGAGGTCAACAAACGTGGACCGGAAGTCCCCGGGATGTGCCTTTGTTCAGACTCTTCCCTGAGACATGGCTGGCCCAGTTACCCCTTAGATTCTCGCAAGTAAGCCAACATCGTTCAAATAAATTACATGTTCTTTAACCCAAATGAGCCAGTCATTACATCTGACTTGTAGCCAAGACCTTTCAGTAAAGACACCATCAGCAAAAGTAAGCGTTTGCCTCTAATTACTTGGAAAACTACGGGAGTAACAGGAGAAGGATTTCGCCTTCCTGAAGGGGGGGGGGCAGTTCCAAGGCCCCGCCCCTCGGAGCACACGGGCTCCTGCCGCGCCCAGCGCCAGATGTGGGCCGAGTGAGTCCCCGCTGAAACACATAACTGGTGAAGCTCCTCCCTGTCACAGGTACAGAGCTAGCCTGTTGTTTTACAAGCATTCTCTGGTGAGTGCTCAGATGTCCTGAAGGGTCAAGGTGACCAGGAGGTGCGTGCAGGTTCTGGGACCAGAGAATGTCCTCCCCGTGAACACAGCTACCAAGAACACCTGGTGGGGGGTGGGAGGAACTGGCTGCTCCGGGCTTGCTCCTTGGGGACCCCCCGCCCAGGGCACAGCATGGGGGAAGCCGGCTCCGGTGAAGGCACATGGTTCCTGCCGCGGCACTGCTCTTCGGAAGGGCCATTTCTACCACCTTTAATGGTGCTAGCCCCTTCATATACACGACTGGGCTGCTCAGTACGTGTTTAATTAACCCATCCTCATGTGGTTAGCAAAGCAAACAGGAGGCCCCGCTCCTCACGTGGATAGGAAAGCAAAAATTACATCGATAACCTCCGTGTTTGCACCTCTATTGGCTCGAGTTATCTAAGAAACACTGAGCTCGTGGGGGTTCCAGGCTCTGTTCTGGCCACTGGGGTTACAGCAATAAGCAAAACAACGGGAGTCCCCGCCCTCAACCTCATTGAGTTGCTACTTGTGTGTGTGTGTGTGTGTGTGTGTGTGTGTGTGTGTGTGTGTTCGCTGGGGGGTGCAATGAGTGAAGACAGACAAAAACCAACGTCAGTAAATTGTGTAATGTGCTAGGGGTCACAAGTACTAAGAAGAAAACCACAGCTTCTCCCTCTCCCCGTTGTGACTGCTAGGTGGTCGCTCAAGGGCAGGCGCCCCCGTCCCCTTGCGGTCCAGGATCATCTGGAGGGAAGGTGTGCGAATGCTTTCCAGAAAGGGGCCAGCCCACAGCGGGATGTGGAAACACTTGGTGGGTGAGGTCAGGGTGCCTTCCTCCGTGGCATCGGGGAGCTGCCATTCCTGGATGTTAATAATATGTAAGCTTAGGAATAACACATTACAGAAGGTCGTTGGAATGAGGGTGATGTAATGACCACTGGAAACAGAAAGGGGACTTACTGCGGAGTGCGGGAAAGGAGGGCGGGAGGCGGGGCTGGTCCGTGGGCGCCCAGCGTGCCCCGAGCTGGGACACCCTGGTCAGTGGACTCAGCCATCGCTCCTCTTTTTTGACAGTTCTCAGACCAAATGAAAAGTATGCTTCTTAAAGGGGTGGCTGTGGCCGGCCCTGGGGTGCTGTTTCACTCTGTGATAGCCCCGGCTGGGAGTCACCACGTACTGGCCACCAGCTGGTTGCTGCAAGTGAACGGAAGCCAGGTTGTGGCGGGAGAAGCAGCATGAAGCAATCAGATGCAAGACATCCACCAGAACAATGCAGGCATCCTGATAAATGCATTCTGATGGAAGTAGGGGCGGCTGCCATCATTTCTGGTACTTTGGGTGGCGAGCCACGATGTCATCTTGGAGGCCACATCTGCCCCCACCGAATCTCAGCACTCCTGGGGCCTCCAAGGTGACGTGGGTTATATATGACCACAAGCCAGAAGAAAGATGACTGTGAGGCGCTGTGGGAGAAAGAAAAACAAGGGCCGGAGAGAGAGCAGCCAGACGCGGCCCCTTCACTTGAAGAGCCAAGCCTTTCCCCCAAAGGACGAGAGCATATGTCATGATCACTGAGTTTGGCTGTGAAGCTTGTCCTCGTCGCTGGGGCAGAGAAAGTGTTCAGAAGGTCACCCTGCTTTCAAGTGGGCACCGGTAAGCACTGTAAGCTAGCTTCCAGCCCCGTGCGTCCCCTCCTAGCCGTGCAGCAACGTGACAGAGGACAAGAACATGTGTGCACATGCTCGATCACAAGCTCCGCCTCTTTGGGAGGCCGGGTAGCATAAAACTAGAGTCACGGCACGGGCCGGGAAGCCAGATGGCTTGCGTTCAAATCACGCAAGCATTGTCATTTGGGTAAGGGATCCAACCCTCTGGACCAGTGGGTTCTATCGAACCCTGGGGGTTCGATGAGTCGGTCTCAGGGGTTCGGAGAAGCCTCTGCCGCAGAGGCCAGAATAAAGGAATACCGTCATTTGTTGTGAGTTCATGCACTTTGTTGGTTTTGTTCTTTGAGCAAGGTGATGTTCATGCACGGCTCATTTTGTGCACCAGTAAAAAACATATACCCATGTCTTGAATTTGGGGGAAAAAATCATATTTTGTTTATCACTAAAGAAGGGTTCGGCGAATGCGCATATGAACCTGGTGGGCTCGGTACCTCAGAAAAGGTTAAGAACCCCTGCTCTGGACCTAACGTCAGGCGACACCATGAACCCTTCAGCTCCTGGAGCTGCCATGGGGAAGAAACGAGTAAAGGGCTTATTGTCAAGCATACCACCTGGCACACGGAGCGTTCTCCACTGACGGTGGCTGCGATCACTGCCTCTGGGAAATCATTCTTGCTGCAAAAGGGGCATTCACAATCATAAATATCTGCACAGAGGACACTTTGATCTGAGGAGGACCCAGCCGCGCGCCTGTCCTCAGGATGGACGGGAGCCAGGTGACCAATATGGCGGCCACACCCTTGTTCAAATCTCTCTACCTCGCTCTTCACGGACTCCATCGAGAAATGTACGCTCATGCAAAAATCTTCCAACAACCTGTATGCCGAAACGTATAAAAACGATCTAAAATGAAGAGCACTGTGATTTGTATTTGCTCAATGAGAGGGGACGTGAGTCTTCTGCTCAGAGTGCCACCCCTTCTGGTCCCCTCTTCAAGCCTTGGGACACTCACTGAATGCCTTTGCTGCAGCCAGGTTCTTGGTGGCAGGGACAGAGCGAAAACCACCAGGGACACCGGTCAGCGGCTAGTTTTTCATTAGCAGCAGGAAGAGAGCCGTTGGAGTTGTGAGCCCCCTGGGCAGCAGTGAGATTGGCAGAGTGAGAACAGAAAGGAGACTTGGACGCTGCTCTGCACTGGGTCACAGAAAAAGGGCCTTTGACCAAAAGTCACACCAGGCTGGCAGCTCGATCTAGGAGACACGCAGGCGCCCCGGGGACAGTCTGGCTGCAGAGCCCCGACCGAGTGTGCGGTGACACTCTGGGTGCGCCACACCGTGGGGTGGGGGACTCTCCCTTATCGTGGGTGACACAACCATGTCACCTCCATTCAGTCCTACTCTCAGACACTCTCCCCCTCCCGCAGAGACATCCTGCTCTGAACAGAGGGCCACCAAAGGGGCCGTGAAACCTGACCTTCGTGAAGGGAGGTGCCCCTGGGGGCGGTGGTGATTCCTAGGAGCGGCAGACGGTGAGACAGTGGCCCGTGAGTAAAAACTGACAGTGGAAACTGGGCGCCCCCCAAACCCTCTGACATTGTGCCCAGCTCTAGTGACATCACCCACGAACCCAGTGACAAAAGGCGGACAAGATCTCTGGCTCTTCGTTTCAGAATATGATTGGCCGAAAGATGGTTGAGCAAGGACTCTGTTGGCAAGAAGAATGACAAGAAGCATTTGAGGCCCAAGGATTCAGTGTGGCAGACAAATGGCCCAGAATACTCTCGTAAATGTGACTTATGTCACTATTTTAGCATAAGGCAACCTAGGTAGAAGTCCTTCTTCTCTCCTTTCCTCTGCAGGCGGTCAGTGTGTAAGGGGCCTAAGTAAAATACTGTCACAGAAAGGCACTCTGAGGATCACAACTGAGTGTCACTGGTCACCCGTTAGCCTGTTCCAGCCCGGACCAGGTATTGGCCTACCGCACACTGGGCACAAAATAAAGGTGTTTGAAGATAACAGTAAAATGTTATCATCAGCCTCTCCTTATCCGCTCTTCTGAAAGAAGAGGAGGACAGTTCAAAATGTCAGATTCGGCTCTGAAACAGTTGTTGGCTTACGTGGTCTGCCAGATACTTCTGACATCGTTTCAAAGGAAAATGAAAACGTGAGATTAGGACCCATTTCCAGTGAAACGGCCCAGCTTTTCCCTCTCGGCCTGAGGTCACGCTGTGGGTAGCACTGCTCTGAACATAAGCAGAGCATGCCTAGCGTCAGGTGACTTTGGGTAGTAACCTTCTCAGGAATATCTGCAAAGACAGGGTGATAAAAAAAAAAATACAGGGAATGAATGAAATCTAAACTCTCATGGGCCGTCCTCCTCACACCTCTGTGCATTGCCAGGGTCTGTTCACGCTGCGTCAGAGCCCCCTGCCCGCTCCGCCACACCCGGGGCACGACACCAGCGCGCAAACCCTCCTTCCCCAGTGACACGTGGCTCTCAAGCCCAAGGCAGCCCTCGGATTGCTTTCTCTGGTTTTCTTCTAAAGAGTGAACGCATAGGTTACAGAAAGGATCGTATCACTCGGGTAGATTAACAACTGATTGGGTTCATGGTTTAAGTCTGTAAACTCTTTGAGAGGACAGAGCATGCGTGTCCACATCTGTGTGCCAGCAGGTTGTACAGAGGTGTCTGGCACACACGTCATTCAATGCATGCTCGACATGTTTTTGTGCTTTGGTTGACTGGACTCGCTTGTTTAGATTGTCTGGACTGAAATGTTGCTCAGATATTAAGAGTCAGTAGTATGGATTTCAAGTGACATCTTCACTTGGTGGTAGTTAATGTGGAGATATTCTAGCAGCTAGAACAGTTCTTGGCACATAGTAATTGCTCAATAAATAAGTGTTGAAAAATGAATGAAGGATCGAATAAAAGAGTACGAACTATCAATGAAGCAGGTTACTAAGGAACCTTGGTTCTAAAGAACTATAAAAGGATACAAGTAAAGTAAGTGCAGTTGGTAATGCCAAACTCAAAATATATTGCCCATTTGTGGTTAAAAATTCTAGGAGAATAGATTCTATATGTATCATATATGTAAATGTAACAGAGTTACATTTTAGTGAAATGTTGGGGTTTTACCAGTGTTCATGAGTTTCCTTCTATCACAGATGATTCAAACTAAGAATTATCAGCCAAATGGATACTTTTTGTATCAAATCCACAAGTTCCAGTTTAGATTTCATTTATTCCCTGTAATTTTTTATTATCACCCTGTCTTTGCAGATATTCCTGAGAAGGTTACTACCCAAAGTCACCTGACGCTAGGCATGCTCTGCTTATGTTCAGAGCAGTGCTACCCACAGCGTGACCTCAGGTGCCTCAGCCTCACCTGAGAGCTGGTTAGAAATGGAACTCAAAGGCCCTGCCTCACACCTGCGGAGTCTGAGGCTATTGGGGTGGGGCCCAGGAAGCTGGGTGTTAACAAGCCCTTCATGTTATTTTTCTGACACTGAAGTTTGCCAAGTACTGGTTTAGAGGCCAGGAGCAAAAGTCCACCAGAGCCTGACCTGTGGGGGCGCAGTGGGTACAGCATCAACCTGAAATGCTGAAGTGGCCGGTTCAAAACCCTGGGCTTGCCTGGTCAAGGCACATGTGGGAGCTGCTCCTCCTCCTCTCTCTCTCTCTCTCTGTCCTCTCTAAAATGAATAAAAATCTTAAAAAGAAAAGTTCACTCGACGTTCCCTGCTCTGTATAACCAAATACCATCTGTTAACATGCCAGGAAGAGCCATGGCTTTCTCTGGGCGCTGTGAAGACAATGAGTTGGGGACCCCTGCTCAGAAGGCCACTGTCCTGGGGGCAAAAGAGGCACCCACTGACTGCCCTTGCTGGAGACACACAGCCTCATGAGGAAGACGAGCAGCCTGCCTTGTGTTTGACACACAAACTCACGTGTCAGGTTCACCTCCAGCCCCACGCCACTATCACCTTGGCCTCATTTCCCCTGGACAGAGCTAGTTCTGTTCTGAGGAGGTCTGCAGGACCAGCTAAGCAGCTGGCGTGGCCAAAAGACTGCTCTGGCTGAAACAGAGAGGCCCCATGAATCATCTCCACTGGACTGCCAGACTTTTCTACTTAGCATCAGGTGGAGCCAGATGGCCGTCACTGCTCAGGAACTCTGACCCGCTTCGTTGTTGCTGAGGCCCATGGAAAAGGCCCGAGAGGGGAAGAAGAACCCGAGAGGAGAACATCATGGCGGGGACGAACCCAAGAATGAAGATTTGGGGTGCTAAAAGCATTGGGTGCAAAGTGAGTCAAAAGGAGTGGCTTTGTCACCCCCACAGCGAACCACAGCTGCCTGCCGCCCCACAGGGTCCCTGGAGCCCGCGGGCCGGAGAGCTCACGTTCGAGCGTGGGCAGACTCCCTGTTAGCAGCCCCCGCTGAGCACTGCAGGCGAGGAAATGAAAGGCAATGTCTAATGATTAGTTCCTGATGGTCCTGACATTCTTCAAGCGCAGTCTTTACACCCCTGGACCACAGCTGCATTCCTGGTAGCGGTGCTCGGCCCTTCCAAAGTGCCGTCTTTCATGGACGCGCTGCAGCGGCCTAGGAGCCGGGCTGGCCTCCCCTCCCTCCGCACGCCCCTCCCTCCCCACAGCCACGCTCTCCACTCCGTCCCTTGCTCTCTTTCTAAGAATGCAATAAACATTTCAGCGCAATCTTCTCAATCCACATTATTTATAATATTCCGAACATCCATTGAGCCTGGCAAGTATGCCGAGTAATAAATCAAACTTAACAACAAGAGAGCAAGGCGGGGGTGGGGGGTGGGGGGTGGGAAAAATCACCCTTTGGCTAGGCGAGAGCCTGAGACATTTCATTCCCCAAAGGGTTTAGTTATGTTAGGAAAGCCGAGATGGGGATGAGACTCAGGGTTTAGAATGACGGAGCCAACAACTGCAATCCATAGGCCTAATCATAACTTCGTAGGCATCTCAAACAAACCTACCTCTCAGGGGTGTCAGGAGGGTAAATGAGATACGTGGGAAGCAACCGGAGCCCAGTTCTCCTTGCTGGGTCCAAAAGGTCATCTTCTGGGAAGGCAGGGGCTGAGAGCTTTCCTCCTCTGCCCCCTCCCCCCCCACCCCCGTCGTCTTTGCTGATTCACGTCCCCTCTGTGGGCCCCGCGTGGTCGGGCGGCACCTTGAGAAGGGGTCTGCCACAGGGCCCAGGCAGCCTGGCCACGGGGTGCTGGCCTCAGGGGCCACCCTTCCTGCATTGGTGGCGATGGCTCTCCCTCCCCCCTTCCCCCCCAGTGAGAACTGCGCCAGGCCACACACAGCCAGAGGTCTCTGTGCTGATGGGTTCCCCGCCTGCCCTGGGGGGAGGCGGGTGGGAAGCGGAACTGGCCCCACACCCGTACTGGGTGGCGCTAGGCAGGTTTATACAGTCTGACTTTCTCCTCACAGACACGGGGGATCTGGCTCAACAGCTCGCTGATGATTTCAAAATTTATCTAAACAAATGTGGGGGCCAGCAGAGGCTATTGGCTAATTGCATAATTGGCCTGAGGCCTTCCTGCTTTGGCGATCTCCCCTCTCATTCTGAATCTGGCCCTGGAAACCCAAGAGCCGGCGTGTGTTTACGTGGCTAGACCTCAGCTTAGCAGCTCAGCGGGCTGTCCTCTGAGGAGCTCGGCGACCTGCTCCCAAGTGGTCCCCTCTGACAGCTTCCGGGAGACGAGGTCGAGCGGTGCTGCGCGGACCATCGGAGGAGCTGAACCACAGCCCAGTCTGTGTCAGCGCTGTGCCGGGTCGGTGCCGGGGGACAGCCCTTGCTGGCTGGCCGGAGGCTGTTCTATAAGCGAGTCAGCCGAGAAAGTAACGTTTCTTATTAAAATGGTCTGGGCTGCCAAAGAATCTAGCTTCTCCCTCTACCATTTTGCACTTCGACCTACTTTGCTCTTATTGTCGGACAGATTGTTGTCCCCTGCTGGCCGGACTGGGTGGCAGTGCGGTCTCAACCAGTGTTCCAGAAGGGACCAGATACCAGCATTACTTTGTTTATCATTTCCACCAATGTCCAAAACGAAAAAACGAGAAAGAAAAGAAAACCACAAAAACAAAACACCAAATTTATGGATGATATCCACACGTGTTTTTAAAAAAATTCTTCTAAAACACAATCATTTCTGTACAATGTCCCTCGGTCACAGGGACCCCAGCTCTCACTGCTCGACTGTGGCAGGTAACGGTCTGTTTGCAGCAGCTTCCACTTCTGCTCCTGACGACAGACGTCTGCTGTGCGCCGGGCCAGCGGGACGGGGGCTCCGCCCAGACCTCAGGACGCGTCCACTCCGGGCACCCACGGGACCTCCTCCCGCTCTTCCACAGAGGGCTGGCAGCTCCCACTCGGAGGCCACCGCTGCTCTCTCTGCTTCCCCTTCAATGCCCTGTCCCTGGTCACGCCCCGTTCTCCAACCAGACCGCTCATATGCGCCAGCGTTCAGTCTCTACTCAGAGTGTCGCTGGTGAGCACGTAACCACGTATGGAACAGCTGAGCCCATGACTTTAGCCCAGTGCTTCTTAACCTGGGTTCTATGGAACCCTAGGGGTTCGATGAGTCGGTCTCAGGGGTTCGGAGAAGCCTCTGCCGCGGAGGCCAGAATAAAGTAATACCGTCATTTGTTGTGAGTTCATGCACTTTGTTGGTTTTGTTCTTTGAGCAAGGTGATGTTCATGCACGGCTCATTTTGTGCACCAGTAAAAAAGCATATACCTATGTCTTGAATTTGGAAAAAAAAATCATATTTTATTTATCACTAAAGAAGGGTTCGGTGAATGCGCATATGAAACTGGTGGATTTGGAACCTCAAAAAAGGTTAAGAACCACTGGTGTAGAGCCACGTTGCTCTGTTCTTATAATGCTGGCTACGCCACTTCCTAGCTGTGCGATTATGGGCAAACCACCTAACCTCTCTGGGCCTCATCATAAAATGGGGGCATCAGTGGTACATATACTGCCTGGGAATACTATCTATAACACAGTAAGTGCTCAATAAACACTCCCTTCCCTTATTCTTAAGGATTCACCAGGCATGTTTTATGGTGTGCCCAAAACCCCTTCCGATGAGCTCTGTTTTTACCACAGCTCTGGCTGAGGGGGTCACCCAAGGCAGCTGCCGTGTATCCCCCATGCGCCCACCCATCAAGTTACGGTGATCTGGGCATACACAGAGGTCAGCCAACCACAGAACCACAGGCTGGCCAGCCACCTCTGCCCATTTCAGCCAAGCTCACAAAGCTGCACTGGGTGGGCAGGATCTTTTCTCTGGCGTTGAACTAGGAAGTGAGCCATGCAGTGTTGCCAGGTGTGCCTCGCTTCCCACTGACGGCACCACATGCCCTTCCCACCAAGCCACCTTCACTGGGCAGTGGGAGGGATTCTGCTCTCCCTCCCTCACCCCAGTCACAAGGTCTCCCAAAGAACAAAAGAGCCACCAGAAAACCTATCTCCGCTGAAGAGGCTGGTTGACCAAAACATTTCTAAATTCCAGCCTCTTTCTTATGAATCAGTCATAATCAAGTAGAAACCACAATTTAAGTTTATCAGTAACTCAATGAATAAGCAGAGAAAAAACAAATTAATTGAAATGGGCAGAACTGATATTTTGACAATCCCGTGACGTTGCTGAGGGGCACAAAGAAAAAAATCTGAAGAGAGAAAGAGAGATATAGCAGATTCCGGGTGGGAAGACCCAGAACTGTCTGCATGTCAGTTCTCTCCAGAGGAATATCAACACATCTAACTTAGGTGCAAAAAGCAGTAACAGGGTATTTTAGGAACCTGGCAAATGACGGTGCGTCAACCGGGACTGGTCCCACTTCGCAGGTGGGGACACCAGGGTCCTGGGAGCTAAAGGCGGAGCAGTAGCTCCTTGATGCCCACTGCGGGGTCTGTGCGGGCAGCAGACAAGGAGGGCTGCCCCCAGGGCCTGGCGTTCTCAGAGGGGATCTGGGCAGTGGGGCAGTCTCGGAAAGGCTGATTCACTGAGTGGGGAGGGGTGGGGAGGGCGAGAAGGGCGGATGAAAGCATCCCCACGTTTTCCGAGGTTCACCCCAGCTCCAGGGTGGAGAGTGATTGGGAAGGGGCGGAACGGGAGACCAGAGGTGAGGTGGGAAACAACAGCAGTGACCCTGCAGGGGACGGGCACGTGGACGGAAGAAGGACAGCGTGTCTGCCTTCCGCAGATGGATGCAAAGGAGGGAGAACTGACAAGAACGGGCATCGGCTTGCCTGGACGCTGGGTCTGAGAGAGAGAGAGAGCACTGGGAACAATTCCTGAGAATTTGGCTCGAGAAACTGAGCGGGTTGGTGGTCTAGCTCATCAAGAGTAGGAAACAGAAAAGAGCAGGCTGGAGAAGATCACAAGTCCAGTGTTGGACACCTTGGGTAGGATTCTGAGCAAGCTCTGACAGCACACTATTTGCTTTGCTTCCACCGGGATTATGTAGAGCTCGTCTGCGGGCTAGCAAGCAGCCCAGGCAAGCTTCCTGTTCTGGCGGGGACATAGCTACATCCGCTTTATCCTGAACATGGACCAGATCCAGTCCTGTGGCACGATTACGCAGCGGTAAAGACGCTCAAGTGTGGGTCCAGCATCAGTGGCCCGCTCAGGGTCTTCTTCCGGCACTCACTCGTGCCAGAGGCTAAGTGCTGGCCCCTTCTCCATTTCCTCCCTCTGCCCAAAGACCCCCAGATAGTTATTTTACATTTTTATTTATTTTATTATTTTTTGTATTTTTCCGGAGTTAGAAGCGGGGAGGCAGTCAGACAGACTCCCGCATGCACCCGACCAAGATACACCCGGCATACCCACCAGGGGGCGATGCTCTGCCCATCTGGGGTGCTGCTCCCTTGCTGCTGGAGCCATTCTAGCGCCTGAGGCAGAGGCGATGGAGCAATCCTCAGTGCCCGGGCCAGCTTTGCTCCAGTGGAAACTTGGTTTTAGGAGAGGAAGAGAGAGACAGAGAGGAAGAAGAGGGGGAAGAGTGGAGAAGCAGATGGTCACTTCTCCTGTGTGCCCCGACCAGGGATCGAACCTGGGACTTCCACACATTGGGCTCACACACTCTACCACTGAGCCAACCGGCCAGGGCCCATTTTGTTTTTAAACATTTGGTAATATTCTGGCTGGGACTTGATGATATTTTCTTACTACAATCCCTCCTCTTTGACATCTAGGATGCATTCCTTCACTTCATAATATTCCTTCAAACATTATGTTGTTTTAAAGTCGGGTAAGGAAGTTTTCAACAGACAAGCATATGATTGGGAGCCACACTTACTACCAAAGCAGTAGTGCCTCCGGATGTGTTTTCTTCTAACAGCCTGCATCACTGTTATAAGAAACGGTCCTTGGACTTAGCTCTTTATCACCGTGGGGGAGGGGTCAGCCACAGAAAAGCGAGCTGTTTGCTCTGTTGGACACCCTGCTGGACGCCTATTTGGCCAAGAGCAGACCCGTGACACTCTGCTCACCTGTGGCCACACACCCAAATGCGGGAAAGGACTCAAGAGGGAATATCCAGGGAAGAGCTCAACTGACCCAGCAGAGTATGTGGAATGAGCGAGTCGCTTTATGGGGACACTTTGTTTTTCTTTACCAAAACAGAGTAACTGCGTGTACCTGTCGTCCAGCAAAAGGACATCTGGGACCCTGGCACAGGACGAAGCTTGTCGTGAACCTAGGCAGGGGCACCGGGGGGCAAGAGCGTGAAGGACATCGGACAGGTGTCCCCAGTAGGAAAGTGGGGTTTGACAATGATAGGCCTCAAAATGAACCTGGCCCCGGGTGATCAGCATCTGAGAGACTGTGTTGCATAAAGCTCACGCGACCGCCCAGAGTGACTTCTGAACCCTAACCCACCCAATAGCTTTTACTCCAACCCACGGTCGTGGAGAATTAGAAATGACTTTTCTTAAACAAAGGAGGTTTTTGGTTTCTAGAAATGTTCAACCTTCTGGGTTTGAAACAGAGTTTTCAGAGTGCTCATTTCATGGGGCAAAGGACAGACTCAAGCAAGGTCCTTTGCCTGCTTGGAACGGAGAGCTTCTGCAATGGACGGGATGGCCCTCCTGATTGCATGAGCTTGAACCGTGTGCATCTTTTCAAAGTAAGAACAATTTTCTTAGGCAACTAAATGTTTCCAACAACTTCTGTCTGCAGGGATTAAATTATAGTTCCTTTTATTTATCTGGAATTATTTTATTACTCTAACACAAAATTATTATTGTCTATTCCGAAAAGGCCTGATGGAAACTGTAACCTGAATAACATTCAAGGATTTTCTTTTGAAGCCGAGAGCCAGTAATGACCATACTGGAAAAGGCCGTTTTTACTATGGTGCATTTCCTCAGGAGAGGAAATGATTTTTGAGAAGACTGAAGCCTTTTCTTATTCTAACGCAGGCTAGCAACACCTGTACACAATCTTTCTAGACAACAATAAGACTTTTCTGAGGTTTCATGTCATGACCATTTAATTTAATAGCTTTGAGAGTTTAAACAGGACACTAATACCTCAGTTAACTGGCACGATTGGCAAACTGGGGATTCCAGTTAATTTCATTTTTCCATCCGCTAATAGTAACCCATTTATGCAATGAAATTTCCTCAGCAGGGTATGGGGGACTTGGACATCTTGTTTCAGGTATGGACAATTGTATGTTTTGTCTTTCAGTTTTACATATATATATATATATATATATATATATATATATATATCAGCATTTTTCCCTCTATAAATTTTCAAGTTAGTAAACCATCAAGCAACCACCTAAGAGGCCTCACCAAGATAGAGAGAGAGAGAGAGAGAAGTGACAGAGGGTAAGTTTAACTTCGATGGTTTTAGCTAAAGAAAATAAACGTAGGGAGGAAAATAAAATGTATCTCTCTCACCCATGTAGCGTTCCTTTCACATGCTAGGCATTGACCTGCCCGCAGGGGATACAGGTAAACAATGCATGTTTCTTTTGAACCTTAGGAGCTCACGGTTTCCATATAGATAAAACCGAAAACTCCAGAGGATATGAGAAAGGACAGGTGTTTAAATCTTTTTTCTTTAAAAGCATAAAACAACTGCTCTTGTTTTTGAAAGACAAAGCAAGTGAAAGGTAGTTTTTGAGATCATTAGCGAAAAGAAAATAAATTTAAAGTTGCCTCTGATCTTTTAACCAGCAGAATAAGGACTTATGTTGTATCTCGATTTCAACTTTGTAGAATTAGAAGGCTTCAAAAGTTCTTTGAAATGCAAACAGGTAAATGGGTAAAAATAACCAAAAAGATGAAAAGTCTTATTTGACATGCGTGGGACCCAAAGATACTAGGTTCTCCTCGGTCTCTTGCTAGTTTTATGTTTTAATTAACAGATGCAATGCCTTTCAAAGTCACAGGTAGAGCTTGGTTTCTTCCCTCTGATGGCTTCCAGCAGGCAACCTTGGCTCTAAGATCTTAAGATTCCTGGCCAAGGCTGGTTAGATCGGTCATTTAGAGCATCATCCCGAAGCACCAACATTGCGGGTTCAACCCCCGGTCAGGGCACATATGGGAAGCAACCAGTAAATGTACAACTAAATGGAACAACAAATGAATGCTGTTTCCCCCTTCCTCTCTCTGTTTCTCTAAAATCAGTGAAAAAAAAAACAACCTAAGTTTTCTATAATACTAGGTTCCATTCCTCCTGGTCGCCATGTCCTGTCCTTCTGGGGTCCTGATTCACTGGTTCCAGGATGAGGCACAGGACTTTGTATTTTTAGTAAGAATATCAGGTGATCCTTACCATCAAGGAAATTGGGGAAATACGGCTGTGGATAAAACGATTTGCCTAAAAATGGAGGGCTGGTGGTGGGTGGGAAAAGCAGACTCCTAGGCCCTGGGATCTGGAGAGTCAGAGTCAGTAGTCCTGAGGTGAGCTCAGGAATCTGAATTTTTAATGAGCTCCTCAGGTGACACCTGTGGTCAACAGAAAAATTGCCCTTGCTGCCGATGAGCCAACCAAGTCTATTCTGCAAATGTTGGACACAACACAACCAGAATCAGCCCTTGCCGGGTAGCTTAGTTGGTTAGAGCGTCATCCCAATACAACAAGGTTGCAGGTTCAATCCCCGGTCAGGGCAGGTACAAGAATCAACCAATGAATGCATAAATAAGTGGAACAACAAGTTGATGCTTCTCTCTTTCCCTTCCTTTCTCTCTCTGAGATAAATCAATAAATTTAAAGTAAATAAATAAAAACAACCTGAATCAGAAGAAACCAATGTAGAGATCTGAAGCAATGACACAAAGTGGGGTGGCATCCAGGACAGCTCAGTCCACCTGGCCCCAGACTGCTCCCTGCAGTTCCTGATCTAACCTAGATAGGCCGTTTCTCCAAGAAGTGCCTCCAGAAGCCAGGGTAAGCCCAAAGCATTATGGGCAACGAGGTGCCCGTCTGTCCCCACATGGGGAACATCTAGGATGCCTATTGGTGCAACTTTGGTATCCGCAAACAGCGACCCCTTTAGGAAAGTTAACAGGAAGCGGCAGAAGGTCTTTCAGAATGATCACGGCCTGGCTATATCATGCCTGAGAATCGGGTGGAGCTATTACACATGTGCAGCCTGGTCATAAACGAACACGCTGTTTACTACAAATTCCGTTGAAACAAACCTGTCTGCACATACAGTTGCTAAGGCATTCTGTGCTTAGAAAAACAAATACTTTCAAGACAAACAATACCTTCATATTTTCCCTTCGCAAGTGACTAATTTACTCAATACCTCTCAAAAGCTGTAATGAACTTTTTCTGGAATCCCCGTATTACTGCATTTCATACTTGCCAATAACTCTATGAACCTCTTTGGAATGCCAAGGGAAATAGCAGACTTGGTAGAGAGAGAGAGAGAGAGAGAGAGAGAGAGAGATGGAGGGAGAGAGAGAGAGAAAGAAAGGAAAAGAAAAGAAAGAGAAAAGGGGTAAGATCATAAATAAAAAATCCATCTGAATGCTTCCTCATGAAGTCAGTGTACGTTCTGTCCAAGGGGTTGAACTCCAAAAAGTCCCTCTGCCTCTCAGCTGTCTTGATTTCAAAACTCTGCCCACATGGCTCAAATTTGCAACTTAAATGTTCAGTATGAAAACAAAGTTACTTAACCGTTAGCAGAGGATTCTTCTCCAAGGGAGGAGAAAGGCACGTGGTTCAGCCCACACACAGACACTGATCCTTGAATTCTAACTATTGATGCACGCAGCACACAATTATTTTGGCTTTGGAAGACGACACTGTCTGCTACGTTGAGGTGGGCAGTTGAAAAAAATTTAAAAAGCTTGCCTCAAATACCGCCAGAGCTGAAGATTTTTATGCGTGTATAAAACAAATGGTTCTTTTTCATTTTGGATAGAAAAAGCACTTTAAAAAAAAAACAACAACCAGGTTGTGGGGAGGCTTTGCAGTGATATTTCACCTCACTACATCTTTCAAGTTTGATGGCTTGTAAGCTCACGGCTTTGGCTCTCGTCTTCAACCTTCAGACAACTGTAAGCTGTCCGCAGCAGCTGTGGAGGCCGGGTCTTTAAATGAAATAAAGAAATAATTGCTTCACAGAACAAAGGGAAGGGGAAAAAAAGCCCTGTTAGCTGAACTCCACGGCCCCTGGGGATTGTGTGTGGTATGTATTCCTGATTAATACTGCTCAGTGTGGTCGAAAGGAATCCCTGAGCAATCCCAGAGAACCAGAAAAAAGAGTGATTGTGATTGCAAGGGTGTGAGTTTTAGAGCCGTACTTGAACTCAAGTTCCAGCAGTGCCCCGATTAGCTACATGACCTTGACAAAGCCCTTCACCTTTCCAGGGGCTTTTCCCTAGCTTCGATATGGGGCTAGCACTACCTACCCCATGGGGTTATAGTGAAGACTCGGTTACACACAGCAAATTGAACCCCACGGTTGTCTCTGCCCCTCCTCGACTCCACCTAAAGGGAGCAGATGATACAGAAGCCATAACCCAAAAGAACAGGGGAGAAAATGCTATCCGATCAGATGTACCAGTACCACGTTGAAAGCAAAGGGACAGGGATAATGACTGAGACTAAGAGATGAAGCAGAGAACCGTGATGGGGGGGGGGCAGTGGGAATCTGGAGGAGAACACTGTGCCCTGGGTCCCCGGAAAGGCTCAGGGATGGGAGGCATCAGGTGTCGCGGAAGGAAGAGCAGAAACAGGCAGACTGGTTCAAGACCGTGGGAGCACCAGTGACATCCCAGGTCCCACTATCACTCACATAACTCGGCAAGCTACCTCTCCACTCTCCTCTCAGGGAAGAGCCTCGATGGAGAGACTGGACCAAAGGAGTTCTAAACATGGGGCAACAGGCTCAGAAGAAGGAAGGGGTAAGGCAAGAAGGTGAAAACAGGGAGATTAAATACCGGTTTTGATACGAAATGCTGAGCTTGCTGTCCTCACCCCTGTGAGGCTCCCAGACACTAACAGCTCAGCTCCGACTCACCAGGCAGGAGACTCCGGGGCTCCTCTTGGCAGAACGGGACTCAGCAAAGAGAACAGACCTACCAGATACTAACATTTGGGATCCCCAGTAAAACGACTAGGTCCTTCCCGTCTGGTAATCCTTTATGACACCTATGACTCAGCACGCCGCGCCCACACATACAGAACTTCTAGATGCCTGTTAAGTGCTTCACTCTTGAACATTAATGAGTAGCACTTGACAGCTGACGAAAAAGGAGGCAAAAAAACCAAAATCATGCCCTCCGATGACAACGACAACCAGAACAGAAAGAAGAATTCAGTGAAAAGATACAGTGCAGAGAACAGAAGAAAACGTCAGAGAAATGCCGATATCCTCGGAGACATTTCATATCTGTAAAACTAGAATCACGTTTTGATATCAGAAAACTTAAGAGTTAACAAAAATAAGCCAGCAGCAATAAAGAGTGTCAACAGAAGAATTCAAAGATGTAGTTGAAAAAGTACTCCAGGGATGAACAAAAAGATAAAGAAATGAAAAACAGGAGATAGCCTAGTTAGGAAATTAGAGGATGAAACCAGGGAGCCCAATGTCCCTCTCTCGTGCCCTCCGCTGGCAAGGACAGCTCTGGGGGGCTCCCCAGCTTGACCAGGGGTCAGCCCCGGAGAGGGAACGCCCCACAGCCAAGGGGAGCCGCTCTGGGGACAAAGGTTTCCGTCCCTTCTGAAAGGAGCATCAAGTCAGCATAATGTTGCTCTCTGCTGAATGAAGGGAATTTCTGTGTGTTCTCTAAAATCGCTGTTAAACGATACGCTTGAATTACTCTGATGAATATTCAGGACCGGGAAAAGCTTGCTTTTCTTGAAAAAGTATGTTTCTTTTCTAGTAGATACAATCACTTGGTTCGTGTTTTGGTTTCTCGGGATTCCATTCTTGGTGCTAAATTTGACACTCAAACACGACATTATTTTAGTATATATTCTATTTAGGTTCTAATAGACAGTAAGTTTAAACATGTTCTGTTTCTTCTTTAGAGGCTTTGAGAATTTACACACACACACACACACACACACACACACACTATTGAAAGCTACCCCACATCCTCTCTGGGATACAGAAGTTACAACTTACAAATAAAACCTATCCCGGGATAGAATTTGGACCACCTTTGTTTAAGTTTGCTCTCCCAGATTCTTGTATCTCAAGGTGTGGGAAGAAAGGAGGCCTTGAACGGTCTGCAAGCCTCGCTAGCCAGCCTGCATTCCTCGCGATTTCATCCCTAAGCTTTGGTGGGCAGGCCAGCCTCCACCGACTTGCCCGTTTATTTATGCGGATGTGTATATATTTGCTGTTGTTTCCAAGGCAAAGTCCTCTTTGCAACCCTCCAGCCTTGCCTGAGCTGAACTACGGGGGAGGCGGGATCGTTTCTCTCGCAAGTCCATGCGTGCCGGGTGTTGGACACCACCAGCTAACCAGAGCAGAGCCGGAATTCGGGAACTCGCGTCACAGTGGGGACAGCTGCAGCGTGGATGGGGGGTGGGGTGGGGGCTGGACCGGGACAGAGGCGGCCAGATGCTGTGCTGCCCACTGGGCGATCCCTTCATGCGGTCAAAAAACAACTTCAGACAAATAAACAGATACTAAGTGTACGAGTCTCATAAAGGGTAAGAGCAAAAGCGTCGTAAAAACCAGCGACACGGTCTCAGTCTTTGGCACATGCGTCGGTGGCGTTCAGGGTGCCCCGCTTCTGACACCCACCCCTGCAGTTCAGGCGTGTCGCCACCATGTGGTGGGAAGAGAGAGTGACAGGCGCCCAGGACGCACAGGGTGCCCGTTCCCGGTACAGGGATTTAGAACACTTGTTTTCCAAGCCAGAGTTTGAGGCAAAAATAGAATCTGTTTATTAAACTTGTCTCCTTCCTAATACAACACAGACTTCAGAACGATAATCCTACAGCAGGCCAAGTAAAGAGAAAGCACTCCTTCGTTTCCCAGGCTACCTGCGAAAGCCTAATCTCCGGTCAGGCAGGCGTTGCTCGGAGACCTGCAGGAGGAAGCGTCCTCTTCCGCCCTCCAAGTAAGGAGAATCTCTTTGTGGTTTTGACTTCAAACCCTGCACCGCACAGCTCTCCGCTCTGCGCCAGCTGACCAAGGCTTGCAAAGCCGCCCTTAGCTACCCTGAGACGGTCTGGACAAGGCAGAGCCACCTCGCCTTCCCCTCACTGGCCTCCTCTGGCTTGTTACAGGACGCTCCCCTCAGCCCCTGTGCCCCAAGTCCTCTGATACCGTGAGGTCATTCAAATGTCACGCCCTCTCCCCTTCTCCCCGAGCACGTGGCCTTGTACCTGGCCAGCAAGCTGCCTCTTGAAGACCATTTCCTTCCAGATTAAAGTAATCTGACAGAAAACCGAAGGAAACATAAACGTTTGATCACTTTCACGACGGGTCTTGGTTGGTTCAGCACATTTAAATTCAATTCACCAACATTATTGACTTGAGTCGAATCACTACCTACATAACCACAGGGAGACTGTAGCCCTATACCTCCACATCCGTAAGTAACAACGCAAATAACAACTGTGGCAAGCGTGCTTTAACTCATTACACCCTCCTGAATCTCGTATCAGAGAGGTTTCTCTCCCTCTCTTCTCCTGTGTTATGCTGTCTCTCCCAGCAATAGCTCTCTGCTGGCCCGGGGCTCCAGTCAGCAAGGTGGAGCGGCACAGTGCAGCAGCGGGGGCCGAAAACCGGGACCCTCGGTTTCCAGGTGAAGGGAGCAGCAAAGAGGGGTGCTTGGGGTCCCCCGGCTGGGCAGGAACAGGGCTGGCGCCACACGCAGGAGGTCCGGCTGGGGGGCTCCCCCTTCAGCCTTGCATCACACAGCCTCCCCGTGGAGCTGTGCACCCTCCCGACCAGCTTAGGAAGGCTGCTGGGCGTCTTTGAGACTGTTTTTAAAGCAGGAGCGTTATAACTTGGGCATGGAGAGGGTTGCTTTGCGTACCTGGGACGGCTTGGAAAATCTTCAACTATTTGGTTAAGGTCCTTCGGCGCTTGCTTGTACGTACTCTGACGGAGCAGATGTGATCGAGTCTGCTGACCCACCCAGAAAACATCACTGTGGGAAAGGACCTTGAAAAAGGCACGAGCGAAGGGCATGTGCGGAGTCACAGCAAGGAGGCATCGGAGGTCCTGGAGGGCCAGGTGGCTCCGAATGCCACAGGGCCAGTGTCCTCATAAGAAGAAGAGACCCTGGAGGGTTCTCCCCCTCAGCGGGCCCACAGAGGACAGGCCACGTGAGGACACACAGCAAGAGGGTGACCATCTACACCCCAAGGAGAGGCCTCGCCAGAATCAACTCTGCTGGCTCCTTGATCTTGGACTTCTTGTCTCCAGAGCTGAGAGAAAATAAACTTCTATCATGGAAGCCACCCAGTGTGTGCCATCTTGTCGTGTCAGCCTGAGTGGACAAACACGGGCAGCCCTGGCCTGGCCACCTCCACGCCTGGGCCAGCACCCAGTCCCGCGTTCAGCACGCAGCACTGTCCCTCCGCGGTCCTTCTCACCCGCCCTGCCCTGCCCTTTCTCCCTGGGGCCCGCTACAGGAGGAGAATGTGTCTTAGCACCCAGAGCACTTGCTTGACTTAATTAAAAAATAAAAATAGTCTGTCTGCCCCTCTTGGGCCCTGAGTCCTTTGAAAGAAGAGACTGTCTCACTCAGCTTTATATCCCTAGTCCCTGGCACATGGCAGGCATTTACTAATCGTCCATGGGCTGAACAAAGACATGAGCGGAGTTAGGGCACTGGCTTCAAAATGCACGTGGGGACGGACGTTCGGACGTGATTGAGTCACGTGCTCATTAGTTTAACAATCAAGAAGTAGGTGGCTGGGAAAAAAAAGAAGAAAATCATTCAAACAGAAGGCTAAAAAAATAGGGGCATGTCCAGACAATAAATGACAACACGCAGAATGAGCTGTGAGAACACGGTAACAGTTCCCTGCATGAACGGCCCGCCGTGTGCCATGATCACAGCCCACGATGGGATGTGAAGGATGGCCAGGCAAGAGGGGCTACATGACCCTCAGAGTGAGGTGCGCGGAGGCCGGATCCTGCCTCTGCTCCTACCAGGTAGGCAGGTGGCTTTGGGCAAGTTACCAAACCATCCCTGGGTTGCAGTCCCATCATCCTTTCCTTTTATTCTTTTAAACAACAAACACGCATACGCAGAAGCACCCAAGCTGTTAAGGGAAGAGCTCAGTGAGTTTTTCCTGGTTGCCACATCTCATCAATGGGCATGACAACAGTTATCTGTCACAAGGGTGAGTAGGAAGGTTAAATGACGTTGACACCTGTGAAGTAGTCTGAACAGCGCTCAAAAGGAAGGGCGGCCCCGCGAATATTAGCTCTCATCCGCTCATGTGTGCCCAGTGCATCTGCAGTTCTAAACTTGGCTCAGAGATGTTCCAAGCCCAGTAGTGTATATACCCAGACTTAAGAAAGAGTTGTGACTACCACTCTCAGTACCCTTGTGAACGTGGAAACTCACCACCAGCACTGATACTTGAATCTCGTGACTGCCGCCTTTCCTGCCAGCCTGCTCTAACGAGTGACTCTCCGTCTACTTAAGCTGCCGAGCCAGCTTAGAGTTATAAACGGGGTTGCCGGAGGCAATCGAATAGATTTGGACATGCTTCCTTGACTGGTCCACGAGACAGAGCAAATGAACACTTCCCCTTTGGGCATGGGACTTCTCAAAGCAGCGGAGTAAGGGGTCCGGTGCTGGGCAGCACAGACAGACACCCGGGAATGTTCAATAGCCGAGGACACAGCGGGGGACACTTTCGGAAAGAACAGTCTGGGACCCCCGTGTATTTTAAGCAGCATTTCTATGAACAAGCTATCTCCATGTGCCTAACAGGCCAGAGCACACGGTCCCCTAGTTGGGGACAACCTGACGCGTGAAAGGAAGTCATTTCTGCTCCGTACTGTCCTGCTAGCACAGGTTCAGAGTGCCCCCGATTCTGCCGCTGGGGGAGCCATGCTGACGTCATGGTCTCTCTCTCACTCTGTTCCCATTTGAAATAGAAATACCACTAGCGGGGACATTGTCGCCAATGCCCGAGGGTGAATTTAGGGGGGTCCTTTTTTATTAAGCAGAAGGGGGTGGACACAGGTAAGGCACACAATGACCGAGGAAGAGCGCATGTGCGGAGGTGAGCGGGCAGGGGACCTGGGGAGGAAGGCCAGGCGCCATGGAGAGGCGCTTCCTGACCTCCACACTTCTGTCCAGGGCCAGCCCTGAACACCACGGGCACGGAAGAGTAGCAAAAACGGCTGATGGAGCAACGGGTCCAGGTGTTCCTAAGCAACTTTCCAACAGCTTCCTCAGCCTGACCTGTTGCTGCCTCTTTTTCTCCCTCTTCCAAGTTAACTCCAAAGGGAGACACACTTCTGTTGTTCAACTTGAAAACAAGACAACAACAAAACCCCAACGTGAGTGGCAGGCATCCTTGCAAACATTCCTCCGCGGGGGAGACCCTGCAGAAGATCCGGGTTCCTCTAAAGCAGCAAGGGCAGATGTGGCTTGAAAGAAAGACGCTCGAGGGGAATTTACAGCCTGTGACCAATTAGCCAGATGGGCGAGCCTGCCTACCTGGTTTTTCTCTCCTCCGTGTGCGCTGTGAGCTCTCTCTCTCACTTTCATTCCCTCTCCATAAGTTGAGCAAGGTCATTTCCCTTTGGCCTGAGGGGCTCGTTGTCTGAGGCCATCCTGGGTTCACATATGTTTCTTGGCCCTCAGGTGGCACTGGCCACCAGGACAAGCGTTCTCCAGCGTGCGTTTTAGCACAGACACCGGGGCCTTTCTCTCCTACATTCGGAGCTCACCCGCGTCTTCCACACGTTTGTGAGCTCCAGCTTCAGCCGGTACAAATGTGCTTACGTGATTAATTCCAAACATATGTTGCATGGAATGCTACATCTTACCATATCTGCATATCATTTACAAGCAAGCCAAGGAACCGGGGTTTTCATGATGGGGGAGAGGGAGGGGGGCGGACTGACCGTTTCTGTATTCACTCTCGTGCTGTTCAACAGTGATCACACTGCTTCTTGCTTCCAGTCAGTGGGGCAGGGTAACTTCTCTTTCAAGAAGCATTCCTTTCAAGTTCTTTGTTATCCTGGGTGTCGTGTAAACTCTTCCACTTTCATCCTGGGTTTGCCTCAACCAATGAAATTTTCCAACTCTTGGAGAGAAAGAGGACTTTAAATGGTTATTAAACCATTTAATGAGCTTTGAACTTAGGCATGGTATGAACATAAATCACACAAGATAAACATTTATCTCGCCTATTTTTACAAAGTTCCGGAGTTGCAAATTCCCCTATTGTTTCAAAAACCAAAGTGATTAGACATGACACATATTTACAAAGGCATTATCATTCATTACACACGCACTTTCCCTTCCGGACATGGGTTTACTTTCCCAAGGAGAGGGCCACTTGTGCCTGACCGGTGGTGGTGCAGTGGATGAGGTCCCAGGTTTGAAACCCTGATGTTGCCGGCTTGAGCACAGGTTCACCAGCTTGAGCATGGGGTCACCGGCTTAAGTGTGGGATCATTGGCATGGTTGTTAGCTTGAGCCCAAAGGTCACTGGCCTGAAGCCTAAGGTTGCTGGCTTGAGAAAGTGGTCACTGGCTTGGCTAGAGCCCCCCAGTCAAGGCACGTATGAGAATCAATCAATGAACGACTAAAGTGATGCAACTACGAGTTGATGCTTCTCATCTCTCTCCCTTCCTGTCTCTGTCTCTCTCTCTCTCTCAAAAAAGTGCCACTTGCAAACACAAAGCAAAATGACAAATGTCAGTTTTTCCGATCAGCATTTACTCCCCACGCAAACACTTTTTAAGCGACATTTCCTTTTCATCTCCTTGTTCCTCCTTTTGCTAGGGGAGGCAGGAATGCATGCTGTCCTGTTTACGTCATCTCCAGCATCACTGAAAAGTTTGTACCAGGCCAGATTCTTACTGATATTCCACAAATATCCTTACATGTCAACAATTCTTCACCAGCAACCCCTGAATTCTTTTGTATACTTGTAACTTCAGATTAGATCTTTACACTTTCTTCCGGCTCTTTCTATTTTGGCAAACTTATTCCCTGATTCATGATGTGGAATGAGCTACTATAATAACATATTGGAACGATATACCTTTGACCCTTGAACAACATGCGTTTGAACTGCATGGGTCCACTTATATGTGGGTTATATGCAAAAAATATCATCATAAGCAAAGTCAAGAGACAAAGAAAAAAATATTTGAAATTCATTATCACAAAGGACTGTTTTCTAATGTATAAAGGACTCCATAAAACTGGTGAGACAGAGACAAGCAATAGAAAAATGCACCAGAATATCAACAGACTTTTCAGAACAAAAATAAATACAGGGGGGCAAGATGGCGATGGAGTAGGCGGATGTACCAACTTCCAACTCCCAGAACCAAAGTGGATTATAACCTGATTTTAAGAACCATCATCTGGATAAACCAATGCTGAACTGGACTGAGAGGACTCTTCAACCAGGGAACACTGCAGAAGCCACATTGAGACTGGTAGGAAAAGCGAAAATGTGGAAAGGGCTGCCCAGCTCCCTGGAGTGAAAAGCAGCCTGGAGAGACTCGTGTGGCGGGAAGAAAGGCTAGCAGAAGGGTAGGGACCTGGGTCCCAGGAACAAAGCCCCAGCCTGCAGCCCCAGAGCCTAAAGAGGCCTATGGACAGTATTTAGCTGGGAAACAGGTTAGGATACTGTTTGTAAGAAAAAGACAGTTTTCTCAGACCCAGGATTCTTCTTAAAGGGACGGCGTAGAAAACCTCTCTCACAACCACTCATCTGGTACTCTGGGAGACAGGGAGAGAGGAGAGGACCAGAGCAGCGGGAAGAGAGTGCAGTCTGGAAGGCACAAGGAGAAAATCTTGGAGGGACAGCCACCCTAAACCCTGGGCTGAGTCACTCCACAAATCTGAAACAGTATTTCCCTTGGAACCAGCAAGGGGAAGCAGGACACCAGCCAAACAGGCTCGCCTGTGGCAATCAGAGCACAGTTGCTCAGAAGGAGGGAGCTTTCAGGACTACAGTATGGAGTGTTAGGGTCTGAGCTGCAGTGCCCCCACCCACACTGCTGAGGGCTTGCTGGAGGGCGGGCGGCGGCAGGACGTGGAAGCGCTGTTCTGTCGGCGGGGGCAGAGGCCAAGCCTGCTGGCGTGAGCTCGGTCTAGCCCAGCGGGGGTGAAGTGGACGCCCGAAAGTGGTCCGGCGGCTGCGCGCCTGCCTGCGACCCCACCTGTGGGGGAAAAGTGGGAGCCCAGAACGAGGCAGAGATCCGTCGCTGAACAGGGGCGAGCGGGTGCACAGCTTCACCAGGCCTCCGACACTTGAAGCCCTGCACGAACCGGCTTTGCCCGCGGAGGTGGGGCGGAAGCCCAGGTTCGCAGCTGAGCACGCACCAGAAGCCCCTCCTGGCAGGAGGAACAGGCTGACAGGAACCCACAGTGGAGCAAAAGTGCTCACCCTTGCCCTTGGTGCCCAGGCTTGTGGCCTGAGTGTGGTGCACGGTCCCACCCATGGGAGAGGGGCAAAGGCCGAGACCGGCTGAGGCTTATAGAGCCTGGCACGAGAACACAGTCCCTCCTGCGGAGGCGGAGGCGAAGACCGCAGCAGCAGCCTCAGCAGCGGCACCAGCAACACCCAGACCCAACCGCCCTAAGCAGCGGCAGAGGGGGTGGCGGACCTGCAGACAGACCACACCTAGGGAACACAGAGGCAACACCCATTGGACTCCAGTAGTCAAACCCTTCTTACACACAGACAAAATGGGCAGGCAGAGGAATGCAACCCAAATGAATCAAGAGAAATCTCCAGAGAAGGACCTGAATGAATCAGATATAACCAAACTACCTGATGAAGAGTTTAAAATAATGATAGTTAGCATGTTCAAAGAGCTTAGAGCAACAATGGATAGTCATTACGAACACCTAAATAAAGATATAGCAACTATAAAAAAGGAGATTGAAATAATAAAAAAGAATAAGACAGAAATGACAAATATAGTATGAGAACTGAAGACCACAATGGAAGGAATTAAAAGCAGGATGGATGAAGCTGAGGATCAAATCAGCGAGTTAGAGGACAAAATAAAGGCACAGAAGCAGAGCAGAAAAAAGAAAAGAGACTCAAAAAATCTGAGGAAACTCTAAGGGAGCTCTGTGACAACGTGAAGAGAAATAACATCTGCATCATAGGGGTTCCTGAAGAAAAGGAGAAAGAACAAGGGATAGAAACTTTGTTCAATCAAATTATAGCTAAAAACTTCCCTAAATTAAGACTGGAAGATGTTTCAAACGTGCAAGAAGCACAGAGAACTCCATAAACGAGAAACCCAAAGAAATCTACACCATGACACATCATAGTTAAAATACCAAAGCTGAGTGATAAAGAGAAAATTTTAAAAGCTGTTAGAGAAAAAAAGGCTATCACCTACGAAGGAGCCCCCATAAGGATGACATCCGACTTCTCAACAGAAACACTTGAGGTCAGAAGGGAATGGCAAGATATATTCAAAGTAATGCAGAACAAGAACCTACAATCAATACTAATCTATCCAGCAAGGGTAACATTTAAAATTGAAGGACAAATAAAGAGCTTCCCAGACAAAAAAACCCTCAAGGAATTCATTAAAACTAAACCAATTCTGCAAGAGATGCTAAGGCGCCTGTTGAGAACAGTTCAAAGAGGAAAAAGAATATAGCAAAAGAAGAATACAGCCTTAAAGAATAGAATGGCAATAAACAACTACATATCAATAATAACCTTAAATGTAAATGGATTAAATGATCCAATCAAAAGACATAGGGTAGCTGCATGGATAAAGAAACAGGACCCATACATATGCTGTCTACAAGAGACACACCTTAAAACAAAAGATGCACATAGACTGAAGGTAAAAGGATGGAAAAAATATTTCATGCAAATGGAAATGAAAAAAAAAGCCGGGGTAGCAATAGTTATATCTGACAAAATGGACTTTAAAACAAAGACTGTAGTAAGAGATAAAGAAGGACACTACATAATGATAAAGGGAACAATTCAACAGGAAGATATAACTATTATAAATATCTACGCACCGAACATAGGAGCCCCGACATACATAAAGCAGACTTTGATGGATATAAAGGGCGAGATTAACAGCAATACTATAATAGTAGGGGATTTCAATACCCCACTAACATTACTGGATAGATCCTCAAGAAAGAAAATTAACAAAGAAACAGCAGACTTAAAGGATACACTATATCAACTCGACTTAATAGATATCTTCAGAACTTTTCAACCTAAAGCAGTAGAATATACATTCTTTTCAAGCGCTCATGGTACATTCTCTAGGATAGACCACATGTTAGAACACAAAAGTGGTTTCAACAAATTTAAGAAGATTGAAATCATATCAAGCATTTTCTCTGATCACAATGGCATGAAACTAGAAATTAACCACAAAAGCAAAACTGAAAAATACTCAAACACTTGAAAATTAAATAGCATGTTATTAAATGACAAATGGATTAACAATGAAATCAAAGAAGAAATAAAAAATTTCTAGAAACCAATGATAATGAGCATATATCAACTCAAAATTTATGGGACACAGCAAAAGCAGTACTGAGAGGGAAGTTCTCTAGAAAAAACTCAAATAAGCAACTTGACCCTGCATCTAAAAGAACTAGAAAAACAACAGCAAATAAAGCCCAGGACTAGTAGAAGGAAGGAAATAATAAAGATCAGAGCGGAAATAAATGACATAGAGGCTAAAGAAACAATACAGAGGATCAATGAAGCCAGGAGCTGGTTCTTTGAAAAGGTAAACAAGATCGATGAACCTTTAACTAGACTCACCAAGAAAAAAAGAGAGAGGACTCAAATAAAATTAGAAATGAGAGTGGAGAAATAACAACTGACACAACAGAAATACAAAGCATTGTAAGAAAATACTATGAAGAACTCTATGCCAAAAAATTAGACAACCTAGGTGAAATGGACAAATTTCTTGAATCATATAATCTTCCAAAAATCAATCTGGAAGAATCAGAACACCTAAACAGACCAATTACAACAAATGAGATAGAAACAGTTATCAAAAAACTCCCAACAAGGAAAGTCCTGGGTCTGATGGCTTTACAAGTGAATTCTACCAAAAATTCAAAGAAGAACTAACTCCTATTCTCCTCAAGCTATTTCAAAAAATTCAAGAGGAAGGAAGACTTCCAAACTCCTTTTATGAAGTGAGCATAATTCTGATCCCAAAACCAGGCAAACACAACACAAAGAAAGAAAATTATAGGCCAATATCCCTGATGAATTTAGATGCTAAAATTCTCAAAAAAATATTAGCCAACTGGATCCAGCAATATATGAAAAAAATCATACACCATGATCAAGTGGGATTTATTCTGGAGAGGCAAGGCTGGTTCAATATTCGCAAATCAATCAATGTGATTCATCACATAAACAATAGGAAGGACAAAAATCACATGATAATTTCAATAGATGCAGAAAAGGTATTTGATAAAATCCAGCACCCATTCATGATCAAAACTCTCAGTAAAGTGGGAATATAAGAAACATTCCTTAACATGATAAAGGTCGTCTACAACAAACCCACAGCAAACATCATACTAAATGGGCAAAAATTAAAAGCAATCCCCTTAAGATCAGGAACCAGGCAGGGGTGCCTCCTTTCACCACTTTTATTCAACATAGTTCTGGAAGTCCTAGCTACAGCAATCAGACAAGAAAAAGAAATAAAAGGCATCTAAATTGGAAAAGAAGAAGTAAAACTGTCATTATTTGCAGATGATATGATATTGTATATAGAAAACCCTAAAGTCTCAGTTAAAAAACTACTAGGCCTGATAAATGAATTCAGCAAGGTAGCAGGATATAAAATTAATACTCAGAAATCAGAGGCATTTTTATATACCAACAATGAACTGTCAGCAAAAGAAATTAAGGAAACAATCCCCTTCACTATTGCGACCAAAAATATTAAGTACCTAGGAGTAAATTTAACCAAGGAGTTTAAGGACTTGTACTCGGAAAATTATAAAACATTGATCAAAGAAATCAAGGAAGATACAAACAAGTGAAAGCATATACCGTGCTCATTGTTAGGAAGAATAAACATCATTAAAATGTCTATATTACCCAAAGCAATTTATAAATTCAATGCAATACCAATTAAAATACCAATGACATACTTCAAAGATATCGAATTCCAAAAATTTATATGGAACCAAAAAAGAACATGAATAGCCTCAGCAATCTTAAAAAGAAAAAATAAAGCAGGAGGTATCACTCTTCCGGATATCAAGGTATACTACAAGGCCATTGTACTCAAGACAGCTTGGTTCTGGCATAAGAACAGCACATAGATCAATGGAACAGAACAGAGAACCCAGAAATAAACCCACACCTTTATGGACAACTGATATTTGACAAAGGAGGAAAGAACATACAATGAAGTAAAGACAGCCTCTTTAACAAATGGTGTTGGGAAAATTGGACATCTACCTGCAAAAAAATGAAACTAGACCATCAACTTACACCATTCACAAAAACAAACTCAAAATGGATAAAAGACTTAAATGTAAGTTGTGAAACCATAAGCATCTTAGAAGAAAACATAGGCAGCAAGCTCTCCGACATCTGTAGCAGCAATATATTTGCCCATTTATCTCCACGGGCAAATGAAATAAAAGGCAAGATAAACAAATGGGACTATATCAAACTAAAAAGTTTTTGCACAGCTGAAGACAATAAGAACAGAATAAAAAGACAAACCACACAATGGGAGAACGTATTCGACAACACGTTCGATAAGGGGTTAATAACCAAAATTTATAAAGAACTTATAAAACTCAATACCAGGAAGACAAACAATCTAATAAAAAAATGGCCAACAGGCATATGAAAAAATGCTCAACATCACTAATCATTAGAGAAATGCAAATTAAAACCACAATGAGATATCACCTCCCACCAGTCAGAATGGTGCTCATGAGCAAAACAACACAGAATAAGTGCTGGAGAGGATGTGGAGAAAAGGGAACCCTTCTGCACTGCTGGTGGGAATGCAGACTGGTGCAGCCACTGTGGAAAACAGTATGGAGATTCCTCAAAAAATTATAAATAGAGCTGCTTTTTGACCCGGCTACCCCACTTATAGGAATATACCCTAAGAACTCCATAGCACTGTTCGAAAAGAAGAAATGCGTCCCCATGTTCGTGGCAGCATTGTTCACAATAGCGAAGATCTGGAAACAGCCCAAGTGTCCGTCAGAGGACGAGTGGATTAAAAAGCTTTGGTACATATATACTATGGAATACTACTCAGTCATAAGAAATGATGACATCGGATCATTTACAACAAAATGGATGGACCTTGATAACATTATACGGAGTGAAATAAGTAAATCAGAAAAAAACTGAAAACAGCATGATTTCATACATAGGTGGGACATAAAAACAAGACTACGGGACATGGACAAGACTGTGGTGGTTATGGGGTGGGGGGAGGGAAGAAAGGATGGGAGAGGGGGAGGGGAGGGGCACAAAGAAAACTAGATAGAAAAAAAAATAGAAACCCTCATTAAAATAGATTCATAAGAGAAACACAAAACAATGCTATCAGGCTGAACCATATAAAATTACCGATGGTCTACCATTTTTGACATCCATAAATCGCCATTTCATGTAGTTCAACCTAATACAATGAAATGGTGTTTTCATCTCTGAAACTGGCACTATCCCAAAAGCTGGGCGACATGCCCTCCCGGGGAGGCTGCAGGGAAGTGCCCTCACGCGACCTTGCTGGGGGCCCCATACTGTCAGGCTCTGCAAAGAGCTATGGGCAAAGCAATCAAACTTCCACGTCTGTGACTTTATCCTACAGATATACCTATGCACCTATAACATAATGAATGTGGAAGACGCTGAATATATATATTATATGTATAATATATATTATACATATATACATACATATATATAATATGCTGCTTTTCATGGGTGAATAGGAATATGATAACATGCACAACACATACACATATACACTGTACCCATACTGTCCACATCTGCTTGTATCTGCGTTACGAAACACCAGGAGGAGACGTGGGAAAGCCACAGAAGTGGTGGCCTACAGGTGGGAGGGAAAGAGCCAAGCAGACAGGAGTAGACTTTCTCAGGGCATACCTCGTTCCTCATCGTGGTGTTTAACAATCAAAACAAAAAAGCACATAGACACGTTACAAAGTAAAACTGCAGGCGTTTGGAAAAACTGACCACTAAAGCAATTCATCCGCCACAGTCTTAAATAATCAATGTCACTACCATATATACTGCTCATAAAAATTAGGGGATATTTCAAAATGAATATGAAGCAATAAAAAGAAAAGCATTTGATTTTTTTTTATTAAACAAGAACATCAGAAAAGCAAATGACAAGTCAAAGAAAGTTATTCAATTATGCAAATGAGATGCAAAACCAACGTTTATTTCATTGGTGAAAATGCACTTATACAAAAGGCTGGAAGTACTGGAGTAGCTGCCTGTTTTCTGGTCCCCTCATTTTTGTGAGCAGTTTACAGTTTCTGTACTGACAAAGCTTTTGACCAATACCAACAAAATAAGTAATAATAATAAAAAAACCCCACGAATCTAAATTCCCTCCCTGGGCTGCCTATTTTCCATCAGCCTCTCTGGATCCTTTCTCCGCTCTTCTCTGCACTCTGGGGTTTTTTTGGTTTGTTTTTGGTCGGGAGGGAGGGATGATTCCTCCACACTGTGTCCCCTGAGCTCTCCTGCCTTTTGGCTTCCTGGGTTTGGCGAAGGAAGGCACTGGCGGAGGTCAGAGGTCAGAGGTCAGGAGAGAGCCGGGCTGCAGTGTTTCCTCTATTCTCCTCTTGCTTTAGTGTGGTCAAGCTGTCAGTGGCCGCCATGCCCGTCTCTGGACCCCCCTGTAACACACTTGCTGTCCCCTGTCCTCCTCTGTGGCGCTCGCTCCTGTCAAGCTCAGGGACATTGTTTCCTCCCCTTGCCGCTTGGGGCTGGGGTGAGGATGAGTAGTAACTCCCCACTACTGCTGGTTCCTGTGTGACCCGATCTCTCCCGGGGGTGCCCTCACCCCTGCTGACGTGTCTGCCAGCTTCCCAGCCGAGAACGCCATCGAGTCCACACTGGGATCCAGGCTGGAAGAGTCGGTCATCCGTTTCTCAGAAAAACCACTCAAAATCCATTCTTCTCTCGTTTTTCTCTCCCAGGCCAGTTCATTTGTGGGATATTTTACACACGCATCTTCACTACACTTTCTAGGTTCACAATTTTTCTCGCTCCATCTTCCTTTTAACAAGCCTTCTGCATAGTCATCAGTGAACCCACGAAGTCACCCCGGTCTCCTGTGCTGGAAATACTTGTGACCACTGTACTCTCGTCTGTCCAGTTGTTCGCTCAACAAATACCGTCTGAGGACCTAGGTCAGGCGTGGCCAACAGTTTTGTCCCCGTGCCAGATTAGAAAGAAAACTTTTATCACGGGCCGGACAAAATATTAAAATTAAAAAATGTTAAATACAAAAATGATTTGTTTAAGTAAACAAAATTCTATTATCTAATCTGTTTATGAATAAATGTGAGTGAAAAAAATATACAATATTATTTTAATAAAAATATAATTACATACTGTATAAATATCCAAACTGTACCGCAATCAATCAAAATAATATTTAATTAATAGAATGAGCTTGAAGAGGTTATATCGCAAATAAAAGAATCATTTCATTTTACAAACAGCCTGGACACATTTTCAGTTATCAACTGCAGCTACTGTCTATGCTACAATGCCACTTGATTCAGCACACTTGACCACAAAAATAACGATTGTTTGACCTTGGGTGCGCACTGGCAAACTTTGCCTAAAAGAATGTGGGTTTCACATCGCCGCTAAACATCAAACAGTTCATATCCAGTACAGATGAGTACAAAAGTTGTAAATCTTTATAATGAAATTATTTTAAAAAGTAAAGAAGTATCGCAAATCCATTCAACCAATTATTGGAAGTTAACCCTAGATTAGTCACATGTGGAATTCTTTTCCGCATATCACTATCTTCTTAAATATCTCAATTTCCAATAATCAAAGATGCTTCCGCTTCTGAGTAGCTGAGATTTTAAAGTAGCGGAGAATATTAAAAATTTAATCGCGGGACTCATAAACTCATTATGCAGGCCAGATCCGGCCTGCAGGACATATGTTGGCCATGCCTGACCTAGACACTAAGATGATAACGGCATGCCAAAAACAGACGAGATCCTTACTCACGGGTAGGTTAAACTTTCGGGCAGAGAAAGAGAGAAGAATTTGACCATACCAGAAATGCACAATTATCAGTGTGCAAGCGCTATGAAAACAAGACGTGAGGGTGCACAGGAGCCTCCGGGATGAGGACCAGAGAGGGCTTCCCGGAGGAGGTGATTGCTGAACCGAGCTCTGAAGGGGGGGAGGGCACTGCCCGAGCAGGAAGGAGTACAGAGGGAGGGGAGCGAGGGTTGCGGATCCCTTCCCCCCCCAGCCTTCCTTCCAACAGGAACCTGCTCTTTTCCCTCTAAAGCTGTACAGGGGTAGTCAGGTGGGAAACACAGGATCTTTGTTCTGACCCAGGTCTGATTTGATCTCCTCACACTTCCAGGCCTTCCATTCTACGTCAGGTCGCACGTAATCCTCTCTACCTCCAAGGACACGCTGCAGAATAGCCTTGTCCCCTCCTAAGTGCATTGCATTCTAATGACGTTTTCTTAAGTAGAAAGTCCACTTTGTACTTGCTATGTTGATCTGTCATAGTATTAAAAACTTCAAGGACAAATGTGACATGAACCTAAGAAAATACAATCAGAAAAGTACCGGAAGAGTGTATTTTATTTTTTCCTACGTGACTTCTCTAGTTGTTTGCTGGCAATGAGCAGCTCATTCTTCAACTCTGACAACTAAAAAAATGGAGGAGGGTGGGGGGGACAAATTAGTATGATCTATTGGAAGAACGAAAACAGAAAAATCTCCCCAAGCTTCCCCAAGTCGCCACCATCCACCTTCTAGTCCTATCTCTGGAAGGACAGTTTTCTCACCCGTTGAAAGGGATGAAGGAAACATTTTTAAGACTGCAGCTATTCAAATGCGGGGTACTTGTGATAAAGGGTGTTTTCAAGCCCCCTTCTTCGCTTAACCTGCCAACGAACATGGGAAACCATTGGCTCAGGCTGCTACAATTAACTCAGGGCTGCTTCTTGAAAGGCTCACACAATTCCCAGCTACTTAGGATGCAAACAACCTGGGAGACCCATTTTCCTTGCCGTGAAGTAGGAGGGGTAAATTACTAAGATAAGTAGATTATTGGGGAAAAAGTCACACTCGGAGGCCTTATGAAATGATTAAACCCTGGGAAATTCATCCCCTGAAATCCCTGGCCCCTGATAGTACACATTCATTACTGGCTCCTGGATAATCCACAATGAAGAGCCTTCTTTGGAAGCAACAAATACTCCCGCTCTGCTGAACTCTCACTTAACTTCTCAGACCAATGGGTTCTTTGGTTTTGATGGGTGAGAGTCGCCATATAGGAAGCAAATTAAAGCAAAGGGGGGCGGGGGCGTTCTTGGACTTGTAAGACTTTGAAAAACGTCTACAATAGAAGTGCAAACACTAAATAAAAAGCCAAGGGAATGGTGACTCGAGGAAAATATAGTCTTAATGACTCCTTTGCTTCAACTTCAAAAACTCTGTATCAAGAGAAACCATGTCACATCTGATTAACAGCCACGGTCAAGTCTCTAGTGACAAACTCTATCTTCTCTGTAAGAACTACTTCCTTACAGCACATATTAGTCAATGATCAAATTGACTATTATTAGTCAGGTTTGGTGAACAGCCTGAAATAATGCTTCAGAAAAAAACAAATATATAGAGAAGTAACATAAATAAATATAAACATAACCTGGAGACAGAAAACGAAACCCTTATTCTCTGGCAAGAGGGAAAACCCAACCTACCAACCAGGAACTCTGATAACCAACGTCAACCTAAGAGAACTTCATGGAGGAGGCTGTGCACATCAATGTGGACTTCATGCTCCGGCAACTGAACAAACAAGGATATATCCCTGTGTGGAAGAGCGCCCAGCAGCCGGAGACTTCCCAAGGTGGGGCAATGTATTCATTCATCACTACTGCTGAAATACTCAGGGACTAACCAACTCTTTAAGTCAAGCTTAGACTTAAATTTAATGGAGTGAAATACTTCTGCTTCTTCTCTTATAAACAAACTATCACTGACTCCCAGGAACCCTGGCTTCCTCCCACCTGTCTGATAAAGCAGAAGAAATGGACAGATCCTGCCTGAGCCAAAGGCAGGAGGGTGAGGACTGGCGTGGAGGGTTCTTGGGGAAAGAGCAGTACACGACAAAACTGATTCTTCTTCTTCCTTCCTAAGGGAAGACTGGCTTTGTGGGGTACAAGGGAGCCTATTCCCCTCTCAATATGAAGCCTTCAGCACTCTATAATTCAACAAAATTCTTAAAGCTGTTTTGTGTTTGTATGATGGGCACATGTTTGTTTTGGGAAGAAAGTGTGTACCAGGATTAGGTTGGGTTTTCTTTGGGGGGTAGGGATGGTGGTAGTCCATGACGATCTGTTCCCGTTCAATTTATAATGTGGCTACTGCCATTTTTATAGATGAAATACCTGAGGCTTAAGAGGGTAAATCACTTGCCCAAGGTCTCAATGCTTGAGCTGGGACCCAAATCTACACTGTCTGATTTTGGAACTCAAAGTCTAACACCACACTAGACTTAGAGACAGTAGATTGGGGGATGTTCCAGCTGATATCCCAAATTGCTGTTCTTCACTTAGGAAAGTGTGCGCTACTGGACGCAGCAGGACTGATATCCGTAGGGTAATACAGAAAAGCCACCGCCCTGGATGTTCAGCAGTTGCCTAACTGCACTTGTCACCGGTAGTATAACACTGTATTCCACCAACAGAATTAAGACTCAGATCAGAATGCACAGCAAGGAAATAATATGGGAGATAAAAAGGACATTTTTTTTCCATTAAAAAATGGTGATATATTGCCTGATCAGGTGGTGGCGCAGTGGATAGAGCGTCGGACAGGGATGCGGAAGAACCCGGTTCGAGACCCCGAGCTCGCCAGCTTGAGCGCGGGCCCATCTGGCTCGAGCAAAAAGCTCTCCAGCTTGGACGCAAGGTCGCTGGCTCCAGCAAGGGGGTGGCTCGGTCTGCTGAAGGCCCATGGTCAAGGCACATGTGAGAAAGCAATCAATGAACAACTATGGTGTTGCAACGGCAACGAAAAACTAGTGATTGATGCTTCTCCCCTCTCTTCGTTCCTGTCTGTCTGTCCCTATCTATCCCTCTCTCTGACTCTCTCTCTGTCCCTGGGAAAAAAAAAGTTTTTAAAAAATGGTGATATATTAAGGGAGTACTACTTTTCAAAACTGCAGTATGAGAAAGTAACAGTGAGATATTAATCATATTTATGGTTAAACATAAAAAAATTTAAATTGGTTAATTTATTTTGAGAGAGAGAGAGAGAGATATCAATTTGTTGTTCCACTTATGTGTTCATTGGTTGATTCTTGTATGTACTCTGGCCTAACTACACTCTGGAACTAAACTATTGCCTTTAACTTAGTGGAAAGCATTTTAGTGTGGTTAATGTACAATATCAAATAAAGATATTTAACACTCCACATTTTCTATAAGGTCAGACGCTTTTAAAATTCAGCATGACAAGATACAGTAGCAAACTCAGTTTGTTGTTTTACTTAGTTATGCACTTATCAGTGAATTCTCATATGTGTCCTGACCAGGAACCAAAGCCCACAACCTTGAAATATTGTAGTGACACTCTAACCAACTTAGCTACCCAGCCAGGGCACTGTGAAGTCTTTAAGTCAGACTAAGATATGATTCAGAATTGTCATGAACAGCTATTAAAAACCAACAGTAGGATTACTATATATGCTTGATTGGAAATGGTGCTTTTGTCAACTCACTAGAAGGATTAAAGTACAGGAGAATATGTCAACACAAAATTGTAAAGTTTGTGATCATAAAACTTAAGAGAATTAAAAACAAAATCTGAAGAAGAAGGAGGAGGAGGAGGAGGAGGAGGAGGAGAAGGAAGAAGGAGAAGAAGAAGAAGAGGAGGAGGAGGAGGAGGAGGAAGAAGAAGAAGAAGAAGAAGAAGAAGAAAGAGGGAAGAAGAAGGAGGAGGAGGAGGAAGAGGAGGAGGAGAAGAAACGACCCTAACAGCTTTCAAAGTGAAACACAAACAATATGACAATGAAAGAATAAATAAAAACAGATCACAAATAAAGAACAAGAATCAGACTGGCATGGACTTCTCATCAGCAACACTGAATGTTATTAGACACAAAAGCAAGTTCTGAATAATTTAGAACTGTATGGCTCCTCAAGCTATCAACTGAGCATGAGGATAGAATAAAGCATTTCTACACATGAGAATTCATAAAGCATGCATACTACTTTTGCCCCCATTTTTAGGAATTTGAGGATACTCAGCAAAATGAGAGTTAACAGTCTGAGAAAAAGGATGGCATGCAATCAGAGACATATTATAAGTACACAGGACAACAACAAATAGAAAATACAGGATGACAAAATGAGCAATAAGCCCAGAAAAAAACCAGACCAAACCAAAAACAACCTAATTTGGATTGGAGCAGAATGGGGGTCTAGAAGGGAAAACACACAAAGCAACACAGGGTTAGGGGAATTTTATTGTGAGGCATTTTAAAGAGATGTTGATTTACTCATCAGTAAGAATTACTCATCAGTACATTGAAAACAGAACAAAAGAAAAAAGAATTATCAAGATCTAGAGAATCAAAAAGTGACATAAAACAGAAAATATGACAGTGTCACATCACTTGCTTCAGCAGTAGGCTAAGCAATATTTACAGTCCTAAGCCCTTCCAGATCGGATCAGGAGACCATGGGCTTTATAGGACTTAGGTTAATAGGAGAAGAGGGAGGTTCTGATTAGAAAAATTTTGAAACAAAATAAAGGCAAGGAATAGGAGAAGAGGGAGGTTCTGATTAGAAAAATTTTGAAACAAAATGAAGGCAAGGTTCTGATTAGAAAAAAATTGAAACAAAATGAAGGCAAGGAATAAACAAACAAAAAAAGCAATTGTAAACTCCAGGAAATATAAAAGGCAACATAATTCTTTTTCTGGTATAAGTAAGAACCTATTTGAAATATGTTATTTATTTATTTGCTTGTTTGTTTCAAAGAGAGAATAAGGGAGAGAGAGACAGGAACATCAATCTGTTCCTGTATGTGCCTTGACCAGGGATCAAACCCATAGCCCTTGTACATTCAGATGACGCTCTAAACAACCGAGCTCTCTGGCCAGGGTGAGAAGCTGCTTAGAGCAAGCAAATTAGAACAGAAAGTAGGTGGGTTCCTAGAATAATAAAATGAGTTAGAAGCTGAAGGATTTCCAGGGTATGGTGAAAAAGACACAGGCTGCTTCTAACGACAAGAAAGAAGAAACAATCAGAAGAATTACAAAAACACCAATAACATCTGAAAGTAACGCTTGGCAAACTAATATGTGGCATGGTTTTAAACCAACAAGGAAATGCAAGAGAAGAAAACAACCTTGAAATATTGTAGTGACACTCTAACCAACTTAGCTACCCAGCCAGGGCACTGTGAAGTCTTTAAGTCAGACTAAGATTCTGACTTGGGTGCTGTCCTTTGACTGACACAGGGATTGTGACTGACATGTACCAAGAAGAAAACCTAATCAACCGAAACACACGTCTTGGTTTCTCAGTGCACGATTGGCCATAGATCTAATGATCTAAAAGCTATCTCTTGGCTTTCAACTCAAAATCAACCTAAAACCACAGGATAGAAATGTAAATTGTGGTCAAAGTGGAATGCAAACCATCGATTGCAGGCAGAAGAGGAGGGGTAAGAGAGATGAGGAAAGGCAGGAGAAAAGTGAGGCCAGCATACCGCCCAAAACACGGGGAAACAACATTTTTTGCATCCACAAAAACATTTGTTCTTACCTAATTCGACTGTGCTGATCTCAAATCTGACATTAGTTTTTTTCTGTAAACTACAGGTTTTCTTTGCAATTCAAAATTTTAGGTTTTCATCTTATTGTAAAATTTTCAACATTTAGTTTAACATAATGAATAGCATGTCTTCTTGGGCATCATCTTTGTGAAAATATAATAATTTATATAATGCAGTAAATATACTAGTACACTAAAAGATATGATTATATCAGAATTTGTCTACAATTTCAAAATAAAACATATTAAAACACATTTTAATTGTAAACTTTGCGCAAAACTTATTTAAATTCTATTCAGGCAAAAATTTGCATTTGTAGCTCTTGCGTTTGTGTACTTGTTGAGGACAATCTCATTTGATAATCCAGCAGTAGTCTGCCATCATGTTTCTGTCCCATCTCCCCTGATAACGCTCTTCTATTGTTTTCAGATCTTGATGAAAGCGTTCTCCCTGCTCATCACTAACAGCTCCAAGATTTTCGGGAAAATTATCAATGCAATTGTTCAGGAAGTGAATCTTAATGCTCATGTTACATCCAATGTCGTAGAAAGCTAACAGCATCCTTTGAACCAGAAGTTTATAGTATTCTGCTTTTTTGTTGCCGAGGAAGTTCTTTGTAACTGCCACAAAAGACTGCCATGCTGCTTTCTCCTCCTTATTCATCTTCCTGGCAAATTCTTCGTCACGTATGAGGGTTCGAATTTGAGGTCCATCAAATACACCTGCTTTTATCTTCTCGAAAGACAAGACAGGAAAAGCAGAAATAATATGTTGAAAGCATTCACTCTCTCTATTCAAAGCCTGAACAAACTGCTTCATTAAGCCAAGTTTGATGTAAAGTGGGGGAAAAATGATCCTGTCTTGATTAACTACAGGTTCATTCACAATATTTTGCATCCCTACTTCCAGAGCTTCACGTTTTGGCCACTCCTTCTGTGTCCAGTGTTTCTCCCGAGCTTGGCTGCCCCACAAACACAGAAAGTAAGGAAACTTCGTGAAACCTCTCTGTTGTCCTAGCAGGAAATTTACCATTTTAAGATCCACACAAATGATCCAGTTACACTCCTAATACTTCAGAACGTCAAGGACAATTTTTATGTCATTATAACCTTCTCGCAGATGAGTTGAATAACCAGTTGGAACCACTGCATAAACATTACCATTGAGTAGAAGAACACATTTCAGACTCCGTTTAGAGCTGTCAAGAAATAGCCGCCATTCTGTTGGACTGTAAGTAGTAACACCTAGCTGGCTGAGAAGACTACTGATATCATGTCAGTAAACAAAGTGTTTGTCTTAGGAAAAAAAGTCCACTAAAATTTGTTCACACTTCCTGAAATGCAATACTTTAGCTGACTGGTGAAGTACATTCTTTTTTTGAAGCCTGGAGGCTAATAACTCAGCTGCTTCCTTTGATAGGCCCAATCTCTTATTAAGTCATTCAATTCGGGTTGGCTAAACTGCTGAGGGGTTAATGACTGCTTGGCATCAGAAGAAGACCCTTCAGATTCTACAACCATTTCCTCATGCATCTTATCAAAATACACTTGATCACCATGTTCACTTTCTTTGTCCTTAGAAGAAATAAAACCATTAAAAACTGGAACTGGGAGTGTCTCAGAGTGTGGGATAGGTCGTATTGCTGAAGGAATATTAGGATATGCGATCATATGCCGTTTTTTTCTTGCTGATGCCCTTTGTATGGATCAGGCAGAAATAACAGTCACTGCTGTGGTCCTTAGGTTCACGCCAAACCATGGGAATACCAAAGGCATTCCTTTGCGTTTTCCTTTTGTCTGGTCACGAAGCATTTCCCTCAATTATGACACACAATATGAGGAGCCCAATTCTTGTCTTGATCGCCAAGGGGAACTTGAAAATAGGCAATATATGCACGTGTCACAAATGATGAAATAATGTGCCTTTGACGCTGAAATGTGTAACAGCCACATATATAACAGAAGGTGTCAAGACTGTTCTTACATTTACGCCTACTCGTAGAAGCCATGATTCAATCTTAAAACAAAATAAGAGAATACTTTTACCGGATAATAATTTTTACATTTAAAAACAACTACAATTATGTAAAAGTGATGTTTGTAAAACATTAATTTCCTTGTGGTTATGTTCAATCCAAGAGTCGTTGCCCTTTAACTCCAATTTAAAAACCAATGCATGCCATTAACTGTAACAGAAAGAAATTAAAATTGCATAAAAACTAGAGCATGTACCAAAAAACAGATTTCAGATTTTGAATCAGCGATGCAGACATATATAGAAACAGTTCTAAAACCTCATGCAACAGAAAATGAAAAAAATATTTTCCCAGTATAATCCATGGGACAGGAATTAAAGTTACGAGAGTCAGAGACAGAGGAATAAAAGCAATGATATTGGAAAGAGGAGAAGTATGTGTGAAGCTGGGAGTGAAACCCTATATAGAAGATCAGGAAATCAGGTGTCTAAAGCTGAGGAATAAAAAAAAAATGGTGTGTATAAATACTTAGCAGTATGCAAGTAATCACTAAAAGAAAGAAAAGTTAAAAGGGTGACAAGTGACTGACTCTGGGGATCAGGACGGGGGATGAGGAAGGAGACTGGACACTGGTTGATTTAAATAAAACAAAAACAAAAACTGTGTACATGCATTATTTAATTCTTTTAAAGGTAAATATTTACTCAGGGACCTGGTTATTATGGATCACGGCTGCTGAAAAGTTAACCTTTGAATGAAGGGCTGGAGACACGTATTTCTGGCAGAATGCTTTGCCTCTGGTTAGCTAGACACTGGCTAGCAGCACACCCAAAGGGTATCCCACAGGGCAGGACGTAAAGGATGTAGGAAGCACAATCAGTGGGTTACCTCGTCCTAGGGGGTTTCTCGGAGAAGTCACAAAAGAGGAAGATCTCCCCTAGGCTCACCGCCAGAACAACCCTGGGTCTCACCAGACACCCATGCTCCTGCTGGACAGAATAAGTAAAATGTCTTATATTTTCCCTTTGAAAGCCCTAGAAATAGCTCAAGGATTTGCACAGCAGAGTGAAAGAAGAGCTGTCACTTAGTTCCTTAGGACTCACAGCTTGAAAGGAAAGAAGAGGCCCGCAGGGGGCCTGAGGACCATGCCGGGCTGGGGACAGGAGCACTTCCACAGCCCAGGGGGTGGGGCCACAGCTCTTAAAGCCACAGATCTCCTCTGTAGGCACAGAGACCCTCTCAGCGGGAATCCATTCACACCAGTCACCCTTGGAGACTGCTATTTATGCTGAAGAAATTTATCCGTTCCATTGTATGTTTCTTGTCCAGAGTTCCCTTGGACGCCTTGTTTAAGGGCCTTAGTCCTATATTGTGAGCGGCCGAATGGACAGGCCGTTTAAGAGGGCAGAGATGGCTGATGATGGGTCTGTTAGCTGTTCAGTCAGTCTTTCCTTTGTGAACCAAACCCAATTTGGGTGCATTTGCTTAAAGAAAGAAAAAAAGCAAACCCCTATTCGAGGTTGAAGAAATGTCACTTGTGTTCCATTCCTTTTACTAATTGGGAAAAATAAAACAACACTGGAAGGAACTTTATAATATTTATAACCCATTCTTCTGGTTGAAATACATATCCGTTTATTTCAGGTGTAGGTGTAAATACTGCAGCCGTAGTTCCATAAGCTTGGGGAGATATTTAAAAACACACACACACACACACAGGTCTTTTCATCACTAGAAAAATGCTCATTTTTGTCTTGCAAAAAGTGAGGGGAAGCCCCTTTTGAAATGTTTTCTTTTGAGGCAAAATTTAAACATATGCTACTGCTTTCATGAATTCTCAAGCCAAATCCTTATAAATCCTTTGAGTTGACAGATCAATTATTCCTTCTAACAGCTAATGAACTAATAACCCTTGGAAATTTCTCCCTCCCTGGGTTTAAAATAGAAAAATATAATACTTTAGGAGAAAATTCAATTAAAGACTGCATAGCAATAAAAAAAATAATTCATTATAGCTTTTTAAAAAAGAGCTCTATCCTTCTGTTCGAAGGCCATGATTTTAAAATTAAAAACATGTCCAATAACCTTGTGTTGTATAAACATCGTAAATATTCCTAAAATGTACCTTAATCTCATATTTTGTCCTGTCAAGGGAAAAGAATTGAGAAAAGGTAGAAAAAAAAAAAAAACAGAAAAGGAGAAAGAAACAAGAATGGTGGGGTTGCTGAGTGCCTGCTCTGTATGTGACTCTGGTGGGATCTCAGGGGACCAGAGAGGGACAAGGACACACCCCACAGCACTAGAGAAACAGAGGGACTGGAGAAAGGAGGAAGAGACAGTGTCACCCAGGGACTCACTAGACCAGGGTTGCAAGAGGAAGCCTACCCTGAGTAAGCGTTTTGCTAACAATAAGGGGCCCTGCAGGGTGGAGGCAGGAGCTGGCTGATAGTATAGGCTGGAATTCAAGGGGTTAGAGCCAAGGTGACACTGAGGGTTAGAGCCACAGCAGGGAGTCAGCGATCCCATGCTGTGGGAGAAGATCGGGGACTCGAGTAGTTGCGAAAACCGAAGCACTGGGTAGCTGAGTAAATGACTTGTTCAAAGTCATGACCATTATTCTTGTATATAAAAGGAAGTCTGTCTGTCTGTCCGCTTGTTTTTAATTGAGGAACAGGAGGGCGGCGATGGTGCCGCTACTGGCTGGTGAGCACCGCTCTTCTTTCCTCCGGTGCAGTTCTTGGAAGGGAAGCCAGTGTCTTGTTTTAAATCGAGTGAGTGGTCTCTTCTCTGCAACACTGAAGTCTTTGGGGGATGATGTCCCGAGAGCACCGTGGATGCTCCAGAGATGGTCACCCAGCTCTCCACTCTATGAGGTCCTGTGCGGCGTGGCGTGGGACACAGAAGGGAACCTTAGAAGTCAGCAGACCTGGGCGAGACCAAGAGGGCGGGGTCACCCAGCCACACCTGCTCTCACTGGGAAATGGGGATGAGTGTCATCACACCTCATGCTGTCGGTAGGAAATAGCAGAATGCTGCTAAAGTAGAGTCTACTTATATAGCTGATGAAGGCCCCCAGCCCCACCTGTGCACCGATGGCCCCGTCTAGGGAAAGCCACGACTGGCTTCGGGGGTGTGCGCCTTGAGCATGCGCACAGCGCCCCGTGCTCAGGCCCCCCCCCCCCCCCCGTGAGCGGTCTAATGCTTTGATGCTGCTGTCCTGCTGCTATTAGTAATAACTTCTGAGCAAGGGATCCTTACTTTCACTTTTCACACAGCCCCCCAAAATCACGTAGCTCCTCTTGGGCAAAGAAAGCTACATGATTCAATGAGAGGGGGACAGGAAGACGTCCTTCTTTCGCAAGGAGCTCCGTCCGTGTGGCCGGAAGTCTGCAGAGGACACGGTTTGTCAGTTGCTCAGAGTCTGAACCGATTCCTTACTTTGGAGGAATTCCTAGGTATGGAGGCGTGGCAGGAGCCAGGACCAAAGAGGCCAGGTGGTGGCACAGGCCTGTCTCCCTGCCCACTAGTTTGCAGCCAGGCAGGTGTATGACTTTGGAGCTCGGAGAATTCATTTCGGTGGTGGCCGCAGCAACAACATGGGTTCTCCAGGGCATCCATGGTGGTTGCTCTGGCATGGCCGCTGGTGTCCTGTGCTGGCATTGCCCGCTCATGAGAGGTGCCCAGCAGTTGTGGCCCCGAGACCCCCCACTAGCTGGCCTGGCTCTGTGGCAGGGTTGTGGTTGTGGTTCTAGCCACCTTCAGTTTCTCCCCATTTTCCAGCCTGATTCTCCGGTGTTCTTGATGACTTATTTTCAGACTACTCGATATACTTTTAATAAATTCCTTTTGAACTGGAGGAATCAGAGATGGTTTTTGCTGTTTGTTGCCAAAAGCTTTTTCTGATTTAAAGGAGGACTCCATTATGGCGTCACGGCCCTGATGTGTGCTCAGCTGCTACAGGGCAGGTGAGTCCTGTGTCCTGGGGCAGAACTGACTGAGCCATGTGCTCCTGGTGAGGACACAAGTGACAGTACATGCCCCCATGGAAGGGACCTGGGAGGTCATCTGATCCACGCTCCTTCTAAAAGCAGGAATCTTTCCAGAACAATTCAGTGTCTACATAAGATAAAATAGAGCTGCCCCCAGTAACTAGAGGGGTGCTAAGCAGAAAGCCTCATCCTGAGTGACAAGCTTTAAGGCTTGGCAGCTCCCAGTTATACCTCTCCAGGTCAATGGTCATCTGAGCACTTGTCAGATATCCCTAGCTGTCACCAAACTGTCAAGGGCGAAGTTCAGGGAAATTCCACATCACTCATGGCCGGTAGAGGGGCTGGCATTCCTTCGGAGCATGTAATTAAGACAGCAGGTGAGTCACTAATGGACTTCCAGAGCATGATGAGGTTAAAGAGCTCTGGGACCCTGAACACCAGGGCCACCCACTGAAGACCCCACGCTAAGGTCACAGCCATGCAGGAAACCACAGGTGTTAGACATGGGGGCACCGCTCTTGGCACCTTGGTCAGGGACGCTCCAGGACATTACTTTATTTTTCTCTGACAGGAATGTTCTAGCGATGGCGACAATACATTTAACAAGGGCTGGGAGAGGGGCGGAAACAGAGCTCCAATGGTGATGGGCTCCTTGGCCAACACGTGAGCTGACCTCCCGGCTGAAGCAAAGTTACTTGATTGTTGGCATGACAACCCTGTTTCTACAGGGCCACTAGGCTGGCTGCAGGACTTTCCAGGCACTGGGGGAGGGACAGCAGTTCCAGAATAGGGCCATCAGCCTGTAACAGCAGAAAGACCCAACTAGGAGGGGTCTCCCCAGGAAGCCCAAGATGCAACCCACCCAACTCTGAATGGCAGATGTGTGAGCGGGGACAGAAGGGCGGTAGGGACAGAGACGTAGTGGCTAAGATGTAGAGCCACTTGTGTCCCATCGGACCGCGAAGGTGGCTGCAAAGTGGGTCTCCGGGCAGAACACTTCCTGCCAAAGTGACAAGCAGCGTCCTTCCCCGTCACTGCAAAGCGCTGACCCTGGTGGCCGTGAGTCACAGGGCAGAAGAGGCAGAGATGCAGCACTCAGGCAGTCAGTCATCTGGGACCTAAAACTGGGTCCCATACAGTCAGTCAGGTGCAAAGAGGGTCCGGAGGATCCAGGCGAACAAGGACCAGGGCTGGGGAACAGCAGGCCCTGAAGGGTGCTGGGCACAGCCAGGAGGGGTGCAGGCCCCGTCTGGAGCCAAGGGAAGGGCAGAGGTACCCTGGGAGGTCCAGACAGCTGCACAGGGAAAGGGAGAGAGGTGGGCTGGGGGAGTCGGGTCAGAGGGGGCAGAGAGGGGGTGAGGAGGTAGAGGAAGAGGGGGTGAGAGCGAGAGCTGGAGGTGGGCAGGGGGAGAAGCAGGCAGGAGGAGGGGCAGGGGGAGAGGTGAACAGGGGAGAGGGGGCAGGAGGAAAGAGGGTGTGGAGGTGAGAGGGGATAGGGGAGAAGGGATGGGGCAGAGAGGGGTTGGGGGAGAAGGGATGGGGCAGAGAGGGGTTGGGGGAGAGGGGGGCCGGGGGAGAGGTGGGCAGGGTGGGCAGGGGGAGGTGGCAGGGAAAGCCAAGCAGAAGGGAGAGCTGCTAGTGCCTTGGGCTTTCTTTCCAGCTTAAGCGAAGTAAGTGCTCATACTAGGGCTTTATTTGAATTTATCACCTCTTATTAGCGCCTTTTGAAATGCGAATTAGCTGATTAACCACTGCTCGCGGCCTTCCCACTGCTCTTTATTCCCCAGCATGCAGTGACTTTGTTCTCAATGGGGCCGGCCACAGAAGCCCACCAGGGGTAAATTATTCTCAAGGTTACAAGAACAGTGACCAAGAGAACGTCCTCCCTGGCTGGGCGGAGGGCGGCGGGCGGCGGGCGGCGGGCGGCGAGGCTGGGCCTGAAGCCGGGCTCGACCCGCCCGCGGTTTCCCGGCGGCCGCGGCAGCCCCAGCCCGCCGTGATGGTGGAGGAGCAGGACGCTGGAGAACAGATCGACTCCCTCTCCCCTCTCCGCGTCTTTGTTTTCTGTACGCATCGTCTGAAAGGTTCATTCGTTCCAGGTCCCTCAGGAATGCCCCGCACTGGCGCTAGCTCTCTGCCTGGGCCCTGGGCTCCCATTTACGGACAACAAGGGGTGACCCCTGGCAGAGCTCCGTCCGCGCCTGCTCCCGCCGGCAGTTTGGCAACACAGCACAAAGGCGGCGTGGCCTGTACGCGCCGTCCGGCCTGAGCCCCTATTCAGAGGGGGCTGCGGCCTGCGTGGAACGGGCCCCCTACGGACAAAGCAAGCAAGTTCCTTAATGAAGTCCAAGTGAAAGAGCCCCCGCTTCCGTCTTCAGAGGACCTTCCTGCAGAACTTCAAAAACCACACTAGACTGCCTATCAAATCTAGGCACGAATAACCGGCAGGGCAATTTCTTTCTCTTTCTCTCTCTCTTCTTAAATATAGAAAGCCGAGCCTAGGGCGCCCACTCTTCAGCCCCCTCTCACTTTCCCTGCAATTTTAGACATGCCTCTGGTTTGTAAAACAGGAAACAAAGGGACTTCTTGTGTGTCAGAGACCCTCGGAGGGTCTGCCTTTCAATCCGGCCTTCCCCGGAGCACTGGGCTGTCTAAAGGCCCTTTAACTGGTTTCGTCTCATTAACATTTCCATAAGGTATCAGAGGGCGTGCTGCGTACGAAACCAGCGCACGGACACACAGCACATACGGACAGACCCTCGTATGAAATTATATATATTGCAATGAATTATTAAGCTGATTGCCTTTTTCTAAAAAAAATGTGATTTTTTTTTTTTCCCCACAATCTTCCAGCCCCTGCCCCATTTCCTAGCCCAGCCTCGGCCACCCTCCCTTCTCTCAGACAGACGGACCTTTCTGTTTTCTGGGCTTTGCTGTGATAATGCGCTTTGCAAACAGACACCAATTATTCTGTAGCAGTAAGTCACTGCGAGTATGAATCGCTTTAATTTTTCCCCTTTTACCAGCCGCCCAGGGTGGGGTGGGAGGTGTCTGGAATGAATGCTAAAGCGGCCCCCGAGGCCCGGCGTCCTGCAGGGAGAATGATGTTCAAAAATAAAAATGCACTTTGGCTGCGATAAGCCAATCAATGAGCTAGAGACATAAGCCAATCAATGAGTTAGAGAGCCATTTACCCCCCAAAATGCGCTTTCCACTCTGAGTTTGCATTGCCAGCACGGCCCTTCCCCAGTGACTCCTGTGCACCTGACTAGCTTGTAAAAATGTCACCTCACTGTTGAGTGCTCAACGCACCCTGCCTTCCCTCCCTGTTCTCTCCTCCCTGCCCCCTTCTGCCTTTTCTTCCTTCTGCAATTCTTTGCTTTCTCATTAGAAATGCCCGGCAACGTCTGGCAGACAAAGACACTACAAACAAAGTGTATGGAAAAGGGAAAAAAAATTAAAAAGGAAAAAAAAGAGTGTCGAGGAATCCTTCATTCACCGATCTCTAGAATACATTAATATCTGAAGCTGTTGGCACAGCCCACGACACTTGGGCCGTTAACAATGCGTGCAATGATTCCGAGTCTGGGATCCTCAAACAAACCCGGCTGCAGAGCCCCCCGGAAGGCGAAGAATGGCCATAGTAGCTGACCTTCATCTCGTCGTCGTCTCTTCAGACCTGACTGCTGGACCTCTGTTTGCTTGTTACTAGGATTTCTTGGCTACGTTTCTTTCTCTAGCATTTCCCAGGCCATACAAGAGCCAGTTTATTAGGTAAATAAACTGGGCCTTCAGCAGTCTTCTCCGCTTCATCATGGGAACTGGGTGAACTGGCATGAGGGTGGGGTGGGCCGTCAGGGCGGGGGGACCGAGAATCAGATCACATTGTCCTTCCTTCACCCAAAGCATCAGTGGACAGCGCGGAGGGACTGCACGGGCCAGCAGATCAGTGTGCCGACATCACATGGCCAGGCAGGACGGTGAGGCTCGCAGGGAAGGAAAGAAGAAACAGAGCAGCTGTCACCCTTCAGCTAGGACATCTAGACCTTCCGTGTCACTTCACCTATCTCAAGTTTTACGCGTGACTGGAGGCTACGTGAAAACACATTCCGGTGGAACTAACGACATTGCATTTCACTCATCTGTAGTAATTACCTAGAGCAGGGGTCCCCAAACTTTTTACACAGGGGGCCAGTTCACTGTCGCTCAGACCGTTGGAGGGCCGGACTACAAAACAAACTATGAACAAATCCCTATGCACACTGCACATATCTTATTTTAAAGTAAAAAAACAAAACGGGAACAAATACAATACTTAAAATAAAGAACAAGTAAATTTAAATCAACAAACTGACCAGTATTTCAATGGGAACTACGGGTGCGGATGCATCCTGTGCTCCTTTCACTGACCACCAATGAAAGAGGTGCCTCTTCCGGAAGTGCGGCGGAGGCCGGATAAATGGCCTCAGGGGGCCGCATGTGACCCGCGGGCCGTAGTTTGGGGACCCCGGACCTAAAGACACCTATGTTATCCAAACCACTCTCCAGCCACTGTGTTAATGACATTAATAAAGTAAGTTGCACAGTGTGGACCTTCAGGTCCAGTGTGGGGCCTTCTGGCTGCCCAGACTGTCACAAGTGCTGGTCATTACATGTATGTGTCTGTTTACTGCCTCTTTGCCCCCGCTCCCTCCCCACTGCAATAGAGACCGGTAGGGCAAAGACCACTGTTGTGTCCTGTTCCACCCAGCACAGCACCTAGCACCCAAGATATCCTGGTCGAAGGACAGGATTTTTTTTTTTTGCCTGTCTTTGGAAATATACACCATATCTTTGAAAGTGTTCAGCCGCCACACCCAAAGCATAGGAGATGAAATGCTTTTCCTGAAGCCCGGTATTTCTCTACCAAAAATAAACACAGGAATTCAAGTTTCCTGTGGTTCCCAGCTTTCAAATGAAAACATATCTGATAATAAATGCTAGAAATGTTTACTCTTGCTTAAAGCAGGAGGTCATGTAAAAAGACATATAACACACATACACATTTTTTCAAAACGTTAAGAGTCATGAGACTCCAGGAGGTAAGAAAAGCAAACTACATGGCATATAAAATATGGCCCCAAAATGGTTTTTAAAAGGTAATACAGTCTGACCTGTGGTGGCACAGTGGATAGCGTGTCCACCTGGAATGCTGAGGTCCCTGGTTTGAAACCCCAGGGTTGTCTGGTTAAGGCACATACAAGAAGCAACTATTATGGTTTGATGCTTCCAGCTCCTCCCCCCTCTTAATCTCTCTCTCCTCTCTCTAAGTCAACAAATAAAAACTAAACTAAAATAAAATAAAAAGGTAATACATGTAGATGCATGTAAGCATGCACACACAGAGACTGGAAACACCAGACCCAAAATGTAAACAGTGCTTGTAGGCTGTGAATTTTTATTGTTTACTATTCTCTATTTGATCATGTTTCTACAATAAATTTATTATGTTTAAAATCCGAAAAAGCCTTTAACAAGTTTTCTGTATTATTAAATGAGCTAGATCTCTGCCCCGAGAGTTTTGAGAAATAAATTGTAGCTCAATAAATAAAAACAGGCCCCCAAATGCTGTATCTTATCCACACATGCCCACACACGTTCCCTAAATCTATACAGAAACATGGGTCCTGTGGCTATTTATTCATTTGTGCTCGAGTCTACTGAGACAAAATGGCTATGGGAGTCTGGAGGAAGTCTTCTCTCTCAGCTTGAAGCAACCCAGTTTCACATTTCTGGGTTTTAAAGGAGATTATATTCAAGGGTGCTCAATTACTTTGAATAGGTGTGACGTTCCAAGCTGATGGGTCTTCGTACCTGTCAACAGCTGTAAATTAGCATTTCAGAACACCCTCCCACAGCCTTTTCAATAGGAGGGTTCAGCACCTTGCAGAGAAGCAAAGGTTGAGTGCAAACCAGGGTGAAAACCCTCTCTGTTAGGGAGTGGTAGCCAGAAGGAATGTTAGAGACCCAGCTGCAAAATACAACTTCACAGACCGTGTCAGGAATTAGGAAAAAGAACAACTGCTTTACATTTTTAACTGGGCACTGAGAGGGGCCGTGACTACTTACTCCTGGGGAAGTGCCATGTTCCAGCGGCGATGTGGGATGCCTCCTGATCTTTACTCATCAAGGTCTGCGCCATTAGCATGACTCTTTGTTCACTTCTGCTCTTATTCCTCCAGGGTCACAGCGGGAAACGGGAAGGGGGTAACAAGTTCAGAACAATTAAACACCTATTTCAACCTAAGACGTTCCCTTGTAAATGTGATTTTGATGCAAGGCGAATTAGGTAGTTCCCAACTGCTCAGGAAACAATGAAAGGGAGCAGAGAGCTTCCCACATCAGAAAGACGCCCAGACAATGCCTAAGAAGGCTGGAAATACGTTTCCGATAAGGTCTTCCCTTCACAGGCAGGTAAAAAAAAAAAAAAAAAAAAAAATCCCTCGAGGATTCCACGGGGAGGAATACGTGAAGGGGACCCATAGTTCTGCCAGCCTGAGGCCGCTGTTGGGGATATTGATTCTAAGCTGGTAGTTGAGAAACAAGAGCAGAAAGCGACTCTGCCCCTCCCCCACGCCTGCTCAAGAATTCCGACAGAAAGACCTACTTCAGGAAGGGACTCTTAGGATGTTGTCCTTACTGTGATATGAATTACTATGGTCAGTAGGAGGGGCTTCAGGCAGGGGCCTGTTAGCTAGAACACCCTCCCCCCATCTGCCCCATTGTTTCCGAGCTGTCTGGTAGGAATTTGCCTGCCACCTGTGTTCCCCTCGGCCTCAGCTACCTGTAAACGCCCACTCTCACTTCCGAACTCGAAGACCCCGGCCCCCACCCTCGCCTCCTTTGTCCAAAATGTCACATATGCCCAGTGCGGCCTCATTGTCTCTGGAATTTTCAGGCTTACTTGAATTCCCCATGAGCATGTATTACAATTTTTATTTTCTCCCGTCAATCTGTTCATTTGATTATTGGCCCAGTCTGAATAATTTAGAAGGTGGGAGGAAAAGTATTAATTCTTTTTTAGCCCCCACATACGCATCCATTAAAAAAAACTAAACAAAACTCGGAAGCACAAACAGTAAAGAGAAGAATCTCGTTTTCCATAGTACAAAACACTGTTTAAGTTGTGGAAGGAAGAACTCATCAGTATTTCAAAGGGGGGTGTGCAGTCTCGGGGACAACAGGGGGCCCAGTGCACTCCCCTCCCCCGTGGACCGCGGTTCTCCCCTCGCCCCGTGGACTGCGGTTCTCCCCTCCCCCGTGGACTGTGGCTCTCCCCTCCCCCGTGGACTGCGGTTCTCCCCTCCCCCCCCCCCCCGTGGACCGTGGCTCTCCCCTCCCCCGTGGACTGCGGTTCTTCCCCTCCCCCGTGGACTGTGGCTCTCCCCTCCCCCGTGGACTGCGGTTCTCCCCTCCCCCCGTGGACCGTGGCTCTCCCCTCCCCCGTGGACTGCGGCTCTCCCCTCCCCCCGTGGACCGTGGCTCTCCCCTCCCCTGTGGAGCGCCGCTGGACCCTCCCCAGGGGACCACGGTTCGCCCCTCCCCCAACCTCTCCCTGCTTCTCCTTCCCTGTGGCTGTCTTCATTTTCTCCTGGGCATCTCCTTCTAGGGGGTGTTTCTCCTTTTTCAGTATTTGTTGTCTTTATTGATAGGGTTTTCAAGTCTTTTGCTCCTAATTTTTCAAGTACAGTATAATAATTCAAGAACAGTACTTGCTCTGAATACGAGGGCCAAAGTTTCTAAAAATCCCCATCAATGGAGAGAATTCAGTGAAGGAACTTGAAATGTTATGGGGGAAAAAAACCGGTTTAAGGTGGTGAGTGACCCTAAAGGAGAAGACGGAAGATAGAACTCCGAATACCAGATCAGCAAGGGCACTCGCCTCACCGGAGATGGGTGACACCAGCACCAGACAGTGGCTTTCCATGGTCCAGCCTGCTCTCAAGACCTTGCAGAATCGCCCTCCCCTACAGTTTCCAGCCAGTGCACTCTGCGTGGGTGCAGATCTGCCCGCCAAGCACGCTGCCCCTTGACATCAGCTCTCCTTCCAGTTGCTTAGTCGTCTAATGGCGAGACCTGGGGCTGGCAGACGCTTCCCAGCCTCCAGCCAGATCCGGAGACACAGGATGCCATGAGTGCTCAGAGCGCTGTGGTGACAACCCCTTCTTCCCAGTCTCCCTGCTGTCTTTCCTTCCGTTCTTCCTTCCCTCTTTCCTCCGTCACTCACTGAATAAGTATTATGAGGGCCCGTCATGCTGGGCCCTGCGCGAAGGGATGGGTCTCCTCTGATTCTCTCAGCTCAGGGACCAGCTCTGGTTTGTATCTTCAGTGCCGTGCACCGTGTATAAAATAGCACACACGCCTCATCTGCCCTTCCTGAGTGAGTGGATGAATGGAGGAACGAACAAGACAGCCTCTGCTCTTAGCTAGCTAAGCTCCAATTGGGAACACAGGCAAAACAGTACATGGTTGGGAGCAGGCACCATGAGGTGTCTGTCAGCACCCTGACCTGGGGAGTCTGGGAAGGCTGTCTACTGCAGTGGATCTCAACTGGAACACGAATCAGAATGAGGTTCCGATTCCCTGACTAGAATCTCCCCTGAACAACTTGAAAGCCCCAACGTAGTATATATATACTCTAGAGCACCAAAGTTACAATCTGCAGGGAAGGGGAACTGGGAGTTTTTAATTGTCCTGGGGGTCCTGATGTGCAGCCTGGGTGGGGAGCTGCTACTGCAGGTCCGTCCCACTCACGCGTGGTCCCCGAAGCAGCAGCACCCACACCCCCAGGGACAGGGCAGCCACGCAGAACCCCCAGGTCCTACTCCAGACCTGCTGAGTCTTGGAGAGGAAGGGAGGTGGGGGGGTAAGGAGAGAGAGAGAGAGAGAAAGAGAGAGAAGCATCAATTCCTTGTTCCACATAGGTGTCCACCCCCTGATTGCTTCTCATATATGCCCTGACCCGGCTTGTACCAGAAAACTCAACGCTCCCAGACCACGCTCCACCCGCTGCCCACCAGCCAGGGCAGACCTGTGGCAATCTTAATCTGTGCTTTAAGAAGCTTCTCACGCCCCACCCAGGTGCTGCTATGTGTGAGCTCCCCTGGAAAGCCTGCCAGTTATACTGAATCTTGAAGGACTGAAAAGTTGGCAAAGGGAACAGAAGGAAAGGGAAGGGAAAGGAAGAGAGGAGAGGGAGGGGAGGGGAGGGAAGGGACCTGACGGGAGGGAGGGGTATGGAGGGGAGGAGAGGGGAGGGAAGGGCGGGAGGGAAGGGGAGGAAGGGAAGGGAAATGAAGGGAAGGGAGGGGAGGGAGGGGAGGGAAGGGAACATAGGGGAGGGAGGGGAGAGGAGGGAAGGGTAGGGGAGGGAATAGAAGAGAAGGGAAAGGAAGGGGAAGGGAGGGGCGGAGGGAAGGGAGGAAGGGAAGGGAAGGGAGGGAAGGGAGATGAGGAAAGGGGGTGAGGGGAGGGGAGGAGAGGGGAGGTGAGGGAAGGGAAGGGAAAGGAAGAGAAGGGTGGGAAGGGAAGGGAGGGAGGAGAGATGAGGGAAGGGAGGGAGGGGACAGACGGGAGGGAGGGAGGGGAAAGAAGCAGAATATGAGTGTGTGTGTGTGTTAGGGTGCAGTGTGGTTGGGGACCTGGGGCCGGGGCCTGCTAAGCTATGGAAACTGTTACAGAGTCTGCACTTTATCCCGAGGACCCTCCCACATCGGACCTTCTCCCAGTCCCTTGTGGTCGGAAATCAGTTCTCTCGCCCCGAACTTGTACAGCGCTGTGACGGAGCCTTCCGATGGCCCTGACCATGGCGGCCCTTCTATCTCTGCAGTCATATCCCATCTACCGCCTTACTTCTAATACTGGACCCAAGCTTTTCAAAGAATGGTCTCCAAGGACCACCTATCTCAGGCTCATCTGAGAGTGCTTCTTCGACAAAGAGGCCCGAGACCCCCGATCGGTCTCTCCACATGTGGGGCTCAGATGTTTGCATTTTAAACAGGGTGCTGGTCGGTCGTGAATAACAAAGCTGGACCATCCGGTGCAAGACTACAGCCCCCCTTGAGGTCTGGGCCAGGGGCTCATAAATCCTGGAACCTGACACTGCACCTCTGTGGACAACCTTGACTTCCTCTCTCTACTCATCCACGAGGAAGTAACAAATCAAGGTGCTTCCACAAACAAAGCAAGAAAACTTCCAGGAAGTTGATGAAACACAGAAAACTGCTCCCTCTAAGAGCCAGGACGGCGTCTGGTCTTTGTCATCACGGTCACGAGACAAGACTGGACCGGTGCTTTCCCGCAGAGGTGATGGGAGACACCAGGGCACAGGGCGTGGATCTCAGAAAGCATAGTGAGCACCTCTTCCTCTCCTTACTGTTACCTTTTGAAATAGGCCGTTTAGGAGCTAAGAAAACACTAAGCACATCATCTCTGTGTCACTGTGCTTGTGATGTTTCTTCCTCTCTCCGACTGGACTTAAAGCAACTTGCAGGCAGGGCTGTGGCCGATGCACTCCGGGACCCTCTCTACAGCTCCCTGTCGGGGAAGGGACTCAATAAACATGTGATGAATGGATGAAAGATGACTATGTCACAGAAGCCCAAATGTAATAAATAATAGTTCATTTGGAAGCTGCAACCTGTGGGAGAATTCTCCGAACACCTGCTGTGGCCGGCCCTCCTGTTTTCTCCGCCTATCAAAGAGTGCAGCTGTTCTGTTCCCTCCTGTGACCTTCTCATTCATCCAACCTGGAAGGGGCTGCAGTCCCCCCCCACACACACACACACAGACTCTCCCAACATTTAATAGACCCACTAAATAGACTTGCCCTTTAATGTCAATCTAGTAAAATTCCATTTAGGAACTGGTTTCATTGAATGTTTTCGTAAAATGAAAATAACAAGGAGATATTAAGGGTGGCTGGCTCCATGACTTAGTGGAGATGATAGTACATTGCTAATTTCATCTGTAACAGGAAAGAGTGACAAACACTGCCATACTTTTCTCCTATCATTTAAACCTCAGCATCATAGGATGACGTTCAATTCCTGACTTTCTGGAAGAACTACTTTTACAAATCCCAAAGCTGTCCTGAAAAGCAGAAGTGGTACCCTATTTTGTATTTGTACACTGAATACATCACTATTTCACATCTCTGTTGAGCATGAAGTAGTTTTAAATTGTCATTTTAGGCCCTGGCTGGTTGGCTCAGTGGTAGAGAATTGGCTCAGTATGTAGAGGTCCCGGGTTCAATTCCCAGGCAGGGCACATAGGAAAGGCAATAATCATCTGCTTCTCCACCCTTTTTCCTTCTCTCTTTCTCTCTTGTCCCCCCCCCCCCCCCCCGCCTCCTGCAGCCATGGCTCAACTGGAGAGAGTTGGCCGTGGGTGCTGAGGATGGCTCCATGGCCTTCACCTCAGGGGCTAAAGAAGAGCTTGGTTGCTCAGCAACGGAGCGATGCACCAGATGGGCAGAGCATAGCCCCCTAGTGGGCGTGCTAGGTGGATCGGGTTGGGGCAGTGAGAGGAGGGGAGTCTGTCTCTGCCTCCCCTCCTCCCACTGAATAAAAATAATAAAAATAACCTGTCATTTTAAGGAACTATGTTCCTCTGCTTGGCACCACCTTTGAGATACGACGTGAAAAATTTTAAATTAAGCAATTTCACACGGATATTGAGACTTCTGACTTTCCTTGAAGAGTTAAGGGGCCTGTGGGCACCCTTGCAGTGAGCACCTGGGCTGAGCCCTCTGAGAGGGAACCCCGAGTCAGTGGCCCTTCATCTCAAGGTCACTCATATCGGCACCTGCCAGCACTTGCTGCCCCGCCGTGACCACAGAGATGGAGGCATGGCCCTTTCCCCAAAGGTACTCGTATTCGTGTACTGTAAAAAAAATACATGCTTGCCACAACAAAAACAAACCCCTTTTTTCCCCATTGATTTGGGGTGGGAGGCTGGGGAAGTGAGAGAGAAGGAGAGAGAAGCATCCACTCATTGTTCCACTTAGTTGTTTCATTTAATTTTGTTCTTGCTGACTGCTTCTTGCACGTGCCCTGACTGGGGATCCAACCCACAACCTTGGTGCACCAGAATGATGCTTTACCCACTGAGTGACCCACCCAGGGCCCAGAAACCAACTCTTAAGTGGAGTTGAAGGAAGATTGGAAGTAGAACAGCAACGGAGGGAAAGCCACCAGTGTCAACAAGTGCTCAGAGGCAGAAATGAACAAGCTGGGTGAAGAGAAGGGGAGATAATGGAGTTGGTTGGATGGGAGGGTTGTCACAGGACCGAGGAAGGAGGTGGCAGCTGAGACAAAGGGTAGCAAGACAGCACAGGGCTGAGATCCAGAGCCGAAGATTCTGGGCGACATTCTAGGGGCCATCTGGAGTCCCGGAAGGTCTACCCCTAACGGCTGGGCATCGTGACCGCAGTGTTCCACAAGGCTTGCCCGGGCAGCCATAGCTAAGATGCGCAGGAGAAAAGAGAGACTAGAGCGGGGACACTGGAGCACCCCCCACCCCCTCACCAGTGATGATGGGGGAGGTGCGGAGGGAAGAGACCACGTGTGTCAGTAAAACTACGGCCTGGGCAGCAGAAGGCACTGGACGAAGAGGAACAGAATATGAAAAAGTGACCCAGCTTGAGCTGCCAAGGAATGGGGGTACGATGCCCAAACACGGGACGGAGGCCAGCTGCTGGCTTCGCTTCAGTGTGTAAGGTGTGTGTGCTGAAGGTAACGGGGAGGAAGGCAGAAAGGGACGGATTGGGTTTGAGACAGGTGGAGTGCCCAGGAAATGGCAGGGCAGCCTAGAGGCGGCGGTGCACACACGGGGAGACTCTGCGTGGTGGGGACAGCAGAGGACAGAGGACATTTCTGAGGAAGGAGAGCAGAGGTCTGGAGGCGCCCCCACACCCCAAACCAGCAACAGCTCTGCCTCCTTCCAAGAGACAGTGGGGATCTAACTCGTCCCACATGTAGCCTTAGAAACCAAACCAAACTGTCCTGGTTACTCCCAACCACTCCGTGCCTTCGGCGTGATGGAGGGGACTCAGTTTACCCAGAGATGGCACCACCAGGTGAAAGGGATTAATTACAGCGGTTCTCTCTACCGGGGCGCACAGCAGCCACGGGGAGTCATGACCAACTACATCTGTGTGCACAGCCGAAGTGATCACTGTAGCGCTTTTTCTCTTAAACAACAAACAAACAAAAACCCCAACACCTTTTAAAGACATATTCCCGTTTTCCAAAGCCTCTCAAGTAAAGAACCCCAAAGCAAAAGATGCCAACTTAATCCGAGACCTTAAAGAGGCCTTGATTTATCGTTCACAACTGGTTCCCAGGCAGCCTCCCTCCCACACCCTTTCCACTTTTTTAGAACTTAACTATAAATTCTGCCACCAGAGCAGGGGAGGCCGGCAGGGTGGTGATGGATGTCAGACCTGGGGTGGGGAAGGTGGCGTGCGGACGGGCTGGGGACACAAGCCTGCACGCTGGCAGGCCGGCCTGCTGGCGGATTTCTTACAGGCTGCTTCAGTGGGGACCTGGGCAGCGAGCGCCCCTGCCTCCCGCGCCCACCACCCTCCCACCTGCCCTTGCGGGCCTCCCTTCTGCACCCCATGCCTAGCCATGCTCACTCCTGTGCGGGGGAAACAGGGCTTCCGCTCCTGGTTCCGGTTCTTTTTTATTAAAAAAAGTATCAGGTTAATTCATCCTAATTTAAAAATAAATTAAATTTTTACATAGGGTTCCTTTAACTTAAAAAAATTTTATTTTTGGTAATATAATTTATTGATTGATTTGAGAGCGAGAGAAACATTGATCTGTTGTCCCACTTATTTATGGCATTCACTGATTGATTCTTGTGTGTGTCCTGATAGGGGAATCGAACCCACAACTTTGGCATATTGGGACAATGCCATAAAAAATGTTTTGTTTTGTTTTTTAAAGAGGAGATAATGCAAAATTGAAGCCCAAACACAAGAACTGGCTATGGTACAATCAAATAAGTTACAAAATATAAAAAAGAGCCGCTTGAAGCAAAGTTAAAACCTTGCTCACACCCAGGGATTTTTGCTGTGCAGGTGTTGGGCTCTTCTCTGCATAAGTTCCACGTCTGAGCCAAGGGGGGGACACTTCCCAGGTGACACGGAGGTGGGGGATGGGGAAAGTCAGGTCAGGATGACTGAGGAGGCTCCAGGGAAATGTGGAAGTTGACACCGACCCTTCCTTTCTTTCTGTGCTCCCCTCTTACTTCCTGGTCTTCCTCTGCCCTGTGCCTGGGTACCCTGACCCCCACTCACAGTGCTGTCCCTGGCCCACAGTGCCACCTCATCCAGGACATAAAATCATGTCCCCATCCAAGCTGCACTTTCCCTGATATGGACTGATGTCCTGGTGAGATATATATATATATATATATATATATATTAACCAAATTAAGTTATTGTAATGGTGAATAACAAACCCCTGGTCCCCACACATCATGTCCAGCTTTTGCATCTGTATTAGTAATCTGTTGGATTAATCACTGGTCCTAACTTGGCAGCCAGGGAGCCAGGTCTGGTTTGGGGTTATGTGTTCACCTGGGCAGTGTTTTAAAAACTGGCAGGTTTTACATAAAATCAGGTTTTTCTCTTTCTCCCTTTGCCTCGCCCTGCCCTGCCCTACCTCTCTCTCTTCTTTTCAAACAAGCCAGCGGCTCACCTGGCAGCCCAGGGTCCCCAGCTCCAGGGACTTGAGAGCAAGCCCCTGTCCATTCGTCTACAAGGGCACACGTGCTCTGGCTCAGGGAGGTCTTCGTCGCCCCCTGGTCTGCGGCTCTCGTTGTTTTTACTTGATAGGTATTTGAATTCGTGCCCCTGACCTAAATGACTCTCTATACCAGTGGTTCTCAAAGTGTGTGCCAGGGCACACTGGTGCCCTAGAAGATTTCCAGGTGCGCACTATGGTATTCCAGAGAAATACGTGCCTGTTGGGAACCAAAAAACCAACAGGGTTTTTGGAGTTTAGATTTTTTGGGAGACAGAGGTGTGGGGAATTGGCTGTAAGCTGACAGTCTGCCCAACCCCCCACCTCACTTGCCTGAGTACGTTGCCAAAATCTGTTAAGCTGTGGTGCTGGATTGTTTACACTACCCCCTTGTTCTCTGGAAAACTGGAGGCAAGTTTCTTCTATCCTTTGTTTAGTGTAAAGTTAAGATGATATGTATGGTGGGGGTTTTCTGCACTCAACACAATTAAGAGTAAAAAGAGATGAATTCTTCAATGTATTGACGAGGAAATGAGTTTGCCTTTCAAATAGATGCCCAAACATTGAAGAAATCACTAGGACACATCAGGCTCATGTTTCTCATAAACACAAGAATGCAAAAACTTAACACATTCGCACCGGGACCTGCCGAATTTACTAAATCTTACTAAGAATGCATCTATAGATATAAAAAGATAACTTTTTTGTTGTTTTTTTAAATTTTTTAACCCCTCTTTTCTACAAATTCTAAAAAGCATAACTCAAAAAATGTAACATAAAAATGTTTTTTAATGTCATAATAAATTTAAATTTGTCATATTTATTTTGTTTAATTACCATAAAAGCACACTTGGACTTTATATTTTTTTCTTTAATATTTGACTTAATTATTGTAACATATTTCTCAGAAATTTGTAAATAGTGTGCCTACAATTATTTGTAGGATTTTAAATGTGCCCCGACTTCAAAAAGTTTGAGAACCACTGCAAACAATGGCACAAGGAAAGGTCTCCACAGAAGGAGGGAGAAGACCTATTTGAGGTACGGGCCTCCCCTCGCTTTCTGCTACAGATTGGGGGCCTCTGCAAATGCCTAATCCAAACACCCCTAGTCTCCACGTTCGTAATTCATTCAGGAAATCTAGAAACACGTCCCTGCAGGTCCCTTCCTCCTGAGACCAAGGAGAGGAATCCCCAAACAGGCAGCCGGTTCCACAGGGGGACACTGGCGGCGTTCTCAACAGTTCTCTTCCTCCTTTGCCTTTCCGTTCTGCTTTCCACCCCTTCTTCTCTTCTCTCCTCTTCGAAGTGTCTTTTCTTTCCCTTCTGCCCGGCTCCCCCGTCGCTCCCCGGGTCAACCGCGAAGCCCTCACCATTCAGCAGTTTGCCTGGCCAGCCCACTTAACCTCAGTCCTCAAGGCTCTGGCGTGTCAGGGAAAATGAAGAGCCTTTGAGAGAAAAAGTTCAGCGAGTGGTGCCCGCAGACCACAAACACTGGCCACATCTGGTCACTTCCGTCACAGAACTCAAAACTTCATCAAACACTCACTGGGGGGTCTTCTAGACTGTGCAGGTCTAATGTTGATTTCACACGCATCCAACTCGTGTATTTTAGGAGCAAAGAAAACAAGCCCAGAAACCAGGAGGCCAGGAAGTGAACAGGCTCCCCAGAGCGGCTAACTTGCTGACTGGCCACAGGGACACCATTGGAACGGCTGTGTGGAGTCAGACCCAATGTCCACATGTGCCAGTTTCCATGACCGTGACGAGGGGCACGCTCAGAGAGCAAAGCCTCTTCTCGCTAGCAGCTTCAAAAGTTAGATGTGCCCACAACTTATCCCAGTTCACTTTAATAACCTACTGTTATTTTATATAAAACCGTTTTCAGCTCTTAAACTGGGACACCCCAACCCTCCCAAATGGACTGTGCTGCTGGGAATTATAGGATCCTAGAGATAAGACTTTTGTAAGAACTAGTCCTTCTTTTTAATGGCTTCTATTTTATTTTGGCCACTTTAACATATACAGTCATTGGTATTATTCACACTCACAGTGTTGCACAGACATTGCTACTGTCTTGATCCGACCTCTTTCGTTATCCCGAGAGGAAATCTCAGGCCCATTAAGCAATCTCCCTACTCCTTCCAATCCCCTAACCCCCCCGCCACCTTGAATCTGTTGTGTCTATAAATCACTAAATTTGCTGTATAAATTGAATCATTCTACATGTAGCCTTTTGGGTCTGGCTTCTTTCAGTTAACACAATGTTTCACAATTCATCCACATTGTAGCATGTATCGGCACTTAATTCCTAGTCCTGGTTGGACAATATTCCATTGTGGGGTGTAAGCTTTGCAAAATGAATATTGCTGGCTGAGTTAGTACCTGGCTACTGAACTTAAGGAATCTAGTCATGTGACAGGTGGTATTTCTCTTTAGTGGTCCTAGACATGTCAGTATTGCAGACCATGAGGACAAAATCCAAGAGTACCTGACCCACACCATTCACAATCCAATAACTTTATATCTGTTCAAATTCCATCTTTCCTGACTCATGTGTTGCTAGGTTGTCACATTGCTGGTGACTGCTAAGTTTGATTACTTTGTTTAAGTATCTTTCCTCCTTTGTAATCAACCAAAAATCCATGGGGTAGTAATTTGAGACTATGAATATCCTGCTTCCCACAATCTTTTACCCAATAGTTTAGCATTCACTGATGATTCGGAAACAGTTACATTGGTGGCTGCGAAATGGTGATTTTTGTAATTTTAGCATTCTTCTACATTTATTAGCTTGCAAAAAGACTGTCTCCGTATCTTCACCTCTGCCTTTTTTGACTATCATTGTGGACCCATGGGTGCATTTTTAAATTTTTTGAGTTGATTTTTAGAGAGAGAAGGAGAGAGACATTGATTTGTTGGTCCATCTATTGATGCCATCATTGTTTGAATCTTGTATGTGCCCTAATCGAGGATCAAACCTGCAACCTCGACATGTTGAGATGATGTTCTAATCAACTAATCTACCCAACCAGGGTTTGTGGATGCACTTTTAAAACTCAGTGTTAACTGTCATCATTTTCCTTTTTATTGCTCACTTTCTGCTACTAGCACACAAAGTAGATTCTGATTCACTCTATCAATGTCACTCCTGACTGTGAGCAGAGCATCCCCACAGTCCCGGGGAAAGAGCCTACGTGCCAGGGATCACCGCTTGTCTCCCGGCCGCACACCTGCCCTCCACCCTGCAGAGAGGCTTGGAGTCTGCAGACTATGTTTCCCAGGCTCCTGTTCTGGAGTTTGCAGTTACGTTCCATCAGTACCAGGTACTGTTAGGAGCTCAGGAAGCAAGAAGAGGGATGAAGATGCTCTTCCTCTCTCTTTCCCCATCTGCTTCTAGCAGCATCTCTGCAAGTGTTTGCGTGCCTCTGGTGAGCCGAGCTGCACCCACAGCAGCCTCTCCTTAGTGGTCCCGGGACCACCAAGGCGACCTCGTGCCCAGCGCCACCCCAGCGGTCCCCTCCTCCCGAAGTGGGTCCAACAGTCACAGGAGCACAGTGGCTGTCCCTGGGCTCTGGACCACCACTGGGTAGTGGCCGCATCCCACAGCTGCTAACTTCTGGGTCTCTCCGCTCTCCCCTCTTCTTCTCGCGGTCCTTCCAACAGTACAGAAACAAGTTCTCAGTACTGTCTTCTCTCGGTAGGTTCCTCTTTTTCCTAATTGGTCCTTGACTAATGGAGCCTCCCTGAGGATAAAAACTTTAAAACAGAAACAAAAACAAAGAACAAAAAAATCTCTACAAGTTCTTGTTACCGAAAAGCAGAAAGCTCAGGGCAAAGTGACCTATCTGTGGTTATAATGGCAAAACTATAATCTGACTTGAACAGTCTTATCGACAAATCATACATCTCTAGAAGATTTCACATTTACCCTAATGGGAGGTCCTAAATTAAAGACCACTTTCCAAACTAAATGCCTGACAGACCTGTCTCCATAACCTTTGATAAAAATGGTTTGCATACCACTAAGATGACCAAGAAACAAAACCCCCTTTCAGCGAGGAGGAGGAGGTGAAACCAGGCTGGGAGAAAGAAGGCTGCCTCAGGCTTCCGTTCTGGGAAATGCAGCCACTCTACTGCCTCAGCTGGGTCACTGTCTTCCAAGCGCTTTACGAAGAGTGAGGAGTGACGGACATGGCAAGAAAGCAGGCACAAAGATACCTTTTAAAAACAAGTAGCCGAGTCTATCATTAAGATATCACTCCATAACATTTTAAATGCACTTCTTGGACTCTTCCTGCATTGTTATATTCTAGAACACATTTCCAGATGGCTCCATGCCCTGTGATATAGCAAGGGAGAAAGTGACCATCTGGGGTGGACAGGACAAACCAGGGACGGCAGGGTTTTGTACCTGCCGGTTCAGAGGCTGGGGTGAGGCTGCGGAGAGGGTGGGAGGAAGCCGAGGAGGAGGCTAAGAACAGACCTTAGAGCAGGGGTCCCCAAACTGCAGCCCCCTGAGGCCATTTATCCGGCCCCCACCGCACTTCCGGAAGGGGCAATTCTTTCATTGGTGGTCAGTGAGAGGAGCACAGGATGCATCCGCACCCATATTTCCCATTGAAATACTGGTCAGTTTAAATTTACTTGTTCTTTATTTTAAATATTGTATTTGTTCCTGTTTTGTTTTTTTACTTTAAAATGAGATGTGTGCAGTGTGCATAGGGATTTGTTCAAAGCTTTTTTTATAGTCCAGCCCTCCAACGGTCTGAGGGACAGTGAACTGGCCGCCTGTGTAAAAGGTTTGGGGACCCCTGCCTTAAAGGTACAGTCTTACAGAGATGGCGAGTAGAGAAGAACAGTGGAGAGAGGAAGGCTGGAAAGATAAGAAAACAGAAAAGGAGGAAGAAGAAAAGAAAGACTAGAAAGAAGTTAGAAAAGAGGCGAGGGGGTGAGCCCAGGAGGACAGGGAGAGCCCAGCACCCCGCAGCCAGGAATGCACGTGACTGGCTGACGCAGAGCGCAGAACCCATCGAAGTGAGCCCCTCTGCGGCAGCTGGTGCTGCTGGGCTCTTTGCTCCGAAAAACCTACTTGGGGTTATTAGAGCCTCCTCTCACCGAAGCAAAAAATCAGAGCCTGACTTCCAATGTTAATATGGAGGAAAGAGATATTACTGTCTGTGGGCGTCGTCAACCCACTACTGGGTTCATTGGAGTTACTATTGATACGATTAGTAGTGATTTTATTTTTTCCAGAGAACCTATATATGCCTTTAAATAACTACATCCTCTAATTTGCCAAAGAGAAGTTATACTATGTTCAGCCGGGTGGGGGTTAGAAGCAGCAGACACAGGACAGGGAAGGTCCTCCAGAGGGTTCTCCCTTATCCTTCCCTTTACATGGAAAACTAGATTACAATAATAGGTTCCACTTTGCAAAGCGTTTAGGGCAGTGGTTCTTAGCCTTTTCTGAGGTACCGAACCCACCAGTTTCATATGCACATTCACCGAACCCTTGTTTAGTGATAAATAAAATATGATTTTTTTTTCCAAATTCAACACATAGGTATCTGTTTTTTTACTTGTGCACAAAATGAGCCGTGCATGAACATCACCGTGCTCAAAGAACAAAACCAACAAAGTGCATGAACTCACAACAAATTACGCTATTACTTTATTTTGGCCTCCGCAGCAGAGGCTTCTCCGAACCCTTGAAACCGACTCATCGAACCCCTAGGGTTCGAGAGAACCCAGGTTAAGAACCACTGGGTTAGAAATGTTTTTTTTAGTACTTACAAACGAAAAGGGCTTCTCTCCCGAAAAATTAGCCTACAGTCTAGAATTTATATTTATGTAACTGGTAATGAAGGTACTTTTTTGCAGGGAGGGAGAAATATTCAAACTTAATCCCATTCTGTTAACATAGACTGGCACCATCACATGCCACCAAAATATAAGCCACAGCTTAAGACCTACTTATGTAAGGAGAAAACCCACAGGAAGCAGTTAGACATCACTCTGGCTGGATAGATCAGATGGTTAGAGCACCGCCCCGATGTGCAGAGGCTGTAGGTTAATTTCGGTCAGGCAACACACACACAGAAATAGATTAGGGTTTCTGTCTCTCTCTCTGTCTCTCCCCCACTCCTCTTCTCTCTCTAAAACCAACAAATAAAAAATTAAAAGAGGGAGAGAGAAGTAGAGTTGGAAAAAACAGACAAGAGATGTTTAACTGGATCACAAAGAATAGCCCTTTTCTGGAAGGCCTGGAAGTTTAACCTTTCTCAGAAACCGAAAGTATAAAACCAATTCAATCTCGAAGCAAGATGTCTGCTGCCAAAGAAAAAAAATGTTACTGAAATCACATAAGAAATACAGTCTCGGAGGGCTGATACTAGGAATCGAGACGTTTCTGCAAATAGAACATCCCAGGCAGAAAACTTCCTTCCAGGTTTTAAGAATAAATTGCTAATATTTTAGATGTAGGAATACAGTATACCATCGACCAGTTAAGTATGCTTTACGAGTATTAGTAGGAATGGAAAGAAGACACAGTAACAATAATGCTTAATTCACACACTTATTTTTAAAACGGCCTCTAGTTTTTGGAGCCATGTTTGCTCCTCTTTCTCTTTTATTTGGGCAAATCAAACAGCTATCAAGATTCTGTTACCACATCATCTAAAAAGTGGTTGTGCGGACCAGAGTGGCACATTAAAGATGCCAAGGAATTTTAGAGATTATATTATCCTAACTCTGCCATAATTTCATGGGATGGAAGGTAGTAAATATTTATTCAATTTTTAATTAGAAAAAATAATGTCATTGTGGTAAAATACATGTAACAAAAGATCTAGCTTCTTAATCAGTTTCAGTTCCAGTTCAGCGGCAGTAAGGATATTCACACTGTGGTGCTTACCGCCGCCACCGTATTCATTCATTCTTTAAAGTGACCGTTTTCAGTCTTCTTACCAGTTCTCTGTGCATTTTACAGGTAAGAAGTTATACCAGACAAATGGCAACAAAATGATGAAAAACCTTCCATCTATTTGTTATGATTTTTTTTTAATAAGACTTTTCAGAAGTCCAAGAGTCATTTGAAAGGAATGATGGCTTAAGGTCCAAAAAAGGGAGAAAAGCTCTTGGAAGCACAAGAAGAGCTCTTAGAAGCTCAACCAGGCGCGGAAGGACACGCGGGGGCTGACCAGGCAGAAGGACACGTGGGGGCTGACCAGGGCGCATGCTCTGCCAAGGCTACCGAGATGCAGGCCCCACAATGCGCAGGGAGCTCAGTGCAGACACAGGCGGGGAGACCAGAGGTGCGGCGTGGGAGGGACCTGTGCCGCGGCCTGCTGATACCCTGTCCGCCACAAAGACCATCTTGCTGCTAATCCGGAGAAATTGATCTCAGTGCTCACCTTCACGGGCAGAGAAAACCCAACAGTGATGTAAAATGAGCCCCAAATCAATTATGCCAAGGAATTTAACGCTGGTCCAATGACTGAGAATTGTCAGTATTGCCTGGCTCTGAGATACAAGGAAAAGCAGAGTAAAGAAAATAGGTAAATCCTGAGTCCCCGGGGAGGTGCTGTTGGAGCTGATTCAGGGGTCCCCAGACCTGATAAAAACATTAATTAATGCAACAACGCCTAGAGTCAAGTTCTTTAAAAGTTAGTATCCGGACTCAAAATACTGCATTTCCAAAGGGTCTGGTAAAGAAGGATTATCTATTTTCGTAATACCACAAATTCCCTTAAACAATCCAAGCTCTCCTAGTTCATTTAAAAACGTGCAGTTTGAAGCGGGCCTCTGTGTCCTTAGGACAAAAAGAAGTTAGGAGGGCAGGTTCTCTGGACGGCAAGCACACTTTGCAATGGAGTGCTTTCCACACCGGCACCCCCTGAAGTGCATGGCGTGCTCCACAGCAGCAGGAGGAACGATTTACTCGTGGACAGACAGCAAACATGACCGATACAGAGTCTTTGTAGAGAGTTAGAAATGACTGCCAGGTATTAATTGCTATAATTTCTAAAAATATTTAACTTCTTTAATTTTGCATGTTTCTATGTGAAGCCTAAGAGAGAACATACCTCCTAAGAAGGGTTAACTGAGCTCAAATTTTAAAAAACAGAGCCTCGTGCCCTGGCCGGATAGCTTGGTTCGTTAGAGCACCGTCAGGATGTGCAGAAGTGGCTGGTTTGATCCCTGGTCAAGGCACATACAGAAGCAGATCAATGTTTCTGTCTCTTTCTCTCTCTTTACCTACCAACCAGAGCAGCTCTATTCTGATCAATCAGGACAGTACCTTTTGGACCAATCAAACCTTTTCGAGTCCTCACTGGCCTGAGGACAGACCAATCAGGGCCCAGGGGCAGGGACATCTGCCTATGTAAGCCAGCTCCCCTCACTCTGGGTGCACACTTTCCCTTTCCAGCAAAGACTGAAGTCTGGTCTCCCTGGCTGAACTGAACCGGCAGAGTGGAGCAGATAGCACAGTGCACAGCAGGCCAGCCACGAGCAGGGAGCAGGGCAGAGCTGCCTAGCCGGAGAGGGGTCTGGCCCAGGGCTGCTGCACAACCATTCTGTTTTCACAACTGTGCTGTATCACCATTGAGCTATTTTGCACTGAATAAAAGTTGCCTTCTTCACCACACCCCAAATTGGGGATGCCTGTCGGTGTTGAATGGGTGCCAATCAGATTGACACTACTTGACTCTGTCAATGGTTATTGTTTCTCATAGGCAACGTTGGGGACCACAGCTAATAGCAAAGTACAACGAGCCCGCTCTGAGCTAATGACTAGCGGGGGCGGGAGGACCTCGTGCGCAGGATGGCAAGCACTAGAAAGTCAAGAGGGCAATGTGGCGTTTAAATTTTTGTTAGGATAATATACAAAGAAGACGATCCACTTGAGAATAATTATGAGTTTAATAACCCTAAAAGCAGCTACATGTCCACTGAATCTATTTTATAGTCATTATAATTTTAAGAGGGGAGAGGTATGCAAATCTCTACCAAACCTTAAATTTTAGGGAACTGCCTCAAAAAATAAAAGATACCTATCAGCTCACATTTTAAAAATGTAACTAAAAATAGTCCCGGAGCTACAACGTCAACTTGAGAGGAAAGCTTAAGGAATCTCTATCCGCCACCAACTCCGAACGCAGGACTGAAAAGCCATTCTCAATAACCCGGTTCCTTTATTTTCTTATCCGAATATATACCGCCAAACTTCCTCATACCATCACTGAAACATTTCCTTTCTATCTTTCTTGTTTTGTTCTGATGAGAAAAATTAGATATGCTTGTTAAAATTTTTTTTCAACCAACAAAGCAGTATCTATCTAACACTTATGGTAAAAGTTTGTTTAGGAGTGATTGACCTCTGCAAGTAATCTCACCTGGTGGTGGCCACCCTTGTGAAAGGAAGAGATTGACAGAGGTCTGACCTAGGTCTGATTTACTGGGGGAGGAGGGTGCACCCACATGCACGCACGTGCAGGAGAGAGGGGTGTGTCTAATTATCTTCAAAGGCGTGTGGAAAAAGGATGAGAGAGTTGGACAGAAACTCAAAGACCCTGTGGTATAAGCCATTGACTTTACATGGAAAAGACATCAAGTGACTTCCCTCCTAGGCTTATCCAGGTTGGGTAATTACAGTCACAGAAGAATCCAAGTCTTCAGTTTACAGATATAAAATATAAAATAAAATCAAGTGATGAATGAGAAGCACTTGAGGGTAATGGTCAACTCCTGAAGGATTAGGCTGGGTTTGCAAAATATCCTGAGCGGCCTGACCTGTGGTGGCGCAGTGGATAAAGCGTCGACCTGGGAACACTGAGGCCGCCGGTTCAAAACCCTGCACTGGTCTGGTCAAGGCACATATGGGAGTTGATGCTTCCAGCTCCTCCCCCCTTTCTCTCTTTCTTTCTCTCTCTCTCTCTCTCTCTCTCTCTCTCTCTCTCTGTGTGTGTCTCCTCTCTAAAATGAATAAAATAAAAATAAATTCTTTAAAAAAAAATATCCTGAGCGGTGCTGGGGCGCTCTTGTCCCCTTAGTAGTAGACCAATCACAGAGGTGACATGGACTTTGAGTACACAAAGCATACTCTGTGTAGCCTCTAAATGTAGCCGGTACTTCCTGGCCCCATAGGGCGGGGTGAAAGCAGATGATCAGAAAACGTGCACAAAAATGTCCATCAGCAGTAACGTCAACAGAGGCCCATGCAGTGCCATTATTACTCACTCCGTAGCTACGTAACTACGTAAGCCACTCCTGGAAATCATGCCTTATCTTTCCCAACCACACCAAGCGAAAAGAATAATAAAAAAGAATGATTTGACTTTCTGTTCAGTTCTGATCTTCCCTTGATGAGAGCAAAAGTCATTGCCTTGTCACAGATCACAGAAGTGCAGGGGCCTCGGAGGTGGTCACGGTGACAGTTCCGAGGCTGTCAGACCCGATCAATCACCTTCCATTAAGTAAAGGTTTTCCAATTTTGTGCTTCTTCCCAAAGCTTCATGTTGCCTGGATTAAGCTGAAGCGTCACCATTTGAATTTACTGCTCTCTAAATAAGTGCTATTATCAGAAAAAAACACTAGCTTTTCCACCGTAGGAACTCAAAATCAAAGCTGCCAACAGTGATGTGGCCACCTCTAAAAGCTATCTGACCACAGGCACTTCACAGGGGCGTGTTACACAGACCTCGGAGCAACTAGGGCCCAGGTGGGAGGGAGCATTCAAGGTGCCAGGAGAAGGGCAGGCCTACAAGCTACACATTTTAGCTTAATAAATAGGAAGCAATTCTGGTATAGTCATGGTAGTGTCACCGCGCTCTCAGATTTCAGAAGCAGGTCTCCTAAGAGTTTTACACTATATGGTTTTACTACCTGGTTCCTGTCTCCAAGACCTGGGCCCTGTCCTACTGGTCCAGCTTCATTTCCTACACCTCTCCAGCGGTCACTCCTGACCCCAGCCAGCCAGCCCTACTTGTCCTTTGAGACCAAGTACTGTTGCCTGCGTGGGGGCCCATGCTGTCTGGTGCTAATCTTCAGCACGGAACTGCTCCCCTTGCCTACGATGTCCGCATCCGAGGAGCTGAAGGCAGATTCAACAATTCCCGGCTGAGAAAGTGTTAATGCAAGTGCTTGCTGGGCTGATTGCTTACCACACCCCTGAAACCTTGCTGAAACCCCCGTGTGCTTAGACAGAGTTCCATCATGGTCATCGGGCCCAGAAGCAGCTCTGTCCCTCAACCTGAGTCAGTGAGAATTCTTAGTCTGGCCTTCACAATTGGCCGGGTCCCTCAGACTCAGACGAGGCTCTATTTTGAATTCTAATGAGAACGAGGCACACTGAACATTTAAACGCAGTTACAAAGATCTGACTTTCACACAGATGCCCTTCACAAGGGTAACAGATGCGGAAATGCATACAGGTACCAACGGAAAGTACCAGTCTAATTTGCATTTAGAAGCTGGAAAAAGACAACATTGTTTTCTATTTGGTGCTCCCAACCACGCTGGGGTGGGTGAAGAAAGGGGGGGAACCATGCAAAGATCTCAGGAAAAAAATTTAAAGCCCTGGCTCTGAGGGAAAGGTTCACAAAGAGGTGCTTGAAGCCTTTGTTAACAACTGAACAAACAAATTCATCACCACACCCTTCTATGTGGTCCCCTTGCAATTCAGTGCGTACTTTATAACTGGAAACTTCTTCACTGAGGAAGCATTCCATTGGATCAGCAAGGAAGATACGCTGAGGACAGGGAAACAAAAGGCCATTCCATGGCTCACAACCTAGGTTTGCACCCCCTTAAGTAAAAGGTGCCAGCTGCCGTCCTCAGCTAGCAGAAGCGCTCTTAAACAGTACTAGGGCGTCATGTGACAGGCAACCGCGCTACACACGAGGGAGTTCCCAATCCCCACTCCCCAAATAGTTAAAACATACCTGGCTTGCAGTTTCATGTATGGATGTGTATGTGTTTACGTAGAAAATTACCGATCTGTGCTTGCATTTGGGAAAAGCAGGTGATTAACTCTCTGTTCTGTCTAGTTCAGTGGTTCTTAACCTGGGTTCTATGGAACCCGAGGGGTTTGATGAGTCGGTCTCAGAGGTTCAGAGAAGCCTCTGCCGCGGAAGCCAGAATAAAGTAATACCATCATTTGTTGTGAGTTCATGCACTTTGTTGGTTTTGTTCTTTGAGCAAGGTGATGTTCATGCACGGCTCAGTAAGAAAACATATACCTATGTCTTGAATTTGGGAAAATAAAATCGTATTTTATTTATCACTAAAGAAGGGTTCGGTGAATGCGTATATGAAACTGGTGGGTTCGGTACCTCAGAAAAGGTTAAGAACCACTGCTCTAGAGTCTCCTGGACCAAGCTCCCACCCCTGCCCCTGCCCCCAGATGCCTTTCTTATTAGGATCAGGATTTAACTTCCGTGGTAGTTGGATAATCTCTTGTACATGCTAGCACTCATGGGAAGGGAATATGTGTTTGTGTCCAAAGTTTCGGGATCAAGGGCGAAGAACGGAGGCCCTGTGCCCGGAAGTGATGTGAGAAGGTCGCTGAGACAAAGCCAAGGCTGCTCTGCCACTGGCGGGAAGGAGGAAGCACACAGCTGGGAACGGAATTGGCGTGGGTTGGTACCTGACGAATCAGAAGCGGGGTGGGGGGAGCAGAACAGGGGAGCACAGGAAGGCACGCTGGCCCCTCCGAGTTCCAGCTCCTCTGGGGTTCTCCCTGTCCACCTGGTCCTCGCCCACCGTGTTGTCCCAGCCTTCCATTTCAGCAGATACAGTAGGTGGAAGGGATTCATTGTACTTCCCCCATGGAAAGGGCTACAAGTTAGGCAAGGCATGTGCGTGGATCACTAGGTTTATTTTATTTTATTTTATTGTACCGGATTTCTATTCACAATGAAAGCATTCGCTTTATAAACTTGGCGGACCTCTGTGAGATGAAATACCACATACCAATCACAGCGATGGCTACCGCTGTGCCTACCACTGAGCCTCACTTCCCTTCGAGCGAGGCGCTGTTCACAGGCAGTGCGTATTTAAACCTCACAAAAGCCTGCATCAGAACTTCCAAAGGACAGCATGGAGCCCGCCTGGCGTACTTGTTAGACATGGAACACTCTTGAACTCCAGCCTCGTGCTGCTCAGTCAGCACCTCTAGGGAGGGCTGGGAATCTGCATTTTAAAAATCACTCTGAGTGAGTCTTGTCTTGGCATGCGGATGCCATTGTATTTACAAGGCATTACAAAGTAAAGTGACGGCAATGGGCACCGTCACCAAATGCAGAATTGGAACTCACTGGAGCTTCAGAACCTGGGCTGTAACTGCTACTGCTCTGGACTTGGGTCTTCAACAATGAAGCTTGTGATTTAAATCAAAGCACTGCACATCCGTCAACAAGATTGCCTTTCAAACCCAGATCTACCACCACCAATCTGCATATGGTCGTACATTTCCCAAGCTGTTCTTCCCTATAAGCATACAGAAAGGTGTCTTATTTTAAAGTTATATATATACAATTTAATATATATATATATATAAACGCATTATACTTCCCCTGAACTGGTAACGACTCATTTCATTTGCACGAGATTTAGGTCGTCTTTCAGCAACTTTGATGCTTCCTCAGATGGGACCGCCTGTTTTAGAGGAGCAACCAAAGCCTTGCAGTCATTGGACAAATGTGGGCACTCGATGCGGAGTAAACCACAAGCAATGGAAGGCCGGACCCTAACTAGAACGCTCCCTTACCACAGGATGTTGACTTCCTGTCCACCATGTTCACACGCCTGGCTTCAGTGCGAAGTTTCTCATCTGTGTTCTCCACCAGGTTGGCGAGGTCATCAATAATCTCTAGGAAGGAAAACAAAGATGGACGGTTATTACCCCAAATCCCCGCTTCCCATCAAAGCCTCGGAGCTGCGGCGGTCCTTCCAGTAATCATGCTCCCGAGCGCCGTGAGTAAAGAGGCAAAGGACTCGTGTGTGTGTTCTTTGAAAACTGCCATTCTGACTCAAAACTGCCATTCTGACTCAGAAATGGGGGAGGGGTAGTGGTAAAACAAAACAAAAACTGGTTTACACAATTCCAGGACACTGAGGAGAAATGTCAGAAGTTCAGGGGAAAGAAAGCACCACCCAACAAGTTTATGGCCAGCCAAGTTGTCATTCAAGGTGACAGACAGACAGACAGCATGTGTATAGAAGACTTAGGAACAACTGGGATCCATCTTGGTAAAACTCCTTGATGATGAAATCTAGCCAGCGAAGAATAGAGAAGCCAGAGACCACAGCATAAGAGGTGATGGTGAGAACTGAATCCAGGTAAATACTGGGCGGGGAATACACAAATGCATGGATGAGGTTACAGCCAGGCAGGTGAGCATAATAAACAGTGAGGACGTAATTACAATGGAAAACCAGGAAGGGGGTGGGTGGTGGAAGGGAGACGGAGAAAAATAATTGAAGGTGGTAATTTCTTCATCACTCACAGAAGAGCCATATTAAGTTGTTAAAAAGTGAAACATGAAAATATAGCTTTATAAAATCACCAAAGCTTCAATGTTTCATGTAATTTTTTCTGGTTAACCTTAGATGTATTTTTCAGTCATCACTGTCTCTTGAAAAGAATCCTTTATATAGTGCATTTTTTTTTAACATCAATCTTTTAGAAGTGAAATTAAGCACTTAACATTTAAGATAGCACACAGAGTATGATCCTAATTTTGTAAAAATGTTTCTATCTGTCCTTTTATTTGTATAGACCTAAAAGGACATATCTGGATGATGTTAACCTAATGTCAATAATGATTATTTCTAGATGGTGGGATCCTGGGTGCTCTTCCTTATATTTTCTTTATTGTTTGAATTTCTTATAATGAAAATACTATCTTTTTTCAATTTTGATTCTTTATTCTTCACTTATTCCCTCTGTTCCTCTATTTTCTTGGTTTTTAGTGATTGCTTTAGAGATAGATACACTGTCCAGTACACTGTCTAGTTTTCTAGAATTAAATAAAACACACAAGGAAGTCAGTAAAGCTTCTGGAACAACTTTGGAGTTGCGGTTTGACGGCCACGTGGGCTAAGGAGCAGAGAAAGGGCAATGCACGCGAGGGGCACGGAAGAGTTGGGCGCTCTTTCTGCTCGCCTCTTGTACACTTCCTGTAGCTCCTTTCTACTTAGAGACCCTTCTGTTTGTATTCTAATTATTTGCTTGTATGTCTCTCTTTTACAGAAAGACTATGCCAGAAACGAATTTTTATTCATGATTGTATCTCCCATCCCAGGAGCATACCTGGCACACAGAAAGATAACGTAAATAAATACTACATGATCAAGGCAATGAGTGAACGGAGTCTAAGAGATGAAGAAAAAAAAGCATTGATCAAAGCAGTTTGCTGCTTCTTTAAAAAGTGGATCAAAGCCAAGTTTGTCAGATGTTATTTACATAACACCTGTCTAGGGAATCTTGCACTCTGTAACTCCCCATTCCTGTGTATTCAGTGACATGCTCTCTCCCCCTTTTCCTCCCACCATAATGTAAGCTCTTCTCGGTCCTCTTCCTCCGAAATGTTGGTGATTCCAAGGGTTCTGTTCATTTAACTCCGCAATACTACCGTGGTGATTTCATATACCTTTCAGTTCATCAATATTTACATTAAAAATCTGCAAAGTGTCTGCTCTATAGAGCACTCCAAAATTCTTGACCCACATAAGCAACTGCCTACTACATATCTGTACCTTGAAATTCCTCAACCTTCTGACTCTCAGGGTCTCTAAAGCTGAGCTCTTCACCTCCCCCCAGACCTCGCTTCCCTCAAACAATGGCGCCATCATTCGTTTGTCTGCCCGACCGTGGAGATCCTAGGAGTTCCTGGGTTTCTTCCTTCCCCTCCTCGCCTATCATTCTAGTTTCTAGCCATTCTAGTTAATTCCCCCTCCCCAGTGTCTCTCAATCCTACCATTTCTCTTAAACTCTGTTTCTAATATCTCACAAACATTTGCCAGTGTTTCTGAAATAATGCCCTAACTTAAGCTTCCTGTTTCTACTCCTGAATCCTTTCAATCTATTTGCCATACTATAGCCAGTGACAGATTTTTTTCATATTTCAATTAATTAAAATTTAAATGGCCATATGTGGCTAGTGACTGTTAGCTCTAAGTACTTTTAAAATAAAGAAAGGAAGAAAGAAAGGGAGAGAAGTAGGGAGGGAGGGAAGGAGGGAAAGAGGAAGGAAATCAAAACACATATCTACTACCACTATCACCACCACCACTGAGTTATGGCTTTAAAAAAAGAATCAAGAGAGCCTGACCAATGGTGGCACAATGGATAGGGCATCGACCTGGAACGCTGAGATTAGAAACCCTGAGGTCGCTCACTGCCTTGGGTACTGCTCATCAGGCTTGAGCGTGGGGTTGCAGGCTTGAGTATGAGTTTGCAGGCTTGAGCGTGGGATCATCAACAAGATTTCATCATCACTGGTTTGAGCCCAAAGGTCACTGGCTTGCGCAAGGGGTCACTGGCTCAGCTGGAGCCCCCAGTCAAGATACGAATGAGAAGCAATCAATGAATAACTAAGGTGCCACATATGAGTTGATGATTCTCATCTTTCTCTCTCTCTCACTTAAAAAAAATCAACAGAGAGAATAAAAATAAATACTAAAAATGCATGATTCACTTAAAAGAAGTCAGAGAGGAAGTACAGGGGAACAAAGAATAGACAAGACAAAGAGGACAGCCTGACCAAGCGGTGGCGCAGTGGATAGAGCGTCGAACAGGGATGCGGAAGACCCAGGTTCGAGACCCCGAGGTCGCCAGCTTGAGCGCGGGCCCATCTGGCTTGAGCAAAAGCTCGTCAGCTTGGACCCAAGGTCGCTGGCTCCAGCAAGGGGTTGCTTGGTCTGCTGAAGGCCCGCAGTCAAGGCACATGTGAGAAAGCAATCAATGAACAACTAAGGTGTTGCAAGGGCAACGAAAAACTAATGATTGATGCTTCTCACCTCTCTCTGTTCCTGTCTGTCTGTCCCTATCTATCCCTCTCTCTGTCTCTCTCTCTGTCCCTGTAAAAAAAAAAAAAAAAGACAAAGAGGACAGAAATGCTAAGACAGCAGACGGAAAGCCAACTTACACGACTAGCCAATTAAACATAAGTGGACAAACCGCTCAGTTAAAAGACAAAGAATGTCAGGCAAGATAAAAGAAAAACACACACTTTCACAAGAAATTCACTTTAAATATAAGGCATAGAAAGTGTTTGCATGAGAAAGCTGGCGTGGTTTTATTAATATCAGACCAGATAAACTTCAAGTCAAGAAGCACGATCAGAGATAAAAAGGAAGTTTTTGTCATGATGAAAGAACACAGGAGACAAAAACGGAAAAATTTCCCACAATTGAATATCAAGGAAACTACCTGTAAATAACCTGTGGGATAGAAATCAGATCACAAGAGAACACAGAAAATGTTTGAACGGAATGGTAAGGACAACCTAAAATAAAAGCTTGTGGAAAGCAACTACAACAGTGTTATTGCTCTAAACACCTAATTAGAGAAGAAGAAAGATCTAAAAACCAATGATCAGGCTAAAGTAGATAATTATACGGTCATTTCAATAAATGCATAAAAAGGATCTGACAGAATTCCGTGTTCATTCATTTTAAAGATTTATTTTTTTTTAATTTACTTATTCATTTTAGATAGGAGAGAGAGAGAGAAAGGGGGGAGGAGCAAGAAGCATCAACTCCCTTTTGTGCCTTGACCAGACAAGTGCAGGGTTTCAAACCGGCAACCTCAGCATTCTAGGTCGAAGCTTTATCCACTGCGCCACCACAGGTCAGGCTATGTGTTCATTCATGATACAAATTCTCAACAAACCGGGAATGAAGGGGCTTCTTCAACCCGGTGAAGGACAGGTATGAAAAACTTGGAGCTAACATCATACTTAAAGGTAAACTCTGAACACTCTTTCTCTAAGCTCAGGCAAAGATAACTGCTCTGACGGCCTCTGTTGCACACACACACACACGCACACGCACATGCACACACTGCTCACAAAAATTTGGGGATATTTTATAGCTTCATATTCATTTTGAAATATCCCCTAATATTTGTGAGCAGTATATACATATACAGATATTATATTATACATATATACTCATTATAATATATATACAATATAAACACATTTTATTATACGTTTTACACTGTTTAATACAAATAAAAAAGGCAAAAAGATTTAAAAGGAAGATGTAAGCATATATCTATCTGACATAATTATGTACATCGAATAGTCTATGGAATTTATTTTAAGACTACTAGAATAAGTGAATTTAACAAATCCACAGACATAAAAATCAAACATAAAGAGCACTGTATTTCTATATACTAGTGACAAGCAACTGAAAAATGAAAGTAAAACATATTTAAAATAGCTTCAAAAACTATATCAAGTACCTATAAATAAATCTAACAAAACACATACAAGACCTCTATGCTGAAAACTAGAAAATGTTGTAGGAGACATCAAAGACCTAAATAAATGGAGTGCTGTATACCATGTTCATGGATTGAAGGACACAATGTTTTAAAGTTATCTGTTCATTCTCTTCAATTGATTTATAGATTCAGTGCAATTTCAATCAAAATCCTAGCAGGTTTTAAAAATGAAATTGGTGCCCTAGCTGGGTTCTCAGTGGATAGAGTGTTGTCCTGGTGTGTTAGGTGGCAGGTTCAATCCCAGGTCAGGGTACATATGAGAAGCAACTAGTAAGTGCACAGCTAAGTGGAACCAAGAGTTGATGCCTCTCTCTCTCTCTCCCACCCTCTCCTCATCTATGGAAAAATAAAAATAAAAATAAGAAATTGGCAAGTCAATTCTAAAATGTGCAAGGAATGCAAGTAATTTAGAATTGCCAAAATAACCTTGACAAAGAAAAAATAAAGGTGGAGGTTTTATATTGCCCAAATTCAAGATTTGTTATAAGTATAAAATAATCAAGACACTATGGTATTGGAATAAGTATAGACAAATAGATCAATGGAACAAAGTAGAATCCAGAGACAAACGTGTGTGTGTGTGTATGTGTGTGTGTGTGTGTGTATCTGTGTGTATGTTCAGCAAAAGATTAACCATCCCACTACCAAGATCTTAAAAGGAAGGGAGCAACATGATGATTCCACTATTTCTTGAAGTTCTAAAATTTAGTTAAAATTATTTGTATTGTCTTTCCAGCATCCATGCAAGCAGACCTGTCTCCTCCCTCCCTCCCTCCATCCCTCCGTCCCTCCCTCCCTCTCTCCCTCCCTTCCTTCCCTCCCTCCCTCCCTAACTCCATCTCTCCCTCCTTTTTTCCTTCCTTCCTAGAAAATCTTAGAAATACCAAAAATGTATAAACTTCTTTTGGATTTACATTTTTAATTGAGGTAATAATTTGTATGACCAAATGCACAGATCTTTCGCGTTCAGTACCATGTGTTTTGACAACTGTATACATTAGTGTGACTATTCAAAACATTTTCATCATCTGAAGTATTCTCTCACGGCCCTTTCTTGATTTCTACCCAATAGATTAGGTTTATCTTTATACTCCATATAAATAAAATCATCAAGTATATGTGGATTTTATTTTCTCCTTTTAGCCAACAAAATGCTTTTGAGATTTATGCAGTTGGTGTATTTATAAAGTAGCGCTTTATTTTTATTGCTAAATAGTATTCCATTGTACAGATCTATCCCAATTTGCTTATTCATTCTCCTATTGATGGACGTTGGGGTTGTTTCTAGTTTGTGGTTTTAATGAATAAGATTGCTGTGTATATATCTTTGTACAGATATTTTTGGGTAACATGTTATTATTATTTTTGGTAAATACTTAAGAGTAAAATTTCTGGGTCATAGGGTAGATGTATAGTTAACTTGAGTAAACTGACAAACTTCTACAATTACCTCTGTGCCAAATCTTCCCCAATAATTAGTATTGGAAGTCTTTGATTTTTAGCATTCTAATGGGTGTGGGAATTTTTCCGATCTTGTGACACCTTGATACTTTGGGCACAATATTCATTGTGGATACATCATTTCAATTTTGTCTAGTCAGCAAAGACCACAGCTGAGTTTCTTTAGTACCCTATATACCAGTGGATATTTTTACGATCCATTCTTCACAGCCTATCGAAATCTCCCACAGTAACACTTCCACTTCCTACAGTGGCTTGGTACATTGTTCTCATGCAACCAGTGACGGCCAGAGTTTGATGACATACTTGAATGCTGCTCTATGTGATATAATACTCAGGGTTAACAAGCCTCTGTCATTATGTGAGAGTCAAGCACAAAATATTCCTTGTCTGACACTAAATATGTCAGCTATTATATATTAACTGAGTTTCTAGACAGATATTTTTTAATTTGTAAGTATTAATAACTTAGAGGTAAATATAAAAATATTGTAGCAGATTAGCTCAGCAAAAATCAGCAGTAAACACTGATGGGGATAGTATTTTAATATTAGACCAAATGTAAAGTTTTGTATTTCAGTTGATAAACTGCTTCTGATGACTAGTTTGCTGTTTTCTGTTTATTTTTTTAATTATTAAAAAACTATTTTTACAGTATGAGTTATTGCATTGAGGTTTATAAATGAGAAGAGAAAAAAGTATAAAAAATAATCCAAATGTCCTAGTAATCACTTCTATGTGCTCTCTTCTAAGATCTGACATAAATATATCTTTTTATATAATTGCAACATAGTAACATGATATCATTTGTACCCTTTCATGGTGCTACACTGCCCTCACAGTTATACTTTCTAATGGTTACAAAATATCCATTCATTAAACAAACATTCATTAAAAATAACCCATTGTGAAATACTTAGAATGCCTCTCTATTTCTCTGTAATGAGTCAATGAATTCTTTCCTCTATTACCATTTTCCTTCTTTTGTGTCATTTCCTTAAGTTAACAAAGTATGATTATGATGGCTGCATGGACTTTGAAACACATTGCTAAATCGTTTTTAGGTTTTGGTTTTTTTTAGAAAAAGGGTTTATACTGCCACTGTTGGTTGGTCTGATAGAATTACTCTACTTGTCAGTTATTACGACCTTGGAAGGCTGTTTCCCAGGGCGGGGGAATTCCCACCCTGCAGCCCACTGGCTTTTAACGGGGAATTCCCCTAACCAGAGTCTATTATGAGCAAATTAAACACAGGTTTCAGAGTACAGGTTGAGAAACAACCAGATGACTCTTTCAAATTCCTGACTGTACCACCTCCAAAGAGAAACTGATCCTTGGCTTCCTGGTAAGTATTCACATTGGTTTCCAGAAGGAGCCTATTTAGCTCTATCGTGTGTGAATTTGAGACACCACGTGCCATTCCAACATAGAATGGGAATAAAATGAACAATGTGAAGTATGATGCAAAATTAACAGGATCTAAAGCGGTAACAAGTATGTATTACATGGCCTCAAAATATCTGACTCCGGTCATATTTCGTATTTTTTCCTACTCCCAATTACGGTCTCAAAAAATTCTATGGAAAGGCAGAAAGTGTGCTGTATGTTTTCAGATAAGTATGATACCTTTTGTAATCATAATGGATGCTGGCAGTTGTAACATTTTTATATTATTACGCCTTTTGCTTATATAGATAATGACATTTGAAGACTGTCATGCCGGTGGTCGAGGCCAGGCAGGTCCACGTTGGATTCGGGCAGACGGCAGAGGAACTGCAGAGCTGGAAAGCTTTGGGCCATTCCCGTTTTACAGATTCTTGCAGTGGCAGACAAGCAAATAGGCAGGGAAACCACGTCTCACGGCAGGAGGTGAACGACCAGCAAAACGGCCCCTGGCAGTGGCAGCAGGCAATCCACAGTCCCCACAGTCCGCGCTGAGGGAAAGCACCCTAGCCTTACATAGGTGCCCCCACGTGGCGCTGCCACGTGCTCACGCACTAATCATGCCACGTGCAAGCGAGCAAGCTAACACAGCTGCTTTCCCAACACAGGCTACTATCAGAAAACACAGCGAATAAAGAGCTCTTCTTGAGGGTATTAGTTTAACTCCCTCTATTCCCTATGATGGAAACTAAAAATGTGGGGAAGGGAAATGACCTCTAATAATGCTTAATCCAGCAAAAAAATGTCACAGAAATCTGCAACAGAAAGCCCAATCTGTGACTCAGCAAGAAAAAGCACTAACTCACCGATGGTACCCTACCTACAAGGCAGTTGGCGGGAAACTCCAGTGTTGCAAGCAGAGCCCCTGGGAAGTGCTCAGGCTTTGGGGGCTCAGGAGACGTCCCCTTGGCCACACCTGCTCCAGCATCGTAAGCCGCAGCAGGAGGGCCAGGCTGGGCAGAAAGCACAGGCCCCCTCCCTCTTTACTCCCTACCAAGGCCTGTCATTCTTTCTCCATTGGGGCCTAGCCATGTGTACACCCGCACTAAGGCAGCGCCCTGCCCAACTCCTAACAATAGACAGATGCCGATCTCTGTGTGCAAAGATGAGCAAACAGCCAACGGGTGTAAATGAAGACCTCAGAATGAGGGAGCATCTGGGGGTATCTGAGGGAACACCCTCTCCCCAACCATCCCTTGTCCCTTCTGCCACAGAAGACACAAAAACACAATTCCTTCCAGAGTGTCAGAAACCTTGAGAAATTGGCTTCTAAAGAAAAAAAAAAAAAAAGATTCAAGAGGATTGCTTAAGTCATGATAGGGTAATACAAAATGTAAAATTAATCATGGTAAGTAATGAATCGATTAAATGTAATATAGAATTCACACACAGAAAAGGACATGCACAGAAATACATGCACAGTTCAATGAGTTCTAACAAAGTGAATGCCTGTTTCATTATCGCCTAGGAGGTCAAGAAAGGGGTCCTGCAAGAACCTCAACGCCCTGCCCCTCCCCACCCCTGGGTTCCCATTTAATCCCCACCTCTGCCCTCTGCCCTCAGAGCACCTACCACCCCGACCTTTACGTAACCACTTCCGTGCTTTCTTGCCTCGTTTTAGCACTAGCAAGAGCTCAGCCACCTTTCCCCACCACTTATGTAACGACTGGATCAGGGGAGGATCGGCCGTGGATGACAAGACCACCTGGTAAAGGGCTGCTGAGAAGCTGCAGGGCCGTTGTGTCAGAGCATCACACCACGGGCTCCTTCATAGTTCCAGCGCGGAAAAGGTACCTTGGCAATAGGAAGTATGCCAGTAAGCAAGCTTACCAGCAGCAACAATAGGACTGACCATCATTTTAGATCTCCTTAGGTAATGCAATGAAAAGTACAGTGTGTCCGTAAAGTCACGATGTACTTTTGACCGGTTGACTGGTCAAAAGTACATAGTGACTTTACGGACACACTGTATATAAACTATATTTATGTAGTCTTTTACCAAAAAGAGTTGAACTTAAGTGTGATCATAGGGCAACACTCAGGCAAATTCAGATTGTGGGAAATCTTACAAGACAGTTAACATGGATTCTTTAAAAGAGTCCACGGCAGAAACGCAGGGGGAGGGGGGGGAGATATTCTAAATTAAAGGGCACGGCAAAGAAATGCAACATTTGATCTTTGAATACAGGAGTGACCCCTCAAGAAACAGAGTGATTAAAGGACATTATTGGGGCAATTAGAGAAATTAAATATAGACTCCATATTAAACAATATTACATCAAAGTAAGTCTCTTGGGTATGCTAATGACATTGTGGTTATGTAGGACAACATGATAGTTCTTAGAAGATTCATGCTGAAGTATTTTGGAGACACTTTCACCTACTTTTAAACAGTTTACCATGTATACACACACACACACACATATATATATTCACACACACAGTAAGAACAAATATCTGAACGGTTTATCTTCAACTTCCTGTAGATTTGAAAGAAACTTTAAATAAAAAGCCAAAGATTCAGAAGACTGGGTTGAAGAAAAGGAAAGGAAACCTTACTATGTGTGTGTGTATATATATATGTATAGGAGGGAAGTGTAGTGAACAGCAGAATGGCTCAATTAAAGCCCCAGTTTTCAAGAGGGAAGAACAGAAAGGGAGACCCTAAGAGACCAAAAAGTACTAAGAAAATGATGGAGAGGAAGGAGCTTAGGAAAGAAACCCCTTAAAGTTGTTTATAAACTCCTGGACTCCTCTCATCTATGCATTCATGGAGATGAACTACAAGATAGAAAACCATCCAACTCCCAGACTGGCCACTCACTGGCACACCTATGGGACAGATCCAAATAGCACTGCAAAAGCTTTGAAAACTTAATTGATGCTAGCACCACAAGCTTTAGAAAGCTAGTTGCAAGTTGTGGCCTCAAGCCAATCAAGTCAAATGCCTGCTAAAACACACAAATATCAACATCCCTATGGAATTTAAACAAGAATCAGAGTCTCATGACATAATAACCAAAATGTCCAAGTTACAATCCAAAATTACTAGGCATATGAAGGACCAGAAAATATCAAGCTGCATGAGAAAAGACAATCAACAAATATCAATGCTGTGATGACAGAGTTCTCTGAGAAAGACTTTAAAGCAGTTACAATAAAAATGCCCAATAATGAAGGTGAACACTCTTGAAACAAAGGAAAAGAAAGTTTCAGCAAAGAAACAGAAAACATAGAGAAGAACTAGATTAAATTCTGAAACTGAAAAATATAATAAAACTCACTGGACAGGCTCAATGGCAATATGGAGACGGCAGAGGAAAGAGGCAGGGAATTGGAAGATAGGTCAAGAGGAATTATCCAGTCAGAACAGCAAGGAGAAAAGAGAGCAGGATTGGGGGAGGGGGGAAGACCATAGCTTCAGGGACCTGGAGACAATCACAAAAGATCAAACTTGTCATCAGAGTCTCAGAAAGAGAGCAAAAGAGTTGTGGGGCAGCAAAAATATTTGAAGAAACAATGGCTGAAATTTTTTTTAATTGGGCAGAAAACATAAACATTCAAGAAACTCAGCAACCCCCAAACAGATAAACACAAAGAAATCCACGCCCAGGCATATCATAGCCAAACTGCTGAACACTAAAGACAAAGAAAAGAATCTTAAAAACAATCAAAGAATAATTTGACATATCACTTACAGGTAAACACACATTACTTACAGGTGAACAAAGAGTTGAAAGAAAAAGGAATTGTAACATTTTTAAAGTTTAACAGAAAGAAAAGAACTGTCAACACAGAATTCTATATCCCAGGAAAATATCCTTCAGGAATGAAGATGAATAAGTACTAAGAAAATTTGTTGTCACCTGACTGATGCGGTAGCACAGTGAATAGAGTGTCGGCCTGGGATGCTGAGATCTCAAAACCCCAAGGCTGCTAGCTTGAGCATGGGGTTACTGGCTTAAGCATGGGATCATAGACATGATCCCAAGGTTGCTGGCTTAATCCCAAGGTCGCTGGCTTGAGCAAGGGGTCACTGGCTCGGCTGGAGCCCCAGTCAAGGCACAGATGAGAAAGCAATCAATGAACAACTTAAGTGCTATAATTTATGAGTTGATGCTGCTCATCCTTGCCTTTCCTGTTACTGTCTGTCACTCTCTCTTGCTTAAAAAAAAGAAAAGAAGAAAAAGACAGTGTGCTATGGACGAAAGTTTAATGAAACAGAAAAGAGTCCAGAAATAGATTCACACATATGGCTAAGTAAGTTTCCAGTGATATCCATCAGTTCCTCAGGTTCCATACGAAATGTCAGCAGGCCTATTTCTTCCATTTTCTTAGGAACCCTATTTATATGCAACAGTGAGAACACAGCAAGGGAATGCATGAATTTTTGAGAGGCTCCTGAGAGCAGTATAGTATTTCTGCTAATCCTTAGGAGAACCCTGTGAGGCAAGTGTGACGAGAGGCAAAGCTCAAAGAGGCTAAGTGACTTGCAGTTACACAGCTGGTCCTTGCAGTCTGTCTGATTCCAGAGTCTTTTTAATCACATTCAGAAAGAAAAAAGAAGATAGCAGATCAAACATTCCAAGACTACCTTGTTTGTTCTGTCTTGTTTTGCTTTGTTTGGAAGATGACATCATTCAAGCTTGCCCTATAAAATATTTTTGAAAATTGTTAAGTAAATGTCTAATTACAATTTACTACAATGAACATACTAGTTTATTAAGCCAAATTTATAATCTAGTTGGGTGTTTCTGCATGCTGTGTGTACACTTTGTAGTAACTGGGGTCTTTTTTTGCATAGTCAGTAGAATTAATGTAAATGCTATGAAGTTAAAAAATGATCTTATTTGTAACTTATAAAAATGTACTGTGGTTACTTGTTGTTATGCTGCATCTTGTTGAACATTGTCATGATTATCTAATGCCATAGGTATGCTCCAGAATACACCTTCCAACTGAGCCAAGACCATTTGCTAACATTTCTTCTCTCTCACAACTAATAACAGGGACCCAAACTATTAGATCTCTGCTCCCTCTAAAAGTAGCATACATCTCAAATCCAACAGGATGTCTCTGAGGAATTTCCTTTCCTCTGGAACTCAAAAATCCTAAGAGGAGATCACAGCCTTGCGTTCCCATATCTGGTGTTGCTACTGCATAGTAAGAGTGTATTCATGATACTGAATATTTAGAGCATGTTAAAATTCTTATAACATCATTAGAACAAAATATATAAACCTGAAAAGAGAACATTAAGAATGAAGAAAGTCTTGAACATTATTTCTGGGCTCTTCCTTTTAGAGCTCAACAAAGCAGACTAGCTTTTAATGACATTCATAAACCGGTGTTATTTCCAAAGTTAGGGCTTACTCTCCCTGTTTCAAACAGATTTCATGTAGATGAACAATTTAAAAAATACTTATGATGGTCGTAACACAATTTTTATGCGCTGTAATCATGTTATTATCTCATCTGGTACTCCTCACAGTCTGGAAAGGTAGACAGGTAAACCGTTAAGAGTATTTTATAGATGTCAAAACAAGCCCACACAGAGCATGTAACCTGTCCAAGTTACCCCACGAGCGAGCAGTAACGCACCATAGGACGGGTCTCTGGATTTTGATTCGAAAGCTTGACCTAGTAGCTCATGCCTTTTATGTCTCAAATTTCAGGTCCATGCCTAACTGCAGACTAAACACAGTCTGCGTTTTTCCCATTCCAGAGGAACAGCGCCTTCCCTCTCCATATTTTCCTTGCTTACAGAAGGCCTCGCACAGAGCTGAGGAGGTCGGGTGAGGCTAAGGTTCTATTTGAGGCCCCTGACACCTATCGGTCAGGAAGCTGGAATTTATCACGTACTCTTGTTTTTGTTTTTAAACAAATAACCTGAAGAAGAAACATTTTTCAGCTTCTACAGAAAAGTCACCTACCTTTTTCCTAACTAGTTCTCACATTCCGGACATATTTTAGACGTGTTTCTCCATTCTGAAAAGGGAATAGAGGCCCAGGCCAACATTCTCCTGAGGCCGGTATTTACAGGCAGGTCTCTCAGGGCCACAGTCTCCCCATGTATCTCTGACATTCTGATTACATATACATTGTATATGTACATTTTTAATAATCCTACTGTTTTACTTTGTATTTCTAAACATTCCCAGCACAGGAAAAAAAAATCCAAAGGCAAAGTCCCATATGAAGCATACTGTAACTAAACATGGTGAATGGGTGTCCATAAATTAAAGAACTGCTGACTTGAAAATGGGACAATAGACTGATGCTTTGCGTTATATTTTATGTCTCTGTGCCAATTATCAATCTGTTGTCTCTCAGCTCCAAATTCACCTTTGCCTACTGACTCTGCCGCTAATGGCTGAGCTTGAGCGGGGCTCCTTTGCAGTGAGCATGATGTCACACCTTATCAGCAGAGGGCACTGGAGGGACACGCGAAAGGAAAGGAGCGGCCCAGGGTCTGGCGTGCTAATGTTTTTTTCTTCTTCTGCTGCTGCTGTGCCTGTCCCAGTGACTATGGGTCCAAACAACACCCCGTGGGGCTGGGTCCCAGCTCTGAGCCCCAAACAGACAGTCCTGCGGTGAACTCAGAGCCTCGGCCTGGCGACCACCTTGCCATGGTCCTTCAGACACGGACATCCTGCCAGCGGCCCAGTTCCCAGTGCGAGGACTCCCCCCACATCCCCGCCTGCCAGCCTCTGCCTGCCCTCTGCCCCAAGATTTATATCCTGCCTGCCAGTGCTGGGTGTGGATCCTTACTGGATGGCCTCCGTTCACCGTCAACCCAAGGGCAGCGTTTTCTGTGGACCAGCCCTGCTCCGGGCAACCCAACGAGCTTCTCTGTCAGCAGCTGGGCTGTGGAGAAGTCCGCGCCTTCCCCAGTGAGCTCTGAACCCCAGTCGGGGAGCTCTGGGTCTGGGACACGGTGCACCGCTGAGGAAGGGTGTATATGGTATCATGCAATGTGGGGTTCTGAATACAGTTCCTGGAGATTGTGTTTCACCAAAAGGGGAGAGGGGGAGAAAGAAGACCTGAGGTCCAGAAGACAGGGAAGTGAATCCACATCAAAGAAAGACAAAGAACACACTGCATTCCCAGAGTTGGCCCAGGGACACCCCTCAAACAGGCAGTTACCCCAGCACATTCCGTCCAGATCAGAGCAGGAGGTAAAAGACACCAATGGCAAGATGAAACCGACACACTCCCGCCTGCACTGTGGTGTCCGGCCCCTAAGTCCATGTGATGAAATCCCGTCCCCCCCCCCAGGTGACAGCGTCAGAAGGTGGGGCCTTTGGGAGGTACTTAACCCAGGAGGGTGGAGCCCTCATGACTGGAATGAATGCCTTATAAAGGGGCCCCTTCTGCCCCTGAGGACACAGGAGAAGTCTGCAGACCTGAGGAGGGCCCTCACCTGGCCACGCTGGCAGCGGAACGCAGACTTCTGGCCTCGGGAAGTGGGAGAAGTCAGTGTCTGTGGTTTCCAGTCCTCCCAGCCTCTGCCCTTGTCTCGGAGAAGCCAGAATGGACCGAGCCAGCTACCAACACCGTTCGTCTACATTGAGAGGAATTTTACAACTCTATCAGACCTTTTTGTGGGCGAGGGGGAGGTAAGAATGAAAAAATTTCAATAGAGACAACTAAACAAATTAAAACATAAGGAAGGGGCAACTACTGACCTTAAAGGGAAAATGGTGTCATGAAATAACATCTACCGTATTTCCCCACATACAAAACGCTCACATGTATAAGACGCACCTTAATTTTGGGGTCCCAATTTAAAAAACATGTATTCCATAAAGTTATTGAACTCAAGTTTTATTCATCATAAAATTCATACAACTCATCACTGTCAAAACTCAATCCATTAGCTTGTCCTCATTTGTGTCTGATGACGAGTCACTGTCTTCAACAATGAGCACAAAAACAAGCACAAAAAAACGGGAAATGCAAGTAAAAAATCTACAATCACTGTATAAGATGCATCCAGTTTTAGACCCCCAAATTTCTGAAAAAAGGTGCGTCTTATTCATCAGGAAACACGGCAATTCTAGTATACACTGTCGCTTCACATGAGCAACAACACACAGTCATCATTCGGCAAACACGAATTGAACTAAAATGTGGGAGCGGAGCGGGGAGAGGGTAAGTGTGCATGTATGTGCAGGATTACTGCAGGCTGAATGAACATCTTCCTTTGCAGGAAGTCAACAGAACCTAGGATTGCAGACATTAAGAAATAGCAGCACATTATTTTGGAATACAAATACTCTACTATTGATATGCCATATAAACCACTAAAAAAATCAGAAGCACTACTTCTCGGGGGAAGGGCTTCCAGGAGGGGAGGAGGGCTGATGGGGAGACCTCCTGCATCTCCTCTAAACCTTTTAATCCTCTCTGATTTTCAAACTATGTGGAGGTATTATTTTAATAAAAAAGAAAACTTAACTTAGAAAATTAAGTCTGGGGAAGAACTGTAAATGGAAATACCACGGGCGAATATGACAAAAAATCACAAAGGTCTTGGAAACCCTGCTTAGGCGATGAAGAGACCCTGAAAGTTTTTAGTAAGCAAATGACATGATTAGAACTGTATTTTACAAAGAAAATTATTTTTTTTATTTTTCTTTTTTTACAAGGACAGAGAGAGAGTCAGAGAGAGGGATAGATAGGGACAGACAGACAGGAATGGAGAGAGATGAGAAGCATCAATCATCAGTTTTTCGTTGCGACACCTTAGTTGTTCATTGATTGCTTTCTCACATGTGCCTTGACCACGGGCCTTCAGCAGACCGAGCCAGCCCTTGCTGGAGCCAGCGACCTTGGGTCCAAGCTGGCGAGCTTTTGCTCAAGCCAGATGGGCCCGCACTCAAGCTGGCGACCTCGGGGTCTCGAACCTGGGTCCTCTGCATCCCAGTCCGACGCTCTATCCACTGCATCACCGCCTAGTCAGGCTACAAAGAAAATTATTGAGATAGAAAAAACAAAGAGTGGAATGAAAGAGGGAGAGTTTCTAGTGGCCACTGTTCTGATATGAGAGGGAAGAGGGGACCCTGGACCCTGTATCGGGTGAGAATATCAGAAGGGTCTAAGCAGTGACCACGACAAGGGTGTCTACCTCTTTATCCATCTAGTAGTGCTCTATCAATTAGTATTCGAAACAGATAAGGGGAAAGGCAGTACTATTATAGGCCTATTGTAGAGCACCTTCTCACATGTGGATAAAGAACGACCTTGAGTCATGAATCGTCAGTCTTTTAAGAGATTTCCCCTAGTGTGGATGTTAACCATGTAGCAATGAGGCCACCCATGATACAGCTGACCACCAAAGTCCTGGACGTCAGGGCTGAGAGGCCACACCTTGAAAGTGAGGATGCGTGGTTACAAACCGACAAGCCACACTTAGTCATCCATCCTTTTCCTCTCCAGGGCGCTGGCCTCCATGTTCAGGTTAACTTTATTCCTTTAATAATGTGGCCACAAAAAGATGGATCAGAGAACATGAGGGAGACAATGTATCCGGACTTCAGGAAGATGTGCAACCAAAGAACTGAAGCTATTATCTCCTGTGATTAATCCATTGGAAACGTGTCCTATTTTGCAAAAGCAGTGGGGACAGGTCGGTGAGAATCGGGGGCTTCTGAGCAGTAAGTCAGGGAACTTACTCCAGGAAGCAAAGTAAGTCACAAATTGGAAATCAGAGTTAAGCCCGGGTACCCTGCCCCCAACACTCCCTGCCTCTACCCTTTAGAACCTCCCTCCTCCCTCCAAGTGTGGTCCTTGGGTCATCAGTGGGGTCCAACCCCGGGGGGCTTGTTAGACACGCAGAACCTCAGGCCCCACCTATGAGCTAATGAATCAAAATCCCCCGTGATACTTATGCCCATTAAAGTTTGAGAAATGCTGGCTTAAAAGATAGAGAACGGAGTCCTTCCAGCTTCCCACTCCCCAGGGCTCTTCAGATGGTGCCAGAAGGGGTGGATGGGTCCCCCACCCCCACCTTTTCTAAAACTGCCCAGGCAGCAGAGGAAAAGTGTGCCAGTGTGAACGTGGTAAGGGACACTTGGCAACCACGTCTCTTCTAGAAACTGATCAAGGACCGTCATTTTTTTTTCCTTGGGAACTTGATTTTAGACTAAAATTTAGAGCACAAGGAGGGACCAGAGATTTTCCTTTTCGCTGCCTCTTTTATTTAAACAAAACAAAACAAAAAATACTAAACATTAATTTTAGTTGTACTTAATTGAATAATTTCTCGGGGGAATAGTTCAGGGAGAGTTTAAAACTGCCTGTTTCCAAAAGCCATTACAAATTGGCATATACTAGCATGTCACTGTGCCAACCCAAACAGCGTGCTCCAGTGTCCCGGGGGCCGCCTTCCCTCCAGATGTGTGCGGAACTCCTAGTAATAGAATGCAGGCGAAAACCATATTCCACCAAGTAGTACTTTGAATATCCTTTTCCAATTATCTGGAATGAGATAATAGATCCCAAACTGGGAGCACTGGGTGGGCGGAAGACAGGTCTGCGGTTTCTCCCCTGTGAATACTTTTTATTAGCAAACACTAAGAGAGAGAATGTGTCCAAGAGGAAAAGAAACCTCCTTTGCCACATGTCATCATCTGAACATCTACAAAGTTAGAAACTATCCCATGGTCACCTCTACCTAGTTCGCCAGCAGATTTTTTTAAAAGTTGATTCCTCCCCCCACCCCCCACCATGAATCATAAATATGAAAGGACTGGGGGTGGAGAAGGGAGGGAGAAAGGAAACTCGAGGGCAGGACATCCAGAAGAATACTTTGGCAAGAGAACAGACCCGAGTGGTTGGCGGCAGGTGCTGCTCCGCCCCGTTCCGCCCCGTTCCGCCCCGTTCCGCCGCGTTCCGCCCCGGACGCCAGCCCACCCGGATACTCTCCACGCGGCTGGGTGCTTGCACGGATGGGCCGGGTTCTGAATTTACTCTTTTCATTTCTTACGATATTTACAATGACACTGCCAGGTCAGCCATCACCGCGCATGACTGATTCGTTAACACACATCCACATCGGCTCCGCTGATAAGGGGTCATCTCTTTATTGTCTAATTTAAAGCTTGCATACACAAAAATGAAGTCACGGAATGCACACTTTTGGCTAAACTGAAGTTTCCAACCTTACCATGCATCTAATGGATGTCCATTAAAAAATTCAGGTGTGGCCTGGCCAGGCGGTGGTGCAGTGGATAGAGCGTCGGACTGGGATGCGGAGGACCTGGGTTCGAGACCCCGACCTCACCAGCTTGAGCGCGGGCCCATCTGGCTTGAGCAAAAGCTCGCCAGCTTGGACCCAAGGTCGCTGGCTCCAGCAATGGGTGGCTCAGTCTGCTGAAGGCCCGCGGTCGGGGCACATGTGAGAAAGCAATCAACGAACAACTATGGTGTCGCAACGGCAACGAAAAACTAATGATTGATGCTTCTCACCTCTCTCCATTCCTGCCTATCTGTCCCTCTCTCTGACTCTATCTATCCCTCTCTCTGACTCTCTCTCTGTCCCTGTAAAAAAAAAAAAAAAAAAAAAAAAAAAATTCAGGTGTGAGTCCAGTAAGTATTTTTGTGCAGATGGGCGCACTGTTGAGTCACAGTGGCAACCGCCCCCGTACATCATAAAATGCGATAGCGTGCCGTGCAACCGCGGCCTGCCCAGTGACTGCAGTGGTCTGTTTTCACAGATGTCACAGAGGAGCCATCTGAAAAACTGCGTGTACATGCAGCTGTTCTTGGCCGCTAGCAAGACACTTGGAAACCTTGTTCCCTAAAATGTTCAAAATTGGAAAGGGTTTTCTAAATAAAAATTAATTATCGAATTCAATGTGTTGACAAGCAAACACTCTAATGTTTATGCTTCAACTTGACAAAGGAAATTTAAGCATATTACCCAGAAACCTCTAAAGAAAACAAAGTCCATATATGGTTCTCACTTCATTATATTTTCTTTCCCTAAAATGTTTTAAAAACATTTTTATCGTGGAATGTAACGTGCAAAGAGAAAAAAGACTTATATGTCCAGTTTAGCAAGAAGCAGCAAAGCAAAAACTGTATAACTCTCACGTGCTCGTGCAACTTGGTATCTCGATACTATATGCCAATCTACCTTGTAAAAATCTAAACTCATTCACTCAACCATGCAATCAACAAACTTTATGCCAGCTACTGTTACATGCAAAGTTAAACACTTTACCAAGTATCACTTGCAAGCATAGTTGCTCCAATAACTACCACAAGTCCTTAATTGTTACCTATCTGAGTTTCAAAGAAAATAAATATATAACTCTATCACATGGACAGGGAGCATTTTCCTCCAATAAATCTACACTAGCGGTTTGTGCTCTTGGGATGCTTAACAATATATCACTTCTGAAAGGACCACAGGAAAGGGCTTGGTGGTCAGTAACAGCCAGATGTGAACTTTTCTCTCTGACCTGTACCCGCAGTGAATGATGTTTCCAATGTCCCTCTGATTAACCCCTGAAGTTAGACCTCTTCCTCCAGAACAAAGGCCTCCACACTTGGGAGCTACTTAGAACTTTCCCAAGCACCTTGCAAACTGTCTTATTTTTCATACTGTTCCTAGGTCTGAAAAAAGCATTTGTTCCAGTATAAAGACACTAAAATCCCTGGTTATAAGATTAATGTTCTCTTAGCTCTAAAAGAAGCTTAGTCCATAGTTTTGCTCTAAGAGAAATAGTTTTACCTTATTGACCACAAAGTTTTCAAGTAAACTCAGTTTGTAAGGTTCTCAGAAGTAGTTCAGCTGTTTCCAAATTGCACATCGGAAAATTCCTACGTTACACAATCCAGGATAATCAATGTTAAAACAATATACAAACAGCATCATTTCCTTACGAGGCACCATTTCTGTCGGGAAAGGAGGGAGACGTTTAAACCAGGATAGTAATTTAAGCCAATAATCTACAAACTTAGGGTGTGTGCAAGATGATTCACCGGAATGTAGAAAGAAAAACCTAAAACTTCTATTAATATGCTGTATTTTTTCTTTTTCTTTTCTTTTTTTCTTACAGGGACAGAGAGAGGGATAGATAGGGACAGACAGACAGGAATGAAGAGAGTTGAGAAGCATTAATCATTAGTTTTCAGTTGCCGTCGCAACACCTTAGTTCTTTGATTGCTTTCCCACATGTGCCTTGACCGCAGGCCTTCAGCAGACCGAGCCACCCCTTGCTGGAGCCAGCAACCTTGGGTCCAAGCTGGAGAGCTTTTTGCTCAAGCCAGATGGGCCCGTGCTCAAGCTCGCGAGCTCGGGGTCTCGAACCTGGATCCTTCTGCATCCCAGTCTGACGCTCCATCCACTGCGCCACCGCCTGGTCAGACTAATATACTGTATTTTTTAAAATCTCAACCTTTTCTAATTTCTAATTCTAGAAGCCACATAGTATAGAGAACAGTAGCACCTGTAATTTTATAAATGTAATTACTGTATTTTTCGCTCCATAAGACGCACCTGACCATAAGACACACCTAGGGTTTTAAGGAGGAAAATAAGAAAAAGAATATTCTGAACCAAATGGTGTGTTAAAATATTTAATAAAATACCATATTTTCGCTCCATAAGACGCATGGGGGCATTTCCCCCTCCACTTTTAGGGGAAAAAAGTGTGTTTTACGGAGCGAAAAATACAGTATAAAAGAATGCTGTACAAAGTTGCTCATAATTTTTACTAATGCGATGCTCCCACCCGCCCACCCTCCCATGAAAACAAATGCCAGCATCCAAGAAGTGGTGACTACCCAGCACAGAATCCTGGAGGTGAGTGATCGCTACAGATCTTCCATATGGGGTTGGGGGAGTGGGGGGGGGCACAGAAGCGCATCGGTCCGATCAGAGGGGAGAGGCTAGGACAGTGCAGCACAGGTTGCTTGCGGTGTAAAAATTTTTTTAAAAAAAATTCTGGTCTGGCCTGACCTGTGGTGGCGCAGTGGATGGAGCATCGACCTGGAATGCTGAGGTTGCTGGTTTGAAAACCTTGCCTGGTCAGGCACATGTGGGAGTTGATGCCTTCTGCTCCTCCCCCTTCTCTCTCTCTCTCTCTCTTCTCTAAAATGAATAAATAAAGTCTTTTAAAAAAATAAATTCTGGTCTGTCACAGGCCAATGCTTTTGCAAAATACAGTAAACATGAATTACTAGGAAAACGAACTTTTTAAAAATCCACAAAATGCAAGTCCACTCCTCATGCATCTGGGTGTCATGGCAGTGTTGAAGTGCTATGTAAGTCTGACGTCTTGCTCTCAACTTGTGTGCTCAGCTCAGTGCGCCCTGTTAACAAACAGTCAAGAGCAGGCTCCAGTCCGGGAAGCACAGTTTGGGCTAGGGGCCTGGCCAGAGCCGAGTTTACACGGCAAGCACACTGTTTATGCTTCTGAAGTGCTCAGTTAGAACTTCAGCTGATGCCCAGGGTGTCATGGGGCCAGACAGATGTACCCAGGGCCAACCGTGATAACCAGCTAGGTATAAATCTGCTTCCGTCTTTTTAGATCTTCCCAGTCACAAGACCTAGCTTTTGGAGCTTGTTTAGATTTGATACCTGAAGCCTGAATTCTGCATTGCACCCCTTTCTCCAGCACGAGGAGGGACAGCAGGTCTCCACAGAGGCTTACGTTGTGGCGAGGCTGGTGAACAGCCTCTTTTTCTGGAATCTTTAGGCTTCTTTTCTTTCCTTCTGCCTGTAAAGACTCACTTCAGTCTGGACTCCTCTCTGGCCCTGGCCACTTTGCTCAGTGGCACAGTGTTAGCCTGGCGTGTGGCTGTCCTGGGTTTGATTCCTGGTCAGAGCACACAGGAGAAGTGACCACCTGCTTTACCCTCCTCCCCATCCTGCTTCTCTCTCTCACTTCCCCTCCTACAGCCATGGCTTAACTGATTCAAGCACATTGGCCCCAGATGCTGAGGATGGCTCTGTGGAGTCTCTGCCTCAGGTGCTAAAAATAGCTCAGTTGCAATCATGGCCCCAGATGGGCAGAGCATCGGCCCCAGACAGAGGTTGCTGGGTGGATCTTGGTGGAACGCATGCAGAAGTCTCTCTACCTCCCCATCTCTCATTTGGAAAAGAAAGGGAAAAAAAATACACTGGACTAGTTTCTCCTCAGAGTATGCCCATTTCCAATGCTTCTCCCAGTTTTCTGAAAATAAAATGGCAAATGTTTTAAATATTTTTATTTATTCATTTTAGAGAGAAGAGAGGAGAGAGAGAGAGAGAGAGAGAGAGAGAGAGAGAGAGAGAAAGGGGAAGAGGAGCAGGAAGCATCAACTCCCATATGTGCCTTGACCAGACAAGTGCAGGGTTTTGAACCGGCAACCTCAGCATTCCAGGTCGACGCTTTATCCTCTGCGCCACCACAGGTCAGGCGTAAATGGCAAATGCTTTAATTGAGAATTGTCTTAATTGAATATTAACAGTCTCTAACTTACTTTACAAAAGCCTGCTAATAATCAATGACCTGTTTAAACAAGATGGGTACACTACGGATTCTAAAAACGTGGCATCAACTGGGATCATGCATAAAAGAAAGGTAGAAGGAGAAAGTTGAATGTTAGCAGCAAAAAGACTATGAAATACGGGGTAGATATTCGGCATTGGTGATCGTTTCATAATGTATATAAATATTGAATCACTACGGTGAACACCTGAAACTAACAGAATGTTGTATGCCAATTATAGTTTAAAGTTTAATTTATTTGTCTTAGAGAGGGGGTTGAGGGGGAGGAGAGAGAAAAGAGAGAGGGAGAGAAATTTGTTGTTCCATTTATGCGTGCGTGCATTGGTTGATTCTTGAACCTGCCCTGACCAGGGATCAAGCCCACAACCTTGGAGTGTCAGGACGACACTCTAACCAAGTGAGCTATTCGGCTAAGGCAACTATTCCTCAATTGAGAAAAAGGAAAGGACACTCTGCCCGAGAGGCGGAAGGCCACTCACACTGGGTGCTGAACCCCTTGGTTATCAGAGCTGGTCGCAAACAGGGTCATGAACAGGAATGGTTTCAGGAGCCCTGCACCGGGAGGCGTGTGTGTCCTGAGCCCACAGTCCCCTCCTGCTCTTACAGAACCTGCTTTTGTCAGAACACACAGAACACGGGGAGGAACACATGCCCGTCTGGTTACTAAGTGTCACAGGGTTCACCAACACTTTGGATGAACGAGGGATTACCCTTTATTTTGGTTCAGGCTAACTCTCTAGCAGTTGTGTGGAGGTCGCCCTTGGCCCCTGACTGCCCTACCGTGGTACCCTGCCGTGGAGTGAAAAGGACGATGAATCAACGAGCGCTGCTGTCATTACCCCTGAATAACAGTGCTGGGCTGTTTGGATGAAGACTCAGGCCCACTTCTCATACTGTCTCTCACAACACTCTTGGTGACAAATTGGAGAAGCATGACCTCATCGAGTATTCTCAGATGGGCAACCCCTCGGAACAGAACAAACTCCGTAAACACGTGTTGACTGAGGGGGTCCTAGGGGCTCATCAATTGTACAGAACGTCAGCACCAGCGACTCCTCGGAGTCGCTGCCCCCAGCAGCCGCCCCAAACCTCGGCCACCCTCCGCCCTGACCACGCACCCGCCTCCCTCCTCATTTTCAGCAGGGGCGCCTGTCGATGGTTCCACAGAGAAGAAGAGGTCCTTTTGAAGAAATTGCTGCCAAGTTCTCTCCCCACCACCTCTAAACGTACCTGTAGGCAGCCATCAGTGCTAGCCAGCTGTCCTTTCAGCCCCTCGGAGAGGATCTGCCACCGCCTGCTGGGTCCCAGTATGCCCCCTTCTTTGCACTGTGCTCCCCCCCCAGCCTCCCCTGTATCTTCGAGGAGATGAACAAAGAGGCCCCCACCTGCACACACGCTCAAGCCTTTCCCTCCCTATTCAGTACCAGCCCTGCAGCTCACGCTTTCAAAGCTGCCTTCTTTGCTTTCCTGACACTCCTGAATGAGCACACCTAGAGTTCCGCCTCCGCCACTTGACCCACAGTCACTCTCAACCCATCACAACTGGGCTCCTGGTACCATTATTCTGGGGACGCTGTTCCTGCTGAGGTCCGCCTGGGACCTGACTGAGAACGCCAATGGTTTATGTCCAGTTTTCATCCTGTTGACTTTTTTGCAGAACCTGACATGTCTCAGAACCCTGACTCCCCACTTCCTCACTGCCATTCTCCGGGGAGTCAGAACCTCCCTGGCCAGAACAGGGCCTCTCCATGTGGGGTGCTGAGCCGGCATCTTTACCAGCTGGATGCCCGCACTCACAGGTCAGTTTCGTAGGGGGTGAAGGGCCCACAGTTTCACCAGCTTTTCAGAGGGCTCTGTGACCTCCCCCAAAGTGAAGAAATACGGCTGGATGATTGCGATGCCTCCTCATGGGCTTCCCGGCCTCAAGTCCTGTTTTTCCTGACATCTCCCGAACTCCTATCTAATCCAGCCTTCACGTTAATATCAAAATTACTTTCCAGAGAATACCAGACGGTGGCAAATCTGGCCTGCCTTCACTTACTGTATGTAAAGTTTACAATACAATGTACTGTATTGGAATACAGCCAGGCTCATTCACTTACCTGCTGACTACCGCTACCTTCCCCCACCGAGGTGTGAATTACTTTTTCTTTCATTGATGTGAAATTCACACGGACACAGAATGAACAGTTTGAAAGTGAACAGCTCAGTGGCCCTGGGTACACTCACGATGGTGAAGCACCACCGCCTCTACCTAGTTATCCAGCACTTCCACCTCCTGCTGTGCAAACCCGGCACCCACGAAGCAGCTGCTTCCCCAAGCCCCGTCCCTAGCCCCTGGCAGCCGGCAGCTGTGTGTTGTTTCCGTGCATTTGTCTGTTCCAGGCATTTCATACCAATGCATTCATACAATATGTGACCTTCTGTGTCTGACTTCTCTTGCTCAGCAGAATGCTTTTGTGGTTCGTCCACATTATGGTATGTGCCAGCACTTCACCCCTTTTTGTGGCTGCATAATATTCCTTTGCACATACCCCACCCTGCTTGCCCAACTCTGGCTGCTTTTTCCCTACAACTGCAGAGGTCAGAGAGAAATAGGTAGAACAGAGACTCTCTGGCCTGCTGCAAAGCTGAAAATATTTATTACCTGGCTCTTTACGAAAAAAAAAAAATGACCACCCCTGGATTGATACATGCCTTGACCTTCAGAAGTAGTAGTTTTGAGAGTCAGCAGGTTAATCATCATGGCAGCGCTATTTGGAACAAAAAAATACTGGAAACAAAATGTTTCTCCTTGGAGAACTGGTTAAATTATGGTGAATCCATTCTATGGACTACTTTGCACACCTCAGAAGAATCAGATGAATGTGCACATGCTCACAGGGAAGGATGTCTTGGTTGGATTAGGTTTCTTTAAAAAAAAAAGGATTACAGTACATACAGTATATATGTATGGTATATATTCCCTTTTTATTAAAAAACAATAAGCCATGAATAAGTACATATGCACACTTCTGGATAAAATTCCCTGAGAACCACAAGACTTTCATTTACCATATTATAGCTTTCTGTGCTGTCTGAAACGTCCAACTTGACATGTGCATTCATTAGTGCTGTTAAAAGATATTAACTGAATGAGATTATAGTCCATTTATTTTTATTCTTTATAAAGTCTCTGTTTTTATATGCAATGATGAAAAAGCAATCAAATACACAGTATGTTTTTAAAGAGAAAAAAAAAGACTTTACAAAACCTGTTAAAACCGGATATGAGTTCTGTTCTTTTTTTAAATGAGCATTCATTATTTTTCCACGTAAAGGTCAGTGATCCTCCAAAGAAAAAAGAAAAATTCCCACCACAGCGAAACACCGCACCAGACGACCTTTTCAGAGGCCGTCCGTGTCAGTCATGAACTGGGTTTTGATCCTGGTTTTCCGCTGATTGTTATTGAAAAGCATACCACATCTGTCAGACACAGGACACTGCAAATCTTCCATCGCCAGAGCTCAGTGCGGCAGAGACTTGGGCTTCAGCACACAAGCCAGCCATGACAGGCTGGTTTGCAGGGTGTACCTGCGTACGCTGATGGTCCTGAAACATTTCCCAGATGTGTTGGCCTCATAAAACTGCCACCTACACAGGCCGGGAAAGAACTGCTGCTCTGAGAGTGCATTTCCCCACCCCTCGATGCCTGCAGCCCCTGGGCTCGTGGTTGGGAAGCCCCTGGCTTTGAAGCCAGGTTGGGTGCCAGTCCTAAGCCCTGAAAGGACAGTGATAGCTTGGCGGCTCAGTGGCAGGTAGCTGTGTATCTGCCAAGATCTCCCTGTGTGTGCCCCAGGGCTAGGAGCCTGCCCACTCCTGGATCCTTGTGATATAAGCTTCAGTGTATCCTTGGCTGGGTCCCTGGAGCTTGTTGCTGAAGCTCCCAGTGGACTATAAACCCACCACGGACTCCCAGACAGATCAACACCAGCCTCCCCCTGTGCCGAGGATGGCAGTGTGCCTGGGGTCACCCGTGAGGCCTCCCTCAATTTGCATGGCTGGCCTTCCTCCCTTCACCTACAGCTGGGAGCTCCCTCCTCCCTGGGTCCCTTTTCTCCCACCATGAACCTTGGGTTGCTGGATCCTTACTCCTCCGCTCTGGCCAGATACTGACCGAGCCCATTTACAGATCAGCTCTCATCAAAGCATTCTGGACAAGTCACTGGGGCACGATGGATATTGGCAGTGTATTTTCTTCAGAGTTACAAACTAAAATTCACGGAGGAACCGACCCCAAATTGAAAATAATATCTTTCTCGATGTCTATATACGAGATCTTTGTGTTTCTTCCAAGAAGGCAAAGATAAGGCAGTCTCCTTCCCTTAGGGTGTTTGAAATTCAGTAGAGAAAAAACAAATTCAGAAATAACTATAAGTAATCCAACGCGAAGAATACTCCAGGACACAGGAGGGGTACAAAGTGCTAGGGAGTGTAAAAGATGGAGCGATCGCGTCCGCGGGGAGAGAGAAGAGAAAGACTCATGAATGGGGCCGCGTCTGCCGTTGATACTGATGAATGACCGGGATTCCTGCGGGGTGGGATACAGCCACAGGAAGTCTGTGTATCAACTCCTGCGTATAAATAATGAGCAAACCTGGCCTCTCGTCAACATGTGCTTTCTTTGCGTCTGAAACACTATTCTGTATCATCTGAAGTCGTTCCATTTAGGGAGTCATTATTCCACCCCATGATGAAATCTCAAAAACTTTTAATTTATCACACATTTTTAAATTATGTCTACTATTAATATCCACATGCTAACGGTGAGCCTGAAACGAGAAGGCACTCTACTCAGTGATAATGGCCACCAGCCATTGTGCACGGCATGGATCTTAAACTCTACGACCCAAAGGTTTTCGCAGTGAAAAGTAATCCATGTTTAAAAATTTGATCACAATCTGTTATGATCAAAATTTTTATTTATTAAGATGCTACCTTCAGCCTGGCCTGTGGTGGTGCTGTGGATAGAGCAACAACCTGGAGTGCTGAGGTCGCTGGTTCGAAACCTCGGGCTTGCCCGGTCAAAGCACGTACGAGAAGCAACCAATGAACAACTTAGGTGAAGCAACTATGAGTTGAAACTTCTCATTCCTGCGCCTCCCCTCTCCTCTCTCTATAAAATCAACATATTAAATCTTTAAAAAAATAATAATAAAAAGAAAAGGATGCTACCTTCAGTAACACTTGAAAAATAATTCCGGTGTGGGAATTAGTTCTTTCTTCTAGTTAAGTGACACATAAACTGTACAACTTCACAAGCTGTGCTAAGCTCAGAAGACTCCCTGAGATAGTCTGCCAACATCCTGCTGAGCTCAGACCCCCAGCAGTTCCTGGAGTCAGGGAGTTACAGAAGTCACCTCCTGCAACAAAGACTCAATACCCACACAAAGGGCCTGCACTGTACAGACAAGCGGGCCTCAGTGTCTGCCCTTCTATTATACACATACACACATGCACGCGTGCGCGCACGCACACACACACACACACGCTCACACGCTCACACACAGTTTCAAAGTCCCATCCTTTATGCTTTAATATGTATTTCCCCCTTTCTTCTCCAACAGGATAAGCCAACCACTAGAAGGCACCCGGATAATTAGAACTCAAATGCTCTGGCTGGTTGCTCAGTGGATAGAGCATCAGCCTGGCATATGGACGGCCTGGGTTTGATTCCTGGTCAGGGCACACAGGAGAAGCGACCATCTGCTTTTACCCTCCTCCCTCTCTTCCTCTCCCTCTTCCCCTCCCACAGCCAGTAAGTAGCTTGATTGGTTCGAATGTGGCTCCACGCACTGAGGATAGCTCCCTCCGAGTGCAACAGCCTCAGGCACTAAAAATAGCTCGGTACTCAAGCACCAGCCCAAGATGGGGTTGCTAGGTGGATCCTAGTAGGGGCTCATGCGGGAGTCTACCTCACTATCTCCCCTCCTCTCACCTTAAAAAAAAAGAACCCAGACAATGTCCTTTAATTCGATCAAGTGCCAAAGTAGCCACCAAACCCTGAATTTCCACATACTGAAGGATTTCTCCTATGTTAATGAACAACTGGAGTGGAAAAAAAAATCTATTCTCTGAAGATTTTCCAAGGTGCTGGCCTGAGCAAACAAAATGACTCAATTTAAATTATGTCTGCACATATTTGCTAAGAGGTGGAAAGGTAGTCTGAAGTTCATGTTTCACCACTAATGACCTTCTAATGTCTATGATTTTCACAACTACCTCCAGCTTCCCAAAGTTGACATTTCCTACTTGCCCCTTATCAAGCGGTAGTGGAGGTGAGAGATCTGTTTTCTAGAGGCTTAGAGGCATTGGCCAGTATGTAGAGAGAATGAATTACAAAAGTGTATTAGTGAATTGGTTGTTTACAATTTAGGAATCCGGAATATGCGTGCTCATAGAAATAACGTTGTATCCATGGCAGACTGGGTCCCAGGCAGCCCATAAAACTTACAGGCACCATGTCTGAAGAGTATTAATCCAGTCCTAACTGATCACTGTAACACAGTCTCAACCTGAGGCTACTGTGACATACCAGGAACACCCCTTCCCAGAGTGGCATTCTGGCTGTCACCTTGGCATCCTGAGACTAGTCTCCTGAAAGAGCAGGACAAAGTTCACACGAGTATTCCTGCTATATAATGTGATACATGCATTCCTGAAAAACCTTACATCCTGCAAAATCACACTCTAAAAATAACAGGGTTTATGGTGGAAAACACTGTTAGGGGCAGACCACTTGAAACCCATGTAACTTTGTAACCAGAGAACTAACCAAAAGAATAATTAATACCTAGGGGGATGACTTGGAGCGCCCAGGCCAGCAGCCCAGAGGCAGTGGCGCAGTCTCGGGGGATGCTAACTATGCACAGGAGGACAGACGGGCACACCTGGCCTGTGCGCACAGTGGGTCTGAGCAAGGGGCTGAGAGGGAGCACCCCTGCCAGGGGCCCGGAGCCTGCCCTTAGAAGCTGAGCTGGGGGTGCCCTCTCGGGGGGGAGGGTCCCGAGGGCAGGCATTCATCTCTAATTTTCTCACAACAGAGCGGAAAGGGTTGTCTGCTGCCTGTGAGGACTCTTTACTTCTTGCCCAAGGCTGTAACTCTACCACTCCTGCTGTTTCTGCTCCTTCTGCCAAAGAAACACTGCCTCTGAACCAGTCCAGCCTCCAGGACCTACTGACATCATTTCTCCACTTTTTGGTTGAGCCGGTCCGTGTTGTCATGGAGCCATGGAACCAGCAGGGGCTATGGAACCGTGGAGAGGCAGGTCGACTGCGCTCCCAGGACCGGGGGCTCCTCCGTGCTCCCCACTGGTCAGAGGAGGACCCCCCTACGCCTGCCACTTCCCACACTCTGAGTTAGGGAAGGGCAGCCGTCCTACGGCGGTTCATTCTCTCCACATCCGCGCTGATTCAGGGAGCTCTTTGTTATTCTTTTAGTCCTCAGAAGTGATTCTTATGCTCCCTCTAAGTATGACTCCTGGTCCATCAGTCTGATTATGAGACCAGCCCTGTCCAATAGAAATGTAATATGAGCCACATTAAAAAAGTAAAAAGAAACAAATAGATCTAATATTGTATTTCATATAACCTAGCATTTCCAAAGTATGTCATGAATATAAAAATTATTAATATGATTTTTGTATTCTTAAATTCATATCAAATCTTCAAAAGCCAGTATTATTTTTCCCACACAGCACATCTCGATTTGGATTAACCATATACTCATATACTGAGTGCTCAAAGGCCGCGTGTCACCAGTGACTACTGCATTAGATGCACAGTTCTATTCACGTCCTCTGTAGACAGCAAAGTGGCATATTTCTAAGGTTCCATGATTAAAAGACTATATAATCCAGTAAAGCACCAAAGACGTGTAAGTTCATATTCGTATTCCCACCAAGGCACCTTTCATACGTTAGCTTCGGTACAAAGGTATTAATTAGTCCTTAATTATCTAGAACGCCGAGTTAGCCAAACATCCCACGCCCTAACTACACTCAGTGTTTGACAGCTTTATTGAGATATAATGCACATACCAAAAATTCACCCATTTAAAGTATATAATTCAATGGTTCCTCATTGGTTACATTAATTTTTTAAAAACTGTGGCAAAATACATATAACATAAAATTTGCCACATTAACCATTTTACGTGTACACTTCAGTAGCATTAATTACATTTACAATGTTGTACAACCCGCTCTGCTATTTCTAAAGTTGTTTTTTTTTATCGCCTCCAACAGAAAGTCTAAGCATCTCCATCCTGGAGGGTGGGCCTCCTGTCAATCCTACGGGGGAAAGCAATACAGTAAAACTGACTTATTGAAGACGGACGGGGTAACAGCAGCAATAGCGCTGAACATCTTGGCATCAGCAGCATGCTCTCAGCACCAGGAGGGCGGCACTGTATCTGCAGAAATCTCCCAGAAACCTCCCTTCCTTCCCCTTCCTGAAACCGGAAGGCCCCTAGGATGCCATCACGGTGCCCACCATGTTGGAAACGCGGTGAGGACCTTAGCACACGTCACACCCCCTCTGCTCAGTCTCCTGGGTTTCCGACAATGACATCAAACGTTTTAAAGATGGTATCAGTGTAATAGATGAAAGACGTGTAACTCCACCATAATTTTAAGTGAAAGACCCGTATTTGAAGAAATAAAATTCCCATTCTAATGAACATTTGCTTTAAGCAGGAAAACACTGCATTCTGGATTCATTTTCCCCCCCATCTAGTTGTGTTTGTTTTTTAAGTTCTCATAAATAAATAAATAAATAAATAAATAAATCCCAATTGATTTTCTATATTTTATTCTGGCAAAACAAGATGTGGAGAAACATGGCAGAGTACCAAACAGAGGTAATGAATTGCAGTGTAGCCTCCGCACACGGGGCCAGAGCTTGCGAGCAGATGTGCAGTGAATTGCAGTGTAGCCTCCGCACACGGGGCCAGAGCTTGCGAGCAGATGTGCAGTGAATTGCAGTGTAGCCTCCGCACACGGGGCCAGAGCTTGCGAGCAGATGTGCAGTGAATTGCAGTGTAGCCTCCGCACACGGGGCCAGAGCTTGCACATTATTGAAAGGAGCCCCCTGGCCCTTGCAAGAGTCTGCCGTGCGGCTTGCCTGCAGTCTGCGGCCAACACTAGGACTCATGGACGGTGGAGCATAATAGCTCTTATTTGCACTCACCATTTACTTCCAAACCTTTGCACCTACATAGGAAAACAAAACAAGTCCTATAGTCGCATCCATACCATACTAAGTAGTAGCCACTAAAGTAAAAAAGACGAGGAAGCGATTTTTAGGCACCGTGACCACAAATGTGTTTGGGGAACTTTCACCTTGTTTCTCATAAACTAGAAAAGTCTACTTCGTGTTTCCTTTGATTCCTAATGACCGATGCATTTAAACTATTAACGTTTCATCTGCAACGCATGTCTGCTTCAGAACCAGCAGCTGGACCATTTATTTGGCTAGCCGGTCACAGAATTAAACACAGAGTCTTTGAAAAAACACTTGCCAGCTTTCCCTCTGACCTTCCGTGTACTTTCCAAATTGGGAGGCTTTGATTTTTATTAGCTAGAGGTTCACATACTGCAGCGCTAACACTGGTGCGTTCAGGATAGGCTGTTTATGGCTCAGGTGTGGTTTCAAATATTTTCCTCCACGCAATCCTCTTGAGACTGAGGAGGAGGAAAGTTGAACTTGTTCACTCTAGATCCACAAGTCTCATTTGCGAGCCAAACAGCACTCAGGCTGCACAGATACAGATGCGGTTAGGGAAACCAGCGGGAATCGTTCCTAGCCCTCGGCAAAACCGCGGGCTTACCGCGTGAGCTCCCAAGTGCTTCTTAACCACGGAACCGCTGACCTGAGGAGGAGCCTCGTCATGCATTCTTAGGATTTCTTCTTTGACAACTAGCATTTTGACACAGTAGACAAGGCCTGAATACGGACCCCAATCTGACTTATGACTCCTGCTGATGAACTATAGAGTCTGAGTCAAACAGTTTAAGTTTAGGCAGAGTCTTAGTTTCCAGCTGTGCAAAATGGGAGTAGTTATCTCGTACCTTGATTGTGAGCGTTGGCATTGAACGGACGCTCGGTTCAGTGGTGTCTGATGGAGTCAGAGACCCTCCGTCACAAAGCCTTTCCCAACAGCTTCAGCCCACATCGCTCATTACGCATTCAGAATCCAGCTCAGTCAGAAAGAAGCTATTGGCTCTGGCGGAGAGGAGAGGGCAAATCGAACTCTGCCGCTTCTCTCTAGGAACACAGTATGTCTGGGCATTGCAGATGCTAAACGGGGAAAACCCAAAAGAGTGAACACCTGAGTCATTTCAAGGAGTATTGTGGGGCCCCAAAGAAAGGGGCCAGCTCTTCCCGGGAAAGTGGGGAAGAGTTTCCATGGAGCTGGTAGCACCTGAACTATGACTGTGTCTTTTAGAGAAGGAAGGCGGGAAGGGCACCACGTGCAGGGGAAGAACACGTGGGAAGGCACAGCTGTGACGTGGACTGCTGTGTTCCGTGTGACCCCCCGGGAGATGAGGCTGCCACGGATCCACGACGGGCTTTAGCACGCCAACCTCTCAAAGGTGCTTATTTTCTCCTAACCGTGACAAGGAGCCAGCCACCAGAGGTTGTTAGCTCAGAAGTAACACAACAGATTATGTTTTGAAGAAGCTGACTCTGTCATCAGAGGAGAAGGCAGAATGGAACACTGGAAGGCTGGTGACAGGAAGCCTGCTGGGCTACAGCCGTAGGTCCCAAAGGGACAAAGTGGCTCTTAGATGACAGCAGGGGCACAGATGGGAGAAAATCTGTGAGTGACAGTTTCAGAGGTAGAATCAACCGAACTTAGTGACTGGCGGCCGATGTCTAACCTGGAAGGTAGCTGGACGGTGACACCAAAAGAAATGAATGGCAAGGAGTGGACAGGTCAGTGGGGGAGATGGCAAATAGAGCTTCTAGATACAGAGCACTGGAAGTAGGGGTCTAGGGGGAAATGCCGGGTGACGTTGGGAAAACGGCCCCGGGATAGTGGAGAGACAGAGACTGAGACATGATCACCATTTACATCAGGCTGACGCTGCAGGAGTGGGTCAGGATGTGTAACGGCCACCAGCCGTTAAGAAAGGACCCGAGTAACAGCGTGCAGAGTAAGAGAAAACCAAGGACGGGCCCTGTAGAGCCCACGATTTAAATGCTGCTTGCCTGGATGGCTCAGTATGTGCCTAATTATATGTTGCCTTTCGTCATTATTTATCTGCACTGTGAGAACAGACAGCCTTCCCAAGTAGATGACAGAGAGAGCTTACACCCGCTGCTTCAAGGGCGCTCAGAGGAACAGGTGAGTGAGAGGCACGTGCAGCACCGCAACAGAGCAAAAGCTTACCCGGAGTAGAAGAAAATTAGGGCTGCGTCTTAAAAGGGCCTTAAGTACTGGCCTACCAGATTTTAACGTCATCCCATTAGTAAGAAAACAACCAAAGTTTTTGAGCACTGAAGTCAAGGGGCAAAACTAGTATTTTTAAAAGCTTGATGCAGGGCGGGAGAAAAGCAGAGACTGCAGCAAAGGAAGCCATAGAGTGAACGGTGGGGACTGAGCCACTGGTCCCTGGAAGAACGCGAGGGCCAGGGGAGGGTGATCCGTCCACTGGACGGAAAGGGACAACATGCACGGGTCCCAAATGTCTTTGTAAATGGACCCCACTTTAGCCTTGCCGAAAGAGAGAGAACCAAGGACGGCATGAAAGAGGAGCAAGCAGGCGGCAGGTGGGGTGGGAAAGGCAGGCAAGGATCAGCGTGGACAGAGACCTGGTAGCCGTGAGGGAACAGGAAGAGGGGACAAGGCGTTGCAAATGGTCAGGATTTGGAAAACTATGAATACAGCAGCAGTCCCGCCCTTGTCTGTGGCTTCACTTTCCCAGGTTCCCGTTACCTGGTATTCCGCTGCGGTCTGAAGGCATTACGTGAAAAACTGCGTAAACAAGCAATTCGTAAGTTTCACGTCCCCTGTCAGTCTGAGTAGTGTGACGACAGCTTGTGCGGTCCCCTCCATCCCAACCAGGACGTGAGCCACCCTTTTGTCCAGTGCCTCCACGCCGTATAAGCTAACAGTCTGCCTGCCATTTTGCGGGTATACGGGTCATCAGATCAACTGTCACAATACTGCAGTGCCTGTGTTCACACGACACTTATTTTACTTACCAATGGCCTCTACGAGCAAGAGTAGTGAAAACGTTATCAAAGTGTGTGTGTGTGTGTGTGTGTGTGTGTGTGTAAAAGAAGAAACATGATACAGGGTTTGTTACTAATTGTGGTGTCAGGCATCCACTGCAGGTCTTGAAATGTTTCCTTTGCAGATCGGGGACGACCACAGGCACAAAAACAATCTGTTGAGGAAAAGATCCCCAACATACTGAGGACAAAATCTAGGTGATGTTAATTGAGTGTTTTTTGGGTTTTGTTTATTAAAGTGAGAGGAGGGGAGGCAGAGAGATGCACTCCCACATGCACCCTGATGGAGATTCACCTGGCAAGCCCCCTAGGGGCAATATTCTGCCCACTGGGGCTGCTGTCACATTGCTCAGCAACTGAACTATTATAGTGCCTGAGGTGAGGCCATGGAGACATCCTCAGCACCTGGGGAAAACTTGCTTGAACCAATGGAGCCATGGCTGCGAGAGGGAAAGAGAGAGAGAGAGAGAGAGATGTGGGAGGTGGAGGGATGGAGAAACAGATAGTCGCTTCCCCTGTGTGCCCTGACCAGGAATCAAACCCGGGACTTCCTTCCACACACCAAGCAGACGCTCTACCACTGAGCCAACCAGCCAGGGCCTGTTACTCAGGTTTTAATGATATCAGAGCAACAATTATGATAGTGATGAACATAACATAATGGATGATGAAGAACTGCCTGAGAATTCTAAAAGAGCTGAAAGCTATCTGGCCTGTTTCACCATCCCAGAGCTCTGGGACGTGGGAATCTAGGTGGATTTACAAAAGAAAAGGCAGCATTGTGTGTACACTGCCCCCCACCATCTGTTCTTCCCCAAGGTTAGCAGCATGAAGCAAACTCTCTGGGCAAGATATTGATTCACATTTTTCAAGTGCTGACTCCTGGTTCGGATATAGAGTTGAGGTCAGAATTCCTGAGTCCTTTTCCAACCAAACCGATTTTAGGACAGGCAAGCGATCACAGAGGGCTCTTCCGTGCAATAAATATGAAAATACTTAACCTCCCTAGGGTATTAGGAAACATAAATCATGTCTTTAAAGGCCCCGTGACAAGCTGAAATGAAAAGCATTCGAAGTAAGAACACACACACACACACACACACACACACACACACACGAGACCACTCCCAGAGCCACTCACTGAATTCTGTGTAGATGGTTGTACTATTATTAACTTGTTGAGCTTTATGGCTTTGAAAGCATTCATCAATAGCTAACTATTAGGTTGCTAGAATACTCCATGACTTACTCATGTATCGAGATATGCCACACGCTCCAACATCTATCAGCTTGCTCAAAATGGCTAGTTTTGTTTCTTATCCTTCCCTTCTTTCCCTCCTTTCCCCCCTCCCTCCCTCCCTCCCTTCTTTCCTTCCTTCCTCCCCCGCCCCTTTCTTTTTAAAGTACTTAAAGGAGCCATGAATAAGAGGATTCACTCCTCAGGGCCGACAATGACTTGCAGCTGCAAGACCGAGGACAAGCACCGATCCACTGTAAGGCCAACGGTGACAGATTTTGGGGGAGGGAGGTGGGAGCAACAAGCCCAAGTGGAAAGCAGGAAGGGCGGGGGCTCCCTCTCCACTGCTTCACAAGCCACTGCGGGTGTGACAGCCGCGGCCTCCTCCGTGCGCACAATACTACACACAGCTTAAAGGATAAAAGTCTCAGCTAAACGTTTACCGAGTTCATTGACCATTAGGCCTCGACGGTTCGCGACTCCTCTTACAGAAGCAAACGAGCAGCTGCGCCATTTAAGAGAGATTAATCCAGCTAACACCACACCTATCAACCAGACGAGGCCTTGTGCGTGCGAGCAATTCAGTTCTGTCTGCCCACGTTCACGGTCTAGCTTCACGTTATCCTTGTCCACCAAAGACACCGGGCTGGAAGAGAGGGCAGTCACCACTTCCCGCCTTGGGAAGTCTCGCCACTTGTCCAACTTAGGAATCTCCGGATGCTCCCAGGTTCCCGTCTCCTGAGCCAAGGCTGCTGCGATTACATGCCATCATCAGAGAGTGCTTCCTAAGGCAGCAGCCAGAGCAGGCGTCCGCAGTGAAACGAGCCTGCTCCTACTTCACAAGTCTGATCCTTACTCCTTCACAAAACCCCTCTCTGTTTTTCCTCCCCTTCAGCACATCCAGTGTGACACAGGGACCGGTGGTTTGGGCATTGTCTGCAAGCCTGTCGGCAACGCGGAGTCTCAGGCCCGCCCAGACCTCCTGACTCTGAGTCTGTCGTTCAGCAAGATCCCCCAGGAAACGCTCGGAAACGCCCGGGCGCCTACACGTTGGGGAAACACTGCTCTCGACCAGCGACCAGCGGTTGGGGAACATTTTCTGCAGCGGGCCAGATGGTTAAGATTTCGGGCTTTGCGGGCCATATATCTTTGTCACGACTGCTCGGCTCCGCTGTTAGAACGCAAAGGCAACCAGAGATGAAATGGAGTTACGCAAGCAGAACTGTATTAAAATAATTTTTAAAAAAACACGTTAGGGACACTGATGTTTGAATTTCATATCATTTTCACATCATGAGATAGGGTTCTGCTTTTGGGTTTCTTCAACCACTTAAATAGAAAAACCTAAATTCTTGCTCGTGTACTGCACAAGATCAGGGGGTGGGCTGCAGTGTGCTGAGCCCCCCCTGTAACCTGGCACTTCAGCGGGAGCGTTACGTGACGGTATTTGTTCCCTCTACCTGCGCCTGGTCTCTGACTCCAGATAATGCATTCCAGTTCCTTCAGGTGACACGCCTAACTGAGTCAGATCCAACAGATGATGTTTTTACAATATAAAGTAGAGCAAGACCGTTATTTCCTTTGTATTTTTATGTAGTATCTCTTTTACTGCAGACTGTAACACAGTATCTCTTTTCCTGCACACTGTAACACCTCACCCATTTTAACGTAGCGGTACACAACACAGCTAGAGAGACCCATATTTGTGAACAGTTCAAGGTGTTTATCTTTTCCGCAAAATGGACTGTCAACTGCAATCACTGTATCTTCTCATGCTATAATAATCGACAGGGACTAACACTAGTGTACCTTTCTCTGCGTAAATTTTGTCATGTCTATCAAGGAGGCGCCTTCACAATCCCTTCCTGGTGGGGGAGGGGCAGTCTGGAGCTGGAACATACAACCACAATTGCCAGTTTTTAAATTCTCACCAGAATGTCACCCCCTTACCCTACCCCCCCCCCCATGGCAGAGGGTACCCTGCTGAAGCCCCTCTCCGTGTGGGAATGTTCAAACCTTGTAAGGACTGAGAAGGGAAAAGCTGGAGGCTCAGCATGGCCATGGCGTAGACTAGCCCATTTCGAGAACCCTGGAAAATGTCCCTAGGCAAGGGGCAGAGATAAGGGGACGGGAAGAAAGGAACTGAGAATGACATTTGCAACCCAATGGCTTCCAACCGGAGCTCCACTAGATGTTACTGAGGACACGCAGAATGAGATGGCTCCAAAGGTGTTTTCTAACTCTCAGATGTGGACATTTGTCATTGGTAGCATGACTTGTCTAGACACACGGGCCCAGAGGCTGGGGGGGTCACCCCGTACACGCCCTGCCCTTACACCTCCCTTCAGACTCATCACCGAAGCGGGCGGATTCCTCCTTTTTCTCTCTCCAATGCATCCCTCTTTCAGTTCTTATCATCAGCAACGTCACCAACCTAGTCAATGCTTCATCCCAGTAACAGGTGGCTCCACTGGCCACTGACACCCACAGTATTTCCCATCACTACCTGATTCAATCCACTGCCCTTCGAGACAACCTTCAGAAGTGTCCCTGTACTTGAAACAGCCCCACATCTAGGGGCACTCCGGTCTTCCCAAGGCGATGGCCCACGCCTCCTCCGCGTCACTACGACCACCTCTGGGTCTCCAGCACCCAGGGGCCCATTTCACTCCTGTTGCTCAACCTTCTCACCTTCCTCCCTCACCTCCAAGCCGGTTCAGTCTCACCTCGGGCCATGTGGGAGGCACCAAATATATTCAAATAATTAACGACCCCGTCTGTAGCAAATCAAATGCTAAGATGGGTACATTAGAACAGAATAGATTGAAATGAGAAGGGACCTTAGAAAATTCGGTTAGAATATCCTAGGACCTTGTTCTCCTTGGCTTCCTGAAATCTCTCCGGCTGCTGCCAGACACCGCCCTTCCGATCAATGGTAGTTTCCCCAGAACTCTGCCCTAGGTCCTCGGCTCCCCTGTGTTCAGAAGCACAGCTCTGGCCACCATCCCTGGACTCTGACTCCCAATCTAAATTTCAAGCTTACCATTCTCCATTGATCTCCCAACTCAAGAGGAGCGGACTCTCTCTGACACGTAGTGTAAGAGTATCCCAGGAACAGAATCTCTCAGCCTCTTTTCCTACCCTCCCCCGACACCAACCATTCCGGTCTAGCCCATGAGCTCATGATTAAACAACTCTGAGCCATCTCGTAACTGGTCCCCTGTCTTCAGTGCTGACCTCCTCCTGTCCTTTTCCCACATTACCACGAAGTCATCTTTCCTTTACGCAGCGTCCTGTAGGGCAACTCGGGAACTGGCGGCCATGGCGGTGGGAGGCAAGCCTGGTCTCTCAGTGGGGGTGGGGGGGTGCACGAGCAGCTCCAAGTGCGGAGGGCATGTGAGGTTCCCTGGTGGGACCCCCCAGATATGTAAAGGGGAGAGTCAGTGAGAATACGAAGGTAATGTGAATACAGTCTCAGTGGGTGTTAACATTGAAAGTTGTTTATACTCAAAGGCGGGTGAAACTGGGAGGTGTTCTGATGATAGCTGACAACTATTTAGATAATCCCACAGCTGGGAGGGCCGAGGGGGCTAGGGAGAGTTGCTCAGATGTCTGAGAAGATCCTAGGAAGTCACAGCAGTTGATATCGAAGAAGGGGTCAGGTGTTCTACGGCATGTCCTCCTAGCACATCACCCTCAGAGGCAGGCGCGGGGCCCAGAGGACCGCATGCTCGACCCCAGAGGGCAATACCACCATTCTTAGGAGTTTGTGGACTATTCCTGTTTGGGCCTGACTTGTTAAGTCGACTCTTAAAAGCAGCTGTCGGGTCTCCAATTCTTCTCTCTTTGCCAAAACAGACCTAAGAATGGAGTCGCTCATTCATCAAACATCTCCTGTGTGCCGTCTGTGTGGGAGAGGAGAGTGCAGAGATGGGCCACACACAGTCAGTCCCTACCCTCGGGGGGGCGTGAAATCCAGCAGCCTGGGACAGCCTGCTACAGTTCCGTGTGGGACACAACGCTGGAAGGTACCGTTAAGCTAATCGGATACAAGTGCTCGCTAAGCCAGAAATCCCTTCTGTGTCTCAGGAAGAATGGCCCAACTGAGCAGCAAGCTGAGGTTCAAGTGACCTCCCCTCTCTTCCCAGAGTTCCCTACTGTCTCATCTACTTTATCTTCACCAGCTCCAACGTGGGCCCGGGGATGCCCACTTTCCATGGAGAAACGAGGACTCCACCCACCCTGACTGCGGTGTGAATCACACCTTGCGCTTTCATACACCTGTGCTACATGACAATAGAATGTGTCTACCCAGAGGGCTCGCGTGTCACAGACCAGACAGAACAGTACTGTGTTACTAACTCTCCCCCATATACGCGACTTTTCTTTCTGACTCTTCCCCTTTGCCTTCCCCGTCCAGGAAGAGCTCCCTTGTCCCTGCAGGGGACGGTACTCACTGGCGAGCAGGGACTCACGCGCACCTGCAGCAAACACCCGAGCCCCGAGTCGCCGCGCATTCCATACGAGGATATCTTCTTGGCACTCCCGCTTCCCGTCCGCAGGTCCTCAGTCCGTTCCTCGCTCACGTACCCCCCGTACGTTTTTCTCATAATTACTGTACTTCTTCAGCTCCACCAGCTCAAAGTCCCTCTGCTATGCCATGATTTCTGAACTATGTGGGTACCTCTCTGCCCTAGTGAACTTGAATGAAGTTCTCTTAAAAGTTCATACCTGGGCCCTAGCCAGTTACCTCAGTGGGTGAGAGCGTCGTCCCAAACCGCCAAGGTTGTGGGTTTGATCCCCAGTCAGGGCACATACGGGAAGCAACCAATGAATGCACAACTAAGTGGAGCAACAGATGACCGCTTCCCCTCTCTCCCCCTTTCTCTCTGTCTCTCTGAAATCAATCGATCAATATATTATTTTTAACTAGTAAGACCACTTCGTGTGTTCTGATTAGCACTGGATCAATGGAATTATTTCCACCCCAGCTGGTAATCAATGTGTGGCAACGTGTGTGCCTGGACAAAGGAGGGGAACCCCTGTGCCCTGTTATCTACCTGACTTAGGAATAACAATAACCCTAAATGAAAGCTCTGTAGCGTTCTTCTCATTGTATCAAACTCTCGGCTTCACCTTGAGCTTGGAGAAAGCAACTAAATACTAACCCCCAGATCTTTTGATATTGCTGTAAGAAGCCTCCAGAGCTGGTACAACTAGCACAAGCACACAACCTTTGCCAAAGCAGGACAAAAGGCATTCTGTGTGTGTGTGTGTGTGTGTGTGTGTGTGTGTGTGTGTGTGTGTGTGAATATACATACGTATGGTTTTTTTCTCTCCTTCTTTTAGTGCAACTTCCTGACCCCTCAAAACAATTTACTAAGGGCCCTGGCCGTGGGTATTTGCATAGATTTTTCAATAGCCGGTTGTGTTAAGGGAGACAGACTTTTTGTCTTTACCCCCGAAAAGAATTGAAAACAGACCCTTTCTTTCAAAAGTTGGCAGAGGGACGTGGCAGAGGGGTCCAGCTCATTTGTCCAGGCAAACACGGGGCCGTCTAATGCAGATTGATCACCAGCTGGGAAGCAAGTCATTCCGCTGTAGGCTCACAATAACATTGGCTCTCCACTGCTCCACTGACCATCAGCGACAGATTGATGTGCAGCTCCGGGTGAGGGGGCTGCCTGCAGAGGAGCACTTGGGGAGGCTGAGCAGGTTGCAAGTGTATTATTCATGGACTCCCTGCCTAGAAAAATAAAAGTTTCCCACCTTTCTGACCTGAATTGGGAGAACTAGTAGGGACTGAGTTTGCTTTGTGACTTGGAAGGCTGTAGTTGCATACAGCCTTCCAGAGCAACATAAAAAACAAATAGCTATATTGGCACTTTCCAAAGAAATGCCAGAATCCACAAAGAGAAATGACCGAGGAGGACTTTTATTCCTTTTCCCACTGCGAGTGAGAAAGAAGAGACATGATATTTCATGTCACTGCCAAGAGAGTTTGTTTTGTAACAACAAATGAAGAAGTATAGCTTGTTACACCATTCATACAGATAGTCCAGGGTCTCAGGAAAAAGAACAGCTTTCTGCGGGGTTTTTCTAGGACCATGAGACGAGTTCAGCTCCCGAACTGAAGAGCTTTGAAACACCAGGCAAGCTGTGCTTACTGTCTAAAAAAATTGGTACCGAAGTGACAAATTTTAAAAAATAGATCAACCTGCTGACATGTTTTATTTTGTATTAAGTTTGAGTTATTAAATTTCCCAAAATTTTGCACTTATTATTATTATTAGTGAGAGGTGGGAGGCAGAGAGACACTCCCGGCCAGCCCGCTTGGGGGCTATGCTTTGATTATCAGGGGCCACTGTTTCACTGCTTGGCAACTGAGTTATCTTAGCACCTAAGGCGAGGCCATGGAGCCATTCTCAGTGCTCAAGGCCAACTTGCTCGAATGAGCCATGGCTGTGGGAGGGGAGAGACAGAGAGAGAGAGAGAGAAGAGGGAGGGGGAAGGATAGAGAAGCAGATGGTCTCTTCTCTTGTGTGCCCTGACCAGGAATTGAACCCGGGACATCCACACACCAGGCTGACGCTCTACCGCTGAGCCAGCCAGCCAGGGCCAAATTCTGCACTTTTAAGAAACTATTAACATGCTTCCAACTTATCATTTTTAAGCCATTTTGAAACTTTAGGTACATTTCGGTTTTCTGCACCTGTTTTTTGTCATCTTCTAATAACAGACATTGTAACCCAAGACAGTTAGCACAGGAGCGTGGGGCACTTCCACAGGGCCAGGGACCGTCTCTTTCACCACGGCACTGCGAACGCCGAGAAGAGCGCCTGGCACATAGTAGATCCTCACTGAATGTTTGCTGACCGACGGCATATTCACTGGAAGCCAACTCAGCAACGCCGCCATCTGCTTTTCTAGCCTGATCGAAGGCTCAATGACAACAGCTCATGAACAGTTTTGCCACGTTTCAGAAACACATCTTAATGAAGAAACACAATCATGATTGCACCATTTCTGCTAGTGCCCCTTGGTCCACAGTTCACACTATTAAATTAAAGCTGAATAGAAAGAAGACATCTAGCCCAGGGGATTAATTTCTGCCAAGCGAGTGAGAGGGAGGAAGCCAACTACTGTTTTCCTTTGCAAGGGAGTGCTGCCTGGCCTCCTCTCCGCAAGGACAGGGAGGAGTAAACATGCAGCTGTTAATGAAGGGGTGAAGCAACAGGTTCCTGGCAGGAATACAAAGCCAGGAAATTTAGCAGTTTCCAGAGACTTGCACATGCGTCTCAGTGAAAAGGTTGGCGATAGCTTCCCAATGAAATGCCCAAATCCACACCGAGAATGACCGAGCTGCGGTTGTTTTCTGTCTTCCCAGCGAGAGTGAGAGAGAAGACACACAATGTTTCATGTCACCGCCAAAACAGCTTGTTTTGTAACAATATATGGAGAGAGGCAGCTTATTACACCACCTGTACAGTACTGTGTGCTAGGATGCTAATAGGGAATTAATCTTGATTTGATGGGATTTAAGATTTTTATTTTTTGGCACATATGCTCAAGCTATTATGTTATAAATCTCAAACATTTCAGCAAATGTCATCCTGATTGTTCCCTACTGCATAGAACACTACCAGTGAAATATTCAAGGTCAAGAACTTGGATTCTTTACCCACTGTATTCAGAAAAACCAATTTATTGTTCTGTCTTAGTAAAGAGGGGTGCTTTCTTTGGGGCCTCGATCAGATCGGCAGTCAATCTAGAAAAATTATAATTACTTTTAGGTAATAGAGGTTGGTTTGGTACATTAATCTGTCTCTGCGAATTTAAACACACACCCTATAGCAATGACTATGATAAAATTTCGAGTTCAACATTTTACACTACTCTTTGAGAATTAACTGCATGCTTAATACATTGGAATGGTGTACGAGCTCTGACGTAAATAAGAGTATGTTTTTGCAATGGGGTAAAATCTTAGGAGCATTTTAAGAAGTCATAGAAGCAACCTTAATATTACATGGTACAGGGTTAGCAAGTTAATTATCTCATCAATTTATTGCAACAGACATATCTAATTATGTTTGGCATTATACCAAATAACTATGTATCATTGTTTAAACTGAACAAAATTTAAGCATGTTCTAAGATACATACATACTGTGGGTGAATTTACCTACCCACCGATATTGATTTGTAACCCGAATACAATACTTGGGCACTTTCACACTCATGACTAGACATGAGCAAAGGGGCACAGAGCTGAGTCCTGAGTGACATTCCCAGCTAAGGAGAAGCTCGGTGACGTTTCCCCCTTCTTGCTGTCACGTCTCGTACTCGAAACAAGGGTCTCCTTCCTAGTCTATTTGGTGCCTTATTTTTCACAATTTTGTGCTTTTTGTTAAGTGATTTCGCTCATTGAGAACGACACTCAAGTATTGGTTGTGACGTGCCTTAGAGGAAGAACGCATGTAGTATAAGATAGGCATTGTTCAGAATGTTGACCATGAGCTCACTGGTGACGAATCAACGAAACTTATTAAATCACGTGTCTTTAGACAGAAACATACTTAGAACAAGGCTACATATTGATCAGCTGTGAAAATGCTGTGACCAAAGGCTTGTGGGGACTTAACCCTGTATGCCCCCCAATAGCGGAGCTCAAATTTTGTTAATTCAGTGTTTGCAGTGACTTTATGGAACACAAGCACCCCAAATAATGAGAATCAGCTCTAATTATTTTTTAAAACAAACTTAATATAAAATTTTCACTATTCAGAGAGAGATTTTACTTTTGAAGTGTAAGGGTAAGCTCTATAAAAAGTATTAATAGAAACATGTTTAAAGAGATACTAAAAATGGGTAAAAGTTTTTTGGGCTCCAGCTAGTTAGCGCAGTTAGAGCATCATCCATCCCAAAACACCAAGGTTGCAGGTTCCAAGCTGGTCCGGGCACACATGGGAAGTGATCAATGAATATGCAGCTAAGCAGGACAACAAATGAAAGCTTCTCTCTCTCTCTCTCTCTTTCTCTTATTCTATCTCTCTCTCCCCTCTCTAAAAATCAATCAATCAAAAAAAAGAATTATAAAACAAATTGTTTTTGAATATCTGAATGACAATACGAGGAGCTGAGAAGAATGAGCTACAACTGAAATTCTCACACGCTGCCGGTGCAGACACTCTGGGAAACAGCTCGTCCATTTCTCAGCAAACTAAACCGATGCCTACCCTATAAACCAGCAATCCTACTCCTGGGCATTTGCCCACGAGAAATAAAAACACTTGTTCACACAAAAATTTAAACATAAATTGTTTGCAGCATCTTTATTCAGTATTGTCAAAAGCTGGAACCTTCAGCTGGTGAATGAATAAACGAGTTGCGGTACAGAGAGACAGTGGGATATTCTTCTGTGATAAAAAGAAAACTACTGATACACACAGTATGAGTGAGTCTCAAACGCGAGACAAGAGCCGCACGCTCTGCTCAGCATTCGGTGCACGTGTATGCTCTTATCCACCAATGGAAGAAGTCCAACTGACGTCCTGAAACAAGGCCCCCTGTGTGGCCTTTCTCCCTGATTGGTGCTACCTTCTCCTGCCTTCTAACAACAGAAGAGGCGTCTGCAGAGCACAGACTGCGCACCAGGCCCCTTGCTCAGCCCCGGAACACAAAAATGGATCAGACAGCTTTGCCTTACATCACTTTCTCACTCCATCTTCAAGTAATGATGCCTATGCAAACTTTAACCCACAAAACTTCTGCACGAATTTCAGAACTCTCTCCTTTGTTTATTTTGCCTTTCTCTTCCAGCATTTATCTTCTGAATTATTCACTTTTCCCAGATCTCAACCTCCTCACGATTCCGTTAACTTCTTAAAGTCTGGCTCAAAGACTAGTGGGAACTGGTTCTGCTTAAATCCATCTCCTGGCAGAGAAAAAAGCAGGGTCACGCAAGTCAATGTCACTGCATTCCATCTTTTCATCTCACACTTTGTTACTAAGTCTGCTATCTACGAGGACAGACAATCTATTGGAGAACTTACACCGGGCATTATTTCAACGTTTAATGTAATCTTCCAAAGTAAGCACTGATTCCCTTTGGATACAATGTCTTTTGTAACTTTTCTAAATGAGATGGTGCCTATGACAGAGATATGGCCCCTGCTAGGGTTCACGGTTTCTGAATGACTCATAGAACTTAAAATAGTGCCTAGCTTGTGGCTGCTGAGAGTAATGGCAGTCCCTATTCCAAAAGTTATAATTTAGCTCCCACAATACATATGTCCAAATTATTCCTATAATTTTATAAATAAGCTCATCTCTAAGTTTCCCTTTCAAGAAAAAGTATTTATAGAAGAATGAAAAAATACTCAAGGTGCTGATTTACCCCCCGAAATCATAAGAAACACATGTGCAATTTAAATGTACTCACATACACATAGTACATATATATATACTTACACACATATGTACACAATACCTGAATTCTTAGAAAACTGAACAAAAGTTTCGCTGCTTAGAAAACTTGAGTTGGGCAGTTTGTGTCTTTTTTTCTTATCTGGTTTCATTTGAGCTTTATCTGATGTATGCTTTTCTCTTCAATCTCTTAACTTGGTGATTTACAGCTAAAATGTAGAGGGAGGAACCGACGGTAACGTTTCTTAGTCGAAGGTGCATGATTTGTTCGGTTGGGGTCAAATAATAACGAGTGACTATGAGACAGGTCCCAACAGCCATTTCATCATCATCATGATGGGGCTGGTGTGGGGCTCCAATTCCAGCTACTCATAATCTGGAATCTTCTCTGATGTTTTACTCTGAATATCTTCATTTATTTTAACCCCAGACAGTCTCAGCCCTTGAGAACTTCCGGCGGGAGCTCTGTCTTGCCGGACATGCTGGAAATGATTAGCTCCCTCTTCCCTCCTCTCAGACACAAGAGTGCTTGTGAGGAAGAAGACCGATGCTAGAGAAAGGTGGGTAAGAGGGAAAGAAAATTCTCTTCAACCCTTAATGGGATTTAGCTACCAAATTGAAAAAGAAAAATAGAAAACAAAAAACTTTGTTCAACTAGAAGTTTAATATAAATGCATTTCTATTTCTGAACACTAGAATTTAGTTACGCAATTATATTGCTTGGGTCTGAGAGGTTCTGGTGGGAGGTAGGAAAGACCCAGCTTCGGGGGTTGATGCTCAGCCTAAGGAAGGGCGGGTGAAGAAATAAACACAGAGGCCGATTGTCACGGGGACCGTGACTTCTGGCTCTCCGCACGACAGCAATGGTTCCTGTACACACCCGAGCACCTAAAAGATCAGCCCTGCGAGGTCAAGTCACACAGCACCCCCAGTGAACGGACTCCCTCTCCCGCTGTCGAGGACCTCCGTGTTCCAGTCCCCTAGGGAACTCTCAGATGACCGAGAGTCTCAGTAGGATGGGCTGGGCCTCTGTCTTCTTTTAAGCCCTTCTTGTTTCTAGAGCCCAGCTTAGCTAGAAATTGGTGTGGAGATCCAAAGGATTCACTTCCCAGGCCCTGAAGCTCACTGACACTGGTTCATCCAGTGTAGGTTCATCCAACCCTCTGTGGTCCACGGCCCGTCCCCCATCTGGGAGTTAGGCTTGTAAGGTCCTGTCCCCAGCACGCAGGGCCCCACAGCCCTCACCTGCCCCACTCCCCGTACAATACAAGTCGGATCCCAGGGAGGACCATCATGACCAAAAGCGTTAAATAGAATATATTGAATATGCGACGAGTAGAAGAGGCCCTCTCTGGATGCGCAGAGAGCGGCTGGAGGCTGTGACAGGAGGAGTCCCGTTTCCACGGACACGCTCTTCCTCGGCTTTAGAAGAAGACTTTTCTGGTGAAGGGGAGGGCGAGTGGGAGGTGGGGCTCAGCGAGTGTATCTGGGGAGTGGGGGGTGAGGCGAATGGAGGTGTGGGGCCCGGGATGGTCTTTGGAGAAGAAATTACAAAAGCTAATTTGAAACCCAGAGGTGGTAGGGCGAAGGCCTGGAAACCAACCGAAATAGCATTTGATCTTTGGCCTCTTGGATCTGCAGCCGGGCTGGGCCTCCAGCTGAGTTCACCAAGGCCACGGAACAGCTGTCCGATGATAACTGCTTTCAGGGCTGTCAGCAACATTCAGTGGGAGCAGGTCCCGTTCCCACTCCGCGGAGATGGAGAAGGAGTCAAAGTCCCCCTCCGTTCCCACCTCTGCCGCAGCTATCCTAAATTAGGAAGTCGTCTGGATTTGTAAAAATAATCACTTCTTGGCATGTTCACAGAGTGTTGGGAAATGGTATTTTGGAAAGGAGAATTTCGAATGCCTGGAGGTCACAATAGGAAATGAATCTGGCAATTGGAAAGTGCACCTGCTGTAGTTCCAGACCATCTCAGAATTCAAGTAATTTATCCGTCCGTCCAAATGTCTTTTGTGTCTTTTATTAAAAAATAAAAAAGTTTTAAGTTATTACACTTAGGATGAGAAAACAGCTCTGCTTCTTTAGATGTGAATTCTGGGGCTTTTCTCCAACACTTTTTCTCAATTCAGCAAATACTTTAGAGTCCACCTTATTGTATACAGTAACTCTGCTAAGCACATGTGTATCAGTCAGGACAGCTGAGGCTGCAAGTAGCAGAGAATCAGACTCAAACTAAACAAACAACATAGGAAGATTGTCTCCTGTGCTGAGAAATTCAGGGGTAGCTCCAGGGTCAGCTGGTTCAGAAGTTCAGCAAAGCCATTATGTATCCAGGTTCTTTCTGTCCCTGCATTCATTTCCTGCTGCTGCTGTAACAAAGTACCACAGACTTGGTGGCTTAAAACAACACAAGTGTCTTCTCTTACAGTTCTGGAGGTTGGAAGTCTGATGCAGGTCACACTGGGTTAAAGTCAGTGTGTCAGCAGGGCTGTGCTCCTCTCTGGAGGCTCCAGGGAAGAGCCTGTGTCCTTGCTTTTGCCAGGTTCTAGAGGCTGCCTGCATCCCTTGGCTCGTGGTCCCTTCCATCTTTAAAGCCAGCAATGAGTGGTAACACCTTTTTCACACTGCATCCCTCTGACACTGACTCTCTTGCCTCCTTCCACTTTTTTTTTTTAAAGAGAGAGAGAAAGAGAGAGAGGAAGGGAGAGAGATGAGAAGCATCAACTCGTAGTTGTAGCATCCTAGTTGTTCATTGATTGCTTCTCATATGAGCCTTGACTGGGCGGGGGATTAGGGGTGGGGGGACTCCAGCTGAGCCAATGACCCCTTGCTCAAGCCAGCGACCTTGGGTTCAAACCAGTGACCTTTGGGCTCAAGTAAGCAACCTTGAGATCATGTCGATGATCCTGCACTCAAGTCAGATGAACCCGTGCTCAAGCTAGTAACCTTGGGGTTTTGAACCTGAGACCTCAGCATCCCAGGTCGATGCTCTGTCCACTGTGCCACCACTGGTCAGGCCTCCCTCTTCCACTTTTAAGGACCCTTGTGATTACATTGTGCCCATCCAAATAATCCAAACTAATCTCTGCCTCTCAAGGCTCACACCCTTAATCACATCTGCAAGGTCGCTGTTGCAGCGTAAAGACATGTAGTCCCAGGTTCCAGGGACAAGAACGTGGACTCCCTGCGGGATATTGGGCCTTCCACAATCTCTGCCCTCCAGATTCAGTGAGGGCTTTGCCCATAGGTTGGTTCCTCTCATCGTCATAAAATGGAAAATAGAGCAATTCCAAGTGTCATATCCAGACAAGCACTCCAGAGGAAGAAAAGGGTGAGCCACCTATTTCTTGAATCTCTTTCTTAGAAGAAAAAGGAAACTTTCATCAGAGGCCTGCGAACAGATCCTCCTTTGTAATTGACTGACATGGGTCACCTGGCCATTAGCAATCCAATTTCTGACAAGGACAAGGTCCCTGTAATTGGCATAGACTAATAACTTGGGATGGCCGCCAGAGTCAGCCGCCATACTCTATAACGTAGTGAATGCGAAGACGGGAAGCTAGTTACTATTTACAGAATACTTATAACTAAAGGTCCACTACTGTGCTAGATGTCGTACGTCATCTTGGTTAATCTCACATCAGCCCTGTTAAGCAGGTATTTAACCAAATTTACTAAGAAAACTAAGGCTCGGTTTGAATTTTACTATTTGGGCTAGTTAGAGATACTTTTGTATATACTATCTCACATCCGACATCCGAATATAGATGCAGATATTCTGGTGTGCCAGGATGCACACCCCCTCGCCGATACATCTCCTGCTCAGCCATACGGAGCAAGCCCAGAGCACCGGGCCTTGATATCAGGAAACCTGCAGAAACCCCCGGAGCGATTTAGTGAGGACAACTAACCTTGTAACTTCATAATAGCTTTAAGCAAACCAAAGCAGAAATCATTGTGACTTCACTGAGAACAAAACTTCAGTTCAACCCTGCGTTCTTTCCCTTCCAAGGATTTCTATGAGGAGAAAACTACATCAAATGGTAAAACTCTAAATAAAACCCTACATAGCAATCATCTAAGAAGACGCTGCTTCCAATAAAGTGAGTCTGCACAGGGAAGGCTTGTTGGGGCACGTCTGTAATCCCTCTGCACTGGGCAACAGCAGCTGAGGAAGAGTCAGGGAACCAGCTAAAGAGATGTATCAGTTGAGGGGCGGGCCACACCCCTCAAGCACCAGAAGATGGGGACCCAATATCTAGGCCACAGCCCTATGAAGTCCAAGAGAAAAATATCCATTCAACCTGGGCCCTAAAGGCAGGAAAGCAGGGTCTCCCTAGTCTCCTAGGAAGAGGGGAGAAGAATTTCACTGAGGAGTAACACAAAAGAAGCCCCCTCCGGAACTTATTCCTGTGCCTAACTGGCTGCTTCACTGCCATGTGATCGTAGGCGAGTATTCAGTTCTCTGAGCGTCAGTTTTCTCATCTGTAAAATGGGTCAGTGTGAAGATGGAACTCACTACTTTACGTAAGCCGGAAGAACAGCCCCTGCACAGAGCAGGAGCCCAGTACACATCACCAATATTACGGGTTTTCCCACGCTACAGAATTCCTGATAACAAAAGCTATCACTGGAATCGACTTCCTAAAAGACTTTTTTTATAAAATATTAAGTTCTTATATTAGTCAAAATAACTCCCCACGGCAAAGTCAGTATTTTATTTACTAAAAGATCGAAATATTCTGCTTCTAGTCAGTTACCATGCATGCTTTCTTAAATCTGATTCTTAAAAATCAGCAGCAGCAAGAGGCAATTATCAAACAGAGCAGCTAGAAAAAGACTGTCCAAGGTATTCCTATAAATAGAAAGGTGTGTGGAGGGGTTTAAATGACGACCTGCAGCTATGATCTTTCAGTGTGCCGTGCAAGTATCTTAGGGACACGCCTACGACACGGGCAAATGTTTACACGTATGTTGTAAGTCTGCCACTACAACTAATCCTTAAACCAAGTCTCAGGCTGAGACACTGAGGAGGTTGAATAAGCGACGGATGAACGAGTAGTCCTTTAGGGTTAGAAAACAGCATGTGAAGGAAAGAAAAGTAGCTAAATTTGAAATCAAACCATGATGTGTGGTCTCTGATACTTTACTAAGTCCACTTCTTAGATTCCTGGAGAGCTCTAAGTGCTGAGAAATCTCAAATATGTGTCTATGTGAAGAGTGTCAGGAGTGGGCATCTGATACGTGTCCCAAACAAGCCCGGATGCCAGACACAGGGACCCGCTTCAGAACCGAAGGGCCATCGGATGCCAATCTCAGCCTCTTAAATACACACTTGCAGCCACGCTGGCGAGCTTTGTAGGTTTTAATATATTCTCCACCACGAAGCTCTTCAGAATTCTTCTTCTCCCCCAAGTCAGGCAATTTTCTTTCCTTTCTCACCGAAAACACTTCCTCGGTAATAGGCAGAGGATGATTGCTTCAGGTTGTTGTTTTTTTAAAACCGGAGAAATGACAGGCGTGTTATTTTTAGAGTGATTTAAACAGCTCAAGCGCCGTAACTAAACAGAAAGAACAAAGATGCTAAACGATTAATCATCCCGCCCAGCTGTCCAGCGGAGCCGCTGGACACGGCAGCCTACCTCTGTCCCCTGGCTTCGGGTCGGCGTGGCTGCCCGTGCGGCTCGCAGACTCTCCCCTTCCGGAACATATGGCGCAGGCTCAGGGAAGAGCCGGCCGCAGAACCCTGACCGGTCGATCAAAACCAGAAGGTTCCAAGTTCAACAACTAACGTCAGAAATGAATTGTGCGTGGTGAAAAGGAAATTGGGTGCAGTGGGGATATTTATACCCTGAGATCAGCCATATCACAGGTGTGCAGGGTCACCTGGAGAAACTGAACTTTCAAAGAGGCGAGTTCAAACACTTCTTCAAGCAGCACGCCTGTCATCACGGAGTATGAAAAACCAAACCAACAAGGGCTGCCATTCCTGCCGACTCGCAGGGTAGGGCTGGTGGCAGCTGCCGTGCTGAGTGCAGTGCACACAGGAGGCCACGCAGCTTCCTCCTCACGGCTCGGCAGGTGGGTGCTATCGTCCCAGGCCTATGGGGAAAGAAGCTGGGAAGATTAAGTCGGTTGTTCTTGGTCACACGGCTAGAGAACTTGGGAGGGGGGCTGTCTCTCCCATTTCAAAGCCTTTGTTCTCAGCCAACATGCTGGTCAATATTCTTTAACCCCTTTCTTATGCCTTGCAGTCCACAGAAAAATAGGGAAAATTTGATGGAAGAAATACCCAAACATTACGAGGCAAAGGTTGAGCAGGATGGTCTTGGGAAGTATGGGGGGACACCTATTTCCAAAGTGGACTTTGTTCCTTAATCCCTATGGGAGATAAAGTAGGTACTACTTCCGAGATGAAAGACATTCTGGCTATTGAGAGGGACTAACATTTTGACATTTCTTTTTTTTTTTTAGTGAGTGAGGGAGAGAGAAAGAGACAGGAAGGGAGAGATGAGAAGCATCAACTCATAGTTGTGGTACCTTAGTTGTTCACTGACTGCTTTCTCATATGTGCCTTGACTGGGGGGCTCCAGCAGACCGAGTGACCCCTTGGCTCAAGCCAGTGACCTTGGGCTTCAAGCCAGTGATGTTTGGGTTCAAACCAGCGACCATGGGGTCATGTCTATGATCCCACGCTCAAGCCAGCAACCCCTCACTGAAGCCGGAGGCCTCAGGGTTTCAAACTTGGGAGCTCAGGGTCCCAGGTCAACACTCTATCCACTATACCACCATAGGTCAGGCTTGATCAAATTTTAACTGAGAATGGCCCTTAAATTAACATTAGATCCAGGAAAACACTTCTTGTAAAGGAGATACTCGCTTCTATTTTAAAAGGTAAAGAGAGCATAAAAGCTAACTCCTAAGGAAAACCATCTTATTTCCAACTGAACTGGAAGTTTGATTCTTTATGTAATTTCTTCTGCAAAGTTTACTGGTCTTCAATTAAAAACCTACTCACTTCATCTTCTCCGCATTAATTAATTAGGTGGTAGTAAGAATTACTAATGTGAGAAATTTTTAAAAGAATAAAACTATAAAGTCTGGCTGCTTTTCTTTTTTAAAGTATAAAAGGGGTTGGGATGCTGAAGGGGCAGTCAGTAAAACGTTATCAGATAGAAAATAAAGCAAAGAGTCATTTCTACTGGGTTTGGGTGTTTTATTCCTATTTCCCAAGTTCCTGCTGACAGATTCCAGTTGTTTTTGAACAAGCTACAAATGAATAGCAGTTTTTAAACACAGAAGGCCCTAAAATAGGTACCTCCCGTAATAGTACACATTGAACGGTGAAAGGTAAGGAAAAGATGATGGTCCACATTTTTACCCCAACAAATGACAAAGCTACAGTTAGAAATAGGGGAGAAGCAATATACTGATTTAATTTCAAGGAATTATAAATATCTTTCAAAACTGTTGGGTGTGGGTCAATCATTTCCAGAGACGTGCCTTCTAAGGTATTCTCACCTCATTTGAACTGTTCATTTCTTACTCTACAGACCTAACAATTTTCAGATGCTTAACACTGGTCCAATGTATGATGGACCCAAAGGAGAGCACCATCCAGCTCCCCCTTCCAGAAGGAAGTTTTGCCTCTGCTGCTGGGCGTGCTGTCAGCGGATGGCTTTAGGCCATCAGTCTCCCGAGAGATTGTCTCAAGGGCACAGACTGTCTGCCTTGCCCTTCCCTGAGTACTCCATATTCAATGACTGATCCAGATGGAGTTATCAAGGCCCAGACATGTGACTTCAACATGGGCCAACTCTGAAAGATCATTTTGGCTCCAGAACGTTCCTTGGGGTTGGCTGAGGCTGTCTCCAAGCCCAGCTTCTCCTGCCCGTCCTGTGAGCATGGCCTCCCTCTTGCAGGCGTCGATCCCACAGGGACTCCCTCGTAAACACGCCAGCATGCTAACTCTGCCCTGCATCTGCCCCCAAGGGAATCCAGCCGGTAACTCAATGCCTCTATGACTAAGCAGGAGATACTCAGTTTTCAAAGTACATGGCACAAGTTCAGTAAAGAGGTTAGGGGGAAAAAAAGCTTTCCTAATTATGATCTTGATGCTTTTCTACAGTGTGTCCGTAAAGTCATGGTGCACTTTTGACTTTTGACCGGTCACAAGTGCACCATGACTTTACGGACACACTGTATTTGACCTATACTCCATGGGACTTTAAAACTCAACCTAGAAAAAGACTGAGCAGCTCATTCTGGTTGGCCACTCACATTACTCCAGATAAAGTAGCACAACAGAATCCTCAGTGAAGCAAGTTGAGACACCCGGTCAACCCACAAGTTCCCTTGAGCAATGTAAGTAGTACTGCTACCTGGTGCTTGCAGGTATTGTGAACTCTTAGACCCTCAGACATATTCCTATTCAAATCTAAGTCTACGCCCACATCTCTCTCTCTCTCTCTCTCTCTCTCTCTCTCTCTCTCTCTCTCTCACACACACACACACACACACACACACACACACACACACACTCCATGTCTCTTTTTCTTCCTTCACATGGAAAATTGAGGCCTATCTACAGTGGCACTAGTTGGGTTATGTGTACACAAGTGACCACAAGTGATATAAGATGAAAATTGAATACAATCACCTCATCAATTTACATCCCAAACCACGATGTCGAGCCCAGTCTCTCCATGAGCCCACCAAAGCGTACTTCCCATAAAAACAACTACTTACTTCTTCCTAGACTCTCTGCCCACTTCCGGCAAGAAAAAGAACAAGAGAGAGAGTATTATTTTAAAAACAAAACTGGCTACTCTTATGCCCTTTGGTTAGATGACAGAATAAAAGAGTAAAGGAGTATTCACCCTACTCCTCGCATCCCCAGGGACGGGCCAGACTTAGAATGGGTTTGGTAGCACAAATCCTGTGTGAATTAGGAGTGAGCCCAGAAACAGAAGTGAGAGTCACTTTTGTGTGCAGTCTCCGATTTTCCTTCCCCCGTGACTCCAAGGACACAGAAACACGCGGTGGTCTCAAGTTCACTTAGTCGTAGGCATATGACACTGACCACTGAAGTATATATGCCCCAAGGCTCACTGTATGTACAGGGGTGGGCAAAAGTAGGTTTATAAAGAGCCGTGCCAAAGTATGCACGAGTCCAGCAAGCACAGTACAAGAATGTGTAAATAACGAAGGCCGGAAACCTGAGCACTTCGGAGATCGGCCCTCAGCGCACTGTGCGTCTGGGGCATTCTTTTGAGTAATCAAGTTACCGTAGTCACCACCATCATCTTCCTCCACGGGAACAACTACAAACCTGCTTCTGCCCACCCCTGTGAACATACTCTGACCAGTTAATTCTTTAGCAGACAACAACAACAAAAAATTTTTTAAGTTGTGTTTATGAATTTCAAACTAACCAAACTGACAGACAGAACACGTTGACCCTGGATCACAATCCAGCTCCTGAAGCGGATTGGTTCAAAATAGTTGAAACAATTGTCTTCGTAAGAAAAAGTAAAATCCGAAGGTCTTGACCATGGACGGCACCGAGAACGTTTTCTCTAAGACGTCTCCCTCCCCTTGGCAGCGCTGTCCAGACGGAAAGAGAACGTCGCGCCCCCACCTAACACAGACTGCCAGGGCCGCTGACCCTCCCTCCCCGCGAAGGACCCCCAAATCGCTGAAACGGCTGCTCGGTAACGTCAGCTCCTCTCGGACGCCGTCCTCCCCTGCCGGCCCGAGCACTTGGTTCTAATCAGACCACTTCCTTCCAGCTGCTTCAGTTTTTATTCCCCCCTCTTCAGTGCTTTTCATCACCCCACATGCTCAATAGCTTCCACTTTTAGAAACACATTCTCCACGCTCAGCTCCAGGTCCTCAATAATGGAACCGGCCTTCAAATACTCTAGATGACGCTGCGGAGAGATGGAGTTTACCTCCAGCGGCTTTCTCCTTGTTTTCTGTCTCCCTCCCCTGTGCTGAAGGGCTCGCCCCGCCTTTCCCAGGGAATCCAGCACTAGTCCGCATGCTTTCCCTGACCCTCCGGTCCCCAGGAGAGGTAACAACATGATGGAGACATCACAGTGGGTGTAGGGCCCTGCTCAGAGGAGAATTAACGCAGCAGACCTACCTGCTTCTCTTAGAAAGGCCCGCTTGCCACGCTGGTCCTTGGCTGGGCTTTTCGGAGCTTGACTTTGGGGAGGGGTCCCATCATTAACTGGTGAGAGCAGTCACTGTTCCTGGACGGCCCCCACAGGATGGTTTGTGCGGAACACCTGCTTTGCTTCTGGGAGTCGGGGATTTGGGAACATGCCAGGCAGAGAGTGCTTTCGTGACCGATGCCCTCCAAATACCCCGGGCCCTGAGCCTTTAGTGAGTTCCCCGATTGGCAACATTTCACAGGAGTGGCAACATGTCATTGGGGGACTGAAGCGCTGGAAGAGGCCCCCCAGGGAACTGGGCCCGGTTTTCCCTGGGCTGCACCCCACGCCCCTTTCCTTCTGCTGATGTCACTGAGTATTCTTTCAGGGTAACAAGTCATGGCCATGAGTGTAACTAGAATTGATCCTCATCAATCACGGTAGCTATGTTGTAGAAAGTCACCATCAACACTGCTCCTAAAGAAAGTATGTTTATATAATGTGTGTGAACATTTTATTTATATCTATCTATCTATCTATCTATCTACCTACCTACCTACCTTACATGGACTATATCTTAAATCCTAAAAACAACCCACTGTGGTAGATTCTATTTTCTCCATGTTTCAAAAGAGAAAATAAAGGTTCAGAAGTGCTCACTGACTTGCCTGAGGCTGCCCCGCTACCAGGAGCCAGAGCTGGGATTCACACCCGGCCACCTGGCCCCAGAGTGAACTCTCCACCCTTGATCATCTCTGAGAGCATTGCCTCATATGGCCTGGGCCGGGAACATGCCTCATAGATCACTCACATGTTTCACCTCTTCACGCGTGTCCGTGAAGCTGCTCAACGGCTGCGGATCTTGATTTGAGGGTTAGGCATTTCAGTGAGCAGGCATGTACATGCTGGGTTCTAGGCATCCTTCTAGCAAATCACCAAATATAGGGGTGGTTTGGGGGCCCCCGACATTCCTCTTCCTGTGAAGGCACCAAGCAGGAGGAACAATATTATCGCTGGGCCCAAGTGGCAGGAGGCTGAGCGTCCAGCGTCACCCACTGCTCTCCGCAGCTGCGATTGCTTTGGCCTTTCCTCTGAGATTCCCTTCGGCCTCTCATCTTGGCTTGGTTTCTTGGGCGTCCATTTTCCACTTCAGCTGCTACAGTTGGCTTACTGGCCTCTGCCTTGGAAGTCAGAAAGAAACTGTGGTGAAGCCCAGGGGACCCATGGGCCTGATGAGTCACGAGGCTGGCTGGCCGGCCAGGACCTGAGGTGGAATGTCCGTTCCCTAACAACTGTTTCCACAGCTTTTCCTTTGGAAACTCCTTGCTCCCTCTCATGAGATGGCCTCTTAGACTGGCCAGGGTGAAGACCAAGACATGGGCCTAGAAGAAAGGGGTAAAGAAGGCACTAGACCAGCCTGACCAATGGTGGCACAGTGGATAAAGCCTCAACCTGGAATGCTCAGGTCTCCGGTTCAAAACTCCGAGGTTGCCGGCTCTGAGAGCGAGCTGGTCAGTGCAGGGTTGCTGGCGTGAGCAAGGGATTGTCGACACAATCCCAAAGCTCGCCAGCTTGAGCCCAAAGGTCACTGGCATGAAAAGCCCAAGGCGGCTGACTTTAGAACTGGCACAGCCCTGGTCAAGGCATGTATGAAAAGCTCAATGTACTACTAAAGTAAAGCAACTATGAGCTGATGCTTCTCACTCTCTTTCCCTTCCTGTCTCTATTAAAAAAAAAAAGGTACTAGACCAGAAGGAAGAAATATATCCTTGTGACCCAAAGTGGGCCAAACCAAGGCCACAACTAGCAGCAAAGCCAGATGATCAAGATGGTGTGTGTGTCTGAATATCATTTTTGCAGACTCAGCAAATTCAAAGAATCTGGGTTCCTCATGTGGCCAAAGACTCACTCAATCACCCCTATGTAATAAAACCTCAAAGAAGCCTGAACAGTGAGGAGGTTCAGGGAGCTTCTAGGTTGAACACATAGGTGTGCTTTGAGAGGGTGACATACCTGGAGAGGACATGGAAGCTTTAGGGGCATCCTCACCCTAAGACCTTCCCAGGTTCAAACCCCGAGGTCACTGGCCTGAGCGCAGGCTCACCAGCTTGAGCACAGGGTTGCCGGTTTGAGCGTGGGATCATACACATGACCCCATGGTCGCTGGCTTGCGCCCTAGGTTGCTGGTTTAAGCCCAACGTCACTGGCTTGAGCAAGGGGTCACTGGCTCAGCTGGAGCCCCACAGTCAAGGCTCAATGAACAACTAAAGTGCCTCAACTATGAGTTGATACTTCTCATCTCTCTCTTTCTCTTCCTGTCTGTCTCTTTCACTAAAAAAAAAAAAAAAAATACAGGGTTTACAGTTGTATGTAAAATACAGTTTGTTCTTGTATTATTTATTAATTATTGTGCAATTTTCCATATGAACTACTATAAACATTTTGCCCACCACTGTATTTCATCTAATATTTCCATGTGTTTGGAGAAGGGAGTAGTGAGATCCCTCTTTCAGCTCAGTCTGTCATTTTGAGAAAAACTCTCTACTTTGAAAAAATAGAGCTAATAATACAAAATATTTTCAGAGTGCTTACAGTGTGTGAGGCACTATCCTAAGAGCTCCACACACATCAACTCGTTTCATCTTCGTAACCACACTACCAAATAGACACGAATATCCCCATTGTGTAGACAAGAAAGTTAGTGACAGGGAAACCCAAAAGTTAGAAATTTGGCTTCAGTAAAAGTAGCTTTTAGTTATAATCAATGGAAGATTATGTAAGGAGTTAAATTACAATAATCTCTTGTAAGGGCTCAGTCACGGAATTTCCTATAAGGGGGTAAGGCACCGTAGATAACGAGAAGCTCTGTTCACAAACCTTCATCTCTATTTTTTTTTTTTTAACAGAGACAGAGAGAGAGTCAGAGAAAGGGATAGATAGGGACAGACAGACAGGAACGGAGATAGATGAGAAGCATCAATCATCAGTTTTTCGTTGCGACACCTTAGTTGTTCATTGATTGCTTTCTCACATGTGCCTTGACCGCGGGCCTTCAGCAGACCGAGCCACCCCTTGCTGGAGCCAGTGACCTTGGGTCCAAGCTGGAGAGCTTTTGCTCAAGCCAGATGGGTCCGTGCTCAAGCTAGCGACCTCGGGGTCTCGAACCTGGGTCTTCCACATCCCAGCCCAACGCTCTATCCACTGCGCCACCGCCTGGTCAGGCCCTTCATCTCTATTTTGTTGTCTAATGAATACAGGGAGCTCTCCTGCAGAAAGTTCCCAGAGGCACAGGTGGCCCCCAGAGGCGCCAGATCCCGGTCATCCTGGAGCGACATCAAGGACGCCAGACAGACCTGTGCCAGTGTCAGAAGGGCATTCCAGGGAGACGCTCCAGCACATAGAATTCCCAGCTCTCGCTCACTGGTACCTGACCAACTGTAAGTGATAGCCCACTACTAACAAGCCCCCTCACCCCACAACACCCAGACAGACCTGAGACTGTCAGGCCGCTTTGTGGATGGAGGGCCCTGCCTTCTCGGGCTGTCGGCTTCTCTGATTAAAGACACTCTTATACCACTCGGTCCCCCGTGCGTGTTTGGCTGGCTAAGGTGCGACAGGACAATGTGACGGGCAGCCCCGAGCCCAGCTTGTCCTGGTAATGTTAGGACAGAGAAAGAGTAACTAACTTGCTCGAGATCAAGTAGCTAACACGTATCAGTGGCAGTTTGGCCCTTAACTTCCAAATCCTGCCCCTGTGACATTCACTGGTGCCACCCAACCAACATTGCTGGTCCCCCTCCCCTCAGAAAGGTACATTAGTATGGTTATGCCTCCTAGTGGTTGGGGGGGCATGATTCTCTCTGACCCATGAGTGTGGATGAAACTGACACACCCTTTCTGGGTCAGAGCCTGTAATTGCAAGAGCAAGACCTTCTAGAACCCTCTTACTCTCTGGCACAGAGAAATGGTGACTATTCTATCAGCCAGGGACCTTATGCGACTATGTCCACCCCTGACCCAACCTGACTTGGTTTTCTATTGTTGTTGTAACAAATCGCCACAAACTTTGTGGCTTAGAGCATAAACTTATTACCTTACAGTTCTGGAGGTCAGCAGTCTGACAGGGCAAAGGCCAGGTGTCAGCAGGGCTGAACTGCTCTCTTGAGGCTCTAGGGGAGAAATACATTTCCTTGCCTTTTCTAGCTTCTAGAGACTGCTGACATTCCTTGGTTTGTGGCCCCCTCCTCCACCAGCAAAGCCAGGAACAGCTGATTGAGTCGCTCCCACATTACAGCACTCTGAACTCTAGCTTCTCCCACTGCCTTCCACTGGTAAGGACCTCTGTGGTTACACTGGGCCACCCAGATAGTCCAGAACAAGTTTCCTAAGGTCAGCTAATTTAGCCACCTCAATTCCATCTGCTCCTTGGTTATGCAATCTAACACGTTCACAGGTTCCAGCCTGCAGACATCTTTTGGGGAAGGCGGTGTGCTGTTCTGCCCACCACCATACTTGATACCAATCAGAGCAGACCCAAGCATCAGCACTGTTTATAGCTCCCAGATGATTTCAAAGTGTGACAAGTCCGAGAACCAGGGCAAGTTGAATATGTGGGGAGAGTATATTTAGTCCCAGACTTCTATGGTGCCTTTCATAGGTTGGCACTTGCAGACATAAACCCCACGCACCCACAGAATGGTCACATAGTTACACGTATTCACATCTGCCTCCCTATTTGCTGTCAGAGACTCTTCTAATCCTACTTTAACCCCGGCCGTCCTGTCCCCCACCCCCCGCGCCTCCCGTGCTCATCTCCACTCCAGCCCCGGATGCACACGTGTGAGCACAGACGCACACGAGGCGTGTGGCCAAAAGTTGCCAGGATAAGCTGGTCTTCTGTGCGGTGGCCTCCCAGGGAGACGGCAGTCATTTGCTCCTCGGAAATAAGGCTGAGTCAGCCATTTCCCTTCACAGGAACCAAGAGGCTGCAAGGACAGACGCTGTCCCTGCAAGGACTGTCATCAGCCTCTGCTCGGTGTGTCTATGGGAGCTGAGAACAGGGCTGCACCCCCCTGGACTTGTCTTGTGACCTGAGTGGGCCCTGGAGAAGGACACCACTATTGCTGCGACTCTGATTTACTGCCCTGCTGACTTATTCTCTCCGCTTTCGCTAGAGGAGAGGAATGAGAAGCTGAGATAAAGGCCATGCAGAGGACCATTTGGAGTCAAGCATCAAAACTTTACTAACAAAATACCTTGTACTTAGAATAGAACCACGAAGCCAAAGGGTGACATTACCATCAGTTTGGAAATGCAGCTTCCAATCTTCTCATATAGAATTAAAAAGGGCATGACCAACACTGTGATTATCCTGTTCATATGCCAGAGACCAAGCCTAATGAGGAAAAGGGTGAGCGTTAAGTGACGATGCCAGGGACATGCTGGGGCATGTCCCCTGAATGTACAGTGCACGTGGGGCAGGGGGGTGGGGACTGGGGGGTGGGGACCCGGGGCAGGGGGGCCCGGGGCAGGGGGACTGTGGGGACCCGAGGCAGGGAGAGGTGTGGTTGGCAGGACAGGGCAGCAGAGAGCCAGACCACGGTCACCTCATGAAGCCACAGAGTTCAGCGCCCTGCGTTCGGGGTGAACTATACCGGTGGCAAGGCACAAAGGGCCCCGGCCGACAGCCAGATGCTGCCCCGGAAGGCTGAGCTGCGGCACTGGTTACCAGACAATTCCTTAGAGTTCATGCTCAGGAGGACGGGGTCTTCTGAAGAGAACAAACCAGAAAATGCATGGGATGGACTCGGTCACAGTGGACGTTGCCGAGACCCAGTTCCGGCATCGGCCACCCTGAGAGCCACACCGCGGGGACCACAGAGCCACAGCTCTCATGGGGGAGATGGCCACTTCTCGGGGCTCTGCCAGTGTGTGCCAGGCCCCATCATGCTTCCCGAGGTTCGAATAGCCCAAATTCAGTCAATCCTTTGTGTCTCTGCCAACCTTTGAGCCCCCCCCCCCCCATTGCCTTCTGAAAGAAATCAAGGGCAGAGGGAAGACCACTTGTCTCAAGAGTGTCACTACTGGGACTGAGGAGAGCCACTGAATAGGCTAAATTTCCTCGAGATAAAGAACAAGTCTACATGATAGTTTTTCCACAGAGCTAACTTTCTTACCAACACTGTCTTTAAAGAAAGCTGGCCAACAAGCGAATTACAGGCAAACCCCTGAATTAGCACGTCCACATTAGCACCGGCAGGAAAAGGACTGAACTGTCTTCTTCTCTGTGTTTAAACTGTTAAGGGCCTCCATTGGGAGGTAAGGATGGAGAACATGCCCACTTGCTTTAGTCATCTATCTGCCTATGACAGCTGAGAGACGGGACTCATTTATCTACGACCCACTCACGGAGCGGCGCCGTGGGAAGAAATGACGGCATGCTCACAGAGCACAAGGAGAGCATGCCGTGTACAGAGCGGACTGGGTGGCCTCCCCCAGAGCGAGCACTGCCCACGCCCGCTTCCTGTCCTTGAAAGCCATTCTGTCATGAGCCTCTATGGTCCAATCAACAACAGCTAAAACCTTGCCACCTCTTACTTTATTTTTCCTTCCCTACTTTGTCTTCCTAAAGAGGCAGCTGGTGGAGCAGAAAAGGCAGTCACGTTAGAATCAGAAGCTCCGAGGTGGAGTTTCAGGTACAGCCTGTGTAAGGGGTGTGACATCAGGAGGTGCCCCGGCCACTCTGAGCTTCATCTCCGACAGACGGAGGTAACATTGCCTTAACAGCGCTGAGTCGATGAAATAACCCAGACGAAAGTGCCTAGCACACAGTAGGAGCTTCGCTGAAACTCAGCTCGCACACGTCACCCCAACGCTGATGCTTCTCACGTCTCGGGTGGCCGTCCTCTGGCTCGGACCTCTCACCATGGGCATCTCTAACTGGATGTGTCTAAACTGGATTTAGGGTCTCCGCTCACAAACCAGGGACCCTCCCAATGCCCCTGACTGTGTCCATTGCAGGGAAAGTGCCATTGGTCCCCAGCTTCCGCCCTCCCTTCTCCATTCCCATTGCCGCCCCTCTCATTCGGGCCACGGGAAGCCCCACACCTCACAGCTCGGCTCTCGTTACAGTTCTGTCTTTTCCAAGCCATCCCCTGCTTATGCATTGCACATCCATCTTCCTTCAAACACACTCAGCACATCAGGCCCCAGACACGGATCCTCAGGCCTCTCCTTGCCCCGCAGCCCGGCATGTGGTCGTGTGCCGTGTGCCGCGTGCCGGGGAGGAGCCGGCCCCACTGGGGCCGACGGCGTCCCTGGGGCTCCCGAGCGCCCTGCATTGGTGTGCACAGGCTGAGCAATGTCACCGCGTTACACAGGGAGGAATGCTCTTGGAATAAATGGGTCACAAAACACCGTGTTTTAAAGAGCAGCTCCAGAGAACTAGAGATTTTTTTTTAATCAAGTTTCCTTACATAGTATTTAGTAACTACAGTCTACATCTGCCACAAACCATACTCGGCTGCATTACATATAATAATCTATTGCTACTAAACCCCATCACATGTTCCATGATAGTGAAACCATGTAAGAAATAGCCCAGCCCTCCATATTGACACAGAGTGGCGCGCTCGGCGGGTCTCAGGCGCGTGCTTACCGTTCTGTTCGTCCAGCTCGTTGCTCATCTCCTGCCCCATCTGCTTCTGGCGACTTATGATGGAAGAGAGGGCATCCAGACCTGCGTCCTGTTCTGAAAGAAATAGTACAGCTATGAATTAAAAATCAAAAGAAAATAGTCTAAAGTCCAGAAATATACCCAGGCATATTATTAACACAATTCAATATACGATAGAAGTAACATTCTAAATCAGTCGGAAAAAGAAGGGAAATCATTAATATTATTGGAACAAAATGAAGAAAAAATTAAATACCTACCTCATTCCTTAAGCTAAAATGATTTCCAGATGAATTAAAATTTTAAATATTAAAAATAAATATGAGATTTGACTATATAAACATTTGAACTTCTGAATACTTAATACATAAAAGGCATGTATAAATCAGTAAGACGTAATCTTCCCATTTTCAAAATGAGCAAAGGTTATAGACAGGAAATGAAAATGAAAAAGAATGCTAATACCCAGGGTAAACTAAAGTGTGAAGAACCCAAAGGTGGCTGGCTTGAGCAAAGGGCCACTGGCTCAGCTTGAGCCCTCTGGTCAAGGCACGTATGAGAAACAATCAATAAAACAACTAAAGTGACACACTATGAGTTGATGCTTCTCATCTCTCTCTTCCCCCCTCTCTCTCCCTTTCTGTCTCTCTCTCTAAAATAAAAGTATAATATAGCCATATAATAAAATACTACATAGTCATTAAAAGTGATATTGTCTGTGTATATTTTGATGTTGAAAGATGTCCATGATACATTATTAAGCAAAAAAGCAGGATCAAAACAATGAATACTAAAATAGTGTTTTTATTTTTAAAAATGTATTGCTTTTCTAGATTTTAAAAATTTAAAGAAAAAAGAACTCAAGTTACTAAAAAGTCCTTTCTTTAAAATTGAAAGTGTTTCATTCTTTGGTTTTGTTTTTTATTCTTTTAACTAGGTAGTCTCAGTGATCTCTTTGCACAAAATTTTTCCTTTGTTTTCAGGTGCATTTGGAAAGATGTCCTGAGGCTGAATCTGAGGACCCTTTCCACACAGCAATGTGCCAGACGAGGGGACCAGGCCACTTGTGGCTTCCTCCGTTGATGGAAACTAGTTCCTATAAAGGCATATCTACAAAAGCAGATATCACAAAACTCTTCTTACCCAAGATCACATTAACATTTACTTGTATTTTTTTTCCAAGTCTTTTTATGGAATTAAGCCATTGCACTTAACTTTTTAATTCATCTGGAATTTATTTAAACTAATGGTGTGAGGTAAGGACCCCTCAGTGACATTTTTTGACACTACGTATTTTTTAAGCTATACAAATGACTTGCTTTCTCCAGGGATCGTTCTAAGGGACCATTTTATAGCAAAATCTCTTTATAATGAGGTCGTTTTGGTCTTTAGTAACAACCTCTTGGATGGCCTCCAAGATAAATCTAACATCAGCCTAGTGCTCCTACAGGATGACCAATATTATAGTGAAATTCCCAAAATAACCTAGACATGGGACTGAGGGTCAAGTGTCCACATGAATTAAAAGGTAACACTATTTAAAAAGAGGAACGAAGTTTCCTCTACAGTTTTCAATGAGGAAAACATTCATGAAAGCTATGAAGTTGCCTTCTCGAATAGAGACATAAATTATGAATGAAAAACACTCATATTGTTCTCTTTGCTCTCAACCCTTTCCCTGCATGGTTTAACTGCCTAAAAGTTATCTCTCTAATGCAAAACAGAAAGATGGGTAAAAGTTCTCCACTCAAATTATTTTTATGAAAACTTAGCACCTCCTTCCTATGTTTAAGTCCTACAACAAAATTTCATTCCACAGTCCAAAGACACAGGCAGTCCAGAGAGCTAAGATACTGAGTATGTAAGGATGATATTGAAAACCCGACCTTCTCCACATCCTAAAACAGAATTGCTAAGGAGAGGTGGTATAATCACCATAGAGACAATGAACAAAATAAAATGCTGCTAGTTGCAAATATATAAACAATAAAGAACCTTGAGCCCTGGCTGGTTGCCTCAGTGGATAGAGCGTCGGCCCAACATGTGAACATTCCAGGCTCAATCCCCAGTCAGGGCACACATGAGAAGCCACCATCTGCGTCTCTCCCCCTCCCTCTCCCCAATCTCTCTCTTCTCCCCTCACAGCCAGTAGCTCTATTGGTCGGAGTGTCGGCCCCAGGCGCTGAGGATAGTTAGGTTGATTAGAACATCAGCCCCAGGCAGGGGTTGCTGGGTGGATCCCAGTCTGAGCGCAAGTGGGAGTCTGTCTCTCTATCTCACCTTCTCCCACTTTAAAAAAAAATAAATAACCCTGCAGACAGTCACGCAGAACCACACAAAAGTATGATGTCAGAACGAATCACTCATTACTGTAGTCTGCCTCACTCTATCACATAGCCCAACCCATTATATCACTATAGATCATTCGCAACATAACATACTCTATTAATCACTCTTCAACTTTATAATAATGTTCTTTTTTCAAAATTTATTGATTGATTTTAGAGAGAGAGGAAGGGGGACAGAGGGAGAGACAGGAACACGTATCTCTTCCTGTACACGCCCTGGAGGGGGATCAAACCGGCAACCTCTGCATATCCAGACGACTCTACCCCACCAAGCTATCCAGCCAGGGCATGATTTCATTTTTTAGAAAAGGAATGACCATTGGAACAGGTAGAATAATGGCTCCCTAAATGATGTCCACTCCCTAATGCCCGGTAATACACGACCTTACTCAGCAAAAGGAACTTCGCTGTTGTGATTAAGATTAAGTCATTTGACATGGGAGACTATTCTGGATTACCGAGGTGGACCCAGTGTTATCATGAATCCTTAAAAAAGAAAACCTTTCCCAGCTGTGGTCACAGGGGGACATAAAGAAGGATCTGAGAGATGCAACTTGCTGGCTTTGAAGACCGAAGAAGGGAACCATGAGCCCAGTGATGTTGGCAGCTGGAAGGGCAAGGAGCTGAATTCTCCTCCGGAGCCTCTGCCAAAGGGCCTTGTCTTGACAACACCTTGACCTGGCCCAGTGACTCCCATACGGGACCAGAACCTACAGACTATGAAATAACTCATTTGTATTTTAAGTCACTAATGCTGTACTAATTTATTATGACAGACTAGAAAACTAATACAATCATTGTTTTAAAAATCTCTTTGCAATAATTAGGTGTTTAGTTTGGAGACTTTCTATCCTTAGATACTCAGAAAAACCATACTCAGAAAAACTAAATATCATGTAATTCTGGGTGGAGTATCTGGTGGCTGCAGATCAAAAATAAAGGGACAGTCATCATCCTGCATTCTCACCAAAAATAACAGACCTGATTCTGATCGAGCCGCTCAATCTAGCCACTAATTTATAGAAAATCTGCGGGACAGAGGAATATTTTAATATGCAGGCATGCAAGTAGCAAGATGTAGATGGTGGAAACTACCTAGCAACTGACCCCGTTTCTTCAACCAAGAAACTGCTGGGAAAAAGAGAGGGAGCTGGCAAAGGAAACTATCAAAGAAACTGATGGGTCATCCATCAATTGCAATGTACAGACTATATTCAGATCCTGAACTGAACAACCTAAATATATATATATATATATATAAAGCTAAGCATCATGGAACAATCAGTGAAATCTGAACAATAACTAGATGTTTGATTATATAACAGAAGTACTGTTAAACTTGTTGTATGTTACGGGTGACATAGCATTGTGACTATATATTTTTCTAAACCAGTCTTTATTGCTCTCTCTCTATTTTTTTTAAGCAAGAGAGAGACAAACAGGGACAGACAGACAGAAAGGGAAAGGGATGAGAAGCACCAACTCATAGTTGTGGCACTTTAGTTGTTCATTGATTGCTTCTTATATGTGCCTTGTTCAGGGTGCTCTAGCTGAGCCAGTGACCACTTGCTCAAGGCAGAGACCTTTGGGCTCAAGCCAGTGACCTTTGGGCTCAAGCCAGCAACCATGGATGGGGTCATGTCTATGATCCCACGCTCAAGCTGGCAACCCTGCACTCAAGCCGGTGAGCCTACACTCAAACCAGTGAGCCTGTGCTCAAGCCAGCGACCTTGGGGTTTCAAGTCCGGGACCTCAGCATCCTAGGTCGATGCTCTGTCCACTGTGCCACCATCTGGTCAGGCTAAAACCATCCCTTATCTTTTAAAAAAAACATATTTTAGAGACATATTCTGGATATTCACCAATAAAATGATATAATATCTGAGAGCTGCTTCAAAAATACCCCATAAAATGCATAATTGGGTAGACTTTGAGACGGAACACAATGGACTATGAGTTGCTAATTGCTGCGACAATTGATGGGGAAAGTGGAATTGTTATCTTACTCTCTCTACGTTTCTATGTTTAAAATTTTCCACAGCAGGGGATTATCATCATTTTCGCAAGTAAATACAACAGAGAAACAGCTCCTTTATTATTATTATTATTGTAGTGAGAGGAGAGACAGGAACATGGAGCTGCTCCTCGGTGTACCCTGACCGGGGATCGAACCGGCAGCCTCTGTGCTTTGGGACGATGCTCTAACTGAGCTATCTGGCCAGAGTGAGGGACAGTTCTATGAGCTGCAACCTCAGGCTCCTGACCAAGCACACAACAAGGGCCTCAAGGACTGGGGCTGTGTCTTTTTTTCCTACATCTTTGCCCCAATTCAGAGCCCAACTGGTGGCCCAGAGCAGGTACTGACTAAGTGGCGTTTGCATCAAGGGACAACGGAGAGGACACGGTAGGGGCGAGGACTGTAGAACTGGAGATACAAGGGAGCACATCAAAATATCACTCACTAGGTATTCTCACAATAGAATTAGACTTCCGCTTCCGGCCAAGATGAATGGACAGGAACTAGATTTACTTCTGGGCTAAAACAGGGGTGGGTGGGAGGGAACCCACAAAACAATCACTTCAAGACGCAGACATCAGAAACTGAAGGACAGTGATCCCTGGAGGTGGGAAGCAAATGAGACGCGCTCTGTGCCCGCCCCGGATCATGGCCTCCGAGGAACTGCCAGGCTGCCGTGTGGGGGTGGGGGAGCCCAGCTGGAGCCCAGCCATCTCAAACAGGTCGAGGCGGCTGGTGTGTAGAGGGCACCGGACCAGAGAGGACAGAGCGGCACAGGGAGGAAACTGGAGGTGTGCACGGGTCCGCCTCGAGCCTTCAGCCGAGTGCTGGTCAGGGCATCTACACGAGGAAACTCACCACGGCTGGGGGAAGAGCCGCCCGGCAGGGACCTCTGAGCTCAGACAGGGCTGGACACCACTCCTCCTCCCAGTGACCAGGTCACCTCAGAACCCACAAGGCAGAGTTTGGGGGGCCTCCTTTCATTGTACTTCGCTCTGCTGCGCCTCGCAGATGCGGCGTTTTTTACAAATTGAAGGCAACGCCCTCCACCAGCAAAAAGATTACGACTCACTTTACTGCAATGTCGCAAGGGTCTGGAACCGAACCTGCAATATTCCTGAGGTATGTCTGTACTCAGAATGGTTTTGGCTCAGGCGTGAGGTAAATTACCACCAGACTGGTGTCAGCAAACATTCTGTATAAAGGGCCAGATATTAAATATTTTAGGCTTTGTGGTTCATACGGTCTCAAGACCAACTACTAAACTCCGCTGTTGTAGCAGAAAAACACCCATACATAAAATAAATGAGCATGGTTGTGTCCCCATAAAACTTTATTTATGGATACTAAACTTCAAATGCCATATAACTTCTAAAGTATTCCTCTTTTGGCTGCTTTTGAGGCACTCAGGAAGGTAAAAAAGAACATTTTTAGTTTGTAAATGCAAAAACAGGTAGCAAGCCAGATGTGCTTGCAGGTCATGATCTGCGGACCCCTGCTCTAAAGTAAACATGGCTCTGGTCCACATTACAAAGCAATATCCAAACAACTGCATCCCCCCCCCAAAAAAAATTTTTTTTTCAGGAATATTTCTAGAAATACAAAAATGTCCAGTACCAAACAAAGAAATATTCATACACCTGCCTTCCAAATGAATGTTTCCCCTCTAAGATCAAAGACAAAGCAAGGCTGTCTGCTCTCACCATTTCTATTCACCTCAACATTGTACTGGAGGTTGTAGCAAGTGTAATAAGACAAGAAAAAAATAAGTGAAAGGCATCCAGATTGAAATGAAGAAGTAAAACTAGACTAATTAAAAAACAGCCCACCTGAGTGGATCAAAAAACAAGACCCAACTATATGTTGTCTACAAGAACCCTGCTTTAAATATAAAAGTACACAGAGATGAAAAGCAAATAGATGGAGAATGATCTACCATGCTAACACTAATCAAATTGTTTTTAAAAAATAAGAAATAAAATGAGAAAGACAAGCCATAGAGTAGGAGAAAGTATTTGCAAAAGACATATCTGATAAAAGTCGGTTTTCCAAAATACACAAGAATCCTGAATGGGCCAAAGACCTTAACAGTCACCTCACCAAAGAATATATATGCAGATGGCAAATAAGGCTGTGAAAAACAATGCTTCAGAGATGTCATCATAAAAATGCAGATTAAAACGATGAGATGCCACTACGTGTCTGTCAGAATGGCAAAATCTGAACGTGACAACAAATGTGGAAGAGGAAGTAGGTAGGGACCCTCGCCCATTGCCGGGAGGCAGGGACCCTCGCCCATTGCCGGGAGGCAGGGACCCTCGCCCATTGCCGGGAGGCAGGGACCCTGACCCATTGCCGGGAGGCAGGGACCCTCGCCCATTGCCGGGAGGCAGGGACCCTCGCCCATTGCTGGGAGGTAGGGACGCTCGCCCATTGCTGGGAGGGTGCAAAATGGCCACTTGGGAAGGGAGCTTCACGGCTTGTGAAAGGGAATCTGCTCTTCCCATACAACCCAGCAGTCACACAACTTGGTATTCACCCAGACAGCTGGAAACTTATGTGAACACAATAACCTGCATGTAGACATTTATAGCAGCTTTGTTCACAGCTGCCTAAACTGGGAAGCAACCAGCAGGTCCTTTAGCAGATGAGTGAACAAACTTGTACCTGCAGAATATAGACTCTTACTCAGTGCTAAAAAGAAATGAGTCATCTTATTACTAACGAAAGAAGCCAATCTGAAAAAGCAACATACTTCTGCTCTTCAAAAAATATCATGAAAGAAGGAAAAATATAACCCACAGATGGGGAGAAAATATTTGTAAAACTCTGAGAAATAGCACACAAAAGGATATATAAGAAAATGCTTACAACTCAATAACAGAAGACACACAACCCATCCAAACATAGGTTAACAACTTGAAAAGAGACTTCACCAGAGAAGACATACTAATGGCAAAGCAGCACATACAAAGGTTCCTTAGTCATTAGGAGGACACATACTAAAATCACAGTACAGTACAACACACACCTATTGGAATGTCTGAAATGAGAAAGACTGACTACACCAAGCTTTGGTGAAGATCTGAAACAACGACAAGACACAAATGTTTTGGTGGTGCTGCAAGTATGACTCAGTCGATCCACTGGTAGGTATTTACCTAAGAAAACGAGAAGTTGTGTCTAAACAAAGACTTGCATATCAATGTTCACAGCAACTTAATTTGCAGTATCAAAATACCCATTGATGTGTACATGGATAAACAGATCGTGCTTAATTCAAACCATGGAATACTAGTCTGTAACATGGAAGTATGGAATACTGACCCATGCAACAATATGGACTAACCTTAACATAATTACACTTAGATAAAGAAGACAGACTCCCTCCTCCCAGAAGGAGTACAGGCTGCATGGCTCCATTAACACAAAATTACAGAAAGCAGAAGCTAATTTATGGTGACAGAAAGCAGATCAGCAGCTGTCCGGGAACCGGGGGTGGGGGTGGGGGTGGTCGGGGGTGGGGTGGAGGGGGAAGAAGTAAGACGTGCAAAAACACATGAAGAAAACTTGTGGGCATAATGATAGCATGTTCATTATTTTGATGATAGTGATGGCTTTGTCTGTGTATACATTTGTCAAAACTATACTTTGTGTGCTATTTATAATAATCTCAACTATACCTCCAGAAAGCTGTTTTTAAAAGGCAGAACTAGAAAGAATAGCACATCTCAATACCGACATGAAAAAATGTTCATGATACAAATTAAGTAAAAAAAATTAAAAAGCTGTGGAATTATATATATCATAATCCCGTTTATGCAAAATGCGTTCTTATACTAAATATGTAATCTGTAGAAAAACAATTTACAGGGTGCGCAAAAGTCGGTTTGTAGTTATGAGTATGTGAAACACAGTGTTAGTTCTTGTACTGTTGTTTACTGGTTATCGTATCATTTGCCCCACGAACAACGGTAAACCTCCTTACACCCCGCCCCATGGATTACTTTGTTTCTATGCTAGAGAAGCAATACGGGGAGGCTCTCGTTTTATGTATATATGTCCCTCTACTGTTTGAACCCTGTATGACAGTCATGCAGCCACTTCTGAATTTTAAAAAGTAGGAGACAGTAAAACATAATTTTCAGGTTTAAGGGAAAGGCCAAACTGACTTATTTTATATAAGAAAAAGACGGAGCCCTGTGGGTGGAGAACAACCCCCCCCCCCCCCCCCCGATCGCAGGGAAAGGGGGAAGCACATAACTCCCACTCCCCAGGGCGGGCGGGGCGGACCACACGCAGGGCTGCCTGTGAGAGAGCGAGCTCTCCTCTAGAGAATCCCGACCTCTGTGAGTCACCTCCATGGATGACATCATTTGTCCATTCCTCGGGTGTCCTGAGGCAGAAACTGCTAAGGACTTTAAAAGACCTTATCTTCTACAGGGGGTGAGGAACATTCAAGGGACAGTGAACATCTGACAAGGTTTCTGAGCCCACACTCCTTGGGTGTTCAGTACCTTGGATGATCTTCTGCTGCTGTTGCCGGATCTCACCAAAACCCAAGCCTCTGGTCTCCTCTGACTCCTCCATGAGCCAAGGGGTGGGTACGCCTCGCTTAGCCCCTCCCGTCATCAGGCTGGACCTAAGGACAAGAGTAACTGGGTTACATAACTCAAAAAATAGAGTTCTGCTGCAAATTACTCCCACAAGCACAGGGGTGGCCAGCCTCAAATGCTTTGAAATTTCAATTCGCCCACAATTTATTGCATCCTTAGCCGATGCCAGCACCTGTGCTCAGTGCTGGAAGAGATACGAGGACGAATTCAGCACGAGCCTGGCCGCTGGAGAACCACAGCCTGTTCAGCAGACTAGGGAAGCGCTCAGGCTCTTGCTAATCCTCCAAGACACATTTGAGTCAACAATCCTAAATGGGGGTCTTAAATTTCAGAAATGGAAGGCCACATGGAAATGGCCTTTTTATGAAAACAAAGTTTGTCTCCCAGGCTATGTGACACAAAGGCACAATGTTTATCTCAAGAACCACAGATTTCTAGCGTTAAATATATATATGGCCTGACCAGGCGGTGGCGCAGTGGATAGAGCGTCGGACTGGGATGCGGAAGACCCAGGTTCAAGACCCCGAGCTCGCCAGCTTGAGTGCGGGCCCATCTGGCTTGAGCAAAAGCTCACCGGCTTGGACCCAAGGTCGTTGGCTCCAACAAGGGGTTGCTCGGTCTGCTGAAGGCCCGCGGTCAGGGCACATGTGAGAAAGCAATCAATGAACAATTAAGGTGTCGCAATGGCAAGGGAAAACTAATGATTGATGCTTCTCACCTCTCTATGTTCCTGTCTGTCTGTCCCTATCTATCCCTCTCTCTGACTCTCTCTCTGTCCCTGTAAAAAAAAATATATATACATATATGTATATATATATTATATATATATGTGTATATATATTATATATATACATATATGTATATATTTTATATACATATATGTATATATATGTATATATCATGTATATATACATATATGTATATATGTATGTATATATGGCCATATAGTTTTCTATTAACAGCTATTTGGTAGCTCACAGATAGAAACCCAGGCAGGGTTTCAAATTCAATTTTATGAATATAATGTAGCATTCATAACATAATAAACACATTCTGAATTATCGATCTTTAACCCTCACTCCCTCTAGCAAGTCACGTGCCCCTTCTGCACTGGACACGTTGGCCTCCTTGCTGTCTGAAGAGCAGACGCACGTGGTTTCAGCCTCAGTACCCTGTTTATAAGGATTCTTCAGGTCCCAAGCATCTCTCCTGTCCCCACCTGTCCACATTCCATCCAAGCCACAAGGACCATCTTGTTCATGAAACCACCTTTGACCTCTTCAATCCAGATGTGAACAGTCCCTCACTTTAAAGTTCACAGGATTCATAAAAAATGATGATAGTGACAATGGTGACCCAACAGTAGTAGCAGTGACAATAAGAGCTAACATGTAGCAAGCATTTGTCACATGCAGGCACAGCTCCAGGCATTTTCTATGCAGTCACTCACCCTATTTGTAATTCTTCTAGCCCCGTGATGGGCAACCTTTTGAGCTTGGTATGTCAAAATTCGCCAAAAACCGAGCATAACTCGGGTGGTGTGTCACTTCAAGAAAAACAGCCTAACTGGAAGTCCCAGAACTAGACGCTCTGGGCCGGAGTTCTGTAGTTTTGGCCTACAGACCTCCAGCACAGAGTGTCTACACTACAGCAAGTGTTTTATCCTTGGCTACTGCACCTGGCCGTGCGGGAGCCGAGGATGAAACGTCCTTCTCGGCATGCGGCCCCATACTTCTCTGGTATGTGGCCGCGTGTCATTGAAAATGGCTACGCGTGTCAGTGGTGACACGCGTGTCAGAGGTTCGCCATCACGGTTCTAGCCCTTTCTCTTCAGCTCTCTCATCTTGTCTACAAGTAGCTGCTATTCTCGTTTAACCTTTTACATAAATGAGCCCTCTGTCTCGAGGTAGAGGGCAGGGAGAGACAATGACCCTTGCCACGACTGCTCCCCCACACAGTGTGAACAGCTGTCAGCACGAGCACAAATCCTGGGGCCACACCCACCCGCACGAGGACTGTATCTGCTCACACAGCTGCTGGGAATAAATAAAATAATTCCTTCATTCAGAAACCTTTTACTTGGGACTTACTATGTGGGAGGTATTGTTCTCATCAATGGGGGAGGGGAGAATATAGACGAAACAGACCAAAATTGCTGCCCTTACAAACTATACATTTTAGTTACGGGTGCTGCTTTCATGCTGGTCGGAGTGGGGGATGGGCGGGGAGGGTGCAAAGGGCTGGATGCAGTGCTTGGGAGGTTGTAACCTTCAGTAAATGTTCATTAGTATCATTTTACCAATGACTGTACTGAATTCACGGGAGGCACTGAAATATTGCTTTGTAATAAATGGGAGTATCTCAAAAGGCTATATTCGTTTCATTTTTACCTTAGCATAGAAAACCAACAGAAGAACGTGATATGTATCAGGAACAAAACACAGGCAAAACTAGAAGAAAGTTCCTTAAACTACGATTTTAAGTACAGAGCTGGTCTCTCTATTCAAGGAGTCTAACATGCCCAACAGAAGTACGACTTCCTTCCACTTCATCGGAGACAGACATGCTTCTTTACAGCCTTACTTTCCTCGGCTGGCCAAGTACCTAAAATGTCAAGATTTCACATTTATTCCCTATGATAACCATTCAATTCCATGTAGCTTTGATGATGGGAAGAAAGCAACGGGAAAAGGAAAGAAAGAAGGGAGTCTACCGTCAAAGTACTCCCCCTAACTCTCTTACACCATCGTGTGCGTGCCAGCCCACGATCGAGACAGGAGTCGTGGGTACGGCATACGGTCATTGCCAACGCAAGGGCCGAACACCAGCCCGGTGGGTCAGAGGTACAGAGAGCATCCTGGGAAGTGTGTCTCTCACCAGCCGCGAGCATCCGTTCCAACTGGCACATTGCACCCGAGTCGACACTGTTCCTGCAACGCTAATGCTGGAATGGCCCGCTGCTAGTTCCTGCCACACCTAGTGCACACGGTGCTTAATTATTGAAGCAGAAAATGCAAGAAAGTTGCTTTAGCAATCTCGGAAGACAACAAATGGGAACTACAGCCTTTAACGATACATGTATACACATTGACAACACCTGCTGGAGAATAAAAGCACAACATGGGCACAACTTAATATTAATACGGATGGAGCACACATCACAGGGGGGAAAAAAACAACACATCAACCACCAGACATACAGGAAAGACTGTCCCAGGGCTGATTCCAGACCTATAAAAAGTTCTAAGCACTGAAAAAGTGCTCTTCGTCTAGTCTCACACAGTTCACTATAAAAGCAATAGTAAGCCGCAGTAAAAGTTATTCCCCAATGCCTTCTCTCCTGGTTATCTGATTCCAAAATTTCTGTTAAGTTATTCGAGGTTAAACTACCTCTCTCTCTCTCTCTCTCTCTCTCTCTCTCTCCTCTTTTGGTGTCTGTACTTGCTGCTGCCCAAACCTGCTGGGAAACCCAGCAGTGGAAATGTCTTCGCTAGTGACACAGGTAAGATCACAGGTGTCGCTGTGCAGGACACTTGGGTTCCACGCTCAACTGAATGCTTGGACTGGTGTGTATTATTACTCAGTATTCTCCTAGGTAAACAGGAAAATACAAAACCATTTAAAATATAATTCTTGCTTTCAAGGAGTTTACAATCAAACTGAGAAGAAAAACTAACCACACATGGAGTGATTGCTAACTGAAATAAGAGAACTGCTAGCTTTGTGTCCCCTGCAATTCCAGTAACTTCCTCAGCCCACAAAACAAGCAAACTGGCCTGACCTGTGGTGGCGCAGTGGATAAAGCGTCGACCTGGGAACACTGAGGTCGCCAGTTCAAAACCCTGCACTGGTCTGGTCAAGGCACATATGGGAGTTGATGCTTCCAGCTCCTCCCCCCTTTCTCTCTTTCTCTCTCTCTCTCCCTCACTCTGTGTCTCCTCTCTAAAATGAATAAATAAAAAGAAATTTTAAAAAAAACAAGCAAACTGAGGAGGCCAATGGTTGTCAAAGGTCCTGGCCCAGCACCTGAAGAATAAGCCACCCCCATTCATAGTGGGGTTGGGAGGGAAGTAGGGAGTCTCATCTCGGTGAGGAAAGCCAGGAATTCCCTTTATTCCTAAGAGGAAGGTGTGTTCCCATCACTGAAAATCACTGAACTAGATCATCTTTATAGCCTTCCTGCTTTAAATTTTTTTCTCGTTGAGTAGTAAAATGCACAAATAAGAAGAGAGAAAAAAGAACAGTCTTCCCGCACAATCCATTCTGCTCTACCCGCTAGTCTCTCTATTTTCAGTTCAAGACCGCCACGGCCCTACTGGCTCAGGGCAAAACCCTCAGAATAATCTCTGACTCTGTCTTTCGGACCTCACAGCATCGGGTCCAGGAGCAAACCCTTCAAAATGTACCAAAAATCTGACCACTTTTCCTTCATTCTATTGCTTCCACCCAAGGACTCCTGTCTCCTGCTTCCGCTCCTGCCCTCTACAATCTACTCTCCATAGAGGTCAGAGTGATCACTGTCCGTAAATCTGCTTCAAAGAGTGATCACTGTCATAGTAAATCTGCTTCCTCTGTTCAAAACCTTCCTGTAGACACACTCACCCTTAAAATACAACATCTTTACCATAACCTGCAAGCCTTGCTGTTTCTAGAACACAATGAGCACACCCACATCTCAGGATCAGGGCACCTGCTGTCCACCCCGTCCCCACCATGGCTAAGGTACTCTCCCCGCCTATGGTCATGTGGCCTTGTTCTGATTCATTTCTACTCAGCTCTAATGTCATCTCAGAGAGGGTTCTCTGGTCAATCTATCTAAAATAACACCCTTCCCGCCATGGCCGGGCAGCTCAGTTGGTTAGAGCATCATTCCAATTTGAGGGTTCGATCCCTGGTCAGGGTACTTACAAGAATCAACCAATGAATGAATAAGTGGAACAACAAATTGATGTTTCTCTCTCTCTCTCTCAAATCAATAAAAACATACATACATACATACATACATACATACATACATACATACATACATAAAACAGTAGTACCCTTCCCTTAAACTCCCCAGTCCCCAACCCTGCTTTATTTTTCTTTATAGTATTTAAACCACATGCTATTATTTATACATATTTGTTGATTTTCTGTCTCCTACACAAGACTTAAAGCTTCATAAGGGTAAGGAGGATCTTGTTCATTACTAGATCCTCAGTGCCTGGCATATCAGCACTGAAAACAAATTATTGAATTAACTTATTTGGCAACTGAATGAATGAAATAAACAAGCCTGGTCAGGAGATTATATCATGTGCTCTTTAATTTCAAAGGCATTTCACAAACATTGCTTCACTTGAATTGTGCACACAAGCCCATGTGTAAGTCAGAGTTGGTATCACTGACTAGAAAACCAAGGTTAGGGAAACATCACCGTGACTTTCTCGAGGTCACGCACTTGGTGGCCATGCTAAAGGTTCAGCCCACAGCCTCTGACTCTTAACCTCAGGCGCTCACTTTCCACCGTGTCAGGACAGCCTTACAGGATGGGCAAGGTTGAGCTCCGGGACAGAGAGATGGTAAGACATTCCAAGGAGACGCAGGAGCACAAAGGGTGTCTGCAGGGCGGGGAACGCGAGCCCTGTGTGTCTCGGGGTAACAGTGGAGCGCGGGTGCAATATGAGGGGTGGAATCGAGTCGTGTTGATTCCAAAGTCGGCAGCCCTTGGGAACCTCTGCCAGTGTTCCCACGTGCCTTCATCCTCCCACTCTTCTAGAATCCTGTCATTTCAGCCACTTGTTGTTTCCTATCCTAAATCTCCCAGCAACAACTCTCCTTCCTGTCCACAGCCGGAGTGCCCTCAAGAATAAACTCAGCTCATCGATTCTTCTTCCTGACCCTCCACGTTGGCTCTCCGACCCACTGCAGTGCAACTTCCGCCCGATCTCTCTACCAGAACCTTGCTGCTGAACCACTGCCCGGTGTGTACTCTGCCCACGTGTCCCCACTGGCCTTCCTCCCTCCCTGTCCATGAGCCTCTCCTCCCCAGCTTAGCCCATACCTCTCTGCCACAGACAGAGCCCTCTCTGTCATCTGCAGGTAACTCTCCCTCCACCTGCCCCTTGAATATTGGTGTTTTTCAGGAATGCTATTTAGACCTTCTCTTTTCACTCTACTGTCTGTCTCTGGGTGATTTTTCTGTTCCAGTGATTTCAGGTTGTAAGAATGGGAGCTAGCCCTAACGCAAAATCAATATATACTTCCTCTTCTCTTGAGTCATTATTATTATTTTTTGTGTGTGTGTGAGAGGAGGGGAGATAGTGAAGCAGACTCCCTCATTCACCCTGACTGGGATCCACCTGGCAATCCCGTCTTGGGTCAATGCTCAAATCAATCGAGCTATTTTTAGTGCCGGAGCTATTTTTAGCTCCAACAGAGCTACCTCAGTGCCCGGGGCCACGCTTAAACTAATCGAGCCAATGGCTGTGGGAGGGGAAGAGGAGGAGAAGGAAGAGAGGGATGGGGAGGAGAAGGAGATGGTCACTTCTTCTATGCGCCCTGACTGGGAATTGAACCTGAAATGTCCATATGCCAGGTTGATGCTCTATCCACTGAGCCACCAGCCAGGGCCTGGTTGTAGATTCTTAACCGGGGATGGGAGACGGGCATGCTCCCTTCCCTAGCAGGGCAATATCAGAATCTGGGGGGGGGGGTGTCAGGGGAAGTGGGGGGGGATCTAAAGAACAAAGCAAACAAACAATGAAAGTAGAAATGGACTCATAGATACAGAGAACAGATTGATGGCTGCCAGAGGGGAGGAGGGATGGGAGACTGGGTGAAAAAGGTGAAGGGATTGAAAAGCACAAGTTGGCAGTCACGGAACAGTTCCGGGATGTAAAGTAGAGGGAATACAGTCAGTAGTGTTCTAATAACTGTATGGTGTTCGATAGGTTCTGGAACTATCAGGGGGACCACTTTGTACAGTACTGTACATGCTTGTGCAACCACTGTGCTGCACACCTGGAACTAATACAGAATAATACTGAATGTCAACTTAATTTAAAAATAAAATTTAAAATAATTGGGGGGGGGTAATGGAAAAGCACATAAATAGTTGAAAAGAAACCATACATATACTATCCTGCTGAGACATCTTTCCAACCCCTCAACCTGATTGAAACAGCTTGAGCGCAGGCCCATCTGGCTTGACCAAAAGCTCTCCAGCTTGGACCCAAGGTCGCTGGCTCCAGCAAGGGGTGGCTCGGTCTGCTGAAGGCCCGCGGTCAAGGCACATGTGAGAAAGCAATCAAAAAACAACTATGGTGTCGCAACGGCAACGAAAAACTAATGATTGATGCTTCTCATCTTTCTCCGTTCCTGTCTATCTGTCCCTGTCTATCCCTCTCTCTGACTCTCTCTCTCTATTCCTGTAAAAAAAAAAAAAAAAAGAAGCCCCAAGATCACTGGCCTGAACCCAGGCTCGCCAGCATGAGTCGGGGCGACATGGTCTAAGGTCGCTCGCTGGCTTGAGCCCAAGGTCACTGGCTCAGCTTGAGCTCCCAGTCAAGGCACATACGAGAAAGCAATCACGGAACAACTAAGGTGCCACAATAAAGAGTTGATGCTTCTCATCTCTCTCCCTTCTTCTCTCTTCCTCCTCCCCCACCCATCAATAAAAAATAAAATAAAAACAAAAAGACTTCTAAATTTATCTCTCCCCATGCTACTTTCCTACAGCTGTATATCCGCATTTATTACTCTTGATTTCCGAGTCTCCGAGCGGTGTTCCGCTCCAAATCCAAAATATCCAATATATTCGAAGTCAGATTCATTCCTTTTACCCCGAAAGCTGTTTTCCCTCCTCTGCTCTCTACTCTGGCGAGTGGCCACACCGTCTTCCCAAGTCATCTGAACTTCTCTCTCCTCCCACCCGGACCCCACACCCCCTCAACCACCACGGCCCCCTTCGCGGGGTTCTCGTGTGTGCCCTCATTCCCATCCCCATTGGCACTGCCTTGGCTCAGACCCTCCCCAATGCGCACATTCAAGATGGCCACAGCCTCCTGACCAGGCTCCTTGTCCCCAGTCACCCTCATTCAAGTCGTCTAATGCTTGGCTGCCTAGACTCTCTCTCCCCAGCAGTCTCTCCATACATAACATCCCTGACGTCCAGACTTGCATGGCTCCCCAGAAGGCACAGATCAGGCTCCAACTTGACAATATGGCCCCGCTGGTCTCTGCCACGTCATCTGCCGACAACACCCCCTTCCTTCAGCCCCACGGGTGGCTCACGGCAGCTCAGACAAAAGGCACAAACTTTCACACTCTCGTGTTTTTGTATGAGTCTGGAGGGTCCCCACCCACCCCCACCCCTTTGTCCATCTGGCAAAATTCTATTCATCTCCTAAGGCTCGACTCAAATGTCACTTCTCCTGTTTAGTCTTCCCTGATCCCTCGCCCCACGCCGCCCCCCTCCCTCGGAATCAATCACTCCCTGGTGCTCCCACAGCGTTTGGTGCCAAACCTCCAGCATGGCGTTTATCAAGCTGGAGCGCGGTTCGTTATTTACTCATCTGTCTCCCTTCCTAAATTATGAGCTCTGTGAGGAGAGAGGCCACATGACAGTCATGTTTATACCGCTGGGGCCAAATAAACAGAGCTCAGCGTCTGCTGGGGAACAAGCCCGCGGTCCATGTTTATGAGACGGAGCCAGGGAAGCCATGGAGCTTTTTCAGCAGGACAGAGAGACAAAGTGAGAGGGGCCCTGAACATTTTTATTTTGAGATTTTATTTTTAAGCAAAAGAAAACTGCTACCTGCCTTTCAGACAGCAGCAGCAAAGACTGATACCATCCCAACAGACGGAGAGAACATTACTTGACAGGGAATTTCGTCACAAAAACACCTTGTAGCTCATCCCCAATATCAGAAGGATGATGGGGTGTTTCTTGGTTGAAAAGTATGTTTAAAAAAAAGGAGATGCTTGAATACTGTCCTTCTGAGGTGAGGGTAGACTTGAAATGTGTTGTTGTTTTTTTAAAATAAATATTTTTCTCCATAGTCTTTCAAGATGGTAGTTAAAAAATGAAACTTGTCAAATAAATGCCACCTTACTAGGTTAGATGTGTCGTATAAAGATTTTTACCAAAAAACTTTATAGTTGCTTCTAAAGATCTAAAAATATTGCATTTTGATCCCCCAAGGGAGATGGAGTTCATTATTAAATTATGATAATACTGGCCCTGGCTGGTTGGCTCAGTGGTAGAGTGTTGGCCCAGCGTGTGGAAGTCCTGGGTTTAATTCCTGGTCGGGCACACAAGAGAAGTGATCATCTGCTTCTCCACCCTTCCCCTTCTCCTTTCTCTCTCTCTCTTCTCCTCCCACAGCCATGGCCCAATTGGTTCGAGCACATCGGCCACAGGTGCTGAGGATGGCTCCACCTTAGGTGCTAAAAATAGCTTGGTTGCAAACATGGCCCCAGATGGGTAGAGCATTGGCCCCAGAGGGGGGTTGCCAGGTAGATCCTGGTCAGGGCGCATGAGGGAGTGTGCCTCTCTATCTCTCCTCCTCTCGCTTGGAAAAAAAAAAGGGAAAAAATATGATAATACTGAGGGGGGCACAGATAATCCGTGCTTTTCTGCTCACAAATGTAGTTGAATTGTTAGAGTTCATAGGGAGGGCGTTCTTATCCACTGAATATAGGATTGAAAAGGCAGTGAATTCTAAGAAGGCGCTCACTTTAGCTTTTCTTAACATTTCAAAAAGATGTCAAAATTACTATATAAAATGTTTGTTTTATCTGAAAAAATATATATATATATATATATATATATCAGTGAGTATCACAGACCACAGGGAGGTTTGCAGTCAGGACTAGTGAAAACATTCCCAGGGTGTCAGTGAATTGTGAACACGCTACTATTGTATGAAAGTGTAATTCCTTTGTCAAAACTTTTCCTGGTAATTTCCTTCTGTGATTGTAAAGATGCACAGTGGCTCAAATTTCAATCAGAAACAGCGTCTTTGACATCAGTTCTTTAGAGGCAAAATCTAGCAACAATATGCAGGCTGGATCTCGCTGAGGAGAGGCTGCAGCCGGGGAGATGGGCCCGAGGCCATGTCATTTACGCAGAAGGTGACAAGGTCTGGACAAGGGAAATGACAAAAAGGAACAGCAAGAAATGGACAATTCAAACAGGGAGTCAAAGGAAAACTCCACACGTGTTGGTGGACAGACTAGGTACAGGAGACAGACTGCCAGATAGGGTCACTTGGAAAGTGGACACAATTTAGGGAAGGGGCAATTTTTCATTTCCTTTCAGAATTTTCTCCAACTTCAACATAGTTCTGAATAACAGCCCCAAAGAAAAACCATACCCAAGATCACGATCTATGGATGTACACCTACTTGCAGCCATCTTTACTAGATAGCTAACTTCTTCAGCCCCATACCCTGTCCTATTCTCCTACCCGTCCCCATTCCCCACCTGCCCATCTGTCCTTCCTGCAAATACGGAGTACCTCCTATGTGCCAGGCCCTAATCCAGGGGTTTGGAATTGAACAAGTTGACAAATACCTGACCTCAGAAAGCTAATACTCCAGTGACAATAAACGTCTAAATTGTGCCCTTTGCAAAGTAAATACTCAAAATAACTGTGTTAAATTGAATAACCTTTATTGTGTATTAGTCCAGAGCAATAAGAACTCAGACAAGGAAAATATCTTACATATCAGTTAAGGAAATGCTTACCAGAGCATCTTTCAAATCTACTGCAGTCAAATATTTTTCTAATTCTAAAGAAATCTCATGTTACCCATATTCATTGCTGGCCAAATTCACCAATAAGAAGCTTTAACATTAAATTACAAACTTAACCGAACAGTCCACATAAAAGAGAAGTGCATGGTGGAAAAGGTCATGAAGTCATTATTTTGGCCTCCAACGTACATTTAAGTAATCCCAGTGTTCTATTCCTGAGAGTCATGCAGGCAATCTAAAATCAGGCAAATAAAACTAAAGGAACAATTCTTTAAGTGTGACTGTCACCATACCTGAGGAGGGGCAGGAAGAGGTGATACACAAAAACAAGATTTGTAAATGAAAGATGAATTAACCACAGTGCTAAATTGACGGTGACTGAGCGCCATCTGCTGGTTAGTGATTAAAGTTCAACTACAAGACGTTAAAATAATCCAGTAATTACCATGTATTTGCTACATTCATAAGCATTTTGTTACTTTATTACACAACGCCCTCTTGAAAACATGTTTCAAAACAGAATGAGCAAAAGTCAACAACATGCTCACATATGATGAGGAGCTTCCTAGTGCCAGAGCTGTGCCTTTTTGACACTTTTAAATAAGGAATGCTCTTCTACACCTTCCGCTTTCTCCTTCACAACCAAACACGCTCACTCGACAAGGCCAGTGAGAGCGACCGAGGTTAGCCATCGGCACCCAGGCAGTGGGTCTGCCCAATGATTCCGTCTTCGTGTCAACTCTGCTGGTTTGCCCCTATTTAGCCCGTTTGTTTCCGTTCTCACTCATTTCATAAAACCAGGTGCACTAAAATAAATACACAATAACTTGTGCAAATTAATAACTGTTCAATGGAGAAACATACAAGTCTAGAGAAACAAAATTACTGACTGGTAGGGAGTAAAATTAAACACTCTACAGTGTTTAAACTCTAGCATCAAAAATTTTACAGTAGAATTTGCTAGCTGATATACAGAAATCCAAACCCGGCATTAAAAGACTATTTAAGGGTGTCAAAGAATAATGCACATGTATCCAAGAAGCACAAAAGCCAGTAACCACCTGTGCAGTCACCACTTCCACCCCAACAACCTTGCTTTTCATTACATCAATTAACTGAATTCATATTTTAAAAACCCAAGTTGATTAGATGGGAACCCATGCGTTCCCTCTGCAGGCCGGCCCGGGAATCTGTATGCTCCCTCAGGTGATGCTTATGCAACCAGCTGGGAACCTACATGCCAATTACCACGCCGACGACTGGTCTAGAAAGAGGAGGATTAGAGAAAGTACACAAGTAAGCAGGAAAATACATGTTGTGCAAACCTATTCACTCTACAAGGGCTTTCTCAAGTCCTGTTGCTCTCGTGGTCTTCTCAACTTCCTTCCCCTCACATGGACCTCCTTTTTCTACCGAGATCCCTATGGCTCCTATCATACAACTTAGCACCTAGTTATAAACTAGCCTGCACTGTTCTCTGATTATTCTGTGCAGGGTAGAAAGACCTCCCCAAACAGCAGGCCAGTTCTGGCTTTCCCTCTGCGAAGACCAGTGACAGCAAGTGTTCAGTATGGTTACTAAAGCACTTTACAAAGAGAAAACACACACTTTCACATATATGGATCTCGTTTGAACTTCACACTAGTTTGAGGAGTCATGATTACCTTCATTTCACAGAAGATGAAACGGAGTCAAAATTCAAAGCTATGTCTTCTGATACTAAGCCCTTTTTTCCTGCCGCTGAATAATACGTGCAAAGTGAGCAGCACACTGCAGGAACGAATGCAGGCAGGTAATATCATCTACTAGGCGTGATGAACAAGGAAAAGAAAAGGACTCAAAACCAGTGTCAGAGCAGACGGGAAGCATTACAACTTTCAGGAAACAGACACACAGTCCCTGTTAAATTATGAATGCCCACACCTTTTGTCCCAGAAGCCCCACGTTGGAGACTGTCCTAGAGAAAGAGAAACCACACGTTCTCTATGGATGTTGGCTGCAACATCGTTTTGTAATGACAAAAATAAACTAAACAACCCAATCTCCATCCCATGGGGAGTGGCTGAAAAATGATGCATATTCATATTGTGGAATAATGTAGCTACTGAAAATGATTTGGTTAGATCTATTGATTTGGGGGAATGCCCAAATTTAAATGAAAAAAGAAAAAGTAAATTACAGAGTATGTATAGTATAACTCTGTTTTCATGAAAAAATAGAAAAGGGAAACTCACATCTATGTAAATATACTTGTAAGTATTTGCTTAAGCACAGACGAGGGTGGGGAAAGAAAGCCCCCAACAGTGGCCACTGCTGTCTTTAGAATGGCGCTGCAGGAGAGAAGCCATCAGCCTTGGGCTTGTGCCCCAGGACGCCCTGACTTGTTGTGATAAACACCGATCACGTTGATTATTTGTTACAACTCCAGTACAGATGAAGCGTTTCCCCATGAGCAGCTGCAACAGGGGAGGGAACAGAGGAGGGGAACAAACGCCCCCACAAAGGTAAAACATAACCAGTGAAGAGTACTAAAAAGAGGCATTGAAAGCAAACCTTCTTCTTTCAAAATTAACAAATGAACCAAACACCAAAAAGAAAAACACCAAAATTAGACACCTTTCTCCAGGGGGAGAGAGAGGATGGAAGACAAAGCTATGACAGGGAAAGGCCCGGAAGGAGGCTGAAAGAGACAAAGAAACCAGACGAAGGGCCTAGGGCTGGGGCTGGGGTTGGGGCTGGGCCGCAGGTCTGCGGCATCTGGGACAGGGAAGTGGGAAGTGGCCAGCACGTCTGCACGTGCACAGAGCAGCGGGCAGAAGCCCAGCAAGTGCGGAACAGTGAGTCGGGCCCTTTTCTAAAATTAGGCAGGACAAGCATCTTAAGATTCTCTCCTCACACTCAAGGAAGAAAAACGCGAATTTTCCAAAATCTAGAAACTGGGACGAATGAGCTGAGTAACTTTCCCTTTCCGTTGACTTACATCTCCATCTTGTGGTCTGAACATAGATGTTCTGAACACAGCTCTTAGTGTGAGTGTGTGTGCTTGTATGTATAATGCATGTATGTATGCACATGTGTGTGGTTAAGTGTATATATGGTTATATAGATATACATATATAAGTAGACTTACAAGTATACATGGACAGTGTGTCTGTAAAGTCATGGTGCACTTTTGACCGGGTGTACTTTTAACAGGGACAGAGAGAGAGTCAGAGAGAGGGACAGATAGGGACAGACAGACAGGAATGGAGAGAGGTGAGAAGCATCAATCATTAGTTTTTCCTTGCCATTGCGACACCATAGTTGTTTATTGATTGCTTTCTCACACGTGCCTTGACCGCGGGCCTTCAGCAGACCGAGCCACCCCTTGCTAGAGCCAGCGACCTTGGGTCCAAGCTGGCGAGCTTTTGCTCAAGCCAGATGGGCCTGCGCTCAAGCTGGCGAGCTCGGGGTCTCGAACCGGGGTCCTCCGCATCCCAGTCCGACGCTCTATCCACTGTGCCACTGCCTGGTCAGGCTGACCGGGTGCACTTTTAAAGTGCACCATGACTTTACGGACACACTGTATTATATATTATACTTATATAATCATACATTATACTTACATATATGTATCCATGTATGTTATAAGTATACTAAACGCATACTTATATGAACCAACAGCCTTGGTGTTTGGAGATGACACAATAACTGATTGAGCTAACCGGCCAGGGCCACATATTTTTAAATCCAAGTACAACATATAAACAGAAAACCATAAGTATAAATATAGCTCAGAGATAATTCGCCAAGTGAACACCCCCAGTAAATCACTAGCCAAGGCAAAGACGGAGCAGTAACAGAACCCCTCATGTTCCCTCCTAGTCACTAAGTCCCCAAGGGACACACTTGTGATTTATAACTCCGTCAGTCAGCCAGCCTTTACAGAAATGGAGCCGTGCGCTGTGGCCGCCTTTGTCTGGCTCAGTTCCTTCAGCCCTGTTTGAGCGATTCCTCCAGCACGTGGCGTGCAGCTGTGGCTCACATCTTCTCGTCTGCTGGACAGTGTCACTGCACAGAGATGCTATGCTGCATCCGCCCACTATGGCGCAGATGTTCTTGGGGTGTTTCTGGGTAGGACGATTAAGAATAATGCCACTACAGTTTTGTGCATGCCCTCATACACTACAGTTTTAGGAGATACAGTCAACCAATTGTCCAGAGTGGTTGTACAATTGACAGTCCCACCAGGGATATAAGACAGTGGTTCTTAACTTTTTTTGAGGTACCGAACCTACCAGTTTCATATGCGCATTCACCAAACCCCTCTTTAGTGATAAATAAAATATGATTTTTTATTCCAAATTCAAGACATAGGTATATGTTTTTTTACTGGTGCACACAATGAGCCGTGCATGAACATCACCTTGCTCAAAGAACAAAACCAACAAAGTGCATAAACTCACAACAAATGACGGTATTACTTTATTCTGGCCTCCGCGGCAGAGGCTTCTCTGAACCCGAGACCGACTCATCGAACCCCCAGGGTCCGACAGGACCCAGGTGAAGGACCACTGGTATAAGAGAACCCCAAGTCACTCCAACATCCTAGCAGCACTTGACTTGTCTGTCATTTGAATTACAGCCATTCGGGTAGGTGTAATAATACAACATCATGGTTTTAGATTGAACTTTCTTGATGACTAGTAAAACTGAACTCCTTTTCACATGCGTATCAGTCACTGAATATTTCCTATGGCAAAGTCTAGCTTCAAGTGTTTGGCCTGTTCGCTTCCTGTGTTGCTTGACCATGGAGTTCTTTGTGTATGCCAGTACAACTCCCGAGTCAGCTCCATGTTCTGCAAATATAGACTCCCATTCCGTGGCTTGCCTTTTCGCTCACTTTGTGATATCTTTTAATAAACAGAATTTCTTATTCTAATGGAATCCAACGTCTCGTGTGCTCCCTTCACACTCGGTGCTTTGCCTGTCCTGCAGAGGAAATCTTTGCCTACCTCAAGACCATAGACAATCCTCTCCTATGTTTTCTTCTAAATGCTCCCCAGTTTTACCTTTCACACTGAGATCTACCATCCTTTGGGAATTGGTTTCTGTGGTGGCTGAGGGCACCCGAACAGCTACACTAGCATGGTAGCTAAACCAGGCCTCACTAGGTTGGGCAGAAGTGCTGAGAACGATCAACACCGTCTTCTTGTTCAGACCCTTTACATGCTTTTAATCTTCCTCTCTGCTGCAAAACCCTCCCCCTGTAGTCCTCATTACATATACCCTTTTGCACTTAATTTCTCCTCCGTTGTGGAGTTTGTGCTCTTTGCTATGTTTCCCCTATCTGACTGAACTCCTCAAGAATGAACATTATGAAAGATGAACGAATCCTGCCTCAGGTGTCTCCATTATCTCTGGATCCTAAACTGCTGACTAAGCAGGCAGCCTCAAACTGCTGACTAAGCAGGCAGCCAGGCTGTACCAAAGCACTTACTGTTCCATCAAACTACCTACTCAGCGAGGCATAGACAAAGCTATGTTTCCCCAAAAACAAAGACTACATTTCCCAGCCTCCCTTGCAGCTAGGTTGAAGCCATGTGACTGGTTATGGCCAATGAGCTGTACGTGTGAAAATTCCAGGCTGTAGCGTATTAGAGGAGTGCTGAATTCTCCACACCCTCTCTCTTCTCATTTCCTCTCTCTTCTCATGTCATAGTGAACATGGAGGCCGCGTGCCAAGACAGCACAGCCATAAGCTGGAAACACCCGAACTCCCCGAGTCAGGGATATCTAGAAGGTTGATGTCCTGGAGCACCAGCAGACTTTAAATGAGGTCAAAACCGCCCAGGTCTGTTTCATTACCACAGCCTGGCCTATCGTATCCTGCCTCAGCCAACCTTTCGCTCAACAAAAATCAACTGAGTGCCTGCCAAACACCCAACTCCGTGCTAGGTGTCATGGAAGATATAAAAAACAGCATTGGTTATTATTATCATTTTTTTCACTGAGTAAATACCTATCATGCACTGTGCCAGGCTTTGGTCCCCCGGGAACTAGCTCCCTGCTGATATTCTCTCAAAGCACGACACACAGTCCTCTTCTGTGGATTCTCTCCTTTGCATCCGGACATAGCTCAAATGCACACACTAGGGCTTCCTGTTTTGGTTCTCCTGCTGCCACATATCCAGTACTATTTATTGCGTAACGCATAGTAGGCGCTCAACAAATTCCGACTTTAAAGAAAGAAGGTTTCTATCTACCACACATTTTTGCTTCCTTAACTGTATTTTATTAAATTAGCAGGGAACTTTAATATTCTTGACTATACTTGATGCCACCTTGGTTGAACTACCCTTGTGCTCATTGAACCAGAGAGAAGAGCAAAGCTTTCCTGATTCCAGCACATCCTTTACGTATTAAAAAAACTAGGAAGTCAGTGAATTTCTGGGAAGTGAGATAAAGTATTATGGTGTATCCATGGTCTCCCAGGCTGATGATGCAGCTGCATATTTCGTAGCAATTTCCTACTTCTAGAAGAGTAGGCTGGTCATGTGTTTAACATAACTTTAAACAGTATAAAGTATAAATCAATGATTCTTTAGGAAATCCCAGTATTATCTGCTACAAATCATGCTTCTTATAAACTGAGCTTTATTTTGCTAAAACATTCAATGATTTAAAATGGGAGAGGGAACGTACTTTTAAAGTGATCTTGAATATAAATTTTCCTTTTTTCCTACCTTGGCTGCCAATACAGAGACATGACATGTAACTTGGAAATGTTTTACTTTTTTAGCAGCTCAAAGAAAAAGCAAATCTCTAAAATTAAATTTGAATGAAATATTTCTATCTCTAAAATGAAATTTGAATGAAATGTTTCTATTTCATTATCATCTTCTACTCTTCTGATTTTGGCAACTGGTTTGCTTGTTAATATACCATTCTTGACACAAAGCTACCCTCTTAACCACTAAATAACTTCCTATTTCCTATAATCCTCAATACAGTTGGTGGTGTGAAGATTAAAGGTTCACCAATTAGCCACCCACTATCACCAAGTTAATCACATAATCTTTGAGATGGTCACAGAGCAGTGGAGTATGCAATGGTATTTTTTTTCTCTTTACAGACAAAGATTTAACTAATTGTGAGACTTAGCAATGCGCTCAAATGTAAAGGGCAGTAGGGTTTTCATTCCAAAGCTGTGTCTGTGCTTTGTAAATCACGGCTTATCCTCTGAGAGACACTGTTATGCAGAGACTTCTTTAACAAGTTTCCAAATGCCCTAAATTAGTCAACCATTGCCTATTTAGACTGAAGCCTCACATCAAGGCTTTCTGCTTGAGAATAATGACCAGTAATCCTCAAGGTAAAGCTAAAATCCTGTCACATGACAGCTACACATTCATTTATGTGATTGCCATGTTAATAATGTGTGTCTAAAGGAAATGCTAATCCCACCTGAAGTTCGACAAGACTCTTCTCTCCTTAATAAGGCCACATATGAGCAGGAGAAGAGAGGACTCCTGGGGATGAGGAGAAAGAGGGAGGAGGCAAAGGGTTTGGGTGGGAAAGAGAGAGGAGGAGCACACAAAGGAAACAGGAAAGAGAGAGGGGTCAGAGCTCAGGACAGTGAGGATCAACAGGTGTCAAATGAGTCCTGGTCAGGCCCACTGGTCTCGTGGGACCGCTGTCAGTTATCCTGGGGCTTTGACATACTGATGAGCAGATTAACCCCAGCTCTCCAAGAGCAAGTGTGTTGTGCTGGTAACCTAGCATTAATGACAAGTGCACCACGGAGAGCACACCTATGGCATTTTAAAGTTCTGATAAGGTTTTCTGGCCAATGTGTTTCTGTAGGTCATGACCTAAAGCCATGATGGCGAACCTCTGACACACGTGTCAGCACTGACACACGTAGCCATTTTCAATGACACGCGGCAAGAAGTATGAGGCCGCATGTCGAGAAGGACATTTCATCCTCGGCTCCGGCATGGCCAGGTGCAGTAGCCGGGGATAAAACACTTGCTGTAGTGTAGACACTCTGTGCTGGAGGTCTGTAGGCCAAAACAACAGAACTCTGGCACAGAACATCCAGTTCTGGGACTTCCGGTTAGGCCGTTTTTCTCCAAGTGACACACCACCCGAGTTCTGCTTGGCTTTGTGGCGAATTTTGACACACCAAGCTCAAAAGATTGCCCGTCACTGCCCTAAAGGAAATACATATGCCACCATCACTGCCCACCCCCATCCAGGGACAAGGCAACCCACACTGATATAAAGAATTACTAAAGCAAACAAAAATGTGGGAGGAGCCCAGAGATTAGAGAAGCAAAGGAAGAACGTTGTTGGCGCCCAGAACTAGTCATTGACCGCGAGGAGGACTGAGGAAATCCTTGTGAGTCCTTGGAGGACGTACGAGGCACCGTGACCAGCAGAGAAGGGAATGCTCCAGAGACAGAGCTGAAAGGTACCCGACGGGTGGCATCAGAAATGAGTACGCAACCTGACAGTCAGGAGTCAAGAGGGCAAGGCTGAACTGAAACGAAACTGGTCGTGTCTACAACTGAATTCAGATCCTCAGAAGGCAAGGTCCAAGCAGAATATTAGGGTATAAGGAGCTGGGGAAGGAAGAGGAGGCCTCAAGTGTGGGGTTTAGGGATTAAAAAAAAAGGAGGCAAAAATACCACTTTGATATAGGCAGATGAGTAAAATCAAAGACCAGGAATCTGGCCTCAAATCTAATCTACTTCTTTTTTTTATTTTTATTTTTAAATATGGGAATACTTTTATTTTTTTTAGTTTAATTTTATTTTATTTTATTCATTTTAGAGAGGAGACACAGAGAGAGAGAGAGAGTGAGAGAGAGAGAGAGAGAAAGGGGGGAGGAGCTGGAAGCATCAACTCCCATATGTGCCTTGATCAGACCAGTACAGGGTTTTGAACTGGCGACCTCAGTGTTCCCAGGTCAACGCTTTATCCACTGCGCCACCACAGGTCAGGCTCTAATCTACTTCTGACAAGCTACTTTAACTTGAACGTTTACTCATTCACTTGTCCGCACTCACACTGTTTGACTTTAGTAAGTCTACAACAGTGCGACCCTCCGACACGGTGCGACCCTCCAACACGGTGCGACCCTCCCCGACACGGTGCGACCCTCCCCGACACGGTGCGACCCTCCCTGACACGGTGCGACCCTCCCCACACGGTGCGACCCTCCCCGACACGGTGCGACCCTCCCCGACACGGTGCGACCCTCCGACACGGTGCGACCCTCCAACACGGTGCGACCCTCCCCACATGGTGCGACCCTCCCCGACACGGTGCGACCCTCCCCGACACGGTGCGACCCTCCCCACACGGTGCGACCCTCCCCGACACGGTGCGACCCTCCCCACACGGTGCGACCCTCCCCGACACGGTACGACCCTCCCCAACACAGAGGGTCCCTCCCCGACACGGTGCGACCCTCCCCGACACGGTGCAACCTTCCCCGACAAGGTGCGACCCTCCCCACACGGTGGGTCCATGCTCTCTGAGTGTCCGTTTCACAGCCTTGAGCACATGCCCAGGGGCTTCCCTGCACGGTACTGGAGGATGAGCTTGTCTAGCACACATTTCCTCATTGATCAGCTGATGGAATGTCTATAGGATCTGAACTTCTGGGGCTATTTATGGGCTGAATTGTGTTCCCACAAAACCTTTTCTGTTGAAGTCCGAACCCCCAAAACCTCAGAACAGTATTTGGAGATAGGGTCTTCAAAGAGGTTATACAATCAAAATAAGGTCATTAGAATGAGCCATAATTCATGTGACTGTTATCTTCATAAGAAGAGGGCATTTAGACAGACACAGACTCTCACAAAGAAATGACCACGTGAGAACAGAGAAGCACCTATGAGTCAAGGAGAGAGGCTTAGCACGATCCTTGCATCGTGGGTCTCAGGAGGAGCCAGCGGCGCTGCTGACACCTTGATCCTGGACTTCTAGACTGCTCGCAAAAGTTAGGGGGTATTTCAAAATGAATATGAAGCGATTAAAAAAAAGAAGCATTTGATTTTTTTTTAATTAAACAAGAGCATCAGAAAAGCAAACGACAAGTCAAAGAAAATTGTTCAATTATGCAAATGAGTACAAAACCAACTGTTAGCTCATTGGTGAAAAGGCACTGTACAAAAGGCTGGAAGTCCTGGCGTGTCCGCACGTTCCCTGACCCCCGCCCTAATGTTTGTCAGCAGTGGAGATTCCAGGACTATGAAAAAATGCATTTCTGCGGTTTGAGCCACCCAGCCTGAGGAGGCTGGGGCCAACAGGAAACTCGTCCTCTTCAGCTGCCCCAGGGAAGAGGTGTGCAGCCCTGGCTGCAGGATCCAGTGGGACCCGCATGGCCCCTTCCCACTCTGTTGAACTGTCTGAGGCGGGACCTGGTGTTGCATAGCCAAGGTCAACACCTCAACACCACTGCCCTTGGGAAGTCATATTATCCCTGACTAGGAACAAGCAGCCTCTCCACAATGACTTCACCATCCTTGGTGAAGAGAGAGGGAGTTGCTATCCTACGCGCCTTTTCTTCTGTGATTGTTCCCAGCGGTGTTGAGGGAGTTGTGGACACAGAGGGGAGGGGGACTAATTCTAAAGATGTGACTATTTACAGTTCATTAACCTCAACCTTGGAGAGCTGGGCCACTTCCCTGGGTCCTCCAACAGAGCTGGGTACAGAGCAGATGTCACCCTCCCCGCCCAGAGGGATCACTCACTGGTAAAGGACATGAAGAAGATTTCAAATGCCACACTCCTCCACCTCCATGAGCCACTGAATCTTACCAGGACACATTATTTTAATGTGACAATTGAAAAAAAATCCCCAAATAAGTATGTGACTTGAGGAGTTTAAATGGCAACTAACACAGCACATAACAGCTCAACCAAGGAATGCAAAAGAAATGTTATGGCTTTGCCTGTATTCTACCTAAACATCCTCACCCTGAGATGGGATTCGGCTGAACATACCCACTTTGCTGAACCAAGAAAACGAATGGAAACTAACTTGAATAGATACATAGGGAAACACTATCAGCGAACAGAATATATTTTCCTATTTAAAGGAATGAAGCCATTCACAGAACAGCTGTTCTCTCTCTCTCTCTCTGCAAATAAACCTTCACCCACCATGTATTCCCTGAAAATTAAAACATCATACCTGATGAGATCTGGCTCTGCACCCTCGTTTTTAAAGGATGCCAGCAGTAGTCTCTCTCGGGTTACAAGGTCATCCAATAGGTTCTGTCTTCGGTCCCCTTCAAGCTGTGTTCTGTAGACATCTCGTTAAGGTCCAACAGTCGGTGAATTACCTCATTTTATTTATAACGTTATTTTCTTTATTTTTTACAGGGACAGAGAGAGAGTCAGAGAGAGGGACAGATAGGGACAGACAGACAGGAACGAAGAGAGGTGAGAAGCATCAATCATTAGTTTTTCATTGCCCTTGCGACACCTTAGTTGTTCATTGATTGCTTTCTCACATGTGCCTTGACCGCAGGCCTTCAGCAGACGGAGCAACCCCTTGCTGGAGTCAGCGACCTTGGGTCCAAGCTGGCGAGCTTTTGCTCAAGCCAGATGGGCCCGCACTCAAGCTGGCGACCTCAGGGTCTCGAACCTGGGTCCTCCGCGTCCCAGCCCAACACTCCATCCGCTGCGCCACCGCCTGGTCAGGCACCTATAGCGTTATTAAGTGAGCTGTCCGAGTCGGTTGTGGCTGTTACGGACTCTAATCAATCCTATCCAGAAGAGACTAAACCACCCTTCTCCTGCTCTGACCTTCAACTTCACTGATCTTTAAAGTAAAAGAGCTTCATAAAACCATCACAGGGGACCTACAAACACTGACACAGACCCATCACATAAATATTATTTCCTTCCCAGTGACCAGCACTGAAATAATTATTCCTGTGCAGGACAATATGACTCAGTCGTTCCTTAACTTCTGAATATAAATCATGATCAAGTGGGATTCATTCCAGGAACACAAGGATAGTTCAACATATGCAAATCAATCAATGTAATACACCACATCAACAAAACAAAAGACAAAAATCAAGAGATGCAGAAAAGGCACCCAATAAGATGCATCAATTCATTATCAAAACACTCACTAAAATGGGCATAAAAGAAAAGCACCTCAATATAATAAAGACCATGTGTGACAAACCATCAGCTAATATCTCACAAAATGGTGAAAAACTGAAAGCTTTTCCTCTAAAATCAGGAACAAGACGAAGATGCCCACTCTCTCCACTCTTATTCAACACAGTGCTGGAAGCTGTAGCCAGAGCAATCAGACAAGAGAAAGAAATAAAAGGCATCCATATCGGGAAAGAAGTAAAGGTATCACTTTTCGCAGATGACATGGTCCCGTATAGAGAAAACCCCAAAGACTCTACCGACAAACTATTAGAAACAATAAACAAATACAGTAAAGTCGCAGGATACAAAGTCAGAATACAAAAGTCTACTGCTTCCTTATATGCCAAAAATAAAACTTCAGAAAATGAGCTGAAAAAAGCAATTTCTTCTATAATTCTAACAACAAAAACAATAAAATATCTAGGAATAAACAAAGGATGTGAAGGATCTATATACTAAAAATTACAAAACATTTTTTAAAGAAATTGAAAAATAAGACAGAATGAAATGGAAAAATATTTCACATTCATGGATCAGAAGAATCAACATAGTTAAAATGGCTATATTATTCAAGCAATACACAAATTTAATGAAATTCTCATTAAAATCCCAATGTCATATTTTTAAAGAAATATTACAAAATATCACCAGGTTTGTATGGAACCATAAAAGACCCTTAATAGCCAAAGCAATCCTGAGAAAAAAGAATGAAGCCCAAGGTATCAGACTATCTGACTTCAAATTTTACTACAGCGCACAATAATCAAGACAGCACGGTATTGTCAGAAAAACAGACAAACCAACTAATGGAACAGAATCAAGAGCCCAGAAATACACACACACACACACACACACACACACACCTTCTCTGACCATAAGGTTCTGAAATTAAAATTCAAATGTAAAAAGGAAGTGAAGACACCCACAAAATGATAGAAGTTAAATAACATATTTCTAAGACATATATATATACATATGCAAATAATCCTTGACAAAGGAGCCAGAAACACACAATGTAGAAAAGAAAGCCTCTTCAATAAGTGGTGCTGAGAAAATGGGAAAAAGACTTAAAAGTTGACTGCAGTTTGTGCTACCCAAAAATTAAGTGAAAATGGGTCAAGGACCTAAATATAAGACCTGAAATAATAAACTCCATAGAAGAAAACATAGGTACTAAATACTAGTATGGACTTGGCCATAGAGAACATTTTGTGAATTTGACCCCAAAGGCAAGTAAAGTAAAGATAAAAATAAATGAATGCGACTCTCTCAAACTAAAAAGCTTCTGCACAGCAAAAGAAACCAAGCTCAAAACAAAAAGGCAGCCAATCAAATGGGAGATAGTATTCACAAACAACAGTGCTGATATGGGGTATGGGATTCATATCCATTATGTAAAGAAGTCACAAAGCTCAGCAGCACAAAAGCAATGAAATGAAAAGACAGGGAGAGACCTAAACAGACACCTCTCCCAAGACAGACTAATGGAGCACATATGAAAAGACGCTCATCCTCACTAGCGATGAGGAAAATGCAAACCAAAACTCCAGTAAGATTCCACCTCACGCCTGTTAGATTAGCTATTGTCAACAAGACAGGTAACAAGTATTGGAGAGGCTGTGGAGAAAAAGGAACCCCATTCACTGCTGGTGGGAATGTAGACTGGTACAGCCATTATGGAAGACAGCATGGTGGTTCCTCAAAAAATTAAGAATAGAATTACCATATGACCCAGCAATTCCTCTACTGGGTATTGACCCCCAAAATTCGAAAATGCTGGTATGTAAAAGCACATGCACCCCCATGTTCATCACAGCATTATTCATGGTGGCCAAGACATGGAAACAAACAATGTGCTCCTCGATAAAGAAGATGTGGCATGCATACACAATGGAATCCTACTCAGCCATAAGAAATGATGACATAGTGACGTTTACAACAACATGGATGGACCCTGAGAACATTATACTGAGTGAAGTAAGTAAATCAGAAAAGCTAAGAACTATATGACTTGACACATACATGGGATATAAAACTGAGGCTCATGGACACAGACAAAAGTGAAGTATTACCGGGGGGTGGCGGTGGGGGGTAGGAGAGAGGGAAATAAAGAGGGACAAGTATATGGTGACGGAAAATGATCTGCTTTGGGTGACGGGCACACAATGCAATCAACTGTTCAAATACTATAGAGATGTTCATCTAAAACTTATGTGTTCTTATGGATCAATGTCACCTCATTAAATTTAATTTCTAAATTTAAAGAGATTTTTGTATTTTCCTATGTATTTATATATATATATTTGCTATATATAAATACTTTCATCATATATATACTGATGTATATACACTCACATACATACAGTATATGGTTATTGCTGTGCGTGCCTAGGTGCCAACCCTCAATGCTGTGGACCGTGAAGAATGAGCTGGAATAGGATGGGGATGAGGAACAGAGAGCAGAGTCACTGGTAAAAACTACCAGAACCAAGTGTATAGGAAGGAAGTACTTCTAATTAAAAAAACGATAAAGACAAGTTTTAAAATGTAGCCGACAGTCATTACAGATTTAAACTAGCTAACAATGGACTGAGTTAGTTAGAGACCACCCGTATCAAGAGCAGTAAAACTTGGCCACTATGTTCTGTCGATTATAACTGAAGGTCGGAATCAGGACTGCTAGGCTAATGCCAGGGGAGGCCTTAGCGGCCCCGATTCCAACGTCCCTGCTCTGCTGACCAGAGAGGACTGGGCCCGGGGTTGCTGTCACTCGTCTGGCAATGGCAGCGCAGGGCCAGAACGGCTCCTTCCGCTCTACATCTTGGCTTTCCCACCACACCGGGCTGGGAAACGTTTGCTATCACGGTGAAAAACAAGATTTTAACACTAAAAACTAAAAAGAACCATGTAACAGGTTATAAATCAAAACTTTTCTGGTGACATAGACACAATCTTGTCTTTACTTCTGTCACATTACTAGGCACCAATGAAAACTGTCACGGACAGGTGCAGGGTGTGAGAAGCACTCCACTCCTAATGAAGCCACAAGGGACTATCTCCTGAGTCTATTCATTTAGCCTCTCCACACCTACATTGCTTCAGGTTTGTTATAAGGTGATTGCTGCATCTGTCCAGCCATCTACCTCTCTATCGACCTACCTTTTTTCCCCCAAAAAAGTAATAAAGTGGAGAAAAGTTATTCATACATTTTAAAAAACTATTCTGCAGAACTTCCCCCAAAACACAAAAATATTTTTTGATCACGAATCCCTTTTAAAGAGATTTTTTTTTAATTCATTGAGAGGAGGGGAGGCAGAGAGACAGACTCCCGCAGGTGCCCCGACTGGGATTTGGGGCGTTGCTCTGTTGCTCAGCAACTGAGCTCTTCTTAGACCCTGAGGCGGAGACCACTGGAGCCCTCCTCAGTGCCCGGAGCCAACTCATTCCAGTCAAGCCATGGCTGCAGGATGGGAGGAGAGAGAGACAGAGACAGAGACAGAGACACAGAGAGAGAAGCAAGAGGGGGAGGGGTAGAAAAGCAGATGGTCGTTTCTCCTGTGTGCCTTGACCAGCAATCAAACCGGGGACATCCACATGCTGGGCCGATGTTCTACCACGGAGCCAACCAGCCAGGGCCTATAAAGAGATTTTTAAAGTATCTTTAAAGTAGCAAAGATGCTGCCTTTGAGAAGCCAAGCTTCAGGAAAAGTCAATCCTGTGAATGAGCTGAGTACTACCTGAAGTTCCAAGGGCAACCTCCCGTTGCCCACCCCTCTCATTGGGGGGGGTTGGGGGCGAGACTTCTAGGTCCCACCTCAAAGAAGCACTGCGAACAGAAGTTGACGTTCCTCCCCTCCCTCGGCAATGTTAAACTCAGGCTGCAGGACTTGGGTTCATGAATTGCAAACTAACCAATTCAAAAGCACAGAACCTCCATTTTAATTTTGCATTTATTCTTGCAAGGAGAAAACTAGTTTGGTTTTTGTGCAGGAAAGAAATAACATCGTCTGCCTAACCTCCGCGAAGTTAACTGTGCGGAGGGCATTTTCAGAGGACTTATCTTTCTGGCAACTCCTAGCGTTCCTTGGAAAGTTTCACAAATTCAGAAGGGCACAGATTCACTCAGGAGAGTACCATAAACTCTCAACTACCAGACACAGTAAGGAAATGTGGCATTCCAACAGTCACGTTTAAAAAATCATCCAATGTTAATTATGCCTCTAAAAAAAAAGGATGAAAATGTCACTCTATTGGCGATTTAGGGACAGAAATTCTTCTAAGAATTACAGCATCATAAAGTGTCCCTAATGAGCCACAGGGAACACTTGTTCCATCGTTGTGACGATTAAGAAGGCAGGATTCGGACTGCAAACAGGGTCTGTCCTGGCACCAGAGCTACATGCCAATTAACAGGGAATTCTAGTTGAAGACGTGCCAAGTGACAGCTGACTGTATTATTTCTACCAAAGTAGAATCCAGCTTTTCCACAACTGGCTTCAAGGCCAGATGGCCCTGCATGCGAATCTTAGCTCTTCCATTTCCCAGCTGTGGGGTCCAGGGCAGGCTACTTAAGATCTTCAAGATTCTTCCTTTTGGTGGAAAAACTCCCCCGCTGGAAGGCTGGATTCTCTTTTCAACTCCATCAGTGACTTGGGGTGCAAAGCTCAGCCTGGCCTCAATACCCTTTTGGAAAGAAGGGAAGGAACCACGCAGACACTACAAATGTGCGGTGACTAGGGCTGACAAGTTGCCATCCGATATGTGATCAATCTGGAGGACAGCTGCTCTAGAATTATTCAAAGTATCTGGGAGGAGGAGGATAAGGGGAAGGGAAGGTGCTAGGGATGGGAAAGAGAATTAAAAAGAGGCCTTTATAACATAGAACCTGCCTCCTCCTTTCCATTCAAAAGAGTCTCCCTGAAAATACAGGTTTTGAGCGCCACCTTGGGGTGGATTATCTAAATTTCATGCTTGGTATTTGGTTTCTGCTCCACTAGAAATAGACCAAGTTGTTTGAAAAAAAATACATAGGACTTTAAAGAAATCTGCTATATTCCAATTGAGTTTTTTTTTATTTCTCCTAGGAAATTCTACATTATCCACATTAAGGTCCTTAAATATTTTTATAGTGTATTTAACAGTTCTGTTTGGGATTTTTAAATGCCTAAATGCATTCAGCAATTCTGACATCACCACAAAACCAAAGGCTAAGAGATTTCAAAAGATGGTCAGACTGAAAGCATGTAGAAGGACAAGGTCAATTATAACTGTAGAATGCTTAGTACTCTCCATAATTAATAGCTACCAGATATTATTAATAAAGAAAAGTAAAACTTCTTTTGCGCCCTATATGTTTAGCACATAAACGTTATAACATGAATAAAAAAAAGTTACCTTAATGGAAGTTAGAGAAATGTATAGTTGTTAATACTGCATTGTGTGACAATACTTAGTTACCTTTGTAATATATGTGCTTTTGGTAACAATAAAACGAATTTGTATACCTTGACCTCATGTGCAGACTTCCTATCACTCAGTACTAAAAATAGAGAAAAGAGCCTTACCAGTTTGAAATGACTTGAGGTCTACAGAGTAGGACTTGCTAATTTTGATTAAATAAAAGCTCTTTATGTAACAGAATAACTGGCAGGAATAAATGATATGGGACGGAGGATAAAGTTACAACATAAATGTATCAGATTTGCCAAATGTGTTAAAAAATAAGATCACACTTGCTTATTGAAATTAAACTTTTTGTTGAGGCCCCCCTGGCCAGTAGAGTGTCATCCTGAAACAAGGAGGTTGTGGGTTCCATCCCCAGTCAGGGCACACATGTGATGCGACCATCTGCTTCTCTTCCCCTCCCCCTTCTCTCTCTTTTCCTCTCCGACAGCCAGTGAATTGATTGGTTCAAGAGTTAGCCCCGGGCACTGAAGATAGTTTGGTTGATTCAAGCATCAACCCCAGACAGTTGCCAGGTAGATCCTGGTCAGGTGCATGTAGAAATCTGTCTATCTCTCCTCCTCTCAATTAAAGAAACAAAAAAGCCTGCATAAACGGGGGGGCAGGGGGGGGCAGGGTGTAGTATAAAATGGATCACTTAAAAACTCCAGTGACTCCAGAAGCAAAATCACAGCTGAGAATTTCCACGGAAGTGCCCCTGTGGGAGCTGTGGCTAACCACCTCCGAGGCCGTCTGGACAGACAGGTAGCGGTGCAGGGCTCTGGGTACACAGCACTCACAGAAAGCACGGCTTCCTGCGCTGGAAAGGTTACACCCAAATACGCGAGCTCCTTCAGCGCGTCTTGCTTCGCCAGCACATTTCACTGTAAAGCACGTAATAGACACTTAAAATAGAAATCAAGATTATAGGCAATATTTTGGAAACCAGGTCTTCCTCAAGCTGTGGAAAAATCTGGGTGGTCCAGATTCCTTCCTTTCGTAAAACAAGACTTGTTTTTCCTCACACTCTAGAAAAGACGTGGAAATGTTTACTTGGATACATCTGGTGTGTTGATACAGCTCTTAGCAATAAGTCCTTCAAAAGGGCGGTCTTTTCCTTCAGGTTCTGCAACAAAACTCTGATTGTCACGGTCAGCTGCAAGGAAAACAGAAACACATCCTAAGTGTGCGAGCCCAGACGGACACGGTCTACTGAACTATTACATAAATGTTCACTTACGTGCTACGATTCCATCAGGAAGGGCTGCGAGAAACACTTAGCCAGCCTCCCAGGGACAACCTCAGGGCCAAGGGAATCTTAAGGGGCACTCTACGGGCTGACCAGATGGTGAGCCAGTCTATATCTGAATACTGACCGGAAACTGTCACCTGTCACTGTGCCCTCAGAATCTACAGAATTCTGTCCCGAGAACCGACCCTCTGATCCTGTCTCCCAGGGAGCCGTGCAGGAAATCGTGTCCCCGGGGCTTCATTCTCCCCAGTGCCAACGCCAGGATACATTCAACCCGGCCTCAGGTGACAAGGTGTCAAGTTGCCCTGCCATCCCCGCCAGTCTTCTCTGAACACACGGGTATACTGTAACTCCCGTGGAAGTTTCACAGCAGTGTGCTCTTGCTCTACGAGAGGAATGTGAGCCGTACATCCTCTCTCTCCAGGACTGGGTGACTGTTTCCAAGCATTCTACAAACCCACAGGAAACTGGTTTGTGACTCTAAGTGACACTAAAGAATGGAGGACTGGTGGGGACAGGCCATCTCAGGCATTTAGAAATATGAAAAATAAAACTGCCCATGTAAATGAAACACAGTCAGCCAGGGATGGAATCAGAGATATGTTTAAAAAGTCAGACTATTGCCTGACCAGGAGGTGGCGCAGTGGATAGAGCATCAGACTGGAATGTGGAGGACCCAGGTTCGATACCTCGAGGTCACCAGCTTGAGCGTGGGCTCATCTGGTTTGAGCAAGGCTCACCAGGTTGAGCCCAAGGTCGAGCCCAAGGTCGCTGGCTCGAGCAAGGGGTCACTCACTCTGCTGTAGCACCCGGTCAAGGTACATATGAGAAAGCAATCAACGAACAACTAAGGAGCAGCAACGAAGAATTGATGCTTCTCATCTCTCTCCCTTCCTGTCTGTCCCTATCTGTCCCTCTCTGACTCTGTCTCTGCCACACAAAAATAAAAAAAGACTACCACAGGTTTCTTTTGCTATCTTGTTAGAAGTAGCAGGTTTTCCAGTGGAAGCAGGGGTTCCCTCCTTAGATTAACAGCAGGACCCCAGACACTGGCCAAAGGCTACATGCAGGAAGCAACCCTCAAAGGCATTAACAGCCAAGAAAAGTCTAATCTTAACTATTCTAATACCTCTGGGAACCACAGAAAAACCTCCCACCACGTTTATAGGGAAATGTCAAGGGGAGGGAATTCCTCTTCACCCAAGAAGTAAAGAATAAACAAACAAAAAAGCAAAACACACACACACACACACACACACACACGCTTTAGAAGGGTCTACAAAATTAAATACCAAAAGCACTCAAGAAATGACAGAGTATGTAGCCATTAAAAAGGTATGATAAGCCTGACCAGGCGGTGGCGCAGTGGATAGAGCATCGGACTGGGATGCGGAAGACCCAGGTTCGAGACCCCGAGGTCGCCAGCTTGAGTGCGGGCCCATCTGGCTTAAGCAAAAAGCTCACCAGCTTGGACCCAAAGTCGCTGGCTCCAGCAAGGGGTTGCTCGTGGTCAAGGCACATGTGAGAAAGCAATCAATGAACAACTATGGTGATGCAACGGCAAAGAAAACTGATGATTGATGCTTCTCACCTCTCTCCGTTCCTGTCTGTCTGTCCCTATCTATCCCTCTCTCTGACTCTCTCTCTGTCCCTGTAAAAAAAGTAAATAAATAAATAAAACATTAAAAAGAAAAAGTATGATAAAAATCTAAATTGTTAACATAGAAAGATATCCATCACTATTTATTTGTTTGTTTGTTTGTTTTTATTCAGTGAGAGAAGGGGAGGCAGAGAGACAGACTCTCTCATGTGCCCCAACCTCGGCACCTGGGGCCAACTTGCTCTAATCTAGGCAAAGCTGCAGGAGGGAAAGAGAGAAAAAGAAAGAAGGAGAAAGAGAAAGAGAGAGAGAGAGAGAGAGAAGTGAGAGGGGGAGGAGCGGAAAAGCAGATGGGCACTTCTCCTGTGCGCCATGGCTGGGAATTGAACCTGGGACATTCACATACTGGGCTGACGCTCTACCACTGAGCCAAATGGCCAGGGCCCATCATAATTTATTAAAAGAAAAAAAAAATCAAGTTATAAAACAAAATGTCACTGCCTGACTAGGTGGTAGCGCAGTGGATAGATTATCAGCCTGGGACACTGAGGACCCAGGTTCGAATCCTGAGGTTGCCAACTTGAGCACACGCTCACAAGCATGAATGCAGAGTTGCCAGCTTGAGCGTGGGGTCGCCAGCTTGAGTGTGGGATCATAAACACGATCCCACGGTCGCTGGCTTGAGCCCAAAGATCCCTGGCTTGAAGCCCAAGGTCACTGGCTTGAGACCAATGTTGCTGGCTTGAGCAAGGGGTCACTGGCTTAGCTGGAGGTCCCAGGTCAAGGCACGTATGAGAAGCAGTCAATGAACAACTAAAGTGACACAACTATAAGTTGATGCTTCTCATCTCTCCTCTCTCTCTCTCCCTCTCTCAAGTAAAAAAAAAAATGGCAAAGGACAAGAAGTTAATTAACAGAAAATTATATACTGTATAGACAGTGCTTAAGCATGTGAAAACACATACGTCAGCCCTGGCTGGAAAGCTCGGGTGGTTAGAGCATCGTCCCAAGGTGCAGAGGTTGTTGGTTTGACCCCTGGTCAGGGCACACACAGGAACCGATCAATGTTCCTGTCTCTCTCTTTCTCTCTCTCTCTCTCTCTCTCTGTCCCTCCAACCCTCCCTCCCTATCTCACTAAAACCAATAAATATTTAAAATTTTTTTAAAATCTCACTCGATTGATAATAGGGAAAATTCAAATTCAAACGATACTGAAAGATCATATCTCACTTATCAGACTGGCAGAAATTCAGAAGACAGACAACTCCCTGTTGACCAGCCTGTGAAGAGATAAACACTCTCGCACGGGGCTGGGAGGGGGGCCGAAAGGGACAGCCCCTGTGGAGGGAATTCGGCAGCAAGTAAAAAAAAAAAAATCACATATGCCTTGGTTCCGAGAACTCACCCTTAAAAGACAGTCGTCCAAATACAAAGGTAAAAAGCACAAAGCTATTTATTACAGCGTTATTCACAACAGCAAGAGACTGGCAATATGCTAAAGACCCATCACTATGGGACATCTACACACTAGAAGACTATATAACCCTAACGAACTAACACGGAGAGGTTTCTACCATATACAGGGGGTCCCCGGGTTACGACAGTCTCGACATACGACTTTTCGAGTTTACGACACTCACATCCATACAAATGCTAAGAAATTGAGATGGGCGTGTTTTGGCTGACACCCTTATTGCCATACTTAGGGACTTCGTGGGTGAACTAGTTTGGTTGTGTGGCGGAAGAATACACAGTAACACAGCTCATGAGTGAGGGAGTCGGGTCCCCCAGTACGCTCACCTACGCCATTTTAGACTGTTAAAAGCACAAGGGTTCCATTTGTGTTAGGCTAGGCTATGTTTCGACTTACACCAAAATTTGGGTTACGTCACTGTCGTAGAGATGGAACTGTGTCATAACCCGAGGACCTCCTATATTATTAAATAACAAAGAGCAAGATACAAAAGAGCATTTTGTTCTAAAGAAAGAGAAAAAATACACGCACATGCACACAGATGGGTATTTCCGCAAAAAGTAACACAGGAACAAGAAACCAAAAAGTAATAAAAATAGTTACCTGTAAGAAGTAGGTGAAGAGGAGTGTACTTTTATATATAATTTTGAATTTCTTAATAGTATAAATGTTTTACATATTTAAAATTAAATCAACAATGTGTCTGGGGGGAGTAAACCCTAAAAATGAATATAAATATAAACAAAAGACAGCATAAGACAAAGAAAAAAAGAATCAATTTTTAGACTTTTAGATGTTAATGTATTAAAAAAGAAAAGACTATTATTCCTCCGGTGATAATGGATACTCAAAAAATAAGGACATTGCCTTTGGACCTGCAAAACCTAAAAGACTTACTATCTGGGTGGAAAGTGTCCCAATCCTAGAACTAGAGTAAAACTGTTAAAAACTTTTACGGTAAAAAACAAAGAAATTAAAGAGATGTCATGTTTCATTTGTCTCAGTGATTGAGTAACAATGAAGTGTTTGGTTGTAATATCAATTCAATAAATATCAGCGACAGGCCATTGTGCGCGCGCACACACACACACACACTCAGAAACGGGAGGGTTTTCAGACCTCAAAGCCGAAACAAATCGTTTCAAGCACTAATCCTCCCCTGCTCTGACCTTGGTTGTATTTTCACCGTTTCTTTCATGCCGGTTTCGTTGTTGAATTTTCTCAGCAATCTCCTGTGCAATCTGGCAAGTAGAATCGTAGGTAGAGAACCTGCATCAGTCACAAAGGGTGGAAAATGTTAAGGATGCTTTAAAAGAAATTCCTGCATTATATATTTATATATTATATATGAATATACATATTTCATGTATATAAAGAAAAAGAACAGGTGATACAAAATAGGAGGGAGGCTCATAAGGAAAACGGGGTCCCGGTCCAAACTTCGTTACATTTCCTCTCTTTCTTCTCCATACTGTCACCGAAGAACAGCTCAGCGGGGGCATCACACTCCCCGACCACAAGTTATACTACAAAGTTACAATAATCAAAGCAGCATAGCACTGGCAGAAAAACAGACCCACAGAATTGAGAGCCAAGAAATAAACCTACATATAGTGGGCCACTGATATTCCACAAGGGAGCTAAAAACATACAACGGAGCAAAGAAAGCTATTTGACATCAAACACAAAAATTAATTCAAAATGGATTCAAGACCTACATATAAGACCTGAAACAACAAAAATACATAGAAGAAAACATAGGCACTAAACTTGTGGACCTTAGTCTCAGAGAGTATTTTATAAATTTGACCCCACAGGCAAGGGAGGTAAAAGCAAAAATAAATGAATGGGACTATATCAAACTAAAAAGCTTCTGCACAATCCCTCAACAAAATGATAAACAACCAACCGACTACGAGATGTTTGCCAACACTATCTCAGATAAGGGGCTAACATCTAAAATATATAAAGAGCTCATACAACTCAACAAAAAACAAACAATCCGATTTAAAAATGGCCAGAGTACCTGAACAGACACTTCTCCCAGGAAGATACACAAACGGCCACAGAGAAAGGAAAGGGGCATAAAGACGCTGTACTGTACTCTGTACTGCGTATTCTTCCGCCACACTCTACCACACGAGTTCGCCCACCTAGTCGTAAATACGACGCTAATGGTGTAAGCCGAAACACTCACATCTCAATTTCTTTAAGTCTTTACAGGAGTGAGCATCTTAAACTCTAAATGTCGTATGTCGAGACTGTCGTAACCTGAGGCCCCCCTGTATTCCACTTTGTATATATTTTTTAACCTTCCATAATGAAATTTTTTAAAAAGTAAACTAACCAAAAAATAAATATCCATTGTTCATTAATTCCTTTTTTTCCCCTGTATTAACAAAGGTAGCATAAAAGTAAGTTTAACAAGAATCTAAAACTATTAAGGGTTAACTGTCATTTTTCAGAAATGGTGTATCATCAACAAATAAGTTGCCCTAGCGGTAAAGCTAATTAACTTTAGCAAGAGCCTGCTGAGACAAGAATCAGTGCCTAGTTCTACTAAGCAGTGCGCCTCCCACTTGCTGTGACAAGCCATGAAACAGTAACTGCTGTATTCCATTCCTAAGCACCAGAGCACCACTCAGGACTGAAGCATCATTGACCTGGGATTTTCAACAGCAAGTAGGCAAAGCCAGAGTCAAGTCTGTTTTTACAGGCTGTTCAAAGTCCCATTCCATTACTTTTTCTACCCTCCAGATGGGCAACCCATTCTGCAAGGTAATCGACAGCACAGCCAAGTTCCCCCACTGCTTCTTTCAATTGTCAAATGAGAAAGCCACGGAGTCGAGCTACTTGGGAGGAACAGGAAAAACTATGTCTTTCAACACTATCTGTGGAAGCGGCCTCGGGTCCAGCAGTAGCTTCCATCTAGCTAAGCGGAGAATCGGGGTCTCTCCCTTATCTCTGAGCTTTATGTGTTACCTTAGGCGTAAAGTGAGGGAGTTAGCTTCCAGGAGGTGGAGAGCAATTTAGCAATGTTATCAAGGGCCTTAAAAACGTTCAGCACCTTGGATTCAATCATTTCACTTCTCAGGAGTGAGCCAAGAAAATAAGAGATGGAACAAAGGGGTAGTCGTCATAATCATTCAAAACATAAAACAGCTTGACCGGCGGTGGTGCAGGGCTCTGGGGGCCCAGTTTGAAACCTCAAGGTCGCTGGCTAGCGCATCGACTCCTTGGCTGGAGCACTGGCGTGCCAGCTTGCACAAGGGATTGGGGTCATCAACATGCTCCCAAGGTCACTGGCTTGAGCAAGGTGTCACTGGCTCGGCTTGAGTCTCCCAGCGAAGGCATGTAGGAGAAGCAATCAATGAACAACTAAAGTGAAGCAACTACGATTGCTGCTTCTCATCTCTCCCCCCCACACACTCTCTACTTTCCTGTTCTCTCTATCAAAAACAAAAAGCAAAATAAAAATAACCTAATATTACAAAAAGGTACAAAGAGGGGAATAATTAAATAAATATGATTATTCATGGAATTATTATGCACCATAGAAATGTGTTTTCAGCCTGACTAGGCGGTGGCGCAGTGGATGGAGCATCGGACTAGGACGCGGAGTACTGGGACCAGAGTACTGGGACCGGGTTCGAAACCCTGAGATCGCCCGCTTCAGTGCAGGCTCATCCGGCTTGAGCACTGGGTTGCTGGCTTGAGCGCGGGATCCTAGACATGACCCCATGGTCACTGGCTTGAGCCCAAAGGCTGCTGCCTTGAAGCCCAAGGCCGCTGGCTTGAGCAAGGGGTCACTCGGTCTGCTGTAGCCCCCCGGGGTCAAGGTACACACATAAGAGAAAGCCATCATTGAACAACTAAGGAGATGCAATGAAGAATTGATGCTTCTCCTGTCTGTCCCTAGCTGTCCCTCTCTCTGACTCCGTCTCTGTCAAGAAAAAGTGTTTTCAGTAAATATTTAATACTAGAGAGAAATGTTGCCTGTTTATAAACATGTACATACACACTTATATAGATTATAATACTAAATTCATTTAAAAAATCAATAATGGCTATGAGTCCACATGATAGAGTTAAAGATGTCATTTTTTTTTTCTTCTGCAAATATTCAGTATTTTCTAAATTTTCTATCAGGGTGTATACAATTGTTAAAAAAAAAAAACAGATGGAAAATTTAATGTTAAATCAATTAAATCACTGGTTCAGGTAACCTAGATTTCAAGTAGCGCTAACTTTACTCCTGCAATCCATTCTCCTAACGTCCTGATTTAAGCAATTATAAACTGTATTTAAAATGCCAGCATAGGGCATATACTGCGACAAGAACTTTACAGAACTATAATATGTTTTAATTGTTAAACAAGAGGCTCAAGTTCGATGTGCTGTAGCAATATGCTCCTTGGGAGATGAGAACTTGTATCTTTTTCCCATCATTCAGTCCTTGGGGATCTAACTGTTGAATAAATTAAACAATTAAACAGCTCTCGTTTTACCGCAACTGTTGTTCCTGGAGAAAAGTCTTCATGATACTGACTCAGATAAGGTTAAAATCCCTTGTAAACAAAATGCCTAATTTCCCTCCTACATAAATTCCTACAAGTTTTCTGAAGGACCCACAAGACGCAGGTCCTAGGGCGAAGTGGTCATTCACTGGCTGGTGACCACGGATTCTGAAACGCGGTGTCTCCACCTGTGAAACAAGGGGGTTCCCCAGAGGGGCCGGCATGAGACAAAAAGGTCACGTCTCCTCCACTTTCGCAGGAAGCCAGAGAAGCTGGCATTAGCCAGCTCCACGATCAGCAGAGGCGGGGAGTCCCGGCGGCGAGAGGCAGCCGAGAAGGGCTGGAGGAGGGCTCCGATTTCAGCAGGAGCCCCCAGCTCCGAAGGGCTCACCGGCTCTTCTGCCCCCGCCATCCCAGCAAACCCCGAGGATGGATGGATGCGGCAGAGTCCCCGCCCGCAGGGGAAGGGTCCCTGCTGTCCTCCGCCTCTTCGTCGTCCCCAAAGGCCTTCCGCCGCAATGCTCAGCGATCGCCTGCTCCGCCGACACGCGGCCCACCCTATAGCTGCCCCATCCGAAGCCGCCTTCACCTGGGACTCACCAGGGGTCCGGAGCCATGGTGTTGTCTCGGCTGGCACCTCGGACACTTCCTGCTTGTGGCAGCTGACTACGGCGGCCCGCGCGGCTCACATCCCGCGGTTTGACCCGAACGCGACTGGAACCCGGAGTTTGCAAAGTGAATATGCACTGAGTCCTCAAAATTGTATGATGCAAGAAAAACGCTGCCGGGGACAGTAGGTTGGAGCAATGTGCTTCCGCCAAGAGATGCGAACAGCTCCCTTTAAGGTGCACTTAAAATAAAATTGTTGAACAAAATTTAAGCAGTTTCTGTGGAAGTGGGAGCGCCTCAAAACCTCCAGCAGTTGACAGAAAAATTTATCCTGCTTCGAACAAAACGGATTGTGGTGATAATTGCACAACTGCATAAATTTATTAAAACTCACTTTAAGTGAATTTAATCATATGTAAATTATACCTCAGCAGAGCTTTAATTTTTTTCTATATCTAGCTTCAAACAAGGGGTCTGAATAAGTATTAATTATATATTTTATATTAATTATATTACTTTAGAGCAGTCTTCCCATCGGAAGCTATCCTCTGTGTTTCACTAATTTTTAAATGCCATTAGGTGCTTGATTATATAGTTACCAAAAAGATTACTGACTCTTTACATAGGCGAAGAAGCAATGCGTTCTGTGCATTATGTGCCTCCTAAATTTCCAGAGAAATAGGGAAAAGAAGCCCTCTCTAGTTGCAGAAGAGCACGCAAAACAATTTGAACTCGGGCTGGGTTGAGCGCGGGCGAGGATCTGATGCGCATGCGCATACGTCCGTTACCATAACGACTAGAAGACGCTGCCTGTCTGGAGGCTGAGAGGAAAGTGAGAGGTGTCTCTAAGGCGATGGAGGACGAAACAGCGCTAAAGGCCGAGGTGGCCGAGCTGGAGCTGGAGGCTGTGATCGGCTTCAATGGTGAGGCCGTGAGCATGTCTGGGCGGTGTGGTTTGGGAACCCCAGGATGTGCAGTGCCAACAGGATGATCGCTGGAAGTTAGTGTGGGACTCTGGCACGAGCCTTGGCCGGGGTCAAGCACCAGCTTCTACACAAAAGCCTTAGAGAGTCACTTCCTCGCTGCAGGTCTCAGTGAGCGGGATGGTTCTTGCCAGCACCCAAAAGAACCAAATGCCTCACCGGGCAGTAAGGACGGAGTAAGGTTGTAACCTTCTCCCACCAGGTCAGCTCCCTTCTTGGCTCTAAGCCTCCCCAGCCAGCTCGCAAAGCTGTCCTTCCCTCGGTGGCCACTGGATTACCGAGCCCATGATGGCCCCTAGGGCCAGCTAACTTCCAACACCCCAGCTCACGTATAAGTACGAAAGAGCTGAGAAGGCAACGCGTGTTTGAGCAACCGCTTTAGGGGACGATCTTGTGCTCTAACCCGAAAGGATTCTTCTGGTGAGGACTTCGGACCACGATCGAATTCGGAAAGGACGCCAGGGGGAGCTGTGGAGGAGAGATGCTTTGATCAGATGCTCTCGGTGGTTCTGCTCAAATCCTTATTTGGGACTACTTATTATTTTGAACATTAACGGGGGGAAATGATGTTTTGTCTTTTTCTAAATGATGAGAACAAGTAACGAATTACATTTTAGAAAGGCAAACTTTTTAAAAGTGCATTGTGAGGCCCGAGAGCTTTAAAATGATAAAATCGTACATATAGAACAATCAATGATCAAGATTTTAAAATCATTCTAGAACAAGGCTCTTGACTCATCTTCATTTTAATTTCACCATCCCTGAAAGAAAGCGGGCACATCTGAGATAATCTTCTAGTCACATATGCATTACTTGGAACCATCATAGGCCAAGTACTATGCTATTTGCTGAGAATACAAGGACAAATTCATAACCATACTTAGGAAGAGTTTTAAAAATTAAAAAAATACAGTGAAACTAAAAATAAAATCAGTCATCATTTTTTTAAAAAGGAGACTAAAACAATGACTTTTTTTTTTTACTTCTCATATTGGCAAAAGCTAAAAATATTAATAACAGTAAGGTGGCAATAAGAAATGATTACTATTTCCAGGCATATAAATTCTATAACTTTTGTGGAAGATACTTTTGCAACATCTATTACAATTTCTTTCTTTCTCAAGCCAGATGAGTCCAAGCTCAAGCCAGTGACCTCAGGGCTTCAAACCCTGGTCCTCAGCAGGCCAATGCTCTACCCACTGCAATACCACCTGGTCAGGCATACTAACTAATGCTTATTTCAAAAGTGTTCTCCTTCGTAATAAATTTTTAAAAGTTACTAGCCACTTCTACACTTTATTATTATTATTAAATTTATTGACTAATTAAATTTGGAGAGAGACGAACACGTTGATTTGTTGTATCACTTACAGGGTGGAGCAAAATAGGTTTACAGTTGTTTGTATGGGAAATAGAACAATGATTAATACATAATAATACAAGAATAAACTCTGTTTTTTCACATACGGCTATAAACCTACTTTTGTCCCACCCTGTTTTTATACATTCATTGGTCGATTCTTATATGTGCCCTGCCTGGGGGATTGAATCCAGAGTTTGGGCCTCTTGGGGCAATGCCCTAACCAACTGAGCTACCAGGCCGAGGCTTATTATCTCTTCTCTCTCTCTTTTAGGACATGTGCCCACTGGTCTGCAATGCCATCCTGACCAGGAGCATCTGATTTACCCGTTGGGTTGCACAGTCCTCATCCAGTCAATAAATACCAACCAACAGAATTTCCTGCACGGGCACGGCAACAACGTCTCCTGTGTCGCCATCTCTAAGAGTGGCGCTTACATTGCGTCGGGACAAGTCACATTCATGGGCTTCAAGGTGAATGCACCGAGAGTAACTCACTGTGAACTGATGTAGCGGCGCCTGGCTAGCAAGACTTCCCACTTCAGGGTAGCCCCGTGCGGAGGCATGATTTTACCCTTCCTCTTCTCCCTCTTGACTTGTCTTTGAACTCATTTTCCTCTTCTCGGGCTGAAAGTGAAGGAATCTGGTGTTTTTATACCAGATGACCAGATGTTGCTGCTGGTGACAGATAATGCTCAGGAACAAAAGTTACTGTTGGAAACCGCTTCTACTTTGTCACTGTCGGAAACCGCTTCTACTTTGTCACTGTCATGTTTGCAGGACATGATGTAATTTTTTTAAAGTGAAAGGTGGGGGGGGGCAGGGAAGCGGGAAGGCAGAGAGACAGACTCCCTCATACGCCCCAACCGAGATACACTGGGCAAGCCCCCTGCAGGGCAATGCTCTGCCCATCTGGGGCCACTACTCCACTGCTTGGCAACCAAGCTATTTCAGCACCTGAGGCAATGCCATGGAGACATCCTCCAGGGCCAGCTTGCTCTAAACATTGGAGCCATAGCTGCAGGAGGGAAAGAGAGAGAGAGAAAGAGAGAAGGGGAAGGGGGAGAGAAGCAGATGGTCACTTCTCCTGTGTGCCCTGACCAGAATTGAACCCGGGACTTCCACACACCAGGCCAAAGCTCTACCTCTGAGCCAACTGGCCAGGGCTATGAGATACTTCCTGGAAAAGTGACATTATTGATTATTCTTCCCTGAGAAGGAAGGGTAGCCATCTCCTCGGGTCCTCTGATCCTGTCTGTGATCTGACTGTGTATCCCTTCTCCCAGGCAGATATCATTCTGTGGGATTATAAGAAGAGGGAGCTCATGGCTCGGCTGTCCCTCCACAAGGGCAAAATCGAAGGTCTGGCCTTCTCCCCAAACGACTTGTACTTGGTCTCGCTGGGAGGCCCAGATGATGGAAGGTAATGGACTAAACTAAAACGAACATTTACTTCTTTCCCAGCAGGCCTGTTTGTAGGCCTGTCAAGCACCCTCTCCCCTCTGACATTCCCTGTTGGCCCATGTGTATTTGAGTGTGTGTTGTGTGAAAGTCTATGAGGAAAATTCCACAGGACAGTGCTTCTCAACCCTGGCTGTACGGTGCAATTCTGCTGGGGAGCTTTAGAGAATTATTAACGTCCGGTTCCCCCTTCAGAGAGTCTGACTTGATGGGCCTGGGCTTTCAGAGTAATCAGAGCTTCGCACATTAATGTGCATATAAATTCAAGAACCATTGCTTAAAAAAAAAAAAAAAGATGACATGATTATTATATTAGTACTTCATTCTTTTTTATCTTTTTTTATTTTTTATTTTTATTTATTCATTTTAGAGAGGAGACAGAGAGAGAGAGAAAGGGGGGAGGAGCTAGAAGCATCAACTCCCATATGTGCCTTGACCAGACCAGTAAAGGGTTTTGAACTGGCGACCTCAGTGTTCCCAGGTCGGCGCTTTATCCACTGCGCCACCACAGGTCAGGCAATACTTCATTCTTTTTATTGTCACAGAGTATTCCACTGTCTGGCCATACCACTTCTTCTTCCTCCGTTCATCAGCTGATGGATTTTGGGGTCTTTTCCACTGTTAGACTATATTATTAATAAGGCTGCAATGAATATTCAAGTATAAGATTTTATATGTATGCATATTTTTATTTCTCTTAGATATAAGATACTTGGTTTTAAGAGGTTTGGTTTGTTTGTTTGTTTATTTGTTTGTTTCTGGCTTATCTAGTTATCAGTATCACTTTTTTAAGTAATATGGCTCTCAATTTTTCCACTTTAGATTGTATCTATTAATTTCTCACTTAAAAAAAAAATTATGACTCTTACACTACCTGCTATATTCTCATTCTTGGAGCTCTTGGTGATACCTTGATTTTAGATGACCTTTGACCAACTTTCTACATGACGAAAATTTGGGAAATATGATTAGGCACGTGTGCACACGGCCAAGGCTTGTAACTTTTGTATTCTATTTGTTTAGTACGTCGATTCAGATGTTTAACCTAACACCCTCTGCCTAGCATTTTCAGTATCATCATCCAGACACTATTCGATTTCGAACGACGCGTGATTATACACAGAACGGAGGAAGCGGAATCTAAGGCCCTGTTGCTTGCAGGGGGGGTGCCCACACCAGCATCACTCGTAGACCCCCGCCCCCCGGACCCCACTCCCAGGTCTACTTGAATCAGAAGCTCTAGGGAGGGTCCTAGCAGTCTCTGTCTCAACAAGCTCTGCAAGTGACTCTGATACACGTTCAGTTTTGAGAACACTGCCTTGTGTTGCCCTCTTTATTTATCTATTTATTTTTTGCTGGAATACTTCCTCAAGGAAATTTTTTACGTGCTATAAAGGGGTGGTGAACTTTTATGCCTCAAATGCCTGAAAATGTTTCCCTTTGAGCATCAGACCTGATGGGTACACTCACTGGTTTCTAGCTTCGTAATCATTTGCCTTCATAATGTTTTAAGTGTCACTCATGTGTCTTCTCATATCCATAGTGACTGAGGAGATGTCTTGGGTGGGTGGGTGGGTGCTCAGTGTAATTCTTTTGTTTCTATGTAAGTAACCTGTTTATTTCTTTCCAGAACTACTAAAATCGGTGTTTTTGTTTTGGAAGCCTGTCTTCCCCTGACTCTGTGATCCCTCTCATCCTGGCAGTGTGGTGGTGTGGAGCGTCGCCAAGAGGGACGCCATCTGTGGCAGCCCTGCGGCCGGCCTCAGTGTCGGGAACGCCACCACGGTGATCTTCTCCCGGTGCCACGACGAGATGTTTGTCACCTCTGGCAAGTACGCGTCTGCCGTCTGGGTTTCCAGCATGCATTAGCCACACTCTACTTGCTTATGCAGAAAACACGGTCATTCCAATTTAGGGGAATATGTTTTCACTCCTGAAAACATCTCTTAAAGTCTTTTAAATATAGTCATTTGAAAAATCTGTGCTACCCACTGAAAATATTTCTCTTCTCCGCTAAATCCACTTTCGGTTCTGGTCTGTTTGTTACTGATAACACACCACCTACAATCCGTGCCCCCAGAGTGCCTTGCACAATCGCACAGATTCACTTGCTGGTTGATGTTTTTAACCACCTGCTCTTGACTTAGGTTTCATGAAATAATAGTTTGAAAATGGACTCTTCTAGGAAATTTCAAGTGTTTGACTATTAGTCACAGTAGATCATTTTTAGTAGGGGACCGAGCTGAAGGTCTGAACAGAGGTCTGCCTCTGCTTAACAGAAAAAATTAATTTACAGATTACACCAATCAGAGCCCTGTTTGGAGGCTGAAGTGAAGATCAAACCTATACAAAAGCATCCTATTTTATGTCGTACATCAGATCAAAGGTCATATATCTGTGACTATAGGGTTGAAGCATGTGTTGGGTGGAACCATAGTTTTCAGCCCACCCGTGGTTCCCAGTCTACGAGAGGCACACATTGTTGGTTGCGCATCCAGCCACAGTAAAGCATTGTGCTGCTTAACGCCTGCACTCTTTCCTGTCCCCACCTTGTGTATGCAGCGTGCATTTGTTCCATGGGTCATTCCGAGGAAGGATTGATTCAGAGGCCACGAAACTCACTGGCTGGTATGAGAGCCAGCCCCTAAGGAGCAAATCTCAGCAGGACAGTCCCCTGGTCCTACAGCAGCTGGCCACATCCTACACTGTCGTCAGAGGTTACCGGTGACCACGCAGCTCCTTCCAGGTCTGCAGAGTGGTCTGACTAAGCCCTTGTCTCCGGGGGTCTCTCTGCTCCTCAGCAGCTGCTCAATCAGCGACGTCACCCTTTTCTGACACCTCTCGACAGTGTTTCCCAGGAGTCAGAGCTTGAATTTAAGACAAAGCAAAATTTGGTAGGACAATCTCAACTGTAGACGTGACATTAAGTCGCTACTCTTGAATGTCATGTGACACTGATAACTGAGAAAAAGTCCTCTTGGGTAAGCTATTTGGTGCGGCACCCGCACACTCTGTTTCTCCATGATGGCCCCGGTTTCAGGGGTGTTGTTATATTGTCCCCGAGAGATACCCTGCAAATTCCAATAATTGAGCATCCAGATGACAGCTACCACAAAGGCCACGGAAAAATGGAGAAGCTTTTTTTTTTTTTTTTTTAGTCTAGAAAGTACATTCAAAATACTTACAGCACACTTAACTATGTGCATAACTCTAGGGCTAAAGAAAAAGAAAAATTGAACTTAATTGCTATATTTTTTATCTTTTCTGTCTTTGGATACTAGCTAAAATGTTTGTGATGTTAATATATATATATATATATACAATGATTCATTCAGATGACCTCAATCAACAATGATTGAATATCACCTATCTGCCAACTCCCGTGTTAGGTGCTGATTTTGTGGGACTTTTGTTGCTTAGGCTCCCTCCTCCTGCCTTGAAGACAGGACTCTCCATAATAAAGTCCTTCCCTTTAAAAAATGTCTGCACAGCCTGACCAGGCGGTGGCGCAGTGGATAGAGCATCGGACTGGGATGCGGAAGACCCAGGTTCGAGACCCCGCGGTCGCCAGCTTGAACGCGGGCCCATCTGGCTTGAGCAAAAGCTCGTCAGCTTGGACCCAAGGTCGCTGGCTCCAGCAAGGGGTGGCTCGGTCTGCTGAAGGCCCGTGGTCAAGGCACATGTGAGAAAGCAATCAATGAACAACTATGGTGTCGCAAGGGCAACGAAAGACTGATTGATGCTTCTCACCTCTCTCCGTTCCTGTCTGTCTGTCCCTATCTATCCCTCTCTCTGACTCTCTCTCTGTCCCTGTATAAAAACGTCCGCACAATCAATACTTGAAAGAATCATACCTAATGAACTCTGGCTTGCTCTTCCTTGGTGTCCTCGTTATCTGTATGTTTGTCTAGTCTCAATCTAGTGGAGAGAGTGTGTGTGCTCCGAGTGCGAGGGCCGGGTGTGATTCCTCGCTCTGGTGCGTGCAGGCTCTGCCTTTCCTCACTTGGAGAGTTGGGGGAGCATCAAACATCCCCTGCAGCTAGTGTGAGAATCAAATGGAAGGGCTTTGGAAGAGCACGAGGCTATAACAAACGCTGATGTAGATCTGGTTCTCTTCAGCTTCAAGAAATACAGAAAGAGAAGGCATGACATGATTCTTAAACGGGGGCCTATTTGATTGTGAATTTCTTTTCTCCAGTGGGACAATTCGGGTATGGGAACTGGATCTTCCAAATAGAAAAATCTGGCCAACTGAGTGCCAGACAGGACAGATGAAAAGAGTGGTCATGAGTATTACAGTAAGTATTACTTTAAGTGTTCTTTTCAGTAATTATTAGTAAGGTGACCAACTTTTTTACAATGAAAAGGAGGACAAAATAAATCAAAGAAAACAATATCGTAAAAAAAGGAAACATTTTATTCATTGAAAAAAATAATACACTATAATATGATAAATGCATAATAAAACAATAGTAATATTTTATATTGTAATTATGCTTACATGCCTATTAATTTTTAATAATAATTGTAAGAAAAAAGTACTCATTTAGATACTGATCCTTGACGAATCGTCATGTCAAATACAAATGCATCACATCACACTCAGTGGATCAACTTTGCATCGATTGAATACAGACATTTACAGATTAGTCTTCCAATATCAAAAAGGAGGACATGTACGAGGACACTTTTCGAGGGAGGACGGAACTTACAGAAGAAGAACTGTCCTCCCTAAAGGAGGACGATTGGTCACCTTACTATTAGTACAAGTTCCTGTTAAACGCTGATCAAGATGTGTGTGTGTGTGCGCGCGTGTGCACGCGCATCTGTGTATGTGCGCACGTGCATATATACCTTGGGCTTGGGGTGAGGGGGTGAGGTCTGGACATATGATTGAGGAGGCACAGAGGCTGGAGACTCTCACTTCTGGAACTCCCTTCAGAAGTCAGAGAGGAGTTAGACTACAGCGGGTGGACACAGCTCTGGGTAGACCACGTGGAAGGATGCAGTGTAGCCAGCAAGCACTTCCCTATGCCACGTCTGTTATTTCTGCCACTGGGAATGAGATTCAGCCTTTTCATAAAGAGGAATTATTCACATGTTTTTGATGTGAATTCGTACATGTATGCATGTAACTCTATTCTCCACGGACTTGTTCCTCTTGTCGAATGCATGGTTGCCTTATGACATCGCCTTTGGGAAATATGAAATAAAGCAAATGCATATTCTTTTCGGAGGAGGGCAGCTTTGTCCCAGGAGCCCTTTGGAAACACCTATGGGGTTGGAGCCAGCAGGGCGGGCAGAGTAACATCAGACATGAGTCAGACTTCAAGTGATGGGCACAGGCTAAACGGAGTCTAATATTTCCTCCAGTTCTGAGTTTGGCCTCGAGCTTTTCTGACCCACCTTTGGGTCTGAGAAAGTAGAAGTGGTCATGAGCACCTCTGTAGGTCTGGACATTTCAGAGAAGGCCCAGCTGCTCCCTGACCAGGGCTCATGGACATCGCTGGGGAAGCCCAGGTCTTCAGGTTTCTTTCTCCCTGCACCGCAGATGGCCAGCGATGACAGCTTCTTCTACCTTGGCACCACCACTGGTGATATTCTAAAAATGAACCCCAGGACTAAGCTGCTGGCTGACGCTGGGCCCATTAAGGACAAATACAGCATGGTGAGTAGAGACCGTCAAAGTCTGTCTGCTTCGCTGTTTTCTAATACTTTCTCCTCTTTGCTGCCAGTACAGACTTCAGTTAAGGAAGAGTCTGTGGAGGCGCTGGGCAGATGGCTCAGTGGATAAAGCATCGTCTTAGAGCGCCAGAGGTCATGGGTTTGACCCCTAGTCAAGGCACATAGGAGAAGCAACAAATGCAGTGATGGGCAACCTTTTGAGCTTGGTGGGTCAAAATTTGCCAAAAAACCGAGCATAACTTGGGTGGTGTGTCACTTCAAGAAAAATGGCCTAACCGGAAGTCCCAGAACTAGACGCTCTGTGCCCGAGTTCTGTTGTTTTGGCCTACAGACCTCCGGCACAGAGTGTTCACACTACAGCAAATGTTTTATCCTCGGCTACTGCACCTGGCCATGCAGGAGCCAAGGATGAAACATCCTTCTCGGCATGCGGCCCCATACTTCTCTGGTATGCGGCCGCGTGTCCGAAAATGGCTACGCATGTCAGTGCTGACACGCGTGTCATAGGTTCGCCATCACGGACCTAATGAATGCTCAACTAAATGGAACTAAGTGAAACAATGAGTTGCTGCTTCTCTCTCTCCTCTCTCTCTCTCTTTCTCTCCCTTTTTACCGCCTCTTTCTCTCTCTTAAATCAATAGAAAAAATTTTAAAAAGAAAGAGTGTGTGGAAAAAAGGAAAAGTCTATGATGTATCGTAATACCTAACGTACTTAAGGCCACACCTCAGATTGCACGATTTATTGACTAGTTCCTTCAGCCCTCATCTCTGGTTCACATTCAGGGCAAAGGCATTCCTAGGTATCCTCAATTAGGGAATCAGAACCACACCTTTTGCACGTTTTCAAAGCACAGGGCCCATGGCTTTGTGATTTGTAAGCACACTGGTCCCAGCATTTGGGCAACCCCGTTGCCATATGCAAGGTGAGTGTGCTCTCTGATTTATAAGACTATATATATATATATATATTTCTAATTTAATAACTAGATTTTAGATTTCAGCCTCGGCCAGTGTTCTAAGTCATAAGAAGACCTAGAAATTGTCAATTGTTCATGTTTTCAGAATTCCTGACAACTCTGGTTACACATCCAGAAAGAGACTTTAATATTTAACTAAAATAAAAAGCCTACAATCAAAGATAATTTTACAGAGTGAATGCTGCTATTTCTAGTACACCCAGAAAGTTACAAGGGCTGTTTCTTCTGCTCAACTTTGAATTTGAAAGCTGTCCAGCTGCCTATGTCATGTCTGATAATGAAACAGATGGTTCTAACTAAAGTTAGATTCCCTCCAGCCAATATTCCCAAGAAGCTTTAAAATCACTGTGTTCCGGGGAACATCTCAGAGTTCTCTTAATCTCATAATCACTTGCTATTCAAGCTTTTAAGGTGATGTATAAGAATGGAAAAATGTTATAATGTAAGGAGAGAAGAGTTTAGAAATAATCCCATAGGAGATTAAGATGTAGTCTAGATCAATGTTTTTCAAATTATTTGGGGGGACCTGGCTGGTTGGCTCAGTGCTAGAGTGTCCGCCCAGCTCTGGACATCCTGGGTTCAATTCCTGATCAGAACACACAGGAGAAGCAACCATCTGCTTCTCCCCTCCCCTTTCTCTCCCCCTTCTATCTCTCCCTCTGTTCCCCTCCCACAGACATGGCTTGACTGGTTCGAGCACATCGGAGCCCCTGGCACTGAGGATAGCTCCATGAAACTTCTGCCTCAGGCACTAAAAATAGCTCCTTGCGAGCATAACCCCAGATGGGGGTTGCCAGGTAGATCCCATTCGGGGTTCATGCAGGAGTTTATCTCTCGATCTTCCCTCCTTTCACTTGAAAAAGAAGAAAAAAATTATTTGGGAGAGAGGAATTACAATAAATTAAACAGATGAAGGCCAAGCAGATCAGGTTAAGGGAGGGCAAGGCTGAGGGTCCTGCCAGTTCCGACTCCTGAGTCACCCCCAAAGGGTTCCATAAAATACTACGTGAAAACTGTTGGGTATTTCTGCCTTTCAGCACTTGTGATTTAATTGTCTTCCCAGAAAAGATGCTGGCTGTCTTAGTGTTCTTCAGACCTCTGTCACTTAAGTGCTATCCACAGCGCCTGGGAATATGCTTTCATTCCTAACCATTCAGGTCTGACGGTAAATGTCCCAAAGCAATGATTCCAATCAACATACCTTTTCTACGAGTGAATAGAAAATCATCTTTATGGGACGAAGGGACAGGAGGCATTTGGTTGGAATATCCAGGGATCTTGATACCCATTTTGAAATTCTACATAAATATTTGCTCCACAGTTAAAAAAGTAAAGAATTAAAATGGTTTCAAGTAGACCTATGTGGCACACAGCACTAAAAAGGAAGACGATGATGATGATTGTAGCAATGACATTAAAAACAGTACATGCTCAATGAATGTTTACGGGTCAGACGCAGAGCAAAGCACTTCTGCTGCTTTGTCTCATTTGATCCTTACCACAGTCTGTAACTTTGAGGCTCTGTTGGAATTCTTTACCCCTTCCTTCCCCGAGTCCCTGAAGAAATGCTAAAGTATTTATGAGGGCTGTCTCTTCATTGGCCAGGCGCTGGCCCTTGGTCCTGATGTGGCACATTAGGAGTTGGGGGTGGGGAGAGCGTTCACTTCTGGTTCACCCCTTCATAGTCTTGAGCGTCGTGAACTGACTTTGGAACCAGAGTAGGCAAAATTCAATTGAGAGTAACTTGGAAGAACATAAAATACTAATGTTTAAACAAATGTTTCATAGTATTCAAACTTGATTAAGATACTAGCCTATAAAGTAATTAGCTATATGATTGTTAAGAATTTTATTTATTTACTTATTTATTTACAGTGTGTCTGTAAAGTCATGGTGCACTTTTGGCCAGTCACATGGTCAAAAGTGCACCATGACTTTACGGACACACTGTCATTTATTTTGAAGGGAAAATCTCTACTAATTCCTTTAAACCACTGGTTCTTAACCTGGGTTGTATCGAACCCTAGGGGTTCGATGAGTCGGTCTCAGGGGTTCGGAGAAGCCTCTGCCGCGGAGGCCAGAATAAAGTAATACCGTCATTTGTTGTGAGTTCATGCACTTTGTTGGTTTTGTTCTTTGAGCAAGGTGATGTTCATGCATGGTTCATTTTGTGCACCAGTAAAAAAATATTATACCTATGTCTTGAATTTGGAAAAAAAAATGATATTTTATTTATCACTAAAGAAGGGTTTGGTGAATGCGCATATGAAACTGGTTAAGAACCAAAAAAGGTTAAGAACCACTGCTTTAAACATTCCCTGGTACTGTGTTGGATATTGAATGTTTTCACACTTGTCATTGCTTGTATTTACATTTCTTAATTGAATTTATTGGGGTGAAATTGGTTAATAAAATTATATAGGTTTCAGGTGTATAATTCTTTTTTTTTTCTTTAGTGTGTGAGAGAGAGAAGCATCAACTCATTGTTCCACTGAGTTATTCCATTTAGTTGTGTACTCATTGATTGCTTCTCGTATGTGCTCCAACTGGGATCAAACCCACGGCCTCAGAGCGCCAGGATGATGTTTAATCCACTGAGCCACCCACCCAGGGCCCATACATGATTCTTAATGATGAAACCAGTTGGCCTTTTTCTTGAGACTTGTTTTGAGGTTCTAGCAAGGGAGTGCAGCTACTCGTATGCCCTTGACAGAAGAACGGTCCTCTCCTCTATCGGGGAAGGTCGTCCTCTTCAACCAAGCACACAGCTTAGGGAGGGACGCACATACAATGGTGAGGGAGGAAGGGGACACCCGCCTAGCCAGCCAGATCAGCCAAATCAACCCTGGCGATCAATGGGGTGACATGTCACAGCCAGATCACTCTCACATCGAGTTGACCATTTTCTTAATGCTTTTTTTCCCCTTCTAGGGAGTGTCAGCCATCAGGTGCCTGAAGATGGGGGGTTTGTTGGTGGGCTCTGGAACCGGATTGCTGGTCTTCTGTAAAAGCCCCAGCTACAAACCCATCAAGTAAGTTCCAGACGCCACAGGGTTAGGACGGGGATAGACCCACCAGAGGGAGATTCACTCAGGGTCGGCAACTAAGTGATCTTTTAGAAGGAAGCAAGATGGCGACGGAGTAGGCAGACGTACCAACTTCCAACTCCCAGAAGCAAAGTGGATTATAACTCAATTTTAAGAACCATCATCTGGATAAACCAACTATGAACTAAACTAAGTGGACTCTTCAACCAAGGAACACAGAAGAAGCCACATTGAGACTGGTAGGAATAGCGAAAATGCGAAGAGGGCTGCCCAGCTCCCCGGAGCAAATGGCAGCCCGGAGAGACCCGCGGGGCGGGAGGAAAGTTTGGCGGAGAGGGAGGGACCTGGGTCCCAGGAACCAAGCCCCAGCCTGCAGTCCCAGAGCCTAGAAGAGGCGTTGGGACAGTTTTGAGCTGTAAAACAAGTGAGGGAGCTCCCAGACCTACAGTGTGGAGTATTAGGGCCCTTCCTACTCTGCTGAGGGCTGCTTAAGGGTTTGGGGCGGCAGGACGCTGAAACACGGTTCTGTCGGCGTGGGCAGAGGCCAAGCCGGTGGGAGCTCGGTCTAGCCCAGAGGGTCGGAGGAGACGCGAAAGCGATCTGGAAGCTGCAGCCTGCCTTTAATCCCACTTACAGGGACAAAGCGGGAGGCCAGGAACGGGCAGGCCCTGCGCAAGCTGGCCCTGACCGCGGGGACCGGGCTAGGACCAGGGACGGGCAGGGGCTCGCGGCTGAGCTGACGCTACCAGCCCCCAACCCCCCAGGCCGGAGAAACCACGGATTGCATTCATACGTGCACGAGCGGGCTCCGAACGCGGGGGCGGGGTAGAGTCTGGGACGAGCGGAAGTACGCAGCTGAGCGGAAGCCAGCAAACACGCCCGCCCCAATAAACCTTGGTTTCCGACCCTGCGCAAAGGGCCCTGGCCTCGAGGGCGGGGCTAAAGCTCCGGACGGGCAAAAGCTTACAGCTGAGAGCACGTCAAAAGCCCCGCCTAACCCGCGAAACTGTAGCGAGCAGGCTCCGACTGCTGGTTCTGGGCGGAAGTCCGGAAATAGGCTGGTCTGCAGCTGAGCAAAGGTGCTCACCTCTACCCTTGGTGCTAAGATTTGTGGCTTCAGTGACAGCCCCTCCCACGGAGGAGAGGCAGAAATCACAGCAAAAGCCACAGTGGGCCGGCACTGGCAACGCTCATACCCAACCACCCTAGGCACCAGCAGAGGGGGTGAGGGGCCTGCAGACAGACCATACCTAGAGAACACAAAGGCAACACCTACTGGACTCCAGTGGCCACAACTTGCTTATACACAGAAAAAATGGGCAGGCAGAGGAATGCAAACCAAATGAATCAAGAGAAATCCCCAGAGAAGAACCTGAATGAATCAGATATAACCAAATTACCAGAAGCAGAATTTAGAATAATGATAGTTAGGATGTTCAAAGAAATTAGAGCAACAATGGATAGTCATTATGAACACCTAAATAAAGAGATAACAAGTATAAAAAACGAAATTGAAATAATAAAAAAGAATCAGACAGAAATGACAAATACAGTATCAGAACTGAAGACCACAATGGAAGGAATTAAAAGCAGGATGAATCACGCTGAGGATCGAATAAGAGAGTTAGAGGACACAATAAACAAAGGCACAGAAGCAGAGAAGAAAAAGGAAAAGAGACTTTAAAAATGTGAGGAAACTCTAAGGGAGCTTTGTGACAACATGAAGAGAAACAACATTCGCATCATAGGGGTGCCTGAAGAAGAGGAGAGAGGACAGGAAATGGAAACTTTGTTCAATCAAATTATAGCAGAAAACTTTCCTAAATTAAGGCTGGGAAACACTCCACATGTTCAAGAAGCACACAGAACTCCATTAAAGAGAAACCCAAAAAGATCTACACCAAGACACATCATAGTTAAAATACCAAAGCTAATGGATAAAGAAAAAATTTTAAAAGCTGCTAGAGAAAAAAAGGCTATCACCTACAAAGGAGCCCCCATAAGGATGACATCCTACTTCTCAACAGAAACACTTGAGGCCAGAAGGGAATGGCAAGATATAATGAAAGTAATGCAGAACAAGAACCTACAACCAAGACTACTTTATCCAGCAAGGCTAACGTTTAAAATTGAAGGAGAAATAAAGAGCTTCCCAGAAAAAGAAAGCCTGAAGGAATTCATAAAAACCAAACCAATTCTGTAAGAGATACTAAGGGGCCTCTTGTGAACAGTTTAAAGGGAGGAATGAATAGAGCAAAAGAAGAATACAGCTTTAAAGAATAAAATGGCAATAAACAACTACATATCAATAATAACCTTAAATGTAAATGGATTAAATGATCCAATCAAAAGACATAGGGTAGCTGCATGGATAAAAAAAAAAAACAGGACCCATACATATGCTGTCTACAAGAGACACACCTTAAAACAAAAGATGCTCATAGACTGAAGGTAAAAGGATGGAAAAAAATATTTCATGCAAATGAAAATGAAAAAAAAGCAGGGGTAGCAATACTTATATCAGACAAAATGGACTTTAAAACAAATGCTGTAGTAAGAGATAAAGAAGGACACTACATAATGATAAAGGGAACAATTCAACAGGAAGATATAACTATTGTAAATATCTATGCACCAAATATAGGAGCCCCGACATACACAAAGCAGACTTTGATGGATATAAAGGGCGAGATTAACAGCAATACTATCATAGTAGGGGATTTCAATACCCCTCTAACAACACTGGATATATCCTCAAGAAAGAAAATTAATAAAGAAACAGCAGACTTAAAGGAGACACTAGATCAACTTGATTTAATAGATATCTTCAGAACTTTTCACCCTAAAGCAGTAGAATATACATTCTTCTCAAGCGCTCATGGTACGTTTTCTAGGATAGACCACATGTTAGGACACAAAAATGGTCTCAATAAATTTAAGAAGATTGAAATCATATCAAGCATTTTCTCTGATCAGAATGCCAAGAAACTAGAAATTAACCACAAAAGAAAAACTGAAAAATACTCAAACACTTGGAAACTAAATAGCATGTTATTAAATAATGAATGGATTAACAATGAGATCAAAGAAGAAATAAAAAAGTTTCTAGAAACAAATGATAATGAGCATACATCAACTCAAAATTTGTGGGACACAGCAAAAGCAGTTCTGAGAGGGAAGTTTATTGCACTACAGGCATATCATAAGAAGCTAGAAAAAGCTCAAATAAGCAACCTGACCCTGCATCTAAAAGAACTAGAAAAACAACAGCAAATAAAACCCAAGACAAGTAGAAGGAAGGAAATAATAAAGATCAGAGCAGAAATAAATGACATAGAGGCTAAGGAAACAATACAGAGGATCAATGAAACAAGAAGCTGGTTCTTTGAAAAGGTAAACAAGATTGATTAACCTTTAACTAGACTCACCAAGAAAAAAAGAGAGAGGACTCAAATAAATAAAATTGGAAAGGACAGTAAAGAAAGAACAACTGACACAACAGAAATACAAAGCATTGTAAGAAAATACTATGAAGAACTATATGCCAAAAAATTAGACAATCTTGGTGAAATGGACAAATTTCTTGACTCATATAACCTTCCAAAAATCGATCTGGAAGAATCAGAACACCTAAACAGACCAATTACAACAAATGAGATCGAAACAGTTATCAAAAAACTCCCAAAAAATCAAAGTCCTGGGCCTGATGGCTTCACAAGTGAATTCTATCAAAAATTCAAAGAAGAACTAACTCCTATCCTCCTCAAGCTATTTCAAAAAATTCAAGAGGAAGGAAGACTTCCAACCTCCTTTTATGAGGCGAGCATAATTCTGATCCCAAAACTGGGCAAAGACAACACAAAGAAAGAAAATTATAGGCCTATATCCCTGATGAATTTAGACGCTGAAATTCTCAACAAAATATTAGCCAACCGGATCCAGCAATATATGAAAAAAATCATACACCACGATCAAGTGGGATTTATTCTGGAGAGGCAAGGCTGGTTCAATATTCGCAAATCAATCAATGTGATTCATCACATAAACAAAAGGAAGGACAAAAATCACATGATAATTTCAATAGATGCAGAAAAGGCATTTGATAAAATCCAGCACCCATTCATGCTCAAAACTCTCAGTAAAGTGGGAATACAGGGATCATTCCTTAACATGATAAAGGCCATCTACGATAAACCGACAGCAAACATACTAAATGGACAAAGATTAAAAGCAATCCCCTTAAGATCAGGAACCAGGCAGGGTTGCCCACTTTCACCACTCTTATTCAACATAGTTCTGGAAGTCCTAGCTACAGCAATCAGACAAGAAGAAGAAATAAAAGGCATCCAAATTGGAAAAGAAGAAGTAAAACTGTCACTATTTGCAGATGATATGATATTGTATATTGAAAACCCTAAAGTCTCAGTCAAAAAACTACTGGACCTTATAAATGAATTCAGCAAGGTGGCAGGATATAAAATTAATATTCAGAAATCAGAGGCATTTCTATACACCAACAATGAAATATCAGCAAAAGAAATTAAGGAAATAATCCCCTTCACTATTGCAGCCAAAAAAATAAAGTACCTAGGAGTAAATTTAACCAAGGAGGTTAAGGACTTGTACTCGGAAAATTATAGAACATTGGTAAAAGAAATCAAGGAAGATACAAACAAGTGAAAGCATATACCGTGCTCATGGCTAGGAAGAATAAACATCATTAAAATGTCTATATTACCCAAAGCAATTTATAAATTCAATGCAATACCAATTAAAATACCAATGACATACTTCAAAGATATAGAACACATATTCCAAAAATTTATATGGAACCAAAAAAGAACACGAATAGCCTCAGCAATCTTAAAAAGAAAAAATAAAGCAGGAGGTATCACTCTTCCAGATATCAAGGTTTATTACAAGGCCATTATACTCAAGACAACCTGGTACTGGCATAAGAACAGGCACATAGATCAATGGAACAGAACAGAGGACCCAGAAATAAACCCACAGCTTTATGGACAACTGATATTTGTCAAAGGAGGAAAGAACATACAATGGAGTAAAGACAGCCTCTTTAACAAATGGTGTTGGGAAAATTGGACATCTACCTGCAAAAAAATGAAACTAGACCATCAACTTACACCATTCACAAAAACAAACTCAAAATGGATAAAAGACTTAAATGTAAGCCGTGAAACCATAAGCATCTTAGAAGAAAACATAGGCAGCAAGCTCTCTGACATCTGTAGCAGCAGTATATTTGCCGATTTATCTCCACGGGCAACTGAAATAAATGGCAAGATAAACAAATGGGACTATATCAAACTAAAAAGTTTTTGCACAGCTAAAGACAATAGGAACAGAATAAAAAGACAAACCACACAATGGGAGAACATATTCGACAGCACATCTGATAAGGGGTTAATAACTAAAATTTATAAAGAACTTATAAAACTCAACACCAGGAAGACAAACAACCCAATCAAAAAATGGGCAAAAGAAATGAATAGAAATTTCTCCAAAGAGGACATACAGATGGCCAATAGGCATATGAAAAAATGCTCAACATCACTAATCATTAGAGAAATGCAAATTAAAACCACAATGAGATATCACCTCCCACCAGTCAGAATGGCACTTATCAGCAAAACAACACAGAATAAGTGCTGGCGAGGATGTGGAGAAAAGGGAACCCTCCTTCACTGCTGGTGGGAATGCAGACTGGTGCAGCCACTGTGGAAAACAGTTTGGAGATTCCTCAGAAAATTAAAAATAGAACTGCCTTTTGACCCAGCTATCCCACTTTTAGGAATATACCCTAAGAACACCATAGCACTGTTCGAAAAGAAGAAATGCGCCCCCATGTTCGTGGCAGCATTGTTCACAATAGCGAAGATCTGGAACCAGCCCAAGTGTCCGTCAGAAGACGAGTGGATTAAAAAGCTTTGGTACATATATACTATGGAATACTACTCAGCCATAAGAAACGATGACATCGGATCATTTATAACAAAATGGATGTACCTTGATAACATTATACGGAGTGAAATAAGTAAATCAGAAAAAAAGAAAAACTGAGAACAGCATGATTTCATACATAGGTGGGACATAAAAGTGAGAATATGAGACATGGACAAGAGAGTGGTGGTTATGGGATGGGGGGAGGGAGAGAAGAGTGGGATAGGGAGGAGGGGAGGGAGACAGGGAAAACCAGATTGAAGGTGACAGAGGACAATTTGACTTTTGGTGATGGGTATGCAACACAATTGAATGATAAGATAACCTGGAGATGTTTTCATTGTACATATGTACCCTGATTTATTGGTGTCACCCCATTAGAATTAATAATAATAAAATATATATATTAAAAAAATAAGACATGTAAAATTTACAACCTCATTGCCATTTTTATTTGCATTGTCCTAAAATCTAATATGTTTCCATTAAAGTTTTAATCACCTTGTAAATGTTAAAAAAAAAAACAAAAACAAAAAACTATTGTAGCTGTATGCCTGCCCAGGTGGTGGTGCAGTGGATAGACTGTCAGACCAGGATGCAGAGGACCCAGGTTCGGGACCCCAAGGTCGCCAGTTTGAGCACGGGCTCATCTGGTTTGAGCAAAGCTCACCGGCTTGGACCCAAGGTCGCTGGCTTGAGCAAGGGGTTATTCGGTCTGCTGTAGCCCCACAGTCAAGGCGCATATGAGAAAGCAATCAATTAAACAACTAAAGTGCCAATAGCGAAGAACTGATGCTTCTCATCTCTCTCCCTTCCTGTCTGTCTATCCCTCTCTCTGATTCTCTCTGTCTCTGTCAAAAAAGGAGTAAAATTAAATAAATAAATAAAAACTATTGTAGATGTATATGTACTCCATAATCTTTTAAATGTGATTTTTAACAACCAAGCAAATATTCTTTGAAGTTGCTATCTCATAGATCATTTAACCATTCCACTACAATCGGATATTTAGGTGGCTTCCAAATTTTTAATCTTTTTAGTAAAGTGACAATAACATTCTTAGATATAAAGGTACCCCCCCTGCCCTGATTTTAGGATAATTCCCCAGGAATGGAAATTCATGCAGTGTTTAATTGCCATGGTCGTGTGTGCTCATATGGCTGCCTGGAACATTCCCTCTATTCAAATCCTACCACACTGTACAACTCATTCCAGACTAGATCTCACTGGTGAAGACTTCCTGTTGTAACCTCTGCTTTCCCTCCCTGTGTGGACACGGGTACCCAGTATTGTACCTCCTGCCTGTCTAACTATCACCTCCTTGAAGGTATTTCCCAGGTCATGCGCCTGAGTTGTGTTCTCAGTAATGCTTCAGATGGTTAATCAGTAATTGTTGGGTAAGTGAATCTACTTTACCTTTTTGCTTCTCCTTAAAGGAAAATCCAGTTACAAGGTGGCATCACTTCTATCAGTCTTCGAGGGGAAGGACACCAGTTTTTTGTAGGAACAGAAGAATCACACATGTACTGTGTCAACTTCACGGATTTCAAAGAGACTCTCATTGCGACTTGTCACTTTGAAGCTGTACAGGACATTGTCTTTCCCTTGTAAGTAGAAGAAGAAGATACTTTCACCCCTAAAAACAATAAGAACGTGGAGATTTGGTGCAGTGTGCAAAGAAATTTTATTTTATTCATTTTTTTTTTAACTATCTAGTAACATAATAAATACCTCCTGGTAGATTACTGGCATTTTTCTCCTTACATGTTTCTTTCTTAGTGAATTATTTTAATAGATTTTTCTGTTGCCTTCACAATGCAACTACATTAGTTTTTAGAATTCAGATTTGGGCTTCTTTAGAATGTTGGCTTTTCTAATAAATCCACCATGAAAAGGATAAATAGACCGGCAAAACATTTCTACATTTCCCCAATGCTTCTGGAAAAAGCTTAGCAGTGCCTTTTTCCAAACTCCCTTCAAGTCATTTGTTCTGCACCTGTTGAGTCTTCCAGATGTGGCAGACATCATGGTGCTGAGCGGAAGAGGTCTTCTGGTTCTAGTTGCTGTATTCTTGGTAGATCCCACACAAAACAAGGGAAACAAGTAACCCATCAGCGGTTTTGGTATCAAAAAGAGCTTCAGTCAAAGTTTGCCATTATTTGATTTTGATTTTGAAACACGTTTCGTCTTGGGTGAGAGTTATTCCTTGAAACTGGTCATATAGCTCTGAACTTCCTCAGGATTTAGCTTGAGTTTACAAAATTCACAATTATTTTTCTACAGGTAGCAAGACTCAGTTTGGAAACTCAATCCTTAAGGTCATAAAATGTACTTTTGATCCCCTGAGTCGTGGTGATTAGGTTTTCCCAAATATTTGAGATAGTGAAACTGACTGGTGCTACCCATAAGGTGAATCTTTTTTGAATATTGATTGGTCATTTCCTTTTTGTCTCACTTTTCCTCCTCTTTTTCTAAGGAGAGCATTCTGTAAAAATTATTTGGTCTGGGTGCCTTATATAAGAGTAGACTTTTTAACTGTCTTTTCAAATTCTCATATAGTTATTGATCTATTCAGGTTTTTATTTTTTGTACCATTTTTAGGGGGGGAGCAGGTTTTTTGAAATATGATTTATGTGCCATAAAGTTCACACATTTAGAATGTAAAATTCAATTGGCTTTGGGGGGGGGGCATATTCACAGACTTGTGCAACCATTACTGTAATCTAATTTGAGTACACGTTGTTATCCCCAAAAGGAATCTGCTAGTAGTTACCACACATTTCTCCTTTGTCTCTCCCACTCTGCTGAGCTGTAGAGACAGCTGAGCTAAGTAAGAGAAAGAACGTGGAGTAAATTAGTATCATGGACCAGACCGCATGCATTCTTCTGTTACTTGCTAACTTGGTTGTGTTAACGTACTTTGTTTCCAACTGTTAATACTTTGCACACCAAAATGTTAATGGACTGGGAAAAATCATGCACAAACCAATGCAACTCTTGCAATGTTCTGCTATCTTTGCCTGTTTATCAATTGTATGTATTTCCCAACTCTTTATTTTCAGTCTAATTGTATCGTTTAGTTTTACGCAAATCTTGGTTTTCCATACTTGGTTTAGTCATACTTATTACTGTCTAACAAGTTCGTAAGTATTTTCTACTTAGCACGTTTTCTTTTTACATTTTCTTGTCTTTTGTTGTTAGTGATTATATTTTATTTGGTCCAGTCTTTCCCTGCCCCACTACAGGTGACTTGGAAATTACTCATTTTACTTTTTTTTTATTCATTTAGTGACTACCCTTCAATATTTTTTATTGAATTTATTGGGGTGACATTGGTTAACAAAATTATGCAGGTTTCAGGTGCCCAATTCTGAAACACATCATCTGTACACTGTATTGTGTGTTCACCCCAAGTCAAGTCTCTGTCCATCACCATTTATCTCTCCATTGCCCTTAAATTTTTAATATGCATATTTAAACATATTTTTCTGTCAAAGATTTCAGTTAACCGACACTGATATTCTATTTTCCAAAGAAGCAAGAGTCTCAGCATATTTTATTTCCCTTTTCATCTTTCTCTTACCATATTCCATGATAAATTATTTGGATTTATAGGGCAGATTATATTATTATTATTTTCACAATTAATTATATTTATCTATGACTTTTGTTCTTTGCTTTTATCATTCTCTTTTTTCATACATCTTCCTCTTTGATTTTTTGTGGTAATTTTTTCAGAGACAATTCTACTGTCCTTTTCATTTTCTTCTTTGAAATTTTAACAATTATCTACTTTACAAGAAAAGTTTTGTTTAGTCTCTTTTAATATAAGTATTTCACATTGTATTTTATTTCAAGAAATACCACGTGCTATCTTCCAGTCTACCAAGACATTGAACGGCTTTTATATTGATTTTTTAATTTCTTTTTATTTATTTATTTTAGAGAGGAGACATAGAGTGAGAGAGAGAGAGAGAGAGAGAGAGAGAGAGAAAGGGGGGAGGAGCTGGAAGCATCAACTCCCATATGTGCCTTGACCAGACCAGTGCAGGGTTTTGAACTGGCGACCTCAGTGTTCCCAGGTCGACCCTTTATCCACTGCGCCACCACAGGTCAGGCTATATTGATTTTTTTTTTTAAACAACTTTGTCCCAACCCTTCCTCAAAGGAAAGGGCTACCAAAGATTGTTCACAGATGATTCGTGGGTATCAAATGCCATTTTACCTAAGAGATCGATCCTTGAGATAACTGGTGCCTAAGAGGCATCCTTTTCTTTATCCTTACGAAACACACTTTTGTGTCAAACGTGCGTCTAAGAAACACTCTGCATCTTTTATGGCTGCATCTCACATTCTCTCGGTGGCTTTTCAGTGGCACTTCAGAGCTGTTTGCCACCTGTGCCAAGCAGGACATCAGAGTTTGGCACACACTGTCCAACAGGGAGCTGCTGCGGATCACTGTACCCAACATGACCTGCCACGCCATTGATTTCATGAGAGACGGCAAGAGCATCATCTCAGGTAACGCTGGCACGCCAAGGTTTGGGGTCTGGCTCCAGGTGTGGCTTTGGGTCTTGTCCTCCTCGTTATCTATTAGTCTCTCCGTGTGGACAGCCCGGAACAGCCCCCCACTCTCTACTCAACCCTCCCCTCCTCTAATCTAGCCTCCTTTTGGAATTCCCTTCCAGCTGGCAGACTTTCTGAGCTGGGAAGGACCGAATTTCTCTTCTTCCAAATTGCTACAAGTAGCATGTAGCTTTCCCTCTAAATTTAATAATTCAATTACAAAATGTATTTGAACCCTTACAGACTACAAGGCACTGTGTTAGAACCCCTTTTGTTGTTCAAGGGATGAACCTTGACTTTGTTACATCTCAAAGGGAATTTATTTTTAATTTGATGAGTTTATGCCAACATATCTTAACATAAATCATAGACAATAATATTCCACCTATAAATACTTCAGTATTTTTTTAAATAATATTTTCCTATAAAATAATAATTTCTTGATATCGTCTTATGTCCAACCCATGTAAAATTTTCTCAGTCGTCAAAAAACAGATTTGCTGGTTCACATCAATGCAAAGTTCAAGTGGATCTTTAGGTGTAGCTCTTAAAATAAAGACACCAGAAACCCTCTTATCCCTCTTTTCCTGGCTCTGTTTCTGCCATGTTGGCCTCTCCCTTGGCCAGGCTCTTTCTCCGTATGGAAGCCACCAGGAGTTCTTGCTTACATCACACTCAAGCTAACGAACAGCTCAGGTCATCATTACCTCCTCTTCCTCTCCCACCCACATTCATTGTCCCTAATGATTCCCCCCTCAGAGTCTGTCCAAGACTCCATCACTCCTCACATTTTGACCTTGTCTCAGTCCCCATCACTGTCTCCTAGGTTACCGAGTAGCCTCCTACCAGGTCGCCTGCTTCTGCCCCTGCCCACCACCTTCTCCTTCAGTCTGTCCTCAGCACAGAAGCCAGAAATCTCTTTTTAAAGCGAAAGTCAGATCATGCCATTTCTAGGGTTCAATGGTCTTTTACTCTTCTGGGATAAGGGACAAAGTCCCTGTAACTGCGTACAAGGCCGTAGATGACCTTCTGACCTCCCCAGTCTCTACCTTTTTACCTCTGGCTCTGTCTCTTCCCGTTCACGTCCACGAGCCATACTTGCTTCTTTGGTGTCTTCACGCACACTGCACATAGGGTCTCTGGTCTAGCTGTATGGTTTGCCTGGAATATTCCTTTCCCAGATAGCCCCATGACTCATCCCCGCACCCCCTCAAGTCTTTGATGAAATGGGATCTGCCTTGAGACTCCTGTTTAACATTGCTAAAGTCAAGGGTGGCGGAGCAGTGGATAGAACGTTGACCTGCAATGCTGAAGTCCCTGGCTTGAAACCCTGAGGTCGCCAGTTTGCACACTGGCTTGCCAGCTTGAATGAAGGCTTTATGGCTTGAGCATAAGATCATCGACATGATCCCACAGTCGCCAGCTTGAGTCCAAAGGTCACTGACTTGAAGTTCAAGGTCACTGGCTTGAGCCCAAGGTTTCTGGCTTGACCAAGGGTCACTGGCTCAACTTGAGCCCCCAAGTCAGACACGTATGAGAAGCAACCAATGAACAACTAAAGTGTCACAACTATGAGTTGATGCCTCTCGCTCTCTCTGTTCCCCATCTCTCTCTCTCTCTCTCCCCCCTCTCTCAAAATCAATAAAATAAAAAGAAATAAACTTAAAAATATATAATTGTTTAGATCAAGAGGTAACACTAAAGATGTTGAGAAGGAGCCAGCCACATGAAAATGTGGGGGAGGAACATTTCAGGCAGAGGGGACAGCAAGGACAAAGGCCTTGAGGTGGGAGTTAGCTTGGTGTACTAGAGGACTGGAAAGATGACCAGTCTGTCTGGATCTTAGTGGGTAAGGCTGGGGTCAGCATTCTGGGAGATTTGTAGTAGAGGAGGCTGAGGCTTTTGAAAGCCCTTGATCAGGGAGCTAACATGGTTTTAAGAGTTTCACCCTGACCCCTACATAGATAATTGATTGTGGGGGACCAAGAGCCCAAGCGCAGGAGAAAAGCTGCTATAAGAATCCAGGAAAGAGATTCTGATGGCTTGGGTGAGCGTGGGCCCAGTGCGTGAGTTAAGAGGTGTTCAGATTCAGGATGTTTCTTTAGCTGTAGAGCTGACAAGACTTGTTGGTGGGTTAGGTGCTGGGTTGGGTTGGGTGGACGGGACAAGGAGGAATAAAGAATGCCCCTGAAGTTCTCGGCCTGAGCTACTGGACAGATGGTGGGAGAAGCAGAAAGAGCATCGGATATGAAGGTGTGGGAGGGGTGGGAAGTCAACGTTTATCTAGGGATGTTGATTATATACCCCAGGTGCTCTATCCAGCTCGTGGGAGAGTGGGAGCCGGTCTCCCGCCTTTCTCCCCATGCCCACTGCTCTCCCCTGGAGTGGGGTTTCCACAGACACACTTTCAACTGAGGCAGGCCCCTCATTTCCCTCAGCCAGGTGTGACCAGTTTGGGGACTCGAGGGAAAGGGTGATATGATGCCTGGCAGTTGGTAGGGGACTGGCCTCTTTCCTCCATCACCACACTGCTCCCCAACCCTGACTTTCATTACGATTCAGGAGAGCAGCAGGATGCAGAGAGAGTACGGCATCCTGATCTCGTCTGCCTTTTGTTTTCTTTTCCTGCCAGCCTGGGACGACGGTAAAATCCGGGCCTTCGCCCCAGAGACGGGCCGGTTGATGTATGTCATCAACAACGCCCACAGGATCGGCGTGACGGCCATCACGATCACCAGCGACTGCAAAAGGATCATCAGCGGCGGTGGAGAAGGGGAGGTAGAACCTTTTAGAAAATAGCTCTTAATCCAGTGCCACTACCTCTTAAGAGGTCAGTTATTTGATTTTTTTGTTTGTTTGTTTTTTTACCTGTCCTGGCATTTAGGCAGGACCAAATTAAAATTCTGATGAAACCCTATAATACAACACAAATTAAGATTCTAATAATAGAAATATACTGTTCACAGAAAGGACATTTAAGATGCAGACATAAAAACATTCCCCGTGGAACTGAGCCATGAGTCCCCGTTGGTGTTTTGCCAGAGTTTTGGAATACATACTTATTCTTTCCTTTCAGAAAACCATAGTTATATAAGTTGTCTTTATCTTACCTTCTAAAGAAGATGCTGTTTTTACAATCGATCCTGTCACCCCCCAGAGGTTCTGACCATTATTTTGAAGTTGTCACAGTCCACCTTTCCCTTCTGTCACTCCAGCCCCACCCCACCCCCCCACCCCGGATCTTTCACTCAGACAGGCAGCTTTGTGCCTCCCCTCCCCTGTTCCCCAGCTGGGTTCCTAACCCACAGCCTTCCCTTCTGGACATCGGACATTTCCTCTTTCCTTCTTTTCTCCATGCTCTCGTGGGAACGACATCAGGGAGAAGACAGACACAGCATCTTGCTGTCGCCATTGGCAGAGTCCGGGCCAAGCGGATTGGCGGCCGAGGGTTTGGGTTCTGGCGGGTCACTCGCTGCCTGGGCTCAGATTCGCTTCCAATGCTTCCCAGCCGTGAGAATTGGGCACATTCCTTCGCCTCCTTGTGCTTCCGTTTCCTGGGCAAAGTGGAGATAACCAGAGCTCCCATCAAAGAGAGATTTTAGAGCATCGGCCTGGTGTGTGGAAGTCCCAGGTTTGATTCCCAGCCAGGGCACACAGGAGAAGCACCCATCTGCTTTTCCACCCTTCTCCCTCTCCTTTCTCTTTCTCTCTCTTCCCCTCCCGCAGCCAAGGCTCCATTGGAGCAAAGTTGGCCCAGGTGCTGAGGATGGCTCCATGGCCTCCGTCTCAGGCGCTAGAATGGCTCCAGTTGCAACAAAGCAAAGCCCCACACAGGCAGAGAATTGCCCCCTGGTGGGCATGCCAGGTGGATCCCAGTCAGGCGCATGCAGGAGTCTGTCTCTCTGCCTCCCTGCTTCTCACTTCAGAAAAAAAGAAATATATATATAAAGATTTTACACTTTCTCTCTGTACTGAGTATGCAAAATCTGGTGTGCATTTTACATTCAGGGCACATCTGGACTAGCCACGTATCAGGGGCTCTGTGGACACCTCTAGCCCTAAACACTCGCCCATCTCCGCCTGTCAACACCCTCATGGCTTTCATCCCTCGCCCCAGCCCTCCGCCACACTGTTCCCAACACCCGCAGCACCTTTGCTAACGCCTCCAGCCCTCTGTAGGAGGCATCTGCCTTGCTGATGCCCAGCTCTGGCTTGGACAGACCATCCTGCATTCAAGGCGCCTGAACATGAGCCGATGAGAGCTGTGGACGGAAGTCACACAGTGCTGAGCCATCGCCCTTGGCCTCGCTCAGCAGTCCGCGACAGTGTCAGCGTTTCCTCCCATTGCCCACAGCTATTTCAGGACTTCCCTCTCAAAACACATTGTCTTCAAGGTCTTTGCCAGTACCACCACGGACCAGGGCTGCCGGCCAGCCAGTGTGCACTGGTATGAACGCGGTAGTTGCTAAAATACTCAAGAACTTCCATTTTCACTGGTAAATGGCCACTGTCTGAGTTTGAAGGCCCCAGTGCCACCACCTCATGCCCTTCCCCCTAAGCATGCCCAAACCACCCGGGCAATCCCACAACCAAAGGGCTAATGCCCCTTACCTCCAAAATTCTAGTCTTGGGGCTGTTTGGCTGTGCCACACCATACTAGGTAGACCAGATGGATGCCTCCATGTGTGGTGGGATTTCAGGATTGGAGATTTGTTTTCTCTGCCAGAAGTCATTACCCCATCCCATGTCATAACGTGAGGAAGTCACTTGGATACCATAGAAAAGAATGTGGCCCAGCTCATTTGAGATACCTCATGCTTCTTAATTTTCTAAATAAATAACTTTTGTTTTATTTTTTTAATTATAGTTAAGGCATCACATTGACTGTTTTGAAATTTTGTGTGTGGGTAGTATAGTATTACCTAAGAATTTCACTTCAGCATAGCAAAGGGGTGTTATAAAATATTGTCCTGATAAAAAGCGGGTGTTGTTCTTGATGGGGTTGAGACTAGTTGGTTTTTAAATGATTAAAATTCAGCAGCTGGTGTGAAAGTTTATATATGGCTCCAAGTACCCAAGAGATTTCCCGGTGGCCCCAGAAATTTGAGAGCAATGCATGGAAGAAATCCGTAGACACATTATGTCACTCGGGCTAGCAGCGGCCTTTGCACTGTTGGTCTTAGTGGCGAGAATCTGATAAATCGATCATACGGGAAAGTAGAAGCAGGCACAGGATCATTGGGACCATTCTCCTGGCTCCCTGGAGGACTATCCTTGGCTTACCGCCGAGCATTCTCACTCAACTCGGGGGAGAACAAGTCAAGCAGAAGAGAGACGGAAAAGCTCTTAGAAAATTGTCCTTGTTCTGCCTGACCTGTGGTGGTGCAGTGGATAAAGCGTCGACCTGGGAACACTGAGGTCGCCAGTTCAAAACCCTGCACCGGTCTGGTCAAGGCACATATGGGAGTTGAAGCTTCCAGCTCCTCCCCCCTTTCTCTCTTTCTCTCTCTCTCTCTCACTCTGTGTCTCCTCTCTAAAATGAATAAAAAATTAAAAAATAAAATAAATTAGAAAATTGTCCTTGTTCCTTCACAAGTCCCAGGAGGGCACTGAGACCCCCCCCCCCCCGCCCCGGCTCTGTGGCTTTCAGGTGAGGGTGTGGCAGGTCGGCAGCCAGACCCAGAAGCTGGAGGAGGCCCTGAAGGAACACCAGTCCTCCGTGTCCTGCATCCGGGTGAAGAAGAACAACGAGGAGTGCGTCACAGCCAGCACGGATGGCACTTGCATCATTTGGGACCTCGTGTAGGTACCCGGCATGGGGAGGGTGGAGCAGCACCCACACACCCAACAACCCCATCATTTTATCGAACTTGAAAGGAGATTCAAACAAAGCGTAGGAACCTTACCAAAGGCAACAGTGGGGTGATGTTCGTCTGAAGCCATTCCTCTCCGTGTCTGTTCATGGGTTCTGGGAGAGAGGGTCTAGTTTTCACGAAAAGCGGGATGTTAGACGTTCCTGGACAGATAGGGAAGGGACAGAGTCGCTTTCCGGATTCACACAGTGAGTTGTGTTTTAACTTACACTAATTCAACTCTCAAGTATTCCCCCAAAAGGGAGAAGGGAAATAAGGAATGCAGACAGTGCGCCTGGCCGTTCCGCGCAGTCCAGTCGAGCCCAGAACGAGCTTGCCGTGGGCTGGGAGTGGGGAACTGGCAAAAACTGCCCTTCCCCTTGGTTGGCCTCATTCTCAGAGACACCTTGTTCTATCCCCGTAGAGTGCATGGCTCTAAGCTTACTCTATATATCAAAATGTGTACACTTTATTGTTGGAGTAATTCAAAGTATTTTCAAGGACTTTTTTTACTATAAGCATTTTTTTTTCTGCGTATTTATTTTGAAAATCAGAGCCTGTTCTCTGGCCCAGCACCCTCTACCACTGCCAAGATACCTCATCTCTGTGTATAACTGCATTAGAGAGACTTATGTACAAGGATGGGAGGGAGGGATGGACAGATAGAGATAGATAGATAGATAGATAGATAGGTAGATAAATAGATACAGATATAGCAGAAGAATATGACATTTTCTTGATCGGAGAGGAGAGAATAGGAACTGAAGGCAAAGGCAGAACTCTTTTTATTTAATACATTAGGAAACAAAAAGCAAGGCACAGCTCCATCTTCGGGTTCTGTGCGTCTCTAACTTTGAGATGCGGGCAACTCACCTGGGGATCTCATTAAGATGCTGATTTTGATCCAATAGGTCTGGAGTAGCCTCTGAGATCTTGTATGTGTAAAAGCTCCCAGATGATGCCCTCGCTACTGGCCCAAGGACCACACTTGCGGGAGGTGTTCACCTTCACCTGAGCTTCCTGTTGGGAAAATATATAACTAGGAAGACATGTCTACGTTTGTTTCCATGAATGGTTTGTGACCACTTCCCAGCTCTGAACCTCCTTGCTCTAAAGCAGGACTATTTTTGGTTAATTTGTGCCAAACTCTTCTGAAGTGCTCCATTCAGAAGCCATGTTTTGAAAACTCCCATAATGAGAAGAAAATGTGCAGAAGGGACATTATTTCAGCCAGCGGAGCCTGGCCTGCGAGATGGCTTCCCAGCCGCGTCTGTGCAAGGAGAAGCTCACTTATACAGTATTTATATTTCAGTACAGGACCAAAAGCAGGGCTCTCAAACTATGGTACACTTTAGAATACAGGGGGATGCTGATTAAAAACGCAGATCTTGCGGGCTTCGTTCATCCCGACCTCCTGAATCCAAATCCCTATAGGTAAGGCTTAATAACAGCCAGTTTTCAGATCTTTCCCCATACTTTGCCACTCACTTTATAGAGACCTTCATTTCAAAATGGCGGTCCCAGGAATAAAGTACTTTGCGTGAAAGACAGCAGACCGACTGGGAGTTCAGCCTCTCCTCCTTCCTTTTCACTGGGGCTAAAGGCTTCCCATTTAGTTCCGTGCCTGAGCTTTGGGCAAGGCTCCCCGCACCCGCACCGCACCCGGGGTATCCTCTGACTGCCCTCACGTGCGGCGGCAAGATCCGGAAGTGGAGTGGGCAGAGGAACAAGGAGTGTGTTTGTTTGGAATAAACAAAAACAACCCTAACCCAATCTTGTACCAAATTCTGTTTGAGCAGTAAATAAGTTTTCTAGGGGAGAAAAAGTCAAGTTTTACAGCTTTTGCATCTACTTTTCAGACGTCTCCGGAGGAATCAGATGATCCTGGCCAATACCTTATTCCAGTGTGTCTGTTACCACCCTGAAGAGTTTCAGCTCATCACCAGCGGCACAGACAGAAAGGTAAATACTCCCGGCAGGACTTAAGACCGTTCTGGGTCAAGGCAGAAGCAGTGCAGTGTTGTGGCTGAGGCTGCAGGCTCCGGAGTCACGCCAGCGCGCATGACAGTTGTCGCTGCCACATCGGGAGTGCTGTGTAATCTCTGGTGTCATCACATCCTCATCTGTCAAATGGAAGTGATGACACCAGCAACCTCATAGAGTTGCTGTGAGGAGTAAAGCCATGCTCACATGTAACGCTAACAGCAGTCTGTCGGCACCTCAGAGGTACTCGAGACACATTGGTTTTTATTATTAGGGGATTTCTGAGGCTGGAAAGGACCTGCTGAGCCCAAATCAGTTGTCACTGACTAAATTCAAATTGAATGACAATAGAGCTCCTTATCTCTCCTCAAGGCTCTGCTTCATCAATATAGTAAAAATCTTTTAGGTTGAAGATTCATCCTTTTGGGGGGAGACATTTCCCCTTGGAGTAAGTAAGAGCTCCATGGAGGGAAAAGGATGCTAGAGTGTCATCTACCCCACTGGACATATCACATCAGCCTGACTATCTGTACATCTAATGAATGGATTTAGATTCCTCTAATTAAGACTTATAGATGGCCTGACCAAGCGGTGACGCAGTGGACAGAACGTCTGACTGGGATGAGGAGGACCCAGGTTTGAGACTTCAAGGTCGCCAGCTTGAGCGCAGGCTCATCTGGTTTGAGCAAAAGCTCGCCAGCTTGGACCCAAGGTCGCTGGCTCCAGCAAGGGGTGGCTCGGTCTGCTGAAGGCCCGCGGTCAAGGCACATGTGAGAAAGCAGTCAATGAACAACTAAGGTGTCGCAACGAAAAACTGATGATTGATGCTTCTCATTTCTCTCCATTCCTGTCTGTCTGTCTCTATCTATCCCTCTCTCTGACTCTGTCTCTGTTGAAAAAGAAAGAAAGAAAGAAAGAAAGAAAGAAAGAAAGAAAGAAAGAAAGAAAGAAAAGGACTTATAGATGACTTGGGGGTCACTGAAGAAGACATTTATCTTTTTCTAGCTACAGAAAAAGTTGATGAGTTAAATGTATAAAAATATTCTACGGGGAATACTAAAAGTGTCTTTTCCACCTCCCACCGCCCCCAAATTAGAATCTAGGAGTGGAGCTTTGTCCTGTTTAAGCTTCCCAGATGATTGGGACTATATAGCCCAAAGATCCCTTGTCATAAAACCCCAGAAATGTTGCCTGATCCATCCAGGATTTGCCTGACACAGACAGAACGTTGTGGGAGGTCATGGAGATATTTGCCTCAAGCCCAAAGTAGCTTTCCCTGCCCATCCCCCAACCCCTGTTTGACTTGTGGTCTGAATGGGTTTAGTTTTAGAAATGGGATGGAATGAATGTTAGGGAGCTAACCACAATATCACTATAAATGCTTTGCTTAGCTGACTTATTTTAGGCATTTATTTTAGATAGGAGGACAGTACGCCTGTAAACAAAATACACGGAGGAACAATGAATAACAAGTGAACAAGATGACAGGAGATGGGGAGAGGATTACAGAGAAAACAGGATGGGTTCTATGGTGCTGGCTGGGAGGAAGAAGGCTGCTTCAGCTGGATGGTCTGTGAAGGCCTCCTTGAGGAGGTGACCTTTGAGCTGAGGCCTGCATGACAAAAGGACTGAGCCATGCTTAGACTGCAGGGAAGACCATCTCAGGCAGAGGGCATTTAGGACAGCCTGAGGCCGGATAAAACTGCTCAGGAGAGGGTCCCTTTGACCTCTTTGGCCAAGAAAGCAGGCAGTTGAACAGACTACTTCCATTGGTGTGCTTCCTGGTAAAAAAGGATTTTGGTGTGATTTTATAGTTCTTGATGATTTCACTGTGAAAACAGTACTGTATGTTAAAGCCACTGTTGGGCAGATAAAATATATTATGCTCACTTTGTTAAAGATGGCGCTGCCCACATGGAAGCCCATCGCCCAGGAGATTGCTTGGGATGGGCGTGATTATGTTAATATGTGTTGGGGGAGGGCTTTTGCTCCAAAAGGTTTTAAAAGGAAGGGAAATCACGTTGTTTGAGAGAAAAGTGATTGCGTTCTAGGAGGGGTTCATGCTATAAGAGAGCAGAGAAAGGCCACGTGGAGGAGAGGAGAAGCAGCCAAGATGGCGGAGTGCTGAGGGAGAAGCTAGTGTGCAGAATTTGTGCAGAAAGAAGGAGATGGGGAACAGAGGTGAATAAGTCTGGTGAGCTACAAACCTTTGATGCTATGAAACTCGGATAAGTCAGTAGCTTTGTGAGCACTGAATGAGTGGGCTTTGGAGCCCAATGTGTGTTTTTACTTGCCCGCCGGGTGCAAGCTAGGATTAAATCTAATAGCCCACCAGTTCTTGACTCGTTGTTTCATTACCGTCTGTCCGAATCAAATGCAAACCTGCACTGGCCAGGCAGCTGTGATGGTGGCTGTGGCTACTGGCTTTACAGCGATCAAGCATGAAAGGAAATTATACAGATTGTGTGTGTGTGTGTGTGTGTATGTGTGATATACAATAACTAGCTACATTCAGAGGAACACAGATTTCTGACACAATGAGGGCATCACAGCAATTTTCCATCAACATGAGACAAGAAGGGGGGGTGAAGTGCACGCCCAAGTTTACACTCCTGATCCTTGGTCAAGTGCCCTTTGTTTAGAAAGACATTTTAGTTTTGAATAAACTGTACACTCACGTTTCAAAGTTCAAAAGCTATAAAAGCAGTATATTCAGGAAAAAAGCCCCTCTCCTTGATTTCCTGTCACCTCCCCTACCCCCCACCCCTAACTGAGTTTCCCTCCCTGGGGGGGGGGGCTGATATTAACAGTTTGTCTTTAAAACTCCCCGCTGTGCGCTTATTGCTTTGAGGCAGAGGAGAAAGTTGGGAAGGAGGGCGGGGTGAGGAAGAAGGAGAGACAGCCTCAGTGATCTGGTGGCTCTCCAAAGCCCAGCCGCCAGGGCCGTGGGGACTGCTCATTCCCCAGGCGGAAGGAAGAAAGTGCTTCCCCCTCGCACTTGACCTGCAGCTTTGAGGGAGAAGTGGGCGAGTGGATACACGGCTGTTCCTCTTCCTTTTTTTTTTTTTTTTTTGTATTTTTCTGAAGTTAGAATCAGGGAGGCAGTCAGACAGACTGCTGCATGCACCGAATGGGATCCACCCGGCATGCCCACCAGGGGGCGATGCTCTGCCCATCTGGGGAGTTGCTTTGCTGCAACTGGAGCCATTCTAGCACCTGAGGCGAAGGCCATGGAGCCATCCTCAGTGCCCGGGCCAACTTTGCTCCAATGGAGCCTTGGCTGCAGGAGGGGAAGAGAGAGATAGAGAGAAAGGAGAGGGGGAAGGGTGGAGAAGCAGATGGGTGCTTCTCCTGTGTGCCCTGGCTGAGAATCAAACTCGAAACTTCCACACGCTGGGCTGACACTCTACTGCTGAACCAACCAGCGAGGGCTGTTCCTTTTTCTTTTACAGCTCACTTCAGACTCAGTCTGCTTTGTCTGATCAAGAGCCCCCTTCTGTCGCCCTGTGGGTTTCCAGCATATCAACATCTCTTTAAACAGAATGCAAATTAAAAAAATAAAAGCACCCAATACTAAAAACATTAAAATGGCTTCTCCACTCCCTGCTTTAGCTTATTTATAATTCCAGCCAACATAGCATCCCATGATGTATTTTTGCTCCCTCCTATATAAAGTAGAGCCATATTTTGTTCGCATGTATTTGGACGATTCCACTGAGCTGACTGAATCCCGCCTCCCGCTTCTCTTTGGAATTGCAGATCGCCTACTGGGAGATATTTGATGGGTCAGTCATCCGAGAGCTGGAAGGGTCCCTGTCTGGGTCAATCAACGGGATGGACATCACACTGGAGGGAGTGCACTTTGTCACAGGTCAGTGCTGAGGTGAGAAAAGGAAGCCGAGACTGACTTCCTTCCATAGGAACCTGGAGGCAACTGGAAGTGACCCCAAAAGGGTCTAAAGGGCAAATGTGGTTTGATTCAGGTCTGAGTACTGCAGCCAGTGTAGCTGCAAACGGAAAATGCAGTAGTCACATCTCAACGAGGGGGAACGTTGGCCTAGGAGCCTCAGGCGCACGAATAAAAGCCAAGCTGTACATGGCTGGCTCTTTTGTGGTGGGCCTCCATGATAGAAATAGACCTTGAAACGGCCTGGGTTGTCCACCCAGCCTTGTTCTGTGATTTCCTGCTGAAGTCTGAAATGCCAGACTTTTAAATCAGCATATCCGGGGGCATTCACCACACAACATGCCTATTGAAACAACATCAATGCCATTTCCTGCCAGGCTCTTTGATTCTTCAGGACATTAACAATTCAGTGCCCTTAATTTAAGTTTCGTAAACATATTTACTGAAAACAGGACATAACCCCACACACGCTGTGATCCCAATCACATACGCAGATGTGTGTGCCTCCCAGCGCGCTTCCAGAGAGGAGACGGAAAGGAACAGAGCCAGGATGTGATCAGTGGTGATTTCTGGGTGGTGGGATCAAAGGTGATGTCACCTCTTTGTAAGTTATTTTCCTTCCAACTTACTACAACAGACCTAGATTCTTATAGTCAAGGGGAAGAGTTCTTATAAGAACAGGCTTTTCTTCCTTTGAGCTGGCCCATGGGGAATGTGTTGGAAAATGATCCAGTTCGTTGAAATCAGGGCTGTTTCTCTGTATTGTATTATAGCAACACCCTATTAATGTCTTTTTCAGGTGGAAATGACCATTTGGTCAAAGTTTGGGATTATAACGAGGGTGAAGTGACCCACGTCGGGGTTGGACACAGCGGCAACATCACGCGCATTCGGATAAGTCCGGGAAACCAGTACATCATCAGCGTGAGTGCGGATGGAGCCATTCTCAGGTGGAGGTACCCCTTTGCCTCGTGAAGCAGCGACGGATCTCCTGAGCGACAGCATTGCACACAGTCCCGGTGAACGTTGCGCTTAGATAACCAAGACTGGTTTTGACTCCTTACATCTGTGTTTTTGTTCTTTGGTCAAAATATTTTATCTGCCAGTTTCTCCTTTTCTGTATGGAATGTATTTGCCATCCTTCAACTGTTAAATTCAAACGGAAAGATGTTCAAGAATAATTTGTCCAAGCCGTAACGGAAAGTTTTCTTACTGCGAATAAATTTCCCGTTGTTGCCTTCCTGTCGTAATCTGTTTTCTAGGACGTTGCAGAACCCATAACCCTTCCTCACGACACTTCCACAGGCAGGCAGCTTTGCTGATGGCCTCTAAAAATAAGGAAGGCGATCTCTCCCCTTCTTCATCAGCATTTCATGGGTCAAGCTGCACGGGGCAAGACTTAGGTTTGAATTTGGATCTTGCTTAGTTCCTTTAAACAATTCTCTGGGCCCCTGTTTCCTCTTTAGTCGTGCAAGAATACATTTCTGCTCAAAAGGTTACTGTGAGAATTCATGAAATGATATATGAAAGCGTGGGCAGAATTCCTGACACAGAGAAAGTCAAGCATAAATTACAGTGCCTTTCTCCAAGAAAATGTGTGTTGTTGAACATCGTGGGGTGATGATCAAGGATGAAATTTCATAGGTGCTATTTTGGCATTGACCATAAAATCTTTCTCCTGTGCTTACCATCAGAGGGGGAGGGACTAGAGCTTGTGTATTCGTCCTCCAACCGGGTTTTCTTTTCCAGAGAGGGTATATAACGACATTTCTCAGAAATACCAAGGCCCCAAACCACAGTTCAGTCTTTTGTTCTAAGCATAATCTTTATCCCTAACGATGTTCCTTTATTTATTTATTTACGTATTTGCATCTGGTGTCTTGCTGCCCTATTTGATATTTCAAGGCGAATATTTAATAAATGGTGGTCACTTATTTATAAAAAGATGTAGGGCATTGATGTAGTAATGCATACTGCTGTTTTTCTTTTTAAGCTAGAAAGCAATGAGAAATGGATTTTGCAAGACTTCGCCTGATTAATTATAAACCTGACAGTTACGGGACAAAGTGAGAGGAGTCCCCTAGTTATCCAGGAATCCAGGGAGGGGCAAGGTCAAGTAAATTCTGATTGGGTAGCAATCCAGCAAGGATGTGTGTGTGTGTGTGTGTGTGTGTGTGTGTGTGTGTGTGTGTGTGGCAGAGACAGACAGAGGGACAGAGATGAGAAACATCAATTCTTCCTTGCGATTCCTTAGGTGTTCATTGATTTTTCATATGTGCCTTGACGGGGGGGGGGGGGCAGGGGGGGGCGGCTACAGCAGACCGAGTGACCCCTTGCTTGAGCCAGGGACCCTGGGCTCAAGCCGGTGAGCCTTGCTCAAACCAGATGGGCTGGCGCTCAAGCTGGTGACCTCTAGGGTCTTGAACCTGGGTCCTCCACATCCCAGTCCAACGTTCTACCCACTGCACAACCGCCTGATCAGACCCAGCAAGGATTTTTGCTTTAACGAATGAGCTGGTGACAGCGTAGGGGGCGCGTCTGAGACCCAGAAAACTTCCTGGTCAGCAAACACTGCCCAGTGCGGAGGTTGGAAAGAGCCAACCCGCGGGGTTGCCAGTCCAGAGGCCCAGGCCGAGGTTTGGTTTCTCTGCTTATGGGTTTCGTGGCCTCGGTATGTTGCGTTAACCTCTCTGAGCCCGTTTCTCCACCAGCTAAAACATTTTTTTTGGAAAATGATTCTAACCTAGTCTGTAGTTTTAAAAAACAAACAATAACCACCTGGTATTTCATGTGGGGCAACACGCGGCTCCCAGTTCTAGTCCTAGGATGCGGTCCGGGCAGAGGCTTTCCCTCCCTACCCCGCAGACGGTCGGAGTGGCGCCTGGTGCCCGCACACCACTGAGCCTGCGGAGCGACCAGCGGTGCCCGGAGGCGCTCCCCAACTCTCCACCTTTGCTAGTGCGCGTCTCTCACCGCGCCAAATGCTGTCGTGTGTGTGTGTGTGTGTGTGTGTGTGTGTGTGTGTGTGTGTGTGTGTCTTCCTTTCCCTTTTCTACATATTCACTTGGATGTAACTGCAAGAAATTTAGAAATAGCCATAACTTTCCAATTTACGAGACCCTTTTAACCCTTTTAAATGTAACATTCCTCTCTTATTTCCACCGCCCGAAGGCTGGGAGGGAAGGTGCGGAGGTTAAATTCAGGTCGGTCGGCTTACAAGAGGTAACCGGGGGTGGGGTGGCGGGGGGGAAGACATGAACTCGGAGGCTCCCAGGATTTTATTCCCAGCCCGCCCCCGGGGGCGGGGCGGGGACAGGGGTGGCTGTCCCGGAGCTGCCCCGAGGCGGAACCTGCGGCCGGATTCCCGCGCGGGGCGGGGCGGCCCCGCCCTTGGCTCCGCCTCCGCACTGTCCCCCCCACACCTGGCCGGCAGGTAGCCGGTGCCCGGGCGCCTGTCCCGGGCTGTAATGTCCTGTTAGCGGCCGATCGCTAGGGCCCCGGGCTCAGCTCCGGGAGGCGGCCGGCGGGAGCTATGGAGCGGGGCCCGGGGGCCGCGGCCGGAGGGGCGTCGCCAGCGTCCCGACCCCGCCGCCGCCGCTCCCTGCGCCGCCTGATCAGCCGCTTCCTGCTGGCGTTGGGCAGCCGCTCCCGCCGCGAGGACTCGCCGCCCCGACCCCATCCGGGACACTGCGATGGCGACGGTGACGGGGGTTTTGCTTGTATCCCGACCCCGGCTCCAGCCGCGCCCGGCAGCCCCGGGGAGGAGCGCCTGCCGGGCCCCGAACCCCAGCTCCTTGCGGGCGACGGGGCGCGGCCGCCGGGCGCGCAAGGCTTGAAGAACCACGGCAACACCTGTTTCATGAACGCCGTGGTGCAGTGTCTCAGCAACACCGACCTGCTGGCCGAGTTCCTGGCGCTCGGGCGCTACCGGGCCGCCGCCGGCCGCGCCGAGGTCACCGAGCACCTGGCGGCGCTGGTGCGCGCGCTCTGGACGCGCGAGTACACACCCCAACTTTCCGCCGAGTTCAAGGTAGGCAGCGCCCCGCCGCCCGCGGCCCGGCCCTGCTGGTTTCGCTTCTTGGAAAGGGTGCGCTCCATCAGGAAAGGGTTTTCCCGGAGCTTTCCTGAGACGGCACTGACCAGTTCCGCCCTGGTTCTGAGTTGATTTGCAGTGGCATCGCTCGCAAACGTATTCTTCGTGAATTAATTCCTCCCAGGTATTTAGAGGAGTTGAAGGGAGGGAGCTGGCGGATTTGAGTAGTGTGTTAGGTGTTTTTTGAGTCTAGCAAACATATCGTGTAAGTATGGATAACCTGGGGATCAGGCAGTGTTCTGACGACAGGGATAGAATTTCCGATCTGAAGAGGGTACTGGGTGGGGAGTCGGACGTTGAAGGCCAAGGCCTGGGAGGAAGGGGGTGATGCTTGAGTTCAAATCTGAATGCTGAGGACTCGCCAGGTCGAGATCTAGTACTAACTCAGGTAGGAGGAGCAGCATAGGCCTGAAGGACCGAGACTTAGAGTCACGGAAGGAAAAGTGTGGCTGGAGCCCAGGAGGGTAGAGTGAGGCGTAGGTTAGTTAGGTTGGCCAGAGCAGGTAAGGTCTTGGCGACAACGGTAGGGTGTTTGGATTTTATTCTAAGCCCGAGGGAAGCTGAGAACCTGTTGGCCAGGTACAGTGGTGCTGAGAGCCCAGGAGAGGCAGTGGGCACGCTGTATCAGAGATGCCATCCTTTTGTTTAGTACAAATTAAATCCTCTAGGATGCATTAGCATCTGTTGCCTCCGCTGTCCCCAGGGTCACGCGCGGGTCTATTTACTCAGGATGCTTCAGGGTCATGAGGCTTTCTTTGGAAGTTCTGTGTATCACTTCACCTGGGGGGCGGGGGGTTAAAGCGGGGCGTTTGTTTGGGGTTCCAGTTGGATTCAGGAGTTCCTGATCATTGCTGCACATGGCTTGCTTCCTGCTAAAAACAAAACAAAACAAAATATACCACAGCTCTGGGCAGAGAGCTCCAGCGCTCCATAGAATAGTGATTGTTGTTCTTGGGGGAGGGGGGGAACCTGTCAGTGCTCATTCCACAGGCATCACTGCTCTTGAATTTCAGCCTGAGAAAGCAATCCCTGCCACGTGACCCGCCCCGATGCCAGGATTCGCCTTCCCTCTCCTGCTTCCGCCGAGGAAGCACTGGGCTGCGCAGCGGGAATCAGTGGGGCAACCAGGCGTCACTTATATCTCCTTTTTGCAACATTTTCTTTCTCAATAGAGGCAGTGTCATGTGATTAGGACAGTGGTTCTTCACCTGGGTCCTGTCGAACCTTAGGGGTTCGATGAATCGGTCTCAGGGGTTCCGAGAAACCTCTGCCGCGGAGGCCAGAATAAAGTAATACCGTCATTTGTTGTGAGTTCATGCACTTTGTTGGTTTTGTTCTTTGAGCAAGGTGATGTTCATGCACGGATCATTTTGTGCACCAGTAAAAAATCATATACCTATGTCTTGAATTTGGAAAAAAACCCCATATTTTATTTATCGCTAAGGAAGGGTTCGGTGAATGCGCATATGAAACTGGTGGGTTCGGTACCTCAAAAAAGGTTAAGAACCACTGGATTAGGGGCAAGATCTCCAGAGCTTTGTGACCTTGAGCAGTTTCCAAAACTTGCTGTGTCTCAACTTTCCACATCTGTGAAATGGGACCAGAAGGGTACCTACCTTATTGCAGTGTAGGCTCATGGAGATTAATGAGTTATACATACAGCATGGAAAATAGCACCTGGCCTTGAGGAACGTTATTATTCTATCTCTGCACCTCCTTGCCCAGAGAGACCCAGAAGGAGGGAGGAAGGTACTCTTTGTGTACTTTTCTCAGTCCAGATGCCTTCTCATCCAGGCACTGCAGGGATGGATGGGAAGGGTGGGAGTAGTTTGAAAAAAACCGTTCAAACTGCTAACCAGTTTGGATGACTCACCAGGATTTCCTGTCTCTCCTGCTCCCAAACCCCCAAGGCCAGAGGAGCCTTGAGGAATGGAAGGGTAATCCTGTTCATGTCAATGAGGGTGACCTAATCTGGGGTTTTCCGAGATTTTCTGGGTAGCCAGGTTTGTAGAGAGTAGAGGATTCCACAATCTGGGGTTTTGAACTTTGATGATTGACATTTAGGCGAGTCCTTTTATTTTTACCAACGAAGAAATATTCATTCATTCAATCAGTATTTCTTGAGTTGTCCGGATGCTATAGCAGGCACATGGAAGACGTGAATGATGAGTATAAAATCGGATTCGGGCGCTGCTCTGCGGGGACTTACATTCTGTGTGAGAGATGCTGGCAACAGAGTAATCACAGGCACGGGATTCCAGCCCGTGGCAAGTGCTAGAAAATAGAAAAACAGGGAGCGGCAGCCACTCTGGCAGGAGGCTGGGGTTGGATGAGGGGAGGTGGGATCTGTGGAGTGAGGAGGGGTGGGAAGCTTTCCCAAGAGGGGTAACCACTGAGGTGAGTTTTGGAAGAACAAGGGTCAACTAAGGACAAGGAACTGAAAGTGCCCGTCCTTGAGGGGGGTGGGGCTGAGGAGCTAGGCAGAATAAAGGGAAAGTTAAATGAATTCATGAAAGCCTCAGGGATTCCGAGTGAGAGGCTGGAGAGTTGGTAGGCGGATAGCCACGTAAGGTGTTATAAAGGCATTTGGTCTTCAGGAAGGGTTTGTGGCTTCTGACAGAGGAAGGGAGGACATTGACAAGGGACCAGCATGTTGGGGCTAGTTACCCAACTGCTGACATGCTCGGAGGATGGGCTTGCTGTGCTTCCCGTTCCTTCCCCGGTCACCCGCTTCCCACCGATGGCAGGGCCACGTTTTGTTTTAATGGCAAATGAGTAAATACGTTTGAAATATCTTGTTTATGGTATTATCTATAATAGTTTGCTTTTCTAATGACACAGTGAAATATGTGTGTGCTATAAAGAATTGCAAAGTTAACAAATGTAAACACCGACTAGGAACTGCACTGAGGATGACCAGGTCTAGAGGTAATGATAAACATTGGTCTGTTTCAAAGCATTTGCCAACAACTGGAAATCCTAGTTTTGTTTTTTTTTTAATTTCTTATTATTTTATTCATTTTAGAGAGGAGACACAGAGAGAGAGAGAGAGAGAGAGAGAGAGAGAGAGAGAGAGAGAAAGGGGGGAGGAGCTGGAAGCATCAACTCCCATATGTGCCTTGACCAGACCAGTGCAGGGTTTTGAACTGGCGACCTCAGTGTTCCCAGGTCGATGCTTTATCCACTGAGCCACCACAGCTCAGGCTGGAAATCCTAGTTTTGTAACCTGCTTTTTCCCCCCAATGTTTATTTTATTTATTTTTAGAGAGAGAGAAAGGGAGAGAGCAGGAGAAAGACAGGAACATCTGTTTCTGTACGTGCCCTGACCGGGGATCGAACCAGCAACCCCTGTGCTTCAGGACAATGTTTCTAAGCAACAGAGCTATCTAGCCAGCACTATAAATTGCTTTTTGAAAACTATTGCCTGACCAGGCGGTGGCACAGTGGATAGAGTGTCGCACGCAGATGCGGAGGATCCAGGTTCGAGACCCCAAGGTCACCAGCTTGGACCCAAGGGCGCTGGCCCGAGCAAGGGGTTACTCGGGCTGTTGAAGGCCCGCGGTCAAGGCACATATGAGAGAGCAATCAATGAACAACTAAGGTGTCGCAACGAAAAATTGATGATTGATGCTTCTCATCTCTCTCTGTTCCTGTCTGTCTGTCCCTATCTATCCCTCTCTCTGACTCTCTCTGTCCCTGAAAAAAAAAAAAAAGAAAACTATTATTGTAAGACTTTCTCCTGGTCATTAAACTATTCTAGAGAAGTTAATTTCTAATGATTGTATAATATTTTATTAAATTAATCAATCCTTATGGAGATATTTTTGTACTGTAGAATTTTCCAGTTATAACCCTGCATTATTAAAAATTTTTGTATTTAAATCATTGTTTTCAGCTTTGTTCATTTCCATAAGCTTAATTCCTTGAAGTGAAATTGCGTGGTCAAAACAAAGATGACTATTTTGTTATTTTTATGCTTTTTGTTTTTAAAACCAACTTTATTAAAATATAAATGATGTACAATGAAATGTACCTATTTAGAAAAAATTGAGTCATATTTGACAACATTGTGTACATTTAAGGTATATAGTAGTCCTCTCTTATCCTCAGGAGATAAATTTCAAGACCCCCAGGGGATACCTGAAGCCACATATATAAATTCTATATGTGTTTTTCTATGTATACATTCCTATTACAAAGTTTAGTTTATAAATTAGTCACATCATGAGATGAAAAGCTATAACTAATAATAAAACAGAACGATTATAACAAGACAGTCTAATAAAAGTTACATGAATGTGGTCTCTCTCTGTCTCAAAGTATCTTATTGTACTGTATTCATCCTTCTTGTGATTATGTGAGCTTATAAAATCCCTACAGGAAGTGTAATTGAAGTGAGGTGACTTCAGGCATTGTGACATTGCCTGATGTCAAGAGTTAGTTGAACACAATAACTGAGATCCTGAGACAGTCGATCTGATAGCCAAGATTAGCTACTAAGTGACTGGTGGGCAGGAGCACATCCAGCCCAGATGCATGGGCGTAGGGATGACTCGTGCCCTAGGCAGCATAGAGCGGGACTTTGCCAGGCTTCTCAGGCTATTCAGAATGGAATGCAACTTAAAACTTGTAAGTTGTTTATTTGTGAAAGTTTTCCATTTAATATTTTCGGTCTTCGGGTGACCTGATGTAACTGCAGGTATGCAAAGCAAAACCAAGGATAAAGGAGGACTAGTGTCCATCGTCTTGATTTGATACATTTAAATTGCGATAGGATTGCCGTAGTTGCATTAGCTAACATCTCTATGATGTCACATAGCTAGCATTTCTTCTAGTGTTAGGAACAATGGAAAGGAATGAAGGTTAAAAATAATCAACTGTTTTGTGACCTAACCACAGAAAGAGAAGTTTGTGCTAAGGTTTCACATGTTAGACGAGACAGTACAGGAGCTACATGCATGGCATTTAAGGAAGTCCCTACACTGTGGTCTTTCACAGAAAGAACTGAAACTGGGAGAGAATGAAATCACGGAGGGAGAGGCTAAGGCAAGAAGCTGTTCACCTGTGAGGTGAGCAGAGGGGGACAGTGTGGAAGTAGGCTGGTGGAGGGGGACGAGGTGTGTCCCGGCAACCAAGGGGGGGACAGATGGTGAACAGAATCAAAATATTCAACAAAGCCTGACCAGGCTGTCGCTCAGTGGATAGAGCATTAACCTGGGATGTTGAGGACCCAGTTTCAAAGCCCTGAGGTCAATGGCTTGAGTGCAGGCTCATCTGGCTTGAGCATGGGGTCACCTGCTTGAGTGTGGGGTCACTGGCTTGAGCATGAGATTGTAGATATGACCCCATTGTCTCTGGCTTGACCCAAGGTCACTGGCTTGAGGCCAAGGTTGCTGGCATGAGAAAGGTGTCACTGGCTTGGCTGGAGCCCCCTGGTCAAAGCACGTAAAGCAACTAAAGTGCCTCAAATACAAGTTGATGCTTCTCCTCTCTCTCTCCCTTCCTGTCTGTCTCTCTGTCTCTCTCTCTTGTCTAGAAAAATAAAAAATACTTAATAGAGACTACCCTGTGTGTTTTCAAAGGACAGCACATACATTAGTAGTCTTTCTAGAGGAAAAGTTGCCTTCTCCCATACAGAAAACCCTCAGCATCTGGGACACTGCCCCCAAAGGGAAGACTTTCACAGAAAAGACCATTTTCCACCCCATATTGTTTCCATGTTGTCGTCCCAGGCGAGGGCTGAGGCGTGACCACTGGTAGACCTGGAGCTAATAGGCCCTCGTTTGGTTGCTGGGAGGGCCTAGGTGACCCTCTGGTTTTCTGCATTTCCTTTCAGAATGCTGTTTCCAAGTATGGAGCTCAGTTCCAAGGCAACTCCCAGCACGACGCCCTGGAGTTCCTGCTCTGGCTGCTGGACCGTGTGCACGAGGATCTGGAGAGCTCGTCCCCAGGGCCGGTGTCCGAGAAGGTCAGTCACTCTCGGAACTGCACATGGCACTTGATTTTCTTTACTTCCCTTGAATAGCGACTCACCTTCTCGAAACTACACCTTGAAATTCGGATCCTTAAATTCCTGTGGATTCTGGCTCCTGAATCCAAAGTGCTGTTTCCTGCTCCTTTCCTTCTACTCTGTTATGTAGACAGTGCATTTTCCACCATGGCAGGGTTTTCAACCTCTGCAACCCCAGAGATGTAGCGAAGGGGGTTTCCTTTCGGCTTAAGGTTTGAAGAATCTCCGTTTTGTCACTATTTGGTGTATTCGTGTGCTCTTCTGAGGCCAGGAGGACCACTGCCTCTTTTCAGATGGTGTCATTGGAACTCAACCGTTCCTTCTTCAGTGAACCCAGTCTGCAGAGCAGTGATTCCCAGTCTTTCTGTCTCAGCACGGAGGGTGGATGACCTTTGCACGCGGGCACATAGCGATCCCGGGGGCCATGAAACCGCAAATCCCCCGGGAGCGAGAAAGCACAATGGTCATTTGTAATAGCCGCAGTTCCCCCGATGCCTCAGTTGTGTTGTCTGTGGGTTCTGCTCACAAAGATCGGGGCTGAGTTCTGTCTGCACTGCTGCTGTCCCTTTATCTTTCACTTAGGAAGGGAAAGCAAGTGAAGGTAATTACACTAGGAGTGAGCACAGTTATCACGATGCCCATGAATGAGCTGCTGTCATTGAAAAAGTGGCGCACGAGCTATGGCCATTAATCAGTCTCACATTACTTTGCTGTGTCTCAAAACGGATCCAGATGTAGCTACGAGAACTGCCTTACCCGTCTGTTTGTTTTAAATCTGAAAGCTCTATTCCCGTTCCGCTTGTGAATCAATATGGAAAATAAGTAACTTTGGAGGTCTTTAATTCTTTCAACCATCACCTTCCCATCCTTTCGCTATCTGCTGGGAGCCATCCGTCTCGAGTGACAAAGAATGGACAGCAGCTTCGGTAGTGCAGGGTGGGGGTAGGTCTACAGTTCCACGTGCGGCATGATGACCATCGCTAATGATACTGGACATTGGCTACGGCTGTAGATTTCAGGTGCTCTTGCCACACACGCAAAAGGTAACTTTGCAAGGAGAGGGATACGCTGGTTTGGTGGCAGTCACCACTTTACCCTGTGTATGTACATCAGGCCTTCCTGGTGTGTACCTTAGAGACACACTAGTTTTATTTAGAACGAGAGCTAACGAGTGGCACCGGAAACTGAGTCAGGACATTGTTTACTTCCCCCCTGTAGCCAGCTAGTCTCTTTGTTCCGTTCTCTTTTGAAATTACTACTTGCAACTGCGAGAAAAAGTATTTGTCTCAAACAAGAAGAGATTCATTTTAAACAACAATATAATGGAATTAAAAGCTAACCGTTCGACAGAGCTGCCAAAGCTGTCCTCATGCCCAAGACAGCAGGGTGTCAGATGCATGGTCCAAGGGAAGTAATGGTTGTACAGTCCCCGGTCTTCCTCAGATCACATTTTGGACTGTTATATACAGTATGAGTAACTGTTGTCATTTATGGCGAGTGTTATGGTTCTTATTCTCATTTTATATATGGGTAACGTATATAGACAATATGTATATATCGGTCTTTATGTAGATATCTATCTATAGATACCTATATAAATGATAATGTATAATTTATATATATATATGAATCAGAGGAATTGGGTAACTTTCCCAAAGCAACACAGATAAAGAAGGGACAGAATCAAGATTCAAGAGAGGGGTGACTCTCGCTTGAAAGCCTGTTTTCCTATTTTAAAAAGAACCACCCCAGTCACCTGCAAAACACATAGACGAAACAAAGCAGAAACATTACCACAGTAGAACTTGGGAGGGCCACACACTCACAGGTTAAAGCGGTTTCCCTGGGCTGTGGGATTCTGGGCGATTTTTCTTTTATGTCCAGTGATTTTAAGTCTATTTTATTTAGACCCTTTCAGTTGCAAGTGACAAAAATTTAACTTGATTCAACTTAAAGAAAGGACATTTATTGGCTTTTATAACTTGCAGGTCAGAAGGTTGATGGTGTTACCAGACCTTTGACTCTCTGCTTCTTGTCTCTCTGGTTTCCTTCTCAGGCTGGCTCTGCCCACCTGATGACAAGAGGGACCCCTGAAATGCTTCAGTGTTCTTTAGAGTTTGGAATTCTGGAAAAAAGCCAAGGGAAGATGTGATCGTCTCAGAGTGGTTCATGTGTCCATTGCTGGGCAGGTGGCCTGCAGAATGCGATGTTCTGATTGAGCGTACCTGAGTCAGGTGTGTGTGTGTGTGTGTGTGTGTGTGTGTGTGTGTGTGTGTGTGTGTGTGTCCTCTACCCAAACTACACGGCCAAGGAGGGCTTCTTTAGTTTCTGACTAGGTTGCTTCCCCAAAGAAAGGAATGCAGAGCAAAAGAACATGTCCACTAGACTGTGTATCCATAATCTTAGAGTGAACACATTTTTAAGTCACAATGATATGTTTTTTAAAATATATACTGTTTATTGAATATTTGCTTTGTGCCACACATCCAGTTTGCTGCTTTTCATTATTCATTTTGCTACTAACACAAGAGGCACTCAGTAAGCTTCTGCACGGTTGAATGAATTGAGTAGTTACCATGTTTTACTATCTGTAAGGATAGCTCAGATGTTACAGTTACCAGGTATTTACGTTAAGTTGCCCAAAGTCACTCAGCTTCTACCTGGGAGAAAGAGACCTGAACCTGAGTCTGTCTGTGTCAGAGCCAGCATGCTGGCTCCCTTTCCTCATCATGTGTGTCCTGTGCACGCTCAGTCCCCAGTGGGGGGGGGGGAGCCGGCTGGCTGCTTTGGAAGCCCTCCTGTCCTGTTGCGGCCTTCAGCTTGCTCCCAGCTAGGGGGGTCAGCAGCCTTCTCAGTGTCCTTCCTTCCACCTTCCTTCCTTCCTTCCTTCCTTCCTTCCTTCCTTCCTTCCTTCCTTCCTTCCTTTCTTCCTTCCTTCCTTCCACCTTCCTTCCTTCCTTCCTTCCTTCCTTCCTTCCTTCCTTCCTTCCTTTCTTCCTTCCTTCCTTCCTTCCTTCCTTCCTTCCTTCCACCTTCCTTCCTTCCTTCCTTCCACCTTCCTTCCTTCCTTCCTTCCTTCCTTCCACCTTCCTTCCTTCCTTCCTTCCACCTTCCTTCCTTCCTTCCTTCTTCCCTTCCTTCCTTCCTTCCTTTCTTCCTTCCTTCCTTCCACCTTTCTTCCTTCCTTCCTTCCTTCCTTCCTTCCTTCCTTCCTTCCTTCTTTTCTTCCTTCCACCTTCCTTCCTTCCTTCCTTCCACCTTCCTTCCTTCCTTCCTTCCTTCCTTCCTTCCTTCCTTTCTTCCTTCCTTCCTTCCTTCCTTCCTTCTACCTTCCTTCCTTCCTTCCTTCCACCTTCCTTCCTTCCTTCCTTCCTTCCTTCCTTTCTTCCTTCCTTCCTTCCTTCCTTCCTTCCACCTTCCTTCCTTCCTTCCTTCCACCTTCCTTCCTTCCTTCCTTCCTTCCTTCCACCTTCCTTCCTTCCTTCCTTCCACCTTCCTTCCTTCCACCTTCCTTCCTTCCTTCCTTCCTTCCTTCCTTCCTTCCTTTCTTCCTTCCTTCCTTCCACCTTCCTTCCTTCCTTCCTTCCTTCCTTCCTTCCTTCCTTTCTTCCTTCCTTCCTTCCACCTTTCTTCCTTCCTTCCTTCCTTCCACCTTTCTTTCTTCCTTCCTTCCTTCCTCCTTCCACCTTCCTTCCTTCCTTCCTTCCTTCCTTCCTTCCTTCCACCTTCCTTCCACCTTCCTTCCTTCCTTCCTTCCTTCCTCTTCCTTCCTTCCTCTTCCTTCCTTCCTTCCTTCCTTCCTTCCTTCCACCTTCCTTCCTTCCTTCCTCCCTTCCTTCCTTCCTTCCTTCCTTTCCCTCTCTCCCTTTCTCCCTCCCTCCCTCCTTCTTTCTTTTCTTTCTTTAGAAAGATTTTATTTATTGATTTTAGAAAGCAGAGAGAGAGAGAGAGAAAGAAGGGGGGCAGGCAAGAGCAGGAAGCATCAACTCATAGTAGTTGCTTCTTGTATGTGCCTTGACCCGGCAAGACCGGGATTTCAAACCGGTGACCTCAGCATTCTAGGCTGATTCTTTATCCTGGGTACCACAACAGGTCAGGCTCAATTGTCTTTCAATTTTTTTCTTTGTCCCTTGGTGGCAGGTAAAGGCAAGCTAACAGAGATGTTAAGTAGCTTGCCCCAGGTCACACAGTAAGTAAGTGGGAGAGCCAGGATCCAATCTAGGAAGTAAAACTTCTAGAACAGGGCTTCTTAACCTCACCACTCTCGACGTTTGGGGCTGGGCAACTCTTTGCTGTGGAGGTTGCCCTGTGCGTTGTAGTACCCTCCTACCCAGTAGGTACCCATGACACCCCCAGTTGTGATTGATAAATAAAAATGTCTTCAGACATTGCCAGATGTTCCCTGGGGGACAAAGACACCCCATCCTCTTTCTGCTGAGAGCCTATGCTTTCAAGCAGACCTTTCTTTAAGATAACATTGAATTTATGCCAACTGAGCCTGCAAGTAATTTTATTCTTTTTACCAACTTCAAGACCCATGGAGACGCAGCCATAATCCCAGCTTCCAATACGCTCCCTGCCCGCCATTTCATGTTCTTCACACTCTAACCCGAGTGATAGCTTCAGAAAGGAGATAAGATCATGTCACTGCTCTGCTTAAATTCCTCTGGTGGCTTCCTTTGGCACTTAAAACAAAACCCAGGCTCCTCTGTGGCTGACAGGGCCCTACCTGCCTGGGCTGGCCACCACTTAGCCTGGTTCCAGGCCCCTCTGCCCCCTGCCCTCCCACTGTTCTGGGCCACACTGGCTCCTTTTCCCTCCTTTAATAGGCCACGCATGCTAGGCATCCACCACGACCAGGCAAGAACACGGGTGGCGGTTGGCCAGAGACAGGAGCTTGCCCAGATATTAATTTGACCTGATTGAAACCAGAAAAAGATTTTTTTTCTCTGTCAGAGGGTCAAAGTCTCTATTGAAACCTGCTGTCACAAAAAATTGTGCCACCTACAGAGGCCTGGCTGCTCATGCTTGAAGGGGAGGAATGGAGAGAGCTGTTGGGGTGATTTAGCATGAAACTTCATGTTCCCTTCCAGAAGGAAAGGGACCATCCTCTGTGTAACTGAACAATGTTTTCTTTTTTGAGGTTATTTCTGTTTCAAAACATAAAAGCCATAGAGCTAGATTTATTGAAACTGTAACAGAAAACATAAGGACCGCTTTCTTCTCTGTAACCAGAATAATTCTCAAATGTATTTCATGTGGCAGAAAGGGCATATTTTTACTCTCCTCACGACACTGTTGCACAGGCGATCCTTTTGACAGTTTATCTGGGAGAAAACGCCACGTTCACAGAATGAAGAAAGTGAGGAGGCTGGGAGAGGACCAGGAAGCCAATGCTCATTAAGCACCTACTATGTGCCAGGCAGGATACACACACACACACACACACACACACACACCATCTTTTCAGATGTTAATGATGGCCCCATGAGGTGGATGTGCTACTCCTTTTTTTTTTTTTTTAGATGGGGAATGAGACTCAGAAAGGTTTAGGGTCACTTGGCCAGCAGAGTAGGGCCAGCCTGGTCTGACTTTGTGAAGGACCTTCTGTTGCCCGTGACCACAGGCTCGTGCGGGAGTTTCTCTTTTCATGCCCCCATCCCTGGGTGAGCTTGTCCACCGCTGCTCCCCATGTGCGACCTCATCACCCTGGTGCAGAAGCAGTCTGCATCCTTGTGAGGTCTGCTGACTCAAAAAAGAAGGGGGTTTATGAGCAGACCAAGGAGCAGCATGCAGGATCAACGGGAAGGCTGAAGCACCAGGCTTGGGACCCTCGAGAGCCAGGCAATTCTGGGAGTGGAGGGCTGTCTCGTTGGTAGGATCTCTTCTGGCCTGGATTCTGCTAGATACTGTTTTCAGCTCGTTGGTCACTCTGCTTGGGGTTCCCAATGGCCATCTTATCAGACCAGCTTCCGTCATGGGCCTATCCTTTGGTAAGGGAGAGCGGGACCCCTGGTTAGAAAGCCTTCCCCGCCTCCCCGTGGGCTGGATTGGACTCTGTTCCAAAAAGGGGTGCTGCTGCCAAAAGCGGGTGAATCCTGGGCAGCCCGACACACCGGTGTCCGCTCTACGTCCGACTTCTCTCTCCTCCGAGCCCTTTGTTTACCAGGTCGCCTCCTGGAGCTGGGTCGCCTTCCAGCTCGGCAAGCCCTTCCCTGACCCATGTCTGTCGACTCTGCTGATGGAACAGGTCGGATCCGGGCACCAGATCAGAAGCTTGGAGCTGGTCCTGTCTGTCTGCTCCCTTTTTCTCCCTCCGCTCCCCAATCAGGTGCTCAGTCATGAGATGCGCACATGGGGGTGTCTGAGTCCATCCCTCCTTACCCTTCTTAAAGCTCCTACCCTAGTTCCCCCGGTTGCGAGCTGGGCCCTTGAGCCTCCTAGTCTGTGTCCTGACTCCAGACTTATCCTCCTTCATCCTGTGCACGTCTGCCAAGTTAGAGCATGTCTCTGTGCGTGTGGCCCCCACTAGATCCGGAACCCATCAGCTGCTGCTCCCTTGTGTAACAACAGCATGTAAACAGCGCTTACTGTGCGCCAGCCACTGCTCTAAGTATTTTATGTCTATTAACCCTTTTCATCTCGAAGCCTTCCTCTCAGATCGTTATCATCACTCGTTATCTCTTTATTACCGTCGGGAAACCTTGGGGCAGAGATGAAGTAAGTGACTTAGCTGGATCAGAGGTTGAGTAACCGTAGCAGCTCAGTGCCAGGGCAGGGATTTGAACCCAGACAGTCTGACTCCAGCGTTTAATGTTTAACTCTGGTACTGTGGCGGGTGCTGGACCAGCTGGTCTCCTTTGCGATGCCGAAGACCCCGCCCAGTGCGGCTCCAGACTCCTGCTGCGGCCCTGTTTTCTACTTGACTTTGCACATCCTGTACTCTGGTCAGATGGGGCTTAATACATTAGTGGCGCAAGGAAGAGGGGCCGTTCTGAGTTTTTATTATTCTTATTTGTTCCACGATTATGAAAAATTTCAAACATAGGGACAGGTTGAATTAATGACATAGGGATTATCTCATACCCACCATCTAGATTCTATAATTGGCATTTTCCTAACATTAATCCGTCTAATTTCCACCTATTAATCCGTCTGTTTGTCTCTCCACACATCTCTCCCTCTTTGTTTTCCTCATCTTATTTTTATTTATTTATTTATTTTAAAATTAATTTTAATGGGGTGACACCAATAAATGAGGGTACATATGTTCAAAGAAAACATCTCCAGGTTATCTTATCATTCAATTATGTTGCATACCCGTCACCCAAAGTCAAATTGTCCTCTGTCACCTTCTATCTGGTTTTCTTTGTGCCCCTCCCCTCCCCCTCTCCCTCCCTTTCCCTCCCTCTTTGCCCTCCCCCCACCCCGTAACCACCACACTCTTGTCCCTGTCTCATAGTCTCGCTTTTATGTCCCCCTATGTATGAAATCATGCTGTTCTCAGTTTTGTTTCTGTTTTACTTATTTCACTCTGTATAATGTTATCAAGGTCCATCCATTTTGTTGTAAACGATCCGATGTCATCATTTCTTATGGCTGAGTAGTATTCCATAGTATATATGTACCATAGCTTTTTAATCCACTCGTCCTCTGACGGACACTTGGGCTGTTTCCAGATCTTCGCTATTGTGAACAATGCTGCCACGAACTTATTTTTGATGCATTTGAAATTAAGTTTCTGACATTGGTATGCTTCACCCCCAAACTCTTCACACGCATTCCTTCCTCCGGCTCTCTGAAGATGCCAGCGGTGAAGGCCACAAGCCATGGAGTGCCGGCCGCCCCAGAGGCTGGAGGGAGTCTTGGCATGGAGTTCGGACGCTGAAGGAGGCAGGGACACTCGGAGCAAGTGCAGGCTGGCCAGCCCCTCAATGCGGGGCCAGTGTTGCCGAGTTTGGTTTCTGGCCTTGAGAACTAAGAGAGAAGACAGGTCCGTTGTTTTCAGCCACCAGTTTGTGGTAATTCGCTGGTGCAACCACCAACCACAGGAGACAAACACAGGAGAACACAAGGAAGGCTGCCACAGAGCGCCATGCGGACTGAAGGAGGCCGGTGGCTCACTCTCAGGGGCCGGGGTGGGGGTGGGGTGGGGTGGGGGGGGTGTCTGAGAACAATGGTGGTCTGATGAAGGCTGGCTGACTGGAAAGTGTGGCCAGAGGACGTGGCATAGACGTGTCTGCAGTCATGGCGGCACGCCCCGGTGGACTGTTCTAGGGCACCTGTGCCCAGGAGGCCCAGCAGGGTGGAGAGAAAGGACAGGGTAGCCAGTTCAGAGGTAGTGATGGAGGCCGGGTGAGTCACGTCTCTCTCAGGGGATCTGGGGAGTTGGGAGACTGGAGCAGCAAGGAATTATGGTAACGACAACACTGAAGGTCCCGCCTGTGCGGAGTCCAGGCCCAGAAAGGGGCGACGTGGCCCAGGAGGGGGCGATGTGGCCCAGGAGGGGGCCGAGACTCTGCGGTTGCAGAAGCAGCGGCGTGGGAGGTGCGTTAACGGGCTTCCTTCCTCACTCTCTTCGCAGCTTCAGCCCGAAGCCGGCAAAACTTCTGAGAACCACCTGTCGCCACCGGCTCAGCTTTCTCTCGGGCAAAGCTTTGTGCGAAGCCACTTCCAAGCACAGTATAGGTAAGCATGGGACGTGGTCAGAGTCACCAGGAGTTCGGCCCTGCTCTATGCCGGACACCCGTCTCCTCTGGCCAGGGTTACCCTGAGATTACAAAACAACACAAGTCACAGACACCCTCCACTCTCCCCCATTATTAATCCAAATTAACCACTCAGCCGTGTGGCTTCTGGTCTTTAGTGTTTCTTCTCTCCTTCTTGCTGGTTTCTGGGCCTCCCATCCCTCCATGGAAGGAGGGCCAGTGTGAGGGTGGTTTTGCAGGTTATGAGTACGGAGGACAGGGTCCCCCCAGCGCCCAGTCTCTCTGGGGGAGACACTTTCTATTTGTTCTTTGTAGCCAGCGAGCCCAGTTTAACAAGTGATTATGAGTTCAAGATTTCCCAGCATTCTAGAAGATATAAAAAAAAATGTATATAATTGTATAGCCTTCAACTTCAGAAAAGTTCTCTTTAGGTTTTTGTCTATGACAGTTCAGGATTCATATAAGGCAGAATATTTTTAAGTATTGCAATGTGTCTTTTTTTTGTATAAATATGAAACCATATTTTATTCCACATTAGACATTTAGAAGCAATTTACCGAGTTATTTTTTAAATATTTCAATTACAGTTACAATATTATTTTATATTAGCTTCAGGTGTAGGGCGCAGTGGTTAGACATATATATAATTTATAAAGTGGTCCCCTACTAAGTCTAGTACCCACCTGGCGCTCTACATAGTTCATACAATATGATTAACTATGTGCCCTATGCTGTGCCCTCCTACTGTTACTACTGTGCCTTACTTACCCCACAACCACTTTGTAACTACCAGTTCATACATCTTAATCCCTTCAACTTCCTCACCCAGCCCCCAATCTGGCAACCATCAAAATGTTCTGTCTCTATGAGTCTGTTTCTGTTTTGTCTTTTTATTTTGTTCTTTAGATTCCACAGATAAGTGAAATCATATGGAACTTGTCTTTGTCTTATTTCATTCACCATACGGTATTTCAATATTTTAATGAAAGTACTAATTTCAGTCAAAGATCAGAAAAGGGAGAACCCTCCCCACCCCCTGTGGGCTTCTCAAAGAGGAGGTGTGTGCCTTTTGATGGGGTCTGAAGGATGAATGGGGCTGAATGGGTGGGGGTATAGTCAAGAAGAATGAATGAAACATGCTTAGGGGTGGGTGTGAGCACAATGATCAGGATGGGGGGGGAGCCCATTGTTACAGAGAACCCCCCTCTGAGTGACAGGTTTGTCCATAGGTGTTTACGTTTATTCCTTCTAAGAGCCTCAGGAGATGAGCTGCAGTCTAGGACGCTGGGCTCTTTGTGAGCTCACACAGAGTGAGTGGCGGAACCTGCGTTTGCCCCTCGGTAGAGCTCTCTCTGAAGCATAGGTCCTGCCTTGCTTTCTTTGTAGTTCTCCCTCCCCTGTTGCTCCTCCATCTCACCTTGTTTTAAGCCAGTGGTCCTTAACCTGGGTTCTATCGAACCCTAGGGGTTCCATGAGTCAGTCTCAGGGGTTTGGAGAAGCGTCTGCCGCGGAGGCCAGAATAAAGTAATACCATAATTTGTTGTGAGTTCATGCACTTTGTTGGTTTTGTTCTTTGAGCAAGGGGATGTTCATGCACGGCTCATTTTGTGCACCAGTAAAACAAACATATACCTATGTCTTGAATTTGGAAAAAAAAATCATAGTTATTTACCACTAAGGAAGGGTTCAGTGAATGAGCATATGAACCTGGTGCGTTCGATACCTCAAAAAAGGGTAAGAGCCACTGTTTTAAGTTAAGATCCTCTGCTGCTATTTCAGTTGCACAGAAACTCTGCCCTCTGGTTCTGCATTACGGATACTGAGCTATTCTTAAAGTATTTTTCTTCTGGATGCTGCATCAAGTCATCTTCAGAGGTGGGCTTTTCTCTGAGTCTTCTAGACACACGTCTTTCTTTTACAAAGCTGTTTTTCGTAGGACTTCTGTTGTTGTTGTTTTTTCTCTTATTTACTTTAAGCCAGTGAACAATTATTCAGTGTTCTAGAATTCACTTATTTATAGTCGTGTACTTACATACTTTTTGTTACAACTCTATACTTTTATCCTTTGTGTTTGGGAAGGAAGAGATCCCCAGAAACTTTCTTGGATTAGGATTTATATTCACTAATTGCCAAGAAAGGTAATCAGACGTGATCACTGTCTTTGAGATGATTGTTTATTTAGAAAGACCAAATAGTCTGAAACACTTTGGGAAGATGCCCAAGTGGCTTTTCACTGGAGCAGAAAATCCGCAGCACCTGAGAAGTTCTCCGCGTCCCTGCCCAGCTGCAGTGGTAGTACAGGGTTAACGAGGGGCATGCCCCTTCTGCCCTTGGTGGCCCAAATTTCATCGTTGTACACAAACAGAGGCCCCCTTCTTTCCTGAGCGGTGCAGTGATGCACCACAAGGTCTGCATAGAGGAAACCTGGATTTCACGGCTGCTGACCTTTCCAGCCACGTAAGCTACCTACCTGTAGAGCATCCGTCTTATCTTCAGGTGTGCAAAGCTCAGGCTGGTTGAAACAAAAATGAGACGGAGGGGAAGAAGACTAGAGGAGGGGGAAAGAAAGAACATACAGAGGAAGGAGAATGAGGTGTGGACATTTCAGAGAGCCGGGAAGGGTCGCCAGTAATTGCCACCAGGTAACATTCATCAGTGTCCTTGTACAATAAATTCACTCATTTCTCTGCTCACCCCGTTCTCTCTACCCTCTTAACCTCTTTTCTACATGTACTCTCCTCTTACTCTTCCTTCCAATAGCTGAGTGTCGGTCCAGCTGTTACCATGAGGAACACCATAATTCCTTGCCCATGAGAGAGAAGTACTAATTCAGTGTGTCCACTGATTTTCCCACTAGTTCATTCATGCCTACTGCGCACCCCAAGGTCTCTGCGAGGTGCTGGGGCTTGAGATGTGAACGAGCCCCAGTGTCTGTTCTCATGGGGCTCACATTCTGCTGGGGAGGTGTTAGGTGATACACACAACAAACAACTTGTCACAGTGATACACAGAGTGATAAGGTGTAACTTGGGAGGTAGGAGAGGCAGCCAACCTTAGATAAGGTGGTCAGGGAAGGCTTCTTTCCAGATAGGACATCTGAGCTGAGAACTGAGTGACAAGGAGTCAGCCATTCAAATACTCAGGGACAGGGTGTTCCAGGCAGAGGAAACAGCCGAGACAAAGGCCTGGGGTGGGAATGATCTTGGCAAGTTCAAGCAGTGAGGGGTGGGAGTTGAGGTTGGAGAGGTGAACGGGGGAGACCTGGTAGTGCAGGTGTGTCCAGTCCGTGTGTGGGGTTTGGTCTAAAGGATGCAGGAAGCCACTGCAAAATTTAAAGAAGGGCGTGGTCTAGTTAAGGTAAGAGATGATGCTGGTTGTCATGGGCAACGAAGGGGGGCGAGACTGGAAGCTGGAGCCTCAGCTGATGTTGTGCAGTCAGTCTCCCCAGGGGTTGAATGAGAATGGCTGGGACCCCAGGGGTAGTGGTGGAGGTGGGGAGACGTGGATGGGGGGCAGGTGACATGTTCGGGGTCTACAGTCAACAGGACTTGCTAATGGGTCTAAGGGTGCCAGGTAGGGAGGCTGAGGGAAAGATGAGCATCTAGGATGACTCCTGGGTTTTTATATAGTGGCGTCTGGTAAGGGCTTTGAAAAAACAAAGGAGGGTGCTTTGAAGGGCACATTACAGGCGTGAAAGAGACAAAAACTCTTGCTCTCTTCACTACTACCACACTTACTTCTGAAAACAGATGTGTGGGTGTTGTGCCCATACCAAGCAATTCCAAAATTCTCTGTGGATGCCAGCTGGCTGTCCTACAATTTAACCCAATTCTGGCACTTTCTACCTGGCGATAGCATCAGCTCCCACAGGTTTAGGGCTCCATCCCACAGGACTGTTCCCCACCAGACACCAATTACAAGTTCCAGGTTGTCACCTGTGCTTCTGACTCACTGGCTATAAATCAAGGGTTCCCATAATCCCATCCTCAGAGTCAATAATTTGCTAAGGTGACTCACAGAACTCAGGAAAACAGTTGACTTCCTAGATTATTCTACCAGTTTATGATAAAGGGGTACGCCCCAAGTACAGACAGATAGTAGAGAGGCACAAGGCCAGGTGTAGGGGGAGGGGTATGGAGCTTCCATGCCCTCTTTGGGGACCCCATCCTCCACATGTCCTTCAACCTGGAAGCTCTCCCAACCCCTTGTGCTAGGGTTTTTATAGAGACTTCATTATATAGGTGGGACTGAGTAAATTACTGGTCATTAGTGAACTCAACCTCTGGCTCCCTTCCTTTCCCCAGGAGAGAGGAGGCTGAAAGTTCCCACCATCTAATGGCATGGTTGGTTCCCCTGGCAACCAGCCCCACCCTATGCTTATCTGGGGGCTTCCCTCAACGTCACCTCAATAATATAACTCAGGTGCGGTTGGCAGGGGTTGGTTATGAATAATAAAACTTGATCCTTTTCACCTTTATTCTTGCTCTTACTGGGAAATTTCTGTGCTGGGAGCAGGCGTGGAGATCAAATATATATTTCTTATTAAAATCACACTGTCGCAGAGTGCCTGACTGACATGGGGTGAGTCAGGAGGGGAGGGTTCCTAAGGGATTGACATCTGAGCCAATCAAATATTAAGGACGACCAGTGCCCTTCAGGTGGATTACTGTATGGTGGTGAGTAAGAATTGGGGGGACCGCGCTAAACAAGGGGTACCAGTGACAACCCGATCATCTGTAGTAAAGAAAAAGTAACAGTTTGGGGGTCCACCAGGCTGGGGCTTTCGGGTCCGAGAAGTGGGTTTCTGTGGCGGTCAGCGAAGACCAGCTCCACACTAGTCCCCCGAGCAGGGGGCAACGGGGGTGCCTGCTGGACCCTTCTCAGCCTTCCGCTCCCCTTGGGAAGGAGGGGTTGCCTGGGATGGACAGTCACCCTGGCGTCAGCCTCCTTTATAAAACTGAAGGCTGGAAGCGGTATTATGGGCTAATTTGGAAGTCCCTGTTCAGTGGGGTTCTCCCTCCTCCCCTGCCCCCCCCTCCATTTGAGGGGTCTGAGTGTTTGACTTTGGCGGGAGGACAGAAGGAGAGATAATATTAGGGTGCTGGAGACAGGAGCGAGAGGAAGAATGGTGAGTCACTCTATATGACGATGACCACGACCTGAAGCATCTGCAGGTTGAATGCCCACGGAGGAGTAGCGCTCTGTTGGCGTTTGGGCTGGAGGAGGGATTGGAGCGGATGTGCTCATTTTCTCCTGCCGCCATTCACAGCTTTCTCCACGGACCGCGGGACCGGCTGGTCTGGCCCCCGTCCCAGGCGGCATTCCGCTTTGTGGGTTATGTTTTAGAAAGCTCTCTCAGGACAGATCTCGGGGAGGTGACATCTTCCTGAGGTGTTGCCGCAGTTACCGGCGGTGCTGTAGACATAGTCCCCCCACCGTCCAGTAGGCAGGTGAAACCAGGTTCGGGGTGTGGAATATGTGTGTGTGTGTGGCAGTCGTGACAGGCCAGAGTAGCGAACTGTGCGGCGTCAGAGCCTGGGGCTCAGTGCTGGCATTCGTAGCTGGGGGAGGTTGGGGAGCCCGGACTGGGGAGGGGCTGTGACAGAGGCCGTCTACCAGGAGAACGAGCACCTTGGGAAGCTGGGTGAGTGAACGCACAAGGGCAGTGGGGTGAGTTTCCCGTATGAGTGTTTTGGGGGACAGGAGGACAGGTTGGGCACGCATGCTCTAGTCTCGAGGGCGGAAGAACCGCTCAGCTGGAGCCTGACCTTTTCCGGGGTTCCCTGTCAGAATGGCACTGCCCCTCTCTCTTCTGGATCTGTTCCCTCTCTCTCTGTCCACGCTTCTCATCCTTTGAGAAACAGGTGCCTGTCACGTCTCTTCTGTCATTTTTATTATGCGAGCAATCTGTTGTTTTCATCCTTTAGAGATCAAATTAGACCCTTGCATGTTTTTTTCCCCCCAAACTACGTATCTCCCGCTTCCTGACCGGGGTCGGTCGGTGATTCAGCATAAAGGCCGGTCCCTGAACAAGGTGAAGAGGTCCTGACTCTACAAGAAAAACGCAGCCTAGCTTAGTTTTCGTAAGGTTTGAATGAAAGAGTCAGTCAAAGAGACCTATTCCTTTTCCATTGGTTCATTTAAACGTGACACAGGGATTCGGAAATTTCCCAACAACAGAGATACGTTCTTCCAGCCTCGTTTATGTTTAGGTGCGTGATGCATGACAGCGGGAGAAAACTTGGAAGAGAAACGGGGTGACAGAGGGGATCCCGCAAGGTTAGGTTCCCTTCATGGTGGGGGCCGGATATCTGATACATAGTTTTTTTTGTGTTTTTATTTTTAACAAACGATTACCATGGTTTTCCAGAAGGGAAATTTATCAGAGGCAGCGAGTGTGATGGAATGTTAGTTACTTGGACGTATTTTCTAACATTGTGGTTGGTATTCTGTTAACTTGAGCCCAGGAGACCCAGCTGACGATGAGCAGATCACTTGGGGTCACCTTGGGCAGCACCCAAAAAACTGCAGGGTTTCTGACCTGTACCTGTTTTATTTATTTATTTATTTATTTATTTATTTATTTATTTATTTATTTATTTTCTGTTCTGTTTGCTCAACAGAAAACCAATCAGACAGGACCCGTGCTTTACAGAGAGAGTCAGGATCTGGTTTTCACACTAACTGTGGTTTAGCCTTGCGCAGCTAGTGGTGCGAGCACAGACTGCCAGCAGGTATTGTTCTGTATTCCCAGGGAAGTGTATGTAGATTTGGGGATATGGAAAGTATCACCCACAGATTCCTTAGATCTTTGAAGAAATGGTGCACCACACAATTAAGGGCACCCATGTGGAATATAGAAGTGGCGCTTCACGTTCAATGGGAGCTCCAGCTGAGCCAGCGACCCCTTGCTCAAGTCGGCGACCTCTGGGCTCAAGCTAGATGAGCCTGTGCTCAAGCCGGCGACTTCGGGGTTTGGAACCTGGGTCCTCAGCATCCCAGGGTAAAGCTCCAGCCACTGTGCCACCACCTGGTCAGGCAATGCTGTATCACTTTTAGCTATTACTATTAGCTGCTCTTTTCTGAACTTTGTTTCTCTGTTGGTACAATAGGGAGGGTGGACCACCTTAGTGGTTCTCTCCCCCCCCCCTCGCCCTGGCTGACCACTAGCATCACCTGGGGAGGTTTAAAAATTCCGAAGCCTGTGCCTCCCCCTGCTTTCTTTGAAACAGAATCTCCAGGCGGACGTCTTCCTGTGTGATTCGGGGGCCCAGGTGTGTCCAAGGGCATAGACAGTCCTGAGACTTCCAGCCCGCAAGCCAGCACACTAAGTCTCTGTTTGGAAGGGTGCCAACCTCCGTCCCGTGCTCGGTGCACTCGTACATACATACTCAGCGCCCTATTGCAGTGTGATTGCACTTTTATCCCTTTTAAAGAAATTGAAGTGAAAGTCCTGTAATCCAGAATTAATCCCCTGACAGTGCCCAGCTCAGTGCAAATACATTCGCAGTGTCGTGTGCAACCACAACCTCTTTCCAGTCCCTCAGCATTGTTGTCGCTCCAAAAGCAAACTTACTCCCCAGTCACCTGCTACCTGTGACTCCCCACCGTCCATCCTCCCGGCACCCGGAGGCCACCGTTTCCTTTTGTCTCTATGGCTTGACCCAGTCTGGACATGTCCTGTAAATGAAATCACAAATTATGTGGCCTTTTGTCGTTGGACTCCCTTCCCTTAGCGTGCGGTACTTAAGTTTCAGCCGCGGTATCACCTGGGTCGGGATTTCATGGCTGAATGATAGTCCATTGTGTGCATACCACATAGTGTCGCCATTCATCCGTTGGTGGCCATTTGGGTTGCTTTCTCCCTTTGACTATGGTGAACAACGCTGCTATGAACATCTGTGTGCAAGTATTCATTTGAATACCTGTTCTCAATGCTTTTGGGTATTGTTTCCCCAGGAGTAGAATTGCAATGGTAATCCCAGATTTCACTTTTTGAGCAACCAGTCAACTGTGTAATTGCGATTGAACTTTAACCTCCACCGTTTGTTTCCGCAGATCTTCCTTGACGTGTCCCCACTGCCTGAAACAGAGCAATACCTTCGATCCTTTTCTGTGCGTGTCCCTGCCCATCCCCTTGCGCCAGACGCGGTAGGTGAGCGGCGTGCCTGTGCCCAGGGACCTTGACGTCCTTCCTTCTTCCTGGGAACCTTCTGGCCTTGGTTTGGCCATCGTCTCTCTTTTGCTTCTCAGTCCATGTTTGTCTTGAACAGTGGTAGTCAACCTGGTCCCTACCGCCCCCTAGTGGTAGTCAGCCTGGTCCCTACCGCCCCCTAGTGGTAGTCAGCCTGGTCCCTACCGCCCACTGGTGGTAGTCAACCTGGTCCCTACCGCCCCCTGGTGGTAGTCAGCCTGGTCCCTACCGCCCCCTAGTGGTAGTCAACCTGGTCCCTACCGCCCCTAGTGGTAGTCAGCCTGGTCCCTACCGCCCACTGGTGGTAGTCAACCTGGTCCCTACCGCCCCCTAGTGGTAGTCAGCCTGGTCCCTACCGCCCACTGGTGGTAGTCAACCTGGTCCCTACCGCCCCCTGGTGGTAGTCAGCCTGGTCCCTACCGCCCCCTAGTGGTAGTCAACCTGGTCCCTACCGCCCCTAGTGGTAGTCAGCCTGGTCCCTACCGCCCCCTAGTGGTAGTCAACCTGGTCCCTACCGCCCCCTGGTGGTAGTCAACCTGGTCCCTACCGCCCCCTAGTGGTAGTCAGCCTGGTCCTACCGCCCCCTAGTGGTAGTCAGCCTGGTCCCTACCGCCCACTGGTGGTAGTCAGCCTGGTCCCTACCGCCCCCTAGTGGTAGTCAGCCTGGTCCCTACCGCCCACTGGTGGTAGTCAACCTGGTCCCTACTGCCCCCTAGTGGTAGTCAGCCTGGTCCCTACCGCCCACTGGTGGTAGTCAACCTGGTCCCTACCGCCCCTAGTGGTAGTCAACCTGGTCCCTACTGCCCCCTAGTGGTAGTCAGCCTGGTCCCTACCGCCCCTAGTGGTAGTCAGCCTGGTCCCTACCGCCCACTGGTGGTAGTCAACCTGGTCCCTACCGCCCCCTGGTGGTAGTCAGCCTGGTCCCTACCGCCCACTGGTGGTAGTCAACCTGGTCCCTACCGCCCCCTGGTGGTAGTCAGCCTGGTCCCTACCGCCCACTGGTGGTAGTCAACCTGGTCCCTACCGCCCCCTGGTGGTAGTCAGCCTGGTCCCTACCGCCCCCTGGTGGTAGTCAGCCTGGTCCCTACCGCCCACTGGTGGGCGTTCCAGCTTTCATGGTGGGCGGTAGCGGAGCAGCCAAAGTATAAATAAAAAGATAGATTTAACTATAGCAAGTTGCTTTATAAAGATTTATTCTGCCAAACAGCGAAAATCCGACCTTAAGTACTTGGTAAGTAATTATTATCATATGCTTTAACTTGATGTAACTCTGCTTTATACATTTTACTTTTTTTTATTTTTATTTATTTTTATTTATTTATTTTAGAGAGGAGACACAGAGTGAAAGAGAGAGAGAGAGAGAGAGAGAGAGAGAGAGAGAGAGAGAGAGAAAGCAGGGAGGAGCTAGAAGCATCAACTCCCATATGTGCCTTGACCAGACCAGTGCAGGGTTTTGAACTGGCGACCTCAGTGTTCCCAGGTCGACGCTTTATCCACTGCGCCACCACAGGTCAGGCTCTACTTTATACATTTTATAAAGTAAAGTTACTTCCCTACTTTATAAATCACCATGACTGTGGAACCGGTGGGCGGTTAGAAAATTTTACTACTAACAGAGATACAAAAGTGGGCGGTAGGTATAAAAAGGCTGACTATCCCTGGTCTAGAAACTTGCCTTATCGTGGCTTGACATTCAGTTACTGACTGTGACAATTGAAGTGAAAGGTGACTGTGTCCCTTGTTTCTGATGCAGAAGGAATTATAAACAGTGCTTTTGTTTATCAGCTCCGTGCTCTTCTCTTTGACCCATTCACAAGCGGTCCTGGGCCAGTGTACTGCTCGGTCAGACGGGCACGCCGGAGGAAACCTGCCACTACCAGCTTTCCCATGCTTTATTTCCAATTCTTTGTTCTTTTTGTGAAGCTGTAGGAGAAGGTTTATGTAAGGAGCAAAGGAAAAGGAAAAGGATTGTTGGAAGAGAGGAGAAGTAAAAGGAGGGGGAGTTAGGATTGGGTAGCAGCCATAGTGGGACCCAGCGTTATATATGTCAGAAGCAAACAGAGGAGGCTTCCCAGGGCCCAGGTCTTAACAGTGACCATCAGGCCACTGGCCAATGTCAGTGTCACGGAAGTGGAATGACTTCTAGACGGGGCGCTGTCACTGGCACCGAGACGGTGGCGTATCTTCCTTATGTCCCCCCTCTCTGTAAATGCCACCTCTCTTGCCCTCTATCTGTTGACCTCCGCTATCGTTAGGATGCCGCTGAATGCAGGACAGCCTCACAAAGCAACGTCATCACCCTTTCTGCTCTGAATTCCTGTGCTGTGGCTAGTCTGTGCCGCAAATACAATGCTGGCGTGTCCTATCACCCGTGACCCCGTCGGATGATGTTTTCTGATAGATGGGACTTTAGCACATTGGTTAGGACCTCTGGCTCTAGGTGCAGACTGCCTGGCTTCGAACCCCAGCTCTACTAACTAGCAGTGGATATAGAACAGGAGAAGCAGGAGCTGGAGGGCTGAGGTCTGGTGTGCTGGGGGGGGGGGGCTAGCAGGAGACAGGATCAGCGAGGGGCCGTGTCCCATTGCAAGGGAGACATTCAATAAGGGGAGGAGGGCCTCATTGGTAGTGCTGGATCATACTGAAGTCAGATTGCTTTATTTCTCAGCTAAACTTCAGAGTCTGTTTTGGTTAAGATAATCTGTTTCAAAAACAGAGCCTTGGGACCCGAGGTCTATATTGTGATGACACTGGGGAACAATATATATATATATATTTTTATTTTCCGTTGCATGAGGTTTTAGAACTGTTTCTATATATTTCTGCATCGCTGATTCCAAATCTGAAATTCAATTTTTGGTGCATGCTCTAGTTTTTATGCAATTTTAATTTCTTTTTGTTACAGTTAATGCCATGCATTGGTTTTTAAATTGGAGTTAAAGGGCAACGACTCTTGGATTGAACATAACCACAAGGCAATTAATGTTTTACAAACATCACTTTTACATAATTATAGTTGTTTTTAAATGTAAAAAAATTATTATCTGATAAAAACATCCTCTTATTTTGTTTTAAGATTGGATCATGGCTTCTTTGAGTAGGCATAAATGTAAGAACAGTCCTGACACCTTCTGTTATATATGTGGCTGTTACACACTTCAGCGTCAAAGGCGCATTATTTCATCATTTGTGACACGTGCATATATTGCCTATTTTTAAGTTCCCCTTGGTGATCAAGACAAGAATTGGGTTCCTCATATTGTGTGTCATAATTGTGAGGAAATGCTTTGTGACTGGACAAAAGGAAAACACAAAGGAATGCCTTTTGGTATTCCCATGGTTTGACGTGAACCTAAGGACCACAGCAGTGACTATTATTTCTGTCTGATCCATACAAAGGGCATCGGCAAGAAAAAACGGCATATGATCGCATGTCCTAATATTCCTTCAGCAATACGACCTATCCCACACTCTGAGACACTCCCGGTTTTGGTTTTCAATGGTTTTATTTCTTCTAAGGACGAAGAAAGTGAACATGGTGATCAAGTGTATTTTGATAAGATATATGAGGAAATGATTGTAGAATCTGAAGGGTCTTCTTCTGATGCCAAGCAGTCATTAACCCCTTCGCAGTTTAGTCAACCCAAATTAAATAACTTAGTAAGAGATTTCTTTTACTGTCAAAGAAAGTAGCTGAGTTATTTGCCTCCAGGCTTCAAGAAAAGAATGTACTTCACCTGTCAGCTAAAGTATCCCATTTCAGGAAGTGTGAACAAATTTTGTGGACTTTTTTTCCAAAGACAAACACTTTGTTTACTGTCATGATATCAGTAGTCTTCTCAGCCAGCTAGGTGTTACCACTTACAGTCCAACAGAATGGCGGCTATTTCTTGACAGCTCTAAACGGAGTCTGAAATGTGTTCTCCTACACAACGGTAATGTTTATGCAGCAGTTCCAATTGGTAATTCAACTCTTCTGAGAGAAGATTATAATGACATAAAAATTGTCCTCGATTTACCGAAGTCTGAGGAGCATAACTGGATCATTTGTGTGGATCTTAAAATGGTACATTTCCTGCTAAGACAGTGGTTCTTAACCTTTATTGAGGTACCAAACGCACCAGTTTCATATGCGCATTCACCGAACCCTTCTTTAGTGATAAATAAAATATCATTTTTTTTTCCAAATTCAAGACATAGGTATATGTTTTTTTTACTGGTGCACAAAATGAGCCATGCATGAACATCACCTTGCTCAAAGAACCAAACCAACAAAGTGCATGAACTCACAACAAATGACGGTCTTACTTTATTCTGGCCTCCGCGGCAGAGGCTTCTCCGAACCCCTGAGACCGACTCATCGAACCCCTAGGGTTCGATAGAACCCAGGTTAAGAACCACTGTGCTAAGACAACAGAGAGGTTTCATGGAGTATCCTTGCTTTCTGTGTTTGTGGGACAGCCAAGCTCAAGAGCAACACTGGACACAGAAGGAGTGGCAGAAACGTGAAGCTGTGGAAGTAGGGATGCAAAATATTGTGAATGAACCTGTAGTTAATCGAGACAGGATCATTTTTCCCCCACTTCACATCAAACTTGGCTTAATGAAGCAGTTTGTTCAGGCTTTGAATTGAGAAAATGAATGCTTTCAACATATTATTTCTGCTTTTCCTGCCTTGTCTTTTGAGAAGATAAGAGCAGATGTATTCGATGGACCTCAAATTTGCACCCTCATACGTGACGAAGAATGTGCCAGGAAGATGAGTAAAAAGAAGAAAGTAACATGGCAGTCTTCTGTGGCAGTTACAAAGAACTGCCTTGGCAACAAAAAAGCAGAAAACTATGAACTTCTGGTTCAAAGGATGCTGTTGGCTTTCCGCGACATTGGATGTAACATGAGCGTTAAGATTCACTTCCTGAACAGTCACCTTGATAATTTTCCCGAAAATCTTGGAGCTGTTAGTGATGAGCAGACTACTACTGGGGCATCAAACGAGATTGTCCTCAACAAGTACACAAACGCAAGAGCTACAAATGCAAATTTTTGCCTGAATAGAATTTAAATAAGTTTTGTGCAAATTTTAGGATTAAAATAAGTGTTTTAATATGTTCTATTTCGAAATTGTAGACAAATTCTGATGCAATCATATCTTTTAGTGTATTAGTGTATTTACTGTATTATATAAATTATTATATTTTCATAAAGATGATGCCCAAGAAGACATTCTACTTCATTATGTTAAACTAAATGTTGAAAATATTACAATAAGATGAAAACCTAAAATCTTGAATTGCAGAAAAAACTGTAGCTTATAGAGAAATACTAATGTCATATTTGAGATCAGCACACTTGAATTAGGTAAGAACAAATGTTTTTGTGGATGCAACAAAAATTTTGTTCCCCAGTGTTATTGTTCAGATACGGTTTATTTTGAACTTGTAGGGGAAGCACTCAGCTGATAGCTTCAAAGAGCTGGTGCTCCAGTGTCCCCTAGTGACAGTGTACCAGAAATACAGTGACCTAGTCTAAAAGCAGAGCTAAGCCAAAGTCCTGAACTTGACCTGGTGTCAGTGGTGTTGGTGACAGTCCATGTCAGCCCTTTAAGAATGTGAGCTCTTCCTTATTTTTCAGATTCTTGAGCGTCACCTTGGTCTTCCTCTCCAAGAGCCAGCGGTTCCTGCGGGTTGGCCTGGCCGTGCCAATCCTCAGCACGGTGGCAACGCTTAGGAAGATGGTGGCAGAGGAAGGCAGTGTCCCTGTGGATGAGGTATGATGGAATGGCAGGGGATCTGGTCACTGGATGGCCAGATGCTAACCAAAACCACGCCAGCTGTCTCAGTTTTTTAGGCTGATTTCCAGTTCCCGGATGACTCCAGCGTGATTCACGAGTTTCTGTTTGGTTAGGAGTCCCTGCATTCTGTGATGACTAGGCCTTGACCTCGCTGAGCATTTGCATAGAATAACCTAAAGGAGACACTACCTTTGTCTCGAAGAAGGTGATGATGATTGCAATGACAGTAATTTCAACACTAACCATCCCCTGGTAGTGCGTAGTAAGTGCTGGGTACCTCTCTGTGAGCTTTCTCTTCATAGCCAATTTAATTCTCATAGCCATCCTGTGTGTGAGCAAAGAGGAGGCATTGAGAGGTCGGATGACTTATCCAGAGTCAAGCAGCCCCTACGTGACTGAGGCAGGATTTGAACACAGATGGTTTGATTTCAGAGCCTCAGCCACCATTTATATCAGGGGTTGGGAACCTTTTTGGCTGAGAGAGCAAAGAACGCCACATATTTTAAAATGTAATTTCGTGAGAGCCATACAATATGTTTAACACTAAATACCAGTAAATGCGTGCATTTTATGTAAGACCAACACTTTTAAGATACAATAAGTCTCTGAATTCTTTTTAATAACGTTGTTATGCTGTTGCTAACCAGTGATGACTAGAGTACTTCTTATCATTAATGCAACTTCTGGTGTTGCACGGTTTTGCTGATGGCTTTGTAGTCTGGTTGATACGTGGTGAGGTTAAGCTTCATGTAGGCGTTAAGACTTCCATCTGTTAAACGTGATCGTAGGTTGGTCTTAACGTTCTTTAAATGTGAGAAAGACTGCTCACATGCATGCATAGAGCCAAACATTGTCAGTACAGCAATACTCACACGCTGCAGTGTGTGGTATGTGACGGGAAACACATTCCAAGTTTTGACAATCAGCTGGTCTGTGGGTTGAAGTTTTTTCATTTCTTCCCAATTGTGTTTGCTTGCCAACTCTGCTTGTTGTCATGCAAGTCTTTCCAAATCTTCATTCAGTGACTTGAACTTCACCCACATGTCTGAGGCCTTCAGTTCAGCAGCTTGTAGCTCAAAATCTCTGACGGAGACACTGGGGATGTAATTCAGGTCGGCGCTGTCCACTGCACACTTGTGTGGATGGGTGATGAAATTAAAAAGATGAGTGCACTCATGAAATTCTCCATAGCATGATTTGAATGACTCCAGGAAGTTAGATGTGAAACCCACTAGCTGCTGGAGATCAAGGGGTTGAGCAGGGTCACTTGCTATGCATGCATCTTTAAACTCTCCCAGTTGTTCAAAGTGTAGTAAACGACCTGTTTCAATGTCGGCGATGAAGAGTTCCAGCTTGTTTTCAAATGCAAACACTGCTTGTTGAAGCGATAAGACTGTATTTCCAATGCCTTGCATTTTCACATTGAGCTGGTTCAGATGTTCAGTCATGTCCATGATATAGTAGAACTTCAAGAGCCACTCAGTGTTAGCTAACTCAGGATGCTCGACGTTTTTTATTTCAAGAAAAGTCAGGCCTGACCAGGTGGTGGCACAGTGGACAGAGCATCGGACTGGGATGCGGAAGGACCCAGGTTCGAGACCCTGAGGTCACCAGCTTGAGCGCGGGCTCAGCTGGTTTGAGCAAAAGCTCACCAGCTTTGACCCATGGTTGCTGGCTCCAGCAAAGGGTTACTCAGTCTGCTGAAGGCCCGCGGTCAAGGGACATATGAGAAGGCAATCAATGAACAACTAAGATGTCACAACGTCAACAAAAAACTGATGATTGTTGCTTCTCACCTCTCTCCATTCCTGTCTGTCTGTCCCTATCTGTCCCTCTCTCTGACTCTCTCTGTCTGTGTAAAAAAAAGGAAAAGTCCGGATTTTGCTCAGACAAGCCGCAAAACAGCTGAGCACCTACCCTCTTGACAACCAACACACATTGCTGTGCAGAAGCAGACCAGGATATTATTCCCAACTTCATCCAACAGTGTATTAAACTGGTGATCATTTAAAGCTTGGGCAACAATAAAGTTGACCAGCAATATCACCTCACCAAGCTGCTCACCACACATCTGAGCATAAAGCGCCTCCTGATGTAGGATGTAGTAAAAACTTAGGATGGGTTTCTTTTCATGTTCACGAAGAAGCACTACAAATCCTCTGTTTTTTCACACCATGCATGGAGCACCATCAGTACACACTGAAATAAGTTTATCCATCAGTAGATTTTTTTCTTTAGCAAACTCAGTGAAAGACTTGAATAAATCCTCCCCTCTTATTGTCTCTTTCATAGGCAAAACAACAAGACTTTCCTCACTTAGTGTGTCACCAACAGCATACCTTGCAATCACGCTGAACTGGGATAAATGGCTTACGTCTGCTGATTCATCCAAAGCAAGAGAAAAGAATGGTGCTGCATTTATGTCCTTCACTTGTGTTGCCTCAATTTGATTTGCCATCATGGTGGTACGATCATGAACAGTTCTTGCCAACAGAGGCATGTCTTTTATTCATTTGATTATCTTGCCTTTATCCGAAAAGTCGTCCAAAAGTTCATTGGCAACATCAAGTGTGAATGTTTTGGCATACTCCCCATTTGTGAATGGCTTTCCGTTTCTCACAGTTGCTAAAGCACCAGCAAAGCTAGCCGAATTCCAGTCACCTTGTTGGGTCCAAACATGGAGTTGCTGCTGACTAGCTTGCACTCTGCACAGTAGCTCTTGACATGCTTTCTTCCTGCTGTCTGCCGCTGGATATTTCGATGCAAATGTAGTATGGCGTGTGTCAAAGCGCCGCTTTATATTTGACCATTTCATCGATGCAATTTTATCATTACATATTAGACACACTGCAGAACCTGCTCTCTCCACAAAGGCAAATTCCTGTGTCCATTCCTGCTGAAAAGTACGATATTCCTCATCTTTTTTCTTTTAACCATCTTCTTCGTCAAAAGGGTTTCTGCAATTAGCTAGCTGACTACTTGATTAAAAGGAGGGAAGTTTACTTCCTGACCTCACAACAACCCATGTACGTTATGCATTATCCAATAAAAATTTGGTGTTGTCCCGGAGGACAGCTGTGATCGGCTCCAGCCACCCACAACCATCAACATGAGCAGTAGGAAATGAATGGATTGTAATACATGAGAATGGTTTATATTTTTAACGTTATTTTTTTTTTATTAAAGATTTGTCTGTGAGCCAGATGCAGCCATCAAAAGAGCCACATCTGGCTTGCAAGCCATAGGTTCCCGACCCCTGATCTATATTGTCATTCTCAGGGATGTAAGCCAGAATTCTGAGGGGGCCATAAGGGAAATATGAGGACTGCAGAGGGAACTGAGGATGTGTATGTGCAAGGGGAGATTTGAGGGGGGGAGTAGGATTGGCTATGCTCTACTTCTTTTTTTAATACTATTTTATTTTATTTCATCTTTTATTTAAAGGAGTCTTGGTAAAGAGATTGGATTCTCTGTGACTTTGGAGGACAGAACCCATAACAGAGGTTCCTCCTCCCTCCATGAAAGGACAGGGTAGAGGGGATGGTGGTAAAATCAATGGGGCAAGAAGGGAAGGGGTCAAAATGGGGTTCTAATTGTGATTCAGTTACCTTCTAGTTTTCTGACCTTAGACAAAGTAACTGGTCCTCTGTTTCTTTAACTGTAAGATAGAAAGTTTATACTTACCTGATGATCTCATGGGATTTTTTAAATTAAAAAATATTTTAACCTTTTTGTTAAGGAATAACATAACATACAATACAATGTACACAAACATTTTTTGAATTTTTTTCATGCATATCCATCCATGTAAGCCTCCATGATTACTGAGTCTTTCCATCACCCCAGTGGGTCTCTCCCTGCCCCCACCCAGTCAATCCCTCTGACTTTGACAGTCATTTTTATTAGAATCTCAAGTGGGTAAAAATGTGTCTACCTTATTTGGAAAACTCGAAGTGCTCTATGGGTACCTATTTTTATTTTGGGGATAGTAGAAGGGAGGGTGAGAGAAATATCAACTTGTTCCCCTTAGTTGTGACATTGATTGCTTCTCATGTGTGACCTAACCACAGATTAAACTGGCAACCTTCAGGATAAGCTGGTGCCCTCAGGGTTGAGCCCTCACCTGGGCTGGACCTGGCGACCCTGGTGATTGAACCAATAACTTCCAACCTCAGTTCTCTGGGTTGATGCCCTATCCACTGCACCATCACCAGGGCACTCTATGGAGATCTAGAGAGAGAGTTTAGGACAGAAGATAAGAGTCTTGGGAGGTGGGGCTGGGGGATGTTTCAGTAACAAAAGATGAAAAGTCTGAGGAATGTCAGGAATTTAAGAGATGTGAAGCCTTTGTTCAGAGAGATACATATCACTTGGCATTCCTAAGTGCAGAAGTGAGCCCTTTGATTAGAACTTAAAAATCAAATCTCTTTTAATTTTAACTGGCCACTTGACTCCCATTTATATTATATAGGATCATAAACATATTTGGACTTACTTGCTTTTCCCTTGTTTCTTTTTTCTCTTCTTTACTGCCTTTTTTTTTTTTTTTTTTTTTTTGCTTGAGCAATTTATCTTCATTTTATCTCTTTAGGCTGAGACATATACAGTGTATTTCTGTGCTCTTACAAGTTATTAAGATGTCAATATGTATGATTAACAAAGACTTATGTTAATTTTCCCAAACAGCACAAGGATCTTGACATACTTTAATTTCCTTTATACTTATTTTTTAAAAAAGCAGGGTTTTTGGTTTTTTGTTTTCTGTTTGTTTTTTTTTACAGGGACAGAGAAAGAGAGTCAGAGAGAGGGATAGATAGGGACAGACAGACAGGAACGGAGAGAGGTGAGAAGCATCAATCATCAGTTTTTCGTTGCTATTGCGACACCATAGTTGTTCATCGATTGCTTTCTCACATGTGCCTTGACTGCGGGCCTTCAGCAGACTGAGCAACCCCTTGCTGGAGCCAGCGACCTTGGGTCCAAGATGACGAGCTTTTGCTCAAGCCAGATGGGCCCGCGCTCAAGCTGGCGAGCTCGGGGTCTCGAACCTGGGTCTTCCGCATCCCAGTCCGACGCTCTATCCACTGCGCCACTGCCTGGTCAGGCTATACTTTTTTGATTTAGATATTATTGTTGATGGATAATTTCTCCTCGTTCTCTCTGGTTTTAGAAGTAGTATAGTTATACCCTTATTTATTTTTTAAAGATTTTATTTATTGATTTTAGAGAAAGAGGAGGGTGGGGGATGAGAAGTAGTTGCTTCACTCTTGTTGTTCATTGGTTTCTTGTTGTACGTGCCTTGACTGGGCAAGCCCAGGGTTTCGAGGTTGGTTGCAGCGCCAGCGTTCCAAGTTGGTGCTCCATCCACTGCGCCACCACAGGCCAGGCAGTACTATACCAGTAGTTATTATGGGTATATAGTCAATGCATATTTACATTCACCAATGTTTACCTTTTTTGTTGTTGTTCATAATTTTTCCTTTAAACTCAAGTTTGCCTTCTAAACTCGATTTTTTTTTCAACCCTGAAATATACCTTTTACAGGGGCATTTTCAGTCACTGTGCCTTGAACGGTTTATGTGTGTTGAAGTGTTAATTCCTTCAGCCATTGAGGTGACAGAATTGAGCCTGGTGCAGCCAGGACCCTCAAGGCAGTGACCCCTCTTTTTTTCTATAAAACCAGATTCTTCTGTTTACCTCGGTGTTCCATAAGTATTTTTCATATATGTCATAATGTGACAGCTGTTGGTGATACTCTTTAGAAGTTCTTTCAGTGAAAATCTCTTAGTGGTCGACACTCTCACTTTTTGTTCATCTGAAGAAGACTTAACTTTATGCTCATCTTGCATGATACTTTAGCTGGGTATTATACTTTAGATTTTCAATTTTCTTTCCCCCAGCCTTCCCTAGGGCAGTGTGATATTTTATTGTTGCAGTTGAAATGTCCGTTGTCAATCTAATTGTTATACCTATTGTGTTTTAGTACTAAAAATAAGTCGTATTTCTCAGTAGCTTGAAGGGAGGAATGGGTAAAAAGAAGTTAAGGCTATCAGTCACTTTTATTATTAAAAAAATGTTTTTAAAGTTTTTAACTACACTTGGCATTTAATATTATATTAGTTTCAGCTGTACAGCATAGTGTTTAGACCTTTATATAACTTATGAAGTGACCCTTCATACGTCTAGTACCCATCGGATACCATGTATAATTATTACACTATTATTGACTATATTCCCTATGCTGTACTTTACATCCCTGTGACTATTCTGTGACTGGCAATTTGTACTTCTTAATCCCTTCACTTTTAGATTTATCATTTGTTAAGTTCCTTTGAGAAATCAAGATGGAAAATGATCTTTCTCATTCCAGGTGATCTTAGTTGAACTGTATCCCAGTGGACTCCAGCGGTCTTTTTTTGATGAAGAGGACCTGAACACTATTGCAGAGGGAGATAACGTGTACGCCTTCCAAGCCCCTCCACCACCTGGCCAGGAGATGCTCTCAGGTACAATAGGGCTTGAATATTATGAGTTACAGGTTTGAGAGAATTCTCAATGGGTACTAAGGCATCAGACATTTAATTTTAGTACTTGGAACTATCAAACTTATTCTCTCCGATATTTGTTGTATAGATGGTTGATTATTTAAAAACCATTCAACTACTGCAGTGGTTTTCAGGACCTTAGTGAGTATGAGAGTAACCTGGAAGCCTTGTTCAAGCAGATTTCTGAGCCCTACCCACAGTTTCTGATTCATAGGCCAGGAGCAGGGCCTGAGAATTTGCAAGTTTGCCAAATTCCCAGGTGGTGCTGATTCTGCTGGTCCTGAGACCGTACTTAATACAAATCAGAGTGGGTGCTGGAATAATCTTTGTTTTCAGACAAGGATTCAAGGTCTGTGCTTAGTGGAATTTTTTTTTTTAAAAAAACTGGAGCAGTTGATGGACAAAGAAGTTATTAAATGACTCTTTGTTAAGAGGTCCACTCCCCAATGCTTGCTGTCCCTAAACTTTAGATTGGCTAAGATGGCTAATTCATGACAGTCTTTTGTTGCAGGTCAGTATATATTTTGTCCCAATTAGCCAGTCAAGAAGGCCCGTCTTTAGAGAATCCTGTGCCAGTGTTCCCATGTATCCCAGGCGAATCTGGTGTCCAAAGCCTGTGTCCTCAGCCAGTTCAGGTGGCCGATTCTGGGAACGGGGTGTCTGCGGTTGCTCTAGGTTAACAGGGAGACTCTGGCGAGCAAGCTGGAGCAGGACATTGACTGGCCTTGATTATGTGGTAACTCAGTGAACCACACCCTCACTTCAAATTCAATCACAGGTGACGCATCTGTGCCTTAAAAACGTCAAATTTTCAGAACTGATTGGATGTTGAGGAAAGTCCAATTCCCCTCCTTCCTCAAGGGCAAAGATTCTTATCTTCTCTTTGTGTCCTATGTTGGCTTTCTAAGACAGTGGGTAAACTGATCAGGTGTATAAACATTCCAAATAATTCTAGAGTACTTCTCAGTTTAGTTTTGAAAAGTCTTCATTGAAATCCCTGCTCTTATTTTAAAGTTATTGACTGAACACAACACACATGTCCTACTATTTAATGACCTTCATGTGCCAGGTGCCATGAACTTGATCTCTCTTCCCCTAGAGCTCTCTAGTGTCTCCAACGGTGGTTCACAGATGCTCAAAGAGGGTCTAGAGAAGCCAGGGTTGTGACCCAGCGCAAGCAGCTCCTTTAAGAATACAAATGTAGTTCTCTCTCTTCAGCTCATCCACCTGGTCTGTCCGTCTCCCCTCGCTTGGCAGCCCGTGAGGGTCAGCGGATATCCCTGCCTGCCCATAGTGAGAACAAGGTGCTAATCCTCTTCTGTAACTTGGTGGGGTCAGGGCAGCTGGCTAGCAGGTAGGTTTAATTTTATCTCTCTGTTTTTTTATGTGGTGTCCGGGATGTGTAGACATGTATTTGGGATTCTGTCTAGAATAATTCTCATTTGATAAAATTAAACACCCACACTCAAGGTTAACTAACTAGGAGTAGGGAATAGGGTACTTTCTGATCAAAAGATTAGGATTAACTGCCTTAAGCAGATGACAAACATTGTCATTGACAATAGAAGATTGGAAGCTTTTTTATTAATTTTAGGAGCAATAATTATTACTCTCACCACTATTATTTTGTACTGTGTCCTAAGGCCTGGGCGGGGCAGTGTGACAAGGAAAAAGAAATTGGTAGAAGAAAAGAGGAGAGAATTACCACTATTTGAAGATTATAGTATATTGTTGCCTGTCCAGAGAACCAAGAACTTGAAAGGGATTAAAGCTCACAAAAGAGTTAAGGAAAGTTACTGGTTTTGTAACTAATGTACAAAATCAGGTAGTTTTCTTGTATAGTCCAAATGAAATGTGTTTAAAAGATGTAACTCCAACATAAATTTTTATATTGGTACAATGTAAAATTTATCTAGAATAATAAGCATGTAAAAATGGCCGGAAAATATAGGGGAGGGAAAAAGGAGCAGAGGGATTCCTCTATTCAAACAGAATGAAGTTTTAATTCTTAAACTATTGTGATATAGATAGAAGAACAGACATTTGAGCCAATGGAACAGAACAGGCCAAAGTACATTCAAATATTATATGATAAAAATGGTATATTTCATATGACTAGACAGTGAACAAATTATTCAATATATAAGGCTGGGCTCATTGATTTTTTTTTAAAAAAATTATATAATTGATTTTTTACTTCCACTATAAATTCACATGTATAAATTCTAGATTGATTAAAGAGATAGTTGTAGTAAAGGGAACCATAAAATAACTTGAAGATAATTTAGGGGCATATTTATGGTTTTGGTCAGGGGCTGTTTTAGCACTTAAAGTCAGGGGCTATAAAGGAACAGGATAATGTTTTTAAATACATTTACCATTTTAAACTGAAAGCAAATTTGAAAGGCAAAGCACAAAGAGGAAAAATACTTACATCCATCGTGTGACAGATAAAGGGTTCGTATCCATCTTCTAAAGCCTAGCTCTTCAATTAGTGAGAGAAATTCTTCTCTAGTAAAATGAGCCTCAGAGATTAGCATTGGTTCCCAGAAGAAGTACAGGCTTAAGTGAAAATATTGAGCTTCATCTTCTAGTAGAAGAAATTCTGAGTGCAACAGCAAGACACTATTCTTAACCTTTGAGATTGTTAAAGGACTTTTAAAAACTGGTGATACTCATTCTGGGTAAGTGTCCGGGGAAGGGACACGTTCCTCATTGGTGAGTTGCTGTGGTTTTTCTGGAGGGCAGCTGGGGGGTAGATAACTCTGGTCTTCTGTTTCTGCTTCTGGAACTATCCTTTTGTCAACGAAACAATTAGTCATGTGCGCCCAAAGCTGTATGTATAAGAACATGCATAGTTCCAGTCATAAACAAGCATTGTTTGAATAAAAAATTGAAAGCTACCCGAATGCCTAATAATAAAGGATCAGTAAATAAACCGGTCTGTCCATACAACAGCGGATGGCACAGTGCTCTTGCCTGTCTAGACACGCCACCTCATATTCGTGCTGTTTCAGCAAAGTTTAGGCGACAGTTTCATATTCTTAACCCACCGGATTGTCACACCACCTAGTGTGGTGCGTCCATGGAAAAATCAATGGGCAGTGATTTGCCTGGAGTCCCCAATGCCTGAGGTAGAAACAATGGCCACAGCCCGCACTGACGTTGTCAGCACTAGAAGTTCACTGCTGTGTGACGAACATTCCCATGAGGAGGATGTTCCTGGTGCACGGAACCAGAGGTGCCCACTGGACTGGGTCCCTCCGGGTTACTGCTGCCTTGATTTCCGCTGGTTCCGGTGGGTGTTCTCTGACTCTCCTCTGTCCGATGGGGAAGAGGGTTGCCAACCAGCTGGTCATTAGGAGCCGTCACTTTACGTTGCCATGTCTCTCCTTGGCTTTGCATCCCTGGGCCTCAGTTTACCTCTCAGTGTCTCCGTTGGCAGGAAGGTTCTCCGACTGGCATTTTTGCGTTGGGCTTGGTGTTAACTCTTACCCAGTGGAGAGGAACCTCTGAGGGGAGCTTAGGCTCCCAGCTGTTGGGTATTGCTGGTTCTCCCTTTGCTGAAATAACCCAATGTCCTTGGATTTTCAGATTTGGGCCACCTTTCCTGATAAGGGAAGACAGAGCCATCTCCTGGGTCCAGCTTGAGCAGTGCATTCTCAATAAGGTCCACCACTTCATGAAAAGTGAGACCCCGTGCCAGCAGGTCAGCGTGTGTGTGTGTGTGTGTGTGTGTGTGTGTGTGTGTGTGTGGTGAGGGGGGTGGAAATGGGGGCGGGAAACTAGTTGTAGCTCAGGAGAGACAAGAATTTGCTATTAATGAGTATTCACGTTGTTGTATAAAACCACTTTGATTTATGCGCAAGGGAATAGCCAATTTATGACCTGTAGTGTTTCACCCTTTATGGCTTTACAAAATACCTTGCATGGACAAAGCTTTTTTTCCTCGTTAAATCTTACAAAGCACTGTTGGAATAGAGAGCGGAGTTTACATTCTTTTTCTCAATTTCCCACATTTACAGCTTACCACACAGTTCTTCCCAGAGGATAGGAATAATTTGTAACTTTTATGTTTGGATCAAAATGCATTGTAACTTTTATGTCTGGATCAAAAAATGTCAAGGGACTTCAGAGATGATATCCGTAGAAAATGAAAATGGATGTTTATGCCCAACAGTGAAGACCTAGATCTTAAAATAATTTTGCCCAGGTTTTGAAAAACTGAAATGGGAATTCAAGAAAAAACACCTTCCTGCTTTTGCTCATGTACAGTGTGACCGTAAAGTCATGGTGCACTTTTGACCGTGTGACACGGTCAAAAGTGCACCATGACTTTACGGACACACTGTATTTATTCTCAGTTTGGTAGTTTTCAGCTAAAAATACCATTTCTAAAGCCATCTCCCTTAGCCTGGTGGTATCATGAACTATTTTGATGGTTGCCAGGGACAGAGATCTTGACATTTTTAGTGACAGGTCGGTAGCGTTGGGATTTTGTTTCCCCCTAACAATACACACTCTTGGTAAGAACTTTTCATTTGGAGAAATGTACCACACTTTTTTTCGGTGGTGATTCTTTATAATTTATGTTTTTTCGAGCTCAGGGAAAACCATACGTTTAATTTAAGATTTACGCCAAATGTCCATTTGTTAAAAGACCTTCCCTGCCTTCATGCCAGTCTTTATCTCTGAGAGAGTTTTCCCTCTGTTCGGCCAGCAGAGCTGCCACAACGCCTAAATTAGAAACAGGAACTTCTCTCTAAGTAGGTCACAGTGTCTAGGAATAGCTTTAGCCCTCTGCCCAAACCCTGTGCTCCTGGTTCTTGAAAGTGGGTGAAAGCGCTTTCATGTGAACATTGAACTTAGTGGGTCGTATTCTCCACCTGGACACTTGTGTGCTTTGCCTCTGCACCTCTATGGTCATTTAGACTTTAGAAGCCAATCAGACAGTCAGCGGTGCCTGATTGGCTTAACGAGCTGTCCCCCAGCTCGTTAAGCGTGCTTTTCCGCAGTCACTGGGAGGTGTGCGGGTGGACATGCTCTTCTGCAGGGAGAATGTATTCTAAGTGGCTGTGAGGTCCCCAGACTGGCCCACCTGTCTAACTTATAATGTTTTTAGTATAGAATATGTGATTCAATGTGCTAATGATTTGAAAAGGATACATTCAGAATTCACAACATTGAGCTGAAGAGGTAATTAACAGCGGACGTATATTGGAAGCTCTGAAATGAATTCCTCTACCCAAGAGGAGAGGACAGGAAAGTGTGTTTTACAAAAAGATGACCAATGTGCTGGACAGAGATTTATCATGATCAAGACAATGATAAACGTCTTGGTGACTTTCTAAATCTTCCTGTGTGCAGGCAGGGCAAGCTGCTTCCTGGCACTGAGGCCTCGATTGTGTCATGTTGCCATCCAAACAGTAGAGCTCAATTAAATTGTGTCGGGAGAAAGAGCCTCCCCTGCCCCCAGATTTAAGTGCGTGCTCCTTAGGAAGTACAGCAGGTCCTCAGATAAAAATATTCAACACGTCTGTGTGGCTTTCTCCCACTTCCCAAAGATGTGCACGTGAGGTGCATGGGTGTGTAAATAGTCCCAGTCTGAGTGTGTGTGGTGTGAGTGCGGTGTGAGCATGGCCTGTGATAGAGGTTGCATCCTGCTTTGTGCCCCGAGGTGACAGGAGAGCCTCCGGTCACCTGAGACCCTGAGCTGGAATAAGTGGGTCAAAAAAACATTTTCTTACTTGTTTTTATTCATCTTTAAAATGCTCATATAGCTCCCATTTATTTCCGTGTTAAATATGAGAAGTGTTTTGGGTCTTTACTTAGAAGTTGGATGGTATTTCTGTGAACAGAAATATGCGTTAGGAACTTAGAATAAAAACATAGTTGGTATTTCTTTATGTGGCTTATTTTTGAAGTGTTTACTTAGCATTTGGTATGTAAAATATACACTAATTTGCTTTTAGATTATTGGCTCATTTTGACAATCTTCTTAGAGTAAGTTAAATCTCCTGTTAATAATTCATGAACATAATTGATTTATTTTTCCAATGACTATGCCAGCTTCTGTTCCAATTAAATACGAGTTACTTAAAAACAGCGTGTTTACCCTTTCAGAAAATATAACGTCTCAAACAGTGTTAGATATCTGTGTTAAAAGATACAGTGTATTCACACTTCTAGGTTTTGAATATTAATTATTAAAGGAATATTTGGAACAGACTATCAACAAAGAAAAATTACATTTTTTGGAGCCATGTATTTGCATGTAAGAGTCTGACTGAGGTCACAGGCATCATGACACACTTCTCTGCTTTTGTCGTGGCAGGACCCGGGGTCACTGTTCTCCATCCGGGTTGTGGGGCAATCCCTGACCTGTAGCTACTTGTCCCCACAGGACAGCAGGCCCCTCTGCCACTGGGCCGTTGACAGGTAAGGGGATGCTCCAGATTTGGTAAGAGAGTGAATGCGATCTCATTTGACTAGATTTCCTTCGAGACTACGTGTCAGTAGAGTTGATTATAAATTCGCTTCTCTCGGTTACCTATCTGTCTAGTGCCTGCCACCGTGTTAGGTCCTGATTCGCATTCTGTTCTTAGAGTCCTTATGTCTGGAGAGGTGACATGATGGCCACGTCAGAGATGAGGAGACACCAAGGTTCCCAGAGATCAGTTAACTTGCTCACATTCACACGGCCTGTTAAGGGCTGAACCTGAATTTGAATTCGGGTCTGACTGAAAGAGTGAAATTCATTCCATTTGTCATGCTACTGAATTCGACAGGAATTCCCCCTCCAGGGTAGGGTAGAACACTACCACTGGACTACTGGCCCCAAAGAGTAGGAGACTGTAGATGCTGGCTGAGGATTCAACCGGCGTGGTCGTGTCTCCCGTGGCGTGGCTTCCTGACTCTCCACGGGCCATGTGCCCACACCACAGCAGCCCGCAGGAGACGGCCTTGCCCAGTGGTCCGTGGGGACAGCACTGTATCTCAGGAACCGTTCTGCTCATTTTTCCTCAAAGTTCTCTTATAGTTCTCTCGTTTCCTGGCTTGGTCAACCAAAGCTGACTGTGATATTTTGATTTATAATAAAATATATATATATTTGGGGTTCCCAGCTCATAAAACCCTTGGAATTCACTAAATGTTAAAAGCATTCAGGATGTTATTATTCAGAATAAATTTCTTTCAACCACACCCAAGTTTTCGTGTTCACGAGGTAACTTGGAAGGCACCTAACGTGGGGGCTGGCTGTGGGGACCAACCATGTGATTAGAGCTGGAACTTTAAGTCCCACCCCTGACCTTGGGGTGGGGGAGAGGGAAGGGCTGGAGGTTGAGTCTATCTCCAGTGGCTGATGATTTCATCAATCATGACGAGGTAATGAAGCCGCCATAGAAACCCGAAAGAAGGACTCAGACTGAGGAACACGTGAAAGTGCTGAGGGGGTGGTCCTGGAGTGGGTGTGGGTGCCCCCCACACACATCTTGTCCGATGCCACTCTCCCAACTGTCTGTTTCTGAGTTACATCGTTTTATAGTAAACTGTTTCTCGGAGTTCTGTAAACTGCCCTAAGCAAATTCTTGAGTCCAACCTGGGAATCCTTGGACCTTCCAATCTATTATTTGGTTGGTCAGTTCATATTGTAGCATATATCAGAATTTTCTTCCTTTATAAGGCTGATTAATATTTCATTGTATGCTTACAGTAGGGTTTATTTATCTTCTAGATTCCTTTGTTCTTTGTTTTTCTTTTTGAAGGGTTTCTCTTCCTTTCTGGGGCCCTCAGCACCCCAGCCCAGCCCTCCGCATGATGCTTCCATGTTCCATCCTGGGTTCTGCTTCTGCCTACCACCTTTAGGCCCAGCTCTCTCAGACCTGGATCTCCAGCCTGGATTCTTGTCTGTGGGACAGACTCACCTGGCCTACTCAACTGTCTCACAGACACGCAAATCCAATGTTTGCCCATCTGAACTCTTCCTGCGTAAGCCTCTCCTATCTCTGCCTTCCGTGACTGAATGATGACTGCCATCCATCTACTCAGTGACCCAGGCTGGTGACCTGGGAATCACCCTTGATTCCTCCTTTTCTCTTCCCCCCTCACGTTTAACCCACCATCAAGTCTTCTTGTTCCAAACCCTGGTGATTCTTCCGGTCCCTTTCTCCATTCCACATTGACACCATTGCCTGAGTAAGACCCTTATCGGCCTCTTAGCTGGATGCCCAGGGACCTCTGCTCTGACATGCCTGTCCCTGGACCACTGTCCCTCTCATCTGTCTGCATCTGTATCTGTCTGTTTAAAACCCTTTGGTGGCCCACAGGGCAAAGTCCCCACCTGCAGGGGTAGCATAAAAGCCCTGCCTCCCTCCGAGGCCTGGACCTACCCACCCTCTCACCATGAGGCCTGCCCCCACCCAGCCTCTGCTCCTCATTCCAGCGCATACCCTACCCATTGCTCCTCGAGTCCTCTGCCTGTACAACCCTCTGGCCCTTTCCCTCCACCGTTCACCATTCACCCAGACACCCCCTGCTCATCCCTCTGCACGATGTCTTCTCTGGGCTCCAGAGCAGCTGGGCTGCACTTCTGGAGTCCCATCAACGGGCTGGGCACATTACAGTGATCGCTTTGCGGGTCTCTCGCCTTAGACTCTGCCTCTTCAGGGTAGAGATTAGGTCTACATGCTGCTTGGAAACAAATCGTGCCGTAAAACCAAACAACGTCCTCGTTCCTGCTTGAGTAAGAAGGCTTCTCCTCTTGTTGTGGCCCCCAGGGTTTTCTATAACAGAGGTAAAGCCTAAAGCTACCAATTCTCCCTTTCCACCCCAAGCTGAGGCTCTGGTTGAAAAGGAGGCTGAGGATTGAGGCAGAATTCGTTTGATTAGATGATCTTTTACTGATGAAAGGCTGTGGCTTCCATATGAGTCCAGTGTGAGCTTTTGACGAAGTTCCCAAAATTAAATACTCCCACCCCCTAGCAAGGTAGATCTCTCCCACGGTGTAAATGTAGAATTTGAGGGTCCCAAAGGAAGAGGTGTAGGTCTAGGACTACAAATGGGCTCCCCAGTGTGTCTCCTCTGAATTGAACAGACACCCCAATCTGCCAGTCTTCCACTCGCAGGGATGGAGCTGCTTCCATGAAGCTCACCGCAGGGATGAGATCGGGTGCCAGCTTGCTAGCAAATTAGCACAGAGAGAAAGCAGGAGGGGTGAGCTGATCACTCCCCCATCAACCAGATAAGGCGCTGCTTCTCCTTGGGGGTGTGAGGCAGGTGGAGGAAGACAGTCACGTGCCCATACCTTAGTTCCCCGCATTCTACAGAAAGGTGAGGGCAGCAGCCATTCATCTGGAATGGTAGGCTGGGAGGGCTTCTCCCACGCACACCTTGTTCCTTGCGCCCTGCTGACTCATGTTCCTCTGGGTGGTGCCACGATGTTACTCTAGACCTGTCTGGGCTCAGCCGCAGGGTGTCATGCTCTCCGTGAGCTCCATCCCTGGTTTTGAATCATCCTGGTGACAGTTAGGGACTCGTGACATCCCCGCTTCCTTTCTTACAGTACATTCTAGCCACGTGTACATGTCTTGTTGATTTGGGGACAAAGCCTTGTGTCCTCCACTCTTTTCTTGACTTCTCTCTTCTGTGTTAAGAACAACCGTCCTTTTCTGAAGTGGGCTGAGCCCAAGTGGCTGGGAAGAGCTACAGGTCGGTTCACCTGGAGAGTTTCTGGGTACCTGGGGGTCTGCAGGAAAGGATGCTTCAGGCTGTGGAAGGGGACCAGAGGTTGTTCCTGTCGCAGTGTGGTGGCGGAAAGTTGGCAGCTTACTTTAGGCATCGTCGGAATTGGGGATTTGTGTAGGACGCTCCAGGGGAGCTGCCCCCCAGACCTTGGGAAGGCTCTGGGGAGTAGGGGGAGTCGCTCTGTGCCCTTGCGTGAACCCAAATCCTCAGAGCATGCTCAGTCCCCGAGGCAGCGAGCGGGGCGTGTTTAGAGGTAGATTAGGACCAAACCTCCCGCAGACCACACGCAGCTCCCCGCAACACTGCCAGGGGTTATCCTGAGCACCGGCCGTCTCCGATTGCAACATCAGTGCTGTGGTGGAGGCGGGGGCCACTGCGCCCCTGGAGACGTGGTGAAGAGGCCCCAGCTTTCTGATGGGCTCCTTGTTGTCTCCTCAGGGCTTTGCAGCTCCGGAGGCCCGGAGGTCCCCCACACGTCAAACTGGCTGTCGAGTGGGACGGCCGTGTCAAGGAGCGGTGAGTCCCTAGAACTTGACTCCTGCAGGGAGAGAAGGGGCGTGTCTGTGCCCACTTTTCCCCAGTGACCGTGAGGCAGTGTGCACATCCTGATGCCCTGCGATCCGTGCCTCTGAGAGACCCTTGCGACCACTGTCTGTAGAAACAGCAAGGACAGTACAGGCTTTCCTTGGAGATACTGCAGGTTCGGTCCCAGACCCTTGCAATAAAACGAGTGTCTTGGGTAAAGCGAGTTGTAGTCTTCTTGCTGGTGGGGAGCGTCTTGCCTTTAGTCCGTAGGAAAACACATCAGGGAAGCGCCATGAATCGAGACCTGCCTGTGGTAGTAATACTAGTAATAGTGACAGGGGCGGGTGGTGGTAGTCGTGGTAACGGTTGCCATAGCAAACTATTACGTGAGGCTTATTCATTCACCCTGTGCCAGTCACTGCGCTGTGTGCACTTGATGTCTCTGCAATTATTTTTCATCTTTGTCACATTCTATGAGGTGGTGGCTGCCACATCTACCTTTGCAGATGTGGAAACGGATGCACAGAGAAGTTAAACCGTTGCTCAGTGTCACACAGCTCATGTATAACACAGCTGGGATTTGAACCCATGTCATCCTGCTCTAGGCCACTGTATTTTATTTTTTTTTTAGGTAAGGGATGGGGAGATAGTGAGGCAGACTCCCACATACACCCCAACTGGGACCCACCCGGCAACCCCATCTAGGGCTGATGCTCATGTACTGAGCTATTTTTAGCACCTGAGGCTGATGCATTTGGACCAGCCAAGCTATTCTCAGCACCCAGAGCCATGCTCAAACTAATCGAGCCACTGGCTATGGGAAGGGAAGAGGGAAAAGAAGAGGGAGAAGGAGGGGAAAAGAAGCAGATGGTCTCTTCTACTCTGTGCCCGGACCAGGAGTCAAACCTGGGATGTCCATATGCTGGGCCAACACTCTATCTACTGACCCACTGGCCAGGGCCGAGGCCACGCTGTTAATCATTAAACTTTGCTGCTTCTATAACACTGAGTGCATCAGCCCTACTTTGAAAAAGGACACCGTCCAGCCCAGCAAGTATTTATGAACCTTCTGTAGATGGCAATCCCGGAGCTAGGACCAGGAAACAAAGACAAGTAAGCCAAGGCCTCGGCCCCTCAGGGAGCCAGTGGGGGAGACGGGGAATTCCAATAAAAGGCATCAGCGCTGAGGCAGGTATGCCCGAGGTACCCGCTGGGGCACCTTCGCCTGCCCTGGGGAGGCCTGCCATCCTGCTGGCTGGTGACAGGGACTTCGGAGAGACCCGTGTGGGAGGCGAGAAGCCCTGAGTGCCGTGGGTGTCCTGCCCGCAGCCTGTTCGGGAGCCTGCAGGAGGAGCGGGTCCAGGACGCCGACAGCGTGTGGCGGCAGCAGCAGGCGCACCAGCAGCACAGCTGCACCCTGGACGAGTGTTTCCAGTTCTACACCAAGGAGGAGCAGGTCCTGCCCTGGGGTCCCTTCCCTGGCCAGGAAGGGGGGCTGGCTGTGGTCCCCTGGGGCTGGCCCGGCGCCCTGGGGCCTCACAGTCCTGGGGCGGCTTCCTCTCCAGCTGGCCCAGGACGACGCATGGAAGTGCCCGCACTGCAGAGCCCTCCAGCAGGGCGTGGTGAAGCTCAGCCTGTGGACGCTGCCCGACATCCTGGTCATCCACCTCAAACGCTTCTGCCAGGTGGGGGAGCGGAGGAACAAGCTCTCCACGCTGGTGCGGTTCCCGCTCCGCGGCCTCAACATGGCTCCCCACGTGGCCCAGAGGAGTGCCGGTCCCCAGCCCGTGCCCAGTGCCTGGCCCTCATGGAAGCAGCCGGCCAGCCTGCCCACCAGCTACCCGCCCGACTTCCTGTATGACCTGTATGCCGTCTGCAACCACCAGGGCAGTCTGCAAGGTGGGCATTACACAGGTGAGCTGTGCCTCCTGGCTGGTGTGGCGTGGCCTGGGCCTCAGGATGCCCCGGGGAGAGGCACTCCTGGCATGCTAGGTCCACCAAGGCACCCGACGTGAGCTGACCCCTCACCCGCGGCTCACCAGGCATCTGCCACAGGGCAGGTGGGGAGGCAGGTCTGGTCCAAGCTGTAGAGTTAAGCTAGGTTGGTGGTTGGCATACAGAATTAGTTACGGCCCGAATTTTCGACCACATCAAGTACAGGAGGAGAGTTGGTAGAATCAGGGGACTGTCCTTTATCCTTACCTGTCATTCAACACAAGGACGCTGACTCATTAGACTTGGACTCTGACACAGCAGATTTTTTCTTTCCGTGGGGTGTAGTGTATGTGATTGTTGTCCTTCCGAGGAACTTGGGAGAAGCAGATGACTAGGGGGATAGAAATAAGCACATCTGGGCGACCTGTTCAGTTGTTCATCATCATATACCTCAGTCTATTCTAGAATAGCAGAGATGACTTCATTTTTAAAAGGCTGTAAAATATTCATTCTTCAAAAAGTGCCCTGTTGGGGTGTACTCATGTACCTACAGTTTGGAAGACACTGGACTGCGTAGAAACCCATGAACATCACTCATTCATTCGCTGGACAGATATTTGTTACATGCTTATTCTATGTGCCAGAGCCTGTGCTCAGTGCTGGACTCAGATGGGAGCCCTGCCTTCACGGCACCCCAGTCTCATTGCAGACACTGACAATGAGAGGGGGCTTGCCACTTGAGCACTTTCCCTACGTGGCCTTGTGAAAAGGTGACCACCTGATAATTGTGTCTGTGGCTGAGAGAAGGCCTTTATTGAAAATTTTATTTTTTATTTATTTTTATTTATTGATTTCTGCAAGAGAGGAAGGGAGAGAGAGACAATGATAGGAACATCAATCTGTTCCTATATGTGTCCTGACAAGGGATTGAACTGGCAACCTCTGTACTTTTGGGACAATGCTCTAACCAACTGAGCGATCCAGCCAGGGCAAGGATGTCATCTTCAGGTCAAGAGCTGAAGGATGAAGTAGACCTAGCTATATGAATAAGAGGAGGAAGAGTATTATGGGAAGAGCTACTAGCATGTGCAAAGGCCCTGAGGCAGAGTTTTGGTATGTTTGAGAACTGATGAAATCCTGTTATAGCTGAAGTGCAGTGGTTCAGGGGTAAGCAAGACAAGAAGGGGCCAGATCAGAAGACACTGTAAAGCCATGGACAAGAGCTTGTATTTTTTCCACAGGGTCATGGGAAACCATTGAAAGATTTTAGACAAGAGTAAAGGTGTAATCGTGCTTGCACATTGATGTAGTAGCTCTGTTCTCTGGAGAATGCATAGAAGGGAGCAAGAGTGGAAGTTGTAATTCCAGTTGAGAAGATGTTGCTGGGGCTCAAGCGAGAGATGGTATTATTTGGGGTTTGGGTGATGACAAGCAGGGTATTAACGGCACATTCTGGAAGTGGAGTCAGGAAAGCCGGCTTTGGACTGGGTGTGGGGTGGACGGGAAAGGGCGAGAGCGAAGATGACTCCTTAGGTGCCTGGCTTGCGGAAGTACAGAGGTCCCCAGACTGGCTTGTGGGCAACATTCAGTCCAGCACCTGTTTCTGTATGGCTCATAAGTTAAAAATGGCTTTTGCATTTTAAAATGCAGTCAGAAAGAAGCAAGAATGTATGGCAGAGCCTGTATGTGCCATCTGTAACCTGCAAAGCCTAAAATGATTTTCTGTCTCGTCTATTGCAGAAAAATGTGGCCTCGTCCAGGTTAGTGGGGGATGGTGCCCTTCACTGGGATGTGGATGGAAGGAAAGGAAGAGAACATTATAATTGATGGGAGGAAAGGAAGAGAACATTATAATTGTTAGAAAGGTGGTGAGACTCCTATCTATGGGCATTTTCTTAAATGTGTGGCTTCGATTCTTGGGTAGGAAAGAAATATACATCATTCGGCTGCTTGTTGTCATTTCATACTGAATCAGAGATGTGCATCGTGAAGGTTTTCAGAAGAAATGGGGTGCATGTGGCCAGCATTGCCTGGCTGAGTAATTCGGGGCTCCCTTTTGTTGGAGATCTAGCTGAAGCAAGGGCTGCAGTATAAGGATTTGGGGTAAAGTAGCGGCCCACTTGATCAGCAAGTGTCTGGGAGTATAACTGATCGATTCTTCTTGGTTCCACAAAATTCATTTCTGGCCAAAGATAGACCAATATTTCTCATTCTGTAACAGACATGCCCATTTCTGAGTGATAATGTTGGGGGATGTTTTCCTGCTTTGGGGGTCTCCAATAAGGGGACTTGGGGGTCTGGGCCTTTGCAGCCTATTGCCGGAACTCTCTGGATGGCCAATGGTACAGTTATGACGACAGCATGGTCGAATCACTCCTAGAAGATGACGTCATTACCCGAGGGGCTTACATCCTGTTTTATCAGAAACGGAACAGCATCCCTTCCTGGTCAGCCAGCAGCTCCATGAGAGGTAGGTGCTGCTGCTCACTGGCGGACAAGGGAGAATTAGGAAGTCCTTTGTGGACTGGGAGGACGCTTGGCCGACCATCGAGGACCGGAAGAGATAGGCAGGGCTTTGCACGAGGAATCTACAGCCGCTGCTGTGTCCTTCCGCACTCTGCGGGCTGGAATCCCATTTGTAAGGATGCGGCATGGTCACATCGCAGTCTAGGAAGGGGGAAGAAGTCATGATCTGTATCCATGGCAGGTGACTCTCGGTGGCGTGGGGTTTCACATTCCCAGTCTCATTCATATGGAGCCAGACTTTAATTAAGCGTGGGCGATATAAACGTCATTAGTCCTGTGGGAAGGGAGGGGCAGTGATGAGGGCTGCAGGGCCTTCTTAGGAACGGATCTGCTTAACTACCGCAATAATAAAAGAATAATAAAAGCAGTACTTGTATTAGCTAACCCTAACCTCAAGTTTGCTTGGAAGTCCGGAGGGGGAAGAAAAAAGGACTTTTTATGTGACTTATTTCACTCTTAAAACTAGCCATCCTTATCTTTGGGAGGGAAGAGCTTTTTTTTTTTTTTTAATTACTCAGACTTTCTCTCCAATAATTGTTGGGAAATGTCCAAGTAAAACTAAGGTGCACCCTAAGTGGTCTAAGCCAACCCTGATGCAACGTCTGCCTTCCTTTTACGGAAGATAGAAGGAGGAAGGAGGAAAGACGTAGCGTATTTAGAAAACTGCAGTTGGTGACAAGTAATGTCACGGAAAGCCTTTCGGTACTCATCAGGGTCTGTCCCATTCTGTGCCCAAACGCCAGTCCCCGTCCCTACGTTTGCCGCCTGGTCACACGGCTCATGGGGCTCATGGGTCGCAGCTTTCTCCTGGGCCCCTCCCTTGCCTACGTGTGGCTGCCCAGTGCCAGGGCTGGGGGCTGGGGGCTGGGAACCAGCCGGGAGCTGCTCCGCTGGGGACCCCGAAAGCGTGGAGCAGCCCAGCCTTCACTCTCTGTGCTTCCTCCGCAGGCTCCACCAGCTCCTCGCTGTCGGACCACTGGCTCCTGCGCCTCGGGAGCAGTAATGGCAGCGCCAGGGGAAGCCTCCTGTCCTGGAGCCCTGCGCCCAGCCCCGCCCGGCCCCCGGGGTCCGCCCCACCCACCATTTTCACAGACAGCCTCTCGGGCCAGGAGAAGGGTAGGTTTTCATCACGTGGATTCAATGTGCTGGTTTCACTTTCATTTTCTTTAACGACCACGACTCCTTACGTTTTGTTTTGTTTTTGAAAGTGTCGGCCTTTCACGGCCTTGAGCACCGGTGCCCATCACTACGAGGCGTTTATCCATGCCTCAGACAGGGTCTTCCGTGGCTCTCGCCTGCCCCTCCTCCCCTGTCTGCCCCAGCAGCAGGTGACATTCTGCCTGCTCCTCGGAGCTCACTGGGTGATGAGGAGGACCCCGTGGTAAACGACTGTATGATGGGGTGTCAAGCAGGGGAATTCCAACATCTGAGTTTCTTCTGCCCGGACACTGCAAGAACCTTGCTTCCAAAGGGAGCTTTCCCTCTTGGGGTTTGAATAAAACGGCGATAGTGGGTTGAAAACGCAGCCTTATTTCGTCTTGTTAGCGCGACCAGTGGGGAAGATGGACATCCAGCCTTTCAGCAGTGGTTGGTGCGACGTCCTCTCCCCGTGGTTGTGTAGGAGAAGTGCCTGCTGCCAGGCGCAGGGAGTCTAAATGTCCCTCCATGCCCCGGGATGGCGCCGTTTGGCACAGAACTGCCCTCCCAAATGCCAGCAGTCCTCTGCAGAGAACCACTGACATCTTGGGATGTCCGTCCTTCCCGTAGCTGTGGTTATGGGACGTTTCCTGATGAAGGCATTTGAAACTGCAGTGAAGGGACCCAGGGTTTGTGGTGCTGCCCAGGTATCGGAGAGGTTTTGCAAGAAAAGGATATAAGAAAAGCTTATTTTTGCAACTCTTTTGCTGGAGTCCCTGGGAGTAAAGGACCTTGGGACTAAAGCTTCCCTGGGTTTTAGGTCATATTGGTGCTTCCATGATAAATTTCTTTGATGGCTTTAATCGGACCTCCAAAGTTTTGTCTTTCTCTCGGTCAGTGATTTCCAGATAGTATGTTATTTCAGTTGTTTTCTTCTTTGACCAAAGGTTATCTGGAAGTTTCAAGCATTGAAGGTTTGTTTCTTTATTTTTTTGGGGGGGGGGTGTTGTTGTTTTTGGTTACCTTTTTAGTCTTTAATTCTAATTTTGTGGATTGTGGTTCAAGAATGGCTCTCACACATTCCTTTTTGTGTGATTGAGTAAGTACATGAGTATTATTTTGTAAGTGGTCTGTGTACACATAAAATAATGTGTATCATCTACTTGAAGAATGTGAGCTTTATATCATATCATTACTATTAAGCTAGGTTAAGTTGAATGTTGTGTTTAGTTCGCCTATGTCTTTAAATTGACCGTATGTAGGATTTTGCCTGGCTAGGGAGGTGCGTTGACATTATAAATTGTGTCTTTTCTCATAATACTGTTGCTCTTTATCCTACTTAATGCTTTTAATCTTAAATTCTATCTTGTTTAAGACTAATAATTATACCTTTCTTCCTTCCCTATATATATATTTTTTTGGCATTTGCCTGGTAGCATTTTGTCCTCTCTCTTTTTCTTTTAATTTTTATTTATTTATTTTTTGCAACAGATACAGAGAGAGAGTCAAAGAGAGGGACAGTTAGGGACAGACAGACAGGAAAGAAAAGAGATGAGAAGTATCAATTCTTTGATTAGGCACCTTAGTTGTTCATTATTGCTTTCTCACATGTGCCTTGACCCGGGGGATTACAGCAGCCTGAGTGACCCCTTGCTCGAGCCAGCAACCTTGGGCTCAAGCTGGTGAACCTTGCTCAAGCCAGATGGGCCCGCGCTCACGCTGGTGACCTCGGGGTCTTGAACCTGGGTCTCTGCATCCCAGTCTGATGCTCTATCCACAGCACCACTGCCTGGTCAGGCTGCCCTTCTCATTTTGCTTTATGAATATTTCTCTTAGAATTAGGTTTAAGTAGGATGATGAACAGCAAGTTGCTTTTCTCAATGTAAAAAAAATCCAGAACCTAGTTTATAAGGGGGAGAGATTGGTCCATTTATATTTAATATAACAACTACAACACTTGATTTCATTTCGTTTAAAACCTTTCTTTCCATTACTTGTTTTTTTTTTTTTTTTCTTATTCTTTTTACTGATTTGATCATGTTGCTGCTCTCTATTCTCTTTATTTCCCATCTTTCATTTGGAAGTTCTGTTTTTTTTTAAATGGATTTTATTGGGGTGACACTGGTTAACAGAAGCATACACGTCTCAGGTGTGCACAGTGCATTGTATTCGCTTCCCCCCAAGTCAAGTCTCCTGTCAATCACCCTTATCTCCTCTATCTTCTCCTCCAGCTCCCCTCCCCTCCCCCCTGCAATCATCACACGGTGGTCCGTCCATGAGTATTTTCTTTTCTTGTCTTTTTTAACTCAGTTCTTCCACCATCCCCCCCCAACGAGACCCCGTTGCCCCTGAAAATTCTTTTTTTTTTTCCCCATCTTGCTAATTGTTGCTTTATATTTCCCAATATTTATAATCAACGGCCTTTTCCTATTATTATGTGGATATGAGAAGCCAGCTGTGACTTCTACTTCCTCATAGCGTTCTCTCTTCCCTCCCGATAATATGAGACCTACGGGACACTTCCCTGTCATTTCCCCTCCACAGGAGAGCTTTGGAGTGCTCTCACGTGTTCCCTCTGGTCTGTTTCCACAACTCCCCCACCTCAGTTCCGACTCTTAGGTTCCACTGAGATGGTTTCACAGCCTTTCTGACTGTTGTTAGAATTTCTCTCGCAGTACCTTCCCCATCCCAAACCCACTTATGTGACGTTATGTTACACATTCTAAGACCATGGGTGGGACATGCTTTACAGGGCCCACCACAGACCACGGACTGGCTTCTCTCTGTCACCCTCTCTCTTGAGGTCTCAGTTCTCATTTGTTGCTGTTTGGTTGGAGTTACTGTGCGGTATGCATGACCCATCCTCTACCTCTTTGCATAGCCATAGGCATCTTCTTTTCCTTTCTCTTGGGAGTGGATGGCATGGATGGCAGCTTGGCTGGGTGCAGGACTCTTGGGTTGCAGCCCTTTTCTCTCAGGTGTCTGCCGACATTTTCCCACGATCTGCCAGGCCTCCGGGGTGCATGTGAGAAGCCCGTTCTTTTCCATGTGGGAGTCGCTTGCTTTATCCGGCTAGAAGCTTTTAAGGTTCTGCCTTTGACCTTGGAGTTTCAGAAATTCTACCAGAATATGTGTGGGTGGGTGTGTGCTTTTTTTTTTTTTTTTTTACAGCGAGAGGGATAGATAGGGACAGACAGACAGGAACGGAGAGAGATGAGAAGCATCAATCATCAGTTTTTCGTTGTGACACCTTAGTTGTTCATTGATTGCTTTCTCACATGTGCCTTGACCGCGGGACCGAGTAACCCCTTGCTCGAGCCAGCGACCTTGGGTTCAAGCTGGTGAGCTTTGCTCAAAAAAGATGAGCCCGCACTCAAATTGGTGACCTCGGGGTCTCGAACCTGGGTCCTCTGTATCCCAGTCCAACCCTCTATCCACTGCGCCACCACCTGGTCAGGCTGGGTGTGTGTATTTTGTTTGTCAACACTACCTGGAATTTGGGGAGGCCTTTCCTGCTACAGAGCAGGCTTTTCTGTAGGCAAACGTTCTTTTTTTGTTGTTTATTTAATTATCATCTCACCTACTTTTCAAATTATTTGCTTATTGGATCTCCTGGACCCGAGCGCAAAGTCCTCCTGTTTCCCCTGTGATGTCTACTACCTCTTTGCCACTTTGTTTTACGGTGTGAGATACTGCTTTTTCACAAGTATGGGATCGTCACACATTGTACACATTTCAAGATCACTTCAGGCCACGAATTTGAGTTCCAACAGTCACTTTGGATATCCTCGACTCACTGAATCTAAAACCCTGAGTTTTATATTTTCAGTCTCCAGTTGTTTTATATTTGAATCTTTTCTGAGAACTTGAATTCTGAGTTGTCCGTTCCCTCCAGTGGCTCTATTTCCTAACGGGGTTCTTCTGATGGCTGCATGTTCACATCCTCTGATTGTCGGACCCCCTTACGTGTGTTGTCATTTTTCTTTCTCTCCCTGTGGGGTCCCCCTCCACCATCTCGTGTACAGTGCTTATTGGGGGGGTGCCCTCAGTTTCTGAGTGAGACTGTCCCCTCGCCAGCTTCGTCCTGCAGCTCAGTCTCACAGATGGAGAAAGCTGAGCTCATCTGTGTAGCTTTTCCTTATCTTCTAGATGTTTGAGGGTCCAGCTTGCTCTAAGTTGTACTCTTTAGCTAGAGGCAGATGTCTCCAACTGCAGATTGGGGTTCAGAAGAGGGAGACCCCTAGGGGGGGACCTTTCCTCCCTTGAGGTGATCTCCTTCTCGTGTCCCTGACCCGCTGAGCTTATCTGTGTGTGCCTCAGAGCCTCTGGGCTCACTGCTCCCTCTGCCTGCATCCTGTGTTCCCTGGTCTCCACATGGCTTATTCCCTCTCCTCACTCAGGCCTCTCATCACGGGTCACTCACTGGCCACCCTGTGTGCCCCTCATGCTTCTTTGTAGCTCTTGTTATATGCCATGAGATCATGTATTTTTGGTCTTTGTCAAATGCCATAATGGCCTGACCTGTGGTGGCACAGCGGATAAAGTATCGACCTGGAATGCTGAGGTCACCGGTTCAAAATTCTGAACTTGCCTGGTCAAGGCACATACAACGAGCAACTTTTATGAGTTGATGCTTCCTGCTCCTCCCCTCCCCTCCCCTCCCCTTCATCCCTCTCTCTTCTCTCTCTAAAATCAATAAATAAAATCTTTAAAAAAACACTGCCATACTGGATAAGCACTTTGTATTTTCTCAACAACTGTGTCTCCACTGAAAACTGTCCTTAGCACACAGTAGGCTCTTACTGTTTACCGAAGGCACAGGTGAGTGGAACCCCTTGGAGAGCGGGGCAGCACTGAACTAGGAAACGTCTCAGCTGTTGCAGGTGGGCTAAGAATGGAAGAGAGGCCCTTGCCCAACCCCTTACCCCCCATGCACAGCACACACTGGGAGTCAGCTTGATGCCGGATTTCATTCGCATTAGCTGAGGATAAGAAGTCCTGTAGGAACAGATGTGGGCGGAACCGAGCCACCATGTGGGTGGGACAGGGCTGGGGGCTGCACCCACAGGTTGCACCGGTGCCATCTGGGTGAGGAGTCCTTTGTGGACGTGGATGGCTCGCTGTGCAAGTTCTGGGGTTTGTATGACCTCCTCAGGAACTAACTGTTCACCCCCTCAGTGTGGCTTAAGACTCCAGCCCTTTCTTGTTCCCAAGCCAGACTGCGCATGAAGAGTGAGGTGGGAGGAGCCACCACTCAAGTCCGGAGTCTCTGAATATCAGCTCTGCCTCTGACTGCCAGCCTCTCCCGGGTGCGAGCAGAAGACTCACCCTCCCACTCCCCCAGGAGCAGGAGATTGGGTCAACAGTGAGCGCTGCGTTCCCTATCTGCTCCGTCCGGCACCGTTTATTTCTCCGTTTACCTAAAGCTCTGGTTCTCTCTCGGGTCCGGTTACAGCCCAGTAAATAGAATGAAATGAGGGGCAGATAGCAAAGGTGCCTTCCCACGCAGGCCTGCGAAAGGAACCGCGTGGGCACCGGCGGTTCCCGGGAGAGGGAGCGATGGCAGCAGAGCGGCCGGCCGCCGTCCCATTCACGCCGGAGAGAATGGCAGGTTGGCCCGTCGGGACCGGCCAAGCCGCCCCTGCACCTGCCGGGCTCTGGCTTTGAAAGGCTGAGAGTCACGGCTTTGTCTCCTCAACACAAAGCCGCTCTTTCTGCCTTCGCCAGGGCTTTGGAAAAGGAGAAATACCGCGCACACCTCGGGCCCCAGAATGGGTTTCTGTGTTTTTTTTGTTTGTTTGTTTTTGCTTGGAGGTATGGGAATTGAATGATGGAGCAGCGGTGTTAATCAAAACTGAAATGACCAAATATTTTGAGTGCGGTAGCGTCTCTCGCTGGCAGATCTGAAGAAATGCTTTAGAGGAAAAAAAAAAAAAAAGATAAAAAATGACGCGTAAAAAATGTCAAGGGTCTAAGTCTCAAGGAACTTCGGAGATGCTGCGAACCCGCACCCGCGTCCTGTCGTGCGCGGGCGGCTCCTTCCTTTGCCTTCCCTGATGGCTTCCTGGGAAGCCGGGCTGGTGGGCTGCCCTCGCCCCCTGGCAACATGGCACCCCTTGTGCCGTATTCTCTGACCGCCCTGGGCTGTCCTTGTGGCCCGGAGTCTCCGTGCCTTGGTGCGCTACTACCTGTCGGGGCGTGGGGTGGCCGTGGTTCTTGCTCGGGTTTGGAGTTGCCCCCATCCCCCACCCGTGATGAGAGGACAGCTGCGGGTGTCAGCCTCGCGGGGCTGACACAGGATTTTTACCTACACGGGTGGGGTTCTCCCTGCGCCACGTGGGTTGTGTGTCTCAGTTGCATTCTTTCTCAGAGATTGCAGGCATCTTATAAATCAAGGTGTCTCCGTGGGACAGTGACTGATGACCTTTTTTTTTTTTTTTACTTTTTTTAGGTGAGTGGAATACATAAAATACACAGGAAATAAAAACAAAGTTTACCGTTATAACCAGTGTTCAGTGTACGGTTTAGTGGTGTTGGATACGCTCACCTGGGTGTGTGGCCAGCACCGCCCTGCGTCCCCGTAACTCTTTCCATCTGGTGATCTGCAACTCTACACCCATTCAGTGCTGACTCCCTATTTCCCCTCACCCCCAGCCCTGGTAATCACCTTTCTGCTTTCCGTCTCTCCGTTTTGACGACTATAAGTTCCTCAGAAAGTGGAATCATACGGTATTCATCTTTTTGTGGCGATTTGAGACCCTTTGAGATTGCATATACATTTTAGGATGGGTTTTTCTATTTCTGCAAAAAAAAAAAAATCTTCATTGGGATTGTCGATAGGGATGCCACTGCATCTGTTGAGTGCTTTGAGTGGTATCGACATTTTAGCAGTATTGTCTTCCTGTCCGTGAACAAGGGATGTGTTTTTCCTCTGATTTATGCCTTCTTTAACTTGTCACAGCGATGTTTGGCCGTTTTCATCATATGAGTCTTTCACACACACACACACCCTTGGTTAAGTCAGTTCTTAGGTATTTTTATTCTTTTTGATGCTATTGTAAATGGCACTGTTTTTGTCATTGAATGGGTGTTTCTTAAAAAGTACACAGCTTTGTTTTCACGTATGTTTCCTTTAGAAACTTTGAGATACAGAAAAGAATTAAGAGGCCTATCAGTCATAGACAGCACCCACACCACCCTCTCTGCGTCTTGTCATTCTGGTGTTTATTTCTCCACACTCGTTTGTATGTTTTCACATGAGTGCATCACACATGCACACACATCAGCACACATATGTGAATATGTAATTTTGCATGTTGAGTTACCTAGTGGTTTTTAACCTTTTTTACACTTGGGGACCAGTGAAAATCAGAGAATTATTTCAGGGACCACTAAGGCAGAAATCACCCTGAGCATATGCGAATTTGACAGATCACTGGGTCTATAATTTGTAAACAGAGTCAGTGGAATCGTGGGTGACAACACGAGGGTCCCAAGGACAGGAACCATAGCTTCTTGCTCACTAGTGTGTCCCCGTGCCCGGCACAGTGCCTGGTACGTCAGGTGCTCAATCAATGCTTGTTAAATGACCAGCATAGCAGTTGTGTTCATTGCAGCTGGAGGGACCTTTGGACACTGATGCTCTTGGGATCTCTTTCAGGAGGCCAGGAGGCCAGGCCTTTGGTACGGGGCGTAAGAGGCCGTAGTATCAGCCTGAAGGCACCCACTCCTTCCCGAGTCAAACAGGGGTCCTTCAAGACCACGCCCCTTCGGTGGTCTTTTGGACACAGAGAGAAGCCGGTCATCGCGTCCATCGAGTTGGTGGAGTACTTGGAGTCCAGACGGAGACCTCGATTGACGAGTCAGTCCATCGTGCCGCTGTTGATGGGCCCGGCTGGCAGGGACGAGAAGTTCGCAGTGCCGAGGTCAAATGCCACCCCTTCTGCTAAGGGGGAAGAGAGCAAGCGAGCCCATGAGAGCGTGCTGGCTGGAGTGCCCTGCCCCTCGGGACACCGTCGCCACGGTGCAGTGTCTGCAGCCTCAGACGGTCTAAACACAGCAAGGACACCCAGGGAACACGCAAGGCAGGATATCAGGCTTCCCAAGCAGTTTGACCTGCCCCTTGTTGTGATGCCCTCGGGGGAGAACGAGAAGCAAGCCCCAAACCAGGGCCAGAGGACCACAAACTGTAAGGGAAGTGGCCAGGCAGGGGACAGCGGCAGAGCACCCTCCCCCAAGGAGGCACCAAGCAACACTCTCCGAAATCCCTTAGCCAAGGGCAGGGCTGACACAGAGGGGAGGGGCTCTGAGGCGGACAGGTTCCCACAGGGGACCCTCACCCTTTTGAGGTCGGTCTTTTGGAAGAAGGAGAACAAGAAGAGCCACAGGGCTGAGCGGGCCTCCCAGGCGTCCCCTCTCTCGCTGGGGAGTGGCAGCCTGAGCCCGGCTGTGGGTGAGCAGACACTAGCCTCGTCCACTTCCCTGAGGATGCCGGAGGGACTGGCCAGGGGCCAGGCCAGCCACCTGGAAGGCACTGTCCGCTCTGCCCCGGGCTCCCTGCACCTCCCCCGCAAGGCCGGCAGGCCCGCAAGGACCAGTGCCCCGAGCGCACCCCAAAGGAGTGTTCCCGGGGAGCAGACCTCTTCCGGCACCTTGCAGAAGGTGAGGTACCACACTCTTTCCTTAGGTCGAAAGAAGACATTGCCGGAGTCCAGCTTTTGATGGTGTCTTTCAGTATTGCCTGAAGCCCTGACCTCTTTTCCCTCGGCGCTGAGCACGTGTCGGCAGCCTGCCTTGAGGCTGAGGTTTTGGGGAAGCTGCTTGTGCTGTGACCGCTGAAAGTAAACATGTTTTGCTCTTCACGCCTGGATTTCCGACACCTCCTATCCAAATACTGTCCTGTATTGTTGTCTGCTTTTATCCTTACAGGGCACTAGAGGGTGCTGTTGGGTCAGCATTACCATTTCAGGGCAAAAACTGTTTTATTTCGGGACCCGGAGTACTTGTGTTAAAGTGTGATTGTATGTGGGCAAACCTTACAGCAGAATTGTGGGGAAGCCTAGTTAATAGGAATCTTACATATCAAATCAAATATTGTCATTGGCTTCCATTTAAAAAGAAAAAAGGTTATTTTTAAGTTTAAACCGTTGACTTAACAGGATAAGCTTTTCCTTTTAACACATCTCTGGGATAAACCATTAAAGCTGCCAAAAAAAAAAAAAATAGATGGTCATGCCAGTGAGGCATGATTCTAGGAGAGAGAGATGATTGAGATTTTAGGAGAATATTTAATATATAACAGAATAATTGTGTTAAAGATTTTCCAGGTATTTAATAAAAAGTAACTATTTTGATACTAGGAAAAAAGAAAGTTCTTTTTTTAAAGAAAAGTTTAAGTAAGATCTATGTACAATTTTAATAAAGCATGTCGGTGGACATAGAAATGGCTCTCTGAATTGTTTTTAAAACTGGGATTCTTTTGTTCCTGAAGACGCTGATACGTGAGTTGTTACTGAAATTTTAAACTGCTTTCCATGACAAGGACTTGTTTGTTTGTTTTTTAAAATTTCTTTTTATTTTATTCATTTTAGAGAGGAGACACAGAATGAGAGAGAGAGAGAGAGAGAGAGAGAGAGAGAGAAAGGGGGGAGGAGCTGGAAGCATCAACTCCCACATGTGCCTTGACCGAACCAGTGCAGGGTTTTGAACTGGCGACCTCAGTGTTCCCAGGTGGACGCTTTATCCACTGCGCCACCACAGGTCAGGCAAGGACTTGTTTTTATAAGAAGCCGAAAGCCCCTTGGGTCTCACCGTAGAGGTCTCTCTCTTACCTGGAGGACGGTGGAGTCTGAGCTCGTGGGCCCCATTTCCTAGAGTGTTGGGCTGCCTTCAGCAGCTCTTCTAACAGACACCCTGTCACCCCTTACCAGTGAAACTGCTAAACCCGACCCCAGGCCTGTGGCCTCACATTTGAGGTTACGGGTGAGTTTGTCCTTAAACATATAGTCTTTTTTTCTTTAAGTACTTCCTTTCTGATGGAAACCATTTGTTCAAGACACACAACTGCCAGAATGTAGTTTTTCCTCTCACAGACTGCGTGACTCATTGGCGTGGCTATGCTACTTATTTTTATCTTACGAAGAAAGAACGAGTTCCTGTTTTTTCCCCCACCCAGACAGGCTGCTTACTTTTGAGCAGGAGTTCTTAGAAAGAGCTGACAGGACAGGAAGAGAAAGCAGGAAGACCCAGCCACCTGACTCACCCAGAGGGCGTTGCCGAGACCAGCTCGACAATGGGTGAGCATGAAAGGAAGCCACTGCAGGACTTAAGAAAAAGCACACAGGACACAACATACAGAAAAGATGGGCACAGGGGACTCCCATCCTAGGACTGAGAGCCCAGATCTCTGTAGCCTCAGCGTATTTATTGGTCCCTTTGCTCATCAAGCAAATTAGCAGAGCCTGGGTCAAATTAGTCTACAATGGATTCGGGTGCAGAGAAAGACAACCAACTGACGCCCCCCAGGCTTGTAGAAAAATGGCCGTAGGGATCAGCTGCTTCCTATAAACCAGGGGTCGGGAACCTTTTTGGCTGAGAGAGCCATACACACCACATATTTTATTTTATTTTATTCATTTTAGAGAGGAGACACAAAGTGAGAGAGAGAGAGAGAGAAAGAGAGAAAGAGGGGAGGAGCTGGATGCATCAACTCCCATATGTGCCTTGACCAGACCAGTGCAGGGTTTTGAACTGGCGACCTCAGTGTTCCCAGGTCGACGCTTTATCCACTGCGCTACCACAGGTCAGGCCAACACCACATATTTTAAAATGTAATTCCGTAAGAGCCATACAACGACCCGTGTACGTTAAGCATTATTCAATAAAAATTTGGTGTTGTCCCGGAGGACAGCTGTGATTGGCTCCAGCCACCCACAACCATGAACATGAAGCGGTAGGAAATGAATGGGTTGTAACACATGAGAATGGTTTATATTTTTAACATTATTTTTTTTTAGTAAAGATCTGTCTGTGAGCCAGATGCAGCCATCGAAAGAGCCACATCTGGCTCGCGAGCCATAGGTTCCCGACCCCCGCTATGAACAATCATAGTAGTGCTTGCTGGAGCGGCAATTCTGCCCCCGCAGGACTTGGCGTTCTGAAGTCCGTCCACACCAAAGACTTGTCTCAAGGCTGCAGGTGAATCTCTCAGCCAGTTCCCTACAGGGCGCACGTGTGCATTTCAAAAGAAGCCCAGGGTCCTCTCCATTCTTCCTGCTTTATATCTGGTTCTTTCTCTTCAGAGGACGCTCATTTGTCACGTTTAGGTCCCATTCTCTTTCTGCGCTCAGCCTCACCTTTGTCCTCTAAGGGGTTGGGTGGTGACTCTCAGAAGGTAACAGTGCATAAGGTAGGTATGGTTCCTTCTCTCAAATCCCTCATATTCGACTTAGACAAGACAAAGAGCCAGTAAACATAGCAAAGGCAATGTCAGGTAGTAGACGTATCGTAAAAGGAGCAAACAGCTTCCCAGGAGATGAGGTCAAGGCGGAACCAAGGTGCGTTCTGCTACTTGCTTGAGGACCGGTAGTTCATTAAACACTCAGAATGTTCAATACCCTCAGAAAGGGTTAGAAAGAGCTTGCCAAGACACAAAACTAGGTTAAAAGTCCATTTGTCACCAGGTCACCGTATACTGCCATGCAGACTGACCACGGCAGGTGGAGGTCTCAGCTGCCGGGCACTAGGGTCAGCCCAGGCAAACGGCAGCAGTTTCCTTGAAGAATGGCTAGACGGAGGCTTGTGGGGCAGATGGGACATCAGGACGGGATCCTCCCACAGTGGGACCCAATCACAGTGTCACAACCTTACGAGAAATAGACCAAAGTTTACCTACTCCGTTTTTAGAGATCCTATAACTGTCGGTCCACTGTTCAGCTCTCTTAGGGGCTGCACTTACTCTTGTCCATGGCTGCACCCAAGAGTCCCCAACCTAGGGCATGTTCTGAAATCATTAATGGAAAATGCTCATGAAATCATTTTGTCCTTAACCGAAAACTTAGTTTCTTTCTGGTGAAGTGTGACCCACTCAGGGTGGTGGGTAAGTCCTCTGGGTCACAGTTCACAGCCAGGGGACACTATTCACCTTATAGTTGACCTGATGATATGAATAGAATGTGAACGGGACAGTGTGGTGCCTTGAGATGATGTGAGGGGCTGGCCTGGAGCTGCTTTAGAAGGACCCTCTGTCACTGTGAGGTCCCATCATTTTAGAGTAAAGGAACAAGAGACCCTGGCTCCCGGAAGAAGCTGCCTTAACAGGAAGAAACCCTGTATGTGCATGTCGTGGGTGCTCAGCTCAGACCAGTGTAGGGTCAAAAGTGAATTTATTGGCTTACATAACTGAAAAGTTTTTTTTTTTTTTAATTTGAAATTCACTTTATAAAATTAATTGAGACATAATTGACATAGTATTGTGTAAGTTTAAAGTGTTGATCTGATCCATCTATATACAGGGGTGGGTAACTCTAGGCTTACAGTTGTGAGTAAATGAAACAGTTTATTTTTGTGTTATTTCTTATTGTATCATTTTCTATACAAACAACTGTAAACTTACTTTTGCCCCACCCTGTACTGCAATATAATTAGCTAACACCTCTATCACACCACATAGTAATAACTATTAACCTTTGTAGTGGAAACAGTCAAGATCTAGTGTCTTAGCAACTTTGAAGTTGATCATACAGTGTTGTTGCCTACAACCATGCGGTCTCCTGTGAAATGGGTCCATCAGCCCTTGCAGTGAGTCAAAGAGGATGTGAAGCCCAATTGGATCTTGGAGGGGAATGCTTACTAGAGATGACGAATTGCATATAATTTTGTGGTATTATCACTATTAAACTCTGCAGTGTTTCAGTGGAAAGGAAGTAGCTATAAAATAGGTGTGGGGCCACACTGACATCTGGTGGCCATCCCTCAAATTGCATGACACTTCCTGCCCTCAAAAAAATGGGTTTTTTTCTCTGAAGATTTCCTTGTGGGTTTTCCTTTACTAGACTGGTGAGATACCCCCATCCTGAGAGGGCAGCAGAGCATGGGCGGACACAGGGACATTTGAAAGCCATAAGGGCATCCAGTCAGAGGGACACCAAGGTCCATGGACAGAAGCTTTAATTTATGGGCGTTGGGTGTGTGGGACAGTCAGTCTTGAAGGTGGGTCCAACTGGAGGTCTGTGACCCTCCCCCTTGGCTGCAGGGCGCCCTCTGCGGGGCCACAGGGGAACAGCAGAGCAGACCCACAGACAAGGGAGGTCCTTATTCCTGCTCCTTGCTAGGTACTTTCAGGGAATCCCCGGGGGTCTGTGGTTTTCCCCCACCGCCAAGTCCTTGCTCTCCAAGAATACAGCTCAGTGCCACTGTAGATGGGTCCTGACGCTGTCCCCCCACCCCCACATGTCCACCCCCACTCCCACCAAAGGATTATTCCCCTGGCCCCACTGCAGTGAGCTCATCTGAGAGGAGGCAGAGCCTTAAAGGGGCCAGTCAGGACTCCATCAACCGGGGTCTGGGTCATGGCCAGCCTCGGCCTGGGGCCCCACCCTCACGCGTTCTCAGGACTGGCTGCTTGTGGCCCTGGCTCCAGCCCTACTTGTCCTGAAGCTGCCATCTCTGTCTCTGGAGCCTTCCCCCACCCCCACGCTCTTGTTTCCCCCTCCACCCCTAAGCTCCCACCTGTTCTCCAATGATCCTGGTTTGAGCCCCCTACAGCACCCCACTCCCCCAACAACAATGGCAGAACCTCTCAAAAGAGAGACGGTTATCTCGCTGATTTGAGGCCTGTCCTGCTTGCTACTTCGCTGACTCCCCTAACGTCCTGAGCATCAGCCTTACCCTGGGCACAGTGGGTTCTACCACGACCATGCCAGCCCAGGTATTTTGCTTTTTAAATTAAGGTTTATACATGTGTACCATATAGATGTTAGTTTTGTAAACAGCATGGGTTCAGGGAAGAAATTTGAGCCCTCCTTCATTCCATAAATATTAGAAAAATTTGAATCAGCAGTTTCAATATTAGTGCAAAAAAGTGTACCCCTACATTTCCAGGACTCTGTTTTGTATAAGAAAAAACTCAGCTGGAGAAACACCCATCAATCACAAGGATGGCCGTTTTAAGTAAGCTTTGCTTTGGGAATGTAAGCAAGGGCTGGAAAGAGGTGGGCACTCCAGAGCAGAAGTTCTGAACATTCATCTCATCTTAGAGTCAGCTGAGAAACTTTCTAAGAACAGCTGTGCCTGGTGGGCCCCTCGTCCCTTCCAGGGAAGGGACTCATTGCGCAGCATTGTGAGGATGGGAAGGTACGGCTCTCTGCTGCCACCAGCCCGGGAGCTGCTAGCCACATGGGACTATTTCAATTCAAATTAACGGAAATTAAACAAAAAATAAAAAAGTCAGTTTCTAAGTTGACGGGGCAACATTTCAAGTGCTCAGCAGCCACGTGTGGCTAGAGGCGGCCATACTGAACAACGCAGAGGATAGACTGTTTCCATCTGTAGATGAAAAAGGGGCCACATGCTTAACTTGAAATTGTAGGGGCCGGCATGGCGGACCTTAAGAACTCAGAGACCTCAAGGAACCACAGAGGATGACCTGAAATCAAAACTTCCCAATTAAAAGGAAGTCATGGCAGGTACTCACGTCCTAGGCCGGTATCTCCCCTGACAAAGGTCAATCTTGACCTTGACTGAGCCTGTCTATTGTCTTTTTGCACCAATGATGATATACTTTTGGAATGTCAGGGTTATTTCCTTTCCTCCCCTTCCCCCCACTCCTCCCACACCAGAGCAGAGACCATGTAACCCTCCTTGTTATTGTTATGGTTATCCATGGTCATTGTTTACTGCTCACTACCCTATTCCCACAGATGTAAAAGAAGTACGTGTCTATTCAACTTACTTTGCATCCCAGTCTCAGGGATTTCCCAACTTTGCTTTCTTCCGCCTCCCTAATCTATTACCAGTGAATTTCATGTAACACCCCCCCACACACACACACACCTTGTCCTTTGATTCTAATGTATAAAATTAGGTACAACATTGCCATTCTCTGGAGCATTTTCTCAACTCACTGTGATTTTGCTTCCCAGGAATTGTCCTCGGTTTGGCTCAAATAAACTCATAAAAATTCTCTACAGGTTTAAATGTTTGTTACATTGCCACATTGTTACAGAAAGTTCTCTACAGGTTTAAATGTTGGTTATATTGCTACATCGTTACATATTGTGATTGTGTGTGTGTGTGTGTGTGTGTGTGTGTGTGTGTGTGTGTGTTGGGGGCCAGGTGTCAGATCTAGTCTGGTTTCTGCTTTTCTGCTCAGTTCTCACCTACAGAGTTGAGAAGTTTCTGAAAGTGTATCCTGGGAATGTCCAGTGGAGACACCCAGAGGCCTCCGGGCCATTCTTGCCAGGATGGTGACATCTCCCCCCAGAAAGGACGGAGGAGGTGGCCCGTGTGGGGTCCCCAGTGCTGAGAGGACAGAACAACCAGCACCTGCCAGGAGAGCCTTTATTCCCAGCAGGGTGACCCACTCGCCCGCCTGTGGTTAACTGTCCTCTGGGACATTGAGTTTGTCCTTCACTCCACAGGCCACCACGGCAAAGAAGAACTCTGGGAAGAAGGTGCGGACATACACGGCGGCTTTGGGGATGGGGTTGGCCATGAAAACCTCCTGCTTCTTCCGCCTCACTGTGCGCATCACCTCCTCGGCCACGTCCACTGCGTGCACCCCGTAGGTCAGCTTCCTGGAAAAGACTAGAGTCCCCAGGAGGGGGCGGGCGTTAGAGCCTCACAGGACCTGGCTGGTCAGATGCCTCTCGTTCCCCTCACACAGGGACATGTGTGCCAAGCCTGGAGTCCTGGGCTCGGGGCCAGCTCTGCCTCCCACTGACCGTGAGGCCCTAGGAAAAACGCTTTATTCCTCCGCACCTCAGCTTCCTCATCAGTACAATGGGCGCAGCTTCCTGCCCTGTGCACTTCACAAGGTGGCTATGGACCGTGGAAGGGGTCAGAAAGAGCTTAGAGAATTCAAAGGTGTCAGATGAATTTAGGAGCTGTTGTTTATAATTGTGGTGAAGCTGTGTTTGTCAAGAGTCTCCTGGAAACACATGGCCTCATCAAGGTTTACTCGATTCCCTAATATCACTAGAACCTTGGGCAGAGTATAGCAGCTTCCTGTTTGGAGCATTCTAGAATAGTAATTACCATGACAGTGCATTTACAGAGCACTTACTATGTGCTGGGAACTGTTCCAAACCCTCTATGAGCCAGAACCGTCAGACCTCCCGATGACTCCACGAGGTAGATGTCACCACCATCCCTCGTTTTCTAAAAGGGAAACTGAGGCCCAGAGCTTAGGGGACATGCTCGTGTTCGAACATTTAATACGAGGCAGAGGCAAGGTTCAAGTGCAGGCCGCCGGGCGCTGACTCCCAGCCTCTGCTCTGTGTGTGCTGCCTTCTACGGAAAAGGGGAGAGGGTCCTTCTCAAAGACCAAGTCCTGGCTCTTCCGCCTGGGACCACTGACGCCCAGAGACGGGCCTTTCCCTGGCCAAGGTCACAGAGCCTGTGAGTGACGGAGCCCAGCTGGGCCCGATCTGTTGACTGCAGGTGAAGAGTCTGTCTACCAGGTGCCTTTGGGCTTTGGGCTAAAGTGTTAGGGCCCCTTCCCTGCCATGAGGTGGGTGCAGGGGCCCTCCTTCCCCCATCAGTGCCATGCTTCAGGAATGCTCCACCCGCACGCCCAGGCTCAGTGAAGTCTGGCTGTCCCTCTCGGCGGCCCTCTGGGAGCCCTCCTCACCCCCCACCCTCTGGCTTCCCTCGGAAAGCTCACATTTCCAAATGGAGGCCTCCCAGTTTCCTTGGCCCGGGTGAGTGTGGTAGGACCGGATGAATGTTGGGCTCACGGTGCTGACCACAACGTCGTACTCCTCCACCTCGGCCCGGAGGCAGTCAAAGAAGCCCAGCACGGCATGCTTGGAGGCAGCATCTGGAAGAGAGACCGGCCAGGGTGGGCGCAGAGGGCCAACCCCATTCCCCGGAGGCACATCAGGGACCTGAGGCCTGGACGCACATCCCTACAGGCCCAGCAGAAGGACGTACATCCCGCCTGGCCCTGCCCCATACCATGGAGGAGGAAAGGAAACCCTTGGAAAGGGGCAGACAGGGGCAGAGATGGAAGTGAACCCAGTATACTGTATGCCCCACTGTGTGGCCCTGGGCAAATTGCTTTACTTTCCTGAGGCTCAGATTTCTTATCTTTAAATGGGGCTAATAGCGTCCCTGGCCAGTTGGCTCAGCAGTAGAGTATTGGCCCAGTGTGTGGAAGTCCCAGATTCGATTCCCGGCGAGGGCACACAGGAGAAGTGCCCATCTGCTTCTCCACCCTTCCCCCTCTCCTTTCTCTTTCTCTCTCTTCCCCTCCTGCAGCCAAGGCTCCACTGGAGCAAAGTTGGCCCAGGTACTGAGGACGGCTCCATGGCCTCCGCCTCAGGTGCTAGAATGGCTCTGGTTGCAATGGAGCAACACCCCAGATGGGCAGAGCATCGCCCCCTGGTGGGCATGCCAGGTGGATCCCGGTCAGGTTCATGTGGGAATCTGTCTGACTGCCTCCCTGCTTCTAACTTTGGAAAAAAAATACACACAAAAAATGGTGCTAATAGCACCTTTGCCAAGTAGTTGTGAAGGTCAAATGCGAACATGTATATGAAATGCCCGGCCTGACCTAAGTTCCCATTACCTCTCAGGAAGTTTGTAAAACAGGGCAGGGGCTTTGGAGAACAGTCTGGCAGTTCCTTCAACATTGAAACATACAGCTACCATGTGAGCAATAAAAACATGCATCCACACGAAACCTTGTACATAAATATTCATAGCAACATTATTCATAACGGCCCAAAAGCCAAAACAGCCCAATTATCCATCTGCTGCTGAATGGAAATGTAAAATGTGGTCTATCTATACGATGGAATGCCATTCAGCCATAGAAAGGAATAGAGCTCTGACACACGCTGCCACTCGGATGAACCTTAAAACACCATGCTGGCCCTGGCATGTCTCAGTGGATAGAGTGTCAGCTTGGCATGCAGATGTCCCAGGTTCAATTACCGGTCATGGCACACAAGAGAAGTGACTTTCTGCTTCTCTCCCCCTCCATTTCCCCCTTCTCTCCCTCTTCCCCTCCTGCAGCCAGTGGCTCAATTGGTTCGAGCATCGGCCCCAGGTACTGAGAATAACTGAGTTGGTCTGAGTGCGTCCGCCTTTGGTGCTGTAACTAGTTCCGTTGATTCAAGCATTGGCCCCAGATGGGGGTTGCCAGGTGGATCCCAGTCAGGGCACATATGGGAGTCTGTCTCACTATCTCCCCTCCTCTGACTTAAAAGAAAACAACAGAAAACAAAACAAATACATCATGCTTAGTGAAAGAAGACGGTCACAAAGGACCTCATATTGTAGGACGCCATTTATATGAAAGGTAAAATCTATAGAGGCCATTGAGCAGGGACTGTGTACCCATGTCGGGGCGTGAGCTTCATCTGGCCTTGGTCATATTCAGCCAGGGCATGTCTTGACCACCTGTGAGATGTGGGCTGGGGGGTGGGGTGGGTCTGGGAGGGGACCTTATCTTTCATGTTCCCACGTCTCCCATCATCACCTGCTAGCCCTAGGTGCTCAAACATAGGCACTGAAGGGACGAAAGAAGAAAACCAACCAGGCATTTCATTTCTGGACCTCCTCCCCCCATACAACCGTCTGCCCAGCCGCGACACATCTCTTGTCTTACAAGACGGATCGCACAGGACAAAACATTTTTGGTCTTGGCAACTTACAAGCCGTACGGAATGGGATTCCCAGCTTCCCTTGGATGGTATTCACCAGCACGATTTGGCCCGTCCTCCGGGAGATCATGTTGGGAAGCAGGACTGAGGAGCACAGGACAAGGGGTCAGGGTTACAACGCTGAGACCGAGCCGGGCGGCAGCAGCAGACCTGTCCCCCAGGCCTCGGTCCTTGCTCAGGGCTCCTCAGCCTCCCTGGTAACAGGATGAATATGGACTGGTCCCCTGCCCTCATTAGCCCAGTGTTCATGAGAGTGGGCTGGGCTCAACTGGTGAATTGCCGGGTAATTTCAAATGACCCACCCACGTGTGTGAAGCGACAGGATTTCCATAGTGAGAGGGGTCACCCCTTTTCAACTGTGTCACCTCCCTTAGGAAGTCTCATGGGGGTTCTAATGCGTCTCCAACACTCCTGCACGTGCTCAGAGTTTAACAAAGAAGAAAGACCTCTGTCCCCGTGTCTTGGGACAGTGGACTACCTTGTGTTGATTTCAGGCTTGCTTCTATTTATCGAGAGAGAAAAGGGTGTTCAATTTATGGTGGTATTATCATAAAGCTTTGCTCCTACAACAAATTAATTTAAAAGCGAGAAAGTTCAGAGAAAGCTATGAAGTCAGGCATTGTACTGGCGGAAGGGGAATACAGCAAAAATCAAAAGACGCCACTTTCTGAAGGGTCCGTTCAATTCGGCGCCCGCGTGCCTGAGACGGGCAAACAGGGACCCAGAGCTAGTGGGTAGGTTCGGGTCTCTGAGCAAGTTGGAGGCCAGCCAGGGGGGAACCAGTCCTGGCCCTGTCCACTCCCTGTTCTGCCTTCTTGCTGATGTCAGTGAGCCCTGACCTGTAAGAGTTCAATTGAATGGTACAGCTTGAAGTTTCCCTAGGGACTAGGGTTAAAGGAAACTTTGATCTCCGGGGCACCATTTTGGAAGCTCTAGGATGTCTCTGCCCAAAGTGGTTTTTGTTTTTTTTTTTCCCTCATCTGTTAGGGGACCCGTTGTCCTGGAAACCCAGGCTGTAGAGAAGGAAGCTCTCAACCTCTCCCAGGGAACCCTCCCCTCTAAATGTAGAACATCTCCATGCTTATATTCTCACTGTCTGAATTTTGCTTTGATCAAATTTTCCTGGGGGAGGAGCTTCAACTCTTCATTCTATTCTATGTCATCTCCAGCCTCGAACCCCTAGGCTTCGGACCTGCACTAGAACTTGGCAGTGAGAAATCTCCAAACAGGAACCACCATTTTATTCTGAAAAGAGATTTCTGGCTTGCCCTGATCCTTGCAAAGGGACAGACAGTATTCTGGGTCCCTTGAACTTTGGGGATGAACTTGTTTTCTTTTTCATTACTGAAGACGAAAGCTCTACCTTCAAAAAAAAATTACAACTATCATGTTTAGAAGCAAATCAACTGCAAGGCTGACATATCAAAATATATGCAAAGCACGGAGACAGTGGTCCGGGGACACAGAATGAGATCGGAAGGGAGCCGTGGATATTAGAGAGGCGGGGGATGGTTGGAATACACCTGTAAGATGCTTCTTCCCAAATCCCTTTTCTGCCATCAACATCTACAGTCGGGATGTGGAAAACCTTCATCAAATAAGTAGGGGTTTTCCTGAGTGGGGCTGGACACTTCATCTAGGATTGGATGACCATCTATCTGTCTACATCAAAGAGCCCTCTCAACCAGCTGGTGGCCCAGAGATCCGGAGGAAAAGTCAAACTCACGAGACCTTTGGTCAACGTGATGGGCCCAAAGTAATTGGCGTCCATGATCTTCTTGTCCAGCTCCAGCGAAATCTTATCGGCAGGACCTTTCAGCTTCATGCTGGCGTTGTTGATGAGGATGTCCACACAGCCGTAGCAATCCAGGACCTCTTTGGCCACGTCCTGCACGCAGCTGATGTCCGAGAGGTCTAAGAGGACCAGCTTTGGGGTGAATGTCTGCTGAGACAATGAAACAGTCAAGGCACTTCTAGGAACACCTCCCTCTTGAGAGCTCAGAGCCCTTTGGGCTAAGAAATTCAGAAATTCAGAGCAAGTGAAATGACTGAGGAAAAGTGCTGAGGAAAGAAAAGGAAGGACCACAGGACCAAGGAAAGTGATAGAGAATGCTTTCTTGGGGTCCGGAGCAGCAGCAGCAAGAACAAAAATCCCAACATGCAAATATGCAGCCATAAGTGTGAACTTTCGGCTGTGGAATCACAACTAACAAATCCAGGGGAATAATCACCCTTGGCAGAGAAGGCTGCGTACCGATTCCAGGGGTGACGTCATTGCCTAAAACCTTTCTGAGCTTTCTGATCATTGCTTTCCAAACTGGCTTACAAGCCACATCTAGCTTTAAAAAGAAAATTTTATTTTGTTTTGATTTTTCAATGACACTTGACCTTCAATATTATATCAGTTTTAGGTGTACAGCATTAGTAGTTAGACATTTATGTAACTCACAAAGTGACTCCACCCCCCGCCCCGCCCCTGCCGTAAATCTAGTGTCCACCTGACACCGTACATGGTTACTCTGGTTTTACTGACTCTGTTCCCTGTGCTGTACTTCGCATCCCGCCAACGATTTTGTAACTGCCCGTTGCTGCCCCTGAAGGCACATCGAGCCCTGCGGGCACATTGTGCTTTTGATCAAAATCATACACTCAAATCAAGACAGGAGAGGTTCATCCATGTGCCAGGCACTGCGGTCAGCCCCAGAGATGGGCTGCTATTGAGACTCATTGTTTAGATGGGGGCACGTATGGGAAGAACTATGATACCACGTGGTAAATGCTACCTCACTGTTCTCCAAACATCAGTCCTGAGACACCCCTTTGACAAAGGGCCCACTGGTCACATTTGTTTGGGGAATACAGACCTATTAAGTTCTTCCTTGGAGATACACAGTGCACATTGGCATATGGAAGGCTCTGGAATGTCCTGTGGTGAAGTGACCAGCGAGACAAGCTTGGCTTAACTCAGCATTTCCTCCACAATTAACACAGAGCCTCTTGTTCTTTTTTTTTTTTTTAACTCAAAATCGAATCCTATCCCAAGAAACGCACCTTGAGGAGTGATGTGTTGTCCCGTGTGCTCCGTCTTTTTGAATACCACACTGAGCTCTGCATTATTTCTGGCTAGTACCAAACACCAAATTCAACATCCAGGGAAAAGATTTCAAAAACGCTGAAGAGAGCTCATGCTGGCATTGTTGGTCCATTTCCTGGACCGCCATCCGGAAAGGCTGGGGCAACTTGGGTGACTGAAATGCGTTTGCCTCCCAGGTGACTTCTTAGAAGACAACTCCATCCCACTGATTTCTTTGAAGAACATATCCTCACAGGCATTAACCTAGTGACATACCCTACCTCCTGGACCCTGTCTGGGTCTGACCTAAATAGCATGGGGTGGGCTGGGGCAGGTCAGTGGCTGGAGAACACATGTCTTAGCATGGTGAGTGGCCAGCATGAGTGGACCCCTTATGACCGGCAGACACGCCTGGATCAAGATTCGTGAGACCATTGCCCTACATTCCTCAAAAGTAATCACCAAATTTGACCCCTGTGACCAAAGAGCTGCTTTTCAACCATCAAGGGAGGCTAAGGGTTCTCAAGAATTACCCCAGCTGACTGCTGGAAGCCCTTACCTTGCTGGGGTCCGCCACGCTGGTCAAGGAGTCATACAGACTCTCCAGCCTCTCCCAGTTCTTCCCGCACAGCACCAGCCTCGCGCCACCCGTGTGGAAGACCCGAGCGCACTCTGTGGGGAAGAAGGAAGGAGGGCAGGGCGCACTGTGTGGGTGGAGCTGCTGATGGCTGAGCCCCTCTGTCTTACACATTCAAGAATTCAGAGAATCTAACAATCTTAGGACCATGAGGCCTCTTAGAGGTCATTTCATTCAGTCTCCTTCCTGGGCTGGGTTTTTTTTCTCATCTCTAGCCTTGCCTCCTGGGAAAGGGAGCTCAGAGTGGGGGAAACAGCCCTCCCTTAATTGGCTAGTTCAGGTTATTAGGACATTCTTCTTTAAACTGGACACAAAGAGGACCCTTCCCACCTTGGCCTTCAGAGGCATAGACCTACAGGTGTCTCAATCTAAAGATATTGGGAACAGCCACTGTCTTTTTCAGACCCAGTGACACTCGTTTTCTTTCCATTGTCTCTGTAGGTAAATACTCCAGCCAGGGCTATTTTCATTAAAAAAGTAAACCTGCCTTCTGTCCAGTTAATTGTACTCTGGACTAATTTCCAGTTCAGCCAACAATACAGGAACTTCCTCCACGGGACAATGGCTGGTAGACACATTGTGTTCTTGTGTAGCAATAACTCTGACATTCAAGAACAATACAAGCTAACAGATTTTGAGAGTTTGCTTGTTCTAGGGACTATTCAAAGAGAGGCGCATATATTATTAGCCCATGTGATTCTCACAGTAATTCTATGAGGTAGCATCTGAGTTTGGGTTCCTTAGAAGAGGGCTCAGAGACAAGGATTTAGGTGGCCAGGATTTCCTGAGGGAGTGATCTTCGGGGAAAACCCACAGGGAGTGAGGCCACGGGGCAGCTGCCAGGCCAGGATGTGGTCTCAGCTGAAGCCCACCCTTGGCTGGGTCCAAGGAAGGCTCTGGAGTGTGAGCCCCACTGCAAAGCTGTCCTTCCTGCAGCCAAGAGGACCAGCTATTTACATACTCGTGTCAGCCGATCCCTCACTCTGCGTTGCCTCCCTCTGGGTGTGGGCACAAAGGGTGTTCAACTCCCGGGCAAGTCAGTGTGCACTGGCAGATGGCAAGTCTCTGAGCCTGAGCAGCCAAGGCGCCTGGGGAACGGATGGGCCGGCCAGGTGCAGAGGTCTGGGGAGGGCGCCCCCCACACTGTTTCTGTCCCATTCTACACTGGGCAGCAAGCCGTGGTGGGCCCGCACTGACCCCAAACACTGAAGGGGGGCTGGGCCGCGCTGGAAGGCTGCCTTTCCCCAGGTTGCCCTGGCTCAAAGTGACCTCAAGGTTGTGTGACAGTCTCCTGCGAGCCTGCAGGTGGTGCGGGCAGAGAGAAGGGAGCTGGACTCTTGTCTGGGAGAGCCGTGGGGGCCGGGGGCGGGGTGGGGAGGGGTGGAGGACGGGGACTGCGGTATCAGAGGGAGAGCCGGTATCGAAGGGAGAGCCGGTGAGGTGCCGCTGGGCCGTGCAGTCTACGCCAAGCCAGGCGGGAGCAGGAGGGAAGGCAGAAGGGGTTAGTTAACGCAGAAAAGAAGCAGAGGCCTGTGAAGTCTGGAAGCAGGTGTGGTGGGGGTGACCGAGGGAGCCGGGAGGGGGGACACCACCCTGAGCTCTGCTGACTAAGGAGAAACCCGAATCAGCAATTCAGCATGGTGTCTCCCTTGCAGGACGGCTCCCACAAAGAGGGGCGGCGAGAAGAAGGGCCGTTCTGCCGTCAGTGAGGTGGTGACCAGAGAGCACATCCTCAGCGTCCACAGGTGCATCGTGGGGTGGCTTTTAAGAGGCACGCACCTTGCTCGCTCAGAGCGATCTGGAAATGTGCCATGAAGAAGATGGGAACTCCCGCTGTGACCACGGATGCCAGCCCACAGCTGAGAAAGAAGAATGCTGCAGGGGAGGTGTTGTCTCCCACCCACACTCTCCCCCACCCCCCATGAAGATGGCCACATATTTACAAGCTGGGCACAAGCTGAGAAGCCTGTGGCCAGGAGCCAGAGCCAACCTGTGGCTTTGACCTCCTTAGGCGAGGCAGCCGGGAGTGTCCCTTACCCTCACCCCATCTTCCTTCTTCTCTGCTTGTACCTTGCCTTTTCCAGGTGGGCTTGAGAGAGGGAGCCCCCTGGTGCAAATCGCTGCCTTGGTCCAGCAAATCCCAAAGGCATGCTCCCGAATACGTGGTGAGTCGTTTTTGCTAATGGAAGGCATCAGGCATACCCAGCTGTTCTTGTTTTTTTATTCTTTACGGGCTTAGCTCAGGATAGCACTTATCTTGTGTCAAGCAAGCGGGCAGCAGGCTTTTCTATTTTTCATGTAACAAACATAAATTGAGCCCCTTACACCCGAGACACCAATGGACTATAAGATGCTTCCGATGTCAGAGATAACTAAATTCAAACAGATGGCCTCTGAACATTGTAAAATGCTGCTGATTGCAAGGCAATCAGCTCGACCTCAGAAACGTTTTAGGATGAATACCTGTGCATCCTAGAGGTGATAAAACACAGGCAGGGCTGTGCTCTCTGACGTGAGGAATGTTGAGAGTTACTCTTGCTGCAGAGACAGTGGGTACCAGGCGACTCGATTCTGGACTTGGCAGAATGGTGTGGGTTTGGGGTGAGGGTTAGATGTTCTTGCTCTTTGGCTATTTGATGCCCCGAGTGAACAGCTTGGCTCTGGGCTCCTTGCTGCTGCCCACAGGTTTGGTCAGGTTCCAGGGGGCCAGGGGTGTGCTGTGGGCTGTGCCTAGCTGGTGCCATCTGCTCAGTACCCCTCACTTTTTTCTTGCCTCGGACCTGAGAAATGAAGCCATTTGAACCGAGGATGGCTGTGGTCAGCAGCACGTTCTGGCTGGGCGCTTATTTAAGGTCACGTACACCCAGCTTCTCAAGTTACTTTAAATATGTGGACTTAGTTTTTTTCTGTTTTGAATTTCTTTCCAAAGTGGGTCCATAACATACAGTTAAAAAACAAAACAAAACAAAACAAAAGAAACAATAAAAAACACCGACTGTAGTCAGGACAGAGACTAGACCAGTGGTTCTCAAACTTTTTGAATTCGGGGCACATTTAAAATCCTACATTGTAGGCGCACTTTTTACAAATTTCTGAGAAATATGTTCTAATCATTAAGTCAAATATTAAAGAAAAAAAGAGTATAAAGTCCAAGCATGCTTTTATGGTAATTAAATGAAATAAATATGACAAAACTAAATTTATTCTGATGTTAAAAAACACTTTTTGTTACATTTTTTGAGTTATGATTTTTAGAATTCGTAAAAAAGAGGGATTAAAAAATAAAAAAACAACAAAAAAGTTATCTTTTTATATATATAGATACATTCTTAGTAAGATTTAGTAAATTTGGCAGGTCCCAGCATAAATGTGTTATGTTTTTTCATTCTTGTGTTTATGAGAACATGAGCCTGATGTGTCCTAGCGATTTCTTCAATGTTTGGGCATCTATTTGAAAGGAAAACTCTCATTTCCTCATCAACACATTGAAGAATTCCTCTCTTTTTACTCTTAATTGTGTTGAGTGCAGAAAACCCCCACCATACATATCATCTTAACTTAACACCAAATAAAGGATAGAAGAAACTTGCCTCCAGTCTTTCCGGGGAACATGGGGGGTAGTGTAAACAATCCAGCTTAACAGCCTTTTGCAACCTAATCACGAATGTGAGGTGGGGGGTTGGGCAGACTGTCAGCTTACAGCCAATTCCTCACACCTCGGTCTCCCCAAAATCTAAACTCCAAAAACCCTGTTGGTTTTTTGGTTCCCTAAAGGCACATATTTCTCTGGAATACCAAAGGGTGCACCTGGAAATCTAAGGCGCACCAGTGTGCCCTGGCGCACACTTTGAGAACCACTGCGCTAGCCCATAGACCTCTGAAAATGCCATTTTTCTCTGAGTTGTGTTCATCTGGGCACCTGATTTGTCCTGTGTGTGACTATGACTTCACGGGACTGAAAAAAACAGACTACGAGAACAAAGACACATCTCTCAACAGCAGGTAGAGCAGCGTTCTCTCTAGTGGGACAGAAAATCAGAAAGGATTTAGAAGAACTCGGCAGCCTCCTCAACCGACAGGATCTACTTCACTGTGACTAGTGATCTGTTGACCACTCTGCCCACAAACAGCAGGACGCACACTCACTGCCAGCGCCCATGGACCATGCATCAAGGGAGTTCCTATCCTGGGACACCAAATGTAAAAGAACCAAAGCCATACAGAGTCTGTTCTCTGATCATGTTGGAATCTAGTTAGAAATCAATAAAACACACATATCACAACAGGCTTATCCAAAGGAGTGCCTTCTCTTGTCTGATGGCCACTTTTAGAGGCTATTTATTAAATATACATTTTCCAGGTGCTTATTCTATGCCAGGTTTTGAGCTAGGTGGTGAGGAGACTCCAGGGTAGACAGAACACAGTGTCCAGCATAGGGGAGTGTGTGTCACGCGGACCAGCTGAGAGGCATGCAGAAACAAGGCAGCGTAAGACACTTGCCCGTGGGGCCATGTTTCTGTGAGGGGACACCGGAACCTGGAGGCCACTTTCCCTGGGAACATTGAGGGGGGTCAGGGAAGATACCACAATGAAGGGACCTCGTGAAGGCAGCTGGCCTGATGCTGGATGGGTTTGTTCTACTTGGAGAACAAGGGTTCCCCAATGACTCTGAGTGCCTGTAAGTGGATGTCTCTGCTCCAGTTTCCCAGGACAACCACGACTTCCTGTTGTCTTGGGTCCGGTCTGGCTGACACATGCGTGTGCCCTAGTTTGTTCCTGTAGAAGATGGTGTTTGTGTCGTCCCTCCCTTTTGAGTGCCGAGTGTAACCACGCAGGACTGTCCTCTCAGGGAACTGTTCTGGGACCCGGATAGGGGCCACGCAGAGAGCCTAGTTTATCTGCCATATGCTTTAAACAACAATAACATGGTGAACCCAAGTTGATCACCCACTGGAATGGAGCCCACCATCACGGCGCAAGGCTTAGCTCCCACTGGGCAGGAGCATGAGGCTCTGAGTGGAGACTTCTCAGACAGGAGGTCACAAATGTTCTCATGACAAGGGCCCCATGGGAATAAGTCTTGGGAGGGGCCGTGCTCATCTCAATTACCCGGGATATAGTAGACAAAACGGAGACTTGTTAAGGGACCCAATGCATGTTGGGCCGGGTCTGTTCCATGTTCCATTAAAAATAACAAAACAACCATAAAAATTACACTCCAACTCTGTAACGTACGGGGCTGCACTACTGTGCTTAGGATTGCGAGAGTCAGAATCTTACCAACTGAAGGACATCCTGTCACAGAGGTCACCAGTGGAAGGGCCCTCCAAGACCATCTCATTCAGGGGCCGCAAACATAGATGCCTTTTAGGCCGGGAGGTAACATGACTACGAGCATCAGGCTGTGGGCGAGACAATAAGGAGCGGTGGGGTCTGCGGCTCGCTGGAGGGCACACGCTCGTCTTCCCATTACTCACGCTCGAGTGACACCCCCTACAGCTCCAGCCGTTGTCCTAAGATCTTCCCTCCTATTAATTCTCTTACTCCTCACGGCAACATTATGAGGTAGAGATGGCTGGTACCCTCACTTTACGGGCGAGGGGTCCAAGGCAGAGAAGTGGAGCCACCTGCTGGGACATGCTAGCGTCAGGAATTGAACTCAGCTCCCCAGTCTGGGCTTATCACCAGTACACGGACCCGGCTCAGGGTTTCAAACTTCAAAATTTCTGGAGACTCTGTGAAGGCCAAACAGATCACCCCTGCAGACCCCTTAGGTGGTGCGTTTGCGACTCCAGAGGTTTCAGTGCCCTCCTCTCTCAGGTGAGGAAGCTGCAGCCTCCCGAAGAGAAGATTTACCATGTGGGACCTGCTGGTCAATGGCAGACACGAGGGGAGAAGCCAGCCTCGACCCCCACCCACCTGCCATTGCACACCCCTCAGGGCAGGAGCAGGTCCGAGCAGAGCTGGAACTAGCTTACCCTTGCCCAGTCCGGAGATGGCATCGGTGATCACCACCACCTTGTTCTGCACGGCTGACTTGGACCACAGCCTGGACACCTCTTGGTAGATGAAGAGAAGGCCGCTGACCCCCAAGAGCAGCAAAGGCAGGAGGAGCACGGCGGTGACCCCCATCTCGTTCTGGGGGGAACAGGAAAAGAATTAGCTTTGCAAACAGACTCTGGTCGGGGCCCTGGGACGGGGAAGTGGGCAAGGCTATGGGCACAGCCACTTGTGCCCCAGGCCCTGAGTGTCCTCTCCAGGGAGCCGGGCTCTGTGCAAGTCCCAGGGCCGCTTCTGAGCTGAACGCCCTGTTAATCCCCAATGTCTGACGAATGGGAAATTACTCACGGTGCCTCCGAAAGCTGGCTGAACCCGGGGCTGCCTTCCCGAGGGTTAATTATACATTGAATTAAAATGGGTCTGCATTTTCGGAAGGAAATCCATGTGTTAAGGCCACTTGCTTGAGCCCTAATGGCTATTTATAGCTCTCTGTGCACTGAAGGGCTTCTCTGGGTAAATATAGTGTCTATTCTGATATTCGGGACACATGCTGGCTGGGTCTGATTTCAGAGGTCCTGCCAGGACTTTTAAAGCTCCCTGGCTTTGCCTGACTATTAGAGGCTTCCTCTGCAGTTTGGGGCTGAGCATTAGGGATCAGGACTGGGGATTTCAGCACAAGCACCCTTGCCCTCATGTCCTGGACCCCTCCTGTCACATAGCTTCCAGTAAGTAGCTCAGACAGGCACGGCCAGGAGCCGTCTGGCCCTCCTCTCCTGGGTGAGGACAAGAAGCGTAGGAAAGCTGTTGAACAGAATGGAGCCTGACGCAGAACAAGCCACCTGGAGGTGCGACATGAACTCTTAGAGCAGCGTGTGTGTGTGTGTGTGGGGGGGTTCCCGTTAGTCCCAGCATCCCGCTTCATTGAGGGTTAGCTTCCTCATCTGAGCCACGGGCGAGACGGGTCCCTGCTTCCTAAGTTTTACAAACCTCTATCAGTTTTACCTGTACTTTCAAACATTGCTTTTGTTTAAATACATCCACCAGTAATCACCGTTTCGGTGAACATTACGTTTGTGAGATTCACCCGTATTGCCATGTGTAGCTGAAGATCTTGCGTTTCACTGTGAGAACACACCTCACATTTTTAACTTGTTCCTCTGGGAGAGGGCGCTGGGCTGATTTTCGGTGTGGGGCCATGACCAGTAGTGTTGCCACACACGGCTCTTGGTGACATGGTCACTATTTTAATGGGAACGTCTTAGGCCTTTTGGATGACACAATAAGAAATGTTGGCTCTGATGACCTTCCTGTCTAAAGACACTGACTAAAAAAAAAACCAAAAAACAAAAAAGCAAAATGGAGAGGTAACTGTAAAGCCTACTCCACTGTCTTAGCACCTGGGAGTCCTGAGTTAAGTCCCGGCTATAGTGGGTAGAGGGTGTTATACTGAGTCGGACACTTGAGACCATGTCAACACAATGCATTAAAATAAAAATGTTAAATCAGAACAAAGTCTCTGGTATTTCACGCACACCCACAGACAGGAACGGAGGTATTTTAAATCTACTAAAATTATGAATTAGGGAACTTCTAACGAGCGCTTTTTTGAGGGAAGGAGACTAGCTTACGTTGGAAGGCTTACGGTATTATCACTGTTACGATGTCTCCAGGGCCAGGGCTGGTGTGGTCAGTATAGAGATTCGTTAGTCATGTCGCGGCCCTGCTGTCATAGAACAGTTGACAAGTCCTGCGTTAGAAGGGAAGCCCCACGAAGGCACAAGACCCTTTGTAAGAGAAGTGTGTCTGGGCCCCCCATGGTGTGGATGGCCGTCCCCCTGTTGAGGCAGACGCAGCGGCAATGGTCACCCATGCCCAGACATCATGACAAGCCAGCCACCCCTTCCACACGGTCTGCAGGCGTCCCCGGTCCAGGCTCCCGTGCCGCAGGACGCAGCGAATCCCTGCACAGCCTTCCGCCTGACGGTGGGTCAGCATCCCCAGACCTCGGTGTGGAGGTTCCAGCGGGTGGTTCAAGCCGTCCGCAAATATCATGCAAAGGTTTTATACATCTATTTTGCAACCATTACGGGTGCACAGCTGCTCTGAGCTGGGCAGTGTCTCAAATCTGAAGGGAGTGAACACAGCCTTTTCACTTCTTGAGTTGGGAGATGTCCAGTAAACCTACAAGAATACCGTCGTGTCCTGTGTCAGGAGGTGGTAAGTCCCACACGAGAATAACAGTAGGGCATCGCTTGTGTCCCGGCAGAAAACAACATCACCCTGGCTGACTCCAATGGAGAGACTTCCACGGACGAGCCCCTTACAGGACTGTGGAAGGGTGAAGGCGACCCAGGGCAGAGAGCTGCCAGGAGACCAGCCACAGCGGGACATGTTGCCACCCCTTGGAACAAGGGGTAGAGAAAGAGCAATTGCAGCCTCGTGAGAGGTGGGACATGGGTGGGGTGGGCACCCAGCAGGCTCTGTAGTCATAGGAAGTCCCAGCCACTGCTGATGACAAAGGCCAAAGCGGAAGGAAACCCCTGACAGCTCTCTTCCCGGTCTGTGACGCCATGGCCACCTTCAGCAAACATAGGCACGATGAAGAGAGGCCAGCCAACAGGGACGACAGGGGTATCTTGCCCACCTGATTAATAAGAATCCTGGGTGATGATTGCTGTCTGGAGAACGTTCTCACGGGACCAGATATGCTCGTGCTCAGTGTCACTACAAGGGGATTGTCCACACTCCTCCTCCCCAGATTTCCTTGTCACCAATGTTTTTCTCCAACCCAGTAGCCCGCTGCCCATTGTTTGTGTAGCTCTGTAACTCACACCATCCTTTCTTCCAAAGAAAGCTGGCAACAGGTGTGACAGGTACTGCTCAGAGCTCTGTGCAGAGAGGGTTTCCCTTCTCCACTGGGTACCAAAGCCACTTCAGGGACTGTCCACCTCCCGCTGACGCCACCGCGTCAGACAAGTTCACTTGCAAGCCGGTCCCACATCTCCCCTTGCACAGAAAGCCGAGGCGGTCCGTCAGCACAGGTGGGTGTCACGGAGTGTTACTGTTACGTAATGGTGGCTCTGCTACCTGCTCAGGTCCAAGGTCAGATTTCTCTAACTGCGTTGACCCAGGGAGGGGCTGATGGCTGGCTATCCGCTGACTGCACGGGCAGCATCCGGGGCCATAAGTCCCCCCGCCCTGACGGGGAGTCTGTGTGGCACATCGCAGGGTCCAGCCCGGGAGAGGGGAGGAGGCTCACTGTGAGTGAGTCACCCCCAGAGGTGAGCAGAGAAAGTCTTGATGAAAGATGACCTTTGAACAGATGCCCAAACCTCTAACTGTCAGAGTGCCGAAGAGATCAGTCCTCAGACCCCCCCCGCCCACACGCATCTCTTAGGTGGCCGGATCCCATTGCCTGTCTGGCTACACCACCTACCGTGATGACTCCCAAATGTGTAACCTGTGTGAGAATTCAGTAGGCTGTACACTTAGGATTTGTGTATATTTCTCTACATATGTTAAGCTTCAACAAAATTGACATTACAAAAATTTTAAAGTGCCTTGGAACGCAGACGATGTAGCGAAGTCGGTTTTGAGTTGAGCCTCCGGCTTGCCCTGGTGTGGCACTGACCACGGGATCCTCTGCCACGTGCCGCCTGGGGACGTCTGGTGACACAGAGCACTCATGTCTTCCTTGGCACCGTCAGCTCCATTCTCCACGGGTACATTTTTATTGATTAATTGATTTTGAGAGAGACCTAAGTGAGTGTCTGTTTGGAAGCATTTCCAGGGCGTGCCTTTCTCTCTCTCGGATCGGATTCTGACTCGGTTTTGTGGGAGGGACATAGTCTGCCTGTCCGTACACGTGGCGGTGACGAGTCACAGAGCAGAACACGCTCCCTGTGGAGGAGAGAGGCTGCTGGGTGCCGAGCACTCTGCTCCAGGGGAAGAGATGGTCCGGGGGACCCCAGCGTGCCTACCTCTGTATTGGGCTAATCCGGAAAATTCCATTTGATATCTCCTCACATATGCTTCGTTCAACAGTGGAAACATCGTCTCTTGGGCAGGTCCTTGACCAGAGCCCCAGACATGAAAAAGTTAGCTGGATTTCCCCTCATCCTAGCAAGGTATAAGCGTCACAGTTCAGCAGAAGCACACTGAGTGATTTTATTTGAAACACTCAAAGTTCTTTATTTTTCCCCCCAGAAATAACATGTTCACTAAACTTTTAAATACATTTTTAAAATAAATCTGATCAAGAACATATTTAGCATTGTTAGAATTTGTCCATTTTTCCCCAAAGCCCCACCAAATTACATGTCTAACAACCTGTGTCCTCCATAAAATGTTAATTTGAAATATAAGATACATTTATACAACATTGTAACTGGGCACGTTAGGGACCGTGGATGCCCTACAGCTTATTTTTAGAAGCAGAAGTGCCTGGCAAATTTAAGCACAGCAGCTCAAACATCTTTTCCACTTCACTGAAATAAGGTCTCATTCCATTTGACGGTTCTCACTTTGTTTTATCATTTAATTAATCCTTGCAACCTGATTCTACTGTAGGTAGAAAATAGAAAATTTAGAAAAAATATTTTTAAAAATAACACAGAACTTATTTTTAAATTACAAAGAAAGTAAGGGATAGTTATACATATTATCAAGTTGTGTTGTGTCAATTAAGGAAAAGCAATTCTGGACTCTTGTCAAGAAAGCTGTGAGGGCAATACATTGTATCTTCTTTGCAGTTTAAGCCTTGCTTCCCCTTTTCTTTTGCTTCTTGTATTCTTAGGGCTCACGTGCTCCCTCTCTCTTTGTTGCACTTATTAAACTCACTGTCAGGAAAGCTTGAGGTGTTCATTTAGACTAGAGTGTCAATGATTGATATCTTGTGTAAGCATTATCTCACTTAAAGAAACTACAGAGTTAGAGGCTGAAGCCAACGGTGTTTAGTGAAGGATGAGTGAGTGTGGGAATTTTACCTGGATGGCAGCCTTCTGAAGCCCACCCTGTAGATATTTCCTGTGGACAGAGGCTCCTGGCTTCTCTACCTGCACAGATCTGGCCCCGCAAGCACTGGCTAGCACATGGACACCTTGACGGGGGCACCTGGTGGCAGGTGCTCAGAGAAATTCACGAGGGTACGCCCTGCAAGGCTGGCAGCGACTTCTGTTTCCCAGACATTGTCTGAAGCCTCAGGTTCCGAGGCATTATGTTGAGAATGCCAGCTGCCCGTCTGTCCCCTCTGCTTCTCTGAGAATTCCAGGCGGGCAGCTGTGTACCTGCTCACGGCCGTGACCGACACAGCCATGCAGAGGGCGAAGGAACTCCAGGCGAGGCTGTGAATAAAAAGGCACAGATAAGAAAGGGCACCGGGCTAGGTTCCAGGGCTTCCTGCTGGGGCTCAGTCTGGTGAAAACCCAGGCTCCAATTCTACCCAATTTGGACCCAGATGTTGAATCACAAGTGTCAGAGCCCCGTCAATGTGTTGTTGTAGACCGATGGTGACGAGAGCAAATTCTGGAGTCACTCACTGTGCTAAGCTGCCCCGGGGGTTGGCATCCATCTCTTATCAACTGTGCAAGCATGAGCGGGTGACCTCATCTCTCTGTATCAGTGTCCTTACCTGCAAGACTGGCCCGCAGGGTGGTTGCGAGGAGTTCAGTGAGTTAATGGGTGGGAAGTGCTGATGTACCATCTGCTGCCTAGGCATCGCTTTTTGTCACTGTTGGCGTTGGCTCCAACCCAGGCCACTGGCACTGGGCATGGCTATTTTTATATCCCTGCCCTCTGGAAACCTGTCGCCTCGTCGAGAGGATGGTCTATAGTCCGTCTTTCACAGACCCCAGCAGAGAGGCGGCTGAGAAAGAGCCACTGTCACTTAACATTAGCGTATCTTCTCTTGGGCTTGCGTTCTCGGGGGAAATATGGATGGCTTCACCCTTTGCAGCTTACAGAAAAAAGCCTGTGAGTAGGTAAGTCCTCACTCCGCTCCGGGGCTTGCAAGCATCCTTAAATCTGACTTGGCAACCAGGCAGCTTATGGATATCAGTAACAGAGACAATTCTCCAAACCCTGGCCCGAGGGAGTGACCCTGACCGTGACATTTCTTTCACAAAGAGGAAAGTAGCACAGGAGGTTGTTACACAGGATGAAAACCTAAGTGTGTGCACATATGTTTTTTTCTTTTTAATTTTTATTTTTTTTTACAGGGACAGAGAGAGAGCCAGAGAGAGGGATAGATATGGACAGACAGACAGGAACAGAGAGAGGTGAGAAGCATCAATCATTAGTTTTTCGTTGCTGTTGTGTCACCGTAGTTGTTCATTGATTGCTTTCTCACACGTGCCTTGACCGTGGGCCTTCAGCAGACTGAGCAACCCCTTGCTGGAGCCAGGGACCTTGGGTCCAAGCTGGCGAGCTTTTGCTCAAGCCAGATGGGCCCACAGTCAAGCTGGCAAGCTCGGGGTCTCGAACCTGGGTCTTCCACATCCCAGTCCGACGCTCTATCCACTGTGCCACCACCTGGTCAGGCAGTGTGCACATATGTTTTTAAGATGAAGGCAGAGTTTGGAAGTCCACATCAGAGAACACTGTTGTCCTGTACAACATGGCCAAGTCTTTCTGTTAGAGACAGAAGTTCCAGGTCATGGCCTTGTCTTCCTACTAGAAACAGTGATGCCTGACCTGTGCTGGTGCAGTGGATAGAGGGTAGACCTGACATGCTTGAAATGCTGAGGTCGCTGGTTCGAAACCCCAGGCCTGCCTCATCAAGGCACGTTCAAGAAGCAGCTACTATGAGTTGATGCTTCCCGCTCTCCCTTTCTCTCTTGCTTTCTAAAATTCAATAAATAGAATCTTAAAAAAAGATTACATATAGAAACAGTGACTGGTCCCGCCCCCATTAAAGTATTTATTACGAGCTGTAGCTCAGGACTTTGTCCCCTAAGCTGTGTTTAAGAATGAAATGACAACGACTTTATCTCTTGAAGATTGTACTTGGTGCAGAGCATTTTAAGAACATAATTTCTCTTCATCTATGAAAACATTTGAGACAGGCACCCTCTTTACAGATGAGGGAATCGGGGTACCGAGAGGCTAAGAAACAAATCCAGCCACGAGAGGAGCAGGCGGCAGAGCTATGACCAAGGTTGGCCATCGTACAACCCCTGTGTGCACCCTGGCCAGTCCGTCAGAGCCTGAGTGCCTTGGACAACCACTCACCAGTACGACCAGCCGTAGTCCCACGTCTGTGGCCTCCAGTCCTCCGGCCCAAGGTTCACGGTGATTTGGAAAATGGTTGTGTACATCATGTGGGCCACCATGCCCAGGAGCCCTGCCCGAGGAAAGCTTGGTGAACCACCATTAGGAATGTAGTTCCTCTAACCGGCATGATTTGGATGTGAGGGGCCCGTAGCATCCTGCTTGACCCCATCTGAGCAGCTTCCACGTTCCACGGACACACTAATGTCTTCCAGTCACGTATCTACGTGGTGGCACGTGTCCCTCCACCGTGTCATTGCTCCCATCTTAATATGCCCCTGGGTCCCTATGGTCAGAGGCACCCATGTTAGAGCCTCTCCTTCCCTGCACAAAGCAGGGGTCCTGGATCTACGTCCGGCCCGAAGCCACACTTTACATTGTTCTGTCATGTTGTATTTTTTTTATTGTGAATTGTTTGCTAACACTTAAAAATTGGTATACTTTACACAAAACTCTGCATCTGTTGTGACTGCACTAGACTCACGTGGCAGTTAGCAGTGGGGAAGTCAGTCACAAGTATGATTTTCTTCCCTTTGTAAGTGACTTGGTCTTTTAGCCTGGAGACCCAGATTTTTTTTTTCCTTTCATAGTTTTAGTAACCCTGGCCGGGCAGTGCAGTTGGTTAGAGTGTCATCCTGATATGCCAAGGTTGTGGGTTCGATTTCTGGCCAGGGCACGTATAGGAATCAACCAATGCATGCATAAGTAAGTGGAACACAAACTGATGTTTCTCTCTCTCTCTCAAAATCAATCAATATATTAAAAAAACAGCCACCACAAAACAGTTTTAGTAGGGTAGGATATGTCTCGGACTGGAAGGTGCTATCCCGACTCTTCCAGTTTTTCAGAGGGATTTTCCTATGTGTAGATTTTGGTCTTTTGTTCAAGGATGTTTCCATGAATTATACTTTTAAATATTAGTTGTTTCATCTTTCTTTTTCAGGGACTCTAATTACAAATACGTTTTAACTTAATAAAAGTATGGTGGACAGAAGCCCACTAGGAATCGGTGTCAATGATTCAAATAGAAATTAGCTTTAACTGGTGGCAGCGATTATTTATATACTAATGGAAATGTCTAAAGTCCTTATGATGTACCTGAACTTATACATTCTTACAGATCCTCCCAGATATCTCATTCACACACTTGGACCTAAAAGAGACATCCAGAAGGAAGCACACTCATGACCTTGGGGGACCTTGGGGAATGCCAGGATGTGGGGAGGAGCCTCCAGGAGCCTCCATGGCCTGGCTCTGGGCTGTGGAAATCCAGAAATTAGATTTTTTTTTCCATGCATGAGAGAGAGACAAAGAAGAGAAGCATCAACTTGTAGTTGCAGCACTTTAGTTGTTCATTGTTTCTCATGTGTGTCTTGATTGGGGGGGGGGGTCCAGCTGAGCCAGTGACCCCTGCTCAAACCAGCGACCTTAGGCTTCAAGCCAGCGACCATGGGGTCATTTCTATGATCCCACACTCAAGTCAGCAACCCTGTACTCAAGATGGTGAGCCCACACTCAAGCCAGGGAGGGACCTTAGGGTTTTGAACTTGGGACGTCAGATCAGCGCTCTATCCACTGAGCCACCACAGGCCAGGTCATCACCATAGCCTTTTAAGATGTCTAGCATAGAGAAATTAGGTAACTTGCCTGGGGTCACACAGCCACTAGGCAGCAGAGGTCTGAGCCCAGACAAGATTTTCCCATAGACCCAGGACTAACCACGGCACTAAACTAGGCCACTTTTGTTCTCAGGGCTGGTGTGCTCCCCTCCCAGGGTTGTGATAAAGCACATTTATACACCTATTCACCACCCCTGCCTCTCCCCTTTCTTCTCATCCATTACCCTAAGTCTCCTTGTGCCCCCCCCAGAGGGATTAGCTCAGTGACTTTTCTGGTGGCCCAGCTCTCCTGCATAACTGACCATGGACTGGGCAGAGCCAGTCTGAAGCTTTGCGATGCCCTCAGGGGCAGGCCGAGGGGGCGTGCCCGCTCCGGCAACACTGTCAGGGAGTACCTGCGAGCACCATGAGGATGGCCACAGAAGCGTCCACCTTGAACCAGTGGGATTCAGAGCTGTGACTGCTCACTCTGGAGCCCAGAAGAATGGCACTTGTCAGCATCAGAAGGATGTTCAGGACCTCCGCCCCGATGGACAGCCACAGCACACCTGCAGAATGCGGGAGTGAGAGGGACACTGGACATCTGGAATTCAGCCATATTAGGATACTCAATCCTAATTGAAGTTCATGTCCGAAACAACAACAACAAAAAACATCAACCACCACAAGGTGAAAATCACAGACACCTCTGCTGAATCTTGGGCAGCTGACCAGGAAAGGGGGTTCCTAGGGCTTGCAAGAAGACTTTGTAAAGACTATCCTTAGCTGGGAGCAAAAAATTAAATAAAGGCCCTGGCCGGTTGGCTCAGTGGTAGAGTGTTGGCCTGGCGTGTGGAAGTCTCAGGTTTGATTCCCAGCCAGGGCACACAGGAGAAGCACCCATCTGCTTCTCCACCCTTCCCCCACTCCTTCCTCTCTATCTCTCTCTTTCCCTCCTTCAGCCAAGGCTCCATTGGCGCAAAGATGGCCCAGGCACTGAGGACAGCTCCATGGCCTCTGCCTCAGGTGCTAGAATGGCTCCAGTTGAAACGGAGCAACACCCCAGATGGGCAGAGCATCGCTCCCTGGTGGGCATGCTGGGTGGATCCCGGTGAGGCACACGCAGGAGTCTGTCTCTCTGCCTACCCCCTTCTTACTTCAGAAAAATACATACATACATACATACATAAAATAACTAGAGCAAAACTCTGATGTGGGTGCATGAGAGATATTAGTGTCTCCATTCCCTAGCTTGAAAATTAACATTTTCATTCTACCAGAACATGTTGTCTTTTTAAAGAAGAAGCTAAGTAAACTTATACAAGTTTTTTTAAAAAACATTTTCTAACACCACTGACTATAAGGTACATGAAGAGAGCCAGTGGTTCTAACTTTTGGACTCGATTTAATGAAAACATTTATAAAGAATTCTCTCATCTTTTCTCCCACCTCAACAAAAATAATAATAAAAATTATTCAGATTGTGAGAAGAACCAGTGGACAGAACATAAATAAGGTTTTCACCTTGTTCTTCAGCTGGGATTACACTCTGGAAACTCTTACACTTTTCGCCTAGAAGATAAAGAGAACATCTCCATAAGTACTGTCCGCCTTGACAGTTAGGGGCAAGCTGTGTTCCTAGGTCCTTGAGTGTGTCCCAGGTCATTTTGAACAAGGACTGGGGAGTGTGGCAGGCTGTTTTATGGTTCACAGACACACGGTGCCCCTCCCGAGAACATGATACGATCCGGCCCCAGTGAAGTCAGGCTTGGCCATGTGACTTTCTTTGGCGAATGAATTGGGAGCAGAAGTCAGGTGGGTCACTTTTGGTCAGAAGTTTGCAAAACCATTGCACTGCCCACTTGGTGTTTGTTCCCCTGCCTCTGTGAACCCATGTCCAGATAGGGTTTGAGTCCCTAAATGGCTTCTGTGGGGAGACATTCCTTGTCAACCCAAAAAGTATATATAGAATGAGCTACAAATGAATTTGTTGGTATAAACCACTGGGATTTGGGGGTTGTCTGTTACTGGGGCAGAACCTGGCCCATCTGGCCTGATACTGACAGCCTTAGACCAGTTGTTCTCAGCTTCCCAAATGGCATCTATTATGATACGAGTCTCAAATAATTTGTTTCTGGCTAGAGGGAAAGAAACAAAGTTAATGATTCTTTTAAAATGTATTTGAACAGATTCAAAACTATCTCTGTTACTAAATGACCCAGTTCCTTGCCTTCCATCATGCTTCCTGGAGTATGAAGGGAAAGAGAGAAGGTACTATGTATGCACCAGGTACCGGGTAGAAGCCACCGCAGACTTACTCGGTGTACCTGGGAGGTACACTCTGCCTTTCTGATTGTCCCATAGCACACACTGCCTGTCAAAGCTTGCATTGCTAGCTTAGAGGCAGAGTTTGTTTGAAAGAGCTCAGTCCATGAATATCCACTTGGTGTGTGGATGTAACCAAATTCTGGCTTGGAGCTGAGTGACTGATAGAGGATTGAGACCACAGCAAATCACTTGTGGGGACCTGTCCCATGTGGGTACCCCACTTTCTCTCCATTAATATCTCAGCCCCAAATTGAAGAGCGGAGTGAGGGGAGCCCGGGGAATCAGCTGGCTTTTCCCTGCATATTTTGTTACATTTTTTCCCTGCACATTTCAGATGAGTGTGTCCAGAGATCTCGGAGGCGGAATGAAGGCTACAAGACAAACAGGTAGAGGCAGTTTCTGCTTTACAGCTCAGGTCTGCAGAGGCCCAGCCCAGTGCTGTCTCCCCACATCACTGACTTAATGCCATCCGGCAGGTAGCAGGGAAGATGCCAGGGATACAAGATACCTGAGACCCAGCGAGCTGCTCCCAGTCTGGGCCAGCAGTAGCTGAAATGGCTCAAGGTGCAAAACGTAAGGGGCTTAGGTCACCAGCTCTTCAAAGGGATGGCTTTCAGTTGACATCCGGGCAAGGGTGGCGTGAGAGATGCCCTTGATCCCTCCCCTTGAAATACTGACAGACTGAGCAGCTAGAACTCAGAGAGGGAACCCTCGCTGGGCCCACAGTATCGCTGGAAAGATCTGTGCATCCAGTCGGCTAAAGGTGGGAAGGTAGGAACCAGGGGGCGCTGGGGGAGAAGAGCTCAAGGTGGGGCTCGGGACAGGGAAGGAGCCCGGTCTGTCTGGGTTCTCCTCCGTGTGGAGGAGCGGGGAAACTGGGGTGGGGGGCACATGAAGAGGTGCTAAAGCAAAGCAGGCGCTGATGTGGGGACAAGGCAGGGGACGAAACTTGGGGACACGGGCAGGGCTCCCTCTGTCTGCTGGTGACCCACACTCAGGACAGAGACTGAGAAATACAAAGGACAGCCCCCCCAGCCTCCCGGACCCCCAGCTCTCTCAACTCCCTCCCCTTGTGGGGTACAGAGAATGACAGTGGCATACCCCAGAACCACTGCTTCCCTGAAGGACAGGGGCACTCTCTCCCTGATCCTCGGTCTGTCAGGACACAGGCAAGAACACATGGAGGCCCGAGATCGCCATAGCCAGGAGGAAAAGAGACAGCGAAAGCCTGAGAGCCCTCACAGCCCCCCCCCCCCCCCAACAGCATGGCTGCAGCATCTCAGGAGAGCTCAGACTGAGGATTTTGGAGCTAAAACTTGTGATCCAGCGCCACCTACTGGCAAGTAGTAGATAAACATCTGGCAAGGGCACTACTGCTCTCAAATGTCACCTAAGCGGAGGAAAACTGCCTTGAATAACAGAGAAAGACACAGCGCAGAAAGAAAATAAAAAATCTCTACAAAGCAATCTCAATCACATGGAAACTTGGGAGTTAAATGGCAGAGAATTCAAACATGAAGTTTTGAAAAATACTCAATGAGATGTGAGAAAACACCAATAGGCAACTTAATGAGCTCGGAGAACAAAATGAGCACTTCCCCAAGGAGACTGCAACTTTAACCACAGAGATGAAGAACTCAATACAGGAACTGGAAAGTGAACTAGCGTGTTTAGCCAGATGGAGGATAGACTCAGTGACATTGAAGACTGGCAACTAGAGATGCTATAAGAGAAGAAGAGAGACTCAATCATTTAAAGAAATGATAGAGTTCAACGAGAATTGTTTGACTCCGTCAGAAAGAGCAATATAAGAATAACAGGGATATGAGAAGAAGAAGAGAGGGAGAAGGGGCTGGAAATCTTATTCAAACAAATAATTGATGAGAACTTCCCATGCCTATGGAAAGAGTTAGATCCTCAAATTGAACATAACAATACATCAAAAAGAAAATAATGCATCACAATGAAATGGGATTTATTCCAGGTGCACAAGGATGGTTCAGCATACATCAATCAATCAATATGATACACCACATCAATAAGAAAGGACAAAACCATATGATCCTATCAATAGGTGCAGAAAAAATTTGATAAGATACAGCATCCATTTATGATTAAAGTACTCAATAAAATGGTGTAGAAGAAAAGTACCTCAACATAATAAAGGCTATGTGTGACAAACCATCAGCCAATATCATACTAACTGGTGAAAAACAGAGAGCTTTTCCACTAAAATCAGGAACAAGACAAGGCTGCCACTCTCTTTACTCTTATTCGATACAGTCCTGGAAAGAAATAAAAGGTATCCATATTGGGAAAGAAGATGTAAAGGTATCACTTTTTGCAGATGACATGATCTTGCATGTAGAAAACCCCAAAGAATCTACCAGAGAACTATGAGAAACAATAAACAAATACAGTAAAGTTGCAGAATACAAAATATACAAAAGTCCACTGCTTTGTATATACCAACAACAGAAAATGAAATGAAAAAAAGCCTTTTACAATTGCAACAACAACAAAAATAAATACCTAGGAATAAACTTAACAAAGAATGTAAAGAACCTATATACTGAAAACGACAAAGAATTACTGAAAGAAATTGAAAAAGACAAAATGAATTGGAAAAATATTCTGTGTTTATGAATCAGAAGAATCAACATAGTTAAGATGGCCATATTACCCAAAGCAAACACAAATTTAATGCTATCCCCATAAAAATCCAATGTCATTTTAAAAAGAAATAGAACAAAGAAATCACCAGATTTGTATGGAACTACTAATAACCCTGAAAAGACAAAACAATCCTTAGAAAAAAGAAGGAAGCCAGAGGTATCACACTACCTGAATTCCAATTATACCACAGAGCCACAATAATCAAAACAGCATTGTAGTGGCAGAAAAACAGATATACAGACCAATGGGACAGAATCTAGAGCCCAGAAATAAAACCACATATATATGGACAAATAATTTTTTACAAAGGAGCCAAAAACACACAATGGAGAAAAGAAAGCCTCTTCAATAAATGTTGCTGGGAAAATTGAAAAGCCACATGCAAAAGAATGAAACTTGACTACAGTTTGTGCCCTTGTACAAAACTTAATTTAAAATGGATCAAAGATCACCCTGGCTGGTTGGCTCAGTAGTAGAGCATCAGCCTGGTGTGTGGACGTCCTGGGTTCGATTCCCAGTCAGGGCACACAGGAGAAGTGTCCCTCTGTTTCTCTACCCTTCCCCTCTCCTTTCTCTCTACATCTCTCTTCCCCTCCCACAGCCAAGGCTCCATTGGAGCAAAGTTGGCCTGGGCACTGAGGATGGCTCCATGACTTCTGCCTCAGGTGCTAGAATGGCTCCAGTTGCAACAGAGCAACACCCCAGATGGGCAGAGCATCGCCCCCTGGTGGGCACGCCAGGTGGATCCTGGTCGGGTGCATGCAGGAGTCTGTCTGACTGCCTCCCTGCTTCTAACTTCAGAAAAATACAAAAAAATAAAAATAAAATAAATAAAAATAAAAATAAAATGAATCAAAGGCCTAAATGCTTATGGACTTTGGCCATAAAGAACATTTTGTGAATTTGACCCCAAAGGCAAGGGAAGTAAAGGCAAAAATAAATGAATGGAACTATCTCAAACTAAAAAGCTTCTGCTCAGCAAAAGAAATTGACTACAAAACAAAAAAAAGACAATCAAGTGGGAGTTGATTGATATTCACAAACAACAGTTCTGATAAGGGGACAATATTCAAAAAATATAAAAAAACTTACAAAGTTCAGCAACAAATAAACAAACAGTCCAGTTAAAAAAATATTGAGAAGACCTGAGCAGGCTCTTCTCTCATAAAGTCACACAAACAACAAATAAATACCTGAAAAGAGCTCATCTTCATTGGCTGTTAGAGAAATGCAAATCAAAACCACAATGAGGTAACAGCTCACACCTGTTAGATTGGCTGTTCTCAACAAGACAGGTAATAACAGGTGTTGGAGATGCTGTGGAGAAAAAGGAACCCTCATTCACTGCTGGTGGAAATGTAAACGGGTACAGCCATTATGGAAGAAAGTATGGTGGTTCCTCAAAAAAGAATAGAGCTACTGTATGATGCAGCAATCCTTCTACTGCGTATCTACCCAAAAACCTCAAAAACATCGGTATGCAAACACACATACACCCCCATGTTCATCGCAGCATTATTCACAGTGGCTAAGACATGGAAACAACCAATGTGTCCCTTGATAGAGGACTGGATAAAGAAGATGTGGCATGCATACACAATGGAATACTACTCAGCCATAAGAAATGATGATATATTGCCGTTTATGACACCATGGATGGACCCTGAGAACATTATACTGAGTGAAATAAGTAAATCAGAAAAAGCTAAGAACTATATGACTTGACACATACATGGGATATAAAACTGAGGCTCATGGACACAGATAAAAGTGAAGTATTACCGGGGGGGGGGGTAAGAGAGAGGGAAATAAAGAGGGACAAGTATACGGTGACGGAAGATGATCTGACTTTGGGTGATGGGCACACAATGCAATCAACAGTCCTAATGCTATAGAGATGTTTCCTTGAAACCTATGTACTCTTATGGATCAATGCCACCCCATTAAATTTAATTTCTAAAAAAAAAAAAAAAAAGGAATGAATGGCTTTTCTTTCTCTAAAATTGCTTCAATAGTCCCCACGTTAGCCTTGCTTTGCAGATTAACTGAGACAGCGGAAGACTTCTCTCACAGTTAATACGCGCTTACACCGTATTGGAGAGCCTTGCTTTGCAGATTAAGTGAGACAGCGGAAGACTTCTCTCACAGTTAGTACGCGCTTACACCGTATTGGAGCAGCTCGAGCTCTCCCGGACAGCACCGCATACCTTGTTTTATTGTGTGTTGCTTTACTGCATTCTGCTACTGTTGTGAGTTTTACAGCTTGAGAGTAAGCCTCTGCACCAGCTAGAAGACTACAGCTCGCTGCAGGCTCAGATGACGGTGAGCATTATTTAGCAACAAAGTATTTTTAACTAGCACGCACATTTTTTTTTTTTTTTAATGCTATGGCTCATTCACTAGACTACAGTATAAACAAAAGGTGTACATGCACTGGGAAGCCAGAAGAACTTCACGTGACTCGCTTTAGCTCGGTATTTGCTTTTACTGAGGCAGTCTGGAGCTCAAAGAACAATAGTATCTCCTGGAGGTTGTCAACTTTACGATATGTCAGCTTGTCCTCCTAAAACGGGGCCCCGTCCCTTCACCCCTGCCCTGCCTGCCCCTCCGCTGGACTGTGGGGAGAAGAGGAACATGCCCGGGTATACGATGCAGACGTTGGACTGGGCTGCTCTGCAGGCAGGAATTCATCTGTCACCTGCCTGTCCAGAACAAATGGCCTGCGGGACAGTGTGTGTGCCGTCTGGGGCTGAGGACCAGAGTCAGGGACCCGGCTGCCAACCTTCAATTCAGCGGCAGGGGCCTTCAGCGTTGTCACTGAGTCACCTCTGGCTTGATGAAAGTGGACACTTTTCCTGGCTGAGTCCCCAATCCTGGCAACGGTGGAGAGATGATGATCACAGTGGCAAAAATTTGTCCCAATTTCTCGGTCCTACCAGGGAGGTCCCTCCAGCACGGGGGAATCTCGAGGCTCACCCTGCTCCCTCACAGAGCACAGGGGGCTGCTGCATGTGACCCAACACAGGGGGAGGGACATCAGGATGGCACGTGGCGTTTACATCCGAGAGGCCAGGCTCTTGTGCCTGGTTCTGCCACGGTCAGTCACCATCAGCAGTTTCTTCACCGCTGAGCCTCGCTTTCTTCATCTGAAAAGTGGGAGTGATAAGAGCCCCCCGTGTGAGGGCACTCTGTGAACTGCCTTACACTTGTTTTGTGTCTAATTATTGATGGAGGTGAGTCCAAACAGCCACACAGTGCAGGCTTGGTGGCCCGGCTCAAACCGGCTGGTAGAACCAGGAGTTGAAATTGGGTCCCCGCCCCTCGTCCCAGGACCCAGGCCCTTTACTTTGTCAACACGATGCTGTTCTTCTGCATCGTGCACGGACGAGAAACAGCCTCTCGCATCCTCCGAAGAGGCAGCCCCTTCTTCCGGGACTAAACCAGGGGCTATGTTTTCAAGGTACCAGGAAATGATTATTCAAACCCTTTTTATTTAATATCAGGGCGTCTCTGTGCAGTAATGTTCGAATAAACCCAGCAAGACAAATAAATATTCAAGTCTCTCCCTCGCTCAAGGTAAACCATATAAGATGCACATAAATGAGCAAGAGGTCTGTACGTTCTTTGTTTCTGCTTGGCCTTGCCCACGCATCCCTGAGGACCTCCGAGGACCTCACCCTCCTTTGGACTCCGGCGTGTGTTCGTGACCTTTCAGTGGTGGGATCCCCGAGAAGGTGGTTGATAAGAGCACCCCGGGGAACTCCTGTCTCCAGAGGAAGAAGCCTGCCAGACCCTTACACAGACCCTCTCTGTGCTTTCAGCCCTGTTTTAGGCTGACGAAGCCCCCCTTCTGCCACTGGGGCAACAGCAGCTTGTCTCAGGGAACCCAGGGACCATTTATCACCCGCGTGCCCAGCGTCTGTGTAAACATGAGGCGCACACCACGTGCGGGGAGACTGTTCGCAGCTGCATCTGATCCTCCTGAATCTTGCTGTCAGCTGAGGGATGAGGGTTCCTGTGCCGCCCTGTCCTCCAGCCCTTTCTCCTGGCCCCCTGGCCCTGCCTGGGGAAGCAGCTCCCACCCCCCTAATTCCCTAACCCTTGTTCTCAAGTTCAGGTTCCGCTATGGCCTCGCCTCGCTGACATGTCGAAGAGGAGTGCTTCTCATTTTCTCCAAGAAGGAGTTTCATTCCAGGGAACGTCGTCCCACGCAGTTCCTTGTCCCGAGGGGACCATGACCCCGTGTTTCAGGGAACGAGCGGCTGCCTGAGGCGTCACTGAAGAGCCATGTGAGTTAAGTTCTTCTGTAACGAAGCTTCCTCCTCTCCCGTTTCTGTCCTCATACAACACCCGGACTGTCCGGCCTCGGGCCTCTGCTCACTCGGTGTCCGCCTGGGATACTCGCCCGCCCGGTCTCCACCTGGTAAAATCAGTCCGGCTTTGAGGCCTGCACTGTGGCCACCTCCTTTCTGGAAACTTCCGTCTGCCCAGAGCTCAAATAACCTCTACCTCCTTTCCACCCCCACATCATATGAGTCTTTGATACAACCACCATCACAGCTTTCCTTGTTGTAGTTTTATCTCAGTTCTCACCACTATGGTTCACTCACCTCGTGTTTCCTCATTCTCCTAGTCCTGTGGCCAGTATGGGAATGGTTATTAGTGAGCTGTTTCACACTTCCGGGGCACTTTGCTGTATCCCGGGGCACAGGGAGCTCATCATAAATACAGGTAACACCAGGGTTTTGAACCTGGGTCCTCAGCACCCCAGGTCGACACTCTATCCACTGCGCCACTACCGGTCAGGACTCTTAGGTTTTCTTACAAGCCTTTCAAAATGATTCAATATCTCATCTATGTGAAAATGCAGATTTTTAAACCCCATCTCAGACCCGTTGAGTCAGAATCTCCAGGGCCAGGCACCTGGAGTTTTAAAAAATTCCTGGGTGACTGTAATGCACACCAACATTTGCTAAGTGGTGTGATGCTTACACGTGGCCATGGAAATAGAACTAGACAGCCCTCGGCGGGGACTTGGAAAGGGAGTAGAAGTCCCCCACCAAGTTGCCTCTGGGTATGGAGACCATACTTTCCAAACCCACAGGAGACCCTCCGGAAGGCGGGGTCATGAGTTCCCGTGCCTGTCCGTGGCCCCTCCCATAGCCTCAGCTCCCGGTGCCTCTGCAGTGTCCGCTCCACGCAGACGGCCAAGGCCATGGGCACTGGCCTCCTGCGCAGGAGGGAGGGGAAGGTGGGCACTGCCCCCTGCAGTGACCCTTGGGGCAGGGATGGGAAGGAGCACACAGCATCTCAGTGGGCTCCCTCTTGTTGCCTTTTACTTAGAGCCCCCCCCTTTCCACCTTGAGGGTGTGCTCTCAGCAGGACCGGAAGAGCTGCCTACCACCCTGCCACCCTACCACCGAAGAGTCAGTTCCCTCCCCCTCAGGTGTTTTATGATGCAAAAACACTCTTTTCTAAAGCATGTGCTCCAAATCCTCCTCCTTCCCTTTCCTCTCTCTCTTCTCCTTCATTTCCCTCACCACCACCCCGTCCAACCCACAGAAGTTGAAAGGGTGTTGAGGAGTCTGGGCTGAGGAATGTGGTGGGGAAGGGAAGGGATGGGCTTGTCAGCTACCTGACGTCACTCCCCCTGAGGCTCCAGGGGAGCTGAGGAAGTAATGTCCACTTTGCTGGGTTGTTTCAAGAATAACCAGAGATAAAGGTCCCCCTGGTGAAGGGCGTTGTTCCTGGGAGGTGCTCTACCTGGGGCTCCCTAACCAGTGGGTGATGTTCAAGGTCTGTTTTCTAAGAGGACCTTCCATGCCTACACCCCTTAAAAATGTGGGGACGCAGGTCAGAGTCGAGGGAGGTCACTTTCAATTCTCCCGGGGGCCGAGTAACACCAGAAAGTGTAAAAGCTCGTGTTGAATAATACTGACACCATGTTAGGTTCCCTTGCTAGGGCGCTGTGTGAATCTGGTCATGTCATCATTGTATAGATAAGAAAACTGAGGCTCGCAGAAGAGATGAGATACACCTCAAGGCGACACACAGGCAGTCAGCAGCAGCCCGGTCCCAGGTTCCCGCTCGGGGACCGTGCTCCGCCCCCGCCACCCCGAGAGTCTGCGGACATGCTCACCTGCGCTGCTGAGACTCTCCTCGCAAGACTGCCAGAGCCCCACATGGAACCTGCGATCGACAAACTTGTCGTCCCCGGTCTCCCAGATGTACTGGACGGCCTGGCTCTCGTTGTCCTTCCCACCGTCGCCGCTGCCCCTGCTGACATGAATACAGTGCGGCCCTCCCGCGTGGTCCTGGCACAGTGGCTTTGACACCCGCTGGGTCCCTTCGCACCAGTGGCTGCTGCCCAGGGCGGTCAGAGCCAGGGCCAGGGCAAGACAGATGGGCAGGAGGACCAGTGCCCGCTGCTGCCGGGCCCTGTCCATGGCTAAATGAGGTGCGCAGAGCCCGGGTGAGCAGTGGGCCCCTCCTCCCCCTCCGCGTCACCATGCCCACCCTGCTCAGCCCTGCCATCTGGCATCCTCACCGTCTGTGTAACACTCCCCGGGGAGCCGGAGCACGCTGGCCCCGTGGTATCCGTGCGTGCCTGGGGCCTGAAGGCCACACGAGAAAGCACAGAGCTAGGGTGTGCTCTCTTCACACTCCTCCCCGGGACTCAGCTATTTAAGGAGAGCGCTGATATTCCATTTTTGGTTTTTTAAAAAAATTGCAGTGAAATGCACATAAGGAAAACTTGCCATCTTAACCATTTTTAAATGCACAGTTAAGTGCGTTCCCATTGGGCAACCAACCTCCAGAACTCTGCGTCTTGCACAACTGGAACGCACACCCGTTCAACACCGACACCCCATCTTCCGCCCCTGCCCCCCCTGCCCCGGCGTCCGCCATTCTTCTCTCTGTCTCTGTGAATTTGGTCACACTAGGTGTAAGTGAGACTTGCCTTTTTATGACGTACGGTTTATGTCACTCAGGATGACGTCTTCACCTGTTGCAGAATGTCCTGCCTTTCATTTCCTTTTATTTTATTCATTTTAGAGAGGGGACACAGAGAGAGAGAGAGAGAGAGAGAGAGAGAGAAAGGAGGGAGGAGCTAGAAGCATCAACTCCCATATGTGCCTTGACCAGACCAGTGCAGGGTTTTGAACTGGCGACCTCAGTGTTCCCAGGTCGACGCTTTATCCACTGCGCCACCACAGGTCAGGCTGTCCTTCCTTTTAAATGCTGAGTCATCTCCCACGGAGTGGGTATACCACATTTTGTCTATCTACTGATCTGAGGTGCATTGGGCTTTTTCCCACCTTCTGGCTCTTGTGGAGGGTGGGTGGATTTTGACAGAAGATCAGGGGCGGTTTGGGTAGGTTTCTGGGTGTTGTATCCCTACCCCTCGCCTTTACATTGAGCAGGGTCCTCAGTGTGGGATTTGGGGAGTCTCAAGGCCTGCACAGCCTGCTCCTCACCCAGCCCTGCAATGAGGGCTTTCTTTGTTGAAGAAAATCTGAGAGACTTGGGGTACAGGCAGCTGGCTTCAGGCCTAAGGGCTTCACCCCAGTGGGTGCAGAAATCAGTGCTATCCCAGAGCCCGTGACCCACCCACCACTCGTGCCCCTTACAAAGGAGGCGCTGCCGGGTGGCGATGTGCAGGCGACCTGAGTTGCTTTTTGGGTGAAAGATATTCATGACGCAGTGAGAGCAGCAGAAGAGCAGAAGCTTCCATGGGGCATCTGAAACACACAGCAGGTTCTTCCTCTTATTATTATTTTTTTATGTTTTTCTGAAGTGAGAAGTGGGGAGGCAGCAGACAGATTTCCGCATGCACCCGACTGGGATCCACCAGGCATGCTCACCAGGGGGTGATGCTCTGCCCATCTGGGGAGTTGCTTCCATGTGACCAGAGCCATTCTAGCACCTGAGGCGGAGGCCATGGAGCCGTCCTCAGTACCTGGGCCAACTTTGCTCCCATGGAGCCTTGGCTGTGGGAGGGGAAGAGAGAGATAGAGAGGAAGGAGAGGGGGAAGGGTAGAGAAGCAGATGGGTGCTTCTTCTGTGTGCCCTGGTCGAGAACTGAACCCAGGACTTCCACATGCTGGGCCGATGCTCTACCATTGAGCCAACCAGCCAGGGCCAGCTTATTTATTGATTTATTTATTTTTTATTTTTTTTTAAGAAATATTTTTTAGCTTTTTTTTTTAATTTCTTTTTATTTTATTTATTTTAGAGAGGAGACACAGAGAGAGAGAGAGAGAAAGAGAGAAAGGAGGGAGGAACAGGAAGCATCAACTCCCATATGTGCCTTGACCAGGCCAGTGCAGGGTTTTGAACTGGTGACCTCAGTGTTCCCAGGTCAATGCTTTATCCACTGCGCCACCACAGGTCAGGCTTTTTTTTTTTTTTTTAATCGATTAAATTTAGAGAGAGGGTTAGGAAGGGAGAGAGACAGAGAGAGCAGGATGCATTCCTTTGCTGTTCCACTTAGTGGAGCACTCATCGGTCATTTCCTGTATGTGCCCTGACCGGGGATGGAACCCTCAACCTTGGTGTTTCAGGACGATGCTCTTGATCGACTGAGCTACCCAGCCAGGGCCATCATACAGGTCCTTGATTACTGCATGTGAGACAGACAGCCCCTGAAGACCCCCCCCTCCCCCGCATACAACTGAGGATCCACCAGCCTGGGCAGGTAGGAGAAAAGGGGCATGCCATTTGGGTTAAGATCTCTCTGTCTGTACTCCCCGGGGGGTGAGGCACTGTGCTGTCAGTAGCCGATGAGCTGTGTGCGTTTGGCTTACCACGTTTTATCACTAGATGGCATCCATCCAACAGACAGGGAGGTCGTGTGTGGGCCCAACCCCCGTACTTTCAGGAAAAAAAAAAGGATGTTTTTCAGAAAAAGAGATTAGATAGAATATTCTTAGCAAGCAGGCATTTCTTTGGCAGCAGGCAACTTGGAAGGTAGCCGTCCATGTGCGGTCACAGAACTCCGGCCCTATCAGAAGGGTCAGAGCTCATTCCTCGGCCACTTTTCCTCCTGTTTTCTGTCCCACAGAGATGACCCCATTGCTTCCAGAGGCCACGTCATTAGATGAGTCCATTTAGGGGGGAGGGGTCTTTGCTCATTATGAGCATTCATTGCTAAGGTTTAACATCTTGCCACATGGAGTTTTTAAGACCGCTGAGGATTTCTATTAAGTGACACTCACTTGTTTTCTCCAACTGTTCTGAAGTCGTCGTCAGATAAGTTGACCAGGATGAGCTCCTGGGGTTCAACTTGAATGGGAGAAAAATTAGAACGTTTTTTTTTTTTTTTAAATCTCTTGCTGACCTGCATCTCATCCAATCGGGATATGTTTTCCCTGGGTCTCCGGTCTGAGGGTCTGAGAAGACTTGAAAGTGGACACTGGGAGCCGGACTGGGGACAGGGGAGGTGACAAGGGCCAGGCAGAGCCTTTCAGAGTCCCGGCGGCGATGAGACTGCTAGAGAAATGGGACTCGCCTGGAGTGTTAGGGTACCCATAAGTCAACTCGGTCAATAGCGGCGGTCAGGAGACTCGGGTTGGAAGAACTTGGGTTAGTATCCTGCTTCTGCCAGTGACTTGCTGTGCGGCCTTGGCAAGCAACCGAACCCCTCTGAACCTCAGTTTCTCAGCTGTCAAAGTGGGGAGATGTCCCACCCTCGTGGGAGCAGTGTGAGGATGAACGAAGCAGGGCGTTGGGAGAAGGGCTTCTGTGAATTGCGATGAGGAGGCACAAACGCGGGAGCTCATAAGTGATGGACGAGGCAGTCCGTAAAAGGGTCTGCCAGGTGGTCGGAACAACATGGTCAGCACTAGCGGGCAATGCAGAGGGCGTCCCTCCGGCCTTTCGGCGTGTAGTTGAGCTATTTATTACGTAGACAGAACTCGAGTCCCTGAGTGGGTTTTTTGCCTCAGACCCTGGGTCCGGAGACATTCTCTCCCGGGCAGGGCAGCTGTTTCTCTTGAAGTCTTGGCATGCACAGGGCCCAGAGGAGGCCTGGACAAGCTTGGTGGCTGGGCCCAGCCCGGCCTGGACAATCTTAATGCCTTAGTCAGAAATGTTTCCCTTGTGAAGACGCCCACCTCAGGACTGGCTCCAGGCCCATCCTCTCCACCGTTCCCCAGCAGCTCGAACCCAAGCCCGTTGCGCCCTGGTCTGGTGCATTGAGCGGGGCCTCAGGAGTGGACCCGACTGACCGCCCTGCTTTTTCTCCTTGGCCTCTGCTGAGGGCGTCCCAGGAAACACAGCTGACTTGGGGGAGGTCTGGGAAACATCTCCCTGCCTTTGGAGGGGGGCGGGGGAGCCGCGTGGACTGGGCTGAGCGGCTGAGGGTGAGAAACCTCCGAGATTCAGTAGATTGGTCCAGACGGGTCAGACGCTCTTGACGCGGGGCGGACAGGACCGCAAATATTTCCCCGCCGGACGGAGAGGAATGCTTGGCGAGGCCGCCTGTGGTACATCTTGGACTCTGGGACAGAGGTGCCCGCCCTTGTGAAAGCACATCAGGGAACATGAGGCCGGAGCCGAGCCAGGGGGCGCCTGGGGGAAAGATCGAGGGGCTGGTGGGCCGGGTCCCTGCGCTGCCCGCCCGCACCCCCGCTCCCCTGGGGGCCCGTCCTCCCCCCGCCCGCAGGAAACGCGCCCTCCTGTCCCCGGCGGGGCCCTTCCTCGCTCTGCTGCTTCTGGTTTCCATCAAGCAAGTAAGACCTGTTTTTATTATTATTACTGTTATTGTTGTCAGTCGCACATAAATTTCTGATTATAGGCGCAACGTTAGCTTCTGGTCGGCAATTTGGGAAATAAAGAAAACAGTGTCAGGACAATAATGATCAAACGTAGTCGTAGCATTCCCAGGGCTTCACTGCTAATATTTTGTCATATTTTCTCCAAATCCTTTTTCTGTGCATTTTTTTTCTTACACGGCTGAAATGGTGATGCAAGAAATATTTTGTATCTTGGTTTTCCCTTTACATTATGGTATAAGCTTTTCCCCACGTCTGTGTGGATTCTGTAAACTGAGTTTAAAATTGCTGCATGCGAGCTCCTGTCTGTTCTTATTCTCTCACAGCTGAGGATGTAGGTTGAGTGGATATTTCCTTTTATTTTTTCTGTCCTTTTCTTTCTCCTTCCTCCCTTCCTCCCATCTTTCCTCCCTCCTTCCTTCCTCCCTCCCTTCCCTCCTTCCTTCCTTCTCCTTCCTTCCTTCCTTCCTTCCTTCCTTCCTTCCTTCCTTCCTCCCTCCCTCCCTCCCTCCCTTCCTTTCTTCCTTTTATCCTTTCCTTCCTTCCTTCCTTCCTTCCTTCCTTCCTTCCTTCCTTCCTTCCTTCCTTCCTTCCTTCCTTTTGTCTTTCTTCTTACTATAAAAATACAGACTGTTCATGTTTAAAAAAGTAAACTTACAGGCCTGACCTGTGGTGGCGCAGTGGATAAAGCGTCGACCTGGGAACACTGAGGTTGCCAGTTCAAAACCCTGCACTGGTCTGGTCAAGGCACATATGGGAGTTGATGCTTCTAGCTCCTCCACCCCCCCCCCTCTCCCTGCCTCCTCTTTAAAATGAATAAATAAAAAGAAAAAAAAAGTAAACTTATAAAGCCCACAGAAGTATAAATACAGACTACAGCTCACTGTAGTGCCACCACCCAGAGATCTTTCATATTCACATCATGGGGTTCATACTACCAGATATTTTTTACCACTTATTTATATATAGTATTAAAAAAAAAAACCAGGATAGTTGAATATTATCTTACAATCTTCTTTCTTTCTTAACAAGTACACTAATAACTGGTTAATATTTTTTATTGAACACTTGCTATGTGTTAGGCTCGGGGCCAGGCACCTCCCTTATATATAGTCTCATGCCATGCTTTCAGCAATCCCGTGAGGGGAGTTTTATTATTCCCATTTTACAGGTGAGTGAACTGAGTTTCAGGGAGATTGGACAGTTTCTACATAAGTAAATGTAGCTCCGTGAGGTTTAAAGCAGTGGTTCTTAACCTGGGTTCTGTCGAACCCTAGGGGTTCGATGAGTCGAAGAAGCCTCTGCCACAGAGGCCAGAATAAAGTAATACCGTCATTTGTTGTGAGTTCATGCACTTTGTTGGTTTTGTTCTTTGAGCAAGGTGATGTTCATGCACGGCTCATTTTGTGCACCAGTAAGAAAACATATACCTATGTCTTGAATTTGGGGGGAAAAAATCATATGTTATTTATCACTAAAGAAGGGTTCGGTGAATGCGCCTATGAAACTGGAGGGTTCGGTACCTCAATAAAGGTTAAGAACCACTGGTTTAAAGGCTTCGAGGATGTATCCTAACGTGTGAAATCATTCTCTTCGGTTGGGCCTCTTGGTAGCGTGTCTTAGTCTCATCCAAGGAGATGAAACCTTTGTTCCTTCCCTTTCCAAGGTTCCCTTTATACTGGGCCACGCTGCGAAGGGACCCTGGCTCCGTTCATCTGAGCAAAGAAGGTGCCTTGAAGAGTGTTCTCTTATCCCTTTGGCCCATGCACAGAGCTAGCTCCTGGTTGCAGCCCCGGAATTAGTTCTAAATCCTTCCTGCCCCCCTAGAGGGAGCGCTGGGGGCCAGGTCTCAGGTGTGCGCCTTATCGGGCTTTCTTTCCAGCCTGGGACCAAAGAGGCAGAAACTCCCTACCAAACTTTCTGCACCCAAGTTCTCTCCGAGGCTGCCTGCACGCCCGCCTGGCAGACTGTAGATGGTGTCATGGAGTTCTCGCACGGAGGCAGACTCTTGGCTAGTGTCCGGAACAGCTCTGAGGGGCAGGCAGCCCTGGCCTGCTTCCTACCCCAGGACTCAATCAGGGAAAGTTAACACAGAGCCCTCACTCTGGTTTCAATCCTCTATCTCCTATTAAAACAGAGTGCTTTCAGCAAGTTATCTGGTTTTGGTCACCTATCCACATCAAGCTGTGTCTCGTAGGTGCCCAGCGCCGCTACAGAACTTTGCACTTATCATAAATCACCTGGCTTAATGCCCACAGCAAGCCTCTGAGAAAAGTCTTACTAAACCCATTTCACAGACAGGGAAGTTAAGAATCACAAGAGTTAAACGATCACCAGCAATCATGTAGCTCACAAGCTGTGTCTCTGCAGGGTGTCTAGTGAAATGTGTTCTTCCTCCCTCTGCACGCCTGAGGATCTGTTGACATGGGAATATTTCTATGTTCGAACAGCAGAATCTGCGGTGCCCCGGGCTGACAAGGGCTCAGCTGAGACACCCATCTTCCTTTGCTCTGGTACCTTCACAATCGGCGTGGCCACAGTCGGCTTTCAGAGCCTCTTTGCTCTGCTGTCCTGCAGGGCGTCTGGGATCCTGACAGCCCTCCTCTTACTTCTCTGTCTTAAACCCCGTATTCTTCTCCAAATGTTTATATGACGAGGCTTTGTGTAGACGTCCACTGTGAAGTTTGCTCGTAGATGCATGGGTTATAAATGATCGTGGTGCATTTTCCGGCAGGAAGTGGTCATAAAAATTCACTCAGTGAGAAATTCTCAGGGACAGTGTTGCTATTAAATTCAAGCAGTGAAATAATGCTGTTGCCTAATTTTCTCCTCTCCCCCTTCTCACAATGCGCTTAAGCTAATGAGCAGTTGCTGGGGCGTCCAAAGACATAAGCTCTTGAAGGCTCTTCAGGAAGTGAATTTGTGGCTCTTTCACACACTGCAATGGGATTGTAAAAAGGTGCATACTTATAAATTAAAAATACTTTTTGGCAATACTTCTTCATACTCTTTCAAAATGTGTACTTTGTGACCCAGAAATTCCAGTTCAAAGAATTTCTCTTGATAAAGAGTCTTCAAATGTTTAGCTGGATATTTCCATTACAGTAAGCAGCTAAACCAACATAGATGAGCAAAGCTAGAGAATATTTTATTATTGATTTTTTAGAGAGACAGAGAGTAGAAGGACAGAGAGAGAGAGAGAAGCATTCACTTGTTCCACTTTAATTATATGTTCATTGGTTGCTTCCCATATGTGCCCTGAGAGGAGATCGAAAGCTAAAGAATTTAAAAAATGAATTATATCACATTCATCCCTAGAAAATTTTGTAGCTGTTCATTTAAAATGCTGTTTTAGAAGACTAGTTCTTGAAACGGGAATATATTTACAATATGTCTTCCCCTGAAAAAGAAGCCACAGGACAATCAATTTAAAGTCAGCAGAAGGCTTTTCCCCTCCGTTTTCCTGAATCCCTTCGCGGCCAAGTTCGTCGCTGATGCTGTTCCCTCAGCGAGAAGAGGAATCAGAATCCAACTGGACTTTTCCACCCGCGCATCCCCTTTCCTCACGACTGTGTGTGGATCTGGCTGCGACTGAACTTGGATTTGCCCCTTGTGTTTTTGGTGTCTTCAGGACAAATACCTGGGAAGATGGTGTGAGTTTGTCTGGTCCCTCTTAGACTGACCAAATTCAATGTTCCTTATGGTTTGCCTTTGTTTTCTGTTTTGTTTTGTTTTTAGCATAGTTATTAGTCATGGCACAGAGCAAGGGGAAGGGAAATGTTAGTGCAGGGACAGCTCACATATATGACTGATTTTATTGTCCCTTTGTCAGCCAAGTCCCAGTGAGGTCCCCAAGAGGTCCCCAAGAACACACACAGCACTTTATTCAAGAAAAGTTCTTGCTTCTGTGACTTGGAAGATCCTGGAAGTTTACGATTTGTTTATGAACCTCCCGGCTAAATTTATAAAAATAACATAAAGTTAGTTATGGTCCTATTAGGGTGTAAAACATCTGAATGTGTTAATAAACATTTGTCTTTCCTCTAGGGCTATAATGCCAAGTGATATATTGTTATAACGAGGACTTAAAACTCAATGGAAACCGAAATTAAAGGGATCGACCCCAATGATTTCATCATCATTATCACCATCGTGATTATTTATTGGTGGATCCCATGGCTCCCAAATGGTGTTCCAGGGCACCCCCAGGGCACTGCTGTGAATTCACGGGGGTGCTGTAATGCATTTTAATTTTCTGAGGGAAGCGGCGGCCCATGACATTTGCCAGATGCTGTGCGAATTACCAGCTCGAGGTACTCGGTGGTTTCCATGTTGGAGCGTACCACATGCCTTTCCCTGATGTTGTATTTTGGCAAAGCTGGGTTTTCTGACATTTCTGTGCTAAGAAAGCAAGTAGTAGTGCATAAGCATCAGCGTGGAACAAAGGCGGTGGTGTCCAAGCTGAGTCTTAGGTCGGAGAAGTTGGGGAGGGGTGCCCAGTAGGCACCAAACTTTCAAGATGTAAATAGTTACTCAGTTGTTCAGACCTGCCCACTTCGTAAGCAGGACGTCATATATTTCTCTTGGCTTACGGGCGCTGTGGAATCATGAGTGAGACACCAAACGCAGTCAGAAATGGAGAAAGTTGGGGACTCTGTGGTCTAATGATGCCCGTGTTAAGTCTTCAAAAAGTTGGCTGCATGGCTCTCTGGAAAAAATGCCAAGGGGCTACTCACAGACCCCAACTTACAGGCTATAGTATTGGGGTGGGACAAGTTGGGCAGAGAGCAGAGGGTAGATTGGACTAATTATTCAGGAGGTAAAAACTGGCTACCTGTTAAGTTTATAGATTTTCTTTTTTTGCTTGTTGATTTTATCTAGTATTTGTGTGTGTGTATGTGTGTGTGTGTGTGTGTGTGTGTTTGAACACCTTTAGGTGGGGTATTTCCCCAATTTACAGTAGACTCCCTCCACTCCCTGTTGTTCTACCTGTCCTACTTTAGTCTTCCAGGTTATCCACCCGGCCCTATCAAGCATTTGAGTTTGCTAACCCTTCTGAGAGGAGGCAAAGTCTCCAAGTCAATGATGAATGGGTTGATCTAGCCCAGCTGACATATTTAAACCCTCCTACATTCATGCGCCCCCTTCTTCCGCTCCACCCAACGGGGCCTCTGCGTCTTTAGCTGGGAAATGAGGGAGAATGAGGACAATAACTCCTGCCCAGTGCTAGTGCCTTCTATTCAGAGATGAAAGGCACATCTCAATCCTCAAAGAATGTATGGGGGCCTGACTGGTGGTGGTGCGGGGGATGCTGAGGTCCCAGGTTTGAAACTCTGAGGTCGCCAGCTTGAGCACGGTCTCCCCGGCTTGAGCATGAGATCATCAACACGATCCCAACGTTGCTGGTTTGCGCCCAAGGTCACTGGCTTGAGCAAGGGGTCACTGGCTCAGCTGGAGCCCCTCCAGTCAAGGCACATAGAAGAAGAAAGCAATCAGTGAACAATTAGAGTGATGCAACTGTGAGTTGATACTTCTCATCTCTTCCCCACCCCTCTCTTGCTAAAAATAAAAAGAATGTATGAAATAGTGAAGGTGATAGACAAGTGACTCACAGATGATGGACCATCGGAATCAGTCATGTGTGGGGTCTAAAAACTCTGAAAAGTTACTGGGTGGAGACTTCAGTGCAAGAGGGGGTCACATATGAGCAGCACTTATCAGGCTTGAGTTGAGCTTTGAGAGATGACTAGAGAATGAGCCAGGTGGAGCCGGGGGTAGGAGAGCACACCAGTGGGAAGTGCAGAGACACAATGTCATGAAAAAGGGGACTGGGATGAAGGGAACTTGGGACGGGGTGGCTGAGTCACACCTTGAGTCAGCAAGGCCGAGGGGGCAAGACTTCAGGCAGGAGAGCCCTGTGCTCAGGGACAGAGTGAGGGAGAGACCACGGCACCAGGTCAGCAGTGGAGAAAATGGGAGGCAGGGCTGGATGGGAGAGGGATTTAGGAGGACAGAATCTGGTGCCCAGGTGGATGTGGGGGTGATGGAGAGGAAGAAGTGGAGAGAAACTCCTGGTTCCTGGTCTGTGACAGGGATGACAGGTACTGAGCCACCAGGGAAAGGGCCTGTCTGGAAGCAGAGGGTGATAGGGTAAGAATGCCACGTGTCTTCATATACCAGCCAATCAAATATAATCGAGCCTTGAACATTATGGGTTTGAACTTCCTGGATCCACTTATACATGGATTTAAAAAATAAATACCTGTACTGTTTTGATCCTCAGTTGGGAGTCCAAGGATGTGGAGGCCGACTGTACGCATTGATCCACACTGTTTTATATAGGGGAAGCAAACATCGCAGGGCTTGGAATCCGCAGGGAGCCTTGGAGCCAGTCCCCTGAAGACACCAGGGGACAGCTAAGTTTTGGGGGTGTCAGTGAGAGGACCCCCATCTCTCACTGTGAAAGAGCATGTGAGTGGGGATACATATGCTACTTGTAGCCATCTTTGCTAAAAGTCATACACGGATTGTTGACTGCAGGGCGCGGGGTGGTGTGTCCTCACCCCTAACTAGCCCCCGCATCGTTCAAGGTCAACCGTACTTGTCTGACCGTTAGCAGCTTCTAAGTCCTTTGGGCAGAGATCGTGTCTCGTTTAGTTTCATGCCCCTTCAATTCCTCCCTAATGCAAAACCTGGCACACCGTAAGCACTCAATAAAAACGAGTCAATTAAAAAAGAAAAAATCCCTTTTAAAGCCAAAAGAGGTGGTATGGATCCACAACTAGATGTCGTTAGACAGCCCAGTTACCAGGAAGGAAGGCCCCAAGAGGATAGTCGTCATAGCTACGGTTCTATGGAATGAGAGAGCTAACATCAGAAAGAAAAGCACATCCTAAAGCCTAGGGTCATCATTAGCGCATCTGTCTGACCAATATCTTCAACTCTAGACCCCAGGCACCCTGGCGGGAAGGTGCAGGCCCTTGCAATTCCTGTGGCCCTTCTCTGACCCGGACCGAGCCCTCTCAGTGTGCGGGCCCTCCCGTTGACACCCGCATGGTCTGAGAGGCACACCCCTCTTCGTCTGGTAGGCTGTGCAACTACAGGGCGGGCACGTCGCGTCCTCTTGAGATGCCAGCCTCACCTGAAGACTTCGAAAAGAATCTTCCATCGTTGCATTAAAACCAACATGGTTACATTATGGAAGGAATGTAAGATTCACACGTATCTTTGCAATAGAACATACGATGCCATAGACATTCTATTTCTTGGGACAGGCCGTGATGGGTGCTTCGATGGCAGGTTTGAGAATCACAGTGTGAGATGTTACAACAAGACCACCTCTGTGCTCTCGGCTAACTAGGGGCTCATCACAGTTGTTTCTGCTCAGGTTCCAGGATCTCTCCTTGAGGAGACAACTCGAAAGTGGGCCCAGTACAGAGAGAAGTGCCTCAGAGACTTACTCAAGGAACCATCTGGTAAGCACGCGTATCTGCTACTGATGGCTGTGTAACAAATGGTCCCCAAGCTTAGCGGCTTAAAACTGGGATGATAATTACTTTCTGTCTCTCAGTTTCTGTGGGCCAGGAGTTCAGACCAAGCACGTTGGGGGTAGATTGTTCCTGCTCTACAATGTCTGGACTTTATTTGGAAGATTCAAAGGCAGGGGGCTAAAATCAACCAAAGTCTTGTTCACAACCATGCCTGCCAGTTGATGCTGGCTCTTGGCTGTGAGCCGAGCTGAGAATGTTGGCCAGAAAACTTCCACGTGGCCTTGCCATATGGCCTGGGCTTCCTCACAGCATGGTGGCTGGGTTCCAAGGACAAGCATGGCCAGAGGCCAGGTTGCCTTTTATGACTTAGCCTTGGAAGTCAGTTCTGTTGTGTTCAGCTGGTCCGACAGTTACAGAGCCTTACCAAGGTTCAAGGGGAGGGACCCCAGCCTCTCACTGTAAAAGAACAGGTGAGAGGGGATACCTACCCTTGTGGCCACCTTTGATCAAAGCCATCTGTCACAGCATATTCACCACCTAAGCACATAACTCGAACAACTGCCATAGATCGACCTGGGAATCTGTTGAGTGTTGGGGCTGGGGACAGAACGCCTCCGCTTCCCAGGAGTCAACCGAAGCTACATCATGACACGTCTCTTATCCAGGTCTACACTAGGCTCAGCGCATTCTAACAAGCTTATTAATGGTTTGGTCAGTCCACGGCCTCTCCTGCCCACAGTACTGACTCTTTGGGTGTGTCCAGATTATTATTTTTTTCCTCTAAAAAGGAGCATTGGCTCATTGCTTCTGAGCCCTGAGGACTGTGAATTAAAGGTGCCCCTTTCTTGTTTTCCTGAATTTTGTTTTTTTTATCATCTCATTCAGGGTCTGGAGGTTAAGAAGACCCTGTAAACACTCAGTTCCTTTTCTTGACCCAAAGGCAGTGCCAACTTTCAAGCCACACCTCTCCCTGTACCTACCCCTTCAGCCCGGGCAGGCAGTGATCACAGTTGCCTTGGACAAGAAGTGTCTTCCACTTTGGTCAAAGAAGACAGGTCCCCTCCAATGGGAGCCACACCTTGAGCATCTCAGCACAGCCTCACACGGATGGGGTGGCGGCACCTGGCAGCCAGACCCATCAGGTGTTTGAGCCAGCCCATCGTACCTGGCAGATTGGCATGTGTAGGTCCCCAGGCCAGGACCCTGGCTGTTCAACCTGAGTTCTAGCCTAATAGAGGGCAGATGGTGGGGGATGGTGCTTGGTTCCCAGGGGTGAGGAGCCGCAGTATAGACCTTTGGGGATCCATTCTGAAACTCCTTCCTCTGACATCGGGCAGCCTAGCAGGTTAGGGCTTACGTTTGCAGCTTCTCATCACCACGCACGGGGGCATACATCATCCCCTGAGCATGAGATGGCCCTGACATTTCATAATGATTAATAGATTAATATTCAAATGGAGAAATATGACCAGGGAGGGCTTTTGTCAGGTGCATAGGACAAAACGCATCACCTCTGCAGATGCCATTAGAGCCACCGAGTCCTTTTGAAGATTTCACAGTCAGGGTGTTCCAGGATCTACTTGGTGAAGGCTTGGCAATTATTGAGTTCATGATTCCATGATGGTTGAACCTCTAAGTGTCCTCCTGACCCTGAGTTCCTGGGCGGGTTCAGTTCGTGTAAAGTAAACCAAATTCAGCATGACGTGCACATTGACGTCATCCACGGGACCGCTGCCAGAGGACGCGTGGGCTGGTCAAAGCCACAGTGCTCGGGGCGGCGTGAAGCCTCCCTGTCTTCTGCATGGCGTTCCTCATCCTTGACCTGTCTGAAGACTTCTGCATGGCGTTCCTCATCCTTGACCTGTCTGAAGAGTGGGTTGCCCAAGCTGATCCCTGTGCAGGTCATAACAGCTTCCGATGCCAGGAAGGTGGGCTCCAGGCTCCTGGTGCCTGTACCTCCCTTATTGGGTCTGATGTTCCAACACTGCTGCTCATTCAGCCCCTCTTCTCTCTGCAGGTGTCTTTTGTAACGGAACCTTCGATCGGTATGTATGCTGGCCTCATTCTGCTCCAGGAAATGTCTCTGTTCCCTGCCCTTCATACCTACCTGGGTGGCGTGAAGGTAAGGTCTTATTTTTACCAATTTCTGACTGTTTCCTTCAAGGCTAGTCCTTCTCGGGCAGACCAGCGAAGGGGTGGTTAGAGAAGGGGCCGCAACCGAGTGCTATTCTCAAGTCTTCTCTTTCCACAAAACGTTTCCTTCTAAGCTGTCGGTGATACAGCTTCCTTCTTCTCTCCACTCCTCTTATTTTCCTGCAATCCTTCTGTGCCCGGATGTTCTATTAATGTAATCGTGCTCTCTCCTTTGAAGTGACAAAGTCCAGGCCTGCCTTCCACAGAATTGGAAGGGACTGTAGGAATTAGCACTGTCTTGTAGAGGAGAAAGAGGTGGAGAGAAAGCTTGTGATGCCCCCACCCATGCAACGGTGGCTTGTCAGATAAAGAGGAAGGACATCAAAAGCACCCTTGCAGCAGGACTGGAAGGAAGTGCTGTTGAACTGGTGTTTTTAAGCCTTATGGGACTTGAATGGAGAGTTTAATCACTACTCCACTTGCCCTGGTCCTGCTTACAGGAAGTGACCACCTGCTCAGCCATTCTCTCCCAGGGCCTTTGTCCACGCGTTTCTGTCTATCCACCCAACTTTAATCCTCAGCTTGCAACTTTCAATCTCCCAGAACATTTCTCAGACGACTCCTCACAAGTGCAATGGCCCTTGCCTTTGTGAGGCCTTGTGTGTACCTGCACAGTGCACCATCACAGCATCTGTAGCACTGGGTGACACTTTGATTTGTACGTCTCCTCCTCTCGCGAGAGTGGGGGCCACGCCTCCTTTGTCTTTGTGTCCCCGAGCACAGGACAATTATGGCTGGCGCGGAGAACAGTGTCAGGCGCCCTCACTGCCATTCACTCATTGAAGAAATACTTGTCAAAGACCTACTGTGTGCCAGGCATTGTTTTAAGCGTTTAGGATATATTTGTGACCAAAAACAGAATAAAATTCCTCTCCGGTGGAGGCTCGCATTCCTGCAGCAAACAATGATCCAGGAACATCATGCATGAGCAAAGGATAGAGTGTGTTTGAATGTGGTGTATTTTAAACAAGACAGGAGGGAGAGAGATGGGAAGGTTGGAGTGGGCTTTATGACAAGGTGATGTTTTAGTTAAAATGTAGAGGGAGTAAGGGATCTAGCCAATAGGGAAAGAGTGTTCAGATGGGGAGGAGTTAAAGATGCAAATTGATGCTCTATTGGATAGCGTGTCCAAAGGGGGCTGGAAGCAACAGGACGTGAGGTCAGAGGGCACTGGGCCACACCTCACAGGACAGATGGGGGGCCATAAGGACTTGTTTTCAGAGAGCCCTTGGGTGACTCTGAGTGAGGCATGGCATGGCTACTGATGTCTGCCTGAGCTCATTCTGACAGCTGGGTTAACCGTGGCCCATGAGTACTGCAGCTGTGCACGAGCATTAGAGGCGTGCACAACAATCGGGGTGAGAGACAATGGTGGTCCCAGCTGGGGTGGCAGCAGGGGTGAGAGGCAGGGCTTGGACTCCGGAAGGTAGAGACAGCAGGATTGGCAGGTGGCTGAGACAAAGGGGTGGATAGACAGGAAGAAAACAAGGACCACCCCGAGGTCTGCACCAGAGTCTGGGAAGATGGGGTTGCCATCAACTGAGGTGCAGAATCCAAGGGCAGAGCGGGTTTGGGGAGAAGCCCAGGAGTTTGGTTTAGGGGGTGTTTTCTGGGATGTCAGTTAGACACCCTAGCCTGACCAGGCAGTGGTGCAGGCGGTGGCGCAGTCGGACTGGGATGTGGAAGACCCAGGTTCGAGACCCGAGCTCGCCAGCTTGAGCGCGGGCCCATCTGGCTTGAGCAAAAGCTCGTTAGCTTGGACCCAAGTTCGCTGGCTCCAGCAAGGGGTTGTTCGGTCTGCTAAAGGCCTGCGGTCTCTGGCTTGATCCGGAGGGTGCAGGCATGACCCCAAAGTCACCAGTTCAAGCCCCGGTCAGGGCACATATGAGAAGCAATCCACGGCACAACTAGGTGAAATAATGAGTTGATGCTTCTCTCTCTGTCTAAAATACATGAATAAATAAATACAGCAAATAGCTATTGCTGGCCTGCAACATGCTGGGTCAGGAGTAGGAAGTTCCGACAAATTTTAATTGCTCATTTGCAAGTCCAGTCCCTGGTCCTCCGGGTAGGAAGGCCATCCATCTGGGGAAAGGCTCATGGAATAGGTGTGGTCGAGTCATAGCAGCTGTCTTTACGGGCAGTGGGCTTTGCCTGTCACTCACACACACACACTTTCACTCAGCCCCCCCCCCCGCCCCCCCACTGCGGAGATTCGGTGCCATCCTCATGCCGGGCTCTGATGACAGAACCTTACCTGACGGCACAGAGAGTGGGAGGTTCGGGCCGAGGCCTCAAAGCTCATAAGGGGCTGAGCAGGCCCCGCCCACCGCCTCCTCTTCATCACGCGGCCACCTCTTGAGCATCCGGAGGAGATGTGCCCTGGGCACGTGCCAGGAGCCCGGTGCGTGGACCAGCTGGCCCGCGCCAGGAGCGCTGCTCCCTCCGAGTTACCGGGGGCTGTTCCAGCCCTGGGGACTTTGGTAAACCCCGCACCCATGAGCAGATCATGGATTCTTACAAAGTATAGGGGCTTTCGTGTTTTTCCTTCTGTCCCAAATAAACAGTAGAAATGTTAATGAGTCCTCCTGTTCCTGGTGGGGCGGGGGAGTAAAATCCCCTTTCCCTGGGATTTTCCACAGCTCCGCAGGGAGGCCCAGGGCCCCACCACATGCTGGGGGGGGGGCAGCGGCTGCTCTCTGACCTCCCCCCCAGAGCTGTGTTTACTTTTAGGGAACCCAGGGAGGGCCTACAGACACTGCTCAGCCGGGGGCACTTGGCGGACGCGGGACAACACCACGGAGGTCTGGCAGGATGACTCTGAGTGCTCTGAGAGCCACAGCCTTGAGGACAACGTGAGTCTGCTTGGCTCAGGGACATGGTGCTGGGGCCCGGGCACACCCTGCTTGCCGGCCGTGGGGGGCCCCCGCTTGTTTGTCCCAGGCTCACTGAGGGAACGTCCTCAGTCCCAAGAGCAGCACCCCTTCCCTCCCTGGCAGCCGCTGAATTTCTTCTACTTGAACCCGTCAGGGAAGTCAGCCGTTCAGCGTTGGTACGAGCCTCGTCCCTTCTGTCCCCTCTGCCTCGGCTGTTTGGTGGCTTCCTCTTCTTGTCATTCAGATTCACTTTCAACGTCCCCTGAAAAATAAAATCTTCCGTGGCCACCCCACCAAGAGCCCCTTCCACGGTCACGTTCCATCATGGCCCTGTCACCTTCTGACAGGAGCCTGTGTCATTTGACTTTAAAAAAAAAAAATTCTGTTAAGATATATATGCAAAAAATATATATATATACACATACATATATATATATATATATATATATATATATACACATACAAAGTTATAAGTGAACAGATAAAAGTTATATGTGTGTGTGTATATATATATATATATATATATATATATATATAAAATTTTATACCACCTGAGAGGTCTGTCAATTGCCTTTATATGTGTGGGTTAGTGCCCAGACAATTCAAGGGGGAGAACTAACTAACCTTGGCAACCAACGGTGCCAGGATATATATCAGCAACTCCTCCCCTTGCCTCTCGCTGTGAGTACAGAATGAACAAGAACCAGATCGCAGACCTAAATGGAAGAACCCAATCTGTTAAACTTCTAGAAAAAAATATAGCTGAACATCCTAAGACATTGGGTTAGGTAAAGTTTTAAAAAATAGGATTGAAAACATGTACTGCATAATAAAAAGAATGTTGACAAATTAAACTCTAATAAAATTGAAAAAGAAACATCTGCTCTTCTGTAGACATCGTTAAAAAAAAATAAAAGGGCAAGTCCCAGAATGGGAGAGAGTACTCGCAAAATACATATCTGACAAGATATTCATGTCTAGATTATATAAAGAACATTTACAATGCAAAGGAAGACAAACAATTCAATTTAAAAGATGGCCAAATATTTGAACAGATAGTTTACCAAACAAGATCTACAGATGGCAAAGAAGCACATGAAATGATTCTCAACATCATAAGTTGCTAGAGAAGTGTAAATGCAAACCACAGATACAACTCCGTACCCGTTAGAATGGCTAAAAGTTAAAAGACTGATTATACGAAGTGTCCATAGAATCCGGAGCAGCTGGAGCCCTCATCCACGGCTGGTGGGAATGTAAATCGACACCACTTATGTAGAAAACAGTTTGGCAGTTTCTTAAGAAGCTAAAACGCACACCGTACGACTCCACCCTGCTACATCTAGATAGTTATCCGAGAGAAATAAAAATCCATGGTTACATAAAATGTCCAGGAAAATTTCACAGCAACTTCATTTGTAAAAACTAAACTCTGAACACTATCCAAATGTTCCTCATTTGGGTGGACAGATCGATAAATTGTGGTACATCCACAGTGGAATACTTCTCAGCAATAAAAAGGAAATGAACTGTTGATACGTGCTATAATACGGATGGATCTCGAAATAATTATTCCAAGGGAACTAAGCCTTGCCAGAAAAGAGTACACATTGCCAGGTTTCATTTTATATAAAATTTTAGAAAATTCAAACTGAGATGACAGAAAGCGGACCGGTGTTTGCTTGGGCCGAAGAGGCCAGAAAGTAGTGAGAGGGGATGCATTGCAGAGGACCAACCGGGAACTTTTGGGAGGTGATGGAAATGTTCATTATCTTGAATGAGGTAATGAAATCACGGATCTATTCACGTCCAAATTCATTAAGGTTAATGCTTTAGATGTGTGCAGTTTATTGAACATCAGTATGACTTCCACGAAACTGATAAAGGAGTTACACAGAGAAGTGTAAGACATAATTTAGCGGGTAATAAGTATGCCCAGTGGCTCCTTCTTACAAAATTTACTTAGAACTGCTACCAAGCTTGTGTTTCTAAATACACTTTGTAGAAGAATCCACAGCATCTCGATGGCAGTATGCATGGCGGATTGGATGAGAAGGTGAGATTCCATGGGGAGAGCTGACTTAAAACAGAATTTCTAGTAAATCATCTTCTCTTCACAATCAGGCTATTCTGGAACCCACAGAAAAATATTCCAGTGTTTTATTAGGTCTTTGTCTAAGAGGTCATCTATGAAAAGTGGTTTTAGGAAGGAAACAGCCAGTTGGAAACATGGCCCAGTCTTCCAGAGAGAGGGACCACGATACTCCAGGGACAGCACACCCAGAGGCAAAGAACCCGTCCTCATTCCCAAGACACTCTCTAGTCCAGGCACAATTTTCCCAGGATACCGTGAGTCTCGGTGCACCAATGCTAGGCTGTGGGACCAGCTATAAAGGGGAGACCCAGGGTGGGCTCTTCGCTCATCGGGACTCCTTGGCCTCTGAGATGGTCCAGAGAGATGTCTAAGCTCACTGTACTTGGGTGTCAACAAGGATAGGGCGTGCGCTTAAAACCTCGGTGGTCCAGGGCACGGAGCTTGGGACTGGGGACCATAGCCGTCTCGCTTGGTGATCATGCCTGCTCTTCTCTGTGTGCAGGTGGGGCACCATGACTTGCTGTCGGCCTTGCAGCTGTTGTACACTGTGGGATATTCTCTCTCCATCGTGTCCCTCCTCCTGGCTCTCACTCTCCTCTTGTTCCTTCGGTGAGTGGCACTTCGGTCGGCACGTGCTCAGATGTGAACCCTGGAATGGGCTCATGGGCTACCTCTAGAAGGCAGTGGAAGACTGGGCTGGGCGATGTCATGGCTCATGAGAGCTAGAAAGGGATCTGAGAGAGTCCCTAGTCCATCCATCCCACTTTGCAGGGGGCGGGGGAAGGGAGATCAGGGGTCCATGGAGAGACACTGAGCCACCCCAGGTCACAAAGCACAGTGAGAACTGGAATCTGGGAGTTAGATAGCCTCCTACGTGCCAGGCCCTGGTTGGAATTCCTGGTCATACCCATTCCCACCACAGCCCGTTCTCACCACAGCTCTACCAGAGGCATCAGTTTTACAGAAGAGATTAAGTAACTTCTCCAAAGCAGATTAGTTCGTGAGTGGTGGAGATGAGATTTTAATCCAGGGCCCACTGATTCTGATTAGCTATGCTTTCTTGGTGCCCGGGCACTGTTCTAAGCATGTTACACACATTAAATCATTTCAGTCTTATCCTAATCAGAATTAAGATGAATTCTAAGCCTAGGAAACTAACATTGCTAGTACCCCCTTTTATAAGTGAGGTACCTGAAATACGGAGTGACCCAGGAACTTGCCCAGGACCACACCACGGGTGAGTGACAGAGCCAGGACCACAACCAGGCAGTCCAGAGCCTAAGCATTCCACTCCCTCCTACTCTCGGAATCCAGAGCCCAAGTGTGTTGTATTAAATCACAATTTTTAAAAATTACTCAAGTGATATATTTTCTTAGCACACGTATGCATGCAAGACAGAGAGAGAGACAGAGAGAGAGAGAGAGAGAGAGAGAGAGAGGAGGGAGACAGAGAGGGGGGGGAGACAGAGAGAGAGATAGGAAGGGAGAGATGAGAAGCACCAACTTGTAGTTGTATTACCTTAGTGGTTCATTGATTGCTTTCTCATACGTGCCTTGATGGGGGTCTCCAGCTGAGCCAGTGACCCCTTGCTCAAGCCAATGACCTTGGGCTCAAGCCAGTGACCTTGGGGTTCAAGCCAGTGACCTGGGGTTTCAAACCCCATGTCTATGACCCCATACTCAAGTCAATGACCCCACACTCAAGCCAGTGACTTGGGGTTTTGAACCAGGGTCATCAGCATTCCAGGTCAATGCTTTATCCACTGTACCACCACCTAGTCAGGCCCAAGTGAGATATTTATTGAATCAGTAGAGAGCCCTCTAGTGCTATCTCTTAGTCCAGCTGTTTCAGGAACATAACTGAGCACACAATGAGGCAGAATGGGAGTTCAGCCTGGAAACAGAGGACCCAGATGGGGACCACAGAGACCTGGTCCCCATCCGTGTCCCCTGTGGATGTTCCGCTACATCCACATGAGCTGCTGGTTCCGGAGCAGCTCCCCACCTGGGCTCTGCTAGCTCCAGGTCTGGCCCTACCTAGCTCTAATCTCAGGATGGTCTACAGCTCCTGGAGCAGAGTCATGAGCATCTAGCCCACTGGGAAGAGCAGTGCTTGGTCAGTGGGAGAATTTGCCAGCCTGTACTAACTGCTATTTGTGACCTCCTCCACTCTCCTTCCCAGAGTCTCAGAACCGAGCCAGGAGGATAGCACTGCCTGGTCCCCGCAGGAGGGAACTTGGGCAGAGTCTGAGCCGACCGAATGCTCGTTCTGCTTCAGGCTCTGGGTAGAGCAAGACCCAGTCCTGCCCTTGCACGGCCCCCGGTCTAGTTACAGAGAAGAGTGCATAAATGGGAAAACAGAAGGACCTCCTCCAAAACTGTTTTCAAAGTTAAAAAAGAGTCATAGTTCTCAGGGCAGGACGGGGTGTGTCCTGCACGGGCCCAGGCGGGGCTGGGAGAGCAGAGACGGGGGAGACTGAGGACGCAGCGTCCCTCGGCCAGGGCAGAGGCGGACTGCAGGAGGTTCCAGGTGGTGAGGGAGGGGCAAGGAGGGCTGGCACTTTCCTGGGCGCTTATTATGTGCTCAGGTACTGTGTGGGCACTTTTCGCCCATTAACTGATTGAATCCTTTGAGTTAAGTCCTCTTGTTCTTATAGGCAGTAGAGCCTCAAGCGAGCTATATTTTAGCCTTAGAGTTTCTGGGTTCGAATCTCAGCTCTACTTCTTATGGCTCTGGGACTTTGGACAGCTGACTTCACCTTTCTGCTTCAATCCCCCTACCCCCCATTGCAAAATCAGGGCAATAATAGTACCCACTTTTCCAGTGGTGGTAAGGAGTCAAGATGCCCCTAAGTGTGGGGCATATTGACTATGTTCCTTCCATAGGTGTGAGCTATTCTTGTCCCTGTTTTACTGGTGAGGAGAGTGAGTGACAGGGAAGTAAGATCACGTAATCCAGCCATCCAGCTCTGGAGCCTATGCTATGGACCCCGGCCCTGGAGTGGTAGGTCCGTGAGTGTGTCAGGCACACAGCGATTGGTCCTGAGGAAGGCACTCGGCTTTCTCCTCGCACAGAAAACTCCACTGCACACGCTACTATATCCACATGAACTTGTTCGCTTCTTTCATCCTGAGAGCCCTGGCTGTGCTGGTGAAGGACGTCATCGTTTACAACTCTTACTCCAAGAGACCCAACAATGAGAAAGCGTGGATGTCCTTTGTGTCAGAGGTGTGTCCTCCCACCCGGTGGGTCAGTACTGGGAATCCGAGGGGAGGAAAGTGGAGGTGGAGAAGGGAGGGGGGAGATACAGGGGTGCCGATGGCTGTGTGGTTAGACATACATCACCGGACTTAAACAGCTGCGGAGAAGTTCACTGTGCAGCTACTGAATGGGCCTTGGTTGGGAAGTTTCTTTGTTTGTAAATAAAAGAAAGAATTAAATCAGATCAACCTTTTTTTTTATCAGTACTATTTTTTTTTTAAAAGCAGCAGAGTGTTTCCACATTGAAATGTGCATCTGTTGGCATGGTGTTTCTTTTACCTTGTTCACAATGAAGGCTGTTAAACAAACCCAGCGAGGTGCTGATACATTATTCTTCCTTTTCTATCGCTGGCTTCCGTTGGCTGTTTCTGTCTTCTGTTTGGCGTTTCTCATCTATGCTCATGAGTGATTTCCTTTTCTTGGAATGCCTTTGCTAAGTTTTTGGATAAAGTTTATGCAGACTCTTAAAACAAACCAGGCTGGTTTACTCTTTCTCTATTCTCTGGAAGAACTTATTTAAGTTGGGTATGATTTCTTCCTTCAATGTTTGATAGATTGCACCAATGAGGCCATTGGGGCTTTTAATTAAGAACTCATTAATTATGACTCCCATAGTTAGTGACACCATATTTCTTCTGGTGTCACGTGGTAACTTGTGTCTTTCTAGGAATTCGTCTACTTCATCTCATGTTTCAAATTTGCTGGCCCAATATTTGCTCACCGTCTCTGAAGATCTTTTGAAGGCCTATTGCATCAACAGTGCCTTTCCTTTCTTCACGCCTGATATTGATTATCTGTTGTGTCTTTACTTTCTCGTTCCTTCTTTCATCATCCTTGCAAAGAGTTTCTCCGTTTTATTGGGTTTTTTAAAAAACAACCTATTGACGCTGTTGATGCTCATTTTACGTTCCCTATTTCACTAATTTCCAAATTACTATTTTCCCCTAACATAATATTTATAGTGATTTATTTTCAGCCGTTTCTTATTTAATTAATGCATTGAAGGCTATGTTTCCTGCCAAGTGTGCCATCAGCTGCCTAACACGCATTTTGACACGCGGCATCTTCCGTTGATTCTGTTCAGGAATAAGTTCTAATTTCTGGTATCATTTCTCCTTCGATTCATGAATCATTTACAAGTTTATGTACTCACTTCTAATTATATGAAGATTTTTTTTTTTGGTTGTTGATTTCTGGCTTACCTGAACTGATATCGGAGCACATGCCCTTTAGTGCTTCCTTCCGGGAAGTTACTGATGAGATTTCCCTCTGTTTGTGTTTGTCTAGACCAGTGGTGCTTACCCTTTCCTGAGGTACCGAACCCACCAGTTTCATAGGAGCATTCACCGAACCCTTCTTTAGTGATAAATAAAATATGATTTGTTTTCCAAATTCAAGACATAGGTATATGTTTTTTTACTGGTGCACACAATGAGCCGTGCATGAACATCACCTTGCTCAAAGAACAAAACCAACAAAGTGCATGAACTCACAACAAATGATGGTATTCCTTTATTCTGGCCTCTGCGGCAGAGGCTTCTCCGAACCCCTGAGACCGACTCATCGAACCCCTAGGGTTCGATAGAACCCAGGTTAAGAACCACCGGTCTAAACAAATGTCTACAGTGTCAAGAAAGAGGCTGGGCTGTGGAAGCTGCACGAAGCACTCTTTGACATTTTGATACTGTGGCCACGTCTCTGAGATGGTCAGCAAGGGTTTGGGAGAGAAGGGAGTAAAGAGGGGGGCAATGTGTAGGGAGGCCCTCTTGGGGTCCGGTCCCTGGGAAGCCTGGACTTACCGCCAGGTGCTCTGTTCTCCGCAGATGTCTGCCCCCTGTCGCTCAGCTCAGGTGCTCCTGCACTACTTCGTGGGTGCCAACTACTCGTGGCTTCTGGTGGAAGGCCTTTATCTCCACACGCTGCTGGAGCCCACCGTGCTTTCCGAAATGCGGCTGTGGCCCCGATACCTGCTGGTGGGTTGGGGTGAGTGATCTGAGCCCGGCCTCTTTTGCTAGGGACTCTTCAGAATGTGGGAGCCCAAGAGAGCCTTTGGTCAGGGTTAGAGACCCAAGTGGAAGGAGGGTTATGGGACAGATAGTTCCACAATGACAATAGTCTCCGAGGAGTTGTGTGTGTGTGTTCATGCACACACGTGAGCAAGCAATGCACGCATGCACACGCAGGCACAAGTGCCGTAGGCCCAATGTGCACATTCATAAGTTGAGGAGGTTTTTGGTAGAATGAGATGACATCTCTCCTACCCTGTCTCCAACTGTACTGGTCTGGTCAGGATGTGATAACAGAATACCAGCGACTGTGTGGCTTATGCCATGGACATTTACGTCTCACAGTTAAGGAGGCCGGGCAGGGGAACCAGGACGCCTGCATGATCGAGTTCTGGGGAGGGCGCTCTTTCTGGCTTGCAGACAGTTCTCTTCTTGCCGTGTCCTCACACGGTGGAGAGAGAGAGAGAGAGAGAGAGAGAGAGAGAGGGAGAGAGAGAGAGAGAGAGAGATATTATTACACATAGCGTTACAGCATCAACATATGGATAGTGTGGGACATAAACCATACCACCAACCAAGTCTTCCGCATGAGGTCTGGAACCCCTGTTGTCATGGCTTTTAGAAAATGTGAAGCTGCAGGATTCAGAGAAAATAACCTTATTCTCAGAAGAATTTGGTTAACGTCTCTGAATTTCCTCAGAGCCGCTTGGTGGCATGTGGCGTCTGTTCTCTCCACTTCCTGGCTCGCTCGATTGGTAAAACAATAGACGGGCTCTGTGCCACCCCAGGTCTGTGGGTCTCACAGTCCACGACGCTCTGATGCTCAGGCTTCTGTAATAGTTAAGCAGCTGTGCATGGCCCAGCAGCCGGGGAGGGAAGCGGGCAGGTTGGGCCAGCCAGCTCCTAACCGCATGCCCCTGCTCCCTCCCAGCCTTCCCATTGCTGTTCGTTGTGCCCTGGAGTGTCGCCCGAGCACAGCTGGAGAACACCGGGTAGGTGAAGCACCTGTTTCTCACTTCCACCAGCCAGGAGTTCCCAAACCTGCCAGTGACAAGGACACATATCCTTTTCCTAGAGAGATTATCCAACCCCCTTCCACTTTGACCATCTAAAATGTACCTAGGAATGTAGATAAAATAACCAAAGATTTTTCTTATAGGAACTAGTTTAATGATTTATTAAGCTACCACTGAAAATGAGCACAAAATTAACTCCAATTAGCATAAAACTTTCTGCATGCCTTATCCGTGACCCTGGGTGTATGAGGATACAGGTGCAAGAACGGTTATTGCCTCGTAGTTCAACGTGGAGGAGGGGGGTGGGGAGAAGCAAAATGAAATGAGTGAAAGTGGTGAAAAGTTTCAAAGCTTCCCTTATAAATAACTAACTCCCTGGGATGTCCAGCTGGTACGATCCTGTTAACATTACTGCATTGTGACTTTGAAAGGTGTTAGAGAGTAGACCTTAGAAGTTCTCATCACAAGAAAAACAATCGTGACCCTTCAAGGTGATGGATATTAACTAGACTTATTGTGGTGACCATTTCCCAATGTATTCATACACTGAATCATCGTGTCGTCCCCCTGAAACTAATATAATGTCAATATGCCAATTATACCTCAATTTATAAACAAACAAAAAAACACCGTAACTAAAGAAACGAACAAACAAACAAACCCCTGAGCATGCCTCAATACGGGAATCAATGAATAAATTGTGAATTACCTATATTGTGGAATATTATGAGACTACCAAGAAAACATGTTAGTTCTATACCTGTTGGCTTCTAGGCACTGAATCTCAACAACACATCGTTAAGCCCGTTGCTGAATAATGAGTATCATGTGATCCCATTTTTTTCCTCCAAATAATTACCACCAAAAAGTCCCCTATATAATTAAGAGTTTACATTTCTATGAACACAAAGATAAATGTAGACAGATATACATCAAGCTTTAGCACTGAAGAGCCCTGAACCACTAAGAAAAGCCAACACCACTATACTAGCCAAGGAATTTGAGTCCCCTCTTCTCTCCCACCTGTCAGGAGAGTGACGGGGTGAAGGTGAGTCAGGAGTGGGAGCGTCTCTTTCCAGAGGGCGTGAGGCTTTCGCATTCAACCTTGTCTCCATGTAACATCTCCTCCTCCCGTCTGCTCTTTGCTGCAGGTGCTGGGGGATCAACCAGAACAAGAGAATCTGGTGGATCATCCGAGGTCCCATGCTCGGTTGTGTAGCGGTAAGGACCACCCACCCGCCCTTTCCCCTCTGAGCTCGGCAGCTGTGCAGGACCATCGCCCCCCTCCCCCAAATTCTCTGGCTCAGACGAGCCAGGGCCAGACCCCTTGAGAAGGAGATGCTGAGCTGTAAATTGGATCAGCCAAACAAAAAAGGAACAAGTTCGAAACATCTTCTTGCTCTGGCTCAGCATCTAAATTCAGGGTTATACTACAAGACTCCTCTTTGGGTCTTCAAACTATGCAGAGACTTGTGCTTGGTGGCTGTGTATTGAATGGTTGTGATGTACCAGATCCTGGGGATACATGCATCTTCAGTCACAGACCAGGCTGGGGTAACAAAGCTATTGGCTTAGTTTAGCATCTGTTTTTTCTACATACTGTAATTTATTGTTTCAGATCTTTTATTTAGGTCTTTGATCCATTTTGAATTATTTTTTTTTGTGCGGGGGGGGGGGACAAGGGGGAGTCAATTTCATTCTTTTGCCTGTGGTTTTCCAATTTCCCCAGCCCCATTTATGAAGAGGCTTTCTTTTCTCCATTGTGTGTTTTTGGCTCCCTTGTTGATCAACCTCTAAGGTGGCTCATACGCACAGCTGGCATGTGAGGCTGGCTGTTGGCAGGAGGATGCAATTCTCTCCCACGTGGGTCTTTCAACAGTTCTCTTGAGCGTACTTGCAACATGGAGGCTGCCTTTCCTCGGAGTGAAAAAGAGTGAGGAGAGAGAGAGATGATATAGACAGACAGACAGATAGATAGATGATAAGTAGATAGATATCAGATAGAAGCCATCCTTTTGAGGACCTAGCCTTTGAAGTCACACAGCATCACTTTCCCCATTTTTTGTTTTTCATTAGATGCAAGTGTCTCAGTTGCTTTCTAGCTCACACTCCAGAGGGAAGAGGGGAACCTTAGGCTCACCCTGTTAGTGGTAAAGGTGTCAAAGAATTGCTAAACATATTTTAAAATTTCTACCAAGGCTGGTAACGAAGAGCTGAACTTTCCTAGTTTGTACAGCTGTGGAAATCTGGCTGGGCGGTGGAGAACACATGCTTCCCAGTGAATTCTGCGGCAGCAACTGGATCTCAAATGAGACACCAGTGGTGCTGGAGTTCTTTACAGGAGGGAGGCTGTGTGGCATTTTTTTTTTTAAGTGAAAGGAGGCTTGTAATCAGGTAAATCTGGATCAAATCACTGACTCAGCCACTTTCCAGCTGTGCGGCCTAGAGAATTAATTGTCCTTGTCCCCTCTGTGCCTCTGTGTTCTCATTGTATCATGCCATCAGAAGAGCGTGGCTTCCTCAGAAGGTTATTGTGAGGATTAAATAAAATAAGGTGTGGGACGTTAGCCAATGTCTGGAATAGTAAGTGCTTAATAAATATTTGCTGATGATAATGTACCTTATTTCCCCATGTATGGGACGTTTCCATGTAGAAGACGCACCTTAATTTTCAAGGCCAGAAATTTGAAAAAAAAAAAGAATTACATAAAGTTATTGAACTCAAGTTTTATTCATCATAAAATTCATACAACCCCTCATGGCTGTCACAACTCCCATCCATTAGCTTGTTCTCGTCTGTGTCTGATGACGAATCACTGTCTTCAACAATGAGCACAAAAACAAGCGCAAAAAAGTGGGAAATGCAACTAAAAATAATCTGCTACCACTGTATAAGATGCACCCAGTTTTTAGACCCCAAATTTTTTGAAAAAGGGTGCACCTTATACATGGGGACATGTGGTAAGTGTCCCTTCGCCTTTCTCCGATACCTGTCATGGTGGGCATCCCTGAAGCAGAAGAATAAGCTAAGTGATGAGTCAGGATACTTTCCAGGCTCTCAGTAGAGGATGGCGTTAGGGAGGGTGGGGTTACTGCACACTTTTCCCACCTGACTGGCTGACTGCCAAAATGCCCTTAGTTTATATGGGTAAGTATTTGATGGTCAGGCCCAAAGTGACCTGGACATTCATCACTTACCACTGTCTGTTTTTATATTCAAGGTCAATTTCTTCATCTTCCTGAAAATTCTCAAGCTCCTTGTTTCTAAGCTCAAAGCCCGTCAAACCTGCTTCAGAGAATATAAATACAGGTGAGTGGTCTGGAGTCGGCATCCAACAGTTTCCGAGTGTTTTAACCCCTTGTGGCTGTTCTGGCCAATGTGATACCAACTGAACTCACAAGAGACTATAGATAAATTAGACTCTACAACTATTCATTCTTAGAGATTTTGGAAGGGAGAGGTTGGGTGGTGGGGGGCGTCCTTCTAGTATTCCCAGTCTTTGTAAAGTTGACACCAGAAGATCCAGAAACATATGGCAGTCCCTAGAATGTTATTGGTGATCACATCATCGAAGTAGAGTGACTGGTGAAGAAGGATCCTTGACGGTGGCCTGAGAAACCAACACTGCCCTGTGGTGCCACCTACTTGGTGAGAGGGGAGTTCATTCTCCCTAGTCCCCCCGGGTAGGACTGGATAAGTACTGAGAACGTCTTGCTTTTTCTGTGATATTTCCTGCCATTTGGGTTGGCCATCTGCTTTCTGTTTGCTGACTTTCTCCACGTGTGGAGTACAATGCAGTTGATTAGCTCATGTGTATAAATTAGCTCAACCTCTCCAGACACACTCAGGCCTCCTATGTTACTCCTTGGGCTGGTGAATCCTGCGGCAGCCGGGAGCACCCTTGCCCACGTTTCTCTCTGAGCAGTGCCAACTCCCTCATTTCCAAGTTCCGGGAGGGCTGCCATGGGCCGTTGCACCCCCAGCTCAAAGGTTGTCCTCTCCCATAGCCCCCAGCCCCCATGTTTGTTTTTCATTAGCTCGCATCGCTAAGGTAAGGGTGGTGGGGTGTGTGATACGGCCTAGTGCATTTTTATACAAACTCGGGTAGGAACAGTCCTACCTCCAACTTTCCCCGATTTTGAGAACATTCAGAACATAGCTCTTAAGATCTGGCCCACCTCCAGGAGTCTATTTTAAGAATGTTTAAATTAAACACATTCAAGTCTCGCCAAAGAGGCAACGTTGTTAGAATCTGGAGAACCTTCTGGGGTCCTGGCCCTCGTTTCTAGGTTTCTACTATTCAAGCAGAGGAAATTGTAACCAGCTTGTGTCTCTGGCCTAGAGAGGGACAGCCATGGGCCTGGAATGTGGGCAGACCCCCGCAGACCCTCAGCATGGTCGGGTCTCTGCTCCTTGTGGTCCCAACAGGGAGGTGGCTCATTTCCTCTGGAGAAAATGTCTAAACTGTCCACATGATGCGTGGCGCAGAGCTCTGAATGAATTTATAAAGGAGAGTTGTTTCTTAACATGCTAAACTCCAGAACCGTCTCTCAAAGGGCTTCTGGGGGGGTCACCAGAGATCAAACATGTCACAAATGGAAGCAAAATTGATCAAAGTCACACAGGTTCTAAGCAACTTGAGGGCAGGGGTGGCTTCTTTAAATATAGGGATAGCTAAATTTCAGTGGTTATCTATCCTGATATTAGATACCATTCATTCTGAAGGTTTACCAGGCATCAATTCTTACAATGACACGGTCGGGTATTATTATTAGCAATATTTTATTTTTATTTCAGTGATTTAGATTCTGTTGTTACGCGTATAACCCTCATTTTTACCAATGAAAAGGTTAAATGATTTGCCCAAGGCCACATAGCTCAGCAACAGGCAGCGCTGGGATTTGAACCCAGGCCCCAGATAGTCTGTTGCCTTTAATTCTAGTTCCTCCTCTCCCACTGGACTCGCTCATGTGCCGCAGCAGATGTAAATATTTATTGAATAGCTAAATGACTGCAATAAACTAAGCCATTTAAATAAACAAATGATTAAAGATGAAAAATAAGCATAAGCCCAGTTTATAAGAGTAAACTGCCATAGATATTTATGGATTGGTATTTGAACAAGGGAAAAAACAGTACTTTGTCTAAGGAGGAGATAAAATGCGGTGAGGAGTGGGAAGTCCCTCCTAACATCTATCCTGACACGTGCTGGGTATTAACATGGCCCAAGACTTTATCAAAAGGTGGGTCATTCTTTAAAAATCATCCCATGCTCAATGTGGGATCTTGAATCGGATCCTGATACATGAAAAGAACCTTAGTGGAACATTAATGATAAAATTTGAATAAAGTCTGGAGTGTATAGTTACCAGTCACTTATCAATGTTGGTCTCTCAGTTTTGACAAATGCACCATGATCGTGTGACTTTAACATTGGGGAAAGGGAGTGAATGGTATCTGGGAACTCTCTGTCTTACCTTGGCTACTTTTCTACATATCAAAAATGATTCTGAAATTAAAAGTTTATTTTAAAAACATAATGCCAAGCCCCGGCTGGTGGCTCAGTAGATAGAGCATCAGCCTGGTGCATGGATGTCCTGGGTTCAATTCTCAGTCAAGGCACACAGGAGAAGTGACCATCTACTTATCTCCCCCTCTCTCCCCCTTCTCTCCCTCTTCCTCCCCTGCAGCCAGTGGCTTGATTGGTTTGAGCATTGGCTCTGGGTGCTGAGGATAGCTCAGTTGGTCCCAGAGGTCAGCTTCAGGCTCTAAAAATAGCTCAATATTCAAGCATTGGCCCAAGACAGGGATACCGGGTAGATCCCAGTCAGGGCACATGCAGGAGTCTGCCTCACTATCTCCCCTCCTCTTACCTAAAAAGGAAAAGAAAAGAAAAGAAAACAAAAAGCATAATGCCATAGCAAGGTCTTAAGGATAAGTTGATGATAAGACGCAGGTCTGCATATAAGAATGCAGCTGAGAGGAAGCATTGCAAACTCATAAGCTTGCTCGGGCCCCGACTGGTTGGGGATTGGAAAACACATGCTTCCCCTAAAGGGACAGCCACCACCAGGCTGTAGCCGACCACTGCCAAGCAGGAAACTGCGCCTCATCTCCCCATCTTTTTCCCAAATGAAGCTGGAAATCTGGACATCACTCCTTGACATCTCCTTATCATTTAAAGGTGGTTTCAATGACAAAAATCACTTTCTAGTAGAGGCAGAAAATGTTCAGAGGTCAAGTGCAACTCATGTTGCCATTTTGCGACCTCTGAGCTAGAAGAAGGGTTTAAAACCCTCTCGGAAATGGAAAACAATAAAACAGCAACCACAGACCCTCTCGGAAGAGTCTGTCCTCGGGAGCGCCTTCCTGCTGCTTAGCTCAGAGGGTGCTGGGGGGTGGGATGTGAAGGCAGGAGAACCTGTGAGCTTGGCAAAGCCAAGGCCTGGGCCTCACGCTCCCTACTTTTTGGCCATTCCTTGAAGGTCAAGGCCATGGGTCACACAACCCAGGTGCCTTCGGGGAGTCCCTCTCTCTTGGTGATGCCTGCTCCACTCCTACTGGCTTTAGGTCCTTTAGGGCACAGGGTGCGTTGTTCTGTTCCCGTGATAACATTGCTTTTGGATGGCTCTCCCAGACACAGGATTCATAGTAAGTGCCGCTTTCTCATGGATAGAGTTAAACCTTACTGAAGACATTGCCCAGAAGCTGCTGCTGACCTTCATGTGTCTGCATCTTTAATTCCACAGGGTTTGGGGGAAACCTCCTAGCCTGGCCCTTTAAGAAAGTGAGTTGGGCTAAAAAAAATCATTACAATTAAGCTCTTTTATCCAAATGTATATTAAACACCAGCTTTGTTTATGCCCTGAATATGAATCACTGTTGCCGATGTAGTTAGTTTTACATCAGGAATCAACTCAACAATAAAGGCCGTTCCCAAATGTGGCTGCTTTTGAGATTCCCGTGGAGGAATTCCTTAAAAATCGACATTCCTGGGAGTTAGACTCCAGAGGTTTTGATTCAGAGAATCGTCACTGAGGCCAAGAAGATGTGTATGTGTCGTGTATGTGTATATATATCTGTAAGGGATTCTAATAGTCAAACAGCCAGCCGTATCTGAGAACTACCGGTATGGAGACATGGAATGTTTGGGTCGCAGCTGTGCGCTTTGCATGTGGGTGGTACAAAGGAATGTTTGTCTTTTTTTGTGTAGAGTGTATACAGCAGGGAGCTCCCACACAGCACTTTTTATGAAGAGGATTGGTTTCTCATTTCCTGCAGCCCTCGTCATTACCAGGGTTGGGGCTCAGCATGGGGGCTGATGGTGGGGCCCTGCACAGAGTGTGTAAGGACTGAGTGTGAAGTCAGGAGCCCACTTCCAAGCAGGTATTTGGCACTTCCTGGCTCTGAGACCCTGGGCAAGTGGTTTTTTTCCTCCCTCCTTCTCAGGCTCAGTAAAACACTGATAGTGGAAGCTCTGAATAGAGAAAGAGACAGAGGCACCAACTAAGCTGGTAATAAGACATTTGTCAAACATGGTAGAGGTGTGGTGCCCCAGGGTGACAACCATGTACATGGGCATCTATCCATCAAGCAGAATGTAGGTATATCATTTATTCATTCACTTTATGTTTTCTGAGCATCTCCCATGAGTCAGGGTTTGGGATGCACCAGTGAACAAGACCACACTGGCCCTTACGGCATTCAGTGGGAAGCCAAGAAAACAAACTGGAAAATCAACTGTGCTCAACACAAAAACAGCTATGAGAGAGGCATGCATAGAGGATCAGGAAAAGTTGCTTATTCCCACCATGGCCCTCACAGTAGTTATCTGGTTGTCGTTGCAGATTGGCAAGATCAACGCTGGTTCTCATTCCTTTATTGGGTGTTCACGAGATTCTCTTCTCTTTTATCACTGACGACCAAGTTCAAGGATTTTCTAAACGTATACGACTCTTCGTGCAGTTGACTCTGAGCTCCTTCCATGTAAGTAGGCGTCTGAACCAGGATGCCTTGCCTTTGGAGAAAACAACATGCCCTTGGTCCATACAGACCCCAAATTGAGAAAAGCCTACAGGTGGAAAGGAGGGTTCTAGAATCAGCAGGCTTTGTCAGTGAGAGCCTTTGGCGTTAGAAGGGTGTATCAATGGAAATGCTGCCTTAATCCTGCCAGTGTGGTGTGGTGACTAAGAAGGGAAAAGTGGTCTGTTTCCTAGGCTATAATCATTGGTGTGACTCATGATCACATCAACTGTGAGTGTCAACCTGAAGCCTTTTATTACGTGCCTATTTTGGCTGGGTTCTCTGCAGAGCACGGCACAGAATGAACATTGTGTATGAGTCAGGTGATGTACTCAGAACACAACTTGAATAGGGGGACCAGTGAGTTGAGATCAGGAGGCTCTTGAACCTTGAAAGATGTGTGGAGGCTGAAACAAGAACCAGGAGGCCAGCTGTGGATAATTTATCTGGATATTTTAATCACCCAATGCTTGAATTGTTACGCTTTGTTCATTAAGCTTTCAGTGGCAGTAATTATTGTTCTCATGCGTTTGGGGGTCAGAAATCCAGGGAGGACCTAACGAGGATGGGTTGCCTCTGCTCCACATGATGCCTGCTGGGGCTGGAACTTCCAAGATGGCTTCTCCACTCACCTACCTGGCACCTAAGCTGGAAAGGGCTCAAATGACTGGGACCGGCTGCAGTGGCTTCATTGGGGTCAAGTTTCTTGAGCTCTATTTTTCACTGTCAACTACACTCCTCAGTCCCACGCAGTATTACAGCCTCTCACTTGTTACAGGCCCTCTCCTCCTGGTTTCTCTAGCAGGGTAGCAGAACTTCTCACATGGAAGCTCAGGGCTCACAAGAGCACAAAAGCAAGAACTTCCAGGCCTTCTCAATGCCTAGGACTGGCTCTTGCCATCATGATACAGCTACTGCAATTTACTATTTAAAGCAAGTCGCAGACCCAGCTTGGATTAAAGGAGAGGAGACTGCACATGCCATAAAAGTTGGGAGGCGTGGCTCATTAACAAAGGCCACTAATGCAAAAGACTACCATAAACAGTGTGTAAACAAGAAAAGGCCCCGCACAGTAGTAATATTGGGATTAAAAATCTTAAAATGCCAGGATGGAGAAGAGAGGGAGCTTGGCAAAGTCTATCTGCCAAAAGCAAATATAAAATTGGATAAAACTGTCAATAACATCCATTTCAGGACCTTGGAAACTGACCAGAGGCGTACAAAGGATTGAGAAGAGTTTATTCAAGGAAAATTACCGATCCTGAGTTATTTCTTGTTGTTGAGACTGTTCTTGTCCTCCAATTGCTCCTCCATCAATGAGAAAATTCTGGTGAAGACTAGCAGCTTCACTGAATAAAGGGGCTGACTTGATATAGATCAGAGATATAGATCATAACAAGCCCATACCCCTGGGCATTTTCAGAGACAGTAATGATCTTAGTGGGTAAAGGACAAGGAAAGACAATATCACAGGCAGGGACTGTGATCCCAGTTGGGACAGAGAGGCTCAATATCAGATTAAGGTAGTGGAGGAAAGCATCAATGAACTTGAAGATAGTTCAGTTATGGTTACGTAGTCTGAGAAACAGAAAAAAAATAAAGAAAGATAAATAACAGAGCTGCAGAGATCTCTGGAATGCCATCAGGAAAGTCAATATACAAATAGAGGAGTCCCAAGAAGGAGAAGAGAGATAGAAAAAAAAGTAGGAAGACATGATGGTTGAAAACATCCCAAATTTGATGAAGAATGGTGATCTAGACATCCATCCAGGAAGCTCAATGAGCTCCAAGTAGGATAAAACAGAGAGATTCACATAATGGTTAAACTGTTAGAAATCAAACACAAGGAGAAAATCTTGAAAGTAACAAGAGAAAACTGATTCATTACACCTGGGGACCAACAATCCAATCACAACTGACTATGATCAGAAGCAATGGAGGCCAGAAAGCATTGATATGACATAATCAAAATGCTGAAAGAAAATAATTCAGCCAAGAATCCTCTATTTAGCAAAATTATGTTTCAAGATTAAGTCAAAATAAAGACATGTGCCCCTCACCCCCCACCCCAAATAAGTCTAAGAGAATTTATTGCTAGCAAACCCTCCTTAGGAGAAGTATTCAGAGAAGTCTGTCTGGCTGGAAGAAAATGACAGTAATCGGTAACTCAAATCCATATAAAAAAGCACTAGAAAAACTAAACACATAGGTCAATATGAAAGCTATAAATATGTTTTTGCTTTTTTATTGAATTGATTTTAAAAAACATACGATTGCATAAAACAGTTATAAACTGTTATTGTTTTAAGCTATATTATATAAAGACCTAGTATATTATGAACCATAGTAACACAAAAGAAAAGAAAAAGAACATAGAGCTGTATGGGAGGAAAGTTTCTATAGTTTACCAGAATTGTTAGTATTCATAAGAAATAGATTATGATAAATTAAGATGCATGTTGTAACCTCTATTACAAACACTAGGAAATTAACTAAAAAAATATATAGTAAAAATACCAGCAGCGGAATTAAAATGGTGCACTAGAAAAATATCTGTTTGCCTCCAAACACTTTCAATCTCATTGACTCTTCACATTATCTTGTGAGGACGAGATTATAGTACCATGTTAAAAATGAAGAAATGGAAGCTCTGGCCAGGTAGCTCAGTTGGTTAGAATGCTATCCCAATACATTGGTTCTTAACCTGGGTTCTATGGAACCCTAGGGGTTCGATGAGTTGGTCTCAGGGGTTCCGAGAAGCCTCTGCTGCGGAGGCCAGAATAAAAGTAATACCGTCATTTGTTGTGAGTTCATGCACTTTGTTGGTTTTGTTCTTTGAGCAAGGTGATGTTCATGCACGGCTCATTTTGTGCACCAGTAAAAAAAAACATATACCTATGTCTTGAATTTGGGAAAAAAATCATATTTTATTTATCACTAAAGAAGGGTTCGGTGAATGCGCATATGAAACTGGTGTGTTTGGTACCTCAAAAAAGGTTAAGAACCACTGACCTAGTTGGTTAGAATATTATTCCCAATAAGGTTGCAAGTTCCATCCCCGGCCAGGGCACATACAAGAATCAACCAATGAACGCATAAATAAGTGGAACAACAAATTTCTCTCTCTTTCTCCTTTCCTCCCTTTCTAAAATCAATCAATCAATATATTTTTTAAATGAAGGAACTGAGACTCAGATGAGAACTTGCAAACACTAGCAGGTGCCGGAGATGAAGTTTGCATGCGGAGGTTAAGCTTATAGCCACTACGCCATCTTGCCCCCAGGTGCCCATGAGGGTCAGAACCAGGAGACACCAGAGTCTCTATCAGAGTCTTAAGGACATCTTACCAGACAGGCCAGGTGCTGCCGTCTGGGGACAGAGTGGAGACAGTGTGTCTGCCCACTGCACTCCTGAAAGGCCAAGGAGACAGAGCCTGAGGCGTCATCGGGGCAGTTGAGCAATGGCTATTTTTTTCCTCCTAATAGAGCTGAATTTTGTGCAGTTTGAACTGAGGCCGAGGACCAATCAGTAACTATTTTTTTTTATTATGAACCCATGTTAAATTCGTGTCAATCTTCTGGGAGATTTCAAAAGCTAAGGCTTAGTAATTTGGGTTTTCTATGTTGTTTGGTCTTAATCTTCTTTAAAAGATAAGCCCAAATGAGAAAACAACATAGAAAAGCTGCAGCTATTATATCAGTAGTATTTGGTGGCCTTTCCCCCCCAAGGGACAGATTTCTGAGAAGGAATTCTAGTCTACTATACTCATCTATCAAGGGAGGGTATTCGAGTCATCTATTGCTATGCAATGAGCTACCCCAAAACTTCCCGGCTTAAAGCAGTAACCATGACATTATCTTTAATGATTCCATGAGCTGGGCTATCTGGACTCAGTAGAGTGGTCCTTTGGATCCATGTAATTTTTGGCTGAGGCTGCAGATACCTAAAGGCTTGATTGGGCTCAAACATCCAAGATGACTCATTCGCATGGCTAGACATTGATCTGGGCGGTTGGCTGAGCTCAGCTGAAGCTATCATTTAGAGTCTCACTTCCCCTCCATGTGGCCTTTCCATGTATCTTGGGCATCTCCTAACCATGGCAGCTGGACTTGCAGAGCATCCCAAGACCAGATGTTCCAGGAGAGAGAAAGTAGAAACTTCCAACCTTTTTTGAGGCATGGGTTTTGAAGTCCCAGAATGTCATTTTACCACATTGTATCCATAGAAGGAGTCACAAGTTCACCCCACATTCAAGGAGAAAATAAGGTTCACCTCTTGATGGGAAGAGTAGCATATGCCTACAGGGAGGGGAGGAATCGTTGGGGCCATTTTTGGAGACTAGTTATCACACTGGGTCATTGGGTTCTACAACCAGATGGAACTCTGCTCACTATCATGCAACACAGAGGGATGTAAGCGAGCAGAGTGGATCTGCAGACCGAGCCAGGAAACTCACTGAGAGGGCTTGTGCATGGTCAGACGCCTCCCACCGTCTGAATACCTGGGCGCTGTTCCCTTCCATCCCACCAGGCAGAGGTGAGAATGTGGGTGGGCAGATGCGTGGGGGTGTGTTGGGTGCGTCATATTGTAGTGAAATCAGCAGGAATCCACACTGAGTCCAGCAGCTCCTTCTCTTGCTGCTTTGGAGGGTCCGTCATTCTCCCGAGGGCTTCTTGCTTAGTGGTTTTCATTTCTTTTTCTTTTTGGTTTTTAAATTTAGAGATTAGATTTAATGGGGTGACAACAATCAACAAGAGTACATAAGTTTCAGGTAAACACTTCCACAGCATTTGAACTGTTGCTTGCGTAGTGATTTTCACCAGCTTCTTAAGATCAAAGAATCTTTGGAGAGACGGCCAAGCGGTAGTGATGTGTGTTCTGCGGGACCTCTCCCTTCACACGTGCTTTATCTAAGGATGAGAGTGAACCAGGCTCCAGGATGGTCCTGGAACAGTGAGTCGAGGACCCGAGGGAATGAAAGACACGTTTGAGGTGCAGAATCCTATTTCAGCTAACTCATTTATGAGAATTTGCCCAGAGGCAAACACTACTGGATCTGCCAGCTACACAGGGCACCTGTGAGCCTCCAATGAGACTGCATGTGTGAAAACGATTACCTGGTACCACCGTGCCCTCGTGTGGGAACTACAGCCTTGGTATATCTAGAAAAATACAACACTGGGTAGAAAGAATCCAAGCATTTGATTGATGTAGTGATAGCCAACCTGTAGAGTGCTGGCTCCCGTGAAGCAGAGCATAAGGATCTTCCTCAGGGGCAACATTTCATAATTTCTTTCCAATTTCACCATTTTTATCAGTGCTGAAATTCCCTCACCAGCAACAGGGTCGAGAGAAATAGTATTAAGAGAGATGCCTTGTGACCTTCACATTGGAATGTGATTTTTCCTTGTGAGTTCTGGCATTTTACGAGATGCTTCCTGTAAACACTCAAGTAATTGGGTCCTGTACACATATCCAGCTTCAAAGAATTAGACACACAGCCCAAGTGCTACAGACCCTCGCCTCACAGAGAAAATTCTGGCATTTAGGTTATCATGTGTGACTGTTTAACAAATCAGGAGAAGTAGGAGTCTGGAAAAACAGAGGAAACAAATATTTATGAAAGCATCTTTGATGCCAGACCTCTGGCTGTTAAGGAGTGAATCCAGCAAAAAATTTTCCAACCTCAAGAGATGATCCCTTAGTTGAAACTTCCCTGGCACAAATCTTTTGTCATTGAAAATGCCGTCTGAAGGCGGCCTGTTGTTCTCGTGGTGATCCTTGTGTCTGCAGTCCTAAATAACTAGGAAGAGAACAGAAAGAAATGGTCCTATCGTATTTTGCAATGTACAAGGCAAGACTGTTTCAGTTGTAAGTGACAGATACCTAGCTCATTCATTCATTCATTCTCTCATTTCACTTATTCATTCAGCAGATATTGTTCAGCTCTTATTATGTACCCAGCATTTGTTTATTTCAGGTTCTGGAGATCTGGCAGTGATAAGACTAGAGAAGGATGCTAGTGTCGTTTTGGGGAGGAGGGACAGATAATAACCACATTGATAAATAAATAATATGCTCTGGTGTTGTGAAAAATATAAAACAGGGTCCTGTGATAGCGACGAGAGTGCTCACCAGAGACTAGGTGGTCAGGAAAGACCTCTCCGTTAGGTGATGTTTGAGCTGAGACCTGAGTTTTGAGAAGTAAGTTAGGCAGAGATTTGAAAGAGGAATGATTCATCAAACAAAAAGTGAAAGGGACCCAAGGAAGAAGCCAGCGATGGTAGCTGGTTTCCAATATGGCTCCCAACGATCTTTGTCTCCTGGTATCCCCAACATTGTGTAGTCCTCTCTCACACTGAAGAAGGTGATGTGGGTGACCACTAACGTATTGTGGACATGAAGGTATGTGGCTTTTCAGGGCAGGGAAGAAAGGGGTGTGGCTTCTGCCTCACTCCCTTGAATTGTCCCCTCTGGGGGCAGCCAGCTGCCATGTCATGACAACACTCAAGCAGCTCTATGGAGAGAGACCGAGGCCTCTACCAACAACCAGCACCAACTTGCCAGCCATGTGAGCCATCGTGGCAGCAGGTCAAGCCTTCAGGTGATGGAGGTTCCGATCAATATCTTTCTTTCTTTCTTTCTTTATTATTATTATTAATTTTAATGGGGTGACACCAATAAATCAGGGTACATATGTACAATAAAAACATCTCCAGATTATCTTATCATTCAGTTGCGTTGTATACCCGTCACCGAAAGTCAAATTGTCCTCTGTCACCTTCTATCTGGTTTTCCCTGTGCCCCTACCCCACCTCCCCCCACCCCGTAACCACCACTCTCTTGTCCCTGTCTCATAGTCTCACTTTTATGTCCCACCTATGTATGAAATCATGCTGTTCTCAGTTTATTTTTCTGATTTACTTATTTCACTCCGTATAATGTTATCAAGGTCCATCCATTTTGTTGTAAATGATCCTATGTCATCATTTCTTATGGCTGAGTAGTATTCCATAGTATATATGTACCAAAGCTTTTTAATCCACTCGTCTTCTGACGGACACTTGGACTGGTTCCAGATCTTCGCTATTGTGAACAATGCTGCCAAGAACATGGGGGCGCATTTCTTCTTTTCAAACAGTACTATGGTGTTCTTAGGTATATTCCTAAAAGTGGGATAGCTGGGTCAAAAGGCAGTTTGACTTTTAATTTTTTGAGGAATCTCCAAACTGTTTTCCACAGTGGCTGCACCAGTCTGCATTCCCACCAGCAGTGCAGGAGGGTTCCCTTTTCTCCACATCCTCGCCAGCACTTATTCTGTGTTGTTTTGCTGATGAGTGCCATTCTGACTGGTGTGAGGTGATATCTCATTGTGGTTTTAATTTGCATTTCTCTAATGATTAGTGATGTTGAGCATTTTTTCATATGCCTATTGGCCATCTGTATGTCCTCTTTGGAGAAATTTCTATTCATTTCTTTTGCCCATTTTTTTATTGGATTGTTTGTCTTCCTGGTGTTGAGTTTTATAAGTTCTTTATAAATTTTGGTTATTAACCCCTTATCAGACAAGCTGTCGAATATGTTCTCCCATTGTGTGGTTTGTCTTTTTATTCTGTTCTTATTGTCTTTAGCTGTGCAAAAACTTTTTAGTTTGATATAGTCCCATTTGTTTATCTTGCCTTCTATTTCATTTGCCCTTGGAGATAAATCGGCAAATATATTGCTGCTACAGATGTCGGAGAGCTTGCTGCCTATGTTTTCTTCTAAGATGCTTATGGTTTCACGGCATACATTTAAGTCTTTTATCCATTTTGAGTTTGTTTTTGTGAATGGTGTAAGTTGATGGTCTAGTTTCATTTTTTTGCAGGTAGATGTCCAATTTTCCCAACACCATTTGTTAAAGAGGCTGTCTTTACTTCATTGTATGTTCTTTCCTCCTTTGTCAAATATCAGTTGTCCATAAAGATGTGGGTTTATTTCTGGGTTCTCTGTTCTGTTCCATTGATCTATGTGCCTGTTCTTATGCCAGTACCAGGCTGTCTTGAGTATAATGGCCTTGTAATAAACCTTGATATCTGGAAGAGTGATACCTCCTGCTTTATTTTTTCTTTTTAAGATTGCTGAGGCTATTCGTGTTCTTTTTTGGTTCCATATAAATTTTTGGAATATGTGTTCTATATCTTTGAAGTATGTCATTGGTATTTTAATTGGTATTGCATTGAATTTATAAATTGCTTTGTGTAATATAGACATTTTAATGATGTTTATTCTTCGTAGCCATGAGCACGGTATATGCTTCCACTTGTTTGTATCTTCCTTGATTTCTTTTATCAATGTTTTATAATTTTCCGAGTACAAGTCCTTAACCTCCTTGGTTAAATTTACTCCTAGGTACTTTATTTTTTTGGCTGCAATAGTGAAGGGGATTGTTTCCTTAATTTCTTTTGCTGGCAGTTCATTGTTGGTGTATAGAAATGCCTCTGATTTCTGAGTATTAATTTTATATCCTGCCACCTTGCTGAATTCATTTATAAGGTCCAGTAGTTTTTTGTCTGAGACTTTAGGGTTTTCTATATACAATATTATATCATCTGCAAATAATGACAGTTTTACTTCTTCTTTTCCAATTTAGATGCCTTTTATTTCTTCTTCTTGTCTGATTGCTGTAGCTAGGACTTCCAGAACTATGTTGAATAGAAGTGGTGAAAGGGGGCACCCCTGCCTGGTTCCTGATCTTAAGGGGATTGCTTTTAATTTTTGTCCATTTAGTATGATGTTTGCTGTGGGTTTGTCGTAGATGGCCTTTATCATGTTAAGGAATGTTCCCTGTATTCCCATTATACTGAGAGTTTTGAGCATGAATGGGTGCTGGATTTTATCAAATGCCTTTTCTGCATCTATTGAAATTATCATGTGATTTTTGTCCTTCCTTTTGTTTATGTGATGAATCACATTGATTGATTTGCGAATATTGAACCAGCCTTGCCTCTCCAGAATAAATCCCACTTGATCATGGTGTATGATTTTTTTCATATATTGCTGGATCCGGTTGGCTAATATTTTGTTGAGAATTTTAGCGTCTAAATTCATCAGGGATATAGGCCTATAATTTTCTTTCTTCATGTTGTCTTTGCCCGGTTTTGGGATCAGAATTATGCTCGCCTCATAAAAGGAGTTTGGAAGTCTTCCTTCCTCTTGAATTTTTTGAAATAGCTTGAGGAGGATAGGAGTTAGTTCTTCTTTGAATTTTTGATAGAATTCACTTGTGAAGCCATCAGGCCCAGGACTTTGATTTTTTGGGAGTTTTTTGATAACTGTTTCGATCTCATTTGTTGTAATTGGTCTGTTTAGGTGTTCTGATTCTTCCAGATTGATTTTTGGAAGATTATATGATTCAAAAAATTTGTCCATTTCACCTAGGTTGTCTAATTTTTTGGCATATAGTTCTTCATAGTATTTTCTTACAATGCTTTGTATTTCTGTTGTGTCAGTTGTTATCTCTCCACTGTCCTTTCTAATTTTATTTATTTGAGTCCTCTCTCTTTTTTTCTTGGTGAGTCTAGTTAAAAGGTTCATCAATCTTGTTTACATTTTCAAAGAACCAGCTTCTTGTTTCATTGATCCTCTGTATTGTTTCCTTAGCCTCTATGTCATTTATTTCTGCTCTGATCTTTATTATTTCCTTCCTTCTACTTGTCCTGGGTTTTATTTGCTGTTGTTTTTCTAGTTCTTTTAGATGCAGGGTCAGGTTGCTTATTTGAGCTTTTTCTAGCTTCTTATGATATGCCTGTAGTGCAATGAACTTCCCTCTCAGAACTGCTTTTGCTGTGTCCCATAAATTTTGAGTTGATGTATGCTCATTATCATTTGTTTCCAGAAACTTTTTATTTCTTCTTTGATCTCATTGATAATCCATTCATTATTTAATATCATGCTATTTAGTTTCCAAGTGTTTGAGTATTTTTCAGTTTTTCTTTTGTGGTTAATTTCTAGTTTCATGGCATTGTGATCAGAGAAAATGCTTGATATGATTTCAATCTTATTAAATTTGTTGAGACCATTTTTGTATCCTAACATGTGGTCTATCCTAGAAAACGTACCATGAGCTCTTGAGAAGAATGTATATTCTACTGCTTTAGGGTGAAAAGTTCTGAAGATATCTATTAAATCAAGTTGATCTAGTGTATCCTTTAAGTCTGCTGTTTCTTTATTAATTTTCTTTCTTGAGGATCTATCCAGTGTTGTTAGTGGGGTATTGAAATCCCCTACTATGATAATATTGCTGTTAATCTCGCCCTTTATATCAATCAAAGTCTGCTTTATGTATGTCGGGGCTCCTATATTTGGTGCATAGATATTTATAATAGTTATATCTTCCTGTTGAATTGTTCCCTTTATCATTATGTAGTGTCCTTCTTTATCTCTTACTACAGCCTTTGTTTTAAAGTCCATTTTGTCAGATATAAGTACTGCTACCCTGGCTTTTTTTTCATTTCCATTTGCATGAAATATTTTTTTCCATCCTTTTACCTTCAGTCTATGTGCATCTTTTGTTTTAAGGTGTGTCTCTTGTAGACAGCATATGTATGGGTCCTGTTTTTTTTTTATCCATGCAGCTACCCTATGTCTTTTGATTGGATCATTTCATCCATTTACATTTAAGGTTATTATTGATATGTAGTTGTTTATTGCCATTTTATTCTTTAAAGCTGTATTTTTTTCCCTATATTCTTTCCTCCCTTTGAACTGTTCACAACAGGCCCCTTAGTATCCCTTGCAGAATTGGTTTGGTTTTAATGAATTCCTTGAGGCTTTCTTTTTCTCGGAAGCTCTTTATTTCTCCTTCAATTTTAAATGTTATCCTTGCTGGATAGAGTAGTCTTGGTTGCAGGTTTTTGTTCTGCATTACTTTGATTATATCTTGCCATTCCCTTCTGGCCTCAAGTGTTTCTGTTGAGAAGTCCGATGTCATCCTTATGGGGGCTCCTTTGTAGGTGATAGCCTTTTTTTCTCTAGCAGCTTTTAAAATTTTTTCTTTATCCATTAGCTTTTGTATTTTAACTATGATGTGTCTTGGTATAGATCTTTTTGGGTTTCTCTTTATGGAGTTCTGTGTGCTTCTTGAACGTGTGGAATGTTTCCCAGCCTTAGTTTAGGGAAGTTTTCTGCTATGATTTGATTGAACAAAGTTTCCATTTCCTGTCCTCTCTCCTCTTCTTCAGGAACCCCTATGATGCGAATGTTGTTTCTCTTCATGTTGTCACAGAGCTCCCTTAGAGTTTCCTCACATTTTTTGAGTCTCTTTTCCTTTTTCTTCTCTGCTTCTGTGCCTTTGTTTATTGTGTCCTCTAACTTGTTGATTTGATCCTCAGCGTGATTCATCCTGCTTTTAAGTCCTTCCATTGTGGTCTTCAGTTCTGATACTGTATTTGTCATTTCTGTCTGATTCTTTTTTATTATTTCAATTTCATTTTTTATACTTGTTATCTCTTTATTTAGGTGTTCATAATGACTATCCATTGTTGCTCTAATTTCTTTGAACATCCTAACTATCATTATTCTAAATTCTGCTTCTGGTAGCCAACTTGCGCACGCAGAAAGGCATACCGGGGTTTATTGGGCTGGGCATGTTTGCTGGCGTGAGCTCAGCTGCGAACTTCCGCTCGTCCCGGACTCTACCCCACCCTGGGTTCGGAGCCAGCTTGTGCATGCAGGATGGCAAACCGCGGTTTCTCCGGCCGGGCGGAGCTGGTAGCGTGAGCTCAGCCATGAGCATCCGCCCGTCCTTGGTCCTAGCCCCATCCCCGTGGTCAGGGCCAGCTTGCACAGGGTCGCAGAGCAGATCTCTGCCCATTCCTGGTCTTCCGCTTTTCCCCCACAGGTGGGGTTATAGGTGGGCCCGCAGCTGCCAGACCACTTTCGCGCATCCCCTCCGCCCCTGCTGGGCTAGATCGAGCTCACACTGGTTTGACCACTACCCACGCCGACCACCGCGTTTCAGCATCCTGCCGCCACCATACCCTTCAGCAACCCTCAGCTGAGTAGGAAGGGCCCTAATACTCCACACTGTAGGCCTGGGAGCTCCCTCCCTCTAAGCAGCTCTGCTCTAATTGCTGCGAGAGAGCTTGTTTGGCCAGTGTCTTGTCTCTCTTTGCTGGTATTGCTAGTTCCAGGGGAAATATTCGTTTTCGATTAGGGAAGTGACTTAGCCCAGGGGTTAGGGTGGCTGTCCCTCAGAGTGTTTGTCCCTGTGCCTTCAGTCCACACTCTCTTCCCGTTGCCCTGTTCCTCTCCTCTGTCCCCGTTCCCCGGAGCCCCGGGTGCGTGGTTGTGAGAGAGGTTTTCTGCGCTGTCCCTTTAAAAAGAATCTTGGGTCTGAGAAAACTGTCTCTTTCTCACAAACAGTATCCTCACTTGTTTCACAGCTCAATACTGACCACACGCCTCTTCTAGGCTCTGGGACTGCAGGCTGGGGCTTGGTTCCTGGGACCCAGGTCCCTCCCTCTCTGCCAAACTCTCCTCCCGCCCCGCGGGTCTCTCCGGGCTGCCGTTTGCTCCGGGGAACTAGGCAGCCCTCTTTGCATTTTCGCTATTCCTACCAGTCTCAATGTGGCTTCTTCTGTGTTCCTTGGCTGAACAGTCCACTTAGTTTAGTTCAAAGTTGGTTTATCCAGATGATGGTTCTTAAAATTGAGTTATAATCCACTTTGGTTCTGGGAGTTGGAAGTTGGTACGTCTGCCTACTCCATCGCCATCTTGCTCCTCCCTGATCAATATCTTGACAGTACCCTGAACAATGAGTCTGAGCCAGACTTCCCAGCTCAGCCACTGCCAGATCCGTGGCCCGTAGGACACTAACACGTGAGCCCGAGAGGCTGGAGGACGCCAGAGGCCTGCGTGTCTGGGATCCAGACAGAGCCCAGATCCCCTTAGTGACTTCTGTGCTTCATTTTTATTTTAATCTAAATGTGATGAGAAACCACTGGGGCTAAAACATCTATCTTCTCAAGAGAAATATTTTGACAAGGGAAAGGGGTATTCACGATCTCACATAAATGAAAATGTCAGAGTCAGGCCTGGCCGGGTCCAGATACTCAAACGATACCATCAGAATTCTGCCTCTCCCCATCTCCAGCTTCTGCTTTTCCCTCCACTGGCTTTGTTCTCAGACAGGCTTGTACCGTGTTGGTGGTGAGATGCCAGAAGTATCTCCAGGCTAACTTAGGCCAGAAAGCTGGCACATCCAGGGCAAAGAGTACAGGCCTCTCTTCTTTCCTAGTAAATAGAACTCAGATTGGCCCTGCTTGGGTCATGTGACCATTTGGGCTATTTTGTGGGGATGGCCATCCTAGAACATGGGGACCATATGATTGACCTTGACAGAAGCTTAGGTAAGAGAGGGTCAGTGTCCAAGAAGAGAGGATTCAAGTGAGGTAATAAGTTAGCCAGTACCCTCTGTGGACAAGTAGAAATGGGACAGTGACCATGCATTTGTGTCGTTGAATGAATGATACAGGGTCCTTGGGATTTAACCTTCATTGACCTATGAGCACCTAAGCAAATACCCAGGCTGGTGTTTGTCATGGAAATCCAGGTTACCCAGTCTGACTAACTCTAGTCAAGGCAAGCAGTATAGTTGTTTGCTTCCCCCAGGGGTTACCAGGACTGCGGCAGACCGCGGGACCTTCCGAGAAACTCGCAGACATGTCTTTCTTAGGATCAAAGTTCACGCCTCTTCTTTTTTTCCGTTCCAGGGACTGCTTGTGGCCTTGCAGTATTGCTTTGCCAACGGAGAGGTACGTTTTCCACGCTGCCATGCCAGCTTCCGGTGGGGCTGGGCTGGCCTCCTGCTGCCCCAGGTTTCCGTGTTTCTGTGAGGGCGCCATATGGGAGTGTGCCATGGGGCAGATCTGTGAGCCTCCAGGGGCAGGGGCAGGAGGCGGCTTAGATAAGTGGGCAAAGCAGATGGGACGAGTGTTAGGAAGCTGGGAACCTAACTGTGGCTGGGCTGGCGACATGCGGGGAGCATTGGTGTGAGACAGGAAACAAGCTAGAACTGGGCGTCCAAGCATCTGGGTTCAAGCACTTAGGACGTCTGGGTTAGTCAGGTCTCTGTGGCTCTTTGAGCCTCAATTTCCTCATATGTAAAGTGGGAATAATGATTGTCCCTACCTTTTACTGTTGCCCTGGGCATGTTGAGCCCATGGCAAAGGTCCCATACCTGATAATTATGATTGTTTTTATTATGATTATCATTGCATGTCCCCAGCCAGCTTTCTGCTGCTCTGGTGAGAGGCTTGGAAGGGGCAGGGGCAGAGGCCAGAGCAGTTTTCTCCTGACCTCAGGAGGCGGTGGGACTTCCAGTCCCCTTTCTGTCTCCTCCCTCTAGAGTAAGCTTCCTGACAGCAAGCCCTCTTCCGTCTTGCTCAGGGTTGCTTCTTCCCTATCTTCACCCAAGGGGCTCCTTCGTCCATCACATGGGCCTCAAACGCCACCTCGACCGGGTCCTTTCCCTTTTCTTTCTGTTCACTCCTATCTCAAATTATGTCTCCTCGCCCGATTGCCCTGCTTAATGGATGCACGGTATCAGTACCATCTGCTATGCTCGCAGGTATTGGTTCGCTCTGCTTTGCTCATCTCCACCGATTAGCAGAGAAGTTTCCCACACCATAGATGTTTGTTGAGTGGCAGGGTGAGTGACCAATGAGCGGGAGACAGTAAGCCCCATCGTCTCCTCCCCGGCAGGTGAAGGCGGAGCTGTGCAAGCACTGGGGCCGCTTCCTGCTCGCCCACCACTCGGGCTGCAGAGCCTGGCTCCTGCACAAGAACTTCCCGTTCCTGGGGAAATGGCCCAAGAAGCTCTCCAGGGGAGACGGTGGCAGGACGCTGCAGAAGCCGCAGTCTGCCTCTGGCCATGGTGGGCAGCTCCTGCAGATGTGCACGCAGGGCCCGGGCGGGCCAGGCACCCCATCCCCCCGGGGCCACGCCGCCTGGCACTGGGGCAGCAGCCTGTCCGAGAGCAGCGAGGGGGACTTCACCCTGGCCCACACCATGGAGGAGGTTCTCGAGGAGAGTGAGATCTAGGCGGTGCCATGTGCTGGCTCTGCCCCTCGGGGACCTCTGAGATGGCGGAGGGAGGAGGAGGAGGAGGCCAAGCTGGGCGGTTGTCTGGGGTTGCGGTCCTGACGGTTGGTTCTCGTGGGCTAGGTCCGCTTTGACATGAAGTCTGTCTCGAGGTTCTTCATGTTCTGCATGAGGTTGCATGAGCGCTCACTGCTTCTGCCTGCCATTGTAATCCTAACGACCCCCACTGGTGTATCTTCCAGAAGGACCACCGGCCTCTGGCGCTGGCCCTAAACTCAGGTGAACGGAGCCCCAAGGTAGAGACAAGTGTCCGCTCCAAGCGCGAGGGCAACCGGTACCTCCTGCTTGACCCCGCACGGCGCAGGGTTTCCATCTGAGCTGGGTGAGGATGGAAAGGCCACCTGGGAAGTGTTTTCTATGCAGAGCTTGGCTCCTGGAAGAGTCTAAGAACGATGGCCCGTGATGGGAGTGTGTAGCAAGCATCCAGGTAACTCCGATGCAAGCCCAGGGGTGTGCAGGGGCTCAAAGCCCACTGAGCTGGCCAGTGGCAGAGGGGAGCCGGAGGTTTCCGAATGCTACAGTTCAGCTGTGGCACGCTGCCCTCCTGCGCCGACCCGCGCTGCCCACAGAACCGACCCGTTTTCATCTCTCCTCCCTCTTCTCTTGTCGCGTCTCTCCTTCCTCTGCGCGTCCCAACTCTTCATCCATGGTCAGCAAACGTTCTCACTGGTTTGTAACAGCCCCCTGCCTCCTCTCCGGGGTGGCCCCAGCTCGGAGAGCCCCCCTGAACGCCGCCATTCGTCTTGTCTGAGCTTGGCTGCTTCGAGCCTCAATTGCCCCACCATTCACTGCCGTTTTTGGTTTGCACGGACACACTGATGCTCCAGGAGGTTTGCCCACTGCTCTGCCCGACCCTGGTCCCCACCGATAAGAATGCCACTCTGTGTGGAAATGGGTGCTGAACGCTGGAGGGGCCCAGGTAAAGCCCGGGCTGGTCTGACAGGCCGAGGGCATTACTGAGGGGCACGGCCTGTGGGGCAGGTGTGGCCCAGGAGGAATCCGAGTGGTGCTCCAGACCCTGAGAAGTGCGTGTGTCTGGAGGCTGAGTAGGACCCAGGTGACTATGGTCAAGCTCGGAGGCTGAAGCTTCAAGACAATGAAAGAAGGAACAGCCTATGGAAATGGAGTGTTAATGCCCAGGAATGTCGCTTTAAAAAAATGCAGATTTTATTAAGTACTCCCAGTTACATATTTCAGATTTCTTGAGTGGAATAGAAGAACCATTTTGAACCGCAGAGACGGCACAGATGAACCCGGATAGCTCGCGGAACCCCAGCTTTACTGAGAGAACAAAGCCTCGGCAAACCGCATCACCCAAACCGCATCACCCTTACGTAACAGGACGAAAACGTATCCCCCGCCCCTCCCTCCCGCTGGCAATAGCTATTTCCTAAAGGAATGAAGAAAAAAAAAAGAGTGGTTTTGCTATTTTAAGTTCATTAAAAATGGGATCCTCTCTTTAGATTGGAATGTCGCTTTTACAGTGTGTAACACGTACGTGTATGTGGGCGGGGCATGTTGCCATGGGACTAAGCAGGGCCTGAGATTAGAGAGGCTGCCTGTCAGTCCTCAAGGACGGTTGCCAGATTTAGCAAGGAAAAATACAGGGGGCTCCATTCAATCTGAACTCCAGATAAACAAATAACTTACTTGTGTAAGTATATCCCACGGGGCATGCTTTATTTAAAATCCAATTTTGACTGCGTCTCCTGTCTTTTACCTGGCAGCCCTCTTTGCAAGGATACTTTGCAGTAGGACTGGAACTAGAGGCAAGTGAAGGTGTAACATTGAGGAAGATATTTAAAAAAAATAACCGGAATTGTCAAGATCAGTAATATTTTAATGCAATATAAAATATATATATATATATATCAAACCGCAAACTACAGCTTGCAGACCATTGTACAGATAATGTTTTATTGAAACCCGGGCAGGGATGAGGGGAAGGAGGTTAGGCCCACTCACACAAATGCACTGTCTGATCCTGGCTTTACTGAACGTGTTGATATTTCTCTCATTTATGGACTTTTTATCACTGATTGTTATCTTTAAGCTGGTGCGTAGAGATATTTATTTTGATCACCGAGTGTTTCGCCCCTCCCCCTTACCTTTGGCATCCAAGCCCCCCCCCCCACTCACCTTGCCCTCACCCTCATCCTGGCCCCGCTCTGCCCAAGGGGAAACTGACACAAAGGCCTTGGGCAGGTGCACAACACAGGTGTGTTTTCTGTTGTGCAGGTTATCTATAATTCAACCGTCAAATCCTATGTCCTTCTAAGTTTTCCTTTCTGCAAACATCCCTGCCTTTTCTCGTGAGCCTATCGGCTTCTAGAAAGCAGGGGCCGGCTTGTAGTCCCGGCGTGTACCCAGCACAGCCGGGCCAGGGTCGGGGCTCAGTACGCACACGTCGAATGACACAGGACAGGAATGTCTCGGGAGCCTTAGATGCTGTCGGGGGTGGGGTGGGGTCATTTACCCAGGACCCTGTCGTTCATAGGAGAAGGAAGTTACTTTCTTCATAGCATTTGTAAATATGTCCTTGCCCCCCTCACTCCACAACACGGCACACCACTTGCTCTTGTCCTGCTGATGATTAAAATAACAAGTTTATTTAATTGGCTTTGTATTATGTTGATTTTTTTTTACATTGGTTTCTTGCTGGAACTGGAGGTCCCTCATGCCCAAGGAAATCCAGCGACCTGTTCCTGGCATGAAGGGACCTGCTGGTGAATCTGTGGGGACACTGAGAATACCCGAGGGGCACTGCGCCAGACGCTGGGGTCCTGTGAGAGCAGGTGGCAGCAGGGGACTTTATTGTTCTGGGTGAGGCCCATTTCTCCCTATGAGTTTTCATGTACGTGAGGAAGCAGAAATTTAGGCGTGAAGGGACTTCCCAAAGTGCACATGGTGGACATCTATTTTTATAATCCATCCCTCTTGTACGAATAGCAGCCAAACTTTTCTCTTGGAAACCTCACATCTCCCTGAAGTTAGATTGTCCCAACTCTATCCTCAGCCCCAAGGATGGGCATGAAAACCCACCTGGCCGGTCTGAGCCTGATGTCCTGCTGGCATCGGACATTGGGTCAGGGATGGGCATATAACGAAATCAGAGACAGCCCTGGGATTGTGGCTAAGGCTCACTATAGAAAGGCATTTTCTCTTTCCTACTAAAATTAGAGCCATCAAGTCAGCCTGGATCTGCTGGTAGCCACCTTGCCAGCATGTGGTGAAGCTACCTAAAAACGAAGCCACCAGCAGCGAGCCGACTCAGGAGGTGGAGGAAGAGTCCTGAGATATTCCTGGGGCCCGCGGACTGAGCAAGACCTAGAGCCAGTGCTACTCCTGGAATGGCAGTTACAGGAGCCAGTCAATTCCTACGTGTGCCACAGCAACCCGTGTTGTGTCTTCTGTTCCTTTCATCTGGAGGGGTCTCGACATTTCATCACCACCTCTTCCTCTTTAGTCAGGTTGAACTTTGCCCTGATTCTGGGCTGTCCAACCATCCATCTTCCCCTGGTGGCCCTAGAACTGTACAGGAGCCCTGCCCAAGGAGCCCTGCCACCCAAGCTAACATGAGATGTGCTGATTATGTTATCACTCTTGGGTTGTCCACTGGCCAGTAGCAGATCCAGTAGCCCCTTTATATCACTCATTGAACTACAGACCAACAAGGTTATTACGCAGTATCAATCACTTGTTCCGCACGGATACCCTGACTTCAGAGAAGTGAAAAGCCGCCAGCCTCACATCCCAGCCAGCCAGATCACTCATGGGGGGTGGTGTGCAGGGTGGGGAAGGGGCACGGGAGTGAGGCTCTGAGCCTTTGGTTCTGTCCCGAGACCACCCTGGGCTCGACCCCAGGTCTTTCTTCTTGCCTTGTGTTGCCTCCTGGGTGGCCCACTCTCTCATCAGAGGGTGTCTTGTCAGGTGATTCTAATAATACCGCTCCTCCTCCCAGAACCGCTGGACCAGATGTTATGTTGCCCACCCCCTCTTCCATCTTCAACGTTGGGGAATCACAGGGTTCTCTATACTGTCATCTTCAGGTCAGAAGTCTTGAGGCAGCTTAGTGCAATCAAAGGGACTCTGGTTTACGTGCCCAATCTGACTCTCCCTTTGTGGCCTCCGTGTCCCCACCTATACCACAGGGGTAACACCTCCATCAGCGAAATGCCGCTGAGCATCTAGCAGGATGCCTGGCTCCATACTCAAGAGCAGGGGTCCCCAAACTATGGCCTGTGGGCCGCATGCGGCCCCCTGAGGCCATTTATCCGGTCCCCACCGCACTTCCAGAAGGGGCACCTCTTTCATTGGTGGTCAGTGAGAGGAGCACAGGATGCATCCGCACCCATAGTTCCCATTGAAATACTGCTCAGTTTGTTGACTTAAATTTACTTGTTCTTTATTTTAAATATCGTATTTGTTCCCGTTTTGTGTTTTTTACTTTAAAATAAGATATGTGCAGTGTGCATAGGGATTTGTTCATAGTTTTTTTTTATAGTCCGGCCCTCCAACGGTCTGAGGGACAGTGAACTGGCCCCCTGTGTAAAAAGTTTGGGGACCCCTGCTTAAGAGTCAGGATGGCTCTCGGTTCACCCTCCTCAAACAGCGGTACTCTCCAGCAGTGAGGACTGCGCCATCGCTGTGGCTGAAGGGGGAGAGGGAGAGACCACCCCAACATCAGCAAGCAGAGGACCCCTGCTTCCGGGAGGCGCACACAGCCCGGTCCAGTGCCTAGGATGTCTCCATATTTTTCTGATCTCGTCTTGGAACTTAAAGCTGGAGAAGAAGTGGGCCTTCAACACAATGACTCCAGCAATCCTAAGAACTCATTGGTGGAGTGATTTCCAGGGTGCCCCAGGCCCTGGAGCTCTGATAAAGCAACAAGAGCCAGCAGGCATCCTCGGCCCAGCCTCTGCTTGTTCTCTGGCTGACCCTGGGCGTGCTGCTTGCTGTTTCGGCCTCCTTTTCCTGTCTCTATAAGGACGGCCCCCAGGACATCTGTCTTCACCTCTCACCATATCAAAATTGAACTGGTTGTTGTCCCCTGAAATGAGCGACTCTCCCTGGGTCTCATCTCGGTAAGTTGTGTCACTATTCTCCCAGCGCCCACGCCACACACCTGACTGCCATCCCTGCTTCTCCCTCCTCCACCGGCAGCCACTCAGGAGGGCTCTGCTTCCTAGGCACCTCCAGAGCCCTCCCATGCTCTCCTTCCCAGGCCAGGCCACCTAGGTGACTATAGAAATGTCATCCGCAGCCTCCCTGTCCCCCTCACCCCCGTCTTCCCTTTCTGATTTATTCCCACCCCGCCAGACGGTGCTCTTCCCAACACAGATCCCTCCTATTGCCAGCCCCACAATGCCACCCACTATCCCCACGGTGACGCTGAATGCGTCCCATGGGCTGCAGGGAAGGTCTGGTGTGGTCTGGGTGCTGGCTACACTGACCTCCTCACAGGACAGGCCCGTTCCTGCCTCGGGGTCTCTCCTGAGACAGGGTGACTCCCCACCCCTGCTCACCCCCTACAACAGTCCACGGAGTCTTAATTCAAACGTCTCTTCATCAAGGATGTCTTCTCTGATCCTCTGGACAAGGCAGACCCTCCTGTTACAGCTCACAGGGCTTTGTGTGTCTCCATGGTAACCTCCTCCCTACTTGTACTGGCTTTTCCAGAGTCTGTAGCTCTCTGCTCCCCGAGCCCTGCGAGTGCAGGGCGTGCCCGTCTGCCTCACTACAGTATACCCAGCACCCCGGTCTGTGACTGCAATGACAACACGTCCCTGTCTTTGAGGCTAATGGAAATAATTTCTCTTTCCAGTTCAAGAACAAGCAGCCAGTAGTGTGCCCAGAAACCCTGGCATTTATTTGAACCTGCTTACCCAGCAAGCCACAAAGGAGCTTACCCCGGGGGTGATATTAAGGACTCCTGTGACCTAATCCTGGGATTACCGTGGGAGGCATGGGTTGATGGGCAGGGGCGGGAGATGGGTGTCCTGGGAGGGGCTCTATGACAGAGGGAAGGAGGAACCAGTGGACTGCTAAAGACACTTCCGTTTGCCAGGGAGATGTGCGGAGGGTTACTCTCTCTCGGCGCCTGGGGTGTGTTGTGTGTGCATGTGTGTGTGTGTGCGTGCACGTGTGTGCATGAGTGTGCTTACGTGAGTGCTAAGGGGAGCCAGGAAAGCAGGGCTGTTGGCATCAGGGGTTCTTCTCCTTTTCCTTTAACCTGTCTTTCACTTTCTGAGGCTCAAACTGGATCAGTCTCAGAATTTCTTTATTGGCCAGGGTCCCGTTGATGAACTCTTCCTCCGTGAGCTTATCTGCGTGGGGGAGAAAAAGGCTACGGTCAGCACGGGCTGTTTCAGACCGCAATGAGGCTGACATCTGCCAGCCTGCCCTGCACAGGCGGATCTATTATACAGACCTAGAGTCCACCCCCGCCCCAGATGCCCAGCTTATACCCGGGACCGCCCCCTGAACCAGCAATGACAGCGTTGATGACTGGTACAGCCAAGGGCTCCAGGATGCATTCTAGCACCTAGGATGCTTCTGTTCGGATGGGTCCATCCCTCCGCCTTGCTGGTTATTAGATACTTCCAGTAGCACCCTCAGTCTTGAGCCCAACCAAGCAAAGCAAACGGAGTTTCAGTTGAGAAGCAGGAAACAGCGTCCACTCAGGGAGAGGGGAGCAAGAGTTGGGAGGTCCAATGAGGAGCCAGCAAGAGCCTGGCTTGCGAAGGCGGCTCTCCGATCGCTCAGCCCAGGCGTGCGCAGCCCCGTGACTCTCAGCTCCCCGGCGATTCTTCCCTACGCCTCCCTGCATCCGCATCTACCTGCCCACGTGGGACCGCGCGAGAACCTTGCCCCGCCTACTGCACTCAACTGTACCCAGTTAAATGCTTTTCACTGAGCTTTCCCTCTCTGCCAGAGCCGCTGTGCTCTGGGCTGAGGTCACTTCAGGGGGCGGAGGGCAGGGTGTGTCACAGACGGGAGGTAAAGTCACTGGCCTCAGGAAACTCTTGGTCTGGCGGGGAAGGCCGTCACATGTAGAAATAACTCTAAAACGAGACAGGCGCTCTTTCAGACCACGGTCATGCTCAGGGTTGCCTGCACGCAGTAGGTGTTCAACAAATCTTGGCTGGACTGAATTGTACCTTCGTTAGCTTATGTTCCAGGCCTTTTGAACATCCTGCATCTTAATCCTGGATTAGGACACAGGCTGGCTCCTGGTGCAGGTGCAGATGGTCAGATTGGAGTTTTCAAGTCCCAGCTGGCCTATCTACCTCATAAAGAGCTTGAAACTCCCACTGTCAGAGACCGATTCTGGGGTGAGACACTGTCCCAAGACACTGGGCTATGTAGGAGAAAAGTCACACGTCAGCCCTGGCCAGAGAGCTCGGTCAGTTAGAGCGTCACCCCAAAGCACAGAGGTTGCTGGTTTGATCCCTGGTCAAGGCACATATAAAAACAGATCAATGTTCTTGTCTTTTTCTCCCTCCCTTCGTCTCTCTCTAAAATCAATAAAGAAAAGAAAAAAGAAAACACACACGTCACCTGGCGGGAGTGATATGTCAGCCCTCCTAACACTACCACCTCCTGTGACGTTCACCTGGGTCAGTTTTCAGCTTAGCAAGTAGCAGAACAGGGGACTCGACACATGGCAGACCCAGAGGGATGTCACAAAAGGGGGTGAAAGGGCCAGTATGGTGAGGTGCTAGACGGAGTCATCGTAAACGGCCAAGATCTGTGCCCACGAGAAGGAGAAGGTGCTCAAAGGGGCAGTGCCATTCAGGCTGGGACTAAGGCCGAGCAAGTGAGGCGCCTGCTCCCCCTCCGGGTCACGTGAGCGTCGTGGCCCCTGAGAACAGGGGCTTCCTCACATGCTGAGCCTCGGCACCTCACCTGCCCCACCCCGCTCCCAGCCCCACGGCCAGTGACCTCCTCGCTTTTCTGACTCCTTCCTGGGCTGCGGGCTAGTCGGGCCAGTGTCACCTCTACCTGCCCTTATTTAACATCCTGCTGAGAGGCCTGTCCCCTGGATTCCTGGCGAGAGACTGGCCCCTCTGATGTGTTTGAGCTATGCAGTATTTCATCATTTGAGACACTTCAGGTTTTAAAAAGCTCAGCTGTGGGCTCCTTTAAAAATCATCCGATGAGGCACCTGTGGGCTCTGTAGCCCCATGTGGAAGGCATCGGACCAAACATCTACTCTCCACTATTTCCCGGTCTCCATACTTAGGGGGGCTGCTGTCTACTTCTCTCACTTCCACCATCTGAGCCCCGGCGGCCATGTGAGTTGGCAATACCCCCTGGACCAATTCCTCTACCATCCTCCCCATGAGGACCATGAGCACCCTGCACTGGCAGCCCGGCTGCCCAGTCTGAAATTCATCACTGCTTTTCAGGGCAAGTCCACACACCCCACAGTCTCTGTTCCAGGCAAAGACTGGACAGGCCAGTGCCTAGAACCGTGATGGCGAACCTATGACACGCGTAGCCATTTTTGATGATACGCGGCCGCATGCGGTTGCATACCTGAGAAGTATGGGGCCGCATGCTGAGAAGGACGTTTCATCCTCGGCTCGGGCACGGCCAGGTGCAGTAGCCGAGGATAAAACACTTGCTGTAGTGTAGACACTCTGTGCTGGAGGTCTGGAGGCCAAAACAACGGAACTCAGCACAGAGCGTCCAGTTCTGGGACTTCCGGTGAGGCCGTTTTTCTCCAAGTGGCACACCACCCGAGTTCTGCTCGGTTTTTTGGTGAATTTTGACACACCAAGCTCAAGAGATTGCCCGTCACTGCTTTAGGAGAAGGAGGCTGGGCTTGAGGGCACCCCCTCAGCTTTGCCAAGCCTCCCTTAGACTGGCACTGCGGTCTAAGGCTTTTCTTACCCAACCTTCTTTCCTTGCTTCTTTGTCCACAGGGGTCCCCCCTGCTTTGCACTCCGGTGGCTCTCCCAGCTTTCTCTAAATCCTTCCCCATTTTCCCTCATAGGCCTTCCCCCCCCCCCAAAAAAGAATTTTCTTGCAATCTAAGGGAAATCTAATCTGACCTATCAGTGCTTCTTGGGGGACCCTGGTTAACTTCCTAAGTGAAACCACGTAACTTGAGATCCCATTTACAGGGGACTGGATGCTAATTCAGATGTAGACCGAGCTACCCTTTGCCCTGTCCTACCTGTCTAGAAAGCATTTCTGAAAACAAGCAAAGGAAACCCAGGTGTCTGCAAACTGGCCCTCCCCTGAAACAGGAAGTGGTTTGAATTCTTCTAACCTCGACGTTTGCGTACTAACTTCTCACATACTGGTGCTGCATTTCCTTTGGACTGTTACTTCAATGTGCATCAACTCTCGACTATGAATTCAATGTGGCTCAACTCTGACGTTATAACCAAAGATGTTTTTCCTCAAAAGCACTCCATTATTTCCAGCCTTCCTTCTGCCCAGAGACTCCCGGGCAGCGATGGAGCTGGGTAAGCCCTGGGGATATGGTGCCATGCCCACTGGCAGGGGCAGCCCCAGAGGGGAAGCAGGACTGGACCTGTGGACAGGGCTGTCCGTTCCCCCAGAGGCCCTTCGGCCAGCCCCTCGGTGCCCGACCGGGGGAGGGGTCCCCTGTCCTGCCTGGGTGTGCCAAGACTGGGAAGGCTGAATCCTGTGGGAATCCCCAGGTGGTCGTCCGTGACTATCAAATGAAAGGTAAGGTGGGAGAGAGCATTCACCGTCATCTTTCTTTCCGAAGAAGCCCCAGACCTTCTCAGCCCGCTTCTCCGGGGTGTTCTCATCATCTGGAAGGTGCTTCACATCCTCAGGGCTGATCATTTTGAAAATCGCCTGCATCACATCAAGAAGAATGACTCATCAGAAGGAGCGGTCGGGGCTGGCGGCCATGGGGGGGGGGGAGCACGTGTTGCTGACCAGGCATCCTCTACAAGCAGAGGTCAACACGCAGATTCCCAGGCCCCGGCCTGCTCTTCTGACTCTAAGCTCCTGGGAGGCATCTGTACTTCTGAGACCTTCCAACAGGACAGGGAACATGGGGGTGGGGGGAGAAGGCTTTCGCTTCTTATCTGTCCCTTTCTGTGCTTTTCAAATTTCCTGACCGTGTAGACATTTCAAAAATAAAAATAAGAAATAAAACGTAGCCCGAGGCCCCAGTTTGGGATCTGCTACCTTGAACCCTGTTGCCTGGAAAGTTTAGAATATCTAAAGGCTTCTTCCAGGTCTCTGTGGTGCCTGGTTGCCCAGTGGGTTGGCTTCTGGTAACGAGGACTAACATTTGTTGAGCGTGTAACATGGGCCACTCTTCTGACATTTCTCCATGTAACCTGCACAACCCTATGAGGTGGACTGAAGCGACCCCATTTTACAGATGAAGAAACTGAGGCAACTAACTTGCTGGAAGCCACCCCGCCAGAAGCAGGTGAGCAGAGGCTAGCCCAGGCACTTTGATTTTAGTTGGTATTACACCACTCCCAACTTATTCTTATGCCCTGGAGAGCATTTCAGCGGCTGGGGACGGGAAGGAGGAGGCGTCAACAAGAATGTTCCCAAGATCTCCCCGAGGCTCAGGGAGCCCCTCATTTACCCTCCTGCTCAGTGTCAGAGCCAGCGAAAGGTTCAGCTTTGGGCTCAAGGGTCCTCTCACCTCCCTCTGCTCACACTAATAAAGGGACCTGATGTGCAGACGTTTGATGTGGGCAGACCAGGGCGTGCCTCTGGGCCTTTGATCAGGGACAGGGACAGGCGGTCTCGGTGTGCCCATCCAGCTCCAGGTTAAAAGGGTTCCACCAGCTCAGTAATTCCGGGGAGAGCCAGGCCCAGAGAGGACAGTCAAGGCCGTGGTCCTCGAGCCTGCCCCAGCCTGTGCCCTTGCCTCGGGGCAGGCTCAGGGGGCAAGCTCAGGGGGCAAGCTCAGGGGGCAGGCTCAGGGGGCAAGCTCAGGGGGCAGGCTCAGGGGGCAAGCTCAGGGGGCAGGCTCAGGGGGCAGGCTCAGGGGGCAGGCTCAGGGGGCAAGCTCAGGGGGCAGGCTCAGGGGGCAAGCTCAGGGGGCAGGCTCAGGGGGCAGGCTCAGGGGGCAGGCTCAGGGGGCAAGCTCAGGGGGCAGGCTCAGGGGGCAGGCAGTGTGTCGGCTGGGAGTCGGGCGGGGCCCTTGGAGACACCTGGGAGCACAGCCAGGCAGGGGCAGGGACCTCTGTGAGAGAAGCGTGCAGGGAAGGTGAAAACTTTGAGAAGTGCCCTCTCAGCCCCGCCACGCTATAACAGGGGAAGCAAGGAAATCCCACCCAGCAGCTCAGGGCAGCAGCTGTGGCGGGCAGGTGGCACCGTTAACTTCTCTCTCTTTCCCAAGCTGTGGGAGCTCGTGCAGGCTTGATGGCTGAACGCCGGGAGTCACAGGCTGCCTGCCCTACCCTGCTTCTAACACCAAGGGCAGACTACCAAGGCCTCAGTGAGAGAACCAAGAAAGAGCCATCGGATGCTCACCCTGGGCCCTGGGAGGTTATATACAGCTTCTTTCCAGGCCATGCAGCTAATTGGTGGCATAGCTGAGACTCGAACCCCTAACTCCTGACTCCAAGGCCAGTGACCTTGTGAAACGGTGAACAGCGGAGCCTCAGTACTACCCTGCACAGCCTCGGCCACGGATGGCCTCCCCCCTCCCTCACCCTCCTCTCCCCCCCATCTTGTCTCTTTCCCTCTCTTTTTCCCCCCTCCTCCACTTCCTCCTTTTCCCACGGAGCACCCACTTGGAGGCCTCTGCTGGGCCTGCCATCCTTCAGGTGGTTCTGAGGATGTGGTCCCTACCCCAGGCCACCTGCCAATCCAGGGAAGGTTGGTCCGAGGGTCCTGGGAGGTTCCCACACACGCCCGCCCTTACCAGGAAGCCCAGCCAGAGTCCACTAACCCCCAGCTGCGTGATTGCTTATTTTACTGTATTTATGGTGTCTCCTGACAAGGCGGGAGGGTGGGTGCAGGATTACACATGCACCACAATTATAGAAAAATATGAAAAATAGTCTCAGGAATAGAATTAGGAAAATAAAGCAAGTGGCATGAGGTAGGGGAATAAAAAAAATCAGGTAAAAAGATACTAAAGGAAGATCAATATAAATAATATAAAAGGGAAAACAGAAACATTCTAATTGTCCACAGTATAGAAATGGTTAAATAGTTTTACGACATGTCTACAGATGGGATTCTAAGCAGCTATTAAAAATGATTCTGAAGAATACACACTGACCTGGAAAACATTCAAAATAAAACAGCAGCGGGAAAAGGAGTGATAAAGATCACCAAGGAATAGTTCACATGGTTCTAAAATCATTTAAAATATATAGCTATAAAAACTGGAAATGTACATGCCAATAGGTTGACAGCTTTCTCTGGATGCTGAAATTAAAGCTAATTTTAATTTTCTTTTGTGTAGGCTTTTAAATTTCATTAATTACTTTTGTATAAAATAAAACTATTTTCAATACAACTAAAACGCGGCAAACAAACTATCTGATCCCGGGCCAGTGCGGGTGGGGGCAGGGCGGGTGGGGGCGGTGTGCTGAGGGGCGTGGCTGCTGGGAGTCCGGGGACCCTGTGGTCCAGCCCCAGGCACCACAGACAGAAAGCTGAGGCTCCTGGCTTCCCGCGGGAAGTGCTGTGAAGATCATTAGAACTAGAACCAGATTTCACCCCGCCCCCCCCATGCTGCCTTTTTCTATTGTGTATTTGAAACAAGTTGTGGAGTCTGAATATGTATGGTTGAAGACTTTGAAGGACATTTTAAAGAAGGAAGGAAGGAAGAAGGAAGGAAGGAAGGAAGGAAGGAAGGAAGGGAGGGAGGGAGGGAGGGAGGAATGGAGCGAAGGAGGGAAGGAAGGAAGGAAGAAGAGGAGAGGAGAGGAGAAGAGAGGGAGGGAGGAAGGAAGGAAAGAAGGGAAGGAAGGAAGAGGAAGGGAGGGTTGGGAGGGAGGGAGGAAGGAAGAAAGGAAGAGGAAGGGAGGGAAGGAGGATGGGAGGAAGGAAAGAAAGAAGGAAGGAAGGGGAGGGAGGGAGGGAGGAAGTGGAGGAAGAGAGGAAGGGAGGGAGGAAGGAAAGAAGGAAGAAAAGAAAAAAGGAAGGAAGGAAGGAAGGAGGAAAGAAGGAAGCATGGAAACAAACAAAAATAGTAAATAATAAGAAATACCCAGATTCATCTTGTAGGAAGAAAATGAGGCTGTGGGGAGCGCCCCGCCTGCTATCAGTATCAGTACAGTAGAGACCCCTCACCATGCTCTCCAAACCACAGAGTCACAGAGCCAGGACCCCACTCCGTGCTCCAGCCCCGCCCCCAGCTGCGCCCCCGCACAAGCAGCAGCTGCTGCAGGGAGGGCCCCTGCCCCGGGCTGACCCCTGGTCTTGCATGGGAAGGAGAGAGGACCGTTGAGACTGACCATGACAATCTCAAGCACTTCGTTCTTGCTGATGGCCCCGTTGCCATCCACGTCGTAGAGGGAGAAGGCCCACTCCAGCTTCTGGCTGGGCTTGCCCGCGGTGGTCATGTGCAGGGCGATGACGTACTCCTTGAAGTCCAGGGTGCCATCGTTGTTGGCATCGAAGCTGCGGAAGACGTGCTCGGCGTAGGCCTTGGGGTCGGCGTCCGGGAAGAACTTGGCGTAGATGCTCTGGAACTGCTGGCGGGTGATCCGGCCGCTGGGGCACTCCTTGAGGAAGGACTGGTACCAGGCGCACAGCTCCTCCTCCGTGAACTTGGTGTTCAGCTGCAGCTCCTCCAGGATGTCCTTGGACAGGGCCCCGCTTCTGCTGTTCCCCATGGCCGATGGCGTACGCCCGGCAGGGCAGTCGCCGCTGGGTGGGTGGGTGGCTGGGCGCGATGTGGTCTCGCTGGTGCCCCTGGAGACCGACCGGGCCGGACGGCAGAGGTGCTGCTGGCTTAGGAGGATTTGCGGCAGGTTCACCCTGGTTCTTGCAGGGAGGAGGGGTTGGGAGCTTGGTGGGGGGCAGGCAAGCTCCCAGAACCCCCCCTGAGATTAAAATAAAAAGCTGACAGCAGGTGGTCAATCCAGTTTGGCCTTCTGGGAGGACAGGCCAGGAGGTCAGGAACTTCAGAGGCCAGCCTTTGGGCCCAAGGCCGTCCCCACTGCCCCCCCTCGCCCCCCCCCCCCCGTTTGTTTCTCGCCGTCCCCAACTCCAGCTAAGAGCAAAATGGCCCATCCTCCGCCCTGACTCTGAGGGTCTCACCTCTCACTGAGCCCTGCAAGCAGGAATCAGGAGCCAGGATCTGGAGACCACCTGGGTCCAAATCCCAGCTCTGCAATTCACCAGCGGTCCGGTCCAACCCCAGGCTGGTTTATTTGTTTTTTTTTTAACCTTTCTCTGCTTAGAATGCCCTTGCCCTAATCCTTCACCTTCGTGGCTTTCCTTAAATGTTACCTTCCCAGCAACACCTATTCTGTCCACTCTGTTTACAATTGCCCCCAACCCTCAGCACCCCTAGTCCATCCATCCTGCTTTGCTGTGCTCCTTTCCGGTACACCGTGGTGGGATTCAAATAATTTAACAACTGGCTCTTTGCCCTAATGACCCTTTTAAGTTTAAAAAAATGATATACTGGAAGGTAGTTTATTATTTCATGCACTTAATACTTAAATAAGAACAATAAAAGAGGTATACAAAACCAGACTGTTATAAGAAAGAGTTTTAAAATATTAATGAAAAAAACATTAAATAATACCTGACAAAAAACCCATAAAACTGTTAAAGATATTTCGATATTCCTTCTTGAAAGGCATCCTCACTTGAAAATTTTTTTCACCTATGGACAGAATGAACATTCCTATGGGCGCTTAGAATACACTGTTGTGCAGATGAATGTTCAAAAAGAGTAAGGAATGTAAATATGTGACTTCCACATTGGGTGGCTGCCCAGGTGCCCACCTTAGAGAGAATCCTGATGACAAGTGCCATCTCAACAACTGGTTCTCCGAACTCAACAAAAAATTAGGTACCGGTTCTGCCGAACTGGTGCGAACCGGCTGAATCCCACACCTGCTGACTTAGTCTTTATATTTTCCCTGTGCTGCCCATACCTTCCCCGCTCTCCAGAATGGAAGGTCGATCAGAGCAAGGATACCTATCTCTTGGTTCCAGCTGTGACTCCACTGCTGGGGTGGTACCTGGCAGGTGTGGGCTGTCAGTGATTATGTTTTTGTGATGCTGAAATGAGTTAATATGTGCAACACATGTAGAATAGAGCCCGGCACCTACTAAGTGCTAAGTACATGTTCATTTTTGTTACTATTCATCTATAATAGGAATCAAAAACTGAACTGCCCACAGGAGCCGGCAAGTGGCGGGAGGGCGTGGAACGGCTGAATCAGGGAGGCAACAGGGAGCGCTGAGGCCTGTGTCCCACATGGGAGGGGCTGCTTCATTTGAATGTGGTCATATAGGACTTGTGGCCTAGTGTTACTAGATTTTTCAATTATCGGAGAGAAATCTAGAGGTCAGATTTTTAGATGCAATTTTCAAACTTTTAAACTTGGAGAGTTAATTAAAAAAAAAACAAAACGTCAAAGCCCGGTGTGGGTCAAATACAGCATATCCGTGGTTTACTTTCAGCTTGTAGGTTGTCAGTTTGCAAGCCAGCCCGATGCCTAGCGCTAGCAGAGCCCAGGCCACGCTTGTCGGGTGACTGAATGGATAGAGGGGGATAGTGAGCTCCACAAGGGAAGCCTTCCCATCCCTGCAGTCAGCTCGGCTGTGGGTACGGGACACGAAGAAGAACCCTAGTGAGTATGTTTTATACCTGGATTTTTATCACCCAAAAGGAAGGTTGGCAGTGCCTTGGCTTGGCTGAACATAATGTTGGAGGGGTGTGTGCCTGGAACCCCAAAATTGCCAGGTTGGACGGGAGAGATGTCTTCTCTTTGAACAGGGGTCATAACTACAAAAAATAAATGCTACAATTTCCAGGCAGGTGTGTTAGAGTTCGTACCGGTCCTATCAGGTGAATGGCAGAGGCCGTCAGCTTCCTGTGGCTAGGACAAAGCCACCTTCTAGGCCTCCCCTGATGTTGCGTAAGAAGGACTGGGAATTCAGACGTGGACTGTGCTGACCCCTCCCTTCTGCCCACCCCACCCTCGGTGGTTCCAGAGCATTCCTCAGGAGGCCTGAATGTCCGAGTTACAGTGTGTGTGTTCGCTATTCTCCCCCCCCGTGTCCCCCCCACCCCCAGTTTGTGAGAGTGTGTTCTTTATCAGATGCCCTTTTGCTCTGGCTAGATGTCTTCACCGTGCAGTAAGGCATTGGTTCTCAGGTGCAGCTAGAGACCGGACAGTCCCTAAACTCGAAAACCAACAGAACCCAGAACATGAGAGTGAGGCCAGAGGTGTGACCTCTTTACCTCTGACCCAGGTGTGAGGGGTGACTTGGAAGGGCCTCCGGGTTCCAGGCCTGTCCACACCCAGATAGCAGATGAGGCCAGGCCGGTGTTCCAGGGCAGAAGCCGAGGTCAGAAACACACAGCGCCCGTCCGTGTCACACGGCTGCTGAGTGGCGAAGCGGCGGGCCAGGGGGACAGCCCAGGTCAGCCAGGCCTCCCAGGTCAGGGCCCTTTCGGCTCCATTACAATTGCCTCTTTTGTCAAAGAGGCCTGAGCCCCTGCGGCAGGGAAGCTGCCTTCCTGCAGGTGAGCAGCTGGTGTTGCCATGACGACAAGATGTGGGTGAGGAAACAGGGCCCTCCTGGGCTATGGCAGCTGAAAGGCGGCTGGAACTCCCCAACCTCTTCTGCCCTTCCCAAGGGCAAGGAGGAAGTTGTCGAGCCCTGTCCGAAGCAGCCTCGTACTGGTACTGTCCACATTCTTCAGGTTGCTGTACTCGGGAGGGGCCCCGGCTGCAGGACCGACCACAGGCAGCTGGGGTGATGCTGCTGGGAGAGGGGTCATGACCTGGAGGTTTGTTTGAAAACCTGCATAAACATCTTCTATCAGAGGGAGAGTTTATGCTCCTTAGCCAAACAAGTTGTTGGAGATGATGTATCGTGAATGGATTTGTTAAGTCTGAGCCGGGGTCGTAAACTGTCCCCAAAGCCCGAGGCCCGCTGGGGAGAAGGCCTCGTCTCCAGTCTGTCTCGGTCAGTGTCCCCCTCCCGGTCTGGCCTGGACTGAAGGAAGCAGGCTCTTCCCAGAGGCTACCCTGTCGCACCCCAAGCCAGGAGCTGTGGCTCAGCTGTCAGCCAGGGCCCAGCCCCCCAGCCTTGACCCCCAGCCCCCTATGTTCCCAGGCTGTGAGCTGGACGGGATGCCTTGTTCCTCCCTGGCCCAGCCAGAGCCTGCTCACAGTTTGCACTGAGGGGACGGGAGAGGGTGGTCGGAGGCTCAGGATGGGGAGCGACCTTCTTCCCACGGCCGCTCCATTGCGCATGTGGTGGCTCAGACTGGAACCCTGGGCGTAACCCCGCTCAGGACCTCTCATTCTGTCGCACCCCACTCCAGTCACCTGATCTGTCTGTCGGCAGAGTCCACCGGAACTGGCCACCCTCTCCCGCTCCTCCGTGAACACCATCTGCGGACTCCATCGCTCCTGCGCTGCGGCTACTGCAGCTGCTTCTGCCGTTACCCCTCCCAGCGGTGCAGGGGCGGTGAAATCAGACCATGTGTTCCTTGGCTGCGACCCCGGAGTAAAGGTCACAGCCCTGCAGAAGCTCCCCCCTCCCCCACGCCTCTGCTCCAGCCAGCCCTCCGCCCCCTCCCGCCACACACACACCCCTCGCCTTGAACCAGGCAGCCTCCTCTGCCTGGGACATCCTTCCCTTGGCTCCTGCTAGGCCTGCTCCACAATCTTCTGTCTAATGAAATGCCATGTTCTCAGTGAGGCTCTCCCCTGGTAACCGCCCATACCTTCGCTCTGTCCTGTTTCTCTTTCTCCGTAACACGGAGTACCCTCTATACCCATACTGCGTCATGTCGTCTTAGCGATGGTATTCACCGTCTCTCCTTGCTAGAAAGTAAGCGCACGAGGGCAGGGCTTTCCCTGTGTTGTCCACCATGTTCCCAGGACCTAGAACCGGGTCTGGCTTTTAGTAGGTGCTCAATAATCATGGCAGGAAGGAAGGAAGGGATGCATGAATGGATGGATGAGAAAAGAAACAATAGCCAAGAACCCCTTCTGTCCATAGGATCAAAAGTCAGCAGGGGAGGGCCCTGGGGCTGGGGTCAGGTGTGTGGGTCTGTCTGGTAGCATGACAACCACCTGGGAAGTCAATGCCCCAGCTGCCTTGTGTCCCTCTGCTAAGTCCCCAGGAGTAAAACCCTCACCAGTCCTGGGAGCCTGGAGGAATGTGGAGGCCATTTGTCCAAAGGAGAATGTGGCAGCCTTCCAGGAAGGAGGGTCACCCAGCAAGACCCAGCGTCTCGGGACAGTTTATTTCACACGGGGTGAATCTAAGCATCTCAAGTGTACAGACAGAGCCAAAGGGGGAAGAAAAAAAAATGGGAGAGCATTTAACTTCCTGAAAACTCTTTATAATAATGCAGAACAATTATATATAGTAAGTGCCTTCAAAATTTAACCCCCTTAAACATTTAATTCTTTAGCATTAATACACACAGATGCTATTACAGGAGGTGGGGCGGGTGTGGGCACGGCAGATTAACAGCCTCTGTAGGGATCAGAGTTTCAACAGCGTTATTTATAAATTATATAACATCAATTTTATTTGCCGGCCTTGGCAGCCAGAGGGTGGAAAGGTATACAATTTGGAGGAAACACATTCATACGGGGGATGCTGGCAGGAGACACAGCTTTGTAACGTTAAAAATGTATAAAGTATTTAGCAAAAGTTACAGAAAACAGACCAAACAAGCTAGTTTATTTTGTTAGAAAATTCCACTTGCCTGGGGTTTGATGTGCTCGTGTCTGTGCAAGAACTGCTGTGCTCCCCCAGCCCCATTATCTCCTTCCTAAGAGAAGGCAGAGATGCAGATTTGGGGCCGTCACCAAGGGTGCCTGGTGTCCCTTTGAATGTCTGTCCCTGGGTCCACATGGTTTGCCTGGAGGCCACGGCTCCTGAGAGCCGGCCTGCTGTATATGATGCTGATGCTGATGCCGCAGGGGAGATCTCAATTGACCAACGAGTCCGTGGTGGTCCCAGGAGGGGTGTGACAACTCAGGTTACAGGGGACAGCGGAGTGGGTTGAGTCCAGTGCTCTGTCCCAGTGCCCTACTGTCCTGTCCCCATTAGGGAGCCCACGTGCTGTCCCCTCTGCATTTGTTCCACCATTGCAATCCCATGAGGAATTCCTGACACACGAAGGGTCGGTGTCCCCTGAGCGCACGCAGAGAGGGAAGGCAGTCACAGCCCCTCCCCTTCAGGGACACCTCTGAACCAAGGCTCTGGGAAGAGCCTGGGCGTAGGGAGAATAGAGCACTGCTTTTTTTTTTTTTTTTTTTGTCACATCTTACTGTCACCCACACCTGCTGCCACAGGAGTTGGGTCCTGCGTTACCATCAGGAAAGGCCTGACAGGAATGATACTCTGGGGGTGGGGGGAGGGGTGACGGGAGTCCTCCTTGGCCGAGTCAGCCCAGTGTCCCCCAGCAGCGTAGCTCCTTGGCCCCCACCATGGGAGCCACGGGCCCGGGCTCCCCGGCCTTGTCCTGGACCAGGTCTGTTATCAGTTTGCTTGGGGAGGGCTCCCCTGTCTGTCACTGAGCAGGGCATGATCAAGACATGGCTTGGATCAAGACCTCACCTTGAGGGGCTTAAAGAGGAACTACCTCATTCTCAAAAGCTCACACAGAACTCTAATTCTAGCTTCGTTTGTGTCTTAGTGGAGAATGCCAGGGCATCCCCCTCCCGAGGACTCCAGGTGACACCGCGCACTCCTGTGCCGACGGGACCCAGCTTCGGTGTGACCGTGTGCATAGGATACAAAGTAGGAACTGAGAGGGGGTAGACAGAAGGCAGTGACTGCGGAGGAACAAACACTAGCAGCGAGCAGGAGAAGCAGAGGTCCTACGTCTGCTCACCTTCCTCCCCCCCCCACCCCAGGTGCTCAACCAGTGCCAGGGAGGGTCCCCAGGAGAGGGGCCTGCTGGCTGGGAGGCGAGCTTCAGGGCACAGCAGAAGTGAAAGCACGCCCCTCCCCGCACCCCCTGGCAACTCTCTGTATCGTCTGCTCCTAACACGAACCCAAAAGGCTTGTGTTGGCCCCAAGAACCGCCTGCGGGCACAGCTGGCATTTGGAGAAGAGCTCTCGGAAGCTAGCTGTAGGAAGCAGCAAACTGGAAGTAGCCGTGCAAACAAGCTGCAGGCCCCAGAGCAGGAACTTCTGGGGCGAACAACACATTTTAAAAGCAAGGAAGCCATGGGCACACCCATGCCATGGAACGCTACTTGGTGGTGCAAGGGAAGAAGTTAACGGGCACACAATGGCGTGGGCGACTCAAAAACACGAAGCTGAGAGAAAGAAGCCAGACTCAAGGGCTCCACGGCGTGACTCCATTTATACAACATTTGAGAAAAGGCAAAAAAAACCCAAACAAACAATCCCACAAAAACTATAAGGTTAGAAAAATCAAATTGGTTGTTGCCAAGGGCTGGGGATAGGAGGGATCTGGGGGACTTTTTGGAGTGATGGAAATGTTGTGTTGATCTGGTGGGGGTGACAAGGAGAAGCTTGTCAAATTTCACAGAGCCATCTACTTCAAAAGGGCGAGTTTTACCACAGGTCAATAAACCCCAATACTGAATGTGAAACACGTCACTGAGCCTGTAAAAAGGAAAGGCGGGGCGTCCTGCAGGAGCAGGAGGGTTATGGGAGGAAGATGGCGTGCAGGTAAAGCAAGCCTGCTGCCGGCCGGCACCCCGCTTAGCATCTGCAGAGCGGTCCCCTACCTACATAGGCATGGGCGGGTCCGCGGGATTCTGTGTAAACGCTCTGGGTCAAGGCTGCTCACAGCTGGAAGGAAATATCACTTAGACAAGCCAAGGTCTTTGACATGCTTTGAATTTTATGGCTTGTGTTTCAAGAAGGGGCTCGGTTTCCGCCAAGATCTGGATGCACCCGTCCACGAATCCAGCGATTGGCTGCTTTTCACGAAGGGAACGGTAACAAAGCCCAGTCCGTGCATTCTACTGTTGATCAGCCCCGGGGAGCAGAGACGTGCTGCGGACTGCAAAGCCCTCCCACCGCCAGGCTCTGGGTTGGGGAGGAAAGGGAGCGCAGGGTGGTCCCACAGGTAGAACCGCAGAGGCCACCTCTGTGGATTAGGTGACCAGTGCTTTGCAATACTGATCGCAAACACTAGAAAACAATGATGGAGAGAAACAAGCGGCTTTTTCTAAAGAGCCTGAACAGCATCTGTCATATCATATATATATATATATTATATATATATGTATATATATAATATATATATATATATATATATGCGCAGAGAGATAGGAGAGAGATGAGAAGTATCAACTTGTAGTTGCATCACTTTAGTTGTTCACTGACTGCTTCTTATATGTGCCTTGACGGGGAGCTCAAGCCAAGCCAGTGACCCCTTGCTCAAGCCAGCAACCTTGGGTTCAAGCCAGCGACCCTGGAATCATGTTGATGATCCCTGCTCAAGCCGACACCCCATGCTCAAGCCAGATGAGCCCACACTCAAGGTGGGGACCTTGGGGTTTTGAACCTGGGACCTTAACCTCCCAGGTTGATGATCTATCCACTGCGCCACCACCGGTCAAGTGACGTATAGGTATATATTTTAAACCAGGTTTTTACAGACAAAAGTAAGTGGGTAGGTAGAAGGGGCTCCCTTGTTCTCAGAAATGGAACAACAGATGTGCCCAAGAATAACACACACTCTCTTATTCTGAATCGCCCTAATAAACTAAACACCAAAACATAAACAAAAATAGAACAACAACAACCTGGAGAGAGCGTCTGCTACCCCAAAGTGCACTTTCAGAGACTCTAGACTTCATCCTGATTCTGACTTTCCCTGGAGGCCGTGCTGTTACAATGCCGGGGGGCTGGGACCCCCGACTTCAGCCCTGCTCCTAGTTCAGCGTGTTTATTTCCGGGTGCTCACTGCCCATGCTCGGGCTTCATCCCCTTGGCGAAGTGAGTTTGTAGTGAAGTTATAAAGAAAAGAAGTCTCAGAAATGCAAGTTGGACATGGACTGCGAGGGTCCCATGACCAGGTGACTGGGGTCTAGAGACTAGGGTTCCGATGACTGAACCCTTACCGCTGTCTACTCAGCACCCAGTGGGTAAATGCCACGTGGCGGCAGTTGGTACTGTAATTACAGGCCGCCGGTGGGTTCAATGCGGAAGGTTCAGTGCTCTCATTCTCTAGAGAGGTCACACTACTGCCCTGCCTGCACGGAGACTCGAGGAGGTCGGGGACCACGCCCATCTTGTAGGCACCTCGCACGGTGCCTGGCTGGTCCCCGTGTCTGCTAAACGGAGAAACGGATGACTGAATGCAGACCTATCAGCACGATAGACAGTATCTCTGAACACCCACGTTCTGCCGAGAGGACCTGCATGTAGGTGAATGCCGAGGCTGCCGACCTGCAGAAACCCCGGGAGGAAAGAGAAGTCTACAGCGTAACGGGTCACGGGCTTCCCTGATAACAGGCTCAGATCCTGTCCTCGGGTCTTAGCACATTGCTCGGTTTTAGCTAAATGCTTGATGTGAAGGGTGGTGAGGATGGGGGGTGGGGTGGGGGGAGAGAACGACTTCAGAAAACAGACTATCCCGCAAAGGGCCAACTCAGGCTGCCCCGGAAGAGGTGAGAGAGCTCCCTCTGTCCCAGGGAGGGACAGAAGACTCCGGTGAGAAGGGTCCTCAGATGAAAACAAGAAGGCAAAATCCATTGAGCATAGCCACTCAAAATATCTATGTCTATAACAAGGCTATCGGCTTTGAATATCTGAAAATCAACCACAAATTAGTTGACCAAGCCACAAAGTCATGACTACTAGCACCTGTTTTTAATAAAGAAACTAAGAAATAATACCCTGAAGCTGGTGGCTGGTGTCGTGGACTGAGCCCAGGGCCAGAAGGTGTGGTTCTTCATGCAGGTGGACAGAAGGCCTTCATATTGACCTTTCTGATGGGGATGCTTCGATAAGAGAAGTGAGAAACTTTGCTTTGCTTTAGTAGAGGTGGTATCTTTCTACCATGAACTATGAGAGAGCGATTCTGACTCAATGAAGAAGGCAACAAAAGATTCAAGGTGAGGAATTATCAGACACCAGCATGTAAGACTGAAAGACCAGTGGGTGGTGCTCTTAGAATTCTGCGCTCTTGGGAAACACACCAGTCCTGTAAATCAAAAGCCATCAATGGGGAAGATTGAGAAAGATGGGTTGGTTCTCAGGGTGTGGGTTTCGGGCTGGAATCTGCCCCTTGCTAACTGCATGACTTCCTTTGGGTCCCTTTTCTTCTTCTGGTCCTTTTGAACTGATTCTCAAGACTTAACATGATGGATGTCCCGGCTGGATAACTCAGTGGGTTATAGCGTCATCTGGAAGCGTAGAAGTTGCCGGTTCGATCCCCAGTCAGGGCACATACATATACACAGACAGATCTAGGTTCCTCTCTCTCTCTCTCTCTCTCTCTCCCCCCTTTCATCTCTCTCTAAAATGATAATAACAGTAGTAAAAGAAAACATGATGGACATGTTGTTCTGTGGTTAGGAAAAGGAGAAAGTGATGGCCAGGGGCCTGACTATAAGCCTGAAAGCTTCCTAAGTCACACTCAGACCAGATGTTTCCAGAAACTGGGAGATGAGGAGAGGGTCGTGGCGCGGGGTTTCAGGTCGTGCAGAAGGTGCTGAGAGGCCAAGGTGGCAGGACACTGCCAGTAGGCGACAACCCAGTGTGGCCACCTTAGTCTTCAATGCCTGTACAGTGACCACCAGTGACATAGAGCCATACAAGGGATAGTGATTCCAATCCCGCCATGCACAAAGCAGGTGGAGCCATCTGGGGTGGTGGTGACAGAGACTTCCCCAACCCCTCTCCCACATGGGACTGAACCACTGCCCCCCCTTTAAGAGTATGGAGAGGGGTTGGGGGGGAGGAAAGAGCATCTGAAGGTTGGGTGGATTGGGGTGTTCAGAGAGGAGACTTCAGAGGATGCCTGATCTCCTATGACACACGGTTCAACACCGACAGGACTAACTTGCTGAATGAGGTAGTTCCATTCTGACCTCTCCGGGCAGGGTCAGTCTGGGAAGGCAGGAGCCAGGCCTGCTTCCCAAGACTCTTGATCAGGAAAGGTGACAGAGAAGAGCCAGGATGCTATGGGAGGGCTGCAAAGGGTTGGTTCTGATGCGGGCTGTCCCGCTGCACGGTGCCTCCCATCCACGACTGTGGTCCTGACACTCGGCTTGGAGACAGAGATTTCCCTCCCCCCACCCTGCAAAGCCCTGGAGACAAGAGGGCCAGCTGGAGGAAGGACCTTGGGACTTCCAGGGGCACAAGCATGTGACACAGGTGGCGCTGGGCAGGGAGATGACTCCTACAGTGCACGGCAGGGACCACAAAGTTCCAGCCGCAGTTTGTTCTCGAAGCGGCAAGCACAGCATGGGAGGTGGGGTCTGCAGCCTCAGAGACAAGAGTGGGGCTGTGGATCCTTCCTTCTGGCCTGGGAACGTTAGGGACCCCCAGGGGGGCCATCCAGGCCGCCCTTGTGGAGTCACCAGCTGCAGGCCACACCCTTGCCTCTCCCCAGTGGACCAGGAGAGTGGGGAGGGCAGCTCCCCTGGGCAGCAGGCCCCATGGCGGGAACCACCACCTTCTCTCCACGGGACGCCCAGCCCCTCTCCTGGGCAGGACCCCGGGGCGGCCTGTGCCCTTCTAGATCTCCATGTCCACAGGGCGGATGTTCCCCGTCTTGTGCTCTCGGACCCACAGCTCCCTGTCTTTGGCTGGGTCCACTTTTCGAAGCAATTGGTCCACAGGCTCAACTGTCTGCAAGGGATGGAGAAGAGAGGTCACTGTCAGAGATGGCAGCAGAGCCTCTGAGCCACGCTGCTCACATCTCTGTGCCTGTCGGGGCAGCCTCTCAGAGGGGACAGACAGACATGCAGACAGACAGACAGACATACAGAGGGCTGTGGGTCCCTGGGAGGCCCGCACGACAGACAACGTGCAGAGGGCTGTGGGTCCCAGGGGAGTTCCACACGACAGACAGACAGGCATACGGACGTGCTGAGGGCTGTGGGAGTGGGGGCAGAAGGACCGTGCCTCCCCACCCAGTTTCTCACTCGTGCGCTTCACCCTCTAGACCTCAGGGCTGGGCGAAAGGGCAGAGTGGCCTCCATGGACCCAGGTCTGTGAAGAGCCCCACCATTTGTTCCCCTGGTCCCCACCGCAGGACAAGACAAATGAAATTCTAGCTTGAGATATCCTGAATCCTTCTAGATTGTTCTTCAGTAAGGAACGCCCCAGAGCAGGCCAGACGTCTCCAGAGACTTGAACCATTGTGAGCTTCCTCCTCCCTGGGGCTCACGGGCATCGTGTCTATTTCCTGTGCTTGGGATGAGTTCACAAGCAACCCACAAGTCCACCCCCAGTGGCCCACTGTCCACTTTCAGGGCAGATTCATTCGTAGGGACCACTTAACCAGCCCCAGAACAGTGGCAGGCGCGCCCCCTGGCCCAGAGCCCCGGGCACTCACGCTTTGGTTGAACATGTCGGTCTCGTGACGCAGCTGGGTGTACTGGCACAGGTGCTGCCGGATCATCTCCACCCTCTCCACCTCCAGCCGCTCCAGCTCCTGCACCGGGGGAGAGCCCAGGGGCCACTGAGCATGCCCCTCCACCCGGGACCTGCCCCCCACGCGGGCCCCAGACCGCTCTCTCACACGAGAGGAGTCACTGCCTGCTGAGACCCGATCCCCTCTGACCCTCGGGGCTGATGAAGAACTCGCCCCACATCTAGCGGGGAAAGTGACAATGGTAACGGCACCTGCTATTTCCCGAATCCTAGTACGGAACTGTCCTAATCATTTTAACAGGTTCTGCTCCAGGTTCTGCTCCTCTCCGCATTTTCCAGACAAGGGAATGAACAGCCAGAGAGGTAACACCCCCTGCCCAGAGTGACAGGGAATGATGGGAGGAGCGAGATTTGAACCAGGGTCTGGTGTGGTCTTAAATCATGACTCTGCACCAGTGCAGCCCAGTTCCAGGTCCCTGGCAGGGTGGAGACATGGGACACATGCAGGAGTGCCTGTATCTCCCTGGGCCTCTGTCCTCTGTCCACCCCTCGTGCTGAGGGACAGGCCAGAGACCAGGCCAGGGGAGGCTGGGGGGGGGTGGCGGGCTGGGAGTCAGGTGGCCACTGTCAAAGGGAAGAGTGGAAAGGGGGTGTCCTTTGGTTTCTAGGTGGTCCCACATCTTTGGCATTTAGGGGATCAGGATGTTATTCGGTGCACAACTAGGTCACTGCCCAGGTGATTACCCAGGGAGGAAATAAAGCAGGGGGCTTAATTAGGAGATTAACCGGGAGGAAAACCAGGTCACCGTCTTGTGCTGGATGACGTGGGTGGCTGCAGGCCATGGGAATGCTGTGATAAGCACCTGGCAGGGTCCTGCTTTCTCATCGGCCCGACAGCCCAAGTGCCCGCCACACTTCACTGCAACAAGTGTGACCAGGAGGAGGCGCTGCCCCATCCCAAGGAGAACTCATCAAGGCAAGAGAAGGCGCTGGGTCCTGTGCTAATGCCCCTCAATCCTGGGCACTCCCCACCCTCCTACAGAGTGCCCCACCCTCACCACTCATGTGCCTGCTGAGGCTCTTCTGCAGGATGGACCTGACTCTCCCGGGGTGAGAGCATCACACTTCCTCAACTCGGCTATTTGTCCTAAAGGGGCCTCTGTTGTCTCTCAGGGGAACCTGACCCTGTAGGGGATCGCCAAGGAGGATGTGGCAAGAGCCAACCCTCCCCCACGTTCACACAGCTGGGAGGGCCAGAGTTCGAACCAGCACCAGCTGGCCCGAGTCCAGCTCCCGAGCCCACCGTGAGCAGATAGAATGACCGCCTCCCCAGCAGTCACTTCCATGTTGTCACCCACACCCTTGCCAGCACCCACCCGGGGCTTCCCGGGTGCCAGTCCCCGGATGGAGATTCTGACACATCTCTGGGCACTCACCAATGTCGTGGTCACCATCTCTTCAAACCACTTGGACTGGGCCTGGTTGTAGAGGTCCACACAGCGCATGAGGTCGTCTCCTAGAGAAGGCCATCGCCACCATCACCCTCTGTCCTGTCCTTGTCATGGCGGCCCTCTCCCGCCCGCACCCACTGCCATGCCTTCTCCTCTCCTGGGGGTCATGGAGGCCATTGGGAAGTGGGGGTGGGGAAAGGAAAGCAGAACAAACAGAGGGGGTGACCCAGCACGGCAAGAGACCAGCTTCAATGTGCCCAACTGAACTCGACCCCAGAGAAAATATCTGGAATATAAAAACAGAACCCCTACAAATCAGAACATGTGAAATATTTAATATTAGGCACTGGCACGAGGAAAAGTAAGCGTCTGGTGGCCTAACTGCAGGGTAGGACAAGGCTAGGGTTACTATTGTTGGTATGAGAAATAATACAACAATTAAGTTGTAACACAAGAAATAACTTTGCTTCGTGTATTACAACTGTAAGCCTAGCTTTGCCCCACCCCATATTTAATGTTTTTATCCTTAAGTCAAAAGAATATTATTATGAAGTGATTAAAAAAATAACTTGAAAGGGGATGGTCTTTCTAAAAAAGATACAAAGAAACAAATTAAAAGATCAACAAGCTAAAAAAAATATTTGCAACTCAAATGACAAAAGGATAATTTTCCTACCCTATCCATGATCTCTTTCAATCAATCAATAAAGACGAGACCAGTCACTGGACTAGAAAAATGGGGAAGGGATGTGCATTATTCAGTTCGCAGAAGAAAGTCACAGGTGACTTGGGAGTCTATTTTTAAAAGGCTCGACTTTGCCCTGGCTGGTTGGCTCAGAGATAGAGCATTGGTCCGGCGTGTGGAGGTCCAGGTTAAATTCCCGGCCAGGGCACACAGGAGAAGCGCCCATCTGCTTCTCCACCCTTCCCCTCTCTTTCCTCTCTGTCTCTCTCTTCCCTCCGGCAGCCAAGGCTCCACTGGAGCAAAGTTGGCCCGGGCACTGAGGATGGCTCCATGGCCTCTGCCTCAGGCGCTAGAATGGCTCCAGTTGCAGCGGAGCAACACCCCAGATGGGCTGAGCATCGCCCCCTGGTGGGCATGCCAGGGGGATCCCGGTGGGGCGCATGCGGGAGTCTGTCTGACTGCCTGCCGTCCCCCTCCTTCTCACTTCAGAAAAAATACAAAAAGAAAAAAAAAAAAAGCCTCAACTTCACTCAAGAAGAAATGCAAATTAAATGAACAACAAGCTATCCTTTTCACCAGCGAGTATGAGGTGACCCTGTGTCACACAGAGCTGACAAGACTTCAGGGAACATTGGTGCTGTTGGTGGGCACGCCTCCTTGGGAAGCAGTTTGGAGACACCCGTCAAAGTGAATACAGCCCTTGGACCCAGAACTTTCACATCTGTTCTCGCTCTGTGTGGATTTAGACTCACACACAGACACATTTACAACAACACAGCATTTTACACAGCATTGTGGGCACTGCCAAGCATGCCAACACAATCGAAAGGCCCTACAGAAATCAGTGAGGGAAACGATGAAATGAAGTTGGGGACAACCCTACACTGGGATACCATTCAGCCACTACAATAGTCTGACGCCCACGAGTGGATGGGGAATTAAATATATAGGTAATGGAGTCACGCTGCCTCTAAGACATACTATTAATGAGGATGGAACTTTAGAACAGAGAATAAACATAAGACAACCTCATCTGTAGAAATTTAAATGTAAATATGAAAAACATTTTAAAAATGAAAATGCTAGCAAGTATTGACGGTGATTATATTGGGCAAATTAAGATTTTGTCTTTTCATGTGCTGCTTTTAAACTTTTTTCACCAAGCAAAGATATGGATTGGGTAATGTAATTTCATTTAATGATGTAATGAAATGAATTTAAATATGCCTCTCCTCATCCTGGGCTTCCCTCCCCACCCCCAGCAAGTACTATTACGCCTTGTCTTTCTGGACCCAGCCATTTATCACTGCGCATGATAAGATCCCTATCTCACGTGCTATGTGTCTATTATCTGTTACTGACATTTTTATACCATCTCATTTCAAAATATCCATATGGTGACTGCTTCCCTCTATTATGAACTGATTGCACCAGGTTCGCCAGAAGTTGAGGTGGAAGGGCCCGACTGACCATTGATCCACACCCCCTGATCCCACCGCGGGGAGGTTGATCCCGGAAAGCAATGTGCCCTGTCCTTGCGTGCAGGGAGACCTTTGACCTTTTTTAAAAATAGAAATATTTGAGAAGATTTTACTGGCTTTTCTGCCCCTTTTGTGGGCATCAGCTGATTTTTACCCCTCGGTGGAAGCAGAAACCAACTCACTGGAGGCACTTTTCAGGGAGACTCTGAAATGGGGATATTTTCTTAAAAACGTCAGCCGCTGACAGGGGGCGGGGCAGGAGCCCATCAGCAAAGGTGAACCTCTGGAGGGCCACTCCCTGAGTGGGTGGGGTTTGTACTTCTCCTAGGGGCTCCGCAGTGACAGGCCTGAATCGTGGGACAGGGGGCAGTAACCACTCCTGGTCAGAGAGCCAGGGTCTGGAGACAGATGTGCAAATGCCCCGCTCCCACCCCCAGCCTCAAGCTGCGGGGTGAAGGCACTGCCCCAAGCCAGGACCCTGCACTCACCAGCCTGTGTGGACTTCCTCCGGGCCTTCTTGATGTCCTCCTCCGTCTTGTTGCTCAGCTTGATCTCCAGCTGCTGGGTCTTCATCTCCAGGTCCCTCTGCCGCTCGGTGAGGGCTTTCCGCGCCTAGGGGCCAGGAGCGTGAGCCGGCTGTTCAGAGGGCTCAGAGCCCGCAGGGTCCTGTGGGCCCCGTGGCCTGGCCTCCCCTACCTGGGTGAGGGTCCTCTCCTCTCCATGTCTGTGGATGGTGGCCCTGCTGCTCTGCGAGGCCACCCACCAGACTGGCCTCTCGGCCGGGGGGCCAGTGTGCAGATGCCGCCCAGCACGCCCACCCTCCTCTCTTTCAGCTGTACCCTGACTTGGCCTGCAGCCAGCCCCTCAGCCCAGGGTTTCACGGGGCCGGGGCACCTGCAGGTGGTCCTGAAATCGCAGTCTGCAAGTGGAGACAGAGCACAGGGTCCTCTACGTTGGCTCCCAGAAGTGCTTAGCAGATGGCAGTGCCAGTCACCCCATTCTGGGACAGGACTGGCCTTCGGTGGCAGCAGCTGGCAGTGTAGGGTGCCTGCAGCCATGCGCTCCCCCTCCCCCTCCCCTGAGTCACTGTAGTGGTCCCCGCCATGGGGAACAGCTCTCTTCCCCCCTCAGTGCTGGCCATCAGCAGGGGGCACTCAGCTCAGACCTCCCAAACTTTTGGGAGGGGCGTGGTTGTGTCCGGAGAAGATCCCCCAAGTGGGGTGCAGACGAAGGGGTGCATGCAGACCAAAGCGCACCATCCGGGCCGTGTCCCAGTAAAGTACGGGTGCACCTCGTCTCAGGGGCTTGACGGGACCTACTATAGCTCCTCTCCTGCTCCCACTGGACCTCTGGGCAGTGACCGAGTGCCACCGGCAGGCACGTCCTATCTGACCTTCGGTGGGGGGGAGGTAGGTTCCCAGATGTAGGCTGGAATCCCCCCGCCCCCCTCTTCCAGGAGGCCTCCACCCCCTACGCGCCCCCGTGTCCTGGGTTCCTCACCTTCTCCACGGCAGCATAGCGGCTGGCGAGCTGCTTCCGGAGGTCAGCGATGTGGTGGTCACACTTCTTCATGTCCTTCTTGAAGTTCTCACGGAAGTTCATGAGGGGCTTCTCTACCTCACTGTGAAGCTGTTGAGAGTGAGGGGGACGGACTCAGGACCCTGGGGCATCAACTGCAAGGAAGTGAGGAGGGAGGGCACCCCGCACCCCCGCAGGGGAGGATGGGCTTTGGGCAGTGGCCTGGCCCCTCTGACAGAAAGGGTAACCAGCCTCATCTTCTGAAAGCCAGAGAAAGGTCTATGCTCTGAGAGGAGCGGGCGGGGCTTCTCAAGCATTTTCCTTCTCTTTTGTTCTTTCCCTCTCCTTTCTGAAGGAGAGTGTATAATACTTTCTTTGTTGGTGTGGCCATGAGATATATCAGATACACGTGGAGGTGAGCAGCCCAGGCCTGTGGAGCCAGCCCCCTGTGCCCTCCGGACTGGGCCTTCCGGGGCCCCGGGGCCTCCACCTGCCCCACAGGCGCCTTGGGAAAGTGCAGCTGAACCTCTCCACTTGTAAACTCCAGGGCCCCCCTCCGCCACACACTCCCCGCTCTCGGATTCTGTGATTTCTCCCTTCCTCCTCAGCAGGCTCTTGTTCCACGATCTTTTTCTCCGGAGACCTTGAGGACTGATACGGTCCTTGTTCTACACACCCGGCTACACGTGACCGTGGGTGCCAGGAGGGCAGGAGCCTCGCCGCCTGGGTCACGACTGTGTCCTGTGTCCGCACCTGGCTGGAGCTGGTGCGGCGCGAGCGCCCTTTCAGGACTTGGGGGAATGACAAAATCTTTAGTGCGCAACGCCCCGGAGGAGTGACAACAGCTTTGCTGTTGGCTGACGGAGGCTGACCAGGGAGTGGGCTACCCAAGCACCCGTCTCCTCCGGAAGCTGGCTGTAATGCACGCTTCCTTGTACAGGAAAACACCCCCACCTGGTGGCAGTTTGCACGATGCTGCAAACTTGAAAGCCATGGAGGAGGTGTTTCCCAGGAGGAGGGCTGCATATCTCCGCAGCCATGAAAGCCTGTTCCTCGTGGGGCTGGGGGGAGGTCTGCTGACCAGCGATGCTGGGGTCTCTTTCTGAGGACCCTGAAAGCGCCCAGGAGTGACCAGCAGGGGCTCTGCGATACTCAGGATTCCCGGGCCCCGGCCCCAGGCTCTGCCAACGTACAGAAGTGCTTTTCCCAAATCCCAAATGACATTCCGGAACGTGACGCCAGCCGCTGTCAGGGGTGGTTCAATCCCATGGGTTCTCCCTCTGTGTCACTGGTTTGCAACCTTTTTTGTTTTTTGTTTGTTTGTTTGTTTTTGCACTTGGGGACTGATGAAAATAGGAGAATTATTTCAGGGACCGCTAAGGCAGAAATCACCCTGAGCGTAAGGGAATTCGATTGAGATTACTGGGTCTATCATCTTCATACAACATCAGGGAGGTGAATTCTTGCAGACAGGTCCAAATTTCCAGCAGACCCACAGTTGAAAATCCTGCTCCGTATTTTAAATACTTTGAAAAGACATAGTTTTTCTTTTTTTTAAAAAAATAGTTGACCAGGTATATTGTCATAGTCGTTTTTAACTTTTAAGCATCCTTGTTTAACTGGGAGTCACACGTCCTTGGAAGCGTGTCCTCATGAACTCGCGAGCCAGCCCACCTTGGATGGGACAGGCTTGATGATCCACTCAGCTTGCCTGCTCGGAACCCCTCTCTCAGCCTCCCCCTCTTCTCACCTCACACAGGCGGCAGTAAGAGAAATCTCAAGGTGCAAAAAAAAAAAAAAAAAAAAAAAAAAAAAAAAGCCAGAGACTGTGGTCCAGCGGTTTTCAAATGGTGGGATGCTAAGAGTAGCAGAAACAGCTTAGTGGGTCAGGACTAGCTCTTTGATGCGAACAGACCAGACAGGAGAAAAACATCAGAGTGCACTTTAGGCAGAGAGAGCAGTGCCATTCCGTGAAATGTGGGCCTCCACTGTGTGAGTGTGTGTGTGTGTGTGCGTGCACACCCGCAGGTGGCTATTGTGGATGGATAGATACTTGTGTGCTGTGTGTGTGTAAGTGGGGGTGCAAGGCAGCATTGCCTTCTCACAAATACAAAGGGGTACAGCGGTCAGATCCTAGCCTGGGGTAAGTCACCTTACCCATCCGGTAAGTCTCAGATGAAAAAATAAAAGAGAAAAGAAGCTCAGAGATGCTAAGTGGCTAGCTCAAGGTCAGAGAGCTCGATGGTGATAGCACTGACTGAGACTCATGGCTCCCGGCTCCCACTCTGTCCCCAAATTCTTCTGCCTGAATGCATGGCCTCTAATGACACGATTAGATTCTCTCCCACCACAAGCCATCATTCTGGTCTCCTTTCTTCAGTGACAGCCCGGTACGACTTCTTCTGTGGATGGCAATCACTTCTTGTAGCAGCCTGTTGCCATTAACAGTGGTTTGAGCTGGTCGACTAGCAAAGCCCGAAAGATTGCCGTCACAAAACTGCAATTCTTACAAAGCTCTTACCCTCGACACAGAATGGTGGCGTTTCAATGAGCCTCTCGGAACAGAGGCTGAAAGCAGTTTTAGGCATATGGAGTCAGTCACATTATATCCCTGGCAAACAATAAGTCCTTGGAGCTCTCCTTTCTTTTCAAAGAAGAGCAGGGTAGCCACTGGACTGCTCCTGAAATCACCGAAGGCCACCAATGCTGACAAGAGGCTGGAGGCAGCCCAGGGTCTCCCAGGAAAACCCACCTTACGTGAACATTCTTCGTAAGCTTCCCATCCCGCGCCCCTGGCCGTTTGGGGGGGTCAGCTGCACCACCCTGGACAGCCCCTAGGTGAGGGCAGAGCGCTCCTCAGAACAGGGTTTTGAGCCTTACATGCCATTGGTCTGCCTGGAGAAGAGGTCTGGGGTCAAGTATCCTATTCCCTCAGTCCTCACCATTGCTTCCCCAGCAGCTGAACCCCGTGTGTGTGACCCCAGGCTGGGATCTGACCGCTGTACCCCTTTGCATTGGTGAGAAGGCAATGCTGCCTTGCAGGCTGGTTGATAAAATGCAGAGGGATGAGTTTATTTCCGGCACCTATCTTTCTAGAGCACTTCTACGACTGGGATTCTGTGATATAATCACAAGGGTAAATTTTGGTCCTTGTCCTCAGCTCCTGACCAGAGCTCCTACAACCTGTGAACGTCCTGAGCGGTAGAGGTGCTGGGAGCGTCTTTTGTTCTAATCTTTGGTTGTGGACCCTGGTTCCTGTCCCAGCGTTCCTGCGTCCCTTGGAATTTCCTGGGTGATAGGAGCCTCTTTTGTTCTGATGACATGACTCTTCGTGAGCTCCCTGAATAGCGTCAGGATGGGGCTGGCCACCAGCAAGACCAAGCCATGATGACAAACTTGGGACTTTAAGTCCCACCGTGCCAACCTCTGCGGGGAGGGGAGAAGCGGGAGAGCGAGAGAGTGATCGCTCGTGCCCACGCGATGAGGCTGCTAGAAAGATCTGTCAGCTACACGTTCGGGGAGCTGCCGGGTCGGTGAACACATCACATGCGGAAAGGGTGATGCGCCCTGACTCCACAGCGACAGAGCTCTTGGGCGTGGGACCCTTCTAAATTTCATCCTATGTGCCTCTTCGTCTGTCTGGCTGGCTGTAGCATCTGCCTTGTCCTGCACTAGATAATAATACACTGGTAAACCTAAGGAAGTGCTTCCCTGAGTCCTGGGAGCTATTCTAGCAAACAAGCAAACCTTATTCTGCCCCCAATTTGTAGCCAAGTCAACCGAAGTGTGGGTGACCCGGGCACCTACTACTTGCAAATGGCATCCGAAGTGGGGCAGTCTTGGGGGACTGGGCCCCGAACCTATCGGGGGGGCCTGTGCTGACTCCAGGTGACTAGCGTCGGAATGGAGTTCCAGTGTAGGACCCTCAGCTGGTGTCAGAACTGGTCAGCCCCAGAAAAACCACCGGCTGGCCTGAAGTGGTGGCGTGAGTCCCGGTAGTAAAAGCAATAGGATGTTTTGTCACCTGTGTGCTCTATAAAAAATCCAGAGTCAGGGGTCCTGCGGACGGGCAGTAAGTGTCAGCAGGACTCCCAGGGGTACAGCAGGAGCCCTTTCAGAAGCTTGGGCAGATCGGGCTCCCAGCCTCCCCCTCTGCCCATGACGGCAGCCTTCTCGTCCAACTCGTCAGTCCATGGAGGTTTCTACCAGCAGAGAACAGAGATATGGGGGTCAGGACAGAAGGGAGGCCTTAGCAGGAACACGACCCAGGGTCTGCGGCTCAAAAATAACTTGCTGCTTTGTATGCAAGGCGGAAAAGAGCCTAATTCACTAAGTCCCCTTTTCTCTCCCCCCCTCTCTCTCAGAGCGTGAGTGGCAATTTCCTTGTGAAGTTCTTGGTGACTGTGGTTGGCATGCTATTGTCAGCCAGGGCTTCTCCCTCACATCTGGGTGTCAGCTCCCTCTCGGGGCACTGAACATCCTTCAGCAGCAAGGAGCTGGTGATAGCACTGCCTTTTCCTTCCACCCCAACCCCTTCTAAAGCTCCTGCCCGTGTCTGGTATCTGAGTCATTCATTCCGCCCTCTGTGGGCGGGGAACCAGCATGACAGGGGCTGGGGAGGCCCCGCACAAGCCAGACTCCTGTCCTCTGACAGCGCACGTCCCACGGAGCCCCAAGGCCCCACACGGCGACTGCCATGGGGATAGCAGCAGGAAAGAGTGAGGACCCATGAGCATCGGGTGTGGAAGCCCCGGGAAGAAGCAAACACCTTTGGGAAGGGAAAGTCCCTGTAGGTAGTCAAGGAGGTGGTATGCCCCTTAATTTGAAGACGGGGGGCTCAGGGAGGTTGAGCACTTTGTCCCAGTGTCCTCCAGGCTGCCGTGGCTGACTGGTGATGGCGGGAAGGCAGAGGGAAGAGAGTGGCCCCTGGGAATAGTGGTCTCAGCATCTCTCTTCCTTTAAAAGGCAAGCACGCTAGTGGGCAGCCCCACCACGGATGCACACGTTAGTGTGGATTATCTCATTAGACACTTGGTTCATCTTCCCCCTGAAAAGTTGCTAGGAGCCCGAGAGGGAATTTGGAAACATGAGCCAGGGAGTGGGGGAGAGAGGGCTCTTTGGAAACATGAATATGCTGGAAACACAGTCCCATGACTGCGCTACTGTGCACCTCTTCCGGATTCTGGGCGTTTCCAGCTTAGGAACTGGTCAACACTACACACAGGAGTCAGCTGTGAGAAGCTGAGCAGCCCCCCATGTGTGAGAGCCCCCGTGTGTGAGAACCCCCATGTGTGAGAACCCCCATGTGTGAGAACCCCCATGTGTGAGAGCCCCTGTGAGAGCCCCCATGTGTGAGAGAGTATGTGAGAGCCCCCGTGTGGAGAACCCCCGTGTTGAGAGTCCCCGGGGCATTGCAGGGAGGGGAGGGGGCAGCAGGGAGGACGTACCTTGGCGGAGAACTTGAGGTGAACTTCCGCCTCGTCTGCGAGACTCTTCTTCACCTGTGCCCACGCCTCGCCCAGGGAGCTGCAACACGAAGCATATGGTCAGACCGGAGCGAGCCGCAGGGACCTGATGTCTGGGACCCGAGTCTTGGGGAAGCGCCCAGCACCGGAGATCACGGGCTTGGGTGAGGCGGAGGCCAGGCACGAAACCCAAGCCGTCCCAAACTGACCGGAGCAGACTGGGGAAATTATCCTGAAACCCAGAGAACAGGGGCGGAGGAAGGTGAAGTGCAGCGGGGGTGGGGGGGACTCCATAGTCGCCCCATGCCTTCCGGTAGCCTCTCCCTCGTGTGACAAGGGCACAGACACCTGCTGGTAAGCAATAGAGGGACAGGTGCCCACTCAGGGAACAGCCCTTCTCAAAGGGAAGGTACCACACAGCCCTGCCTGCAGGCACACCTCCGACAGCCTGGCTTCCAGGAGGGGTGAGGGAGGGCCATTTGGGTCTAGGGACATCCTAGGGACGCCCACATAGCGGCAGAGGCTCTCTGTCTTCCTCGGCAGGAGTATGGCCCTCTGCGGGCACTGGTCCAGGCTGTGAGCCCGAGCGGTGGGCACAGCTTTGCCGGAGAATAGCAGAGCCCTCCAGGCTAAACCACTGTCCACTCCAAGACCTTCCAAGTGGAAGCTGTCTCCTGAAGTCCCCTGGGACTCTCACCTCTCCCAGCTCCCTGACGGGCCCCCCGGAACCTTGTTCAAGACCTCTCTGCTCAGCTGCTATGCCCGGGCTGAACGTTCAGTTGATTTCATTTCATCCAAAAGCTACTTTCCCCAAAGACTTCATTAAACCCGAGCGGCGAGAGCCGATTAAAAGAGCACAAAGCGAGGCTTCTGGTCTCGAGTAGAGAAGCGAGTGGCTGAGAATTACCCAGCAGGACAGAGCGGACCCCTCCGACTGAAGCCTAGGCCTTTCTGCTGGTGGTGCAGGCTCAGGCGGAGGTGGGTGCTCATGGGAAATGACTGGCTGATTGCAGCCAGGAGCCTGGCAGCAAAGGAAGGTCCCCATGGGTGATCCCGGCAGAGAAGAGATGGGGTGAGAAATGGGGCAACCCAAGCTGTTGACATTTCTCTCGGCCTCAAGGGTCTGAGCTCCAGGGGGCTGTGCTGGGACAGCTCCAGATCGCCTGGCTCCTCACCTGACCTGGGAGGTGGGCAGGAGGTCCAGGGCAGGGGAAGGAGGGGTGCAAGCAGATGAGCTCTCCGTATAGACATGGGAATAGAACACCAGGTCCAGCAACAGACTCAAGAATGCCAAGTCCTCTCCGTGGAGGACGGACAGGCTTTTAACGAAAGGTACAGAGCCCACTGTATATCACAGGGAGAAGGGGATCTTGACCCTGACCTTGGCCACACACATGGATTATCTCGAGAGAATCAAGGACCTCACGTTCAAGTCCACACTAGGCGAAGCTTACAGAGGTGGTCCCAGGAGCACTGAGAGCTTGATGAAGGGGTCCCTGCAGCTGAGTCTGGAGAAGGTGACATTACAGCCCACAGGCCCGAAAGGCCCTGGGTGGCAATGACTGAGAATTGGCACATCCACCATCAGCAGAGCACGTGGTCAGTTACTGGCACAGTGACAAGCGGTGCCCTGAGAATGTCATCTGTGGGCTGTTGGGGGGACAGGAGAGGAAGCCTAGTTCCAGAATCAGGACAGTGTCCTCGTCCTCACCTCCGGGCTGGGCATTCATTCGCAGGAGGGAGGATGTCACTCCAAACATTCGATCAGTCTGTCTGCACTGACACATGCCCGTGCACCCCCTGCCAGTATTCCCGGCCCCTTGCAGCCACGTCACACTTCAGGATTAAAGCAATTTAGAAATTTCCCCATTTGGAGAGGAATCTTTCATCTGGTAAGATGTTAATGAAAAAATAAAATAAAATCTGAGCTATAATTCTGTTTCAACATACAGACCAAATCGGGGACCTGGCACACATGCAAAGCCGCGTTGTCATGCACTCTGGGGACGGCGCCCGCGGGGAGCAGTCTGTGCACGGGTTAGCACGCGTGTGCTGTGGCGACGGGGCACGTGCTCAGGCGCAGGCGGGAGGGGAGCAGCGTTGATGCATGCATGTGAGCGTGTGTGTGTGAGCGTGTGTCTGTAGCAGCGTGTGTGCACAGCATGGCGGGCGCAGGCCTGGCTCGTTCAGCTGGGAGCATATGGGGCGCCTGTCGGCAGGACGCAGCGTCCTTGGCAGCAGCCCAGGCCGAGGAGGCGGAGGCGGGAAGACTCAAGGGCAGCACTACAGTCCCAGGGCATGCAGACGCCGGGAAGCCCCTGCCCAGGCCCGATGCGGGGCAGCTACTCCGTGCTCCTCCTTCCTGCCCTCATTGCAGGCCCACTGCCCAGAGCAGGAGGGCGCCCAGAGAACCTTGTTTGTGCCTGTGGAAGAGCACTCTGCCTTCTTGCTGTGGCCTGCGGCAGGCGGGTCGGCGAGAACCATCCGGAGGCAGCCTGGGTCTGCACAGTGAATCCATGCAGAGGCCTTGACCAAAGCCACACTTGGTTGGCAGAGCCCTGGCCCCTGAGGGATTTGGGGCCACGCCGGCAGACCTGGGCTTGTTAGCGTCATGGCTGTCTAGAAGTGCACCATCCCAGGACAGAATGCCTTCCCTCTCCTGGGGCTCACTTCCCCCGGGGTGGGGGGCTCAGACACTGCACCAGAGGGAGGTCGGACCAGACAGAGGACCTCAGGGACCATCCAACTCAACTTCCCCAGCCTTTCGTTTTCTTATTGAGGTGAAATTCGCATGACATAAAACTGACCATTTCAATGGGACCAATCCAGTGGGACTTAGTACATTTGCCTCATTGTGTAGCCACCACCTCTGTCTGGTCCTGAACCGTTTTTATCACCCGGCTACGGACTGAATGTTTGCATCCCCTAAATGCACACGTTGAAGCCCCTCTGTGTGATCGTTGGCTGGAGATGCGCCCTCTGTAACAGAAGCTGAGGTCACATGAGGTCATGAGGGTGGGGCCCAGATCCGACAGGATTCGTGACCCTACAGGAAGAACTGGCTTTCTCTCCTCACGGGGAAGGGCCACAGCAAGAAGGCAGAGTGCTCCCACCAGACACCAACCCTGCTGGCACCTTGACATTGGACTCCCAGCCTCCAGGACTGTGATAAATTACATTTCTGTTGTTTAAGCCATCCAGTCTGAGGTATTACATTACATGAATACATAGCCCACCAGAAGAAACCCCATGCCCACTAAGTAGTACTCTCCACCCCCGTTCTTCCCCCAAACTCAGGCAACCACCGGCCTTCATTCTGTCTCTGTGAATCTGTCTATTCTGGACTTTTCGCATAAAGGGAACTGGACAATAGGCAAGCTTTGTGTCTTGCCTCTTTTACTCGACCCACCAGGCGGTGTGGCTCAGCGTCCATTCCTTTTCTTGGCTGCACAGTATTCCATCACACGTCCACACACCCAGTGTGGCCACACCATAATTTGTTCACCCATTCGTCCCTTGACAGGCATCTGTGTTGTTTCTACCTTTGGGCGGCCGTGAATCGGGCTGCCGTGAACTCGCATGTACATATATTTGCGTATCTGTTTTCAATTCTTTCGAGTATAAACCTACGAGTGGAGCTGCTGGGTCATACTGTAGTTCTAGGGTTAGTTTTCTGAGGCTCTGCTGAGCTGTGTCCTATGGTGGCTGCACCATTTTACCCCCCACCCCACCCCCAGCAGGCTGGAACTCTCCTAACAACACAGCAGAGAAGGCTGCAGTTTTTCTTCCACTGCTGAGCCTCCTCCTGCAGCCCAGGTCCCAGGCAGGGGGCGCTGGACTGTCACAGCTGGAAGGAGAGGGGATCTGAGCCTCAGGCCAATGGGAGAGAATTCTAAACCAGGGGCCAGGTGCGGCACCTCTTCTGCTGGGTTTCCTGCCAGCCTGCCTTCAGAGAGAGGGAAGCCAAGGGGTGGGTTCTGGTGCCCCGTGACCCGAGGACAGGGCAGAGGGGTCCTGACACACTCCAGGAGGTGTCAGGAGGGGCCCTTGGCCCCAAGAGAGAAACATGGCAGCGCTAACCTAGAGCATTCCTGCTCACACCTTGGGCATGGGCGCCCACCTTGAGTCAGGCCGATGGAGACTTCCCCATGCACTGGGCAAAAGGCAATACTTGGTGATCGGCAGAAAGGGACCCCCCTGCCCAAGGGCTTCCTTTCCTTTCCCTCCCTACTCCCATCGCTGTCCTCCCCACTCACCCTTCCTCCTGGGAGGCCAAGGAGTTCTGAGAGAGCTTAGCTAAATTCTTCGCATAATCTTCTTCAATCTTGATCCTGCAGAGGGAGAAAACCGGACACACGTCAGCTCTCCAGTGCTGGACTGTGTGGCTGACCTGCAGCCCTGCTGCCTGCTGGCCGTGTGAGGGAGCCCGAGACCAGAAGCTCCGAGCGATAGTCTGTGGGTCTCGTCTGTCTGTCAGGCACCTGGTAGGTGCTTAGCAGGTATCTGCTGAACGAAAGAACACACGAAATTGTCTGAACCTCTGTCTCCTCATCTGCAAAACGGGCTATTCCCAGCTGCCTCCCCAGTCGTGAAGATGAAATTGTCCCTTGCACAGGTCCTAACACAGAGTGGGACATGTGGGAGACCCTTACAGGAACAACTGTAACCCGTGATGGACCACAGGGACGCCCAGCCCCAGAGCTCTGGCTTTAGACCCTCCAAGGTGGCATCGGTCCCACAGAAGCAGAAGTAGAACCAGTCCTCACCATCTCCCGCCCCCCCCCCAATGCCTCTAACTATTTACCCTGCAGGGCACAAGTGTTGCAGCGCCCAGAGCTGGCTGATTCAGTTTCCCCAGGGAAGGAAGTTGCCTCGGATTTTGCTTCCAGCAGGCTGGCCTCTGACACACTTTTCAGGGCCCTTCTCTGGGAGCGCTGTGTCTTATCTGGAGCACCCACGTTCAGCGTGCTGTCAGGGGAATGGTGCCCCCAGGCCTGTCACTTGGCAAATGAAAAAATCCCCAGAGGCTCCCAGGGCCGCTCAGAAACAGGGTCCTGAGGGCTCAGTGATGTGCACAGAGCAGCCTCACCCAGTCCCAGGGCAGCGCTGTGAGTCATAACTATCTCCTGGCCCTTTCACTCTGTCTTGAGCCCCCTCCCTCCCCAGGATGACAGGCACGGCCAGTCTGCAGCCTTCAGCCTGTGGCCAGCAGATCTCTCTGGAAAGCGGATCTACCCATGTCACATTCTCTACTGCCAATCTCTAACAGCTCCTCCAAGGACAGTCATGTGCACCAGGCATGCAGCCCACCCATCTGCTTCCAGAATGTCACCTCCAGTGCCAGCGCCTACCTCACCTCCACCCCCTGCCAGCTTCCTTATGCTGAGACCGCAGCGAGCCACGGGTCACTTGCCCCCTGGCCCGGCCACTGCTCACTCTGCGTCCCCACGCCCACCTCTCCTGGCCCCAGAAGGTCCTTCCTCCGGGAGCGGGACCGAGACAAACCCCTGTCTCAGGGAGGGCCAGAGCTCTCCAACGGTCGATCCCATTTCTTTGCAAACATGACATTTTTTTTACAGAAGTATAAACCACAGGCGTGTTCGAACTTCAGCTTTTACAGCCGTTTTCCTCTTCGCCTGTTTACTCTGTTGTTGGCTTGCACCTGAGCCGTGCAACCTCTCCGTTCCCTACTAGTTTAATGGCTGAGAAAATAAAAATTTCATTATGTAAATGGAAAATGGTGCTTCTAAGGAAAAGAGATGCTTTAAGAGGGCCAAGAATTATTACTTGATTATTTTTGTTATAATTGAAAAATAAATCATTTTAAAATATCTTGCCATTTATCATAAATATTTCCAGTCTTCCCTGGAAACTCTAGATAGAAAGGGGTGTGTGTGTGTGTGTGTGTGTGGTTCAGGTATGTGAATGTGTAAGGTGTGCTTAACAGGGTGATAGGACTTGGAGAGAATGAGATAGAAAAGGAACTTCTTTTTGGAGCTTTTCATATATATATATTTTTCCCAGTGAGAGCAGGGGAGGCAGAGAGACAGACTCCTCATGCACCTAGACTGGGACCCACCCGGCAAGCCCAGTAGGGGGCGATGCTCTGCCCATCTGGGGGGGTTGCTCTGTTGCTCAGCAACTGAGCTCTTCTTAGTGCCTGAGGCAGAGGCCATGCAGCCATCCTCAGTGCCAGGGGTCAACTCACTCCAATTAAGCCATGGCTGCAGAAGGGAAAGAGAAAGGGAGAGAGAGAGAAAGAGAGAGAAGAGGAGAAGGAGTGGAGAAGCAGAGGGGTGCTTCTCCTGTGTGCCCTGACCAGGAATCAAACCTGGGACATCCACATGCTGGGCCAATGCTCTACCACTGAGCCAACTGTCCAGGGCAGCTTTGCATATTTTCATCAAGCCGAATTTATTGTCTCCTCACCTATTTTATCTAAACTACTATTATGATCCCTCCACTTTTCATGATCAAATTTCCTAACTCTCCCATTAGACTGAGCTCCCTGGGGTAGGAATGGGGCTACATGCCCAGGTCTAGGACCCGGATTTGGTTTAAAGATGAAATGAAAGGTCACACTCTCTTTTGTTGGTATGCTAAGGAACAATGCAGGAAATGGAAGCCATGTAGGTAAGTAAAGGAGCGAAGCAGTCTATGGGGACAGTAGAGAATGGTGGCGACGGTGGCAAACTGGGAACACACACTCCGCCTGCAGGGCCAGCTGCTGCTCAGCTCCTGCCGAATGCTGCACGAGGGATGTCGAGCCCCTGCTGCCAGACTCAGCGCTTTCTCTAGAGGTACCACACATCCAGATGTTACTGTAAAAAGTCTACCAATTTAAAAATACAGTTGGTTCCAATTATTAAAAATACTACAGAGGCCAAAACGACACATTTGTTGGCCAGATCTGTCCCGAGGGCCACGAGTCTGTGGTTCCAATCTCACGTTCCCCTCACTGCATACCAAGCCCCGTGCTGGGTGTGCACCTGCTGCCACCTCCCTTGCGAGAAGGGGCCAACACAGCAACTGTCACCAGCGCCCCGAGCTGGGAGGGCCCAGGCCTCACCTTTCCCGAATGAATTCTGACATTTCCTTCTGCATCTGTTTGCCCTTCAGCTGTTTCTGAAGCAGCAGCTCAAACCCAGCCATGGTGCCGTTGCCTTGGGGGTCTCTCTTATCAGCCTAGAAAAGAAACATCACAGAAGTTTAGGGCTTGGTAGGAGCACAGAGAAGACAGAACCCAGGAGGGACCCAGACACTCCTGGCAGCCCAGACCTCGGCCCGAGAGGAAGGGACTGGACTTGTGGCTCTCCCGGTGCCCAGCTGCCCTGTGCGCTCTCTGATGCCTAAGCCCGTACGGCTGCTGCAGCCCCACGTCTCCACCCTCCACCCTCGCCCTGGGAAGAAGAAAAGGGCAAGTGGCCAAGAGCACAGGTTCTGATACCCAATGACCTATGACCCTCAACCAGGGGGTTGCGGAGGCTGGCTGGACCCTCTGCGGAGTCTCAGCGTCCTGACTCTAAGCTGTAACAGTCTGTGACCTTGGGGACGTGGGCCCCTAACCCTGAACCATCCCATCTCTGGTCAGCTTCGTGCACTGACCGGAAAGTGACATCTTCTGGTGCACATTCATAAAAGATCACAGAGACTTCCGGAGGGAAACCGGGTTGAAGGGAAGCCAGAGTGGAAAAGGGCAGGCTTCCAGGGCTGGCATCCCAGCTGGGGGACTTCAGGAGCAAGTCCTGCCCTCACGCCAAGCCTGGGCCTCTTTATCTGCCACACTGGACAAGCAGCCCCCCCCCCCCCGCACGTGGTCACTTCAGGATAAATGATGTAGAAATGCATGTGCTCAGCATAGACGGAGTACTGGATCAATAGCAGCTACTACAAGTTACTTTTAAATGAAAGTCAGGACTCAGAAAAGATGGCCAAATGAATGAAAGGGAAACTTAGTATCCATTTTGCAAGCGAATACTCTTTTTTATTTATTTATTTATTTATTTTAACAGGGACAGAGAGAGAGTTAGAAAGAGGGATAGATAGGGACAGACAGGAACGGAGAGAGGTGAGAAGCATCAATCATTAGTTTTTCATTGCCGTTGCGACACCATAGTTGTTCATTGATTGCTCTCTCACATGTGCCTTGACCGCGGGCCTTCAGCAGACCGAGCCACCCCTTGCTGGAGCCAGTGACCTTGGGTCCAAGCTGGTGAGCTTTTGCTCAAGCCAGATGGGCCCGGGCTCAAGCTGGCGAGCTCGGGGTCTCGAACCTGGGTCCTCCGCGTCCCAGCCCGATGCTCTATCCACTGCACCAGCGCCTGGTCAGGCACAAGCGAAAACTCTTAACATTTCAACATGAACTGCTTTTGCTTTGTTTTGCCTGTACTTACTTTCTCAGGGGTACCTGACTATCTCTTTCTCACTCTCCCCTGCCCCAGGTCGCCTTGGCACCCCTAGCAGGGCTTTCCTCCGGGACATTCATCCAGCATTTTCCCTTACAGCCACGGGGCTGGAGAACATTCTCAGAGCCTCCCAGGGTCCTGGCTGGCACCTCCTCCATTACAGCCTTTACCCACCAGGAATCCAGGGTCACATGCTTTGCCATGTAATGAAAGGAGTTCAAGATATGTCCTCTGACATCACAGAGAGGTGCAGGTCTGTGCATCAGGGAGGACCCCGGGCCAGGGTCCGCGCAGCTACTATGTGACCCAGTCCAGTCTTTCCAATCCCAGGCTGTGCCCTCTGAGGCTCCATGCCTGCAATAGGAGTGGGCTGCATCTCTAAGGTCCCCTCTCTTAGGAAAGGAGGGCTGGTGATGCTTAGAGAGAACCCCAATGGTGAGCAGAGGAAAGGCTCTGTGGACACCTCCCGTTCCCTCCCCATGTGGGATCTTTCCCTAGCTGCCCTGACCCGAGCAGAATAATGCAGAGTGACTCATCTACCCAAGGAAGAAGCAGCTGGAAGAAACGGGCTTCAATGACGGTGTCAGGGAGATTTCTATTGGAGGAAAAGACCTGGATGGTCAGGGCGATAAACCCCCGGAGTACGCACCGGAGTCCCCGGAGAGTTTGAGTTAAGAGGAGAAGTCACAGGTGCCGGGCTCTCCGATGCTGCTGTCGAATGGCACAGGGTCCCACACTCCACGATGCACCCCACTGGCCGCCAACCCCCCGCCCCCTGGGAGCCCGTTCCCAGGACTCCAGCCCCTCTCTCCTGAACGCCCTTTCCTTCTTTAGGGGACAAGGTCTCTGGACTCTGTTCCTTTTCTCCACCTCCATGGCTTTTTTCTGGTGTCCTGTGCCTGGCGGCTAGCTCCCACCCCCAACCATTTCCTCAGGCCTCACTGCCCAACATGTAAACCAGACCGATCACACCTCCCTGCTACAAACAGAATACAGCCCAGTGTGCCCACAGGGCCTGAGAAGTCTCGCACTCTGAGCCCTGCTCCCTTTCACCCTGAGCTCGGGCCACCCGGCTCTTCCTGTGTCACATCAGAGCCCCTTTTGTAAAGTTTGCTGCCTCTGCACAGACCTCAGATGTGGGAGAAACACAGCTGATTGGCACTGCCCCTTCCGGGGGGCGGGGCAGCAGGAACCATTGATTATCTATCCTCTGAAGCACAACCGATTTGGTGGAAATACAGATAGATCCACTTCCATCCAGTACTTGGTTAGCAACTCTAAAACAGGGTGGGTGATCCATTCTGCATGGTGGTGAAAAAAAAATGTTTTTATTTTATTTATTGTTCCTCGGGGTTATTGCCAAAGATTTTCTTTTTGGGGGTGTGTGTGTGTGTATGTGTTATTTATTTGTTTAAGGCACAATTTGGTGTTTATTTTTTAACATGTACAATTTTTATGGACATTTTTATTTTTTATGAACATTTTATTTCTTAAGATGTACAATTTATTTAATGTACAACTTAGTGGTTTCCCCCCAAGGTTGTGCAAGCAGCATCCTAGCTGAGTTCACTCTGAAAGGCACTGCTGACTTTAAAATGCAAATGCCGAGGCCTATTACCAGTTTCTGAGGGGCTGGGCTGTGCGTTTCTCAAGAGACATTTCATTGTGGGAAGATACACATTACATAACACTTATCCTCCTGACGGCTCAATGGCACTGAGCACATTCAGGCTGTTGTACAGCCGTCGCCAACATCCATCCCCAGACTTTTTTTTTTTAACCTTGAGAAATGGAAACTTTGTACCCATTAAACACTAGGCAAAAGTTTTGGAACCACAGAATTGTTAAGGCTGAAGCTCTGGAGAGATCCTTGAGCCCAACCTCCTCATGACTGATGAGAACAGCGGGGCCCTGAGGGTGAAGCACTTGTCCAAGGTCATCCACAAGTGCAACAGAGCCAGTGTCAAGTCCAGATCCCGTCACTGAAGTTGGCTCCATTGTCCCGCTTTCACTGAGCAGCGGAGAGAGCCATCCTCCAGCGTCCTGGCTCTCTGTCCAGGGTCCCCCTATCGCCAGGAACGAAAACCCTACCCATTCTCTGAGACTTAGAGAATTATCTGGACTCCGAGGAGGTCTTCCCTTCCTGCCTTGGATGCTGAATCTACCACCAGCCCTCTAGGTTTTTACGAGAGGCCCCTCTGCTTTGAGCGTCCCCCCCGGGTGTCCATCCACTCTTGGTCCCTGGGGATGCACTGTGGGGGAAACTGAGGCACCGCTTACCCAGAAATAGTCACAGTAACTCCACTCGGTTGGTTTCAGCAGCTGCTGCTCCGGCATCGTGTCTGGGTGAGGGAACGTCACACAGTTTATCTGTAGGACACAGACCAGGAAAGAACATGACTTGGCGGGAGGGTGGGGAGAGGCCGGGAAGGTTTGCCCCCGAACAGAGCGCTGCAGAGGCCTCCCTTCCGGGTCGGCTGGATAAGAACGCACACGGGGATCATGAGATGTTCCGGTGACCAGCACTTCAAACGAGGGCCAGTCAGTACTCACACCCACCTGCGGGGCAGCCTTCCGTATAACCTCCCTGGAGGGCAGAATAACAGTATCTACCGACACTGCCACCATCCAGAGCCTTCCGCCCAGCGGTTCCATTCCGAGAGTCCCTTCGACAGATAGATCCGCACAGGTGCGCAGCGACACACAAGACACGGCTTTTCGCTACCACACTGTCTGTAATAGCAAGGGGCTGGACACAAGTCCACTGCCCAACAGCACGGGGAGCGGATAGACAAAGCACCAGACAGACAGGCACCTGCGGGAACTGTATCCATGGCGACAGACACAGGGAGAAAGTTCTTAGCGCTTGAAAAGGAAGGTGTGTTGGAAGGAAAAGGAGCGAGGTGTAGAAGACTATGTACTGTACACGACTTGTGTAAAAGGGGGTTCTATACCCATGTGGTTATACACACACAGAGTACTTCTGGAGGCTGACAACCCTGCTCCGCCTCCGGAGACCATGGGCCACACCCAGGGGGTGGAGTCAGGGAGAGGGAGTGCTACGTGGAAAGGAAGGCGCGGCGCACGCACGCGGGTCTCAGCCCGCCGCCGGACTGGAGATGCGTGCGGCCACCTGGGTTCAAGGGCTGCTGGCAAAGCCAGGTCAGGTCCAGGGTTCTGCACACCCTCAGTGCCCCCTCAGATATGCCCCGGGGTTCACCTAAAGCCCTGGGGTGTTGGTCACAGTGCGGACTTTGCAGCCGGGCCACAGAGACGTGGACTGTGGGTCTAAGATCCCCTGCATTTTGAACAAGCCTCACAGGTTGCGGACACCACTTCCCTTTGCAGGCTAGCTCTTGAGAAGCCCCGACTGAGGTCTGCGGGAAGGCGGAGGGAAGGTGTCCAGACAGAGGGACAGGGTGCCCTGCTGAGGACACCCCTGGTCATGCCCTGCTCACTCTGACAGAGCCCGAAGAACTGGCACCAAGGTAAGGCAGAGCGGGTCACAGGGGCCCCATCCGGTGGCCTGGGCACCCTCGCCCAAGGCCTTCGGGGCAGCTCTGGGACACCTCCCTCCCACTTCTCATTGCTCTTTTCTCCTGAGCTCTGCAATTCCAGTATCTCCCCCCTCTCCCAGTCCTGTCCCTCTTTGCCCTCTGCAGGGGACGTCAGGGAGTTCCTGCTTTGTGCCACCCCTCTGGGGCATTCTGTAGCAATGTGCAGAGAAGGACGATGCCCTTGGCAAGTCTGCCCTAGCCCCCTGCCCAGCCCTGTCAGCTCTGGTCACAGGAAGCTGCTGCGGACCCCACCATCAGGCTCAGGAGGAGGGGGGCGGCAGTGAGAGCACAGGTCTGGAATACTAATGGTTCCTAGCTGTGTGCCTCAGTTTCCTCATCTGTAAACAGGGTGATGAGAATATGAGTGCACACTGAGCACTGACTACGTGCCAGGCCTTGTTTTAAGTGCATTCCGCATATGGACTCGTTCCTTACACTGCCCCTATGGCACAGATACCCCCCCTCCCCATGGTACAGACGTGGACACAGACACAAAGACACGGAAACTTTCCCAGGCTGCCGCACAGCTGACAAGTCCTGTGACCGACCTTCCAGTTTCAGAGCCCAGGTGGATAATCATCACACGACATCGGTCTGGTCGCCCTGCACCTCACACAGCCGGTGGAGAGCTCAGTGAGCTGCCCAGAACACGACTTGTGCATAATCCGTGCGCACAGAAGTGGCAGCAGGTGTGGTTGTTCTTGCTTGCCTAACCCTGGTTTTCCCTCCCACGCCGGAGGTTCCGCCTGCATGAGCCGAGGACGCTCACCCACTCTTGGTGTCACGTCCGTGGGGTGGCCAGATACGCTCAGAACTGTGTGCGGTGGAGCCCGAGAGAGCAACTCCCCACCCCCAGCTCTGCTGTGCGTGGGCCAAAGCAGCACAGTGGGGACCACACTTCTGGTGTCTCCAAGTCCTTGGCTGTTTGAGCGCCTGGGCATCCTGTCCGCCCACCCGGAGGGGCCCCTGATGCCCCGCACCCACCTTCCCCAGGCATATGGCTGAGGGGTGTGGGCGGTTCTCAGCCTGCACGTGGGGCCTGGGAGGCAGCGTGGCCACTCTGGGCAGAGGCTGCTTGCTTCCCAGCAGGGGCTCCCAGCAACTCTCTTCTTAGGGCTCATTCCCTGATTTTCAACTTTGACACCTTCCAGAAGTTATCCTGCACAAAAGCAGCCCCGCGGCGGCTGCAATATATACATCACGACACTCGCGTGGAGCAATCCACCCCCGTCACCCCACGCCTGCCTGCCCTACAGAAAAGCACGGTTCCCACCTCCACCCCTGCCACCCACTCCCAGAGAGAGAGAGAGAGAGAGAGAGAGAGAGAGAGACGTAAGCTGTGAAATCGACAGGAAGGGGATCCAGTGGGGGACTCTGGCTACATCTGAGCTTTGGAACTTCCCCGGATTCCAGATTCCGGGCTGGGCATCACTCCACTCTCTCTGTGTCCTCATCGTCATGGCAACAGCCCAGCTGTGGCCAGAAAACCCCAGTTCGCCCCCGCCCAACCAGGGGGCACTCCCAGGGAGCCGCTTACCGTGATGGTGTTTTCCTTGCTCTGCCTTTTGCCTGGCGAGGAGGACCCCAGGTTCTGCAGAGAAAGACAAGGAGCATCATCAAATCTGTTCTCCATAGTGGACGCTCTCTTGTCATCCGGGGTCCCCTGATGGTGGTGAGGCTGGTTAAAAAGCCGCGTGCAGGGGAAGCTCGGGGATGCTGAGCCTGCCGTTAACTCCTCAGTCACCATGTTCCGGGAGAGGGCAGGCAGAAGAGCCCGGACCCCACACCAGTGCTGTCCGTGCACAGGAGGAGCTAACTGTCCACACCGGTGCCCTCCTCTTCACCGGCTGTGATTTGGGAGTTAACTCCTCCGCTGCCCTCTGCTGGCAAGTGGCTCCGTGTGCCGCCTGCCACCGAACCCACAGAGTCCACTGGGGAGCAGAGAGTTAAGGTGGATTGTAGGCCACCACCTCCTGGCACTGAAAGGTTCAGAACATGTCATGCTAATCGGAACCCTTGGGTTGGACATACGTGTGCCGTGGGCACGGGTGGGGGGCACTCAGCCCCCTCCTGATTGCTCTCCGTCCCCGAAAGCAGGGAGGCATCTCTCTGCTGAAAGCCCGGGTTTCAGCTTTCACTTGGACTTTAAATTGTCCTTTTTATGTCTTCCTGTTGCTGGCCAGAAAACCACCGTCCTGAGTACGTCTGAGCCCACGGGTCCTCAGCAGCGTGCCCGGGTCTCCGAGGATGGTGCTGACATGGAAAATTAAGGAGGGCCAGCTGAAACTGCCACGCTGGTCACAAAAGCCTATGAACCGAGGGGGAGGGTCAATCCCGGGTCTCCACTGTGGCACTCCTAGCCGTTACATAAACAGGCTTGTCCCTGAGGCACTGCGTGTGTGTGTGTGTGTGTGTGTGTGTGTGTGTGTGCGTGTGTGTGTGTGTGTGTGTGCGCGTGAGTGTGCGTCCTTATTCTTTCTCTAGGGGAATGTAAGGAAGTGGTCGTCAAGGTTTTATAGATAAAAGTCCCAGGAAAAGCACGGTGGGGTTTCTCCAGCAAATGTCCGGACCCAACAGCCCCCCACCCCACTCCTGGGGCGGCACAGCTCTGCTCCCGCTGGGGCAGGAGAACCACCTGGGGGTGGGCCAGCAGCCCCTGCCTCAGGAACCCACCTTCTCATCAGGCAACACGGGGGGGGGGCTTGACTGAGTCGCTGCTTGGGGTCCCCTCACTCCCTCACTCCCATCCAGACCGCCTCTGGCTGGTACGTAAGGGACTAATGAAAATGGACACCCTAAGACGGTCGAGAGAAAGAGGACCTCCCAGATCACCGAGGTCACACACAGGAACATGAACTCACTAGCTTTCCCATCCTGCCAAGGAACAAGACTCATCCAAGCCGCCGTTTCCCCTGCGCTATGAGCGGTCCTCACCGAGGAATGTGCCCCATATTTGAGTCCCAGCTGGCATCACCCAGAGCCTCTGACCCAGTCGGCCTCCGGTGCGCTAGCGCCTCTGAGGAAGGGTCTGCAGCTCCGTTGCGGCCCCCTGCTTTGGGAAGATTCTCTAGCGGCCCTAACAGGATCTGAGGCAACGTCAGGCTGGTGACCAGTCACAGCTTGTCAGTGTCCTTAATGGATCCACTCGTCCAGCTCACGTCCCCTGGACCCTCCTGAGTTATCAGTTCTGCCCCAGGGCCCTTGCCCAAACCGGGCTGGCCCGGAGGAAGGCAGACAGAGGCCGCGCAGCGTGTACCCCGGTGCCAACTCTCCGGGGAGAAGAGACGGGCAGAGCTCTCGGAGGTTCCCTACGGGAGGCGCTGGCCAAGCACACACAGTCGCTTCGTGAACAGCACAGATATTTGAACTGCACAAGTCCACCTAAACAGGCATTCTTCTTTTTCCCCAATAAATGTATAGTCAGCCCTCTATATCCTCCGATTCACACAGTAGTTTCTTCTCCTTTAAAAAAATTTATTGATTGAATTTCAAGAGAGAGGGAAGGGGAGTGAGAGAGAAAAGCTGATGGTGGAAACATCTTCTGGCTACAGGTTGGATCCTAAATGCTATTTCCTACTATAGGGAACTGACACTTCTTGAGAAGCGGCTCGTTCCAAATGTCAGGTGAACCTGGAATCGCTTGTTGTCCTGGGAGGTCAGAAGGGATTCCAAGAATGATGTGATATAACAAAAGCACACAGAAGCCAGCTTCGGGGGGCTCCCACAAGTCAAATTTGGGACAATTTGTGGATGAATCTGAAAAATGATGACAAATGATTAACTCCAAAAGTAGTGGTGGAGGAGGGGAGGGCAGTAGCCCTTATAATGAAAAGCACATAAAGAATTAGAAAGTAACCATTTGCAAAACGCTAATGTCAAAATGGATTCAGGTCACGATCACCCAGGATGCTCAGAACCCTCGGTGAAAAGGTTAGGGATCACAGGAGATGCAGGCGGGCTCACCCGATCACCGCACAGTTTGCTGACACATAAAAAGCAAAAAGGTACCCCTGGGAAGGAGAAATCCGGCCATCACCCCAATAAGCAAGAGCTCAACCTCAGCACCAGTCAGCAGGTGGGAGCCTGGGCGTGCAACCCCAAGACATACCCAGTGAGAGGCACTCAACAGGCCCTGGGTGCTATTCTTGGCAAAACTGCTGAATCTGAATCGAAGCCAAAGGAAACAAGTAGACCGAGAACGGAGGTCCTTCTACGAGACAACTGGCCGGGACCCTGTCCAGAGAGAGCCAACGTGAGGAGAGAGAAAGGGACACGTGTGGAGGAAATAGTCGAGATGAAAAGATGCTCAAGTCCACTGGAATACTGCGTTCCCATCTGCTGTCCAGCCTCAGCCCTTACCCGTCTTTATGCCCCTCTTCTAAAGGGGTCTCTCGCTGACCCCCTCACCACGGCCTCCATGTCCCCCCAAGGCCCCTGCAGCACCCACTTCCTCCAGCCCTTTCTCTGCAGAAGTGAGACAGCTGCTTCCCTCACGTCTGCCTCCAGCACCGGCTATGACCGCCCACCCGGCCGGGCAAAGGAGGACGTGCTCAGTGGAACCCGTGTTTCTGAAGGGTCGGGGGAGGGGTCGCAGGAGGGGACAAGGGTTAAACAAATGAGCTTGCAGTATTTTACCTCTCTCTCTCCCCCTAAACCCTCTTTTCCAGTGGGCCCCTTAAGTTTCCAAGCCCTGAGTCCCAATCCTTTCTATGTCTTCCTGGGGGGAAGGTCAAGGGGAGCCAGGACCCTTGAAAAGGTGGATCACAAAGGGGCCCTTGCCCGCCTCATACTTGCTAAGGGATCTGAGAGGGTCCTGACCACTGTAGCCCCTGGTAGCCAGGCAGAGGACAGGCTAGGATGTGCTTCTACAAAGGCTGGCAGGACTATCCATGGGCCTTTGATTCCCAGACCTCTCCAACCGGGTGGGTCCTATTTATTTCCCCAATACCCGGGCAGCCTGCCCAGGGCTGCACACTCGGACACTTCCACTGGGTGGCGCCAGATACCCACCGCCTGTGCCCAGCACTGCCTGTCTCCCAGGGCTGGGACCAGGAGGGCAGGTCTCCTGGGACCACTGGACTGCTGGACTCCCAGCCAGGGTCGAGCACAGTGGGGAACCCAGTCCTGGTTACCATGAAGGGTAGGTACGCCCCACCCCTGCCAAACCCGACCCCCACATTCTAATCTTCCTGATGAGCTTGTCCAAAGAGGCAGCTACCAAGTAGCAGAAAAAGAACACAAAAAGGGTTTGAACAGCTACCCTGTCCACCCCCGCCCTGCATTGCAAAGAGTCAGGCGTTCCTTTGCTCATTCATTCATTCTTCAAATATTAAGTCATAACTGTTATTAATCATAACCAACAGCCTGGGACCGTGGCAGCGCCATGCAGGCTGAAGAGAGCCGTATGTGCTTGGGGGAAGCTGTTGGGAGCACTCTCTGTGATGACCACGCCCGCCCCTCCCGCTCCCCGGACTGGCCTCTGGCACCTCTGTGGGTAGCCGGCCAGCCAGCCAGCCAGCCTTCTGCCATACAGCCCTGGGGACCTGTGCACAGTGTGTTATCTGCCTTCTCCACGCACTGCATTCTTTATTGTTACTTTGATACTTCAATTGCCAACATTACCACCCCAAAAGAAGACATACACTGCCATCTGTCCTGACCATGAGGCCACTCCGGCTTGGTTCTTCAGAGCTGGCCTTCCCGGCATTCCCAATACCAGTACCTCGCCTCTCACTTCTTCCTTCCCTTCTTCTTTTTACATAATGCTCATTCCAGTTATCTTCTATAAAAGTACAATGTGTACATTTCAGGACATTTGAAAGAAATAGATAAAGAAAGTAAAAAATCACCAAGACCAAGGTTTCCCAACCTCATCACCCTTCATCTTTTCAAACTGGGGAATTCTTTGGTGAGAGGGGCTGTCCTGTGCATTACCCTACCGCGGACTCCTACTAATGAGAAGCCAGTAGTACCCCTACCCCAGCTGTGACAACCAAAGTGCCCCCAAACACTGCCGAATGTGACGGCTTGAGAATCCAGTCTCAGTCTCAGGTGCAGACCCAGCGACCTGTCTCCCTGGAGAAGATGGACTGCCGTTCAGTTTCTGTTCCACTGTCCTCACTCAGCAGGGTGTCACCAGCACTTCCAGACAGCAGACAGCAGTAGCTCCCTTCAGAAAAATGCCTTTTTTAACGGGCTGCATGACATCACTGGCAGGCTGGAGGTCCGGTGCCACAATCCACTTTGCCCACCCACCCACCCACCCCCTGCTGCTGGACGGTTAGGGGGCGGTCCAGAGTTCAGTCCCATAAACACTGCCTAGGTGAGCCGCTTCACACGTAAGTCAGAACCCTGGAGTAGACCCCAAGAACAGCCGCTGGAAGGGAGGGAGGTTCCCGGGGCAGAGGCTGAAGGCACACACCGTCGGAGGGATTCTCCTGAGAAGGTTGTTATCGGCATATATTTTTGTCTTCAGTGGTGGAGTAACAACTCTGTAGTATTTCAGGGTGAGGTGGGGAGCCATGTTCTATTAGGAAGAATGATCGGGGAGTCGTTTGCAATATTCTTCCCGATGACACGCGGGGTGGCCCTGGCGTCTTCCGTCGTTGACAAACCACTGCAGAACTTAGGCTGGTGCCTTCAGAAAACATTCCCCAGTCAGGTTGTAAACCAGCTTAATCTTAGACAGACTGAGCGAGGCTGGCGGAGAAGGCTAAGGGGGCGGCCCAGCAGGAAGCCCCGAGGCCATGGGCACGGGGAGTGAAGGGGACGCCCACGCCGTGTACCAGTGACCCTGCCTGGATCCTCGCCACCCCCAGCAGGTCCCCCAACCAGCACCACCATCTGGGGGCTGTCTGGAGACACGGAACCTCAGGCCCCTCCCTACCCCTCTTGACTCAGCATCTGCATTGTAACGAGAGGCTCGGGGGACTCTTAAGTCCACCTGAATAGAGGAAGCCTTGGCCCACACGAGTCTCCGGATTCTTTTCCAGACTTTGAACTGAACCTGAGCCCAGCGCTCAGCTGTCTGAGACAACAATTTCACTATGTTTCCCAACATCAGTGCTGTTGCCTGCGGGAATGCCCCATGTCGCCTTTCAGCCGGCCGGAGCGGCGGATCCCGAGGTTGATAACAAACAGCTGCTGTTATCGCCATCAGCACCGCCACACTCGGGGCCTGGCACGCTCATTCCCGGGAGGGGCTGATGCTTGGAAGCCTCACTGAGAACGTCTTCTAGATCACTTATGAACAGACTTGAGTAAGACACGTCCCCAGCTCCCGAGAGGCAGCGTGACGCCACTGAGGACCACAGGACTTGGCATCGAGGTCCAGTCTTACCCCTGAGTGATCATGTCAACCTCAACAGGTCACTTACCCAGGCGGGGCCTCAGTGACCTCACCTATGACGTGGGAGCGTATTGTGGCCGACCTCGTGCGTTTGCACAGGGGTCTGTCGCCTGAGACGATGGATGCAAAGCAGTTTGGGAATCTCACACGTACTCCCATTTTCTTCCAGCCCATGGCTGTCTCTGCGCTGGATTACGGAATGTGATAAACACTTTTATCAGATTCCATCTGGGTCAGGTCTGGGGTAAGGAGGGGAGTGTAAATAAATGGAAAATGACCCGGTCTCCTCCATATTCTCAAGCCATGGGCAACCTAGACTCTCTGGATCAGGAATCCAAACAACAGGCTGAAACCCTCCATCCTGACAACAGTTACAACCCGGTCACCATCCCCCCACTCCAAACCACCCCCAACTGCTGCCCCCTCTCATGGCACACTGGAATGACCCAGGGCAGAAGTGGCTGGATGTAGCCACCTTTACCCCTATGATGTACCCACCTTCATGACACCCCCCTGATCCTGCACAGTCGCCTGTCCCTGCCTCCCACACCGGGACCCCTTACCTGGGAATCAACGGTGGACTTCCGGACACTCATGTGGGCAGTCTCGGGAGGGTGCGCTGAGGTCCCTGATGTGTGGTATCCATTCACTGTGGGGACAGAAACACTGCTCAGCTGCTGTGCTGGCCACAGGCGGGCACCTCTGACTTCCTGCCAACGGCGGCCCCTGCTGTCACCTCACAGCCTGATCCCGAGAGGTCTCGAGCGGCGAGGACCCTGTCTCAGGATCTCACCGGTATTTACAGGGCCGGGAACGGGTGTAGAGTGTCTCTCTAATCCCTGGCTCCCAATTACTGAATGCTTCAGGAACAGATCTCGTTTTGAACCACAGAGGAAAAGGAACGTGCTTACATGAGGTGAGGGCACCATCACCCAAAGGCCATCACGGAAAACGCCACACCAGCTGTGGTCACGGGTGCTGACCCAGGGTCCATCTCTCTCTCAGCACCTTCCTATAGTCTCCCCCGACAACCCTCTCTCTGGGGTCCTCTCCCTCTGCACCGTCACAGTATGGTGTGGGTAGAAAGGAAGAGGGCTGTGTTTATCGGTTTCCATGACAACAGGCTTTGCCAATTAATAGCCAGGTGATCCTATGAAAATTCTTCTTGAGCGGGTTTTCCCAAAGTTTTTTCTTTTTTCTTTTTTTTTTTAATTCAAGGCTCTTAAATTTTACACCTATGACGTTCACTCATTCTCCCCATGTGAGCGGCTAGACCTGCCCCAGGGCTTGGTGGGAGGGAGCTGGTTTGCAGCATTTACCAGTTTCTGTGGCATAAACACCCTCACCAAAGCTGAGGCAGCCCGCGTGGGCCCAGCTCCCCCACGTGGTACTGTTCTCCTGGGAACCGGCAGTGAGCTCATGGAGTGGCTGCTCAGCCTCCCTGTCCAAAGAATGGGGACGATTCTACCCAGTCGCCAGTCCTACTTTCCCGGTATGAACGTCACATGAGACAGTACTTGTAAAACGGGTCTGTGAATGACAAGGGACGTCATGAGAATAAAGAGGGGGCCGTGGGGGTGGAGAGAGGGAGACCTACTGCTTGGTTACTTACTGCATGTAGCCACCGGGAGCCTTGAGACTGCATAGTGGCTGGAGACCCAAGAAAGCCCGCCGTCCCCACACCCGGGCTTGCGGGAGTCGCCACGACACATACACCCCACCGGCCAGACTGGGGATCGAGGAGCACATCCCGTGTGGAGACAGCTCTGCGTGTGGCCGAAGGCAGACGGGAGAAGAAGGGAAAGTCAGCCACACCTGCTCATCTGGAGTGGCGCAGGGCGGGAGGCAAGCCAGGGAGAGGAAGGCCCCCGACGGAGATCTTTCTCATGCTGGGGGGTGGGGGGGGGCTCGTCCTCTACCGCTTGCAGAGAAAGATGTGGGGCCACCTGTGGGCAAAGCTGCACTTGCAGGTTCCTATGGGTAGGTGGCTGGGCCGCCCCTGATCGACAGGGTCAGTGGGCACAGACAGACTCACCAGGACACAGAGAACTGGGCGCAGCACTGGCCCCCCCCGTGCAGTGACTCGGGAAGCAACAAGAAAAACATTAAGCCCAGGTGGGCAGCCACAGCCTGGCTTGCACTGGACCCCTGGGCAGCTGGTTAAACGCTGACTCTCCTCAGGAGTGCCCCCACTCAGGGAAAGGAGGGACAGGATTCCAAGCACTGCAGAGAATGCCAGGCCCAGGGGGGCAGAGGACAGTCTGCTCATATCCGCGTAAGCGATGCCACCGAGGGCGTCAGACCGCTGCTACACCGACCCCGCCGGAAGGCAGCACACTTGAGAAACTTTCCTTATCAAGCGGCAGAGCACTGGAACGGAAAGCGCCCGAGGAGGGACAGCAGGACAGCTGAACACACTGCTCTCTCTGTCCCTCTATGCCCGATTCGGGGACAGCAGGGCGGACGTGGGGAGATCTCGCTAAGTTCACTTAAAAGGCTGATGGAACAAGATGTACGATACATAATACTCTACAAACAAAGATAGTATCTTCTGCCAAGAAGCCATGGAGGCCACAAATAAAGTCTCAATAAATTGCAAAGGGCACAAATCACAAAAGCCACCTTCTTTGAGCAGAAAGTGAATAAAAGTAGACAATAATAATAAAAGAACAAACGTGTAGCTCCCCGTCTCCCCAACTCCCAAATGCTCAGAAATGTAAGAACTGCCCTGTTAGATGATCTCAGGTTGAGGAGGAATTTACAACAATAATTACACAGTATTAGGAGGTAAGGAGGGAGAATGGAGCAAAAACAAATGGGACAAGGCCCGAATGATATTTGGGGAAAACTTACAGCCTCGATTACCTCATCATCAAAGCCAAGGACAAATAAAAAATGAGCTAAATGTTCCAGTTAAGAGTTTAGAAAAAAAAAAAAAAAGCAAAAGTCAACGAAATAAACCAAAGGAAAGCATGAGAATGAAGTATAAATATGGCGACAATTCTTTTTTTTTTTTTTTGTGGCAGAGACAGAGTCAGAGAGAGGGACAGATAGGGACAGACCGACTGGAAGGGAGAGAGATGGGAAGCATCTATTCTTCGTTGCAGCACCTTAGATGTTCATTGATTGATTTCTCATATGTGCCTTGACGGGGGTGAGGGGGCTATAACAGACCGAGCCACCCCTTGCTGGAGCCAGCGACCTTGGGTCCAAGCTGGCAAGCTTTTTGCTCAAGCCAGATGGGCCCGCGCTCAAGCTGGTGACCTCGGGGTCTCAAACCTGGGTCCTCCACATCCTAGCCCAACGCTCTATCCGATGAGCCACCCCTGGTCAGGCTGGCAACAGATATTTATGAGTTAGGAAGCGGGATAACGTTAATAACCCTGGCTCGTTCTCTTTGTGGGTTTTTTTTTGGGGGGGGGGCGGAAGGAAGGTCACAACAATAAATAAAAGCCAATCAGCTTGTGTAATCTGAGTGTGAAAGAGAATACAAATATTTAGAATTGGGAATTGGAAAGAAAACATAAGCACAGCCAAAGAGCAGAAATTTTATTTATTTTTAAAGATTTCATTTATTAATTTTAGAGAGGAGATAGGGAGAGAGAGAGAGAGAGAGAAGGGGGGAGGAGCAGGAAGCATCAACTCCCATACGTGCCTTGACCAGGCAAGCCCAGGGTTTTGACCCGGCGACCTCAGCTTTCCAGGTCAATGCTTTACCCACTGCACCACCACAGGCCAGGTGAAATTATTTTTTTTAATGCAAGAGTATAGGATTTATAATTCCACGCTAATACATATAAAACCTTTCTTAAGGTTCCGATGATCAAAATGGTTTCAAAAGACACTAGAAACACCAAGATGAGTAAAACCTTGGAAAAACGACCTCCCTCCAAAAGGCACTAGACTCAGATAGTTGGATGAGCAAATTCATTTGAACTCTCAACAACAAAACAAAACAGCTAGGCACAAACTGCACCACAGTACAGACATACGCGGTACGTTTCCCAGTTTACCATACGATGGCCAACACTACCCTGATTGTAACGGCTACCATGACAATGAAACATAGAACCACCTTTCAGTGGCACTATGACAACAGAATGTGGAAGCTCTTACCTGAGCAAGCCTTAGTTTAGAATCTGTCACTACCCCCTTTTATAGTGTGGGGTCCCTGTAAACCAAGATCGTCCCCCAACTCCTTGAGGGCAGAGGCTGTTCTCTACTTATTCACAGCACCCCAACAGGACACCCTCACTCAACATGTGGCTTTCTCCTGCTGCTGGCGTCGCCCTCGCCCCTGCACCCCGGCTGCCAGGCCCCTGAACCAACGCGGCCAGGAACTGTCTGACACAGGGCATTTCGTCCCTAATCCATCCTCTTGTTCTCACTTCGGTTCTGGTCCGTCAGCTGTGGGCTAATTACTGCTCATGTCAAAACAATTACTGGAAAAGAAAAACTAATTTTCCACCCAACCGTTTCTCCCCACGCAGTGGCTCTCCCTCTGACACCTTCTCTCCCGGCCTCTGTGTCCCAGTCCCCGGCATGCTGGGAGGAGCGACGGGAGAACCGCAGGGTCACCGCGCACCCCAGGGGGACTCATAAGCGACAGACATCCTCCATCTTAAAAAAAAAACCACAAAGCAAAAAACAGAAATGCAAGTTCATTGATCATCTGGGCCCACAAGCTCAGAAAAGAATTCACCCGCCACAGCTGCCCATGTGACGAGGTTGCCGCTGGCTACAGTGGCATTTATTTATTTATTTATTTATTTTAGTTGTGAGAGAGGGAGGGGGGAGGGAAAGAGTGAAGGAGAACGAGGGAGGGGGGGGGATCAATTTATTGTTCCACTTATTTATTGGCTGATGCTCGCATGTGCCCTGACCAGGGATGGAACCTGCAACCTTGGCGTATCAGGACATAACACTAACCAACTGAGCTCCTGGCCAGGGCCTGCAGGTGGCTATTTAAATTTAACAAAAGAAAGAAAGAGAAAACCTAAATGCAATGTGGTATCCGGGATCGGATCCTAGAACAGAAAAAGGGAAACTGGTGAAATCCTGCCCTAGTTCCATTGACAGTAATGACAGCGTTCGCTTCTTAGGGCTGACAGGTGTACGGGGCACGTGAGATGCTAACGTTAGGGGAAACCGAGTAGAAGGCACACGAGATCTCTCTGTCCTGTCTTGACAACGTCTCAGCACATCTAAGATTATTCCAACACGGAAGAGGTACTATATTAAGTTAAAGTAAATGAACAATTCAATTCCTCAGGGAACGCTGGCCACGTCAGCCACCTGTGACTGGCAGCTACCACGCCGCACAGGGCAGCTACGGACCATTCCCGTTGTGGCAGCAGCTTGGACTGGACGCTCCTCTGTCTGGTCATTCCTTCTGCCCGGTGACTCACACGTGAAACTCCCAGAACCTCCCTCGCACTCAAGTTTCCTCTCCCTCTGGCTGTTGCTATTTCTTGCTCGGTATATCATTACATCCACACCGCATATTAAACCAGCTCAAAGACGATGTTCACTGTTCGCCGTGGTTACCTAATAGCGCCTTAGGTATTTCGTTTGGGCTTCGGCTTTACTTCTGTGGGCCTCACCCAGAAGGCCTGGCAGGGACCGACTCTAAGTCAGCCTGCTGACTGAACGCAGCTCCCACAACGCTGGCAATAGATGGAGCCGGCAGGGGAAGTCCCCCGTCCAGTGGCCCGGTGATGACCCTGCTGGCGCCCGACACCCAAAGAGCAGAATACAATGGGTGGGGGCACCGGGTGGGTCCTCTGGCCTCTCTCCCCGGCTAGGGGAGTGATGGCTATGCTTCCCGTGCAGCACGCCTGCATGGGAGGGAAAACCAGCCGTCTGTTGTGGCCCTCTCTGAAGCACACGTAGCTAGGACTGAAGTAAAACTGAGCCCCCCCGTCGTCCCCTCTCCCCACCCCCACCCCACCTACCTTGCCGGTTAAGTAGCCCAATCCCCATCACAGCTATTCAACAGCTGTCTGGACAGAGCCACAGGCTGCCTGGCAGCTTCTCGTGAAGGTAACACATCTCGACTGATTGCTGCTCTTACCCTCCCTGGCCCCCACAGACGGTCATTCTCAGAATGAAATCCCAACACCTTCCTCTATCTTGGAAAGCCCAGCAGTTTCCACTGACAAGACTGCCTTCTCTTAATCTTCTACCCTCCAGCCACAATGGCCTGCTTTCCATTCTCAGACACGCCATGATCACTCCTGCCCCAGGGCCTTTGCACTAGCTGTTCCCGGGCCTTTCACCACAGCTGCACACACTTACACATCTCATGGTCTTTAAAGGTGCATGTGAATTGTCACTTCCTTACTGAAACCTTCCCTGATTCCCCAATCCCTCTGCCCATGTTTAATTCCTTGCATTAGAACACACACAAGGAGAACTGAACAATTTCCTGTGTGTTTAAATGTAGGTTCACAGGAGTAGGGACCACACAGGTCTGACTTGTCTGTGGCTGTGTCCCCCGTACAGAGAACAGCATCTGTCATATTGTGTGAATGAGAAGGTCTGGGACACCATCACTGTTGTTTTGCAGAAGTGCATGCCAGAAAAAAGGGGCTGAGATCCAGGGCCCCCAAGTGGTCCCCGGGAGGGGGGTCAGCAAGGACAGAGCATGAGGATGGGGGCGGCTCAGTTCTGAAACAACCTCCGGTCCTCACCGAGTCTGCGTCTGAAGCACTGACCGTTACAGGCACCCTTATCTTAAGAGCACTAAGAAAAAAAAAAAAAAGATGCTTTCCATGAAACTGGGATGTACCACGGGCTGCAGGATGAATCTGATGTCCAAGATATGGGGGTGGGCAAAAGTAGGTTGACAGCTGTTTGTGTGGAAAATGATCCAATAATTAATAAGGAATAGCACAAGAACAGACTCTGTGTTTCACATGCTCAAAGCTGTTCTTGCCCACCCCTGTGTTAAAACGTGGGGAAGGGGAAATGAAAGGCAGGTCTCGGAGTCAAAGAACGAGGGCTCTGGAGGTTTCGCTCGTCTTCGCCTTTCAGTGGGCCAGTGACCCACGAGCCGGGCTGGACGGGTGCTCTGAGTCACCCTAACAGCCTAGCTTCTCAACCCTGGCACTGAGGACATTTGGGGCTGGACAATGCTTTGTGGCGGGGACTGTGCTCTCCTGTGCACTGCAGAATGTTAGCAGCGTCCCTGGCCTCCACCCACCAGACACCTGTAGTACTTCCCCTGAATAGTGACTGCCAAAAATGACAGACATTGCCAAACGTCCCCTGCTAGGTAAAACCACCCCAGAGCTGAGAACACAGCACTAGAGTCGGAGCAGCTGGGCAAGCGTGTGCCACAGACCCCCCATATCGTCATTTCACTTTCCAAGGCTTCAGTCACCCGGGCCCGACCACAATCCAAAAATATTAAATGGAAAATTCCTGCAATAAACAACTCATAGCTTTAGACTGCTTGCCATTCTGAGAGTATCGTGATGGAATCCGGCACCGTCCTGTCCCGGGAATCACCCCTTTGTCTTGCACCCCCACACCGCACACGCTCCCCACCCCGCCGGTCACTCCGTAGCCATCCCGGTTATCATCGACTATCCTGGCAACTCAGTGCCCGTGTGTTCGGATAACCCTTATTTTACTTTATAAAGCCACATTCCTGTCATTTTTATGATGTTACATTGTTATCGTTGTTCCACGTTATGTTTTAGTTTTTTTGTTACTCTCTTGCTGCGCCTAGTTTACAAATGAAACTTTATCATAGGTATGTATGTGTGTCTAGGAAAAACACAGATTTCAGGCGCCCACCAGGGGACTTGGGAGGCATCCCTCCAGGTATGGGGGGACTATTGTATATCTATTACAAACAAACCGAAGGGCAGGAGCACCAGGCTAGGTGCCCCTTGCATGCCTTCTCCGAGCCTGCAGAATGCTGATGTGCACGGTGCCTCTCCGAAGGGGAGGGGAGTAGGTTTGCGACTGAACTTACTACAGAGCCTTTTTGGCGGAGAGCTTGACAGGCTTAGGCTCCCTGACTGCCCCTTGAGAGGCACCATCCTAGGTCTCTGGCAGCGGGGCCAGAGAAGGGAGAGCGGGTGTCCACGCACCCTGTCCCTGTGCCCACACACTCTAACACCGTGGCCACCTCGCTTATTCGCATCACTGAATCTGACCCTCTCTACCCAGACCCCCTACCTCTATGGCCCCGCTTGCAGCCCCAGCACCCAGCTCCGCGCTGGGCAGACAGGGATGTCACTATGTTTGTCAGGTGGAGGCAGTAATTTGTCACACGTTGGTCTCCGGCCAGGTGGTCAGAGCCAGCTCCTCCCTGTCCTCCTTCTGAGGAACGAAGCCCATAAACGATGGGAAAGAGACAGAACCAGGGAGAGTGAGCTTTAGAGAGGTGACCCCACTGTACAAAGGATCAGCTCCCTGACCATCCCCACCAACAGAGCAGGCTGTGGCCGTTCACACACATCATCTCCACATGCCCGACTTCCATGCCCGCGTCCCTGTCCCGCCCTGCTCCACGGACCACGCTGGCTGGGAAAGATGGCCGGGTTTCTTTCCAACGTCTGGCTGGCCCGGCACCAGCCAGGATAGAGGCTACACCTCACACTATTCACGCTGTCATTTCTGTTGTCAAAAAACACCAGAACCACAAAATAAAAGTCTGCGCCCAGGACTCTGCCTGTTGGCACACCACAAGGAGGAAGATGGAACGGCCCGTTTCTGGAGACGGGATCTGATCGCTGCTAGGCAGCACTGACCTCGTCTCTAGAGAATCAGGCGTAAGTGCCATACTTCCCTTCACTCGAGGCAATTCTATTTCTTTTAAAAAAAAATCATTTTAAAGTAAAAACAACAACAACAACAAAAGAATCAATTTTAAAAAGTCAAAGGCCTAGAAAAACTTTCCATAAGATACATCCACTCCCTACCTCTCCTATGACCCAGATGACCCTCCAGAGGTGGGTTATTTCCCCCAATTTGGTTTTGAATTCTGCTCCAGAGGGGTCTTCTTATCCCTAAACACACCCCAATGCCCCATGATCACACTCTGATTTCTTCATGTGTCAGTGGCACCCTGATCTAGGGTTTTTCATAGTCTGGTTAGTTAGTTTTTACTTCTTATTATTATTTAAAAATTATTTTAGCTCTTCCTTTGATTATGTGGGATGTATTCAGTAAACTATTAAACCTGATGATTCTGTGTTCCGTGAAGGTTGAGGGTTCTCAGCAACCCTCCCTGCCCCCCCACCCCCCAGGTAAGCTGAGGCTGGTCACCACTGGCGCGCTGACCACTCCTGGGTGCCGCCTGTCCTCTGTCCAGCCACAACCATCGGCCCATTTTCAAAGCCACCAACATTTGCATTCCGAGGTATGACCCCAACCGTCTAGGCTGACACCAAAAGTGGAAAACCAATAAGCGGGCTCACAACCCCATTTGACTGTGAAAACACTTGTGAATTTGCTCACCGTTGAGCCAGGCTCTGTCTGGGGCCTGAGGACTTCATAAAGGAAAAGTATAGGCCAAGCCCCCACCCGCAGGAAGCGGACAGACAGTCCAGCATGGAGAGTGACTCTCTGGGAATAATGCAGCAGCATGCTGCTAGAATCCAGAGTCATTAGGCGAGGGCACTAAATCAAGCAATCAGGGAAGGCTTCTTGGAGGAGGTGGCATTTAAAACAAGTCCTAAACCATAAGAAGTCTGGAGCGGTGCTTCTCACTGGTGTGACTTACACTCTATCTCCGGGGATCTGCAAACTCGATTGCCTCCTAAAAGTAACACACCGCTCACCTATTACAGAAATATCTATCCTGACCACCACCCCTTGGTTACCTTTTCTGATGGAGAACTCACACCCTCGCAAGGAACCCCATTTCCCTTTCCAGAATGTTCTGTTTGAAAACTGCCCTAGAAAGAGTCACCTTCTTTTAACTTCTACTCCTTGATGCCTTTGGGAACCATGTGGGGCAGGTCCCTGCATCTGAGGGCAGGTGAGGGCTCTGATGACTCCCCTTACCCGGCCCAAGTTCACCTGAGCAGGTGAGGGCGAGCGGCCAGGGCAGTGCCAGCCGGCAGGGCAGCCGGCTCAGGGGGCCTCCTCCCTGGGTTTGGTCTCTATGGTCACCAGCCAGGTTTCAGACCCCAGGTGCAGAGTCCGGAGCTTTCCAGTGACCGTGGCGGTGCGGCCCCTCCCAGCTGCCCTGAAAGAGTTAAGTGAACAGTACCTGTTGGAGGCAGTGCGCTCCTGTGAGCGCCCGGGCTGGCTGGAATCCCAGGAGAACTGCTGGGCCGCTCCCAGGTGGTCTCTGGTCGGAGAAAGAAACAAAACCGCTTTCAGGATTTCATGAGGTTGAACCTCAGAGAGTCACAGAGAAGAACTAGAAAATCAGAGCTGAAAAGAATAGTCTGGGCCAGTCCCCTTCCTCCCTACACCCAGAAACCAGGAGCCCGCTTTCTGCTCCCACACCCTCCCACCTCCCATGACGACAGGATTTCTCTTTCCTAGGGACCCCTCTCCACGCAGTGGGGACCAGCGGGAGGTGGCCTTCCAGTTGGTCTCCTCTGAAATGTCCCCCAACCCTGTGCCCCTCCCTCTCTTATCCCCAGAGGCTGCCAACTCATGAAGCTCCAGGAACCCTCTGTCTCCAGTCCTGGAACTCTGGCTACCACCCGGGCATCTCTCCCCAAATGCCATTGTCGCCTGACACCCCAAAGTGCAGAGGAAAAAGCCTTGTGCAGAGACATGGTCCTCTGTCAAAAAGGGTGATATCAAAGTCTGTTCTACATCTTGTCGGAATGACAACTGCTGCGTCTGACTGGTCCCCTCTTGCAGGGTACACAGCTACACAGTCCAGCCAGGAGCAAAGCTAAGATTGCACCGGTGTCATTGATGTATACCTCGTTACAGAGATAGTCCCCCAAGCACGGGCCACTTCACCCCTGCGGACAGACTTCTCACAGAATTATCTAACGGTGAAAAGAAACACTTTCTTACCATATGGAATCGAACACTACAGAAAAGCACAGAGAAGAGAAATGTTATCACCCACAAGCCCACAACTCGGAGATCATCACTACCAACACTTTGGTTTCCAAATGTCAGCTTGTTTTCTAGACATACATACATCTGTAACACAGGACAAAATCAAACTAGTCTTTTCACGGGTAGACTTTTGTGAGTATCTTTACAAAATCGTTAGACGCGCTGGACAGTATAAAGCAGTGGTTCTTAACCTGGGTTCTATCGAACCCTAGGGGTTTGATGAGTCAGTCTCAGGGGTTCGGAGAAGCCTCTGCCGCGGAGGCCAGAATAAAGGAATACCGTCATTTGTTGTGAGTTCATGCACTTTGTTGGTTTTGTTCTTTGAGCAAGGTGATGTTCATGCACGGCTCATTTTGTGCACCAGTAAAAAAACATATACCTATGTCTTGAATTTGGGAAAGAAAATCATATTTTATTTATCACTAAAGAAGGGTTTGGTGAATGTGCATATGAAACTGGTGGGTTTGGGACCTCAAAAAAGGTTAAGAACCACTGGTCTAGAGCCAGACTGCCTGACTTCGAATCCCAGCTCCGCCTCTGACCACCAGGATGATGCTGGCTAAGTTAACTGTCCTCTCTGGACCTCAGAGGCCGCCTCCACAAATGAGATCAAGGATGGAATCCACCCAAAGTGGTCGTTGTCTCAGGCCAAATGTCCATAGACAAGTCCTTAGTGTAAAGTTGTTTTTAAAGTTAGCACAATGTATGAATAACATTAGTTAACCAAAAAATTATAATCCTGAAATTTCAATTGTCTCAAATATTAAAAATTTTAAAAAAAAGCAAAACTCCTTCAATGGCTCTCATAATTAGGATTTAAAAGAACTGGGTGTTTTGGCTGACCAGTGGTGGTACTGTGGATAGAGCATCAACCTGGGATGCTGAGGTCCCAGGTCCAAAAGCCTGAGGTCACTGGCCTGAGCACAGGGTCGCTGGCTTGAGCATGGGATCATCGACATAATACCATGGTCGCTGGCTTGAGTCCAAGGTGGCTGGCATGAGCAAGGGGTCACTGGCTTGGCTGTCGCCCCCCAGCCATTGCACGTATGAGAAGCAATCAGTGAGCAACTAAAGTGACGCAACTATGAGTTGATGCTTCTCATCCTCTCCCTCCTTCCTGTCTGTCTTGTCTGCCTCTCTCTCACACACACACGCACACAAAACAAAAAGAAAAAGAAAAGAAAACTGGGTTTCTGCTTCAGCTCTGTCCCCAATCTGCTGTGCAGCCCAGGTAAAACACTCTACACTGCTCTGGTGCTCCAATACTTAACCCCAAAAGAAGGTGTTAGGCTGACTTGTCGTTTAGGCCTCAGTACTCCTGCCCTGCAGCTTTCACTGGAGGCCTGAAACTCTTGAGACCCACTGTTGGGGTTTAAGAAGTTGACAGCTGCAGGGACAGGGGTTAACAGGGACCTTTCTATCTCAGGGGAAAGGAGGCATACCGGAGGCCTGGGGAGGGGAGCAGCAGGGAGGCTGCGGAAGCAACGCGGTCTTCCCCAGAGGCGGACGGGTGCACTGACCGGCGCTCAGACACCTGGATGTGGAGGACCCACAGGGGTCCAGCGGAGACAAGGCAGTGCCTGGTGTCAGCCAGCTCTGACCCGTCTAGAGCACACACAGCCACTGACAGCCAGGGCAGGGTTGAGGCCAGGCCAGGCTGACATCTGGAGAGAGCCACCAGGCCTCTGGCTGAGTGACCTCAGCAGCAGAAGGAAAGATCACCCCAGATGACCATACCCCCTACAGGGAGAAAGCCATTTCCAGGTCTTTTCCAACAGAACACTCGCTAATTGATTTACGGCACACCAGGTCCCTGACTGAGACAAAGAGAAGCTGCAGAGGTGGCTTGGGGCCCATGGTGCTCCGGACTGAGGCCCTTTTGCATTCTCTGGGGTTCTAGGTCATTCCAGGTGACCATGCAGACTCCTAACAGAGTCACTGCCGTGCATGTCCAGAGGCTCTGGGGACGGGGTCAGGTCAGAAAGGAAGAAGTGAGACTTTCTCTCAGAGAGCCCCATCCAACCCAGGTCATGAGAAACGTGTGTTTTTTTCCTAAAGGCAACTCCAGCTCAGTGCGGACGCCGCCCACTGAAACCAGGGAGCCCAGCATAGACAGATGGACTGGCTGTGGACCACACAAGTCTGAGGGAGGCTGCTATTCTAGCCATCGAGGCGACAAGCCAGAAATTGCAATTTCCCCCATCAGTGGATCACAGTGGCGGCCCCATGTAGAATAAATCTTTTTAAAGAGAGACTATACTTGAAAGGGAGAAAGTGATGTAAATCTGGGTTTCAGACCACACCTGTGCCCTCCTTGAGATCACAACAAGGGCCTGCCCTGCGGTGGCGCAGAGGATAAAGCGTCAACCTGGAATGCTGAGGTCGCCGGTTCCAAGCTTGGGCTTGCCTGTTCAAGGCGCATACAACAATTAGAGTGAACAACCATGAGTTGATACTTCTTGCTCCCCGCCCCCTTCTCTGTAAACTCAGTAAATAAAATCTTAAAAGAAAATAGATCACAACAGCAGTAATGCCAATAACAAAACAGTACACGAGGTCAGAGCTATTAATTTTCATGTCACTTCTGGACTTCATTTCCCCTTGCTAAGACTGCATCCTGCTTCCGCTAGGGGTATTAGCTTCTAGTTGGAAGGCCACAACAAGCCCCGCACCTAGGCCACTGGCTCTCGGGAGTATTAGCGTTGGGCCCACCGGTAAATCTGGACTCCACCCCACACTCCCCTGATCCGCACCCGCCCACTGTGAGGTGGCTCTCTGCTGCCCCCAGCGGTCATTAGGCAAAATAACCAGCGGTATTAGCTCAGGGGAATTTCAGCTTTCTGGTCCTGGCTGGAATCTGAGCTTCCTGTAGTCCCCTCCTCTTTCTGGGACTCTCACTCCCTGCTCCTCCACCTCTTGCCCCCAATCGTGGCTTCTCTCTTGGCCCCTGTTTTCTTCACCAGCAGGGAGTGTGTGGGGAGACTCAGGTTTCCCTAGACAGCAGCCCTGCTGCGTGCCTCTCCAGCCCTTGACTCTCCTCGTCTGGAAGCTGGGTTACCACCAAGCCGCTCTGCCATGTCCTCCAGACCAACCAGGACGGCAAGTCCTAGAAGAGTCACAGGAGCCCCGGTGCCCCAGCCCAGGGGTCGGGCTGCCCTCCTGAGAACACAGGCCGCAGCTATGGGAGCTTGTTAGCATCTGGAGGTCTGGCTCAGCTCCCTGGGGGCCCCCAGCAGCAGAGCCTCTGGTCCCCTACCAGGAACCAGTGTTTCCTTGTGAGCGCTGACTTTGCAATCCGCTTCCAGTTAGAGCTCCCGGTCCACACGATACTGCTAACCCCTTCTAACACCTTCTGGAAGCTCAGCAAGTACTACTGCTCTCTGAGTATCCATTTGTGCCTGGCCCGTTTCACGGCCCCCACCCTGGGTGCCTCCTTCGGGGGTCGCACGACACCGTGCTATGCGTGCGACCATTTCTGTAGCTTAGTGGACAAAACTGAGGTCTCAGGCAGAAACAGCAGAGCTGGCGCACAGTGTGACCGCCCAGACTGCAGCGTGCCTGCCCCCCCCCTCTGAGCTCTGTGGGGGGGCACCGAGGGGGGCCTCTGGAGGAGCCGCAGCCAAACTGAGCTGTTTTCATCTACACACACCGCTGTCTGCTTGAGGACCACCCTCACAATTAGTATTGTTCTGCTAATTGAACGTTAAGAAATATTTATAATCACAATGTGATGAATAGTTAATAAGTAGCATTATCGATTACAAGATCAAGAGGTGATTTTGTATCTTGATCTGTTCTTCATTACCACGACGTGGAAGGACCTCCTCTGTGTGGGGCGCCGTGGTTGGCCCTGGAAGGACTTCAGGGGCCCTGACAGGTCGCAGTTCTTCCTCCCCCTTCAGTTTACATGCTAATCCTTGTGATGCAAACCTATCTTCGAGCACCAGTACATAAACTTTCCGATGAGGGGAAGTGTAAAATATTTCTCGTGGTGTAGGGGGAAAACGTAAGGCCAAGAGACGGGCAGTAAGTACAATTGTTAGGGGAGCTGGCCGCACGCACAAAAGAGGGGAGAGCAGAGACGGGGGTCAGGGGTGTTACCAGAAAGGGATACACTTTGGGGCAGGTGGCTAAGGAGGCCCTCACTACTGAGAAAGGCCCGCTCACTGTTATTTATCCATCGCTGCCTCACACACGACCCCACCCTCAGCAGCTGCGCTCAACAGGCACTCATTGTCATGTGGATTCCGTGAGGCAGGGCTCAGGCTCTCCCAGGAGGCTGCCGTGGGTACATCATCATCTTCTGCATCACGGAGGGCTTGAGTGAGGGTGGGGGTGGACGTCCAACGGCTCACAGGATGCTGGCAGGTGGCAGGGGCCGAAGTTCCCTGCCATGGGGCTGGCCGCTCACAGAGAACCGTCTAGAATGGCCAAGCCGAGAGAGCAGCAGCAGCAGTCCCGACGTCTCTCATTATCCCGCTCCACCCCGACTGCCAAGTTCTGCTGGTCCCGCAGTCCAGTTCGGACACAGGTGGGAGGGACTCACCAGGGCCGGCGTGACGGGAGGTGGGTGCACCCGGGCCCTATGGGAAGCTGGCTACCGCACGCATGCGCGAAGGAACGGGTCACGCACACACTGGAGGGAAGCGAATTCCAAGCCGAGGGAACGGAAAACAGAAAGGATCTGAGGCAGGTGATCTGTCGTCTGCCCAGAGCAGCAAGGACTGTGGCGCGGCTGAGGAGGTGAGGTGTGATGGGCTGGCGTGGGTCATCGGGACAGGACAGTGGCACTCCACGTGGGGTCCCCAGACCGGCAGTGTCAGCAAGTTCTGGGCTCTGCCGGAATTTTCGAATCAGAAGCTCGAAGTCGGGATCTGGTTTAACCAGCCCTCCAGATGGTTCTGGCCTATGCCCAGGTTTAAGGACCACTGGTCTGGGGTCTTCAAGGTCATGGCAAAGACTCTGGCTTTTATTTTGAACGTAGGGACAGCCACTGCATAGTTTCAAGCAGAGAAGTGGTGGGATGAGCAACCACGGAGGCTCAGACAGCTTCCAGCAGTTGCTGGACAGGGGGAGCCCGGGTGGGGAGGTGGTAGCAAACCCCAAACAGATCAAACAATGATACTAATAAAACAAAGGCCTCGCCACCCTTCTTCTCTCTGTGTCCTACCTTCCACCCTCCAAGCCCCATCCCTGACCCATTCCTCCTTCCCACAGCTTCACAAAGCACATCTGCCGCAGGGACAGAGGGGAAGGGGTGCTAGAATGCCTTCTCGGCACTTCTGAGCTGCAGGGGTGTCCCGTGGTTGGCCAGAGAAACGGTGCTATCGGTGGTTCACAACTTTCTACTTCACAGCGGCTCAGAGGGTCCTTATGCGGTTCTGTGGTCGGGGGGTGGCAGGGGAGAGGTCTGTATCCCCATTTCATAGAGGCTGGTGAGATCCTGGCTCTTTGATATTGGCCTAAATCAAGCTCTGGACTGACTCCAGCCTCTACCAAGGTCCTGGGATAAGCAGGGCCAGGGCAGTGGGGGGACTCTAGTGGGCTGTGGGAACTCTCCGAGCCTGTCCTTGAACTCCTCTAGGGTCCCTGAGGACAACCTCCTTACAGGGCAAGCACACTGGGATCCCTGGAGTCAGGCTGACGGGTGATGAGTGGTGACTACATTGTAGGAAAAGGGTGTGTCTCACCATTGAGCCAAACAATGTCGGCGGCCAGCTGCCAGTGCAGACACGATGACCCCCGTTTAGGGTTAAGAAAACTGTACGTAGACGTCAAGAAGGAAACTCTCAAAGCCTGGACGCTCAGCATCCCAAACCTAAGCCCAGGTACCTGGCAAAGCTCCAGTCTCATTTCCTGAACGTAGTGATTCATCAGGATCAGAGAGGTACCACCTGTTCAAAGGACTGATTCCCACACCCCACACTTTAAGATGCTGGTTTAGTAAGTCTTAGGTAGAACCAGAAGTCAGCATTTTAACATGGTCACGGGGACCAGCCACAGACTGGAGGTAACCCAGACAAGACAAAACCCCAGGGCGTGGGTCAGATGTAGCTCAGGCAAGGGAAGAAGCAAGATGTGTGGTGACAATCAAGGGCAATTCCCCTACCCCACACCCCAAATGCCCATCATCTCCATCCCAACCTTCCATAAACATCAGGTTCAAAACATCTGCCCCAGAGAGCCCCAGCTTTGACATGAGGCTTTCTTCTCTGTTTTGGTTCCCAGGGGAGACTTAGGAATTAAAGTAGATTGCCGTAAACCCTTTAGTGTGACTGAGTCCTTGGAGTCTTTCCAGAATAGGGGGATGAAGGAGGGAGAGGAGAAACGGCCGCACTGAAGGAGGCCGGGAGGGGAAAGGTCCAGGGAGTGGGCGCAGGGTGGCAGGCGGAAGTGGCGCTCCAGCAGGGACCCGCCTCCTTTACAAAGCCTTATTTTAAGCCCCTGAGGGCAAAGTCCTGAGTTAGGACAAGAAAGATGAGGTTTATGCAATCCTGCTCCCAGGTGTTCGGTGTAGACAGCGCTGACAGATCAGGGCCAACAGGATCTTCTCATCCTGGCTGGGAGGGACATGGGGAGAGTCCCGGCGCTCATGGGCCTCTGTGTTGTCAACTTCATTCAGACATTCTGAGCACTGACTACAAACAGGGACCGGGCGTGGGGAGGAGGTGGAGCTTCCCAGCCCCACCCCCAGAGGCGGACAGACTGGTGGGGAAGCATGGGCAACCCCTTCCTCCCTCAGCTCTAAGTTGTGCCCAATGCATGCACACCTATGTCCCAGGCACTGAGCGCAGTAGGTGCTCAATAAGTGTGTGATGAACCAGGACTCGGCTCAAAACAGCTGTGAAAATTAAGTTCGCTTACCTGGCCAAAGGCCGATTTAAAAAATGAGTGTGAGTGTGTGAGCGTGTCGATAAGAAGACACAAATGGGCGGGAAGACAGAAGACGGCCCGGGAGAGCAGAGAGAGCACCATTCCCTTCACATCAGACGGATCACAAGTCCAGCACCAGCCCAAACAAGAAGGAACAGAGAACACACAAGGTGGTTCACAGAAGAATGATGACAAGTGACCAGTAAAGAAGCAAAGGTACTTGTTCTCATCAGAAACTGGAGAAATACAACCTATTGTTTCACTCACTGGATAGACATAACATCTTTCAAGACTGATACTCTCTTGTTAGTGAAGATCTGGAAAACAGGCTGGCGATGTCTCTGAAAGGCAGTGTGGAGATAGCTTTCAAAACCCCAAATGTGGCTTACTGGGAGAGCATCAGCCTAGCATGTGGATGTTCCGGGTTCAATTCCTGGTCAGGGCACACAGGAGAAGCACCCATCTGCTTCTCCACCCTTCCCCTTCTCATTTCTCTCTCTCTATCCTCCTTCTCCCCTGCCTCCTCTTGCAGCCATGGCTCAATTGGAGCAAGTTGGCCCCAGGCACTGAGGATGGCTCCATGACCTCAGCCTCAAGCACTAAGAAGAGCTTGGTTGCTGAGCAGTGGAGCAACACTGCAGATGGTCAAAGCATCACCCCCTAGTGGGCTCTCTAGGTGGATCCCAGTCGAGGTGCATGCAGGAGTCTGTCTCTGCCTTCCTTCCATTCACTGAATAAAAAAAAATAACTTCAGTGCACGTACCCCTTCACCTAACAACAGGTCTAGGTACACAACGAGGTAATTAGAAAGCTGATTTAGGGGATTTTTTTTGTTAGAGGAAAAAACTGAAGAAACACCACAAATGCCACCAATAAAGGGCCAATTTGACCGGATGGACAGGATGGCACTGGGCACAGCTGGTTCAGTGACACAGCACCCCCTGTCCCCCACAACACACTGCCACGAGCCCAGGCCACCCAGGTTCTTGTGTACATTTATAAAAGGGCCTGAGTAAAATGCATATGCCCAGGAAGGTCCCGAAAGACAACACAAGCTTTTGATGCTGGTTAATTCTTAACAATGAAACCCAAGTAAAAAGACTGTTTCTATAATGCACCCTACACTGCTCACAAATAGTAGGGGATATTTTATCGCTTCAAATTCATTTTGAAATGTCTCTTAATTTTTGTGAGCAGTCTATTTGAACTTCTTTACCAAGTGCATTAGATCTTCTCATGAAAGAGACAGACTGGGTGCAGGAATAAAGAGAGAGAGCAATAGAGAGAGAGAAAACTAAGGACTGGACCCAGGCAGGCTGGGTGTAGTGTACAGTCAGGAGGTGCTCGTCGGGCCAACGGTGGAAAGCCGGACCAGCCAGTAGCGCTCTCAGAACAACAGGGCTACTGATTTGAAAAATATTACAGCAGATCCATTTCTGACACATTTTCTGAAATGAAATTCCATCTGGACTTAAGATTTTAAGGAGTGAGAGAAAAAGATGTCCAGGACAGCGCTAGAAGAAACTGTTAACCTTTTAGTTGTTGTCATTGTTGGCAAAGGCCTTTTTTAAGTGTGACCTCAAAAGGTAGGAATCATCACTGGTAGAGACTAGAGACACTCTCCGTAAAAACAGTCCTGAAAAATTACCATCGGAATGATCAAACATCATAAAGAATTAGGACTATGTACTTGCTGTAGATGATCGAGATACTTCTCCAGGGACTGTCCAAGCCCGAGAGAGCTGCCCACGCAGAGCCACGTCCCGGTGGGGTCCCTGCTCGGCCACTGCTCTGTGGACCAGCAAGCACTGGCCCGCACTGTCAGTGGTCATTTTCTGCTGTACAGCTGCTAAGAAAAAAGGCAAGTCTGCGGGGGATATATATATATATATATATAAAGCTTGAAGCAAACAGAGAAAGAAGGGGCATAGGATACCACAAGGTCCCAGAAAAAGGACGATCAACTCAAACCCTGATGTTCTATGTAGTTCCGAAGCCAGGGCTGCTCTGAGAGGCCCGGCATCTTTTGAAAACATCTTTTTATCCATAAGCTGGCTTGAGTGGTCGTCTATTGCTACAGTCCACGGACACCCACCAAACGGCACTGTCCAGTGGCGGCCCTGAGGCCGTGCGAGCCGCAGCTGTGAGCGTGCCAGACTGCGGCCTCTTACCGGGCCGAGTGTTCCGTAACCTCCCCGTGGAAAAGCCACACTGCTCAGCTGTGCACGAGCTTCTCTTCCCAGGAAGCGGTATTTTCCACCCGTACATCGCCTTTTCTATTTGTTTCCTGAGACACTCGGCATTTGTGAACGTCCCTCGCTCCGCATGGCTAATCCATATTTAGAAGACTTTGCAGTAAAAGGTGTGACTTCTCATTTGTGTGATAATGCTCGGAATCGCTAGGAGTGTTGCTTTCCACAGACGGAGGAAAACTGTCAGGAAGACCTATGTCTATTCTTGGAAAATAGAAATAAGCCGTCATATCTCTGACGTGCAGCCACAGAGGTGCTCAGGAGCTGCCGGATTCCCGGGGAAGGCCTTCCAGTCCGGAGTCACAAAGGGCCCGGTGGCTGGGGCTGCCTTTGGGCACCCAGGAAAAGACCTTATCATGAACCCACACTGTAAAATACGTATAGAAATGCCAGACAAAATAAGCTATTCTCAAACATCGAGAAAGGGCATAGAGAACAGAGGAGACCACACGAAACGGGGAGGAAACAGAAAGCATTTTGGAGTTGAATGAAATAAGATTCCTTGGGAAATTGCAGGAGCAGCTTAGAACAAAAAAGAACAAAAAAAACCACACCTCTCTGCAAGGAGGCCTCAAAGCCTCACTCATTCAGGGAAACGGTGGAAGCTTCAGGCAGGGGTGGCCTTCAAGGTGGGCTTACAGTGGTGCTCCCCTAACTTTAGGGAGCATTAGCATCATTTAGAGGACTGGTGAGAACAGACCACAGGGCCCCTGTCCCAGAGTTCCTGATTCTCAGGTCTCGGGAGGCCTGAGAAACGGATGTCTAAACCAGCTCCCAGGGGAGGTTGGTGCTGCTGTCCGGGAACCCCACTTTGAGACCCCAGGCCGAAAGGAAGACAAGGAAGGGACACGTGTCTGAAATGGCTCGCCCCTGCCTCCAGGTGTTGGAGGCAGAGCCATTCAAAAATATTTGTTTTTAAAGGTGCGACAATTAGCCTGACCAGGTAGTGGCCCGCGGTGGATAGAGCATTGACCCAGGAAGCGGAGGACTCAGGTTTGTATTCCCGAGGTCGCTGGCTTGAGCGCGGTCTCATGTGGCTTGAGTGCAGGCTCACCAGCTTGAGGGTGGGATCGCCGACATGACCCCATGGTCGCTGGCTTGAGCCCGAGGTCACTGACGTGAGCCCAAAGGCCACTGGCTTGAGCAAGGGGTCACTGGCTCAGCTTGAGCCCCCCCACCTCAAGTCAAAGCACGCATGAGAAGCAATCAATGAACAAATAAGGAGACACAACAATGAGTTGATACTTCTCATCTCTCACCCTTCCTCTCTCTTAAAGAAAAATATTTAAAGGTACAACGGAAACAGCCCACAAATTCCTCCCGAGTTGAAAGCATGCTGCGTTTATGCCATCCATGTCCTCCAAACGGGTGACGCTGCTGTAGACCATGGAGGGCATCGGAGCCCTGAGCTCCAGGACAAGCCCGGAGGCTTTGAGAGCAAAGCGCCAGGGCCACACAGAGCCCGTTGCCCCGGAAACCTCCTAAGGGCTTCCTCCCCAGCTCCAAAGCGCACGAGCAAAGACGGTGTTGCATTTGCACACTGGCAACAAGAACTCACTCTTGGTGTACAAGGGTTGAGACACGTGGGTGGGTGGGGATGTGGTGTTTCTCCCTGACCCTTTCTGCTGTGTCCCCTTAGACTTTGCCCTGCTGAGCTCTCTGCCCTTTCCGGTAGTGTCCCCACAGCACCGACACATGTCAGAGAGCACGTGAAGTCTTTATCTGTGGCAGGAAGGAAGGGGGGGGTCTCCTTGTCTCCCAGCCTGGCACGCTCCTCCTTCTGTGACAGATCACGCGAATGCTCCTCACACCATCTAAAAGCGACCAGGGCCCCTTCAGGGTCCAGTTTGTGCCTCTCAGCCCTGGAAGAAATGCCAGAACACAAGGCCACTTCTTTAGATGAGCAGAGGAGGATAGAGGATAGCATGTTCTCCCAGAGAAAGGGAACAAGAGAGAGCATCCTCTATTTCAGAGACCTTACTTTTATCCTGCCTATAAAAGTTACAATGGATCCATGGAGAAACCATGGGAAAACACATACAAGCAAAAGAGAAAATAAAAGTCCTTAATCCCATCACTCAGGAAGAACCACTGTGAACAAGCGCTTTCCCCCAGCCCCGTACATGAATGCAGAAGTGCACCATGGGGGCGAAGGACACCCCAGCCCGCAGGACTCGGGGTCAGGGAGTGGCGGTGGCCCTGTCTGCCCGGCCACCAGAGTCTATCCTTTGGGGGACAGACAGCTGGAAACATCTGTGTATGTCTTTTCTGAAGCTGACAGAATGGCTTCTCTGCACTTACTCTTCTCGGATCCTCCGCAGTCCTGGGACCCAGGGAGCTATTTCAAGGGAGAGCCGACGCCCCACGGTCACCAACAGTCTGACAATGCGGCAGGACAGTAGGCCATCCCTCCCGCTGCTAGTGCTCCCTGACCCTTACACCACGTGTCGGGATGCAGGCAACAGATTGTGCCTCTTCCGGGCACCACGGAGGACACAACACCACGTGGCTTAGCCGTGTCCGCAGACCATCAGTGGCATGTGATGCTGGGGCGTGGGAAGTGCGCTGGTTTTCTGGAGCTGTCCCCAAATACCACACACGAGGTAGCTCAGATGACAATGTTCCACTGAGCTACGTCGTTTTGGGAGCCAGGACTCTGAGATTAAGGTGTTGGCAGGCTGGCTCCTTCCGAGAGCCACGAGGGAGAGTCTGTCCCGGGCCTCTCTCTCAGAGTTTCTGGTAGCATTAGTCATGCCTTGGCTCCCAGAGGGTGTCCTCCCTCTGTCCTCCCTCTTCACACTGTCCTCCCTCGGTGTACCAATTCCCCTTTTGTAAGGACCCCACGTATTGTCAGGGGCCGCCATGCTCCTGTATGACCTCATCGCAACTTGATCGTCTGAAAAGGTCTTCTATCCGAGGTCACACTCACAGGTCCTGGGGGTTAGGACTTCAGCCTCTGGTGGGAGCAGGGCATAGTTCAACCCGTATCAGGAAGCAAAAGCCCGGAGCTGGCTGGGGACACCAGGAGGCTCAAATGGAGGTCAAGCTAACACATGGAGTTGATTTGGGGACAAGAAAGTCAAGATAAACAGGAAATGCAGCAGCAGAATGTCTGGGTCTGTGGCAGGGCCCAGGGGGTAGCCAGGAGACCCACCATCAGGGACCAAAGGCATCCAGGGACCTGGTGGCCCCCAAGCAGAGCGCAGGCGCACAGTCAGACTGCTTGTGAAAATAATGAAAGCTTTCTGTACCAGCTGGAATACCACTTTGCTCCAACCTCCCACCACAACAGCCCTCAGTCACCAGGACCCCCTACGAGGTCCCCACCATGGCCACTAAAGGGTCAATGCGTGGGGTAGGGGGCTGGATACGTCCAGCATATTTTCCCCACGGTCTCTCCCTGTGCCGGACCACACAGTACCTTCCAGTCCCTTCCTCCACCCTCACCCGCTGCAGTGGGAGCTACTTCTGCTCGGGATAAGGGTCTCTGTGGGCACACAGCTAGGCAGTTTTCACAGCTGACAAGGGGACAGGGGCTTCAGTTAATGTCCAGGGGACCCTGAAGTCCAAGGTGCACCTTATGACCTGTCCAAGGAGGACAGGAGCCGTCAGAGCAGGGTCCCGGTGCCCCTGTGCACAGCCCGGTGCACGGCAACCAGGGAGGGGCCCGCAGTAAACACAGGCGTCTTGCATGACTAACACCTCACACCCCGTTCTCCTTCTCCCACGCCTCTTGGATGAACACTGTCTACTTTGGAATCCAACTCAGTCTGAAATAACAAAAAAGCTGTTAGCCCACTCCGTGATCTCTCTTCAATAATAAAGATCTCATAATCAGGAAATCGCACCAGCTTTCCATATGGGGGCGGGGGTGATGAGCACATGGGCCTCAGGACTCCTGGTTTCACAGAGTGTTAGAATGGGAGCGGCCTGCAGAGGTCTCTTCAGGCAGGAAAGAAACCGACTCCAACCCGAAAGGAAAGCCCCGCCTAACAATCAAGCTCGTGTGCAAAAAACACGGCGCAATACTGGAACATTTAGCAAGGATAGCCTTTAGTAAGAGCTGCCCACACCTGGGCACCCTTGTCCTATCTAATAATCTCCAGACTGCTGCATGAAACCATCCAAGTGGATAATTAGAGAGCAAGAGACATTTAGCAAACACTTGTCCCTAGATAATCAAGTCACACGGTCCTTGCTCACTTACCAGAATATAACCTGAGGATAACTTCCATCTCCCTAGGACTCCATGAGACCTGATTCCTTCAACAGCTACATTGGTTCGATCTGTCCAGACTGCCCTTCCCTGTGGGCCCCAGCTTCCTGTGGTAGCCACCGCCCTCTGCACCAGCACCCAACACACACACAGTAGGCCTTACGAAAGCCCCGGAGGGAAGACAGAGAGCCTGGGATGAGTTTGAAGGTCCTTCTCTTGAAGTTGATGCTTCATAACCGTCGGCCAACGTGAGTCATTTCTGCCTAGCCCCTCATTCTCTCTCCTGGTTCCACTCCATAATCTCCAGAGTTTTCAAGTGCATTTGCAACACGGCCTTCTGACTTGGTGTCGCATGCCAGTTCTCCCCTGCAATACTAGGTGCAAACCTGTGAGGCAGCTTGAACATAGGTCAACGTTAATATCCTTAAGGACGGGACGTATAAAATGTACGTGTGAACCAGCGGAATGGAAGGAGAATGAAGGGGGGGGGGCGGTAGTGGCAACCTTCTCAGCCCCACCCAGTTGTGTGCAGCCAGGAAGGCGGGCCCGAGGGAGGCCGGCCATGCCTTGTGACTTTTTGAGAGAAGACAAGCACTGAGGCGTTGATGCAAAAGCCTCCTAATTTTTCAATGTTGGCAACTAATTGGAACATTTTTAAGCATTGTGTCCTCAGAATAAAATGCTTTTGTGGATAGCCTCTGGCCTCAAGACCTCCTACCACGTGCCATCTACTATCCCCTGGAATTCCTGACTGCCCTGACCACCACACCTCCTACCCCCACACAGAGAGACACGATACGGATGCTCCTCTAGAAAGTCAGTCATCACAGACCAGCTCTTTGTAGAAAGACTTCAAAACAAGCGAATGTCATTCCTTATGGGTACACAATTCAGTCATCCCATACTTACTTTTGGGGGAGGAGGGGTTAATGAATGAATATTGCCCCATCTAATGACAGCCAGAGATCCAGCCACTTGATACACAAATGAGCTATTCACTACAGTTGGCTCCCCTGGAACTGGGAGGCCCCTGGATTCCAGAGTGTGGCGAATGGTTCGAGCACAGGGACTACTGCTGGCATGCATTCCCTAACCATGCACAGGTAAACGTCTCCAGGGATCAGAGAAATGAAAGGAGACACTTGACAACCCCTCACCTCTAAAGCCTGAATTGTCTTACTAGACCCCGGGTGGCTTGAAGGCGGCGAGGGTGTTCCTTCTGTCCAGATGTCAGAATGGGATGCAGAGAAGGAAAATAAAAATAGCATAAGCACCTTACTGGTTTTTTGGGTTTTTTTCAGGGACAGAGAGAGAGTCAGAGAGAGGGATAGATAGGGACAGACAGACAGGAACGAAGAGAGGTGAGAAGCATCAATCATTAGTTTTTCGTTGCTGTTGCAACACCTTAGTTGTTCATTGATTGCTTTCTTACATGTGCCTTGACCGCGGGCCTTCAGCAGACTGAGCCACCCCCTTGCTGGAGCCAGTGACCTTGGGTCCAAGCTGACGAGCTTTTGCTTAAGCCAGATGAGCCCGCGCTCAAGCTGGCGAGCTCGGGGTCTCGAACCTGGGTCCTCTGCATCCCAGTCCGACGCTCTATCCACTGTGCCACCGCCTGGTCAGTTTCACTGGGGTTTTAATTTGCATGTCTCTGATGACTAGTGACATTGACCATTTTTTCATATGTCTATTGGCCATCTGTATGTCCTCTTCAGAAAAGTGTCTATTCAGGTCCTTTGCCCATTTTTTTTAACTGGATTGCTTTGTTTTTCCTTGTGTGCGTGTTTCATTTTGTAAGTTTTTATAAATTTTGGATATCAATCCCTTATCAAATGTATTGGAGAATATGTTCTCCCATTCAGTGGGTTGCTTTTTCATTTTGTTGATGATTTTCCTTGTTGTGCACGGACTTTTCAGTTTGATGCAGTCCCATTTTTTAAACCTTTTCCCTCATTTCCTTGCACAAGGAGATATATCTGAAAAAGAAACAAACATTGCTACGAGAAATGTTGGAGATTTTACTGCTTATGTTTATTTATTTGTGGATGCTGTGCCAACCTCGCATCCCAGAATAAATCCCATTTAATCACGGTGTATAACCTTGTTAATATATTGCTGGATACAGCTTGCTAACATTTTGCTGAGGATTTTAGCATCTATGTTCATTGCAATTATTAGCCTATAATTTTCTTTCTTTGTAGTGTCTTTATCTGGTTTTGGAATTAGGATAATGCTGGCCTCATAAAATGAGCTTGGGAGTCTTCTCTCCTTTTGAATTTTTTGGAATAGCTTGAGAAGGAAAGGTGTTAGTTCTTCGAACGTTTGGTAAAATTCACCTGTGAAGTTTTCTGGTCCAGGACTTTTGTTTGTTGGAAGGGTTTTTTGTTTGTTTATTTGTTTGGTTTATTGATTACTACTTCAGTTTCACTGGTTGCAATCTGTCTATTCAGATTCTCCAATTCTTCCTGATTCAGTTTTGGAAGATTGTATGTTTCTAGGAATATATCCATTTCATCCAGGTTGACCAATTTGTTGGCATATAATTGTTCTCAATATTTTCTTACAATGCTTTACAATTCTTTGGTGTCTGTTGTTGCTTCACCTCTTTCATCCCTAATTTTATTTATTTGGGTCCTTTCTTTTTTCTTGATGACTCTGGTTAACAGTGTGTCAATCTGTTTATCTTTTTCAAAGACTTAGCTCTTGGTTTCATTAATCTTCTATATATATATTTTTAGTCTTTATTTATTTATCTCTGCTCTTATCTTTTTATTATTTCTTTCCTTTTATCCAATTTCAGTTTTATTTTTTTTCAAGTTCCTTTAAGTGTAAGGTTAAATTGTTAATTTGAGATTTTTCTGGTTTCTTGAGGTAGACATGTAATGCTATGAATTTCCCTCTTGGGACTGCTTTACCTATGTCCCATAGATTTTGGGTTGTTGTGTTTTCATTTTTACTTTTTCAAGATATTTTTTGATTTGTTCCTTGATCTCATTGCTAACCTATTCATTGGTTAGTGACATGTTGTTTAGCTTCTATGGTTTTGTGTGCATTTTGTTTTTTTCTTAGTTATAGATTTCTAGTTTCACACCGTATGGTTAGAGAAGATGCTTTATACAATTTCAGTCTTCTAATCTTATTGAGACTTGTTTTGTGTCTTAAGATGTGGTTTATCCTAGAAAATGTTCCATGTGCACTTAAAAGAATTACATTCTGCTGGTTTAGGGTGAAATATTCTAGATAAAGATGTCAATTAAATCCAGCTGATCTAATGTTTCATTAAAGGCCACTATTTCTTTGTTGATTTCCTGTCTGGAAGATCTGTCCATTGATGTCAATGGGGTGTTAAAATCCCCTATTATCACTCTGTTGCTGTTGATCTCTCCCTTTATGTCCATCAAGATTCATTTCACATATTTAGGCTCTCCTACATTGAGTGTGTAAATCTTTACAAGCATTACATCCTCTTGTTGGATTGCTCCTTTTATCATTATGTAGTGCCCTTCTTTCTCTCTTACTATGCTTTGTTTTAAAGTATATTTTGTCAGATATAAGTATTGCTACCCCCAGCTTTCTGTTCATTTCCATTTGCATGAAATATTTTTTCCATCCCTTACTTTTAGTCTGTGTGCATCTTTTGTTCTGAGGTAGGTCTCTTGTAGACAGCATATGTATGGTTTTGCTTTCTTATCAGTTCAGCTACCCTATGTCTTTTTAATTGGAGTGTTTGAGCCATTTACTTTTAAAGTAACTACTGATAGGTATGAATTTATTTCCATTTTATTCTTTTAACTATGTTCCTTTGTTATTGTTTTTCTTCTTCTTCTCCTCAACCTTCCTCCTTCCTCTGCCCCTTCTCCTCCTTCTAGAAGGCCTTTTAACATTGTAATACTGGTTTGGTAGTAACAAACTCTTTTAGCTTTTTCTTGTCTGGGAAACTCTTTTTTTTCTCCTTTAATTTTAAATGACTGGGTAAAGTAGTCTTGGTTGTAGTTCCTTGCTTTTCATCACTTTGAATATTTCATGCCAATCCCTTCTGGCCAGAAATGTTTCTGTTGAGAAATCAGGTGACAGTCTTATGGGAGCTACCTTGGAAGTAACTAATTGATTTTATTTTGCTGCATTTAAGATTTTCTCTTTGTCTTCAACCTTTGTCATTTTAATTATGATGTGTCTTGGTGTGGGCCTTTTCAGGCCCATTTTGTTTGGTCCTCTCTGAGCTTCCTGGACTTGTCTTTTTCCTTTACCAGGTTAAGGAAATTTTCAGTCATTATTTCTTCAAATAGGTTCTCAATCCTTTGTTCTCTGTCTGGTACCCCTATGATATGGATGTTGTTACATTTCATGTTATCCCAAAGGTCCCTTAAACTATCCTCATTCTTTTTTTTGTGTGTGTGCTGCTCTGATTGACTGTTTTTTTCTATGTTTTCTTCCAAATTTCTGATTTGATCCTCAGCTTCCAACAGACTCCAACTCAGTAGGTCTGTGGGGAAACCCATGTGTTGGTATTATTTTAAACAAACTCCCTAGGTGCTTCTGATGCCCACCAAAGATTGGGAACCAGGAAGAAGGAATAGCCAACCAAGATGTCTAAGCAACTGCTTTTGAATGATACCAGGAAAGTCAGACTTTGCCAAAGTCACCGATATGCTTGTTTTCATTAACAATTTTATTGTGATGGAATTCACATATTATAAAATCCACTCTCTAAATATACACAATATCGTGACTTTTAGTATATTTCACAGACTCATGCGACTGTCCCCACTACCTAATTTCAGAACATTTTTATTACCTCAAAAAAGAAAATCCCTCCCTGTTAAGCAGTCACTCTCATTCACCTCTTCTCTAGTCCCTGGAAATGACTTCTCTACTTAATGTCTATGTATTTTCCTACTCTAGGCATTTCACATGAATAGGGTCATACAATATATGTCTTTTGTGTCTGGCTTCTTTTGTTCAGTATGATGTTTTCAAGGTCCATCCATGTTGTAGCATGTGTCAGGGCTTCATCTGTTTCTATGGCTGAATAATATCCCATTGTAGGGAGGCATCACCTTCTGTTTTCCAGTTATCAGCTGATGAACATTTAGGTTGTTTCTGGCCATAATGAACAACGCTGCTATGAACATTCATATGTGTGCAGGCTTCTGTATGAATGTATGTTTTCAGTCGTCTTGGATATCTACCTAGGAGTGGAATTGTTGAGTCATATTCATAGTCTTTTTGTTCCACTTTAATATCTGAACCATTTGCTGCTCACGGTGACTCCACCCAGTAGCCAATGAGGAAAGTTCTTACACTGTTTACAAAAGCAGTATTATTTTTTAAAACTAATTCAACTTCCTAGAATACAGCAAACAATGAAATACTTTCTGTCTCTGTCTTTTGACTTTTATGGGTCTTCCATTTATTGGCAGGGTCAATGGCTCTCTAACCCACTTGGCATTTGCCAAATTTCCAAGGGATTACTAGTCTTCAGTACTGGTGAGAAATGGAGGATGCATTTGTTGTGCACATGAGTATCAACACTACAAAGTAAAGTGGATTCTCTGGGAGAAAACACAAATCCCACACAGAAGCACATTAATAGTAAGCTTTAAGTTCTAACAGCCTTCCCCTAAGAGTCCATTAAAGAAAAAAAATGAAGCTAAAATAAGAAAAGTTCATGAACACACACACACACACACACACACAAATTCAATCACCCAAATGTGCCAAATGCAAGCATCTTTTTAGTCTCACATGTGTTCAACACAGATGGACAGAAGAAAATAAATAGCTGGGTTTGGGATGTAGAAGTTTCTCGGGACAACTTTTATTAAAGGAATTACCAGGGAGTACTATCCAGGGAGTTAGAAAAGTATCCAATTATTTGTAACAAGGAAGAGCTCAAAGAAAGCTTTTTAAAAGTGTTCTACTGGAAAACTTATCCAGAAACTCTCATCAGCTCCTGGTGTAATAAAGTTAAATAGGCATGTACTCATTTAAAGAAAAATTAAAACAAGAAACCAAGAGAACAACCAACTATTCAAACCCTGGTTTAATCTTCCAAGTCTCACTCACAAACATAATAAGACATTTAGCATAAGGATTGTTTGTCAAAAGAACTTAAAAACAATTTCCAAGTGTCCTGAGTTTCTGCTGACACTCTAACAAGAGAGTTAAGCTTCCCTTAAAAATAAGTGTTATTTCAGATTATTTTGTCTACTAATGTATGAACTCAGCTATCCTTACTGCTAATTAAGTCATACCCTGCCTCATGCCCATCCTCCTGAATACTCAAGCAAAATATCAAAGATTAGAAGACTGGGACTCCGGCATATTGTGGCATATGAATGACCTGGTGAGTTTGATTAAGTCTCTTTACCACATGGGGACTCCATTTCCGCACATGTGAAAAGAATGGCTTTATTTGTTAAACAGAGATCATCAAACTTTTTTCTTTCCAGGGCTAGACGGCAAATAGTATTTTTGGCTTTGTGAATCACACGATCTCTACTCAATGCCGCCGTCATCACACAAAAGCAACCTTAAACTATCGGTAAACAAAAGAGCACACTGTGTTCCCATAAAATTTATTTACAAAAATCGGCAGGCCACTAGCGAAATGTGGCCGGTGGGCTATACTCGGCCACTTCCTGGGTTAGATGATTTGGAAGGTTCCCTGAGGATGAGCGCCAGTCATTGGCTGCTGAAAGCCAAGGAACAATCAAGTCGTCAAGGTTTGACAGTGGAGAGAGATGCACACCACAGCCCGTGGGTCTGTGGGCGGATCTGTACCCAGACACAGACATCGGGCTCTTCCTCGCGTCTCCATCCACGGCCTCTTCCCGTTTGGGTCGGTACCTTACCCCAGGCTCTGTTGACCTTTACCATGGCCTTGGTTGCTGGGCTCAGACGATACAATCCAAGCGTGTGGAAATATATCTCTGCAGGGGCAGAAGTGAGGCCAATAGGAACTAGGAGGTGAGCGGCAGACGAGGAATCAAACACCTCTGCTCTCTCATAGCCTATGCAAAGGTCTGGCCCCTCTTTGCAGCCCTTTCAGAGACATGACCACACCTGCTGGGGGGCCCGCGGGGTCTCTCTGCAGTTCCCCATCAGCACAAGCCCGGATGCGGGCGGCTGCCTTTGTCTCCCTTCCCTCTCTCACCCACCCTTCCTGCTCTGGGATTCTAGCTCCCAAATAAGATGTTAACACTTAATCCTTGCCTTGGGCTCTGCTCTCTGGAGAAAGAGAGCTCCAGCAGCCCCCTCAAATGATCTTTCTTCAGAAATGAAAGGCGCAGATGACATAAAGACAACTATTGGATTGAAAGTGCACAAGACTAACACATAAGAGGTAAAATAGTGATTCGTATATAAAACAAAACTAATCTTGGCCTTCCTTACTGGCTTGTAATACCCCTTCAATGTCCAAATGGTACAAGATATCTTGAATGATGTCTAATAGCATCTCTCCAAAAAGACCTGAATAACCACATCACTGTTAAGTGATTAAATGTACATATCCGGCCTTCCAATTTTAAATGGAAGAAATAACGTTGTGCTCTATCTCTTCAAATGCAATTAACTGTTGTGCAAATAAGAGGTCCCCCCTTAACACCAGTTCAGGTCCCTGGACAGGACAGGCTATTGCACTGATATTACCTCCCTATCCAAGAACTAAAAACACAATCCCAATTGTGGGCAATAGAGTCGGCTTTTGATGAGAATAAAGCATTTTCTGGAACACTAGAGGACAAGCAATTTTCTGATAGCAGAAGCACCTTCCTAAGGTTCCTGGGGCTTGAGCTCAGGGCCACCTTGCATGGCAAAACGCTCCGGAGAGCCACCAACATGAGGGATAAGGGGAGATGGGGACTTCCCAAAGTCTCATAAAAAGCATGTTTTGATGGCGTTACTGAAAACAAGAACGTTATCACATTAACTTACCCACTGAAACTTCCCGTTGGCCATCTGGCCCGACACTATTCATTATATAACCTGTGCTTTTCCCAGTGATTTCAACTGTCACCCTTACCTGATCTAAACTGCAGTCTGCCTCTGATGGCCCCTTCTTGACAATCTTTGCCTTGGGTGGTAACATGGCCTTCTGCTGGATTCCTCACACGTCTGACATTTCCTTCACAGTTTCTTTGTGCCTCCCTGAGAGGTTGTTCCGCTGGCTGTCTCCTGGGCACTGTCTCCTGGGCACTGTCTCCTGGGGGCGGTCTCCTGGGGGGAACCCTTGGGGGCGGTCTCCTGGGGGCTATCTGTCTCCTGGGGGCGGTCTCCTGGGGACTGTCTGTTTCCTGGGGGCTGTCTGTCTCCTGGGGGCGGTCTCCTGGGGACTGTCTCCTGGGGACTGTCTGTTTCCTGGGGGCTGTCTGTCTCCTGGGGACTGTTTCCTGGGGGCTGTCTGTCTCCTGGGGACTGTCTGTCTCCTGGGGACTGTTTCCTGGGGGCTGTCTGTCTCCTGGGGGCTGTCTGTCTCCTGGGGACTGTCTGTCTCCTGGGGACTGTCTGTTTCCTGGGGACTGTCTCCTGGGGACTGTCTGTTTCCTGGGGGCGGTCTCCTGGGGGCTGTCTGTCTCCTGGGGGCTGTCTGTCTCCTGGGGGCGGTCTCCTGGGGGCTGTCTGTCTCCTGGGGACTGTCTGTTTCCTGGGGGCTGTCTGTCTCCTGGGGACTGTCTGTCTCCTGGGGGCTGTCTGTCTCCTGGGGGCGGTCTCCTGGGGACTGTCTGTCTCCTGGGGGCTGTCTGTCTCCTGGGGGCTGTCTGTCTCCTGGGGGCTGTCTGTCTCCTGGGGACTGTCTGTCTCCTGGGGGCTGTCTGTCTCCTGGGGGCTGTCTGTCTCCTGGGGACTGTCTGTCTCCTGGGGGCTGTCTGTCTCCTGGGGGCTGTCTCCTGGGGCTGTCTGTCTCCTGGGGGCTGTCTGTCTCCTGGGGGCTGTCTGTTTCCTGGGGACTGTCTGTCTCCTGGGGGCTGTCTGTCTCCTGGGGACTGTCTCCTGGGGGCTGTCTGTCTCCTGGGGGCGGTCTCCTGGGGGCTGTCTGTCTCCTGGGGACTGTCTGTCTCCTGGGGGCTGTCTGTCTCCTGGGGGCTGTCTCCTGGGGGCTGTCTGTCTCCTGGGGGCTGTCTGTCTCCTGGGGGCTGTCTGTCTCCTGGGGGCTGTCTGTCTCCTGGGGGCTGTCTCCTGGGGGCTGTCTGTCTCCTGGGGACTGTCTGTCTCCTGGGGGCTGTCTGTCTCCTGGGGACTGTCTCCTGGGGGCTGTCTGTCTCCTGGGGGCGGTCTCCTGGGGACTGTCTGTCTCCTGGGGACTGTCTGTCTCCTGGGGGCTGTCTGTCTCCTGGGGGCTGTCTCCTGGGGGCTGTCTGTCTCCTGGGGGCTGTCTGTCTCCTGGGGGCTGTCTCCTGGGGGCTGTCTGTCTCCTGGGGGCTGTCTGTCTCCTGGGGGCTGTCTGTCTCCTGGGGACTGTCTCCTGGGGGCTGTCTGTCTCCTGGGGGCTGTCTGTCTCCTGGGGGCTGTCTGTCTCCTGGGGGCTGTCTCCTGGGGGCTGTCTGTCTCCTGGGGACTGTCTCCTGGGGGCTGTCTGTCTCCTGGGGGCTGTCTGTCTCCTGGGGACTGTCTGTCTCCTGGGGGCGGTCTCCTGGGGACTGTCTCCTGGGGGCGGTCTCCTGGGGACTGTCTGTCTCCTGGGGGCTGTCTGTCTCCTGGGGGCTGTCTCCTGGGGACTGTCTGTCTCCTGGGGACTGTCTGTCTCCTGGGGGCGGTCTCCTGGGGACTGTCTGTCTCCTGGGGACTGTCTGTCTCCTGGGGGCTGTCTCCTGGGGGCTGTCTGTCTCCTGGGGACTGTCTCCTGGGGGCTGTCTGTCTCCTGGGGGCTGTCTGTCTCCTGGGGACTGTCTCCTGGGGGCTGTCTGTCTCCTGGGGGCTGTCTGTCTCCTGGGGACTGTCTGTCTCCTGGGGGCTGTCTCCTGGGGGCTGTCTGTCTCCTGGGGGCTGTCTGTCTCCTGGGGACTGTCTGTCTCCTGGGGACTGTCTGTCTCCTGGGGACTGTCTGTCTCCTGGGGGCTGTCTCCTGGGGGCTGTCTGTCTCCTGGGGGCTGTCTGTCTCCTGGGGGCTGTCTCCTGGGGGCTGTCTGTCTCCTGGGGGCTGTCTGTCTCCTGGGGGCTGTCTGTCTCCTGGGGACTGTCTCCTGGGGGCTGTCTGTCTCCTGGGGGCTGTCTGTCTCCTGGGGGCTGTCTGTCTCCTGGGGGCTGAGTCCTGGGGACTGTCTGTCTCCTGGGGGCTGTCTGTCTCCTGGGGACTGTCTGTTTCCTGGGGGCTGTCTCCTGGGGGCTGTCTCCTGGGGGCTGTCTGTCTCCTGGGGGCTGTCTGTCTCCTGGGGGCTGTCTGTCTCCTGGGGGCTGAGTCCTGGGGACTGTCTGTCTCCTGGGGACTGTCTGTCTCCTGGGGACTGTCTGTCTCCTGGGGGCTGAGTCCTGGGGACTGTCTGTCTCCTGGGGACTGTCTGTCTCCTGGGGGCTGTCTGTCTCCTGGGGGCTGAGTCCTGGGGACTGTCTGTCTCCTGGGGACTGTCTGTCTCCTGGGGACTGTCTCCTGGGGACTGTTTCCTGGGGGCTGTCTCCTGGGGGCTGTCTGTCTCCTGGGGACTGTCTCCTGGGGGCTGTCTGTCTCCTGGGGACTGTCTGTCTCCTGGGGACTGTCTGTCTCCTGGGGACTGTCTCCTAGGGACTGTTTCCTGGGGGCTGTCTGTCTCCTGGGGACTGTCTGTTTCCTGGGGGCTGTCTGTCTCCTGGGGGCTGTCTCCTGGGGGCTGTCTCCTGGGGGCTGTCTGTCTCCTGGGGGCTGTCTGTTTCCTGGGGGCTGTCTCCTGGGGACTGTCTCCTGGGGGCTGTCTGTCTCCTGGGGACTGTCTGTCTCCTGGGGGCTGTCTCCTGGGGGCTGTCTGTCTCCTGGGGGCTGTCTCCTGGGGACTGTCTCCTGGGGGCTGTCTGTCTCCTGGGGGCTGTCTGTCTCCTGGGGACTGTCTCCTGGGGGCTGTCTGTCTCCTGGGGGCTGTCTGTCTCCTGGGGGCTGTCTGTCTCCTGGGGACTGTCTGTCTCCTGGGGGCTGTCTCCTGGGGGCTGTCTGTCTCCTGGGGGCTGTCTGTCTCCTGGGGACTGTCTGTCTCCTGGGGACTGTCTGTCTCCTGGGGGCTGTCTCCTGGGGGCTGTCTGTCTCCTGGGGGCTGTCTGTCTCCTGGGGGCTGTCTGTCTCCTGGGGGCTGAGTCCTGGGGACTGTCTGTCTCCTGGGGGCTGTCTGTCTCCTGGGGACTGTCTGTTTCCTGGGGGCTGTCTCCTGGGGGCTGTCTGTCTCCTGGGGGCTGTCTGTCTCCTGGGGGCTGTCTGTCTCCTGGGGGCTGAGTCCTGGGGACTGTCTGTCTCCTGGGGACTGTCTGTCTCCTGGGGACTGTCTGTCTCCTGGGGGCTGAGTCCTGGGGACTGTCTGTCTCCTGGGGACTGTCTGTCTCCTGGGGGCTGTCTGTCTCCTGGGGGCTGTCTGTCTCCTGGGGGCTGAGTCCTGGGGACTGTCTGTCTCCTGGGGACTGTCTGTCTCCTGGGGACTGTCTCCTGGGGACTGTTTCCTGGGGGCTGTCTCCTGGGGGCTGTCTGTCTCCTGGGGACTGTCTCCTGGGGGCTGTCTGTCTCCTGGGGACTGTCTGTCTCCTGGGGACTGTCTGTCTCCTGGGGACTGTCTCCTGGGGACTGTTTCCTGGGGGCTGTCTGTCTCCTGGGGACTGTCTGTTTCCTGGGGGCTGTCTGTCTCCTGGGGGCTGTCTCCTGGGGGCTGTCTCCTGGGGGCTGTCTGTCTCCTGGGGGCGGTCTGTCTCCTGGGGGCTGTCTCCTGGGGGCTGTCTCCTGGGGGCTGTCTGTCTCCTGGGGGCTGTCTGTCTCCTGGGGGCTGTCTGTCTCCTGGGGGCGGTCTGTCTCCTGGGGGCTGTCTGTCTCCTGGGGGCGGTCTGTTTCCTGGGGACTGTCTGTCTCCTGGGGACTGTCTGTCTCCTGGGGGCTGTCTGTCTCCTGGGGACTGTCTGTTTCCTGGGGGCTGTCTGTCTCCTGGGGGCTGTCTCCTGGGGGCTGTCTGTCTCCTGGGGGCGGTCTCCTGGGGGCTGTCTGTTTCCTGGGGGCTGTCTGTCTCCTGGGGGCGGTCTCCTGGGGGCGGTCTCCTGGGGGCTGTCTGTCTCCTGGGGGCGGTCTCCTGGGGGCGGTCTCCTGGGGGCTGTCTGTCTCCTGGGGACTGTCTGTCTCCTGGGGGCTGTCTGTCTCCTGGGGACTGTCTGTCTCCTGGGGGCTGTCTGTCTCCTGGGGACTGTCTCCTGGGGACTGTCTCCTGGGGGCCATCTGTCTCCTGGGGACTGTCTCCTGGGCGCTGTCTCCTGGGGGCTGTCTCCTGGGGGCTATCTGTCTCCTGGGGGCTGTCTCCTGGGGGCTATCTGTCTCCTGGGGGCTGTCTGTCTCCTGGGGACTGTCTCCTGGGGACTGTCTCCTGGGGGCCATCTGTCTCCTGGGGGCTGTCTGTCTCCTGGGCGCTGTCTCCTGGGGGCTGTCTCCTGGGGGCGGTCTCCTGGGGACTGTCTCCTGGGGGCCATCTGTCTCCTGGGGGCTGTCTGTCTCCTGGGCGCTGTCTCCTGGGGACTGTCTGTCTCCTGGGGACTGTCTGTCTCCTGGGGGCTGTCTGTCTCCTGGGGGCTGTCTGTCTCCTGGGGGCTGTCTGTCTCCTGGGGACTGTCTGTCTCCTGGGGGCTGTCTGTCTCCTGGGGGCTGTCTGTCTCCTGGGGGCTGTCTGTTTCCTGGGGGCTGTCTCCTGGGGGCTGTCTGTCTCCTGGGGACTGTCTGTTTCCTGGGGGCTGTCTGTCTCCTGGGGGCTGTCTGTCTCCTGGGGGCCATCTCCTTGGGGCTTGCCCTTGGGGAGCTCCTGCACCCCCTCATGACTTCACTCCTTGGTGACAAAATGCACATTCTGGTCGCAACCCGCGGTTGTGTAGGTGGGTCACCACAGCACGACAGTGCCAGGCCAAGCATACATACCGCGGTAAGGTCCCCTCTGCTCTCTGCTTGCCAGCCAGGCACCCCAAACCCCATCTTTAGCCCAGATGTCCCCCGAGTCACAGCCCCACCCATCCAAACATACGCTGGCTGCCTCCCCCCCCCAAATGTCCCCCAAGGAACCATCGACTCAGCATGGATTCATCTTGGGCCTTCCAAACCCATCCCTCCCTGCATCCCTCGTTCTCACCGCATGTCTGCCGCGCACACCGAGGAAAACGCGGAGAGATCCGAGTGTTCTTCTTCCCCTGACGGGAAGCATCCTGCCTGACGCTCCTACCTCCTCCTCTGCAGCCACCGCTGCAGACACGGGCTTGACCTCATTACGTCTCTTCTCATTGAGTCTGCCGGGCTCCGCGACTGCCTTCTGTATGCCCTTCCCTCGGCTGCCCAGGCCACCTTGCCACAATGTCCTGTTAGCACACTTGCTGGTTCCAATCACAGCCGTCCACTGCCAAGCCACCACTCCTCTGTGTGCCTCAGGGGGTCTTTAATCGGCCAGACCCTGACCCTCTCTCTCCCTTCTTTGTTTCTTACCAGACACATCAGCCTGTCCTCGCTGCCTTGTCTTAGTCCAGCAGCGACCTCAGCATGCAATCCCTAGCCAAACGCCCCCTCTTTGAAGACTGTGTGGTACCCAGAGAAAGTTGACGACTCCCTCCCTCGAGCTCTCGGACTGCCGTGCACACACCCACAACGCTTATGGGTGTCTACGTTTCTCTGACTCTGTTAGCACTATGGTCTTTGAAGGTAGAGATGCCCTCTCTTGGGATCCCCATTCCCCAGATCACTGCAGCATTCCCTGTCCATAAAATCCTAAATGGATTTGAAAATGATCAGATTAGCCAGAGCAAGGCGATACAAATGTAGACTGGACTTCAAGCTTGTTACGCGCGCGTGTGTGTGTGTGTGGGGGTTATAAAAGCAAGGACAGAAGGCGTATCCTCTATGAGAGAAGGGACCACAGGATATTTCAAAATGAGTATGAAGCAATAAAATATTCCCTAATTCTTGTGAGCAGTATATTTGAGGGAAAGGTGGACAGACAAGAAGAAGAGAGGAACGGCCCAGCAGCCAAACAAAACCAGTCTAAGAAAAGGTACCAGAGAGATACCTGGGCTTCCCGTTCCCTTAGAGTAAGGAAGAAAATCCTCACCATGATGTTCAAGGGCTATGTAACCCCTCCAGATGTGACTAACTCTTTGCTACCAGGAAGACATTTCCCACTGGCAACCCTTTTCTTCACCCTTGCCATCTGAGATGGAGGGTACCTCCTCTTCCTGGAAGCCTCCCCTGACCTCCTAGGGTCTCAACTAAACTTGCTCTCAAAACACCCTAGGCTGCTCCTTCAGGGCCCTGCTCAGAATTGTAATCAAACACATATTTCTTTAAATTCTGTTTCCAAGATAAGAAGAGCACTTTAAGGGCAGGGACTGATTCTTAATTATTATTATTATTATTATTACACCCCCAGCATCCAACCCTGCACCTGGAGCATCCTCGTGGCCCCACTAAGTGTCTGTTGAATGAACAACTCAATCAATTAAGCAGATAAAGAACAAATTAAAAAGAAAGCACAAATGAATCAAACCGGCATGTGCCTACAACGCAAGACCAAGGCGTCAGGATTGCCACCAGCACATCCGAGAAGGAGAAGGGTGAGTCAGGCCAGTCCTACTGCAGATCACAGAGACTAGAGCGGGGTCAGCAGCCGACATGGCGTGAGGGCCAGCCCCACCCCACCCAGTGATCACACAGCCCGTGAACTCCCCAGCAAACACCGTCTTTTACATTCTTAAATGTTTGAAACGAAAGATTATGTCATGACTTGCAGAAGTTGTCTGAAACTCACATTTCAGTGTCCAGAGATAAAACTTTCCTGGAACATAGCGACGACCATTGGTTTCGGTATTGTCTCTGGCCGCTTTTAGGTGAGAGTGGGAGGGGGGGGTACCTGTGACAGGGAACACAAGAGCCTCAAGGCCTGAAAGATTTACCACCTGGCCCTTCAGAGAAAAGGTGTGCTGAACCCTGGCCTAGGATCCCCTGAGATCGCTACATCGCAGGACCCACAAAGCATCCTGACCCAGTGGCATACGCTAAGATGGGCTTTGGATCTAAGCTTCCAGACACTGTCTGCTAATGCAAAATGGGACTTCAATATCCCCATAATAAAGCGGAGCCAGTTAAACTAATGACATGCCTCACTAGCAACGGACTACTGCACGGCTATCTGTACAAATGAGCTCCCCAGCTGCTAGGCGAACACGCACGAGTATCGAGAGATGTCCAAAGGGCACTGTCTAATCAATGCATAAAACCACACGGGCAAGACTTTCTAATTTATGAGCAAGAACAACTGTACCTATGTTGAGAAAGTGGGGAAATGAGAGTGTCTGGAGGAATATGTCTGAGAAACAGCTCTAGGGTATTGATTGCCCCAGGGATTTTTTAATTTTCATTTTAAGTATTTTTTGACTCACTGAATTTTTTACTGAGACTCTTCTATTCTCTAAAACACACACATGCACACGCACAGATGTTGATTTCAAAAAGCTACTTTGGCCTTCAGTGGTAGAACATTGGCCCGGAGTGTGGACATTCGGAGTTCGATCCCTGGTCAGCACACACAGGAGAAGTGACCATCTGCTTCTCTTTCCCTCCCTCTCCCCCTTTTCTCTCTCTTCCTCCCCCGCAGTCGGTGGCTCAACTGGTTCAAGCATTGGCCACCCACGTTGAGGATGGCTCGGCTGGTTCAAACGTTGGCCCCAGGTGCTGAGGACAGCTCATTTAACTCGAGCACCAGCCCCAGATGAGGGTTGCCAGGTGGATCCCGGTTGGGATGCATACAGGAGTCTGTCTCACTATTTCCCTTCCTCTCATTTAAAATAAAATAAAAATGAAAGAAAAAAAATAAGAAAACCACTTTTACCCCTGACATGGATCCATATTCTCAATGATCTCAGGATCATATGGTCTAATTCTGCATTTTGGGGAACTGTACAAAAATACACTTTGCTCTGAAACTTCAAAGTCTGGCAACAGTGCAGAGCGGCTTGTACGTTTGTTTTGAGGAAGCGTAAGATGAGAATGGTCAGAAAGAGTCCTGCTTCCCTTTTCCTAGAAGCACTGGTTACACACTCAGCTAGAACACCCTTCTCGAGCCCGCAGGAGGCCTGGTTGCCAGGGGACAGGAACAAACAAGCCGCCCGAGTGGCACCTGCCAGCTGCTTTCTCTGTTGCTTCCTCTACACAGCAGCTGGCCCTCCTGTCACCGGGACCCCTCCGAGGGCAGGCTCATAATCAGTGACCATCTAGATGGTCCCATTGGGCAGGACGAGGTGACCATAAGATAAGGGAGGTGAGAAGCCAGGGCAGAGCCAGCTGGTAGGGTTCAGGTTCTGCCTTGGCACGCCCATCTGCGATTCTTACCAACTCTAACTCTCCCTGTTTCTAACCGTTGTCCTCTCGGGGTAATTCCCTTGGGGAGTCATGGAGCTCAAGATGCAGAGCTGTTAGCTGGTTTGGCTCGGTCCCGTCCAAGACCACCAATACAGCCATCCCCAGCTCACCTTGCTGTAGAAACCAGCCACACCTCCTTCACCCCCCAGTCAACATCCTGGGGTCCTGGAGTCCATCACAACTGGGGTCATGGAGGTGCAGTGCTAACTTAGTTCAGAAATACACATGGAACCCAGGTCGCCTGTTAGAATGAATGATGTGTGCTTAGCCCCAGCACTTCCCAAACATCACAAGAAACACCAGCCAGCAGGATGATTCAGGTAACAGATACGGAGGTAAAGGTAGGAAAACCCCATGCCCAGCAATGCCTGTCTGGGGACTTCTGCATCATTTAGTACATTCAAAATCCCTAAGACATCCTGCGTAGTAGCCAAGCCCGTCCAACTTGATTTATACTAGCTGCTGACCACGGAGCCTTCCACGATCTCAACTTGAAAAACAGTTCCACACCATAAGGCTGGGTTCCACAAACACTCCCAAGTGGCTGTCAGGGTCTCAGGATGACCCCAACATTGAAGGGCAGGCTTCCCTATCTAGGCTCAGACCCCTACCACCCAACAGTGTTGTAGATTCTGAAGAAAGAGTCTAAAAACCAGGAGGTCGAAGAGGGAGAAGAAAACCTGCCCCTCCAGAGAAACAATAGCCCGGGGGCCGGTGCAGGATGCTTCCCGATGGAGCAGAGCGGGACTCACCATTGGTGGTCGTGTTGACATAGTAACGCCGGCCCTGAGGGGACAGGTAGCTCTGCCAGCCAGGTGGAAGGACAAACGTCTGGCTCTCCTCTCCCGGCGGAGGGGGGACCATCCCAGGCTTCTGTTGGGGAGGAAAGGAGAGGTCACACATGCTTGCCATTTCTGAAACTGGTTTGCAATGAGGAAGTCAGAGGCAGATGAAGTCGCATCACTCTGGAACAGCTCAACACTGGGGGGTTTAGGGTCCACGGCGTCCCTAAGGGAGGTCATGGGCCACCCTTACGTGACTTCGGCGGTTGTCTGAGCAGGAGGCGTGAGGAGCCCCTGCAGAACTGGACTTTCTCCTCTGTTAGTCCCTGGAGACCCGCCCACAGGGACGCTGCATTTCCTGGGGGGGCAGGTAGGGGGCACCACTTGGCACCGTTCCGCTCTGGAATCTCAACCCTGCAATCCCAGGGACCAGGAAGCCCAGGGCCCAGTGCGGGCACAAACCCAGGGGTAGTTAACACAGGTCTCAGCAGAGAGAGCTGGAAATCCGTCTATAATAAGGCCCAGGTTCGAAGGGCAAGGTGGGTGTTTTCCCACGTGTCCAGATCACTCTGGCAGAGAGAACTGGAAGCAGATACAACAGAGACCAACCTTCCATCGCATGCGCTTGTTTGGGGTTTAACCCTTTTAACCGTGAGCGCAGTACTTTTCTTTAAAAAAAACAAACAAACACCGTATCAGGGACAAATACATGATATATAGAGAAACTAGGCATAGACCCAGATGCTGAAACAGCTCATTTCCTGCGGTGGGATCACGAGTCCTTCGTATTCCTTTCTTTCTGTGGAGCTAGCTCTCCCATCTGAGTGACCCTCAATACACACAAAGATAAAAGCTGTCGAAGAACATTTAAATATAAGAAAAGAGGTCCATGGGAGCTCACGTAACTTCTGTGCCTTGCGAAGGAAGTAAACTGGATAAAGACAGGATTCTAGCCACCGGCAGGACCCTGTTCATCAATATTAAAACTAATCAGCTCCTAACTGTCAGCATTCCCCCAGCCGTGCCTACCGGGCTGTTTCTGGTCACTGATGACCACGGCTTAAGAGCAGATTGAAAACAAGCTGTAGACACGGCTCCCAATCGGTCTGCTGTCTGCAGACCACAAAGCCACGTGCTCCCCGTCCCCCGCGGAGCCCGGTGCCCCCAGCGGGGACATGCTCAATCCCAGCCGCTCCAGGGACTTGAGTAAACACGACCTCCCCGGGTTCTCCGTGATGCTGCCTTATGAAGTTCTACAATTTAATTACAAACCTCCCCCTCTGCCCGGAACGCGTCCGTCTCCCACACCTGTTAGCCCACAGCGCCTCTGATTCTGGATGAAAGACTGGCTTCTATGCTGCCTCGTGCCCGGGAGATGCCCAGCAGCCCGGCGGGGCGGTCTCCTCCCCACAGACCTCGTGCCCTGAGCCCGAGCGCACACCTGAGCGCATTCACCTGGGCCTCCAGCTCGGGCCTCTCCCAGACCAGAAGATGGTCCAAATGTACCGCTCAGAAAAACGAGGGGACCAGGGAATGTGCAGACACGCCAGCGCTTTCAGCCCTTTGGGTAAGTGCGTTTTCACCAATGAAATAAACGTTGGTTTTGCATCTCATTTGCATAACTGCACAACTTTCTTTGACTTGTCGTTGGCTTTTCTGATGTTTTCGTTTAATGGAAAACAAAAATCAAATGCTTCTTTCCCTTTAATCGCTTCATATTCATTTTGACATAGCCCCTAATTTTTTGTGAGCAGTATGTATGCAAGACAAATAGTCTGATAATGAGCACAGGGTGTGAGTGTGTGTGCATGTGTGTGTAAAATACCCCTTACACTAGATACATATTTTGGCTGAGTAGGGTTGGGAATAAAATAGAAATAAGTAGGTCAGGGTGCTTGACTACAGAAAGAAATATTCTAGGATCAGGCGGCCTCTGCTTGGGTCACAGACTAAGATGGGAAGACAGGACTGGTGTTTGTCTGAACAATCTGGGGGAAAATGACAACGTGTTGAAGGACATTAAGCAAGGACCAGACTGATATGGCCAGGAGCTGGCTGCAGAGGACAGAGGCACCCGGCCCTCCATCCGGCCCGGGGCTCAGCCCTGGCCTGGTCACTCAGGAGCCCGTGACCCAGGGAAATGGCCACACCAGCCGCCTCTATTTCCGCGTACACAACCCGGAGGGTGGCATGAACCCAGCGTGGAAGACACTGTGGAGATTAACGATAAGACGCTCAGCATCTTGGGAAGCAGTGCCTGCCACCAAGACGACTCGACAGACGGGCGTTTCCAGTGGGAGGGGCAGGGGGGGCATCAGAATGCCGAGGGAGACCAGGCTTCATGCGGCCTCTGCCTACCGTGGTCGCAGTGAGGTTCGCCCCAGTCTCACCAGCACTGCATCTAAAATGTCACCATTCACAGCCCCTTCTCCCAGGTTTCTGTTTCTAAGACAAACCAACTTAGAAGGCAAACTCAGACCCTGGCCGGACAGCTCGGTGGGTTGACGCATCGCCCCAATGTACAAAGTTTGCCGGTTCAATCCCCGGGCAGGGCACATACAGGAAGAGATCCCTGTTCCTGTCTGCCTCTCTCTCTCTCCCTTCCTCTCTCTCTAAGATCAATACATGAAGAAAAAAAAAATTTAGAGGCAAACTCAGGCCAGCCGGGGAGGTTAACACGGAAAGACGTTGACTATTATGTTCCGGTGAAAAGAGCTGAACAAACGGACCGAGCCTCTGACCCTCTGTGCCCCACCTGGGAAGTGGAGACGCCTGTTCCATCCCCACAGGCGCCGGCCACTTTTCTCTTTAGAATGGCCGCGGTTAATTTATCTAAAGAACCGTGCGGGGTCAGGGAAAAGGAACCGATGACCAAGGAGGTAATGCTGCTGCTGCTCGGAGGTGTCCCCATGCAGGAACTGCAGGACCCTCCATCTTGAACACCGCAGACGGTCCCTGCAGGAGGGGCACCTGATACTGAGCCAAGAAGGCCCAAGGGGTGCTGAGAGAGGGGAGGGGGGCACTAAGGTCAATTTCCTGGTTTGGCCAACGTGGCAAAGGTGGTCTCCACATCTCTGCCCTCTGACGGTGCCAGGCTTCCGTCCCCCGAGGCAGCCAGTCTCCTTACCTCTCCCCTCTCCCAGGGAGAAGTTATTCCTGTTGGCTGGGTGGAAAGAAGCCAGGAGTCAGAAGAAGTGGAGACAACGAGGTTACACACCCAAGGGACGTGAACACAGCGCTCAAACTCTCACACACCCATGGTCTCTAGGACGACCTATAGGTGCCAGAAGGTAGAAACAACCCAAGTGCCCATCATCAGCCGATGAACGGATAAACGCCACGTGAGGCATCCATACAAAATAATATTCACCCACCAAAAGGAACGGAGTCCTGGTACACACCACAACATGGATGACCCTTGAAACCATGCCATGCAAAATAAGCCAGCCACAAAAGGCCCAGTAGTGGATCAGCCCATTTATATAAAATGCCCAGAACAGAAAATTCCATCGATACAGGAAGCAGATGAGTGGTTGCTAGGGTCCGGGTGGGGGAGGGACGGGGGGGACAGGGTCTCCTTTTCAGGGTGATGAAAACATGTCGGCACTAGGTCATGGGGGTGGTTGCACAAAACTGGGAATGCGTATAAGTTCCTGATGGTAAGTTTTATGTTAGGTGCATTTTACCACAATAATAATAATAATAATAATTTTAGAAAGAGGTAGACAAGGCAGAAGTCAGTCTGCCAACTTGCAGGCTCTCATTTGAGAGGTCTAAACCCCCAGCACGACCTCGGTCCTCACGGGGGTCGCAGTGCGGGCTCCGGGGTGGGCCGTCCCGCAGCCACGGGGAGGAGACAGCATGAGCAGCTACCCAATAATTAAGGTCTCTGCCAAACGTACTCTTTTAATTAGTTTCCTTCCCAGTTAAATCCCTCCCTTCCCTTCCTTAGTCCTGTGGCTTCTCCGCTTCCATTCTGTCAGCTCTTTCCCACGGGAACAGGGACGAAAAGCAGGGGTGACACGGGCCCCACCTCCAAGGGGCAAGGTCAGGGGGAGCAGGCGTGGGCAGACACGAAGCTACTTTTCTCAACTCGGAAATTCTCCACCTCATTCACAGCACGGCTTTGCGGGAGCTATCCACGCTGTCTCTCCTCCCAGATGGGCCATTTCCCAGGGTGCAAAGCTGGGTGTCAGCCTCCCCGGGCCCCCTCTCAGGGGTCCCCTTGCTCAGTAAACAAGCTGTTCCACTATATAGGGAAGCCCATTTTCTAAGAGTCTGAATTAAATTGGATCTTCTGCCCCCCCCCCCCCCCCCCGCCACAAATGGACGTATGTGCACACACTCACTCCATTTTATCAAGAGGTTTCTGGACCACTTCAGAAGCCTAGTCTAATAGGAGCTCAAGAAACGTCTGCACTCAGATCCCATTTCTGCCCACCGGTAATGACTTTGCCCACTCACCAACTGTCTGTAAGTGCACCGAGGACCAGGCCAGGTGCCTTACACACTTCTGCTTAAATCTTTACAATGAGCCTGGCATGTAGATGCTGTTTTCTCCCCCATTTTACAAGGAGGAACCCGGGACCCGGAGAATTTAATAACTTGCTCCATGTTGCATAGCTAATTAAATGAGCAGACCAAACTTTAAAATAATAGCTTTGTTCCAGACACACCTATCCAGTTACCTAAATCCAGCGTACCCTCTGTCCATCTCCGACAAGCCCTCTGTAATCAACTCCCATTTCTTCACCTGAACCCCTCGACATCCCAGCTCCCACCCGAGGAGGAACACAACGCAGGTCTGGTTCTCTTGCCTGTCACAGTCTCCAAGCATGCACATGGCCTCCCTGGAGACGTGCAGAAATATCACCGCCCACACCAAGCAGTCACGTTCTCCGGCTGTAGGCTGACTTCCTCGTCTCCTTACTTAAAACAACACAACCAAAAAATCATCCTTGTAATGACGGTTACTGATTGCCCTTTGGGGAAAATAAAATGAGCAGGAAAGCAGAGGGAAGTCATCCAGATATTAAAAGCAATCCCCCTACAGCGAGCGCACTTGGCAAAGAGTGGTCCCAGGGCCACCCTGCCAGTCACTTCGGATGTGGGTGAAAGGGCAGGTTCCAGAGCCCCGATCCAATCACCAAAGCGACCTGCACCCTATAAAGTCACCTTGCAACATGCATGCTAGGTGAGTCTTAGGCTCACGGAACTGGTTTGCAGCTTTGGAGGGAAACGCGAAGAGAAAACATTGCTTCTGAAATCGGGGAACATGAAATTTTGATAAGCTCAATTTATAGGAAGATGGTGCTGGCTACATGGATGCTTATTAAAGAAAAGACTCCTATCCCCTAGCCCAAACCCTTCAAATATATTATTCTCAGAGAGGGTCAGTCTTGTCCCTGGGGCCTCCAGTTAGTGCCCCCCACCCGCAGCTCCCAGAGCCTCCCCACTCTCCAAGGTCAGCCTGAAATTCCTTTGCTCTCTGGAATGTCTTCCCCCGCCACCCCCCCGGAAGTTTCCGATCCTTACCTTCCGCAGGTGTGAGCAAATGTTACCTGCTGGTGTGAACGGGCGACGGGGTCGTCCGACAAGCGATTTAGCAGCCCGATCAGACGGTTTTAAGGTCCCCCGCTCCACGTCTCCTCACAGCCAACCCCAGAAGCGGGAGAAGCTCTAGAGAGGCGTACCCCCTGGCTCCCACACCCCCACTCCCGATCTATATATAACACGTCTGAAGTTGTCTGCCTAACAAGCCACTTTCTGGCAGACCCGTTGCCATGGCAATGGCTGCTAATGAGCCCAGTGCTGTGATTGGCACTCCTTAAAGGACCATCTGTAAAGAACTCTCCAGCAAGTTATCCGTCCCCGACCGCACAGCCAGCGGGACACCCAGAACCAGCCTGGGCGTGGCTGAGTGGGCCAGAAAGGCCTCAGTCCCTGGAACCCAGTTTGTTACTAGTGAGCCCCGAGGAGTCCCAGACCCAGCTGCCAGGAGTGAGCTCTGCTGTCACCCATAGGGAGTCAACCAGTTAGTGACAGGGGTTGCAAGGGAGCCACCAAGAAGACCAAGGCCCAGCTGGGCCAGAGACTGGAGAGTCATGTCCACTCCACACCTTTCTGCTGGACACTGATTTGGGGTGCAGAAACCCCTACAGACACCTGGGGACAACTACCCAAGGGAGGCAATCTCCTCTGACTACAGGTTAAGACAAAAAGCATGCATCAGGGCCCACCTCTGACAGCGATGCTGACAGCCTCCAGGTCTGTGTCTACAAGAATTCTGGGTGCCTCTCCATGGCCTCGCAGGTAAAGGCACTGTTCTCTCCAGGTCTGGAAGCCTCTCTACCCATTCAGAGAGAGAGAGACTCACAGGAAACAGCTGGGAGGAAGTAGGGGACTATGGCAAGGGCGCAGTGCATTCTGGGAAGGATATCCCGACAAGTATTTTGATAGGTTGAAGGGGAGAGGATGGGGCCTGGCAGCCTCTTCATGTTCTTCTAAGAGTGAGGGATTTGGAGACCTGGCCAGAGGGAGGAAGGAGAAGTAGCTACATGACAGAGAAACAGAATGTAAGATTCAAGAAGGCAGGGCCACGTCTTGTTCCTAGCTTGAGTCTCAGTATAGTACCCAGAATATCAGATGAACAGACGGATGGATGGATGGATGGATGGATGGATTGAATGGATTGGATGAATGGATTTGATGGATGGATGGACCGCCAATTGGATGGATGGATGGACAGGTGGATGGGTGAATGGATGGGTGGGTGGACAGGTGGGTGGATGGATGGATAGATGGACAAGTGGATGGGCAGATGGGTGGATGGATAGACAGACAGATGATTGGACTGATGAATGGACAGGTAGATGGGTGAGTGGATGGGTGGGTGGATGGATGGATGGGTGGGTGGGTGGATGGATGGATGGATAGATGGATGGGTAGATGGGTGTATGGACAGAGGACGGGTGGACAGGTAGATGGGTGGACGGATGGATGGGTGGATGGATGGATGGGTGGATGGATGGATGGGTGGGTGGATGGATGGATGGATGGATGGGTAGATGGGTGGATGGGTGGGTGGACAGAGGACGGGTGGACAGATGGATGGGTGGATGGATGGATGGGTGGATGGATGGATGGATGGATGGGGACACATTCCCAGCAATGATCTCACTGGCATGAATCCCCCACTCGCTCACACCAGACCTCCATCCTCTGAGAAGCCTCCCCAGCTGAGACCTATAAGATCCCAGCAGGTGACTCACTGGGCTCCCCAGTGCCAGTCCCCAGGGAGCATCTGCCATGCTCTTCTTTGCCAGCATCGGCTAACTTCCCCCATACCTCACCCCATCCTGTCACGGTCCTTGTCCAACAACCTGCTAGGAAGCCTGACCCTCTGATAAATCGGCGCCATGACACAAGTTGGACACCAGTGCCATGAGAGTTTTCTCCTGCCTCCCACTGAGCTGCCAATCGTGGGCCTAAAGGCTAAACCACTTAGAGCACTGCACACATGCCAAGCTCCTGGAGGACCCAGGGAGGGTCCCAGCCAATCCATGTGCAAGCCCATCGACTCACTGGGCCTATTTGTCAGGCCTGGGCCGGGAGCAAACACAGAACAATAAACTCTATTTTCTGACCCTAAAAAGAAATGGAGTGATCTGGTCACCCAGGAATTTTGATGATCACAATTACAATGTCATCCATGCAAGGGTACAGGAAGTCAACCCTCCTAGGAAAACTTTCTAAGCTGGAAAACATGGGGCCCCTGGGTTGGGGGAGCCAAGGATTGATGAAAAGTTTTGCAAATGATTCTGGGAATGGCAAGGGTGCGTTGGGCAGCCCCTCCTGGTTCACATGCCATTGCACCACGTGCAGAGCCTGGGGGTCCGGGTGGCAGAGGGTCGGGAGAAACTGATCATGCAGGAAGTGGCTTCCGTGCCAGCTTCACACAGATTCCCGTGTGAGCCTTTAGCTCTCTCATACTGGAGGAAACACCTTTTACTACCGTTGCACCTGCCACACAGGTACAAAATAGAAGGGCCAATTATTAGTGTTCCAAAGGAGACAAGGTAAGAGGCGAGGAGCTCTTGGTGTCAGTGAACGTCTCGTGTCTGAGTTGGCTGGTGCTTCTGCTGACCGCACCTGCCCAGCCCCAGCGGGACCCACAGCACGAGAGGGATCGGGGTGACACCCACTCTTCCATGCCTCTTCGGAGAGTCTCAGCATTGGCCAAACAGCAGAACTGTGCCACCAGACCACATTATCACAGTCACTCCTTCTGCTTACTGAGGTTTGCAGCAAGTGCCCCGAGACCTCGTGGCTATGTTTAGGGCCACTCAGAACGGGGGTTCCCACAGGCGCTCCCCGTGGATGAGAAGCTGCAGCTGTTTCCTCACGCTGGTGTCTGGAGGGCTTGGGGAACCCCAGAGAAAGCTCCTAAGTTTGGCCCCATTTCCAAGGCCTGTCTGATCCTGACGTTTCACAGCTATAAAGGGCCAGGCGATGTGTTCCCATCAGCCTGTTGCTGCTTTGGAGCAGAAAACCCTGAGTGATTCTGTTCACTGGCTTGTGATGTAAAGAGGAACGCAGCCAAACGTTCAGCTTCTTGACGGGATGGTGAGGAAGGTGGGTCCCTTCGCTCCCACCCCTTCCCTCACAGGTAAAAAAAATGTCACGGGCCAACCCGATATCCTAGCTCCACCTCGGGACCATGGAAGTATCAACAGAAAACGCACTGACCTAGGCGTGAAGAGACTGTGTCCCCAGACGGCACGCCGTCATTTACAGTTCCCTTTGTCTCTCGGGGCCTCTGCTTCCTCACCCGTAAAACCAGGGGTGCCAGGCCTGACCTGTGGTGGCACAGTGGATAAAGCGTCGACCTGGGAACACTGAGGTCGCCAGTTCAAAACCCTGCACTGGTCTGGTCAAGGCACATATGGGAGTTGATGCTTCCAGCTCCTCCCCCCTTTCTCTCTCTCTCTCCCTCCCTCTCTCTCTCTCTGTGTCTCCTCTCTAAAATGAATAAATAAAAAGAAGTTTTAAAAAAACAACAACCAGGGGTGCCAGGCCTCAGACACTGGGTCCTACCACCTAAGGAATGTCTTTCTTTCATAACAGAAGCCAGCGCCACCGCAAGGGAAATTTCAAGGCATTTAAGTGACCAGCGCAAGCTTAAAAAGCAGCCACCACCGAACCAAAGGAGGGGATGAAGACCGCCTGACAGCATGTCAGGGTTCGTGAAACATCACTTTGGTTTTCGCGGCGTGTTGCCCAAATGTTTTTGGGCTCCGAGGAGGAAGAGATCTCACACTCTTTCAGTCTGGAGATAGTTTCAAATAATTCAACCAAATCCAACTCCGTTGGAGGGAAGAAAGGCCATCCGTCTGAGACAGCTGTAGCACGCAGTGATCGAACAAAAACTGGAAATTATTAGACAGTCGATGTCCAAACTGAGGAGCTGAACTGGGGGCATGACACCTCCGACCTCCTCTCTGCCACCAACCTCTGTTCTGGCCTCGTTAGGGCTGAACTGTCCCTATCTGTCAGAGGAGGGGGCCGGGCTAGCATCCAGCATTTTCCGTCGTCCTAAAGAATCTCGAAAGGCATCCTCAATTTTCTCCTCTAGTTTATATCCCTAGAAGATGCTACCAGGGGACGCTTTGAGGTTCTGTGACAAACAACATGTCACCTCCCTAGGAAGTTCCTCATCAGGGGAGGGCCCCTTCAGGCGACTCCCAGGCACACTGCCTTTGCAGAGGGAAAAGCGAGTTTTGCCAACACGTGGTATTGGGAGGGGGTAAAGGAGAAGAAATACTAGTGAAGCCCCCTCCCCAGCCTTCTTTTATTATTAAGGTGCAGAACTTCCCAATGCCCTGTGCCACTGTCTCTGGCACTTCTCAAGTCATTACAGCCCTGGAGGAAACCCCCGTAAGCGAATGTATCAAGCATTCCGTTTCACTCAGAGCAGACGGAAGAAGTCTGGGGAAGAGGGGTGGGATGGCAGGAGCTCAGGCTGTCAGAGCCTGTGTACCATGCAGAACAGCCTGCCAGGAAGTTCAAGGGCAAGTGAGCAGCTGCGGCCCACAGATGCCCTGGGGGCAGAAAGAGGGCTCCTCGGGGAGTCAGCGCCCTTTTAGAGAAAAGGGGTTGAAGCTCATTAGGGCACGGCAGCGGGCACCCCTGCCAGCCTGCCCGGGGCTGCGATCCAGCTGGCCCAGCCCTGCGGTTACCAGCTGCTGCTGGACGAAGGGCACAGAAAGAAGGCCAGGGCACCTGTCTCCTCACCACAGAGACTCATGCCAGATGCCCTGAAGGGCCAACGCCCGTGGCTCCCGGGGTGTCCACGCCAAGACGGCTGACCGAGACCTGGTTCCCGGCGGCTCCTAACTGGTTCTGAACCATGGGCGCCAGAGGGGAGGCTGAGGCTGACGGGGGCCGGAACGGTTCTCTTTAGTCAGTCCAATTCCTACCAACCCGACTCAGCCAACACCGTGGAAGCCTCTGCTCCCGGTGCGTAGAAAACGAGACAAACAGCGAGAGCCGAGGCCTCACAGCAGAGGTTTGGGACCTCGCGCGGCTCGGTGGCCCCGGGATGTGACTTGGGAGACCCCCGAGTGCCAGGCCTGAGCTGCTGCTCTTTTGCTGTGAAATCTTGAGCAACCCGCTTTGTTTCTGCTGGTTGGCCTCAATTTCCTCATCTTAAAAATACAGAAGTTGGGACAAATGGTCTCCAGGCTTCAAACTCACACTCAAGTGCAGACGTGGGACTCTGTCCCCAACCTAGGAGTCCTGTGCCTCCGCTCCCCTCACCGTGAGAGGTGCGCCCTGGTGGGTGCTTCTCTCCCAGCAGGTCAGCATCTGCCTGCCCTTTCCCTGTCACTCCCAGAGCCACCCTTGAGCTCTGTTTGTGTGCCCAGCAATCAGATTTCTGCCCTGGCATCCTGGGCTTCCCGACATCTGAAGTTTGAATCCACCCCACCCCACAAGCAAGCACGAGTGAAATTGTTCTGGGCCTGCTAGCGGTTGGCTCTTCAGTTCACCACTCACCCTGCACCCCGCAAACACAGTGCACTTAAGCATGGGCACACCCTGTCGATGGCCCACAGCCCACACGCAACAGTATGTGCCTTACGCACTCTGCCAAGAGCTGTGCCTGGGCCCCTCCCCACTCCCGGAGTGTCCCTAGAGTTAATCCTCTTTTTTATTCCCTCTTCCACGTAAACTTCCCAGACCTGTCCCCCCAAGCACCCAGCATTCTGCAGCCAGGTCCTGGGTAGCTTAACTGTGTCGGAACTTGATTGATTGGTCTGGGATCTTGCCGGAAGTCTCTCCAAGTGTGGTCCCTGCATTGGCAGCGTGGGCATCCTCTGGGAGCCGATAAGGAATGCAGAGTCTCAGGCCCCACCTGCCCTAGATACAATTCAGATGCACCCCAAGCTCTGAGAAGCCCTACTGTGAACTTCCCTTGGAGGTCAGCTGGCCTGTGAGAGGCTGCTCCTGGGTGACAGGCACCATTTCTCTCCCCCTGGCACAGGCTCCAGCCCCTGTCAGAAGCTGAATCGAAATCGGAGCATTGTGACTAAGCCAGTCGATAGAGGGCGATCTGGAGGGAGGTCTATGCAGACACAGACCAGCCTTTCGGTAGACCCCGGGCCTCCTCCAGCTGCCCAGGGCCTCCAGACAGCGCTCGCTGAAGTGTAGGCTGATGCCAGGGCCCTCTTGCCAAAGAAGGAGGCTATCTGCCTTCTAGGGGCAGAAAGGTTGGCAAAATAAGGCTATCCTACCCCCGAGTCTCGGGAGAGTGGTGTTTATTTTCATCACGACCACCGCCGCCACTACCAGACTGGACAGAAGCATCCAGCCCAGCCTGGAACCAACGTGTGGACACTGGGTTTACTGGGCAGAGGCTCAACTCCCTTCTGCTAGTTTATGTCCCCGAACGAGCTTCCCCCCAACAGTGTCCCAGCCAGAACTGGGCCACGGGGTGGAAGGAAGGTGGGCAGGTAGGTTTAAGCCCCACTTCATATTTTGGAATAATTAAATGGGGGAAGCAACATGTGCAATCCAACCCCAGAACAGAAATCCCAATCACCGCGTTGCTTCTCGGGTAAGTGGGGAGCAAGCCTTCCTCTGGCACCACAGACCTCCCTTCCTCAAACTCTGCCCTCGTCCCCACCCTCTCATCCTCATCTTTCACTCACTGGCCCAGGCTTCCTTCCACCCTGCTCACGTCGTGGACCCCTGAAAGGTGCCTCCCAAGCACCCCGGGCCCCCAGACCTTCTAAGCTTCAGAGTTAGAGCCCACACCTCAGAAGTGCCCCTTGAAAACCTCAGAGTCGCCGAGCCCACACCTCTGCACGTGGGCAGGGCCATCCTTACCATGGGAGGCCAGCTGATCTTCTCCGTGGGCTGCTCACTCAGAAGAGAGACTCGGGTCCGTCTGGAACCCCACTCTCTCTAGACCCAGGGCCAGGCCCCCACCAGCTCCCTGTGCGTGGCACCCTCTGAAGGAAATGAGGCTGAGTGAAGCAAGCCGCCAGCCCGGGCCGATGCTCTGGGCACCCCGGGGGATGTTGCTGTGGTTTGTCCCGCTGCTGCTGCTGCTGCTGCTCTTTCACAAAGAACCCACTACATTGCACAGTTCCTCTCAAATCTGCTCCAGCTCTTGTGCGGAAATCGACAGACAACGCATTCTGGACTTTCCAGATGCAACGCTTCTTGAAGTTTTCTTTCCTTCCTTCTCCTCCTCCCCGCCTTTTTTTTTTTTTTTTTTAAGCACTCTCTCTTTTTCTCCTTTGTCAGCTAAAAAAAGTTGGCTGAGGTCACGACATACAATGGCCAAGCCTGTGTCACTGACCAGATGCCTCCCACCCTCATCCAGGCCTGTGGACAACAGCGCCTTTGTCCACTGTATTTTAGGCAGGACTCCCTGGGCCGGCCCAAGCCCTGCTGGGGAATGTTCCGCCAACTTCTTCCCAACCCTAAGTCAGGGTTTTGGCCCCAGCTCCGGCCCCAGCTGTGTGAACGCAAGGCCAGATAAAACCCAGCATAAAAGGAACAGAGGATGGTCCCCCAAAGAACCCTGTGTTAGAGCTCCCCAGGGCCGGAACGCTGGTGCCCCAGAAGGGTGAGGCGATGGTCCCCTGCCTTCACTCTGCCCTCATCACTTCCAAATCTGGACAGACAGCAGGTGGCAGGTGCTGTGCATCTCAGATAAAAAAGACCTGAAGATTGTCGAGCTGTTAGCTGCAAGCAGAGAAAGGATCGGACCTTGAGAACAATATAGTGCCCTCCAATGAAGTGAATTCAGGTAGGGGCTTGGGTCCTTGGCGACTATGTTGTATCATTGCATTTAGAAAGCTTTCTGGAGGCCCTGGCCGTCTGGCTCACTGGTAGAGCATCGGCCCGGCATGTGGATGTCCTGGGTTTGATTCCCAGTCAGGGTATACTAGAGAAGCAACCATCTGCTTCTCTACCCTTCCCCCTTTCCCTCTTCTCTCTCTCTCTTCTCCTCCCGCAGCCATGGCTTGGTTGGAGCAAGTTGGCCCCAGGTCCTGAGGATGGCTCTATGGCCTCGTCTCAGGCACTAAAACAGGTTGGTTGCTGAGCAACGGAGCAATGGCCCCAAATGGGCAGAGCATCGCTTGGTAGAGGGCTTGCTGAGTGGATTCTAGTTGGGGTGCATGCAGAGTCTGTCTCTTTGCCTCCCTACCTCTCACATAATAAAAAAAAAGAAGAAAGAAAGAAAGAAAGAAAGAAAGAAAGAAAGAAAGAAAGAAAGAAAGAAAAAGAAAAAGGAAAAAAGGAAGCTTTCTGGAGTGGCTGAGGTTTAGCACTTAACGTGACCCACGTTTCTGTGTCTGTTCTCGGATGCGGCTCTGCGGGATTTTAGGAAGTGAGTCTCTCTGTGGAAGTAAATGGGATTTTCTGGAGGGGCCCAGGTCCCAAAGCCTGGGTGGTTTCCTGTAAAATCATTTCTTCTCCCCAGCGTCTGCCTGGATGCACCGTTTACTTAGGAAGATGTTTCAGCGCCAGCTCCGTGGGTGGGGCTAGGAATTCTGTGCTATCATCGAGAGGCTGAGTCCGGTCAGGGGCACGCCCGGACTGGCCCCCCAGCTGAGATACGTGGAGCGACCCCTCTACACTGTGGTTCCTTCAAGGGTAAAATGGAGATGGTCGCAATATATTTCTCCAAAAGGTAACTGTGAGAATCAAAGGGGGGAAGTACGCAGTAAGGCCCTGGCCAGGTTGCTCAGTGGTAGAGCATTGGCCCAGCATGTGGATGTCCTGGGTTTGATTCCCGATCAGGGCACACAGGAGAAAAGTCTATCTGCTCTCTACTCCTCTCCCTCTCACTTCTGTCTTCCCCTCCTGCAGCCATGGCTCTCTTGGAGTGAGTTGGCCCCAGGCACTGAGGATGGCTCCATGACCTCCTCCTCAGGCACGAAGAATAGCTTGGTTGGTTGCTGAGCAAGAGAGCAGCACCCCAGCTGGGCAGAGCATAGGGTAGACCCTGGTCGGCATGTGTGTGGGAGTGTGCCTCTGCCTCCCTTCCTCTCACTGAATAAAAATACAAAAAGAAAGGAGTGCACAATGAAAGCTGGTTGATGTTACTGCCACAGCGGTTGAAGAGCAGGAGTTAGGAACACAACAGGAGTTAGGACCCAACAGCAACAAGAACAATGTAACCCAACTAAAAATGAGCAAAGGACACTTCTCCAAAGACGATACACCAATGGCCAATAAGCACATGATGATGCTCCACACCACTAATCATTAGGGAAACGCAAACCACAATGAGATAATACCTCCCACCCACTATAATGACTTCTATCAAAAAAAATAAATAAATAAAAATAAACAAGTGAAGTGGAAGCGAGGATGTAGAGAAATTAGAACCCTGGTGCTCTGATGGTGGGAATATAAGATGGTGTGGCTGCTATGGAAACTCTACGGTAGGACCCCCCACATTGCACATAGAATTACATGAGCTAGCAACTTGACAGCTGGGTATATATATACCTAAGAGAACAGAGAGCAGGGACTCACACAGGTATCTGCACACCCCTGCTTGTAGCAGCATTATTCACAGTAGCCAAAGGGCAGAAACAACCCAAGCGTCTACTGATGGATGAATGGATACACAACATGGAGTAAATACATACAATGAGATATTATTCAGCCTCAGAAAGGCAGGAAATTCTGACACATGCTACAACAGGGATGAACCCTGATTATGCAATATAAAAGTTGGCCGGTAACAGAAGGATAAATATTCTATGACCCCATGTCTGTGAGTTTCTTAGAGTGGTCAGATTCATGGGCATAGAAAGTAGAAGAGGGGTTGCCAGTAGTTGGGGGTGGGGGTGGGGAGGTGGAAATAGGAAGCTATTATTTAACAGATACACGGTTTCAGATTTGCATGATGAAAGAGTTCTGGAGACTGACGGTGAGGATGATTGGACGAGAAGGCACGTGTTCTCAATACTACTCAGGATGGTCTGACAGGTGCACGGTATGCCGTGTGGACCTCACCACACCACATGAAAGATATAGTTCAGTTCAAGGGGCGCCGGCTACGGACACGTGAGCCACATCACGAGACACACAGGGGGCAGGGTCTCCGGAGAAGCTGAAACGGGCACCTGCCTGGCCTCGTGGTGAGTACAGTGGTTAGGAAGACTGGGAAAACAGGGTTGGGGTATTTATAGCAGGGCTCACCAGGGTCCAATCTCGGGGAAACTGAGGCAGCACAGTGAGCATCTTGATGGCAACTACAGGCTTCTCTGCTTAGGAGTATGGCACACTCAGGGGCCCCAAAAATGGGTGGTGATCTGGACATACCAACTCCCTGGTTTTTAAATCCACAGTCTGCCTTTCTGGTCCTTCCATTCCGACTCCGTGGCTGGGCTCACCTCTTCCTTCTCCGAGCTGCCAGCATGGCCGCCAGGGGGGACACTACTTCCCCTCTATGATTATTGGGCCCAATCAGCTGCAAGAATGACAACTACCATCCCTTACCAAGAGCTTGCTATGGGCCAGGTGCTGTTCCAAGTGCTTCGCATGTCTTATGTCACTTAACTTGCCTAACAAATCAACAAGGGAGTTTCGTTACCGTCCCCGTGAATAGAGGAGAACACAGAGGCTCCGGGGATGGATCAGGAAGGGACAGGGAGGATGCACACCTGAGGGTTCGATCCCTTGTGTCCAGCACGAGCAAGGGGCTGGAGGAGCCAGCGTGGGAGGGTGTGGGGAGCGGTGGCTGAGGGACCACGTCCGTCAGGATTTAAGAGGCACGGAAGGTGACAGGACAGTAGCTAAGGACAGCGTCAGATGATGGGAGGCCATGGGAATACCAAGGCGAGGAAACTCGGACCCGGCTGTACACAAGAAGCAACCATGGAGGGGTTCTGAGCCCGGGAGACGATACCAAAAGCGTTTCGCTCTGCAATTATCATCACGACGCCAGGAAAATAAAACGATCAGATTCCAAGAAGAGACGAGAAGCAAGGAGCTGCCGAGAGGATCCCCCTCCCTTCTTTCTCCCATCGTAAACACAGAGAAATGCTTTAACTCAGCACCTGCGGGATGGTCCCAGCCGAGCCATGAGAAGACAGTGGGCACGGTGTCCGGAGGGGCGGGGTCCGCCGGTGGCTGTAACGTTACCTGCGTCTGTCTTCTCTCTCTAGGGTGCATGTGTGTGTGTGGAGGGGGAGCAGGTGGCAAGTCCACACCCGGACCTTGGAGGTCAGCCACGCCACAGCAGTACTGAGACGGGAGCAGGTGCATCTCAGCTCCTCGACACGGGCTCCCGCCCACAAGGAGGTAAAAGCAAAACGTCAGTTGCACCTAGACTGCCAAGACCCTTCCCTCAGTCCTCATCAAAATGGCCGTGGAAGCTTCCACAGCCCCATCACTTCTCGGTTTTATGACAGCAGAGGGGACACTTTGAAGGCCATTCTGTCGTGACACCGCTCTGGCACTGCAGTGTCACAAAGAGGAACAGATGCCATCACGCGCAGGCGTGCACAGCTACAGGCCACACACACGGAAATCGCTGTCGTGGCCTCCTGCCGATGGCCAGGGACCTTTCCGGGCCGTTGTAAACCAGGAGGCGCATCTGCTCTGCACTGAGCTAAGCGGCGCAACCCAGCCCGGCAGACGTTTCATTCTCCGGGCTTACCAAAGTGAGTATGTCAGGGCGTGTGTGACCCGCAAAGGCACTCGGACGGGTTTACCACGGGGGGTGTCCTGCCCGCTGAATGAAGAAGTCACTCGCGTTTTGCTTGACTGACAGTCTTCTGTCATTAGAGTTGCTGTGAGAAGCATGCACTAGCTTCCCCTGTCGGGTCTCAAATAGGGAGGTTTCTGCATAAGGGGTTTCTACATGCAAACAAATGAGGAACAGCGGGAAACCCACGATCCAGAAGCAAAAGGACTGGCAGTCGGTTTCCCCCGCGCTGCTTCTTCCAGAGTTTTAATGAAGTCAGATGCGACCGACCCTCTTGTTCATAGTCTTCATTTCATTCGGGTCGAAAACTATAAACCCAAATAGGCCAGACTCTCTGTAGGCCCTTGTCCTCCATGGAACGAACCGTCATCGAGTTGTCGCATAATGATAATTAATAAGGAAGAACATCTGGGCATGGCGATGACTCATTTCTTCTAAACGCTTCACAGTCATGAAGGAAAAAATCACTCACCAGTCCCTGCAGTCTCCAGGGTGCAAGGCCTCAAAGACCCCTGCCCCCTACCCCCCAACCCCTGAAAAGGCAGCCCCTTGGTGAGGTGATCAACCAAGCACCTAATAGTTACTCATGACCTTTCCCTGAATCCTGCCGTGGACAATGCAGGCAAGTGTAATAATGCAAAGGACCACACTTCTAAAATGTGGACGCAAGCCGCCGACCAAGAGCAGTGGGAGAAAAATACAGAGCTACACCAGGGAGTCTATCATAAGTGCCAAGTGATAAAATGACAGACAATAAGAGCTTTCAGAACCCAGAGGAGGGAGAAGTCACTCTCCGCTTCGCTGCTTCGCCGGGGCGGGTCAGGGGAGGCTTCCTGGGAGGGAGAGAATGCGCCAGTGACAGCAGAAATGGAAAGGGCGTTCCTGGAGCAGAGGGGCATCAAGGAAGAGGTCGGATGAGCCTGGGGGGCCAACGCAGCGCGGGGGAACGGGAGACACGGCAAGTCCATGCCGAAGGGCACGGGAGAACCAGAAGCAGTAACCCAGACAGAACCAGCTGCGGTGGGAACCCGTTTGGGAGCATGTCGTCATGTTTATTGGCCACAGACCCAAGTTCAAAGTGAGCCACCGGGGGGGGGGGGGAGTGTGGCCCCCAGCCCTGGGACCTGGAGCCTCCGCATGCATGCACAGAGAGGGAGGTGATAGGTGACATCTGGCCATTTGGCTCAGAGTTCAGAAGGAAAGGACAAAGAGCTGCCCCTTGAGGTGTGTGCTCACTCACCTGGTGGGAGAACGGATTCTCTCTGATCCCTTGCGGACCCACTCCCTCCCTCCTCCCTCCCCGGTGCCCTCCATCAGTGCATGCAGACCCCAGGGGCCCCTCTCCAGGACTCTCCAAGGCAAGCACCAGCTTCCCTCCTCCAACCCAGCCCATGCCCCACGCTCAGGGGCTGAATGATGGGTAAGGAAGGAAGGAAGGGGAGAATTGGAGTCATAGAGACCAAGTGAGGAGGGGCTGAGTCCTGGGAAGCAATGTGACCTTAACAGCGTCCAAGTGAGGTGCTGAAGACAATGCTCCCTTGGTTACAGAGAGGCTGTCTCCCCCAGCTAATCTCGGAGAGAGAGGTGGGCCTGGGAATCTGATCTGCGCATCCAAGAGGCTGTGAGCGTGAGACACACAACAAAGGGAGGCTATCATAGAAGAATGCCAGAAATAGTAGGAACAGGGCTGTGGGGTTGTAGCTGGCCCCAGGACTGCCGGGCCACTGGCTCCCACGAGCAGACTAGCAGCCAGTTTCTCACACTCCACATGGTCGGGTCCAAGGCCGCTCATCAGTTCAGAATATCAGAGAACCAGGGAGTAAACCAGCAGGGTACCAGGTGAGAGCCAGTTTGAAAAGAGGAGCTGGCCCTGCAGACATGTGCACCATTGGGTCTACTAGCCAGTGGCTGTGGAAGGATTCAACCCTCCACCGGGTGCACAGGGGGCCGAGGCCAGCGATAAACAACTCGACGCATATGCTGTCTGCTGGTGTGTGCGAGGTCTCCTTAGATCCTGCCCGGTTAAGGGTGACTCAAGAGTGTTGGGGGTAAAAACGCGCGGAATAAGAGTGAATAGGGGCCATCCCGAGGGCTCAGAGAAAGAGCATGTCTCAGAAAACAATTCAGAAGGAAATGTCAGGAAACTGTGAGGATGCAAGGAAAGTTGTGACCTCTTTAAAAGAACAGAAATTCACAATAATTAAAAAAACACACCAGGCAAAATAGAAAGAATGACACAAAGAAAAGGAGTGAGGTAGGGATTATATGAAAACCAGTCACTGAAATCCACATTAGCAGCTGTGAATAAATAAAAATATAAAAAGTTCATCAATAAAGTACAGGGTAAACTTGAAAGGAGCTCCCGAAAGAGAGAGAGAAAGAAAGAAAGGAAGGAAGGAAGGGAGGGAGGGAGGGAGGGAGGGAGGGAGGGAGGGAGGAAGGAAGGAAGGAAGGAAGGAAGGAAAGAAGGAAGGAAGGAAAGAAAGAAAGAAAGAAAGAAAGAAAGAAAGAAAGAAAGAAAGAAAGAAAGAAAGAAAGAAAGGGGCCTGACCTGTGGTGACGCAGTGGATAAAGTGTCGACCTGAAATGCTGAGGTCGCAGGTTCAAAACCCTGCACTTGTCTGGTCAAGGCACATATGGGAGTTGATGCTTCCTGCTCCTCCCCCTCCCTTCTCTTTCTCTCTCTCTCTCTTCCCTAAAATGAATAAATGAAAAGAAAGAAAGAAAGAAAGAAAGAAAGAAAGAAAGAAAGAAAGAAAGAGAAGGAAGGAAGGAAGGAAGGAAGGAAGGAAGGAAGGAAGGAAGGAAGGGAGAAAGAAAGGAAAGAAAGGAAAGGAAAGAAAGAAAGAAAGAAAGAAAGAAAGAAAGAAAGAAAGAAAGATGCAGTGGACGATTAAGAAGTGACCCATTAGAAAAGATCAGAACAAATAGGTTAAAATCAACAATTACAAAAACAATAAAAAATTTATAAAAAATTCATGCAAAAAATAGGCAAAGAGAAAAGTTACCTAGGAAATCAGTCTTGTTCTCAGACCTTTCCTCTACCCCTACTAAGGGCTAGAGAACACTCCCCACTAGAATAAAAGCCCCAGGAGGCTGGGACCTTGTTCTGCTCGCTGCTTACCAGGGCCAGGCACTGCCCTCGGAAAGTGCTAGAAAGAGCTGGAAGAAAAATCCCGCTGAAGCCCAAGTTTGCATCTCAACTATGGAAAATAATGCTGTTTCCAACCCCAAATGAAAAACTAAGGAAGCACACAAAAATGTTCACAAAGGTTATTTTTGTATTGTGAGGTTCTTCTGGCTGTTTTAATCATACTATTAATATTATCACATTTAAATTACTTTTTTAATTAAAAAATACCCAAAATTTAATTTTTAAAAATGCTTACTATGTTTACAGTCAGAAGACCACATCCTTTCCCCCTAAAATTAGCATCTACAATTCCAAATATACCATACGGTCCCAATTATGTGGCCAAAATATATACAATAAGAAAAAAGGAAAGAATGCTAAATATTTTTTTTATTTCTGCTTTTCTACATTTTCCAAGTTTTCTATTAGGAGCGCATTTGTTTTAAGGCATTTAAAAATACCTTTAACGATTCAGTCATGAGCTAATGTGTGAATATAGCCTTAGTTAAAATATTTACATAATATTTGCTAATGAAGTCCCCCATGACATACCCCATCTCACTTACCAGTCCCTAAAACGAGCACTGTTTGTCAGATTAGGATCCTTTATATTATGTTTCAAATGGCAGAGGAAGTCTTGGGGTTCTTTTTTTTAATGTGTGTGTGTTTTTTAAGAAAATGAACTGAATTAAGAGAATTCTGAGCCACAGTAAAGAACATTCTCAAAACTACAGATGGAAGGGAGCTCCACGATCATTGATGCCATATTACCATTTCACCAACTGAGAAAAGTCGAGCGAGCCCACAGACAGACAGAGGCTGAACGGGGACCCCCAGTCCAGAGCAGAGGTCTCCCTCTCACCTGCCGGGGGTCCTCACCTTGCGTGCTGACATCACCACCAGGGCTGAAGGACTAGTGCTGGTCAGAGGGCACAGGAGAAGCCAGAGCCCTGTGATGGCCCTGGGGCTGACCCCAACACTGTTCTGTGTAAATGACCCTGTCCATCCAGTCCGGCTCTCTGCTCAAACCGAAGCCACTTCCCATGTTTGTGGCTGGCGAGCCCCCTGCGGGGCGGGGACCCAGCGGAAACATCTGTGCATGGAGGAGTGAAGTCATAAATGCACTTGATCTTCCCTTTGGCAAACCCTCTCCTGCCTATCTTTCCCACTCATTGAAATGCAAAACTGCACTCCAACAGGCGGGTGGGCCTGGAAGACTCCAGAAACTTCCAGAAACTTCCAGAAACCACAACCAGCACCCTGAGACATGGATTCCTAAAGCAAGGTGTGCATGTGTAGATGAGAAACAGAAGGTACAAACAGCCCCCACAAATCACCAGATTGCCCACAGATCCATTTGCCTGTCCCCAAACCTGGCTTCCGGTCATCAGCCAGGGAGAGAGTTAGTTCAGTGGCTACCAAGAATATCAGGTAAGTCATGTCACCTCTTTGGAACACATGTCACCTCTTTGGAACACATATTTTTTTCTTTTCCCGTGTAGAATTGGAAACGCTACCACCTGCTTCACTGAATTCTTGTAAAGAGTTGCGGGCCAAAACCATGGCAGGTGCTCTGTCATAGTTAGCCTTGCCTCACACTTCCCTTCCCCGTGAAGTCACTGAGCAACCTTTGAGGAAAGTCACCAGCTGAAGTCATCCCCCATTGAGTCATTCAGGTTGCACTGCTTGGTTTCCCCAACAGCCCCGACTACCCTCTCAGAATGACAGTCTCGGACTTCCGTGACGTGGACCGCAGGAGCAGGGGACAAGCGTGTGCCAAACGAGATTGCAACACTCAGCGGACGAGATAGGAATTTAGAGGGCCGTCAGAACGGGCCAGTGAAACCCAGGGAGCCGAGAACAGCCCCGTCCACAGGGACCAATCGAAAGCTGGCGACTCCCCCATGAAACAGCCCAAGGCCAGCGTGGCCCTGGACAAGAGCTGCAAACCAACTAGCACGAGGCCCGGCTGCCTCCCCGGAGCTGCCTCTGCCTGCCTCTGCCTGCCTCTGCCTGCACGTGAACTCTGTTGCCACCCTGGGATATCCCCGAGAACACCCCTCTATACCTTAAACTCCCCAAAATGAGACTGGTTGGACAATAGGAAGAACAAAGGGTTCAACTTCTTTTTCCCTCCACTGTGCATCCTCAGAGTCAAGTTCGCTGCCTGTACCTCACCACTAGGTAGTTTTAGTTGCTCTTAGTTCCGGAAGCAGTGTCTCTTGGGGGCCGGTACCTTGTACGCACCATAGTTGAGAACATCGGGAGAGAAGTATTCTTATTTTCATTTAAGTGAATAAACCGAGGTCTTAGCCAAGGTCTTTACAACCAACAAGATGCAGAACCATTTGAACCCAGTGTCGTGTGTCCAAGGCTAGAGGGATTCTTCCTCCTCACCCCCATGTCCCCCCTCCCATGGGTACCCAAGGCTCCTCTGTCCAAACGCAAATACTCCAGGCAGAAGTGACCGGTTGCAGCCATGATCAGCCGAGCCCCTAATTACCAATTCACACAGGAGAAGGCAGTACCTGAGTGTCAGTGGGGAGCCTCACTCACTGGCGGCAGAAGGTGCCAGGGGAGAGAAGAAAAATGCCAGGATGAGCATTTCCGCAGCAGAGAGCCCTAACCGGCACCCATAGGTGACGGAGAAGAACAGCAATCGAGTGCCACAAGCTGAGTTTGAGCTGACAGAGCATGGAGCTCGAGCAGGTGGCCCCTGCCCACGCCCACGAAGCAGGATGTGGCAGCACAGAAGGTCAGCTCCAGCCTGGACAGGACCCTGCCACGCTCTGCCCAGGGACCAGGTTCCTCACTGCTTGCAGCAAACTGGAAACCCCGTCCCTCGCCATCAGCGGTGTTGCCATGCAGGACGAGTGGCTGGGTGTTGTCACAGCTACCCATTTTTTGCAAGAAAAGCTAGCAATCTGCATTTTTAATGTGAAGTCTGTTGGGTTTTAGATGTTGGCCAACCAACTCAAAAATGTCTAAATGGAACCACGGGAGAAAACGAAAGCAAAGCATAGACCCAAAGTCCCCCACTGGTCTGCTCTTCATTGCGCTCACGGGCCACCAGTGTGCAGCACGTGGTTTTAATTGCTGGGTTTCCACACAAGCAGTTATTTGAAGAGGGAGCTCCCTAGTTTCATAGAATTGAACACTACCATCCCGGACTGAAAGTATGAATTAGCACTTCCACCCTAGACTAACCATCCTTTCGCTAAGACCTCTTAGCATCAACATCTCCTGGTGGGTGCAGCTGGATGCCAGCTTCCAGGGGACGGGTGCATAATTTCCAAGGGCTTCAAAAATATGTTGCCACTTCTTCCCTCTCACCCCAGAGCTGAGCACCCCAACCTGGGTCTAACATTCTTTGGCATGAAAGCACAGGCCAGGCTTTCTGGGCCAGAAGGGACCCTGAGAAAGCTATTCTCTTGTCTATGGAAAAGTGGTACCCCACCAGCCGATGAGACAATTCAGAAGGGGAGAAGGTGTGTGCAGAAGCAGAATAAAACAGCTTCAGGAGCGAGGCGTGCACCACCAGCTGGGGACGGAGGTACAGAAGGCGGTCAGAGGCCAAGCTGTGCACCGAGCAGTCTGACAGATGAGCAGGGAGTCGGGGGCCACGGGAACGTGGACGGGGACAGGGGCACATCCATGGGGTTTAAAGCTGAAATGACCCAGTTGCCACAATGAGCAGTGTCCCAGGGGGTAGGAAGATGTTAACAGCTGGAAGCCAGCCCCTTGGAAGGAGGAAGGTTGTCCCTCGTGGGAGTGCGGAATCCAAACCAGCAGGGCTCGGGGGCTACGGGGAAGAATCGGCCCCTACAGACTCTCCCCTTGACCCAGGCCCTGGGAGAAGGGCCTGCCACCTCTGGTCCCCAGACTTCACACTGCCCAGCTGGACTGCTCGTCCCTGTCGGTGCCACCTGCTTCTCAGAATAAGGCTCTCAAGGGGCGCTCCCCTATGGAGAGGAGAGCCCTGCCACTGCTTCCGGGCTTGCCATGGAAAGGAACCTCCCTGGACCCCTGCCACTCCGTCCAGGCTTGCCCTGGAAAGGAACCTCCCTGGACCCCTGCCACTCCGTCCAGGCTTGCCCTGGAAAGGAATCCCCCTGCCCCTGCCACTCCGTCCAGGCTTGCCCCGGAAAGAAACTCTCCTGGCTTCCTGCCACTCCGTCCAGGCTTGCCCTGGAAAGGAACTCCCCCTGCCCCTGCCACTCCGTCCAGGCTTGCCCCGGGAAGGAATCCCCCTGCCCCCTGCCACTCCATCCAGGCTTGCCCCGAAAGGAATCCTCCTGCCCCTGCCACTCCGTCCAGGCTTGCCCCGGAAAGGAATCCCCCTGCCCCTGCCACTCCGTCCAGGCTTGCCCCGGAAAGGAACCCCCCTGCCCCTGCCACTCCGTCCAGGCTTGCCCCGGAAAGGAACCCCCCGCCCCTGCCACTCCGTCCAGGCTTGCCCCGGAAAGGAATCCCCCTGCCCCTGCCACTCCGTCCAGGCTTGCCCCGGAAAGGAACCCTCCTGCCCCTGCCACTCCGTCCAGGCTTGCCCCGGAAAGGAACCCTCCTGCCCCTGCCACTCCGTCCAGGCTTGCCCCGGAAAGGAACCCTCCTGCCCCTGCCACTCCGTCCAGGCTTGCCCCGGAAAGGAACCCTCCTGCCCCTGCCACTCCGTCCAGGCTTGCCCCGGAAAGGAACCCTCCTGCCCCTGCCACTCCGTCCAGGCTTGCCCCGGAAAGGAACCCCCCTGCCCCTGCCACTCCGTCCAGGCTTGCCCCGGAAAGGAACCCTCCTGCCCCTGCCACTCCGTCCAGGCTTGCCCCGGAAAGGAACCCCCCTGCCCCTGCCACTCCGTCCAGGCTTGCCCCGGAAAGGAATCCCCCTGCCCCTGCCACTCCGTCCAGGCTTGCCCCGGAAAGGAACCCCCCTGCCCCCTGCAGGAGAGAGTTTAGGTTCATGCGGTCATCACTCACGGCCGGTTGTTTTCATACATTTGTTTTATAAGTCGGACCCACAGTCAAAAGCACATTTTTTTACTTCACAACCCAATTACACACACAAAGCAAAATCTTCATGTCACAATCATCTCCTCACAGGCAACAGGCTCGGATTCTCTTCCCTCTCTCTTTTTTATGCCGGTTAACACGATTGCTCACATGACATAGTTCATGACTCCAGGCTCAAAACCCCCTGCTTTACCTGGTCCCTGTCTCCCTTCTCACGGCCCCCTCCTTCACCTCCCTTTACAGGACTCAGAAATCCCTGTAAGGGAGCCTCCGCCCGCCTTGTGCGGCCCTGCCCGGGCGAAGGTGACTCCCTCAGCCCCGCAGGCCAGATACCACGCAGACACGGGCTCTCACCATACACGGTTCCTCTTTGCAAGGACAGGGTCCGGGTCCTCGGACACAGTGCACCTAAAATATTTGTCCGATGACGTTACAGCACAGAAAGCCTGAGGGACACTTTCAATGACGAGAAAACTGTACGATGTTTGGCAACACGCCTAGAAACCCAGTCTTTGGAGAGCTCCTTGGCTGGCGGGCCTTCCCCCTGTCCCAGGGAACAGCCGTGTGTGGATGCCGTATGGGTTCCAGACTGCCTTGCCCTCAGACACATCACCTGCCTCTGGGCCCAAACCATGTCCTCTACGGGGCCACCTGGGCCGTGACCTGACTCTCCGCAACGTGCTGGGGAAGCACCTCACACCTGGTGCCGCCTTGGTGGGGAGATGGGGCCTCAGAACATTTGACACAGTTACCACCCATGAAGTGGCAGAATCCACACGAATACCCGTTTTCTAGACTCTCACTTCCATGCTCTTTCCAGAAACCTAAATGGCTTCCAATCCTGTTACATAATCCTGTGTTTATGGCACGCTCCCAACTTGTGACATGGAAAAGAACACCCTGTTTGCTGCCCCTGTGACTCTGGTGTGTTTGTTCACCCACAAGCAGCTCTGAACCCCCAAAAGAACATGCCCCCACAGCACACAGGGGTGACCCAGAAGATCCCTGTGGACCTGGTACTCGTCCCTCTTTTCTCTCTGACGGGCTATGTGACATCTGGCAGAACATGGTACCTCTCTGGGCTTCTCCCTTATTGAGAGCTCAACGGAGCTGAACCAGCCAACTTCCCAAGGTCCCTGGGAGGGTCCAGGCTTCTCCTGAGAACTCTACCCACCCCATTAGGAGACATCTGGCCCCGACAGGCACTGGTCCCACTCAGGAATTAAGAATAAGCAAAACAGAGGAGGAGGCAAAGATCTAGACCGGAGAACTGAATGAGAAAAGTCAAAGGGAGCAAGAAAAAGTCCCTCTGCACTGAGCTCCCCTCCGATACCAGCCCTGGCTGACCGGCTTGCTCTTCTTTCCAGAGCCTGGGGTCCCCAAGCCCAGACTCACTGAAGGGATGAGGAGGGGGACATGAAGGGGAAAAGCAGCCTCTCCAAAGCAGAGCCGAGCCCCTGACCAGCAGGAGGCTGTCTGAGGAAGGCTTCCCTTCGGCAGGAGTGGCCGGCCCTGCTTCTCACCCTGCTCCAATGAGCTTCAAGCACCTGCCCTCGAGGTAAAAGCACGCCAGCCGCCTGGCTGCTGGTTCCAACTCACCTCAGCCCCACGGTCACTCCTTGTACCAATCTGACACGTGGGTCATTCTCTGCCACTGTCTTCACAACCGCCACTTCCCCATGGCATCGCCTAATCCACTGTGCAAAGCAGCATTTAAATATAGAAAGTTGCAGCCACGCAGGTTAGCGTTAAAATAGAGACTTGATGTTGCCGTGGCAACCAAACAAATGATATTCAAAATGAAAGAGAAGTATGCTGGCATCGGAAAAGCATGCCCACAGGCTTCCAGAGCAGCTGTGATTGGTTCCCCTCCACCCCCCAGGGTGGGCTGGACCGGCCTCCAGAAAAGGGACCTTTCCTCCCATGAACTTCCTCCACCCCCATGAAGTCACTTCTGTGGTTTCGGCTGCAGTGATCGGTGGCCTCGTTGCAAAAATTCCTTCCTGAAGCCAGCTCCCGCCTGGAGCAGACCTAAGGCCCGGACGCTGCAGTCAGCCAGAGGTGTATGCCAACTTGCAAAAGCTGTGCTCCTCGTGCCCCAAGGGGACGCCGCCGGTGGCCCTGCTGCCAGTGACTAAGGATGCTTCTGGAAACAAAGGTGGCTTCTGCCCCCGCCCTCCCTAGGCAAAGAGTCACAAGGCACCAGTGAGCTGAGTGACATTGGGCAGGCTGCTTCACCTCTCTGAGCCTCGACCTAAAAATAAGAAGGGAACTGGGGTGGGGGGGAGGAATGGAAAAGTAACCTAGTGCCTTCCACCTCTGTGATGCCAGCATGTGCGTCTTTCCGACTTTGTCACCTCCCTCCTCTACCTTCTTGTTCCCCTGGTCCCGGGCATAGGCCTTACTTAGCCCGAACCCCACAGGCCTTGACAGGGTTGGCGCCCCAAGTCTGGCACGGCAGCTCCCGCTTCTTAGTTCTCGGTCAGCACAGCCGCAGGTCCAAAGGGCTGGATTCCAGGATCCAAGGACCAACCTAGAGGCCAGGGTGGGCCTGGGACAATGCCCTGAGCCTTTCTGGGACTCACTCACACAACTGAGACTCAGACGGGATCCACAGGGCTGCCGGAGCCCTTATCCACCGCTGGTGGGAATGCAAAATGGGACCGCCACTCCAGAGAGCGCACACTTAACCTGTGACCCAGTGAGGCCAGTCCTCGGTGTTTACCCGGGAGGAATAAAAACACGTCCTCAGGAAGGCTTATCCATGAATGTTCAGAGCAGATTTTTTTTTTTTTAAATCATAATCCCAAACTGGAAACAACACCAAAGACCATCACTAGGAATTGATGACCACACGGTGAGACCGCCACATAGTGGACTATGACTTACCAACCCAAAGGAACGAACTGTTGATGCATGTGCAACAGCCTTCATCCTCCTCACAGATAGGTTGTGAAGCCAGCCTCAGAAGGTGACAGTGCACCATTCCATTTACCCAACATTCCCCAACAGACAAAACTGTAGGGGTGGATGGCACGTGAGTGGGTGGCTAGGGAGGGTATGGGTGCAGAGGGGGAGCATGAGGCAGAATCTCGGGGTGATGAAACTGTTCTACATCCTGTTTGAGGTGGTGGTTGCACAAATCTATAATCCATGTTAAAATTCATAGAACTGTATGTCACCCAAAAATGACATACAGTTTATATATATATATATATATATATATACATACACACATACATACATATATATACACACACACACACATATATATATATACACCACACACACACACACACACACACACACACACACATATATAAATGCTACTTTCACCTTGAAAAAGAAAAATCACCGATGATCACACTCTCTCCCCACGGGGTTATTCTGATCAACAGTGGGGTCCTATTAGTTGCTAGGACCACTTATAATTATACAGATGCTCTTCTTGTTCAAGACCAATGGTCCCCACCTGTGGACCAGCCCCATTCACATCACCTGAGAGTTTGTTCAAATGTATGAACTCTCCAGCCTCGCCCCAGGCCTCCTGAATCAGAAACTGCAGTTGGTTTGCACAACCCCCTAGGAGGTGAGTGATTCTACTGCATGCTGAAATCTGGGGCCCCTGGCTTCCATACATCAATTATCCAGCCAGGCCAGCCCAGAAGGCAATGGTCTGGCTGGCCCTCGAATATAAAAAACTATGAATGCACGCGATGTCTTCCTTCCTCCATATCCTTGTTCACTGACACTTTTCCTTCCCTCCCAGCCTCTGCCTCTAGTCTGCCCCCAAGCACAGCCGCTGTTACCCTGCGGGGAGAAGCCGAAGAGCATGACTGCGCCAGACCTTTCTGTGACAGCAGGTGACGGGGAACCGCCTCCTGTTTCAGCCAGGACCCCTGGACCAAAAAGTCTCAGTGACCTAAGCTGAGGACCAACCAGCACGGGTGCCTGGTTATGCGAAGCCACTCTGAGCTTCAAACCCGGCCCCGATTCCAGGCCAGCACCCGGAACCGACCTTGCCAGCCCACTCCCTCTTCTCAATGTTTAGAGGGCTTCTCAAATCCAGCAGGAACCCGGTGGTTGTCCCCGTGAACCCTAGAAAAGCCCAACTTCCTACTTGTCCCAGCACAGCCACTTCAAAGCTGGCTCACGTGGTTTCTGGCTCTGAAGCTGCTCGGAGATGATGGATCACAAAGAAGAAATCAGAACCATATGGATTTCATATTCAGCAAAATAAACAGAATTACGGCATCAGGGTTGGGTCCAGAAACCAGGGGGGCTGTATGTCTGGCCCAGAGCCCGGACCTGTGGCCCTCCGCGTAGGCCAGGCTCTGGGCCTTTCTTCCCCACGACTCCCACAGAGAGTGCCAGGGACACCCGTAGGGTTCACCCCCTGCTGAGGTCCCTGCCTGCAATGCTGTTTCTCGGCTGACATTTCAGTGTTTTATTGAGTTTTTATATTCTCTTTTATGGTGCCGTTGAAGAAGAGTTCAGCTTGTTTTCTAGTTTCATTTAAATACGCACAAGCACCAACAGGAATACTACACCATTAATGAGAGTGTGACAGCCCCAGGAGCCTCCAGGAGGGGGGTGGGGGCACAGCTGTGCTCCCCCACCCCCTTTTATATCGTCGGTTCCTTTCCCGCAGAGCCAACCACGCAGGGTGTGCCCACTCCCAGCCACATTCTCATCACGGAACACAGAAACTCTCTTCCCTCTCCCAGTTTCCAGACAAACAATATGGCGTTCCACAGAGCCAGTGCTTCTGGACCACGGGCGATCGTGCCCACAGCTGGGCCCTATGGCAATGTCTGGAGGCGTGTACCGGGAGGCTGTCATGATGGTGGGCGGGGATATCAGTTTCCAGTTGCTGCTGTACCAGATTGCAAAACTCGATGGCTTGAGATAACAACACGAATTATCCGAGAGTTCTGGAGTTGAGGAAGGGGGTCTCAACTCGCTGAGCTGACATCAAGGTGCCCCCAGGGCTGCATTTCCTGTGGAGGCTCTAGGGAAGAATGTGTTTCCTTGTCTTTGTCAGCTTCTAGGGGCCGCCTGCATTCCTTGGCTTGCGGTCCCTTCCTCCATCCTCAAAGCCGGCAATGGTGGGTCAAGTTCTCTTCCCACCGCCGTCTCTCTGGTTCTCTCTCTTCTGTCTTCTTCTTCCGCTTATGGGACTCATAAGTATACGGAGCCGCCTGAATCATCCAGGAGAAGCTGTCCATCTCAAAGTCAGCTGTTCTGCAACCTCAATTCCATGACCACGTTCAATTCCCCCTTGCTATGTAACCTAACACGTGCAAGTTCCAGAAGCTAGGACGTGAACATCTTTTGGAGGGAGGAGAGGTCATTGTTGTCTCTACCGTAGGGGGCTACTGGCATGTAGTGAGCAGAGGCCAGGGATTCTGCTAAAGAGCCTGCAAGGCCCAGGATTGTGCCTAGAAAAAAAGTATTATCCAGCCTCAAAGGTCAATGGTGCCAAGGCTGAGAAACCCTGGCATACCCTCACACTGACTGTGTCTTAGTTGGTTCCCAGTGACTGTGACTCCAGTTCATTTCCACGGAGAAGACTTTTGGAGATCACAGAGAAGTTCTGACCCACAACCAATGAGAGATTTTTTGTTTTTTACTATTCTGTTAAAATATTTTAAAGTAGATTTTATAACTGTTCTGGAATCATCCTCAAATGATTCTTCTTTGATACACAGAAAATATACACAAACGTTAAAAACGTATAAAATGCATCTCGTTAATAGAAGGCACATGAACACACGGATCATTTAAATCTCTTTATGGGAATAACTTCAAATAACTGGCTAAAATCTGCTCAGCTGCTGGCTTGCTTTCTAGTTTCGGAAATCCCTGCATTAGCCAGCCAGAGCTGCTCACGTCCCCTGACCCCTTCCCCTCACCCACTAGCAGACAAACATTTCTAATGACCCTGCAGAGCCCCGTCCCCATGCCAAATGCCCTCCTGCCCCAGAGCTCCTGCAGGGACCCAGAAGAGTCCTGTTCTGTGAGTGAGGCTGCAGCAGCTAGGGCTGCTGTAGGGGAGGGGACAGCTACTCAGAAGGCCCCGTCCAGCCCTGCAGAAGGCAGGGGGCTGTTCCCCTGCAAAGAATGGCCCCCCAGCAAAGCTTGGCCCACCCTGTGGTCCCATTTGCTGGCTGGGTTTCCCAAAGTGGACTAGGACGGGCAGCAGAAGGTGACTCTGTTCTCACGGGGATCCCTCTGCAGGGCAGGCAGGCTGGGGCCGCTAACATCACTTTTTCTTTTCTTTTGTCATTCTGACAAAAGGAGTCCCTGCTTCCTCCCCCTCCCACAGCGGCACCCAGTGCACACGCATGTGTGAACACATCCCTGTATCCCTGACACGACACCTAGGCAAACCCATGAGGTCCTGCCATCGCCACTGGGCACAGCGAGGCGCTTCTGAACTTGTGCTGCAATGACCCGGCGTTTTCTCCAAAGCCATATGTATCTCTGTCCCAAAGCACGGGAGCAGCGGCTCTCGCCAAGTTCTGACCTGACGTCTGAGGTACTCAGGGGCTTGGGACCCACTGCGTCAAGACGTCACCCTCAGAGCACATGGCATTTTTTTCTGCTGGTCCATCCCACAAGCGCTTGTTGCCCACCTCCTACGTGCTGGACACCTTTTCTGGATCCACACAGCGCAGCAGCCGATAGGACAGACGGCCCTGCCTGCCCACAGGGAGCTTGGATCCCCAGGGGGAATGGGGAGGCCTCGTTCTGAACACTCATGTGTGTCATCTCATGTAAATATCCACACTGGTGTTGGGGGGCAGGTAACCTTGAATTGTCTCCGTTTCCAGGAAATGACCAGCACAGCAGTAAACACCTGTGTGGCCTTCACTCCTTCCATCTTCTCCACCCGTCTGTGGGCAGCTTCTGCCGTTAGACCTGCGGCAGGGGGGGAAACTGAGGTCCGAGTCGTTCGCTGAGGGGTGTGTGTGAGTGCGCTCACAGCTAGTCAGTGGTGACACTGGCACTGAGGCTCTGTCAGGGCGACTAGCCCGAGGTCTCCCCCTTCACAGTGATGGTAATGGAGGGAAGAGCGGCCGTCTGGCTCAGGAACCCTAGTGGATCAGCTCCCGTGACAGCTTCCCGACCAGCGCCGAGCCCAGCTCCACGGCTGGCCCCTCTGCCCAGCCCAGGGGAGCCCTGGGCTCCCACCTCCAAGCTGTCCCTTTGCTGCTCTGTCCCCCAAGCGAGTCACCGCCCCCCAAAGAGCGCTGCCCAAGAAAGCCGCGCTTGCTCATCCCACTTCCCTTTTCCATCTCCCCGGGTGAACACGGCTTTCACCAGACCCAGCACGCGTCCTGCAAATGCCAGCGGGAGTTCCAAGACGCCCCGACAGAGGGAATTTCCAACGTGAGAGCCCAGCGCAGCCGCTGCTCTCACTTGTCCCCTGCTCTCACTCGTCCCCTGCTTTGGGACATCCCGGGCCGGCTTCCTCCTCTCCCGTCCTGTATGGGGCTGCCCGCTTGGGATCCTGGGGGCACGGTAAAAACCACAATGGCAGGATATGGCATTTCCAGGCACATGACGGGCGACATGGTGGCATGGAACCACCCTAGGCTCCCAAGGTGTTGGACCAGCTTCAGGAACCACCAGGTTGGCAGCAAATATGATCTAACTTGGAGGTTGGGGGGAAGGAGTAGCGGGTGTCTTTGCAGATATAACTAAGGACTGAGATGAGAGTACTATCCTAGATTAACCAGCTGAGCCCTAAATGCCGTCCCAAGCGCCCCGACAAGGGGGAGGCGGAGGGAGGTTTTAGGAATAGGAGGCGCATGCTCAGGAAGGCGGAGACAGGAGTGATGTGGCCACAAGCTGAGGAATGCCAGCCGCCCCTGGGGAGCTGGGATAGGACTGTGGCAGGTTTCTGCTGTGTGTGCCCGCCCCGCAGCTATGTCCAACCCTGCTTCTGGTGAGCGAACGCGTGATTTTCTTTGGGGGAAGCGCCTCCCCCCGCGCCTCCCCCCGCCCCTCCCCCACACCTCTCCAGTGAGTAATTCCACTCCCCTGGTCATGGTGGTGACTAGCTCAGGGATACGCAGGTGACCCAAATCAGTCATCTGAGGCTCAGTCTTGGAACTCTGGTTGGAATTATTGGGGAAAGGAAGTAGTATTATGATCGGCTGCAAGTCTGAAGCTGCTGACACCTTGCAGGAAAACCTCCCCGAGAATGGGGTCAACACAGAAGAAAAGGGGTCTAGTGGGGAAGAGCGAGGGGGGAGGCAAGGGAGACATCACCCTGCACTGACCTAGCAAAGACCTCTCCAACGAGCCATGGCTGAAGCTGACACCCAGGAAATGCTGCAGTTACACCAACCTACCAATTAATTCCCTTTCCGTTCAAAGCAAATCCGAGCAGGATTTTCTGGAGCATGCATTAGCAAGAGTCCAAAATTCCCTTTCGAAAGGCCTGGGTATAGCACATACCTCAGCAACAAAGCCTAAAGGACACACAGCAGCCTGGAGACTCAGCCCCTCTCCTCAGCCTGTACTGGCAGGTAAGCTCTTCTCCCAGAGAGAACTGCCTTTCCATAGGCCCCCTGTGTTAGTTTCCTCTGGCCCCTGTATAAAGTGACCACAAACCCGGTGGCATCAAGAAAACAAACAGAAACATCTTCTCTCACAGTTCTGGAGGCCAGAAATCAAATCTGTATCACTGAGCTGAAATCAAGGTGTGGGCAGGGCCACGCTCCCTCTGGAGGCTCTAGGGGAGAATCTGGTCCTTGTCTCTTCCAGCTCCTGGTGGCTGCCACCTTCCCTTAGCTTGTAGCCCCATCCCTCCAATCTCTGCCTCCCTGACCATACACCCTCCTCCTCTTCTGTGTGGAGTATAATCTCCATCTCCCTCCCTTTTATAAAGGCACTTGGGATTGTTTACAGGACCCAGATGGATAACTCAGGCTAATCTGACCTCAAAATCCTTAATTTAATTACATCTCCAAAGACCCCCTTTCTTTTTTCCAAAGAAGATTATATTCCCAAACTTGGGGGATTAGAATGTGAACACATCTTTGGGAGACATTACCAGCTGCTCCAAATCTGACCAAGTCAGACCATCACCTCCAATCGTTAGGCAAAGTAGTTGCTGGCCTGCACATGACCTACACTATCTTAAGATTAAGAAGCAAGCTGCTCTCAGTGACAGGCCAGTTCACCCCTGGAGGGGTGGGTCCTTATCACTTGAGGGTGATAAGCAGGCCACTAAGTTGTTTACTGCTTTGGAATACCGAGCTCCCACAAGCACGTGCAGCCACTTGGCGACAAGCCACCGCCGGTGTTCCCGGAGGCTGTCTTTGTCAAGGCCCCGTTCCCTTTCCACACATGCAGATCCAGCCTCTTGCTCCCACCCAAAACTCTGCTGTGTCCCAAGGTCCCTAAACTCCCTTTAATTGTGGCATGTCAGCCTCTTTCCCCCTCCTCTTCTGGCGGTCAGTCCTGTCCACCTCCGGAAACGTTTCCAACACCAAGGCCATCCATGCACACACAGTCCTGGCCAGGACTCCACAGGATCACGGGACCAAGCAGGCAGGCTGCGAGGCACAGAGAGGAGAGATTCACAGGAGTGTTGGGAAAATGGGCTCAGAGTAGAAGATATTCCACAGAGCAGAGGGCCAGGCTCAGCAGGAGGGCTGTTCAGGGACATGTGAGGGGCGGCGTGGGGCCAGTGTGCTTGGGGATAAAATGCTACCTGAACTGGGAGTAAGATGAAAAGAATTAGAATACTCCCCACATGCGCCCTAACTTTCCCAGTGACCAGGAGACCTGCAGAGCCAGGGCCAGGGAGGGAGGAGAGGAACCTTGTGTGCTGGGGTGGGGCGGGGGCGGGGGAGCACAGCAAGCGGGGAGGATGACAGGAAGCCAAGGCCAGCTGAAACTGCCTCTTACAACTCAACTGACTGGCCTGTGGCAATGTAAAGAGGACCCCCACTTCTCAGGGGTGGTCCAGGCCAGAGGCAGCTGAGAGAAGGAAGAGGAAGGGCCACTAGCTGGAGAGAACGGGGACCTACCCAGTGGGTGCTCCCCACAGGGGGCACAGCAGGTGTTCCCCCCACCACCACCACCACCACGGAGAGAACAGCCTGGCCACACCTAGGAGGGTATGGGGTAGACTTGGATCTGAGCTGGGCGGCCGCTGCTGCCGCCACCCCCACCACCGAGGACTCAAGCCACTGGGAGCAAGCCCCTCCGCTCCGCTCTGACCACATCCCCAAGTGAAAGCGCTGTGTCGCGGCTCGCACAGAACGTGGGCCAGAAGCAGATCAGGGGGCGCTGTGATCAAAACGGGAAGGCTAAGCTTCCGCGGCGGTCTGCGGACCTGAGGTCATGCAGCAATGCCGCGCTCTGAGTTCTCCCAAAGCACAGGCGTTCTGTGACACTTGCAGCCCCGAGATGGCCCCTCAGGGGACGCACAAGATGACGTGAATGGTCCAACACAGTGACCGTCAAACCTGATTTCCCTCGCGGTGCAAACTAGTTCCTAAGGAACGAGGGGTCCGCGTCCCTCACTAAATACAACTTTTCTTTTTAATGAATCAAAGATATTTTTGTTTTATTTTTAAAATTTTGTTTTTAATTTATTGTGTTGACATGGTTTCAAGTGTCCTAAATACAACTGTTTTGATCTCATGGCACACAGAGAGTAGGTACTAAGGAGTGTCCCTCTGTTTTCTTAGTAATTAGTTTATGTGTATGAGAAAAAAATAAAAAAGGTTGAAAACTGCTGGTCCAAGATGCTCATTTTTAAATAGTTATATTTATTTTAGGGAAGACCGTATACCTAGTACATAAAGCCTGTGATGTTGCTGTCACTCGGCAAAGTGGCCGTGATGCGCTTTGACGGGCTCCTCGGGGATCAGTGTAGGTTGGAGTCGGGAGGGACTGTTTCTAGGTCATCGAGTCTTACAGTGTGGGGGTGAAGACACAGGACCAGGGGGCCAGGCGGCCTGGATTCGTAAAGATCTCGCGTGGGCAAGTAACGTGAGCTCTCTGAGCACCCTGGGGAATCCCATGGAAAGGGAAGCAATGACAATACCTCTTGCCCGGATTAAATGAGTTAATGCACGGAAAGCATTTAAAATTGGCCTGCCCTTGCTTACCATGCTGGTGAGTGACGGCCCCGTCTTCCCACGCCACAGGGCGTGACATCCTTTATAAAACGTGATGGGATCTAGGTGGTTCCAAGCCTCCAGCCCATGTCAGCCAAGTGTGCCCAGCCTCCCATTTCATCCTGACTCCCTTCATCCCCCACCTCTCTGAGTTTACAGAGGTTCCCTACCCCCCTGCCCACTCCTCCCACCCCACCCCACCCCCCGTTCACCCCTGCTGACTGGGAGCATGAGAGAAAGCAGCCAGCAGGGCTACTGGCCACATACCTCCCTGAGACCCACATAGAAAAACCAGACCACTGTGACCCTCAGACCATGATGGCTCTTTGAGAGCACAGACAGACACTCTGTGTGCCCTGCTCTGGCTCGGCTCGGGTGGCTGTGATCAGAGGTAAGACGTCATCCCCTGAAGACTGAAGAGGGAACCTGATTAGCAGACACGATTTCGCTTCCTTCCTTCCGTAACTGAATTGGATCCCTCGGAGGGAAGTTGATACCAGCATTCTTTAATCTTGACATTGACCCCTGAGGTGTGGTCCCATCACATTTTGTAAAGAGCCGGAGTGTGGTGTCTAAGACACTGCTGGTGCCAAACCAACAACAGCCTTCGCCTCGGTCACTGCGGGGAGAACTAATCCGGGGCTGGGATCTGCCCCTTAGAGATGCAGCAGGAGCCGCAGCTGGGACGGAAGATGCACACAGACACCGGCCTGGCCCCCAGCGCTGCTCAGCTGGTTCAGGAGAAGTTTGGTGAGACCGAGCCCGCTCTCCTGGGGGGCGGGGGGCACACCCCATTGCTCTTCCCAGAGGTAGCATGAGCCCGTCACACCCCTACCCCAAGTCAGACGCCAGGAGACCTTTTGCTCAAAGGGTCAACGAAGCCCTGGGTCCCCTCTGAGCTGAAGGCAGAGACTGGTGAGTCGGGCTCCCAGGACCATCCCTGGGTGTGATGAGCCTCTACTCAGCATGCAGTCCCGCTCAAGGCACACATTTATTATAGCAAAGGGAGTCAAAGCAACATCAATACAGGGAAAAGGAACCCAGGTGAGGTGCCGAGGAGAGCCGGTGTGAGCTTCGAGCAGTTCCCGCCCGCCCCCACCCGCCCTGCGCGGGCAACTTGAATCCTCCCGCAAGGTGCTGGGTCAGTGCTGGGAGGCGCTGCCCTCTGGGGAAGCTCAGGGACTCGATACCCAGGGCTGTCATCACAGTGGGTGGGTCCTGGAGGCACCCTCCGCCTACCAAGTACCCAAACTGCAGATCCCCGAAGAAAAGCACAGTAAACCCAACTGTTGGTAGGAACAGTTCAACCTTGCCAGTTAGGGAATGATGGGAACCTTCCCTAAATCCAAGTTCCCAGACGCCAGCCAACCAGGCTTTGTTTGTATGGGCAGCCCCCTCGCCGGCCGGGTTCACGGTTTCCACACACGGGCCACCCAATGAATGCTCATCACAGAGCGCCTCCCCAGCTGTGGAGCCCCGTCCAGTAGCCGACTGCTGCCGTCAAATCCCAGACAAGTGACAAGCCTCCCAAACATCTGTGCTGACAGAGCTCATGCTGACAGGATGGGCACGTCCTTGATTGGCCTGTGTTCACTGTCGGCACTTCCCCCAGGGGAACCCCAGGCGTTACGTGCAACCATACAGGGTCACGAACATCTTGTGTACGAGTAACCACCACTTGCCATCACTCTGCGTCAGGCATTGGGCTATAACCAGATGACCTATATTGAGTATCAAGTGACTATTAATTCCGATGCTCACTGAACAGTATTCAGTTTACAGGAGAGTCAACTACGGCTTGGAGGCGCGAAATGACTTGCCGAAGATCTCACCACCGTTAGTGGGTTTGACCTTTGTTGGTCCAATAAGTTTGTAAATATGATATATATGTTTGCTTGCTTATACTTTGCATTGCGTGTGGGGGACAGGCTGTAAGCAGGCAGGGTCCTCAGAGCCTAAGGCTTAGTTTTAAGACGAAGCCTTCCCCACACCTTGCTGTTACATGATGTGGGGTGGTGCACTCTCATGAGGAATCCCGTTATGCCTCAGATAAGTGACTTTGTATTAGAGACTTTCTTGTTTGTATATTGAATTAAAGGTTTTGATTTCTACACTATAAAATGGGGCAGAGGAGCCCATGCAGGAGGAGAACAGAGAAAGGCCACGTGGAAGGGAGGAGAAGCAGCCAAGACGACGGAGTGCTGAAGGAGAAGCCAGTTTGTGCAGAGTGTGTGCAGAGAGAAGGAGATGGGGAATAGAGGTGAATAAGGCTGGTGAGCTAGAAACCTTTGATTCTAGGAAACTTGGATGAGCCAGTGGCTTTGGGAGCCCTGAATGGAAAGGGAAGTGTTTTCCCACTGTGTGTATTTCTTGCCCGCCGGGTGCAAGTTAGGATTAAAGCTAATGGCCCACCAGTTCTTGGCTCCGTTGTTTCATTATCATCTGTCCAAATCAAATTTGAACCTGCACAGGCCAGGCGGCTGTGATGGTGGCCGCGGCTACTGGCTTTACAACCTTTCACCTTTACCTACACTCAGCCGCTCCTGGGGGTCTTCCAATGACCACATCATCACTTCTTAGCATATGCAGGATACCTCAACATACTCTAAAAGTAGCATACTACTTTTTGTCTTGTTTACTTAATATTTTTTATTGACTCACTCTGTTACTTTAAAAAACACACACACAACCCTTTATTTCTCAGAAAATGTCATCGTATTCTCTGAATGGGAAACTCGTGTAACATTTGCCAGAAATATACAGTGAACACACAAATAACCACAATGGAAACCAAGCAACAGTATTCAATCCTGGCAGGATACTGCCACCGGGACCGTGAGGTCTGTTCCTCCCCCCGCCCCCCATCCCTGGTGCCACCAATAGAACTGGAAGCAGAGAGAATTGCCGACCGAAGACCTTCTCCTTTCGTGAGTCAATGGTGCTGAAGGCTTTGCCCATAGACCATCTCAATTCACCTTTGCATGTCCTCTTGGAAAGTGCTGTGCTATACAAACCCGCCTTATCTGACCCGTGTGTCGGGCAGCCGGCTGGCCGGGGCTCCCGCGCCCTCTGCACCCCACCCCCAGCCCACGTCCTGAGCTGTGTTCCAGCACCTTCCTCCCCTGGTTCTCACTTTTCATCAGCCTCCGCCGCCACCAGGCCGGCCAGCTCCTCGCTCTCCCTCCATTCCTAGTTTCTGCTTCCACGGGCTCCACTCAGCTGGCCAGGCTCCTGGCCTGGACTTGGGGAGAGAAAATTCCAGCCCAGAGCCCATCCCTCCAGCCCAGTTCCAAAATCAAAAGCCAGCTAGGGAGAGAGCAGGGGCTCTCTTATCCTATAGGGCATGTCCTATCTAGAAAGTGGGGGTGGGTGCAGAGCATACGGAAGGAGGAAACGTGCCATTTCTCTAAGCAGGGGACTACATTCCAGATGCCCACCTCCCGTCTCTACCCAATACCATAAAACACTCTAGTACGGCCCCAGAGGGTCCCACCCAAGGCCACTCAGTGGGTGGGGTATTCCTGGGCAGCAGGGCAGAAAGGCATGGAAGAACTCTAAACAGAGAAAGGCAGTGCTGTGGTTCAGAGCTTGGGTTTATGAGGCAAACAGACCCAGGTTCAAGTCCTGACTTCGTCCCCCTTTGGCCCAGTGATTTTTCACATCTGACAACTCTTATCCCAGAGGGTTGTTATGGGGTAATACGAATCCCCTATTGTCTGTGCTCAGTAACGTTTTTCTTTTCTTTTCTTTTCTTTTTTTTTTAACAGGATCAGAGAGAGAGTTAGAGAGAGGTATAGATAGGGACAGACAGACAGGAACAGAAAGAGGTGAGAAGCATCAATCATTAGTTTTTTGTTGCCATTGCAACACCTTAGTTGTTCATTGATTGCTTTCTCACATGTGCCTTGACTGCGGGCCTTCAGCAGACCGAACAACCCCCTTGCTGGAGCCAGCGACCTTGGGTCCAAGCTGGCGAGCTTTTGCTCAAGCCAGATGGGCCCGCGCTCAAGCTGGCGAGCTTGGGGTCTCGAACCTGGGTCATCCGCATCCCAGTTCGACGCTCTATCCACTGCGCCACCGCCTGGTCAGGCAGTAACGTATTTTTATAGAGCGAGGCTGAGTGTGGAGCCAAACACAAGAACAGAAGGAGGGTGGAGGGCAGGTGTGTGTGAAGGTGAACTTGCACACGCCCACCCTCGAAAAAGCAAAAGGAGAAAGGTTGCCGAGGTCCGGGGGTGTGCAGGCTCCCCCTGCCTCAGGTCTGGGGACCGTCCCGAAAGGCATTCAAGGTTCAGATTGTCCTGCTGTGGAAGAGATTCTCCTGGCTCAAAATACACTTCCTGTAAAACCCTGGAGCCTGATCGTACCCAGAGAAAACCCTGGCTCCTCCCTGACTGATGGACGGCTCCTCTGTGCACAAGCCTCCCCACCACAGCAGTCGATATGAACGTAAGGAAAAGAACAGAATGAACCGCGTGCCAAGCTCCGTTTCCAAGAGGTAATGGAGGAGCCGGGGAAAGAGGGCTGGGGACAGGCCGGCGCCGTGGTCTGTCCAGCCCCAGGGCTGATGCCTTTGTGGCTTCTCTGTGCTTTGGGGCATTGACCACTGGATCTGTACCATTGATCTAAAAAGTGGGGGATAAGCATGAAGAAGAAAGAGGGTGTCAGGATGTCGTCACTCCCCAGCCTGTGCCGTACTTGTGAGTGTGCGGAGCGAGGCTGCCCCGGTCTTTACGCAGGACCGGCAGTGCTGTGGGGACAGAAGAGGACCTCCTTTCCCAGGGACCAGAAGGACACAAGGCACAGGTTTGCAGGAATGAGGCTGGGAAATGAGATTCTGATTGGACAGATAAAGTGTGCTGGAGTCCGAGACCAGTGACAAGTGACAGGTGAATCACAAAAATAAGGGTTTTCCTGTCGGCAACCTGTCCGAACAGGCTGTGCGGCTCGGCCTGAGAAACAGGAAAACGAGCAAGAGTGGGGTCCCTGCACCGCTGGTTCTGTGAACTCATCCCACCCCAGGGGCCCTGGGCAGTCCTGGGACAGGCCTGTTCATGTCCTGCAAGTCTGAGGCCAAGGGGCACCCCTCCCCAGCCAGCATGGGCTTGGATCTTTCCAGTTCATTGACAGTAACCCTGGAAGGGAGAGAGCTCCCTGGTGAGCCTATTCTCTAAGGACAGGGCCCCCGGGTTGTTCCCGAGCACCTAGGGAAAGCCCAGTGTAGGGGACAGCCCAAAGCCTGGCTCCAGAAGGCACTGATCTCGTGAGAGATGGACATCCTCTCTCCAGACCTCCGCATCAGAGCCCCCCACTCCCGTGCTAACAAGCGCCTGAGGGGAATTGTGCAAGACTTAGTGTCTGAGAAACACTTGCAGCATCAAGGTTATTTCACCTTCACCAGGGTAAACCTCGGGGCACGACCCTGCGCTCAGCAAGCTCATAACAGCTCCCCGGGCAGCTGAGGAATTTAGCGGAGGTTTCGGCTCCCAGGGATTTCTTTTTCTCAGGTGAATCCGAGGCTGCAGGGACTTGCTCCATTCTCTCACGCACAGATCCACCGAGGCAATCCGATGAACGCTGAACCCGGGAGAGCAACGTTTCAGGATTTATTTGCCCACCTGCTCACATATTTATTTGCTTGCCAGGATAATTCAAATATTTACTGGGCATCTACAATTTATCAGGCGCTGAGAATGAACAGATAAATGACCCAGCCGGGTGGGTCCCCGGAAGGGTCTGCCTCCTGTTATGGAGAAAGATGGCAGACGAGCGGTCACGGTGCCGAGGGGAAGAAAGGGGGTGGGGGGTGTTCATCCAGGAATGCGTCTCTGGGGGAGGCACTGCCCAAAGGGCATCGTTAGGTCATGCTTTCTCTCTGTCGGGCTTTTCTCTCCGCTTTTCCTGCTCCCTCCGGCCTCCCTTTGCTATGGACTGACTGCCCTTTCCTTATTCTCCCTCCCATCCCCTCAAACTTGGCGTGTCTACTTCTGCCACTGAAGTGGTTGCACCAACATTTTTAAACACGGTCGCTTGACCTCGGGCATCCAGTTAATCAATAGCTCTTTCCTCCTGCATAATACAAAACCCTGGAAAACGCATCCTTATCCTCCTCCCTCTGACCTTCGAGTGGTTGGCACGGGTCAGCCGAAGGTGCTCTGGTCCCACAGGTCTTGAGACCACCAGGTTGTTTCCCGTCTCTTGTCCCTGAATGTTTTCCAGGGGGGAAAAAAAAATCCAAATTGACTCAAGAAGAAACAGAAAACCTGAATAGATATGTAACCTTTAAATGAATTGATCCAGCAGTCTAAAATCTACCTTAAAACACTAGAATGGGTCTATATGGGTTCACTAACAAGTTTTTTTCAGACCTTGAAGGAAAGGAGGACACCTACAATCTCTTCCAGAAACAGAGAGAAAGATACTCATTTCCTTTAAAAAATACCCTGATATTTGCATATATATATATATATATATATATATATATATATATATATATATGAAAAACTTTGAAGCCTAGATTCAGATAGCATTGGTGCAAAAAATTCTAAATACAAATTTGCAAATCTTGGGAACATGAGGATATTAAACTAACTGAAAACTCACTAGTGAAACTCACCACATTAAAAGATTATTATTTTAAATAGGATAATCTAGATGCAGAGAAAGACTCTGATAAAACTTAGCACCTCCCTGTGATGGAAACTCACAAACTAGGACTGAAATAAACTTTTCTTAGTCTGATAAATGGTAACTCTCAAAAATTAGAATAAACATCACACTGAATGGAAAACACTGGAAGCTTTTCCTTTAAGGTCAGAGGTAAAACAAGGCTGCTCAGCACGGCCGCCTCTTTTCAACACGGCACCGAAGAGCCCACAACACAGTTCAGGGCATAAAAAGAGATTTAAAAAATAAGGATTGCAAAGAAAGAAACTGCTGACATCTTCGTATAATATAGCTGCCTCCCCAAAATACCCAAGAAATGCTACAAACATTCGGGGACTGATAAGACAGTTCAAGATCTATTTATAGAAATGAGCAGCATTCATTCTTGAACATTACCAACCATCATAACATATAATATTTATGTTTAAAATGGATGACTAAAAACCGGTTGTGTATCTCCCCGCTTTCTTGAAATCCCATTAGAAATGACTAGGGGAAAAAAAAAATAGGTACAAAGACATAAAGAGAAAAAAAATGAAATAAGGCTTGACAATAAATGAGACATCTCCACAAAATTTTAGACTGCTGGAAAAAAAAAATAGATAAATGGCAATGACTTAGCCCAGAGGGGAAAACGGAAATCTTTATGACTTCAGAGAGAGATAACAAGAAACGAGCCGATTTATAATGCCAGACTTCAGACAGGCCCAAGAAGACTCACAGGCATAGGTATCTACAAGGTGGAAATTGAAAACGGAGGCAGGGACTGCTTCTTAGCTAAGATCAGTCCCTACCCTTGACCACCAAGTGCTTCCGACGACCCTACACGACAGGAAGTGGCAGACCACCACTCAGAGGAAAACCAGTTCAGAGCTCCTGGACTCAGGGACACCTAGAAGACAGGGTGAGAAGTCTTCGTGAACGTAGGGCAAGTCGGCAAACAATTACGTACCGCAGGTTGAAGATAAGACCCATCTCCTTTCCGGTAAGTTACTGAAGCACGTGCTCCAACAAAACAAGGGAGAAAGCCAGGAAAGAGGAAAATGAGAGTTCCAGGAAGCGGCCAAAAGCAGCAGAAGAGAAACAAAAGAAAGGAATGGGAAGATGGTGAAGGAAGACCCCAGGGTGACAGCTGACCATCAACCTGAAGAGAAACAGACCAAACCAGAGCCAAGAATTAGACTCTTGTATGGCCAGTGGGGAGGAAAAAAACAGCCTTGATAGATTATGTCCTGTATTGACAGTATTCAAGGGAATATTAGAGGCCTCCTGAAGAGTCTAGGGGAAGAATTGATACAAGAGTTTATTTCTTTTTCTTTAATGAACCAGGGAAAATTAAAAAAAAAAAAAGTCCCATCAGAGAATCAGAAATCAATAAGAAGCTCAGCAATGATTAATTGACGCAGGCATACCATGTAAGCACCAGACTCTAACATAACCAAACCTCACAGTGCCACTATTTTGGGAGGTGAGGAAGGTGGTACGCAGGTGGGTGGATGAATAGAATGGTGATAGAAAAGCCACGTTTAATCTCCTAATTTTCTGCAATAAGGAGTTCAGTTGACAATGGGTGATAATGGGGCATGGGGTAAGAACTAACAATATAAATACATTATTCATAAAAGTGGAGTTAAAGCCCTAGAGTTAAAAGACAGATTTGGGGGTAGAGTGAGTTCAGGAAGTGCACTACTTTTTAAAATCCTGTTACTGTGATAAAAAAAATAAACATCAGATTAAAAAAAGAATTTAAAGGTGCCACTCACAATAGCAACAAAACAACAAATTAGCTGTGAGTAAACGTAACTGAAGAGTACAAGACTCGTCTAAAGAAAAGAACGGAACTGTACTGAGATACGTTCAATAAATGGGAGGATACAATTTGTTTCCAGATGGAGTCTCAATACCACCGAGAAAACTTTTCTCTCCATATTAATCTCAAAACACAATGTCGTTCCAACAAAAGCCTCACAGAGTTGTTCACAGAGCTAATCTAGAACTCACTCAAACTAGTGAACAGTCAAGAATATCCAAGACAAGTTTGAAGAAGAACGAGGACTTTTTTCTTTTTATCAGAGAGTAAGACTTCTTATATAGTTGTGAGTATGAAAATAGTGAGCAGAGGGGACAAAGAGACCAATGAATCAGAGGAGCCTAGAAAAAAAACCACACGTGTCTGAAAATATGGCAAAGGTGACTATCAAATCGGTGAAGTGTGGATTAAAAATAAAACAACTAGGAATGGGATAATGGGTGACTTAGAAAAAAGTAGAATTGGGTCCTTAACTTAAAAGGCAAACAAGAAGAGGAAGTGACTTGAGGAATACAAATCTAAACGTCAAACACAAAACTTTAAAATATTTAGAAAGTGGTTTAGACCATCTTATGACCTCAGTATAGGAAAAGTTTTCCTGACTAAGACAGAAAAATTACAATCCATAGAGTAATAGATTTGACTAGGTTACAATGAAAAATTTCCGTATGACAAGACACACAGTTAAAAAAAGAAATGAGAGGGTAAAGCAACGATTCAAACTCAACCCAGGAGGAGACTGAGCGAAACACAGGAGAGGAGACCCAAACCACAGATACACACAGGAAAACATGCACAACCTCAACAAGCAACGAGAGAAGTGCCAAGAGAGGTAAGCCCAAGGTGCGATATCTCACACCCTCAGGGTGGCAAGAACAAGTCCGACTCGTTGGCAAGGGGAATGGAAATTCCTACATTCTGTGGGTGGCAGTGTAGATATATTTGCAAAACCTCTCTGAGAAACATTGTGGCACTATTTTAGCAAAATGCTGAGGTGCATACTCAGGTCTAGAAACTCTCCTTCGAGGCACCCAGCAGCAGAGGGGCATGCATACCGGTGTCCTCCGAGCTGCTGTGCGAGGGAAACCCTTGCAGATGGCGTGTAATAACCTAGAACGCCCACCAAGAGGGATAAACAGTGAAATATGCACGTGCTAGAAAACTACACAGCAGGTCAAACTACTTCTGTAAGTACCAATGTAGATAAACCTCAAAAACATAAGGTCTGAAGAAAAGTAAACCGCAGAAGGATAAATGCAGTATGACGTGTTTCGTGGGAGTTTAAAACACACCAGTGGCACCAGTGAGCACTATTTTAGAGTCACACGTGCTCGCACAAATTTCAAACATGCTTGCAGCAAAGATACACCAACCACAGAACAGTGGTTACCTTCAGGGAGAGAAGGAAAAAGGAAATAGGATTAAAGGAAAACACCAGGATTTTCAATGCCAAGTACTGCGTTACTTCAGATCGACATTTGGCAAGAGTTCATACTTGTCAAATCCAGAGATGGCGATAAGCAGGTGGAAAAGTGCTCAACATCATTAATCCTCAGGAAAATGCAAGTGAGAAGCACAGTCAGAAACTACATCATACTCACTAGACTGGCTACAAAAAAAAAAAAAGAAAATGTTGGCAAAAAGCTACCCCACCGGAAGCTCACCCTCTGCTGTGAGTGCTGAGCACAGCGGAGCAGACACTCCAGAAAACAATTCTGCCATCTCTGATAAAGTTCGACGTGGGCGTGCCCTCTGACCCAGCGATCTCACTCCGAGGTGTTTATGCAACAGGAAGGAAAGCGTGTCTGAAACACTTGCATACCAGTGTTCACAGAAGAATTATTGATAAGCCTGACCAGGTGGTGGCGCAGTGGATAGAGCGTCGGACCGGGATGCGGAAGACCCAGGTTCGAGACCCCGAGGTCGCCGGCTTGAGTGCGGGGTCCATCTGGCTTGACCAAAAGCTTGCCAGCTTGGACCCAAGGTCACTGGCTCCAGCAAGGGGTTGCTCGGTCTGCTGAAGGCCCACGGTCAAGGCACATGTAAGAAAGCAATCAATGAACAACTAAGGTGTTGCGGCGGCAACGAGAAACTAATGATTGATGCTTCTTACCTCTCTCTGTTCCTGTCTGTCTGTCCCTATCTATCCCTCTCTCTGACTCCCTGTCCCTGTAAAAAAAAAAAGAAAAAAAAATTATTGATAAGAGCTAAAAAATGGAAACAACCCAAGTGTCCATCAGTGGACAGACGGATAAGCAAATCAGAGTAGAGTCCACTAACGGGATTCTACTTAGCATTAAAAAGGAATGAGTCATCAATACTACACCACCCAATGAACAATGTGAAATGAGGAACAGAATAGAGGCAGAGACGGGATTGAAGGGACCAGAGAGGGAAATCGGACAGAGGGAAAGGGGGTGAGAAAATGGGATCAGAGAAGGGAAAGAGATTGGTGAAATTATATATACATAACATAGCATTACAGAGAGCAGAAAAGCAAATCCTGGTGGGTAGAGGGGAAAGCATTGGGGGGAGGGGCATGAGGGGGAATCAAGAGGAACACAGGGGTGGGAGGGATGTATTCGGTGGGACACTCAAATCTATGTAAACACAATAAATTTAAATCAATTAAAAAAATACTACACCATCCATTTCTGTGAAATCCTACAATAGGCAAAACTAATCTATAATCTATCCATAGGGCAAATACCAGGGTGACCCAAGGGGATGCGTGGGAGAAGAGGAAAGATGTCTTATTCTTTGATATCCGTGCTGGTTTTACATGGTTACATTTGCCAAGTCATTGACCTGTACCCGTAACATGGGTGGATTTTATTTTACGGTAAATTATAGCTCAGTAAAAGTTGGTTTTAAAAATATGAGGGGTAGATACATTTGTTATCATCTCTAATTTTCTGTAGACAACTTTTATTAAACTTGAAGTGGATTTTATAAAACATTGGTTAGTAATTATGCATATTGGGGAATGGGAGGTTTCAGGGGGAGAATGAAAAACTTCAAAGGCTGATAATGCAAACTTACATCCCCTCCCCGTGGAAGAGGTGTCTACTTATTAGAGCAGTCCTGTTAGAAACCAAAGGGTTCTTTGAGGTCACCTAGTTCAAGTCTCTCCTATTCAGAAAAGAAGCCTGCAGTGAGATTTGTAGCAGACATCTGTTGCTTCAGCTGCCCAGAGTCTCAGACCCATCCCAACAGGTACCCACGTCTCTTTTAGGGAATTCTCTCTCCCCACCTGGGCACTTGCTCCAGGAGGATACTGATGCAGGTGATAGCCTTCCCACCACAAATCCAAAGGGGGCCCAGTCGCCCCTTCATCTCTGACCGGGCAGAGGTGTGTGGCCCATGCTGCCTCCCGATGCTCCCTGCTGACACCTGCAGAGATGGGGGTTCACCCATCATAACCAAGCACACCTGAGCACACCGTTTGTGCTCCAGGACTGTGCCTGTTCCTCCCGCCTCCCGGTCTCCCTCAGCTCCACACCTCTGTGTCTACCTATTTCCAGGTTTCCCCGACTGCCTGCCCATTCTGCGACCTTCCAGGATCTTTGCAGCAAGTTCTGCTTTGCTTCCATCAGCCAGAATCAGTTTTCGATGTTTGCAACCACAGACCCCTCTGTGTGACACATCACCCCACCAGTGCAAGGTAAGCCGGGCTCACAGCCCAGAGCTCTAAATCCTGCACACCTGTCCCTGGGTGTGTCTGCCACCTGGTTAACGTCTCAGGACCCGCAATCTCAATACCTCAATGGCTGGGGAGGGGGGTGCGGAGAAAGGATGAAATGGAATGATCACTTATTTAATGACATGCCAAGCACTCTGACATGCTTTAATTCCATCCTTCCCCTTGTCTGGTAAAGTAGGAGGGATTATCTCAATTTTCTTGGAGGACATGAAAGAGGAAGAAAAAAAAATTTTTTTTTCAAGAGCACAGCACTCAGAGATGACAGAGAAGGAACTTGAGCCAGATCTGTCTCAATTTAAAGCCTGGTTCTTGTCCCTTTATCCTCCCGCCTCTGCTCAAGAAAACAGTGGGGTTTCTGCTTCCCCTGCTTCCTAATTAGGTCATTGACACTTTACATAAAGTATCAGGGGCATGCCTGGATGTTGGCTGCACCTACGAGGTAGTGAGGGACCAAACTGTGTCCTCTGGGCCAGGGGACAGCCACCATGGGGAACGGTGCTGGACGTGGTGGCAGAGGGGCAGAAGGTGCAAACCGCAGCCTCAGGGGGAACGGTGTGGGAAACCGCCGCATACCAGGGCTGTGGACGAGAATTCTTTCTGCTTGGAGATGAATACATGTGCAGATTCCCATGGCAACAGAGCTGCTCACTGCCGTCCCTACCTGTCACCGAGTGACTCACATTTTTGGCATGGCCCTTGCCCCATCTAAAGTGATTAGCTAATCAGCCGAGAATGTGTGTACTCTGCCGCTGATAGTACCGTGGAGACTCAGCGGTGTCTGTGCGCGCCCCTCTGGGGTTCCGGGAGCAGGGCGCGTGTCTCCTTGGCTTTTTCACAGAGCTGCTAGCTCATGGGAAGTGTCACACAGTCGGCAGCCCTTGTCCTTAGAAGTGTCTGCGGGGGCACGGCAGGTGGCAGGTGCCCGTCCCAGCCCAGCTAGGGGCGTATCGGTTTCCGGGATGGGGAGGCCGAGTGCCTGCGCTCATGTCTACGCAGCGGCCCACCGCACCCTGCAGACACGCTGACGCCCATTGCGGAGATTCAAGGAAGACTCCCTGAATTAGGAGGAATGAATAAATAAGTGAATGAAGAGGGCTTTCTGAACAATTTCCTCCGCCTGCTCAGCTAGCCTCCAAGCCTCAGAATGAGCTCTGAGGGCAGGCGAGCCCGGCCAGGGTCGCGCAGGGCTCTGCGTACTGCGGGGGCTGGACGCATGCGGTGAATTTGGAAGTCCTTAGCACTTCGAAGTCCAAGGGTCCCTAACACCTTCTATAAAGAAAGTAACTGAAAGTAAGGAGAGGCACCAGCATATCAGCGGGTGCATTCAGAAGGAAGAAGTGTGGGAGGGGACTAAAACCCTGAGGGGCCAGTGCCAGGAGGGTCTCCCAGCAGGGGGGCCGCTGGAGCCCCAAGCAGAGCAGAGCGGCTTTGCCTGGCCATGAACACGTACCCGCAGCAGGGCCAATTGCAACTTATAAAAGGGAAAGAAGGCTGAGCCTCTTCACAAAACAAAAATCCCTGCAGAAGTGCACTTGGTTAGGGGCCGCAGGGAGATGGGCCATGGTCTGAAGGAGGGAGGGGTGGGGAGGGATGGAGGGATGGAGGGATGGAGGGGTGGGTATAAGATCAGGCAACCCGGATGCAGGCGGCCACCCTTTACTCCGATATTCTGAGCCCCTAGGCTGATGCGGTGAGAGGCTCAGGAAGAGGGGACCCGAGTGTTCCAACAAGCTCCTTGGCCACCGGCTGGCTTGTGAAAGCAGAGCAGGCCCAGGCTGGAGGGAGGCTCCACACAGCCGCTAATTGTCGGTCATCCTCTACCAGTCTCGGCCCAGCACGCCTTGAGGGATTCAAGGCAACTGCTCACAGGGCGGCCCCATGTCTCTAACAGAGCAATAAATCACTCGTAAGGACAAGGGGCAAACTGCCATGCCGTCCTATTTCTGGAGTGGCTGCTCTAGAGGAGAAGGTATGGTGTGGGCACAAATCCCAGAGAAGGGACAGTAAACGCAGCAGGTCCCATTTCAGAGAGGGGAGGGGCTTAAAATGAAGTGCCGGGTCTCTGAGGATCTGGAGCAGAGACTGGAATGCGTACCAGTCTCCACGCTACATCCGCGGGCCCCTCCCCCAGCCCCAACCCCACCCCAACACAGACAACATTAAACGAAGAGGAAATAGGAGCACAGAACACAAGGCGAGGTTTGGCTGAGGTCAGGCACCCCTTCCCTCCAGTCTTCCAGCACCAGAGGCGGGCCCCAGATTTGGCACAGAGCTTCTTAGCCAAGTACAAAGAGGGAGACATGTTTGGCTAAACGCTCCTTGGTGTCCTCAAGATAAAATGAGCCACCTGCTCAGGGGAAGCACAAGTGGTCCCGTCTGAACACTAGAAGAAATTCCTCCCAAGGGTTCATACAGAAAGAACATATGGTTGTGTGTGTGTGTGTGTGTGTGTGTGTGTGTATCTATATATATATAGAGAGAGATATAGATAGATATAGATATAGATATAGTCTTTAAAGACCAACCGTTTCATAACGCCGTTCATTTTAACCCTTGTTTGAACCAGGTCCTTACAAAGAGATCCCTGGGTATCAGTTTCCAGCGGCAGTTCCTGCCACCCACGTGGCAGAGAAGGCCTGGCTAATAGAAGTCAAGAAAAGAAGCCAACTCTCATAATCGTTCAAAGAAAACACCAAGGAAGGGAGGCAGGGTAGAGTGCATATAATTCCTCATCTTTCACAGCGGGGGAACCAACAGATAGATAGCCTTAGAGTTAAAAACATCATGAAACATCGTAGCATTTTATTTACCATCTTGGAAGGAATTGTCAGGAGAACTAAAAATAAAATGTGGTTGGAAAGGGCAACGTGGGGAGTGAGAGTGTTGCTTTGCATTCTAAGCCCTTTCGTATGATTTTAATTTATTCTTTTTTAACCACATGCACGTTATTACTTTTGCTTAAAGTGGAAACAAAGGCATTTTGGGTTACAGCATGGAAAAAGGAGGAAAGAACACACCAGAAGGAAATACAAACGGGGTAGAGTGTGTTGTCATAGGGATAACCTTGGGCTTGCTCTGATGGAGTCACAAAAATAAATCTGTCGCAAACTCTGGGGTTATTTGGAACAGATAGGTCTCTGTAACACGGCCGTACAACCCGTAGACACACAGCACTGGTACCCCGCCACGCAGAACCGCCCCTCCAAGCACCCCTCACAAACTGGGTGAGGCCCTGACTCTCTGGCGTCAACGAACTTTCATGGAAATTCGGTCCACTTTCCAACTCCCTCATGCCAGCTCTCGTGACAGCCTGCTCCTGGCTTTCAGAGCCCAGGGAAGGCACGGAGAATCCAGGTAGGTGACACCAGCACACCCAGTTTCCCAAAGACACCGGAGCATTTGCACAAAGGGTGGCAGTTTATCCTCTGGCACGACATCACTGAATCGTGGGCCTCCAGGCTGGTTGACATCTGCAGTTCCTGGATGGGGAGGGGGAGTGCCCAGAGGCGAAGTGAGATTGGCCTGAAGTCTTACAACTCGGGGTGGGAACTTCAGAACTGGGACCTGGGCGGTCCACCAGGGGGGCACCCATGGGGGGACCCCACCGAGCACCCCTTCATCTGCCATGTCTTCTGGAGCCCTCCGGCAGGTGGGGCAGCTACTTGAATTTTTCAAAAAGGGGAGGCCCTGGCCGGTTGGCTCTGTGGTAGAGTGTTGGCCCGGCATGTGGAAGTCCCAGGTTCAATTGCCAGCCAGGGCACACAGGAGAAGCGCCCATCTGCTTTTCCACCCTCCCTCCTCTCCATCTCTCTCTACCCCTCCTGCAACCAAGGCTCCATTGGAGCAAAGTTGGCCCAGGCACTGAGGATGGCTCCATGGCCTCTGCCTCAGGTGCTAGAATGGCTCCGGTTGCAATGGAGCAACGCCCCAGATGGGCAGAGCATCGCCCCCTGGTGGGCATGCCGGGTGGATCCTGGTCGGGCGCACGCAGGAATCTCTCTCTCTGCCTCCCTGCTTCTCACTTCAGAAAAATACAAAACAAAGGGGGGGTTCCAATGTCAAATGTGGAGCAAACCGAGGTCGTTCAGAGGGTGGAGCACATCCTGAATCCACACCCTGCTCGGCGTCTTCCTCCAGTGCCTCCACCTCAGCCACAGCACGAGTCACCCCTCTCTCACCTGGAGCTGCAAGAACATAACTGCTCTCCTGGTTTCCACCAAGACCGCCGCCTCCCCTGCCTTCTCCCAGCCGCCAGAGCGAGTCGTCTAAAAGACCATCGGAAGTCACGGCACAATAGGCAAGCCACAGAGGCCGAGAGCACGTGGTGATTGCCAGCGGACTGAGGGGTGGAGGGGGCGGGGGGAAGGAGCAGTGGCTGATTAATGGGCACAGAGTCTCCTTCGGGGATAATGAAAAGGTTTCGTAACCAGACAAAGGTGGTGGTCACCTAATATCGCAAATGTACTAAATTGCCAGCAAATTGTACTGCTTTAAAATGGCTAATTTTATGTTAGGTGAATTGCATCACAATTTTAAGAAAGGTCGTGCTTCAGATAAAATCTCTGTAGTGGGTTCCCACCTCCCTCCGAGTAAAAGCCCACGTGCGCGTGGGTGAGCGTCCTCCCAGCTCTCCTCCTCCCTCCTCTGCTCCAGACACAGTGGAGAGGCCAAGTGCACGTCCGCCTCTTGGCGTTCCCTGTCCTCTCCCCTCCAGACCACTCTTACCTTAAATGCCCTTTGCTTTCCTCCCGCACTCTATTAGGGTCTCTGTTTAAATGTTAGTATTTAAACCCTTCTTGTCAGCCTCAGTTAAAATAGTACCTCTTGCTACCCGCTGCTGCTCTGTGAGAGGCGAGCAGCCCCTCGCTAGCCTGATACCACATCCCATGCTTGTCTTTTATAGTCTGCTTTCTCTAGTAGCACCTAAGCGGTGAGGGCAGGGACCGTGTAATACGTGCCCAGCGCCTAGAGCAGGGATGAATGTACCACAGGTGTGCTCTCTAAACGTGTGTTGAATGAATGAATGAATGAATGAATGAATGTCCATTTGTTCAAGATTCAAAATTACTGGTGCAGGGATCACGTTTCCCAAGGGACAAATTGTCCGCCAAGTATTCAACAGGCTGACTTTGACAAATCTTCATTTTCTTAGTCTGTTACAGCTGCTGTAACAAATACAGTAGCCCCCTTACTCAAGAGAGATATCATGTAAGTCCTACCAGTGAATGCCTGAAATCCCAGATAGTACCACACACACACTGTGGGTTTTTTTCCTACACATACACATCTGTAATCAAATTCACACTATGTGTGTACTTCAGGGCCATTGTGAAGTAAAGTGAGGGAGGGTTATACGAGAACTAGAACCCACCAATGGCCGACCTGCAGAGAAGTTGGAATATTCTCAACCCACGGGCTAAGCAAAGGGCATCCGAGGTCACCAAACCAGCCAGCAAGTGTGGGGGTATCTTTTCTCTGGTCATCTCTCTTCCAAGGCATAGAAGGCGGTCCACAGCAGCAGCCATGAAACCAAGAAGGACGTGGCCCATGCCTCCTAGCGGCAGGCCACTAATCACTAACCTTAAGGCTGTGACCTGCAATCCCTCATCTGTGTCCTTGTGGACTGCTCTCAGATCCCCACTCAGGCCCCAACTCGTGTGATAAACCACATTCTCCACAGAGACACCGGCCACTAAAGCCTCCAGCTCAACACGTCCAAAACCAAATTCCATTCCCAAACCACTCCCTGCCATAAATTTATATTTATGCTTATATTTATATTCTGAGCTCCCAGAAGCCCAAACCCAAATCTGACATCTTTGATTTTTTTCCATTTATCAAATTCCCTACACTCAATCCCTTCCAAGATGATCTTTAAAGACCACGAGTCTCACAGGGTTGTTTATTTTAACCCGCAGCCTGAACTAAGCCCTGAGGAGGCAGTCCCTGGCTGTCGGTCTCCAGCTGCAGATCCGACCACCCAGCCATCCGTGGAGTCGAGTGAGAAGAAAACGATTGCGTGTGAAAGAAAGTCAAGGAGGGAACCTCTCCCAAGTCCTATCCGTTCAACCACCAAAATCGCTCCAAACTTCCTCCCCTCACCTGTTTGCCACGACTTCCTCACAACCACCTCTGATGGGCCCAGCAATGCATGCAAAACAAAAGCCAGAAATCCTTCAAGGACCTTCGCCATTTTGGTTAGCCGGGGGATTCTCCCCTTGTCTCGTCTCACACACCCACTGCCCCATTTTTCCTGCTTGGAGTCATACCTCTCCATTCTCAGGTGTGGGCAACACTACCCACCTCCCGGACCCAGGCGCCGGGCCTTCTAGTACATTCCATCCCCCTAGCCACAGTGTCTGGTCCCGAAATGCCACCTGCGTCTATGGGGCTTTACTCTCAGGACTTGATGGACAGGCGGATGGCCTCAGACCCGCTAGCACCCTGGTCTGAAGCTGCCAGTCTTCAACCGTGCCAATGAGTGGGAGACGAAGCAGCCAGCTGAAGAGAGACAGAGCCTAGCCTGACATCTTCGGAGGCTGTCGGAGAGTGCAAGTAGTCTCCTCTTGGATTTAGCAGCAGTGAGCTGGCTTTTGACATTTGCAAGAGAAGGTGTCTCTCTGAGACCACAATGTCTCTCCGCCCCTCGTCCCCTCCTTCCCAATCCCACCCTCAGCACGCCAGATCAAACATTTCCTAAGTCCATAGGTAACACACACTGTTTAAAGCGAGTCCCCTTACTGAATAGCCAAACACTCCTTTGGTCCCTCTGGGCCTTAGTTCACGCCAATCCCTGGCCTGGGATGCCCTAACCCTTTCCAGCCTGTGAACCGAGCCTGCTGGATGTGAGGATCCGTCTCTGAGGCCCTTCCCTGAATCACTGTCTGTGAGTCATTGGAAAAAAGCAGAGGAAGCTGGGGACACGCCTGGCCAACCCTCCCTCTGCCACGCCCCTGTTTACCAGCTCAGGCTTGGGACACCAGCCCACTGCCGTCAGGATGCATTCCTCCGGAGCTCTGGGGAACAGGTTCCACAGGGCCAGGCAGTGCAGAAAAAGCCCTGCGTGACTTCCACCATAGACACTGGAGCCCGAGCAGGCAGGGTCTTCCTACACCTTTCTGGCCAATGAAAAGTTTAAACACGGTCACAGTATCAAGTACTCGGAGAGATGGACATCTTTCTGTTGCCCTGGGTGGACTCGGCAGGTGCCTGCTTCTTAGCCTGGTGTCGGGGCACTGCCCTCTCTGTGCAGGTGCTGAAAGTGAGCAATGAACTGTGTTCCTGAATTCTTCCTCCAACATGCCCCCCAACCCCCAGTATTTTTCCTCTAGGCGGCCAAGTTGGATGCTCAAGCATGAGCTGAATCCTCCATCCGCCCTGTGTGCTGCTCAATGAGATGGAGACGCCTAGTGCGATCAGAAAGAGTGCCATCAGGCCCTGGCTGGTTAGCTCAGTGGTAGAATGTCGGCCCAGCATGTGGAAGTCCTGGGTTCAATTCCCGGTCAGAGCACACAGGAGAAGCACCCATCTGCTTCTCTACCCTTCCCCCTCTCCTTCCTCTCTCTCTCTCTTCTCCTCCTGCAGCCAAGGCTCCATTGGGATAAAGTTGGCCCGGGCACTGAGGACGGCTCTGTGGCCTCCACCTCAGGTGCTAGAATGGTTCTGGTTGCAATGGAGCAACACCCCAGATGGGCTGAGCATCGCCCCCTAGTGGGCATACTGGGTGGACCCTGGTTGGGGGCACATGCGGGAGTCTGTCTCTCTGCCTCTCTGCTTCTCACTTCAGAAAAATACACACACACACACACACACACACACACACACACACACACACACACAAGAAAATGTAAAAGAAAGAGTGTCATCTCAGGCAGGGCAGCCCGTCCAAACATGCCTGAATCTACGCCACTTGATTAATGAAAAGAAAACTGAGTCTCCGTGTCTTCTGCAAGCTCAGTGCCCAGGGTGCCCTAGTCAAGTGTGCGGTCCACACAGCGCCCTCTGCCCCACCTTCCTTCCCGGAGCCCTATGCTCCCAAACCCAGCATCCTCCAGACCTGACAGCACACTGAGCTAACTCCCTCCTAACTCACTGGACACTCTCAGCCTCCATTTCACACGAAAGCCCTGTGACAGGGACAGTGAAGGGCAGGGCTTGCCTCTCGTCACCTGCTGGGCCACAGGAATATTCTTATAGAAGTCCAGCTTCTTAGCGTCGACATTAGAGACCAGGAAAGGAAAGAGAGAGAAGAGGAGGTTGGAATCCATGTATTCCCCTCCTTGTTTTTAGTTCTACAGGCTCAGGAGGAGGAAACAGAAACTTCTGTTTAAAGAAAGGCTTGCTGGAATGATCCAGGTTTAATGGATGTTGAAATGGGTAATTTATCGGGCTCCTTGCAGCCTTGCCTTTTGGGATTCATTCCGTCACGTTTCTAGCCCGACCTGCAATTTTGTCTCCGGTTGGCACAGAGGATCAAAGCCTTGCTGTCAGACGACTCAGAGGAACTGGTGCTCTCTATGTGCCCGCCCCGGTGTCGGTGTCCCCTTCCTGATGACTCTGCACGGGTGTGGACACACATACTCGCTCGCGCAGCGAAAACAGGCCACACTCCTGCCCATGGGCCTTCCCGAGCCCTTGCAGCCTTTGCCTTCTCACCTTGGAGACGTGTCCGCTGACTTCTGTGACTCTGATCGACATAGCTTCCCTCTCTGCCTGAGAGCTGGACCAGCTCTCTCAAACCCAACCCGGGCTGACAACCAGGGGTCCATCACGTCCGTATCTCATCAGTTTACCTCTTTGGGTAACGATCTAGAATCGACCAACCTTGATTCGCTTTGGGTCTCACTCATTTTTTTTTTTAATTGATTTTAGAAAGAGAAGAAGGGAGAGAGGGAAACATCTGCTTCTGTACGTGCCCTGACCTGGGGATTGAACCAGTCACCTTCGTGTATGGGAACGACGCTCTAACCAATCGAGCGATCTAGCTGGGGCTCTGGGTACCACTCTGGGTCCTTTCTCAGTCCATATGGTAAAGGTGGGGCTGACATATCACCCCTGGCTCCGTCTCAAAGCTGCGCACTGATTTTCTCCTTTCTTTTCTCTTTGGAGTTGCTGGGAGCTTTTAGAATCCTCCTGAGGAGGTTGCTGATGTAGAAAATGAAGTCAACACAGAGGGAAGGAAAGTCAGACCACGGAGACTTCTAGAGGACGCACACAACAGATATTTACGATCTCGGTTTCTGTGGGTCAGGGACCTGGGTACAGTTTACCCAGACCTGGAGCCTTACCCAAGGTCTCTCACGAGGCTGCAGTCAAGGTGCTGGCCAGAGCTGCCATCATCTCAAGGCAAGCTGGAGGAGAATCTACTTCTAAGGTCCTTCATGTGGCTGCATGCGGACCTGCCCTCGCTGGCTATGGGGGCATCAGTTCCTTGCCACATGAAGAAATGCTTGAGCCCCTGACTTTTCCCATGATTCCTGTCATGGATTTTGAGAACTGGATGACAGGATCTGTCTTATAAGTTAAAGCTCTCTCAGTTTCTCAACCCTTTTGTTCTGTTACCGTTGTTCGTGACTGGGCTGCAAGAATCAGGGGGGCCTACCATTGGAGTGCCTGCTCTGACGATTTCTAAGGTGCCTGATACCATCAGGGGCTGGTAGAACCATCTGAGTAACCCTTCCCCCAGCCTCTTGGGGCCTCATCAACCGCAAACACAAGGTAGACCAGATGCCCTGAGGAGCTCTGAACTGTGTACCGACGGGGTCATCCCGGGCAATGTGAAGATTCCAGAAGGCCAGCCTGGTGAGGCTGTAACATCAAGCAGCTAGAATAGCCTTGGCATGTTGATCTGGGGGCAACTCAAATTGTTTACACAGACAAGGGACCCACACATCCTAGGGACAGGCCTGCCTCCACCCCCACCTTGGCCACCCACTGCCATGGCCATCTCCTTGTCCTGGTATTTTAAACCTGTGCTTCTCAACCCTGAATAAAACATTAGAATCACCAGGAGAGCTTTTAAGAAGGAGGGTGGCTGGGATCCACACCAATTAATTCAGAATCTCAATCAAAATCAAAACCCTCAGGCCCCTTTGTTAAGTTCCCCATATAATCCTAACATTTAGCAGACCTACTTTAAATGGATGACCACCAATCTCAAGGAGATACTCAACTCTTGCTACACGGCCCCTAAATGTAATTGGGTGGACACATAACTGAGACATCCCCGGGGAGATGTTAGGAGATGGTGTGTCTCCCTATGCTCCCTTGCCAGCCAGCGCAGAAGCGCTGTGGGCTCTTGCATCTCAGCGTGGGGTCCAAGGATGCAGAGTCTGCATTTTAACAAAGCTGCAGGTGATTCATTTGCACATTTGAATGCGAGAAGCACAGCTGTCTCCAGGGCCAGCCATCGAGCCACCCTACCGTGGCTTCTCCCACGGATCTGTTTCCCATCTGCAAAACAACCATTGCCTACTCTTTCTCAGATGATGGACGTGCTCACACTTCACTCTGTCACAAGCAATCTGACAGTCACTAGTCATCAACCCACTGCCCAAATTCCGTCCTCATGCTATTAGCACCTACGTTCTCAGCCTTGCCTCCCATCACAGAGACTGAAGAGCTGTCCTCCTATCAAAGGCAACCTACTGGCTGTCTACCACTAATTAGTCCTCTGGTCTTATTCCTTCACTTCTCGTCACTGAAAATAGTTTCACCAAGAATTACATATAGCTGTGACCTCTACTCTCCTACCTGTAAGGTTCCCCTGCCCACCCCACGGAGCCTGCTCTCCCCAGGCCACGAGGGACCTCCATGCTGTTGTTACCAAATCCAAGGGCACCCTGAACTCTTCGAGCATCCTCGGCTGCCCAGCAACATTCCACACGCCCTCTGTCTGGAAACCATGGCATCTCCTGGCTACCATGGCTTCTCACGTGCTTGCTCAAGCAATCTCCTTCCGGGATCTTGCCCCGACGCCCGGTCTGAGATGCTGTGGCAACCTGCTGGCCACGCCTCTCTCTCCTACCTACTCACTCTCTTCAGTGGCCTGACCCTGTTCCGTGGCTGTACACACCCACTATTTCCTGATGACTCTAAATTCACATCACTAGCCTGAACCTTTCCCCTACCTCCCTGCCTACCTGCCATCTCTGCCTGGATGCTCAGCAGGAATCTCTAACCGGTCCAAAAACAAAACAAACAAACAGACAGCATTTTCCTCACTTCTAAAAACAAAGCAACCTCCCCAAAGCCCCTGCTCCCCACTCCTCATGTTAGCAAGTGTCAGCACAGTCCATCCTGTGGCTTATTAAGCCCAATCACCAAGACCAACAAGTTCTCTCCCTTCCCCAGGCGAGCTCTCTCCACTCCCCTCAGGTCTACCAAGAAGGCTGAGGTCCGGAATCCACCCACGTTTCTCCGTCTCCACCGGGGCCTCTCTGCTCCCCAGGCAACAGCAACGCTCCCTGGTAGGGCCACAGAGATCGACCTGGTCTCCTTGGTCCAATTTTCATCCTTCATGGGTCACTCTCAGAAGGGCGGCCAGGGTGAACTGACAAAACCTGCATCGGGTTACGTCCACCTTCAAGTGGAGCCACCCAAGGACCTCAACCTCCTCTAGGGAAAAGAAACCCAAACCACTGGGCCCAGTCTACAGGGCCCTGCAGCCTGCCTGCTTCAGGCTGCTCACGGTGCGCCACACTGGCCTGCTAGCTCTGGGCCGCTCGCTATGGCACACACTTCAATGAGCGTGTGGCTAGTTCAAGTCAAATTTAAGTGAGCTGAAACACAAAGCACAAAATTCAGTTCCTAAGTCTCACTTGTCACGATGCAAGTGCTCCGTTGTCACACATGGCTGGCGCAGACACACTTCACTCCCTGCAAAATGTACTGCCGGACGGTGCTGTTCTAGCTATTCCTTGGATGGGGCAAGGTTTGTCCGTCCTGACGGCCTTTGCACTCACTGTCCCCTATGCCTGAAGCGCCTTTCCCACCTCTTCCCATGGCTGGATCTCTACGTCAGCTTAGATGTCACCTCCTTGGACTTCCCTGAGCACCCAGCCTGAAGAAGCCACCTGCTAGTTATTCCCAATCACAGGAAGCAATCTAAGCCCGACAGCACTTCTCGTTGGCGAATGTTTGCCTTGTTTGTGTTTGCTCATTGCCCAACTCCACCATGCCACCCACCCCAAAGCACGCTTATGCAACCAGGGACCTCGCCCGCCCGGCTCACCGCCCCATTCCGGCTCCTCCGCCTGTGACCGTGGGGCAGAGCGCCTGACCAGCTCTGCTCAACTAGCATGCATTGACTGTTAGACCCATGTCCGGTCCCTGCTCCCTCTGACATCTCTCACAGACACCGCTATTTCTCCATCGTTCCCGCCACCACCCTCTCTGGGCCTTCGCCCCATTCCATTCTGCCTCTGCCCGCCCGTCAACCCTGCAAACACAAAAAGGTTAATCCGGCCCAAATTCCCCTTGAGATTCATTCCCTGCCTGGTCCTAAATGGCCTCCATGTCCCCAGCTGTGGTGTGGATGCTCCTACCACAGTGCTGCCGGTAGGCAAGGTCTTCCCTTCAGCTGGCAGCCCTCTCTCTGCTTCGTGGGAAAGCCACACCTTCTCTTGCCTTCCAGGTGTGGCACAGGTGGCAGTTCCTCTGCTGACACCAGCCCTTCCCCTGGCCTCCTCCTGCACGTCCTGTGAGCGGCCCCGCTGTGTCACTTACTCACCTAAGACGAGGGGCTCCACCTCCCACCTGCATGCTCACGGATAATCCCGGAGCTTGTTACTAGTAACAATGGTTCTCAAGCTTTGCGGAGGATCAGAATCACCTGGGAAGTTAATGCAAAACACACACACACACACACACACACACACACACACACACACACACACACCCAGGTGCAGGTTCAGCAAGGTAGACTATGGTCTGGGCCTCTTTCCCCTGTCCGGCTTTCTTACTGACTCACTTGGTAACCCACCCAATTTGAGACCCACTGCTTACGAGCATCAGACCTACAGCGTGAGTTGCTCAAGTCCTGCATGTCCACCAATTCAGAACACCTGGGAAGTGAGCCACTGGATACACGCTTCTCCCACACCAGCTTGTTCTTGACCGAGTATTGAATACTCCCCAGGGACAGGCTGAAGACGGCCCTCCCAACACATCTACATCCTAATCCCCAGAACCTGCAAATCTTACCTTATATGACAAAAGGGGCTTTGCAGGTATGATTAAGTTAAGAATTTTTAGGCCCTCGATACCTGGCCGGGTAGCTCAGTTGGTTGGAGCATCATCCCGATATGCCAAGGTTTCAGGTTCAATCCCCCGTCAGGGCATGTACAAAAATCAATCAATGAATGCATAAATAAGTGAAACAACAAGTCAATGTTTCTCTCTCTCTCTCAATCTCCTCTCACAAAAAAACAAAAAAACTTTTTGGATGGGGCATTTCTACCGGATTATGTATAACGTACACTCACAAGCGTCCTCAGAGCAGAGGGCAGGAGCCTATATGAAACAGAGAGGGGGGGGCAGGAAATGTAACGTGCACCCAGGAGCCCAGGAAGGAGTCTCTGAAAGACGGAAAAGAAAAGGAACGGATTCCCCGCAGCCTCCAGCAGGTATCAGCCTGGAGACACCCCGGTTTCAGCCTCCTAAAACTCATTTCACACTGCGGACCTGCAGGACGATGAGAAAATAAATGTTTAATTTAAAGCTAAGTTTGTGTCAATTCATTACACACCAATAGAGAATGAAAACACCTCCTCTTCTTACCACAGGTAAAGTTCTTTTATTTTTTCATTTACTTTTCAATTACAGGGGATGTTTATTGTATTAGTGTAAACTATAGGGATTAGACATTTATATAACTTACGAAGTGATCACCCCAATAAACCTAGCACCACCTGACATGATACATAGTTATTACAATATTACTGACGCTATTCCCTGTGTTGTGCATTACTTTCCTGCGATTTTTTTTAATGGTTCCATTGATTTTGGGGAGGGGTGGAAGGGAGGGAGAGAGAAAAAGGGAGAGAGAGGGAGAGAGAGAGAGAGAGAGAGAGAGAAGCGTGGACTCATTGTTTCACTTAGTTGTTCCATTTAGTGGTGCACTCCTTGGTCACGTCTCATATGTGCCCTGACTGGGGATCGAACCTGTGAATTCACTGTGCCGGCATGAAGCTCTATCCCCTGCGCCACCCAGCCAGGGCCTAGTCTTGTAACTGGCAACTTGTATTTCTTAATCCCTTTCAATAAGATAAAGTTATAAGTGTACAAGGGTTGTCATTTTCTAAATGCATGCATCTGTCTTTAACTCACAGCACAAGACACCGTGCTTGGACAAGGCTGGCTTGCTCTGCTCCCTTCTGTGCCCACAATACCCGGCCCAGTGCCTGCTGTTTCATCTGTGGACTCTGCAATTCCTCAGGGAAGGCCAATATTCTAAGGTGCAATTTGGGGTGCTCCTTGGTGGGCCCGGCGGCCTAACCCCCATGGTGTTTCCAATAAGGAAATACGTAAAATCCAGAAACGAGTCACCAAGCCTGGACAGCTCAGAAGAGAGCTGCTGTATGTAGTCTGACTTGCAGGGAAAACAGACCAAACGGACTCTGCTTCTCAGACTCCTACTGTCATCCTAAAGACGCGCACAGCTTACAGGTGCGCTGTTTCCAACATGGTGACCCGCTAAGCACACGCCGCTATTGAAATGTATATTAATTAAAAATAAAAACGAAGACCCCATTCCTCGGCCACACTAGCCATCTCTCAAGTGCCACATATTGGGTGGCACAGATACAGAACATGTCTGCCGTCGTAGAAGGTTCTAGACGGCGCTGTCTCAGAGCCTCTCTGCTAGCACCCTTGGCTCTGACTAGAAGCACGTAGGCGCGGAGAACAGTGGCCGCCACATGCTGGTCCGTCCTGGGACTCATTCCCGAGCGTGTGTCTTAAGACGCGCAGCTGGGAACGGTACCCAGAGACATCTGTCCAAGTCTGCTGGCTTTTCACTGAAAAACAACAACGTTGCTTTGGAAAGTGAGAAGCAGAGGCGGCGGCAGCGTGAGGACACCGCAGCTGGGAGCGGGGACTCCGGCAGGGACGGGGCGGAGAGAGACAAAGGAGGAAAAGATCAGAGCGCGGTATGTGGAAAACAGATTCTAGCAATGTTGCCACGAGCAGAAAATTCAAATGTTAAGAGGGAGTTCTGCCTGGAGAGCCCTGAGCATGTGAACCGGTGGGTGGGACCACTGCTCAGGGTGGGGCCTTCCGGACAAGGGTCCGTGCCCTGCGGCTCCCCACACCTTGGAGGGGCCCCACCCACTCACTGCCCCGCCCCCACGGGAGGCAGTGGAGGGGGATGTGAAGGGGAACCAGCGGAAAGCAAAGACACAGAACTTTCCCACACAGAGAGTTTAGAAGTTTGAACGCGCGCCCTGCTGGCCAGGCTGTGGGGAAATGGGCACTCCTAGCTACCTGCGGGAGACATGGAAGACAGACCCACCTGGCCTGACCAGGCGGTGGTGCAGTGGATACAGTGTCGGACTGGGATGCGGAAGACCCAGGTTCAAGACCCCTAGGTCGCCAGCTTGAGCACGGGCCCATCTAGCTTGAGCAAAAGCTCTCCAGCTTGGACCCAAGGTCGCTGGCTCCAGCAAGGGGTGGCTCGGTCTGCTGAAGGCCCGCGGTCAAGGCACATGTGAGAAAGCAGTCAATGAACAACTAGGGTGTTGCAATGGCAATGAAAAACTAATGATTGATGCTTCTCACCTCTCTCCGTTCCTGTCTGTCTGTCCCTCTCTCTGACTCCCTCTCTGTCCCTGTAAAAAAAAAAAAAAAGACAGACCCACCTGGTTGGAGGCAACCTGGCCTTTCTATCAAAATTACAAACACTTCTTCTTTGCTCCAGCCTTTCTTTTTCATTTTATTTAGAAAATTAAATTTAAGAGGGTGACATGGATCAGTAAAACTACATAGGTTTTGGGTAAACATCTCTATAGCCTTTGAAGTGTTGATTATATGGTACACCCACCCCCCAAAGTCAAATCATTTCCCAGCCTTTCAACTTCAGAACTTGATCCTCCAGAGTGCCTTCCCGCGTGCAGCAAGGTCCTCCGACACCCGACACCCGTGTGCAGCAGGTCCTCGGACACCCACGGGGATCTCTGCTCAGCAGGCGAAAAGAAAAGGGCAAGATCAGAAGCCACCGGGAGGCCTATCAGGGAAATGAGTTCCAGGGCACTACAAAGAATGAGGAAAAGCTTTCTGTTGACTAAACGATAAGATACATTGTTATATTTAAAAAAAAGAAAAGAAACAAAGAAAATGTAGCAACAGCAGGGTGCAGAAGAAACAGGGAGCTACCGCCAGTGTGAAGGAAAACTTCTGCACTGTTCCTGAAGTCCTGGCAGGAGAGACGGGTCTATTTGTTTGCCTCCGGGGAAGGGAACTGACAGGTAGGGGACAGGAACGCATGGAGGCCAACTTCTCATTCTCCATGGACCTTGCAAATATCAAACGTGATCTATAGATCACCTACTCAATAAGGGTGAAATTAACCAAGACACCTTTCTGCATATGTCTCTGCCACAAAAAGTTTAAAATACGCCCATCCACGCCCTTCTGCTCTGACGCCACCATCCAATTCAGTGGGAAGACGGCACCTGCCAGGTGCGTGGGCCCAGTAGACCAGCAGCACAGCAGTGGTGAGCTCCCAGGGGTGCCAGGGTGCCGCTGTTTCCTCTCCCTGCCGGGGGTGCCCTTTCCCCTGTGGTCCAGGGGCTCTGAGGAGGAGTTCCCAAACCCCCCGCCTTGAGCACATCCAGGTTGTCATCAGCTTTGGAATTGAGCAGGGACTGTCTTTTCCCTGTCTAAATCCCAGCTTTGAGATCCTGTTTCCAACACTGGTGCTGACACATCCCAGCAGCCCCTGGAGGGCAGGGTGTCCCACAGCCACCGCTAAACGCTACCGTGGAATGATCCCGTGCCAGCCTCTCACTCTAGGGAAGAAATGAAGGCAAGCCCCATGGCTACCGTCTGATAATCACTATGGACACCAGATATCAGCCTGTATCAGGTCTGGGTCCAATTAGCCACCCCCACAACAATGCCATAGCAACGAAGGTAATATTATTGTTGCAAAAAGAAAACCACACACACTGTTGTGTGACAGCTTTTAAAACCGCAGAGATAACATTTTTCCACACCCTACACTTTTGCCTCTCACTTCCCGATGAGGTGGCTCTTTCAGCGGGAAGTCGCAGGCTTGTGGCAACTGCCTCGTCACACCACTCCAATACGTGTGCCCTTCACAGGAAACAGGCGTGAGGACGTCCCGGGCAAGCCTCAAGTGGGGGCTGTGCTCTGCCCACGGCCTCCCACCTGGAGGCAGGAAGGGGGGCCTGGCCGGCTGGAGGCCGGACGGCCCCGGAGAGGCAGCTCCACGCTGTCCCCGTCTGGCTGCCCAGCCACCTTCTCTATGGCGGACCCCAGCTGGGCACTGGAGTGTTGGTGGTTGCAGCAATGAGCCAGCCACACACTAATCTTCAGATCCAAAATGTGGAACACATTAACCCAACTCAAAAGGCATAAATCCGGAGAGGAGCTAATGGCACGGAGGAAGGCAGCCCTTCTCAGAGAACCAGAACCCGCGCTGTTGCACAAGAGCCGAGTGAGTCACCCGCCGGCAGGGGGAGGACCACGGCAGAGGAGCGGGAAAGGAGAGCACCCCTGACCCCCGGCACGGCGGGTGGGTGTACGGGCAGGAGGTGTGGTGCAAACACACAGCTGTAGGTTCACAACTAACCATACTTCATTGGCAGTCTGCAGGGAGGGGGCAAAATGTCACCTCCCCCCCCCAACTCAGGAAGTATTTCAAAATCTGTCCTCCCCAGGGAAGACAGCAGGAAGGAGTCTTCCTAACAGCCGGCTGGTCACCCTAACAGCCTACAGCTGCGTCTCAGGCAAGCAAGCATTAGGCCCTCGAGAGAGAAGCCTCCCTTTTTCTTCTTGGCTCCTCCCTGGTTGTGTGTCACACTCTTTGGGGATCCCCAAACCTGAGGTGACCATTGTGATGGGCACACAATTCTTGTCCCACTTGCTCACCCAAACTTACAACTTTTTCTTATCTTTTCTCCTTTCCTTTTTTCTTCCAAATGCCCCCTCCTCCATACAAGCTGCCGTTGACAGCAGATCGATCCCTCGGTCTTCCTTGAAGACCATGTCTGACGTGCCAGCTGCGCTGCTGTCCCTGGGCGTGGCAGTGGGGACAGGGAGCCCCCCCAACAGATCATTCAGCTGGGAGTAGATGCACCAGGCGGTCTGAGCCCTGCAGGCTCTAGACATGACCACCACGTACTAACTTCAAGCAGGACCCGCCCTCTCTAAGTCATCTTTATCTGGATCTGATGAATTAGGTCACCGGGGTCCCTTGGCCTCTGACAATACTATCTAAGCAACAGAACGAATTCCCCTAGAGTATCTGGTTGCTGTGAGACTTGCTTCAGAGGACACGCAGAGTGTGGGGGGGTGCCCGGGACAGAGTGGGGTTTGGCAAACAGCCAGCACGCTCACCTCAACTGGGCGCACGGTAAGAGCCATCAATAGGAAGCACCGTGGCATTTAGAGGGCAACCACCTTTCCTGGGGAGACCTTGTGAAGAAGGGAGGCTGTAATGCACTTGGAGGACCCAGGCAGAGAGGACAGGGTAGGAAAAGGGGGCAAGTGCATGCCCAGAAGCCGTTCATTCATTCATTCATCCGCTCACTCATTCACTCAGCCACTAGCGACTAGACGCCTCCTACACACAGTTTTAGGTTCTGGGTTGCACCAGTCAATGAGACAAGATCTGCCGCCCAGGGGAGCTCACATTCTCGTGAGGGCAGACACACGGGCCTCAAGCCTGAGAGACAGGTAAACGGTCCAGGTTTGTTGGAAGGTGGTAAGTCCTGATAAAACAGGGAAAAATAGAACAGGCTACAGAGCTGGGCAGGGCAGGGTGAGCACAAGACCAAAAGGAGGTGGAGTGAATTAGCTTTCAGCAGCCACCATACCAAACTGTCACAAACTTAAGGGGCTTAAAACAACACAAATGCATTCTTTTACAGTTCTGGGGTTCAAAAGGCTGAAATGGGTTTCCGCGGGCTACGGTCGAGGTGTTGGCAGGGCTGGTTCCCCCATTCTAGGGGGGGGCACCCAGCCTCCTTGTCTCTGTCAGCTTCTAGAGGCTGCCAGTGTCCCTTAGCTCACGGCCCCTTCCTCACATCCCTCACACTCTTGCTTCCACTGTCAAATCTCACACTGACCCTGGCCTCCCGTCCCCCTCTTATACGGATCTTACTATTACATTGAGCCCACCTGGTAATCCGGGGTCCCTTCCTTATCTCAAGGTCTGCCACTTAATCACACCTGCCAAGGCCCACCTGCCACGTAACGTCGTGGTCACAGGCTCCGAGGATAGAGACCCGGACACCTGCACCGGGGGGGGGGGCATCACTCCGTCCACTGCAAGCGGCTGTGCGGGCTGCAAAGGCCCAAAGGAGACAGCATGCCCGGGAGGTCGGAAGGGACACCGCTGAGGTCAGGGTTCAGGGCAACAGGGAGTGGGGCAAGTGGGAGGAGCCACCCAGAGGTCAGGGCCAGGATGGGGCCTGATCGTGTAGCTCCTTGTCAGCCATTGTGAGACGTCTTCAGCCTCTGCTCCGGCCATCCCGGGGCCCACTGGCACATCCTGAGGAGTCGCAGGAAGAACGTGGTCAAACTCACTACATTTAAACAACAGACCGCAGCCTGGCTGGACAGTCAGGAGGTGACCGCCATAGTCCAAGGACACCAAAATGGTGGACCAAGATGAGGACTCTGGGAAAGGGGGAAGGGAGGTAGAGGAGTGGGTTTTTTTTTAAAAAAATCTATTTGGAAAGAGGTGTCAACATGCTTACTTGACAGACTGAACCCAGAATGGGAGAGAAAAGGGGGAGCTGGAGGATGTGACCCAAGCAGCCAGAAAGACAGGCTTGCCCCTTTCTGAGTAGGAAGACTGTGTGGGTGGCCCAGACCGGGGAGGGCAGACCCGGTGTGCGGTTCTGGACAGGTTGAATGGAGATGTCAGGTCAACAACTGGATACACAAGTCAGGAGGTCAAAAGCAAACCTGTGAGCAAGGGTTAGCAATGAACTCGCTGATGCGCCGCTGAAGGCTCTCCCGGGGGGTGGGGGGCCCAGCCACGCGCTGAGGATGTGGGTCTGGACTTGATCCTGCGAGTCATGGGAAGCACCCTGGCCGTGGAGACGGCAGGATGGCCCCAGATTAAGTCTGAGTCGGGCCCTAGTTGCAAGACAAGATAAAGGCTGCGTAAACAGATTTTGCCTTGGCCCTCAGTTGCTCAACCAAATATTTTCCCCTTTCTCACAGCCCATAGGCTGAGAACTGAGCTGTGGGGCAGGGAGGGGGGAGCGGGGAGGCATTCAGGAATGCGGTCCTACCAGAGGCTCCAAAATTCTTAGCTGCTTTTACCTGGTGGGCTCTCTGGCTTCCCCTGGGGCCTGCACAGCCCCCTGATGGGAGTCCGGAAAACCTCTGTAGGTCTGAGTGTGGGGCAGTCTCCGTGTGGTCCTACTTCAAGTGCCCAGAAGATCATAAGGACAAAGCAAGGCCACACACAGGTAGCCAGACAGTGTGAGCACCTGCCAGGGGACACAGGTCTTCCCCACTCATGGGACGCTAGCAGAACTAGCGACACACAATCAAACAGAGATGTCTCCTGCAAGCACGTTGGCCTCCTGGGCAGTTTCATCCACTCACCATTGATACATACTCAAAGTTTCATCCCTTCATCAAGGATACATACACAAAGTATGTATCAAACGCTACCAAGTGCTAGGCACTGCTTGGAAACGTGGTGGGGCATGCTAGTCAAGGAAACCCGACACTGAAGGGGAAAACCCTGCCTTCATGGAGCATTCATTCCAGAGTGGGGCAGGGGCTGGTGGTGGAGGGCGACCGGAGCAGAAAAGAAAAACAATATGTAAGTAAACCATGAAGAACATTAAAAGGTGATGGAGGGAATAAAACAGAACAAGGATGGAAGAATCGGGAGTTCAGTGAGGGAAGGGACACCAGACTTTGGTGAGAAAGGTAACAATTTTAAATAGTTCAAGATGTTACAGTGGTGTCTGAGCTACAGTTGCAGCTAAGATCTCACTTCCTTCCTTTGGGCACCCATTCCTCCATCAGTTTCACCCAATAGTTACTGAATGGCCAGCAGGCCTGACCCACAGACCTGCCCCAGGCACTCCCCGCTTTCCTAAAGCTTACATTTTTTTCATGGAGATAGAAGTGAAGGCAGCTGATTCTAGAAGGGTTACGAGAGAAGAAACTCACTGTCTAACAGTATTCCCGTGAGCACGCTAATCACAATGAAATATAACACACACTGGAATGAGGTGCCCCATGTTCACCCAGAGGGTCTGATGATTAGTCAAGGGCCCATCGACGTTTTCCCCCCTACTTCGCTGCGCCCCCTCCCATCACCACCACAACCTGGGTCAGGTAACACTACCCTCTTCCCAGTGACCAGCAACCACAACTCAAGTGTTCTGGCAGGAAGCTGCCCACATAACGCCCATCCTTCGCGCCTGGTCCCCATCCCAAAGCAGCTACTGGTTTCAGGGACTTCTCAATTCCCTCACCTGCGCCATGCTGCAGAGCCAACGTCCTCCTGAGAGGTCCCAGTCGCGGTACTGAGTCGCTCGGCAGCCGCCGGCACCTCGGATCTGAGCACCCCTCTCAGGTGGGGTTGGCTTCCTCCTGCCCGGCTGTGTTCCTTCCCAGGGCCACAGCTGCCTCAGGGGAGAGCATGGGCAGAGCAGGATGTGACACCTACGCCCATTTGGCACCTAGGAGAACAAACTAGTGTGGCAGCTCACACATCTGACCACAACTTGGAACTCTCAGCAGCGCAGACCACTGGGGGGCTACAAGCCAGCCAAACACGAAGGCTGTTCCCATTTGTAGGAGAGTCAGGGCTGACTCTTGGTGCATAGCCCTGACAGCCTCTTGGCCTCTGGACTCTCCTTCTCTTCCCACACCACCTCCAGCTGCGAGCCAGCTGGCCCTGGGCTGGCCCCAGGCCCCAGTGGATACCACAGACACCAAAGGAAAGGCCCAACCACCAGGAACTAGTCCAGCTGCTGTCCGCCTTCCTTTGCCCTGCCATAAACCCTTCTGGTCTCATCTCTCCAGATAGCTGTGGGCACATGAGAAGATGGGGGTGCTATTGTTTTTCCTTCCCGTCCCAATACTGCGTCACCCCAACAGTTCAGCTAGACCAGGACTCAATGCCAGACCACGAGAGGAAGGCCTGGTTTTCAAAACACAAGACTGATTCTCAGCTAAGCGGCTCCGAGCCCTTCACACTTCAACAGCTTCACAGAGATGCTCAGATCTAAGGCACCGGCGGCCGGCGGCCACTCAGTACTGCAGGCTGGCACGTCTCGAGAGGACACTGGGTCTGCAGCATGGCACAGACGAGGGAGCTGAGAAGGCCCTGACACCAGTGGGTGCTTTGGGATGGGGACCGGGCGTAGTGGAGGGACACCATGTGGGCAGCTTCCTGCCAAGCCCTGAGCTGTGGCTTCTGGTCGCTGAGAAGAAAGCGGTGTTTGCTGACTCAGGTGGGGGGGGGCAATGATGGTCGAGGGGTGGGGCATGAAGCAGGAGGAAGGGGTGGGGCCCCTTGACCAAGCTGGGAGAGAGGAAAGGAGGCGGGCAGAGAAAGGGGGTAACAGACTCCTCCCATCGTCATTCTGTCTCCCCCTTCACAACAGCCACATGAAAGCAAAGGCTTGCTGGGACCCCAAACTGGGGAACTACCTTGTTGTTCAAACTGGGTGTGCAGAGGCATATAGGATGGGGTGTGACTTCTGGGGCTGGCCCACCACTCCCCTCTATGGGATGAGGGGACAGAAGGAAGGAGGATGAAGCAGTTTAGATCATGGGTTCTGGAGAGTAACGGTCTAGGTACAAACCCTGTCGCTAGCTGTGTGACATTAAAGAAATGACTTAACTCCTCTGCGACTCAGTATTCCCCTTGTGTAAAATGGGCCTGGCAATAGTTATAGGCTTGCTGTGAGGATTAAATGAGTGTTTTGAATGGTGCCTGAAATATAGTAAAAGCTATATAAATGCTGTCTTTATTCATAAATATTTTTGAATTGGCCAACCTGTGTTAAAATAGTCTATCTTCCTATAAAGCCATGGGCCCACGTATTGGTTGAGAAAGTATGTTAAATACAGGTACGGAGGTGCTGAAGATGTAACTCTATACTTATTGTTACTTATTCCTCATAAGCCTCTCTCATAAGCTCCTCCAACCCCGTCCCTCCCAACAAAGTCTCAAGCTTAGAAAATTTCTGGGCGGCATGGCACCTCACCAAAAATCTCAACAGCTCTCCCCCAAGCACAGCACAGTCATCCCAGCAACCATGAAGTCTGATGCCCTGGGAAAGCCCTGGGAAAGCCCTGGGAGGGGGGTCCACGGCTGCTTGGTGCTCTGCGACCCCCGACACGAAGCTCCCAGAAGCACGCGGTGACAGCCTGTCCTCTCGCAAACAGCATCAAGGCAGGCCTGGGAAGGCCACCACGCACGGTTCCTACTCAGACAGCGCTGGCCAAAATCTTCCACTCTGAAAAGTGTCAGCACCCCAGCCCTCCGAGGGGGTAAGACGGAGAGAGAAGACCAGGGGACCCTACTCTACTCATCAGCAGAGTGTCCTAAGTCTTGGAGAGTGGGCTCCCTCCTCTGTGAACAGTGGTGGTCCTGCCTCGCCCGCCCCGCCCCCTCCGACCCACGCAGGGGGCGCTGCTGCAGGAATTCCTAACAGCTCAGCATCAGACCCCCACTGAGCTTTCATTCCCCCGCCTGCCTGGTCCTGACTACAGGTGTGCTCCTCCTTGGAAGGCAGGAGGGAGCCGAAGCCAGCACCTTTAAGAAACCCAAGCCTCCTTACCCTCCCAGGCACAGGCACGTTGAGATAGGAACGCCAAATCCTTCTTCACTGAGATCACACTCCTCTTCTCAGACCCGGCAAGGAGCCCCCTGGCCTGGCTCAGCAGGGGTACCCCACCCTAAGGTAAGGCCAGCCTCGCCCCCCACCGCCCCCACCTTCGGGCAGATGAGCTCGGTTTGCTTAACAGCCACAGAAGGGAGTGTCCACAGCACCAACAAGACAAATCGTCGCAAGTCTTGCTGTGTTCAGCCAGAGACCCAAAACACAACCTGAGGCAGCTGTAGAATTCACGGAAATGGGAACGTGGGCAGGTTGAAGATCATCATTATTTTTTTTTAAGGCCAAATGAGAGACTCCATGTTCAAACACACAAATTTTTTTTTTTTTTATATCTCTTTATTTGAATGATCTTAGATGGGGCCCGTGCCCTCTGGTGTTCCCGTAACCCTGGACACGCCTCTGAGCCACCTGTCAGACACGGAAAAGCACTGAACGCTCTTTTCCAACCACCCTACTTAGAGCGTGGTCCTGGATCTTCGGATTGGACCGGACCGTGGCCGAATTCCCTGGAGGAGAGAGCTTTAAACAGACTGGGGTGGGAGTTCTGACCCAGCAGGAGTGGGTGGGGCCTGAATGGACCCCCAGCTGCTAGTCCTGAAACCACTCTTGGAAAGCTAGAAAGCACGAGGGATTGCCCACTGTGCTCACGAGGGTGGTGGGAAGCCCTCAGCGCACCCAGCCTGGCTCACAGTGGCTGGTCCCACCCTTGCATTCAGGTAAGGCTGTGCCACCTCCCCCTCAGACACAGGCGGAGCTGAGGGTGGAAGCCCCAGTGCCCACCTGGTCACTGCTCACACAATCTGTGGCCCTTGCTGGTTCCTGTCCCTTGGGGCTGCCTGAGAGGCTGCTGGGGTCCCAGACTGCTGCTGCCTTCACACCCAGCCCCTGGCAGTCTCCTAGAGCCTGCTGCCCCCTCCAAGCCAGGCTCCTTCCTCCCCTGGTGGGAGTTATGGAGGCCGGGCCCCAGGGAAAGGACAGGGCACGGTAGAGCCCTGTGGCAGCTGGTTCTAGGCCAAGCCCCTCCATCCCGAGCAGGGCCTGGAGACAGTGAGGTGGGGCAGGAGTGTGTGTGGGGGAGCGTCCACGCATGCACACTGCACCCAGTGTCCAGCCACACAATGCACAAGGGGCCAGCAGGGCAGGCAGCCAGGGCCTCTTCATGCCAGTACCATCTGGGAGCCCTTGCCAGGTCTCGGAGGGCCGACTGAAGAAGCTGGACTCTGTCCTGGGGCACAGTCGGGCTCTATTCTTATCTCAAGGGGGAATGCGTGACTCTCCTCGCCCGTGAACGGAGGCCCCTGGAGAGGCGGAGGAGGAAACAGAGCCCTCACTATGCCCAAGAGGGCTCGCCACATGGCTCCCGGCTCTGACCGGCCCCTCGTGGTGTGACCTTGCACAAGCCTTCAACAGGGAAAGACCAGTCAAAAAGTGGACAAGGAAATGGATGGCCCGGGGCAGGCCGGGCCCTGCACACCCTGAGGGACTCAGCTCACACACGCCAGTCCTAAAGGAGACCCGTGGAACCACGTCCAAACGGAAACACTGCCACCTTTAGAGTCCCTCCCCCAACCCCAAAAGAGGGAGCCCAGACCTCCTGGACACCCCACACAGGGGCTCGAGCCCCGCAGGCAGAGGGGGACCCCCTCCCAGGGCGCCGTGTGCAGGTGGGACACATCTCGCTAAGAACTCCCTTTCGGCCTGCATGTCCCAGAAGCGGCCAGCGAATGAGGCTTTCGGCGTCCGGCAAACCTCCAGGGCCACCAGTGCGGTGCGTCTCTCTTCCTTCCAGGAGGTGATCTCAGAGCACAAGAGATGCCATCACCGGGAATGTCACTGGGAACGTCAGCTTGGGTGATTTTAATAATAACCAAACCAAAACAAATAAACGAAAAAGCAACCTCGCTGCCCATCACTAGGGGATTTAGATCAGACCTCAGCCTGCAATGCACTAACAGCAGATGCTAACACAGTCTTTACGCACGCTCACTGACAAAAGGTAGTCAAGAAACATGAAGGTGGAGGGAGAGTGGGCTGCACAGCTACATGCATCAGACTAACAACGGGGACGCGAGGAGGCCGTTCTCTCTTTCTCACTTGGATGATGTGGGGGGTGGGGCGGGGTCCGGGCGGTGCCGGGAATGAGGCTAGGGTGTGAAGGGTCAGCTGAGCCTTCCCTCTGGATCAGCCTTCAAGGACGATGAAACCATCCAGAAAATATTTAGCTAATAAAATGTTGTAGAAGCCCTCCACCCTGTTTTATTTACTACCAGTTCCCTCCCAACCCCCTCTCCACCCCCAGCCCATGCCTAATTCCTGTTACAGAGCCAGAGGGACCTGGACAAGGTGAGCTCATTGTGTCCCCAGGGTCTGACCACAGAGGGTGCTGGCCGGCTGCGGCCGGCCCAGACTCCTGTCAAACCTGGCTCGCCTTGGCAAAACAGTCCCCTCATCCCCAGGGGGACCCGCAGCAGCGGCTGAGCCTGGCCGCGCTCTCCGAGTTCCCTGGACACCACCTCGTAGGCAGTGGCTGGCTCAGTAACTCAAAGGCGAGGCGCGGGTTAAGTGAGTCTTTCTTAGGAAGGAAAGTGGATTTTCAGGCAGAGAAGAGTATTGGCTTGCAACTCCTCTCCTTGTGGGGAATTCCTCGGAGCTGTCAGGGAAGGACATCCATGAATAATGAATGTCAGGGAGGAGAGGGAGAGAGAATCCGCGTGTACACCTGCGCACACGTGAGCACACGCCCGCAAGATTTTCTCCTGTTCCTGAGAAGTCTACAGAAGCCAGGAAGCTGCTCACTGGTCCGGCCAACAGCCTTGTGTGGATCGCCAGGAGCCAGTCTGAGCTGAAGGAAGGTAATAGGCTTGCAGAACCCAGCAGACCCGAATTTTTTTCATCCCAGGGATGGCAAAGTGGATAGAGCCAGCTGGTTCTGGGTTCAAATTCCAGCTCTGCCCAGGTAAGCATCCTTAATCTCGTTGGGTCTCGGTTTTCTCAACTGGAGAATCCTGGGACTTTTGACCAGACACAGCAGCAGAGCAGGGAGTTTAGAAACTGAGGTGTGCGTGCGGGCGGCTTCCAGGACCGGCACATCAACGCAGGTCGAGGGGGTGCCCTGAAGATCGGACCCAAGCTGCTGCTGGTAAGTTCTGGCCAGCGCACTGCATTGTTTGCTGTCGTTTTTAATTTGAATCTATTGCGAGAGAGAGATTTCACATTTCCGGCTGGACATGTGGTGCCCAGGAATGACTGGTGCTGCTTGTGTGTAGTGGCACGTAACTCCTTGGACCTTAGTGACCGGCCTGGCTCCTGACACCTACAAGTGCACCCCACGTGAGAAAGAACCCAGGACTCCACGATCGCGGGTATCAGCTCTGCTCTGAACGCTAAGTTCCGTCCCTCCGCAGTGGCCCTGGGGACACCTGAGGGGAAGCCCGCAGTGCCTCCACAGCCTCTCCTGGACCCCGCGCCAGCTGATATCAGGTCAACACCTGGTTTCCAGGGGCCACCAAGTTGCCCTCCGGCTTCTGCACAGCCTGCGGTGTGGAGCCGGGCCAGTCGGGGGCTGACAGGGCAGGGGCTGCGGCTCGGCTGACGAGCTCCAGGGTCTGGACAAGACCTGGGCGTGGAGTACCACGTGGAACGGTCACTCGCTCTCTGCACCAGAACCCTCCTCGCCAACAGTCCCCCCAGCGCCCCTGAAAGCATTTCGAGTCGACGCTCCTAACCTCAGGGCTGCTACAGGAAAACCTTACTTGAAAACTTTGATTTCAAGGACCCTAGCTCTGAATGGAAACCCCTCCAAGATGTGAGCCCCCGTCTCTGTTCCCCTCGGCCCCTAAGACGGGGCAGGCCCCAACAACCGGGCTAAATGGACCAGGGCAGACAGCTCTGAGTAAATCCTGGAACCTCAGCCTCTCCCTGGAAATGCTGATGAAACCCAGAACCAGACAAAGATCTGAGCCAATTCCAGAACCATCTCTGGGGCCACATAAGCTCTCGATGGAGTACACGCAAACACTGAGTCAGGGCTCCAAACATCTGGGGCTTAGCTAATCCTCTGCCCTGGGTGTTCAGTGCGGATGGACTCCCAGGAGCCACAGGGCCGGCGGGGGCTCCGGGTCCGGTTTCCAGGGAGCCAGGCCAGGCCTGGGAGCCCGGCACACACGGCCCTGCCTGGACTGGGGCCCCGAGTCACACACAGGGCCTTGCGTGCACCGTCCCGGCCCACACCCGAGGTTCCAGGGCGGCTCCACCACCCAGCCCACACGTGGGAGGCACAGGCCCCAGTCTGCTCGAGAATTCCGTTCCGCGGTGGAGGCTCCTAGAGGAAACAATTCTCTAATACCCGTCATAAATCAAGGCCAAGAAACAACGTGCGGAGTGTCCCACGAATGACTGCTCCTTCTGCCAGGCTGTCCCTGTCCTGACCTCCTGCTTCTGAGGAACCATTGGCGGGGTGCTTGGGACAGGGGACCCCGAGCCCACAGTCTCACGGTCCAGGCTCCCACACTTGGTGCACTCAGCTCCCGTTTTCAATCCACAGACGTCAGATTCCAGAGCAAGCGTAGTCCACCCAGGTCTCCTGCTCACCCTCACGGGGCCGGAACAGAGCCCTCAAGGTCGCCTTCCTCGTATGTATCCAACAGCAGGGTCCCGGGGCCTGCTTTCATTTTCAGCGAAAAGTGTTGGTGGAAATCGTGTTTACAACTGCAAACAAAAGTATCTTTTCATAGAAGTGATCCTTGATGGGTCTGATTTCTCCCTGTGGGTCAGGAGACACAGACGAGCAGATGTTTCCCCACCCACTGACTTATGTAACTCACACCATGACAAGAAGCCTTCACGATAAAGGTGCCAAGACAAGAAGATGGGGAAGGAACAGTCTTTTAACACATGGGGCTGGGGTAGCAGATGAGCACACACGAAAAATAAAGCTGGGGGCCTTTCTCTCCTCATTTCCAGAAATTAGCTCCAAAGAGAGCAAAGCTCTCAATGTAAGAGCTAGAATGGAACAGCTCTGAGAAGGAAATACAGGTGTCTATCTTAGTGACCTTGGATGAGGCAACAGTTTCTCACATATGACACAAAAGCTCAGGTGACTAAAATAAACCACGGACATCCAAATTAAAAACTCCTGTGCTTCCAAAGCCAACAGACAGCGTCAGAAAGGGACAGAAAAGGACAACCCACAGGATGGGAGAAAAGTTTTGCAAATGGACAGCTGATAAAGGACGTTTATCTGAAATATGTAAAGAACACTGAATACTCAAAAAAAAAATTTTTTTTTTAAATGGGTCCAGGCTCCGGAAAAGATCTTTGTCCACAGAAGATAGAAGAACCAGCAATAAGCACAGCAAAAGATGCCCGGTCACCATGCGCCTTCAGGAAACGCAAATCAAAATGACCAGGGAGATACCACTTCGCACCCACTACGATGGCTAGAATCAAAAAGACAGACAACTCTGATGAGTGTTGGCAAGGATGTGGAGAAATCAGACCCTCACACGGGGGTGGGGGATGTGAAACTTTGGAGATTAGTCTGGTAGTTCCTCAACAAGTTCGTTACCCTGTAACCCAGTGATTCTGAATCCCTGCACTTTAACTCCATCCTGCCCCACCCTGCGCGCACGCGCGCGCGCGCGCGCGTGCGCACACCCCACCCTGACCGCCTCCATCCTCCCTCTGTTTGTGCCGCTGTGGCCCAGTCTCCTCTCCGCACGGTATCGCATTGGAAGAAACATCGCTCAGGTAACCCATACTTACTTCGAGAGCAATTTGATTTTTTAACTAAAGTCTCTTTAAAAAGGGGGATGGTGGCGGGGGTAGGGGGGGACGTCTTCCTTCATAACACAGAACAGAACTTAAAATCCCCTTATCCTTCCCTTTCCAGCCAACTCCCAAGCAGCAGTGGCTGCCTACATCTCCTTCCTCCCTTTCTCTGAGGTCTTTGAGTTCCTCCCACGCCAGCCGCCACCGCCTGGCTCTGTCTTCCCTGCGGGCATCCTCCCACCCAAGTCAGACGGAAGACAGTCCCTCGCTTACACATCTTCCAGGCCGGTCCGTCCTCTCTGCCTCCTGACACTGAGCCCTCGAGAACTCTCCACTTTTGCCTCTCTGCCCATTACTCGGACTGGCCAGCCAGGGAGAGTCCTCCTAAACTAGTAAGGGAGTTGTGGGGGGGGGGGGCGGGGAGGGGAGGCAGCTACGCGTGCCCCAACACATCCCGCTGGTTTGCACGCGTTTATGTTTCCGATGTCACCTTTTAATGGTAGTTGTAAAGTGCGTTCCTGTCTCCACGTGGAGGGAAATGAGCGGGCAGAGTGGGCAGAGCGGGGCGGGTACAACACCTTCTTTTTCTGGCCTCTCCACCCACAGCCCTGGCACCTCCTTCCGAGCTGCGTGCCCAGGGAGCACTCCAGGTGTGGTGCGCGCAACCCCAGGCCTCAGAATCGGGGTGGGGGTGGGATGGGGGGGTGGTCCTGATAGGGTGTGGGCTGGCCGAGAGCGGGGATGGGCAGGCACTGCACAGAGCTGCGTGCCTCAGCTCTGGGACGGAAATTAAATTTTCAGGAGAGGATCAAAGCAAGGGGCATGAGCAGAAAACAGCGGGGAAGGCTCCACGCTGTCATAGTTACAGAGAGATGAGACTCCCACCCCACCCCCCCACCCCCCGCCCCAGTTCAGAGTCAGGGAGTCCACGCTGTCATATTTAGGGAGAGATGAGACTTTTCCCTCCATTCAGAGTCAGGGACTCCACGCTGTCATAATTAAGGAGAGATGAGACTTTCGCCCCCTCCCTGTTCAGAGTTCGGGGGAGAGTTTAAAGAGCAAGGACATAAATTAGCAACTTGGTCTCACTGGAGTACGAGGGTGGGTTCAGGCTGTGAAGAACAAAGGCTGTCTGAAGGACCAGACACCCCGAGTTAAAGCAAATTCCTCCCAAATGTTGTCTGTGTTTTATGAATTAATCACGATGTCACCCCACGGTGAAGTGTCCCATGACAAATTCTGACCGTAACAGGGCGGCTTGGGGCCAACTTGCTCATCTTCCTTTCGAATGAACCCCCGATGACCCACAGGAAGGCTGGGGCGTGTGGGCAGCTCCTTCTGTGGATCAACCCTCGAGGGTGTTTCTGGGCTTGGCCTCAGAACACAATCTCTCCGCCGGGGACATGCAGACCCCGCAGTTACAGTTCATCTCTCCCTCTAACTGGAAGTTTGAAAACTAGCTGGGGGGCAGGGCAGTCCTCAGAGTCTATCCGGACTCAGCACAAGGGTCGTGAGGAAAATGCAGGCCAGATTTCCCCACGTTGCAGAAGGGAGGCTGGCATGTCTTCGTCTCACAGGAAAAGCCAAGTAGCTGTCTCTAAGATGAGACTCGCAATCCATCCACAAATCCTGTCAGCGCCTCCTTCACACAGGACCCCAAATCCAACACTTCTTCCCCTCTCCGCTGCCAGCATTCTGGGCTGAACCACCATCCCGTCAGACCTGTCTGCCTTCACCCATAACCTGCGTCACTCCATTCTCCAATGGTAAACAGTGATCAACGCAGGACAGGAAACTCGACCAGCGTAGGGAGGGGTCTCACTTACTCTCATGGTTTTCCTTCACACTAAAAAAAAAAATTCTGACCCTCCTGGAACTCTCACGCCTCAGATCCGACCCTGTCCTCATGCCTGTTCATGGGGCAGTGCCTCAGGGACCTCGCACTCTCTGTTCCTCTATTCGGAGCGCTCTCCCCAGAGATCTTCGTTCCATTCTGCTCAGTCCCTCTTCACGTAGTTCTCTGTTCGCATGTCACATCAGACAGGTCTCCCCTGACCACCCCACTCCAAGCACGCCTCCTGCGACTCTGCCTCACTCTCCCTGCTTTACCATGTGTCACTTAGCTGACACATATGTGAAAGTGTCTGTTTACTGGACCGTAAGCCCCACAGAAGGGAACAGGTCTACCTTGCTCACTACTGTGTTCCTGGTGTTGGGAACAATTCCTAGCACATTGCAGTTGCTCAATAAATAGGTGTTGTAGGCCTGACCAGATGGCATGGCACAGTGGATAGAGCATCAACCTGGGACATTGAGGACCCAGGTTCAAAATCCTGAGGTCACCAGCTTGAGCATGAGATCATAGACATGACCCCATGGTCTCTGGCTTGAAGCTCAAGGTCACTGGCTTGAAGCCCAAGGTCGCTGGCTTGAGCCCAAGGTCGCTGGCTTGAGCCCAAAGTCAGTGGCTTGATCAAGGGGTCACTGGCTCTGCTGGAGCCCCTGGTCAACACATATATGAGAAAGCAATCAATGAACAACTAAAGTGCCGCAAGAACTGTCTGTCTTCCTTCCTGTCTGTCTGTCTCTAATAAATAAATAAATATGTGTTGTCTAAATAAGTGAACGAGCAAAGGAACTCTGGGTTGGTGTGGAACAATACGTAGGATCACGACACCCTGTCATCTGACACTTTCTTCGTGGTCCTCTTACGGAAGGGACAGCACTCCAATCCATGCCGAAGAAGGAACTACCGAGTCCCCGTGTCCTTCCACCTCACGAGTAAGAAAAGAAGAAAAGCGTCACCATGGTCATTTCACAGGTGAGGACACAGGGTCATGGGACACTGTGAAAGGGAAGGATGAAATGCACTGGCTGGTCCAAGGTTATTCCATTTGTGATCAAGAATCAAAACAGGCACTGGAACCTGGGGTCCCAGACACTCTGTCCTACGCTCTTGCCACAGAATTGCCTCCGATGTCACTAGTCTGCCCTCCTAAAAACCAAACATCTATTAATATCATTAATCATATTGATACTGCAAAAATAAAAGACAGGATTATCTTCAGAGATGCTGACAAGCCACCGTTGGATAAAATTCCAACCTGTTTGTGGCGTCAGAAGTGCCTCTTCTTGGTAATTAGGACCAACCTAATCTATTCTCCCCGAGGACACAGAAAAACACACAGAAAAGGGATATTAAAATGCTAACTAGTAAACATACATGCTATCTAAAACCAACAGCCAGCATCAGAGTTATGAGGAAACCCCAGAGGAATTCCCATTAAAGACAGACCATGACTATTTATTAACATCCTTCTGGAATCACATACCATAAATAACCCATGTAAAAACATAATTAAATTTCGCTCACAATAACAAGAAGAGATTTCAGCTTCCCGGGAATGAATTTAATGCAGGGAATACACAAGCCCTATGTGAAGAAGCCATTTATTGAAGGAACAGAATAAAACTTCGTTATGTGGTCCTATGATATTCCCAGATAATACTGAAAATGGCACAAGGTCTTACTCTTGGTCCAGAAACAAAGGGAGACACCTGACACTATTAATTCCATTTAATCCGTCCAATTAATGGCTGCCTATAAAGAGGGGACGCACGCTATTCCCCTTTCATTGGAAGAGGCACAAATGAGGTAATTTCTCTAAAATTAGATTGTTCTGACGCCCACACCTGCTGTCTTCCCACCAGCTCACCCAGCTCTCCGGTGGTATGATGAATTTCTAATGTGTCAGCTTGGCAACGCTCCACGTCAGTTCCCAGAATGCCTTTGCTTGTATGGGGCCAGGGTGGACCACAGGAAGATTCCTGGGAAGCCCAGAGGGTCCAGGGAAGTAGCAGCCCCACGTTGCTGCTGTTGCTGACTCGTTCACTGGTGTGACACAGTGGCCTGGCCACAGCTGCTCCATCCGCTCCCAGATCTCCCTCTGTCTCCAACCGCGGGGCCAGGTGTGTGTGGTTCACTCTGTGACAAAGGGTCTGGCTTCTGCAGAACCCCCCCACTCCACCCCACACACACACGCCAAGGTCAAAAGCAACGTTGGTCCACTTTGAGGGGTCCAGGTCACGACCTTCCTCCCAACCTGCCCCGTGGGCTTCAAGCTCCAGCGTAAGCCGTGGAGCCGACAAGCCTAACAGAGACCGCCTCACCAGCCCCACAATGGCAGAAGACCACCTCCCTGTAAAACCTTCTCTAAAAAGGTATACATTTGTTTATGTATGTGTGTACATCTACGCCTGTCTGTGTATATGTGTCTGTGCAGTGTATGTGTCTGTGAATGTCTGTCTACACGGGTCTGTGTCTACATCCTACGTCTACATGTGTACGTCCACACACCTACATCCCTGTGAGTATTTCCTACAGGGTCAGCTCCTCTGGCTGAAGCCTTCTGCTGCTGCTGCTGTTACGGCACTCCTCACCCGAAGTCCCCCAGAGGACAAGTGGCCGAGTGGTGGGAGTGTCAGCAGAGAAGCTGCATACAGGACACTGAAGGCTGGGGCTGTGGAATGCATTGGGGTGAGTCCACCGCTTGGCCCTTTAAGCTGCCGCAACGAATCAGAAAGAATTTCTGAGTCCCTTCTTTGTCCACAGCCCCGCTCTGTGACACAGAGTTAAAGACAAAGGACCCCACACTGGTCACCACCCCACTGTGCCCCAACAAGTCCCTCAAGCAGGGGTTAGACACATACGAAGGGGTCTCCCTCAGTCCTGCTGGCTGTGGGCCCCCTCCACCCGACCCTGCACCCAGCTGGGCCCACCTGGGCGTCACAGACAGGCTGCCCCGGCCCTGACTCAGCTGTGCCATGTCCTGCCCTCACTGGCCACATTAGGGCCACTCACCGTTGGAGTGAGGGCTGGGCAGTCCTGGGCAAACCCCGCCGACACCCCAGGGCAGGTCCAAGCACCTGCGATGAGCAGTTCTGAAGTCCCCCCCCCCAGCCCTACCCCAGAGAGCCCACCACCTAAGAAATAAAAGGGAGGGAACAGGGATGGTTACCTCAAACATGCAGACCCAACGAAACAGGGTTACAGGCGCTTGAGAATCAGCCCCTGAAGCCCACACCAGGTCACATTACAGCTCTCCTACATACTCATCGGAGTGGCCTTGGACAAGTTTTCTCCAAAATTCTCACCTTTAAAATGTGTAGCATAGAGCCTGACCTGTGGTGGTGCAGTGGGTAAAGTATCAACCTGGGACGCTGAGGTTGCCAGTTCGAAACCATGGACCTGCCCGGTCAAGGCACATACGAGAAGCAGCCATGACTTGATGCTTCCTGCTCCTCCCCCACCACCCTTCTCTCTCTCTCTCTCTCTCCTCTCTCTAAAATCAATACATAAAATCTTTATTTAAAAAAATGAGTATAATAGATACCTGATAATTCAGGGTGGTGGAGAGAATTAACATTTTCTTATTTTTTAAATAAAGGGTAATACATGTTAGTTATTTTTGTTAAGACTATCATTGTTCATAGCAATTTTGTCACTGCTCATAACAGTGAGTCATTTAGTACATTTAAAGAAACAGGGGATAGAGTATAATATAAAGTCATGTACTAGTTAGGAAGATACTGAATCTACTGCAATTAAAACCGGATTATAAACCTTTCAAAGAAATACACAAAGTAAATTCAATAAAGCAGACTACATAGTAAGTACATACTAACCACACATTCTTTCGAGAGGTGACTAAGTTGAAATGAAGTGACCAGAGTGGACCCTAACCCAACACAACCCCTGTCCTCATAAGATGAGGTCAGGACACAGACACACACAGAGGAACAACAGTACATAGAGAATTTGCCATCTACAAGCTAAGGAGAGACCTCACTTAAAAAAAAACATTCTCTCAACAGGTCTATGGAATGAGTCCCACAATCGTGCCCATTTTACAGGTGACGAGATGGATGCGCTGAGAGGTCTGAGTAGCTTGCCACAGTCCAGAAGGACCAAGCAGAGAGATTCAAACCCTGTTTGGACCCCTCGGGTTCTCTGGGCTCTGAATGACTATTATTCTGCTTGCTGGCGACGTGCCACGCCAACTGAGAAATACCTGTATTACAGCTAAACAGAGATGTTCACTGAATTGCATTCTAGGGAGACCTACCCTGGAGAAATGGTTCATAAAAGTCGAACCACCTTCAACCCCAACCTGGGACAAACAGACACACATACACACACACACACACAGACACACACACAAACACACACACACACACCTAGAACCCATCTCCACAACGCTTCATGGGAACCTTCCACCCTGGCCAGTAACTCTTCCAAATGAGAAACAAAACATTTAAGTAAAGTTTTTCCCTCCCTCTCCCTCTCTTCCTTCCTTTGGATGCCTATGTCTTCAGGCTCTCCCCCCACTCTGCCTGCCCTATTCAGAACTGATGTGTAAGTTCCCAAAGGCTGCCTCTGGGGCCAGCAACCAGCCTCCAAATAGAAGTGAACTCAAGCCAGTTTCCTTGGCTCCGTTCCCACTGCTGGCTCGAGGATCAATTTGGATCATGGCTCCCCTCCCATTCTCTCTTCCCTGGTGGTACCACTCTGCTCTTCCTCCTCCCCCAAGCTCCCCCCTCCCCAATAAGAAACTGCTGCACTTAGTCCTTTCCAACGTCAGAGCACCTGAAGGCTAAACCATAAAGCTCCGGCTCGGGAGCACATGCGAGGACACGCACAGAACACAGAGCTCTCACCATCTGCTCAGGCCTGGGCCTGGCCTCCGGGGATGAGTGCTGGCTTCATTCATGCAGCCTGAGCAATAGCTTTTTGTTCGATCTGTTTGTTTCTTTCTTTCTTTACTTTTATGAGCATTTCTGTTATGCTATGTTTGCTCCCAGGCCACAAGTTTTTCTTTCTTCAGTTTCTTCTGGAATATCTTTTTTTCTTCTGTGTAGCCTCCTCTCCTGGTTCCAGAATCATCTGTTCTTGTTCAGTGAGGATCATGTCAATGCGGCAGGGAGAGCCCGCGTCTGCTTAATCTGCCCGTGAGTTCTGCAAGTCCTACGTCGCATCTGAGGGGCTTTGTTCACCTGGAAGTGCTCAGTGACCATCCACCCCTAAGGGCAGCATCATTCTCTGCCTTTTTAAACATGTGCAGCAAAAATTCAACACTCTTTCTGGGCCACCAACCCTGTGTCCAGCCCCAGCATTTGGCCTGGACACACTGACGAACGCCACCATTGTAACAACAGAAGGGCACACATTGCTTCTGGAAAGTGACACCCTTCAGATACTTGGTGACTTTTCAGACATGCATATCCCTGATGGCTGGGACAGCTTCACAAGTGCTCCTAAAGTAAGCATAGAGACTACACCTCTTGACTGGCGTGAGTTTGTGGGGTTTTCTGGGTCCTGCGACCAGCAAACTGTTTTCAGGGGTCCCCTCTGCTGCTTCTAGGAAAAGGTAGGTATTTTTTTTAATAACAAACATAGGAGTCAATAACCTTGATTACCTGGTTGACTCAGGGCAGGACACGATTCTAAAGTTTATGTCTACTTATCAATTTGAACCTCAGTACAGCACTGAGACAGCTATGAGAATGCTCCCGCGGGGGACAGCGAAGACAGGGAGGGGTGAAGCGATCCGCCTGCAGCCTCCGAGCTGATGAGGGGCAGAGAACGCAGCACTCGGGCTGTGGGTGCACCCACGGAGCCAGCGTCCCGCGCAGCTCAGGGTGACCCCATCCCCAGGAGCCGGGCTGAGGAGTGCACCTGTGGAGACAGTGTCCTGCCCGGGCACGGGTGACCTCATCACCGGGAGCGGGGCTGAGGGGTGCACCCGCAGAGATAGCGTCCGGCACGACCACGGGTGACCCCATCACTGGGAGTCAGGTTCCAGGGTACCAATCTCCCCCCCCCACCACCAGCAACTGGCCTGAGCCCAGCCACGCTGCAGCCCTCTGATCTCGGCCCCTGGACCGTCTCTCTTGTCCCACCAGCCATAGCCCAGGGACGGGGGTGCCCTAAGCCTCACCTGCTTCATCTCCAGTTCCAGGGCGACTTTTCCTGCTGGCATGGCTCATCCTTGATCCTGACAGTTCTCTCCTCTTCCCATCTCTCTCTCTCTCTCTCTCTCTCTCTCTCTCTCTCTCTCTCTCTTTGGTAATTGATAATATTTCCTTAATAAGCAGAGTTCTCTAGTGCCTTCCCACTGGGGAGCTCATCTGCTCCCTCTCCCTACCTCCTCTGTCCTTGCAGGTGCCTCTGTTCCCCACAGACCCTTGGTAACAACGCCCAGGAGCGGACCCCCTCCCGCTGTTTCCTGACGCAACGCCAAGCAGAGGAAGGATCTCCGTATTCGGGAGCCACACCCCACATCGCGGCACTCGCTTTCATGTCCGTTTCTAGGCCAAAGCTCCCTTCCAAATTCACCTAGACGGCTAGCACAAAGGTCTAGAAATGCCTCCAGGCTGGTTACTCTCCCGCTGGCCCACCTGGATCTACCTTGAGCCCCGCTCTGTGCACCAGGAGGCTGCCCTAGATGGACCGCATCTAAGGACAGCCTTGTCCACTGGCTTCCGCCAGGTTCCGCCAATGGGAGAGACGGGAAGAAGATGAGAGTTCAGGGGGCGCGAGGCAGCGAATCTTCACCATATTCCCTGTGTGCTGCGGGATGGCTGGGACTTCTCTCCACTAGTCCGTCCTTCCAGCTCCAGGTCACTTCCTGTCACTGCTCCCTCCCCTTGCCTTCCCTGGGCAGTGTATCCGTCCCTCCGGCCCCACCCACAGGGTGTAAACAGTCCCATCTTTCAACTCCCCACCAATGCCATACAGTTATAGTGCGTCTCCCCTCTGGAACGTTACAGCTATACCCTCTTACAGTGAGTGGGATTGCAACACAGCGGCCACGGAGGACAGGCTCTTTGGTGGACCTGGGGCATCACGACATTTTGGAGATGACCTCCACATACCAAGCAGCTCCTTGACAAACAACATCTGATAAGACTCAGAAAACTAAGTGAGGCTGTGGGAGTCCTTCCTCCTCCCCCCACCCGGCCCATTCTTCCCAATGAAGCCCCCCACATGTGCCCGGTCGCAGGAGTAGACAAACAGGGCCCCACGAAGGAGAAGAAAACGCCCACTGCTTGCACACCCAGAGTCCTCCATGTGTGACGAGCTGGAGACAGGCCGGGATGGGGCCTGACACCCTGCAATGCAAACCTTGCCAACCTTGTCACCAGTTAGGGAAATAATTTTTTCTTTACAAGATCCAATTCTGTCAACAACACTGAAAACACCCGCCCTTTCCACCAGCACCCTGGCCTTTCAACGTGAGGACAAGTCACATGAACATGAGGAGCTCAGAGTCACACTTCCTCTGGCAGTTGCTGGTCCAATCTCCTTATCAATCTGCCAAAGATACTGAGTTCTCTTGTTAGACGGACGCTCACTGGAAAGAAAGTCCTATAACTGGAAATGATTAGAAGATGAGGCTTTGACATGCTTAAGGGTTTCACTGCTCTACCCGATTTTTAGACGACCTATTAACAAATCAACATTGCCTTGTTGGAACGGCTTACAGGGTATGAGGGTTCACCTTCGATTGGTGGCAGACCTGTTGGAGAATCCTGTCACAAGGACATATGCTCTTGGTCCCCCCCACACCACCAAGCAACTGGACTATTTCCTTCATTCCCATCCCCTCCCACAAATGTTTTAAATCATCCTTAGACATCCTTACAAGAGAGGAAACCCAAGTGGCCAACAGGCATGTTAAGAAGAAGCTCAGCATCATTAGTCACCAGGAAAATGCAAATGGAAACCACAGTGTGAATCTAGACTGAAAAAAATCAGAGCAATGGTTGCTTCTGGCGGGGTTGTGGGAGGGGGTTGACAAGGAAGGGGCTTGTGGGGGATTGTCATGTTTTATAACTCGATAGGGGTTTGGGCTGCTCAACTGTAGGCATTTGTCAAAACCCAACAAACAACACTTAAGATACATGCACTCGACTGTAAATTAAGCTCAAAAGAATACAGGAACTGTGAACACGGTACTGTGGTTAATGGTAGGTATGCTGAAGTGTTTAAGGTAAATGGTACCGACATCCTCAGCTGACTTGAAAGTGCTTCAGAAAAATAAGATCAATTAAAACAATAAGATGGATAGAGGGAAGGACACAGATGGGGTGAAGCGAGCATAATAAAATTCTAGGGCAGAATCTAGGCGTTGGCACACGAGTGTGCGCTATAAACCTCTCGCGGCTTTTTTTGTAGATTGATAATTCTCCATCATAAACTGTCGAAGTTTTTATTTTTAATTAAAAAGGTAAAGATAAAACATACACTCAACCCGAGACCAATACATGGTCACCCAAGTGACTAAAATGAACAAGGTCAATGACAGCAGGCAGAGACAAAAATAAAGAACCGCCGGAGCGCTGCTGGTGGGAATGGAAGTAACTACCGTGTGCACGCCCTATGACTCAGCAGCACAAAGGAGGCTTTTGTCCAGCAGATCGTGTGCTAGGGTGTTCGTAGCAGCACTACTCACGGCAACAGGAAACAACCCAAGTGTCCAAAACTAGGATGAATAATTGTTGGCATGTACATAGTGACATGCTAGAGAGCAGTGAGAATGAACTATTGTCACCCAAAATGTAGGTGAATCATCTCACAAACATGATGATGACCGTAAGAAGACACCCTCCCTCCCCTCCCCCCTCCACAGAGAACACCTACTCTATACTTCTGCTTAATTAAAATTCAAAAATGGGCCAAACTAATATATGGTGTAGAGCCAAAATCATAACCACCATTGACGGAGGGTACTGACTTGGAGAAAAGATGGTTTCTGGGGTGAGGTTCCATGTCCTGGTCTGATGGTCATTACATGAGTGTTCTCAGGTGGTGAAAATTCATTGAACCATACTTGTAATAATTTGAATAATTTTCTATATGTAAGTTGTGCTTCAATTTAAAAGTTCATGCTAAAAAAAAAAAAGAGTATGGATCCTCAAGCAATTTGTAGCAATCTGGATTTGGGCAGTTTTATACCTATCCCAACTGTCCATTTAAACTATGGACATTAAATATAAAACTGTTAAAGGATCATATAGAGCTGAAAGAAACTTCAAAGAACAGCTAGGTTAATGCCCCATTTTTCAGGTATTGGGAGCTTTGGCTCAGAAAGGTTAAGAGACTTGTCCAAGTTACCCAGCCGGTGAGGACCAGGCTACCCTAGAACCTGTGAGCTTCCACTCCTCAACTAGCGGTCTCCCCACGGCATGTGAAGCCTCAGCAATCTCTCTAGGACTTCATGGGTCCATCCATCTTTGCCACCCAGCAAACCACATCAATGTTGACAGTATAGAGTGCTTCCCTCCATGATATGGAAAGTTCATGACATAGTTCTTTCAGACAGGACACAACAGGTTGCCAAGCCATAGAATCTAAACCAAACTGCTGTAGTTACTCACACAACCATCCACACCCATCCACTCCCCCCACCCTACCCCTCCACACACAAAATAGAGGGGTAGCAATGTTTATTGGCTTAATCTGAAAGACAAGGAATGTACTACCTTCAGGTAGCAATGGATCCGGGCATGTACAAATGTTATGTCAGCTGTTTTCTTTCACAGAAATAAGCCTCATTCTCAGATGTCCCCCCAGGGTATTAACAAAGATAGCTGTGACAGTTCTAAGTTTATAATTCTACTAGCTTAACAACTCGGGGGTGGGGGTGGGGGTGGGGGGGAGGACAAGAGAATCTTTTTTTCCCCCCCCAAAACGTACAGCAGAAGGCCCTAGGGAGGGAGGAATCTCACAGGACCAGCTGGAGCCTCACGCCCATTCCTGGATGCCTATCTGGGAAGAGTCAGGTCAAGCGTGGGTCATGCCTTCACCCCTGGACTTCAAGGGCAGCAAGCACGGGCTCCAGCCACACCATTTATTTTCTATGACTCCAGTGTGTGTGTGTGTGGGGGGGGGGGGCCTGCACGGTTGGTTTTCCAAAGAAAAATCGAGGTGCTTGCTGTGACCAGAAGGAGAAGAATTGGAAACAACAAACAACAGATAGCTGCCACAGTAAATGTCCTCCTCGGCCCCCTAACTCAGGCAGTTGTAACAGAAGGGTAACGTGTCACCGGGAAGGAAGGTCGCAGACTCTGAACCCGAGCTTCCTGCAGCCTCACATTCCCACACATTTCAGCTGACCACGTTCATCTCAACAGCTCTCAGCTGTTCCACTCGGTGATTAAGTACTACTCGTAAGTCAGACACGCCCTCCGCTCGCAGCCAAACCGCGGCCAATGACAGATGAGGGACTGGAGCACACCGCTGTCAGCCTGCCAATCAGCCTCCTAAGACGCCCTTCCAGGATGCGCACAGAATCCTTCCCCGGGCTCTCAGCGGGCGGCGGGAGCTCCCCCAGGCACATGCTGGGCCCTCTGGAGGTGCAGCTGAGAGAAGGGACTTGGCTCAGGATGGTCCCCGCTCCAGCGGCCAGGCCCCGGGGAGGAGCTAGCTGCCCAGTGTTAGAATCACAGCGCCCAGCCCACGTTCAGAGCGTGGGCGGACTTGTTTCAGGAGGGAAGAAAGCCACATAAATCCTCTCTCTCCAGGAGGGCGCTGCGTATTTTATAAATAGCGTGAATTACTCCTGGCTGTCATTTCCTAAATTTATTTGAAGAACTGAATTCACCCTTCAAGTGTCCCGGGCCCCCCTCCCAAGTCACTCTTGATAAGCACTCCAGGGGAGCTCATATCTTCTGATTATTTTTAAAGGAAGGAAAAAACAAAAAACAACTCAAGGAACTGCGTAGGCTGCAGTGTGGCATTTGTTCTTATCCGTTTTTTAGAAGTTCAGTCTTGGCGCGTCTCAGACCACTGGTCACAAGGCTTTGCCAGGTAGGCGTAAGGTGAGATAAACCCTTCGCAAGGGAATGGATACTGCGTAACTGCAGTTCTTGGAGTGGTCACATCCATAGGGACGAAACGGAGAATGGTGTTTCCAGGGGCCGGGCTGGGGGGAAAATGACAGCTATGTTTAAGGGACACCCAGTTTCGGTTTTGCAAAATGAAACGTTCTGGGGAGGCACGGTGGTGACAGTTGCACATGTATGTGAATATACTTAATGGCACTGAACTCGATGCTTAAAAAAGATGAAAATGGGAAGTTGTTTTTAATTCATAGATTGACTTTAGAGAGACAAAGAGAGAAAGGGAGGGAGGGAGAGAATGAGAGAGATAGAGTGAGTGAGAGAGAGAAAGAGAAGCAGTCACTTGTTTTCCACTTACTTGTACATTCACCGGTCACTTCCTGTATGTGCCCTGACAGGGGATGGAACTCACCACCTTGGTGTTTTGGGATGCTGCTCTAATCGACTGAGCTAACCAGCCAGGGCCTGAAAACGGTGATGTTTATGTTATGTCTATTTTACCATAATTTTTTGAAATAAATAAGAAATGAATGAAGAAAATGTTTTAGATATGAAAACAAGGTTTAAAGAAATAAGAACATCTAGGTATAAAAATGCTTTTAGAGGAAAACACAGATTAGAGCAATGTTGAAAGAAATAAAAATCTAACCCACTGTAGTGAACAACTAGATGGTGAACTGATATTTTTAAAGGTAAACTTTGCCTCTCCTGCTTTGTCAGTGAAGGCATAGGGTGATAAAACTACTCTGAGCACTCTTATGTTTGAAAAATAAGGAGCCCTTAACTGAATAAAAATCTAAAGGACCAGCGCATTGATGAAGCCAGGCCCCAGCCTATCATGAACTCTGTCCTGGGAAGCCCCCCAAGGCACAGCTGATCAAAGACCCCAAAGACCCTCGGAGTCACTGTCACCGGCTGTACACGGAGGCCTGGCTCCCTCTTGCAGCGTTAAGGCTGGCAGCTTGCACACTGTTGGGCATTCCGTCAATGAATGAACTCTGCATCTTGCAATGTGCCAAAAGGTTCCAATGTGCAGGAAGGGCCCTTTCAACCTTAGATCCTATACCCAGGCATTCTGTCACCTAAGAGAAGGTCACTAAGTTTAAAGAGACCACATACACCCCCATCATATACACACAATGCCATCACAGGACCCCGAGCAAATCAAAGGCTAGTGGGCACTTTCTTGGCTGAGTTCGCCAATACCACTGGTATCAGATGCTTTATTTATTTCATTTTTTGCTCCATCTTCATATTTATTTTATTTTATTGCTATGGAGTTTTCCCATTTTATTGAGATAGAGAGAGAGAGAGAAAAAGACCAAAAGGAGAGAGGAAGCGAGGAAGAAAGAGACGTATTGACTCATTGCTCCACTTACTTGTGCATTGATTGCTTCTCCTTACGTGCCCTGCCGGGGAATGGGACTGGTGGCCTTGGGCTCAAGTCAAGCCAACAACCCCTCGTGCAAGCCGGTGACCATGGAATCATGTCCACAACCCCTTGTGAAGCTGGTAATGTCAGTTTCTGAACTGATGACCTCAGCTCAAGCCAGGGATCTCGGGTTTTAAACTGGCAACCTCAGCATTCCGGGTTGACACTCTATCTACTGTATCACCACTGGTCAGGCATGCTGTGGATTTTTTAAATTGAATGTATTGGGGTGACATGGGTTAATAAAGTTATATAGGTTTCAGGTGTGCAGTTCTCTAATATATCATCACCTGTATACGATGTTGTGTGTTCACCACACCAAGTCAAGTCTCCTTCCCTCACCATTTATCCCTCCATCTCCTCTTCTACTTCCCCACCACCTCCTTCCCCTCTTATAGCCACCATCCTGTTGTCCGTGTCTGTGAGGTTTTCCTTTTTTTGCTTAATACCCGTACCATTTTCCCCAGCCCCCAACCCTCTTCCCCTCTGACAGCTGTCCATCTCTTCTCTGTACCTGTAAGTCTGTTTCTGTTTTGTTTGGTAGTTTATTTTGTTCATTAGATCTTACATATAGAGCATTTTGTTGAATGGCCAGCCGAGGGCTAGAGCCCCTCTAACTGCCGGACCCCCAATCTCCCCTCCACTGCTTCCCCTGAGCCTTGGAGCACCTCCCATCCGTCAAGCTCTGAGCTCCATTCATGAAAACCTCTAAAACTTCCCGCACCCCTTCCTCGGAACCTTTGCCTCTCCTGGTTTGGAAGAGATTCAGAGGTGTTAAAACAGAACATCTTGACCGAATTTCCTCCAGGCAAATGTTCCTTGGGCTTACTCATTCCAACCCACCCGTCCCTCCCGCCAGACCCAGTCAGAGCCAGACTTTTCAGTGACTTGGTCCAACGTGGAGCTCCCGCAGTGACCTCGGAAACTGATTCCAAGCTGCACTGCTGCGTGGGGCTGACTCCACGCCCATCACCAACAATGACAACAGTTCCTTCAATCAGATCCTCTGGTAGAAAATGAGGAACACACCAGTTTAGCAGGAAATCGGCTTTCCTTGTAGCTTCTCTGCAGTTTGTCGAGAAAAGAGGACTGTCGTGATGAAGTAACAGGAAAAGGCCACTACAATTTCATCGGGACTTGAACATTCTAAGATGTTAGAGAAAAACAGATCTCCAAAATAAACCCGGTCTGACTACAACACGGACTCATTTCCCCTCTCCTGACATCTGCGCTGCAACAAAGTCCCAGCCAAGGACGGGGAAGCTGTGGACGGAGAACGCTGGCTCCACGCGGGGATCGCAGGGGCACCTCCGGCGGGCTGTGTGTCCTGAGCAAGTTTCTTAACCTCTCCGAACCTTACGTTCCTTTGCTTGAGAAATGAAATTCACCTTGCCAGGCCGCTGAGAAGATAAATGAGAAACCCCATGTGGAAGCCCTCCGTGACCATTACAGGACTAAACACACAAAGCTTATCCCATAGATTCAGCTCTGCTTACGTCGGGAACTCTCTGGGGCGCACCGTGAGCAAGCGCAAAGGAGAAATAAAAGGCAGTCACCGCCCTTGCCGTCAAGACGCTTGAACTCCAGCCGGAGAAACATGCAGCACGGAGCTGGAGAAGATTTCGTACTTGCAAAAGCAACCTCCCAAGAGGAGCTCACTCCTCCATCTGCTGCGCGCCTCCCAGGGTCCCTTGGGTCTGCGTGTTTGGATGCTAGTATCTGCTTAAATATCCATCAATCTGGCTACTTCCCGGACTTCAAAAGGCTCAAGACCGTCATTAACTCGGTCTTCAAAGCAAGCCAGATGGAACGTCCCCTGCGTCCACATCCTCCCCGCTCAGGTCCCGCTCTGGCTGACTCCACCCCCAGGTCCTGCTCTGGCTGACTCCACCCCGTCACACCCGGCCAACGCAGCGAGCAGCCTCCCTGGACACCTCGCCCTGCCCATTCCCAGGATGCCCCGCACTACCTCCCATGACCTTGTCCACCTTGGGGAAGGCACTCTGCGGAATAGGATCTACTCTGTGCCTAGGCCCACTGCAGAAAGGAGCGAGGAGAAGACACGACAGAAATGCAAATGCAACCATGAGCAAAAGGAGAAGAGGAAGCAGAGGGGAAAAAAACCCCAGAAAGCAAAAAAATCAAAGGAAAATGAGGAATAGAAATAACTATCACTTGACATCCAACTTCCAGCTCCTCCAGGGCTTCAACTCCCATTCTGCGACCTGTCCCAACATTCTGCAGGGCTGAGTACAGGAGGCAGAGAATTCTTATACCCATTTCAGGAAATAAGCTGAGGCTTGACAAAATCTCCTGGGTGGAGCGAGAGCCAGGACTGGAATGTCCCCCGAGTCCCCAGCCAGCGCCTGTCCCACTGCAGCAACCACAGAGCCTTGACTGAGGCTGAAGAGCATCTGGAAACAGACCTAGAGACAGCTAAGGTGAAGGGCACGATCCCCAACAGCCAGAGTGTGGAGACTGTTCAGACGTCCATCAACCAATGAATGGACAAGCAAATGGGGTGGAAACATTATCCAGCCATGAAGAGGAATGGAGCCCTGACCTCGCGCCACAGCGTGGATGTGCTGTGAAGGCATTGTGCAAAGTGAAAGAAACCAGACCCAAAATGTCACCTGGCGCTTGATTCCATGTATACGAAATGCTGAGAACAGGCAAATCCACAGAAACAGAAAGCAGATTAGTGGTTGGCAGGGGTGAGCGGGACAGAGGGGGTTGGGGAAACTGGCTGCTTCCGGGGGATGGGGTTTCTCTTTGGGGTGATGAGACGGTTCTGGAGCCGGACAGCAATGAGGGTGGCACAACGCTGCAAATGGACTACACGTCACTGAAGGCCACAGTTTTCCGATGGTTTAAATGGTGAAGTTTCTGTTATGTGTGAGTCTTACCACAAATTCTTTTCCAAAGTGGGGGAAATGGAGAGAAAAATTAAGAGATAATTGAACGCAGAATAGGAGGAATGGGAAGTAGCCAGAGATTCCTAGGCTAAGTCTTTAGTTTCCTCGAATCAGACTGGAGGGGGCGGGCGGGCGGGTTCTGCAGCTCCTCGTGCACTGAAGAGATAGGAAAGGGCTTTAATGGGTGGGGCTGAGGACAGAGAAGGAACCACCAATGGCCTGGAAAGAAAAATGGAACAGAGAGCAGAGAGGGTAAAGGGACATCGAGGCATGGGTCTCGCTGGAAAATGTCAGCATCTACTTATCTGTCTTGTATAATATGTAATGAGGGCATCGTTCACTCACCAGCTCTGGGGCAGCCATTGCCACTGGTGTGAGGGACATCTCTGTGATCAAACCCCTGGGCTCATTGTGCTAACCCAATGATTTCCGACCTCTTTCATCTCATGGTACACATAAACTAATTACTAAAATTCTGCGGCAGGTCAAAAAATATATATATTTTTGCCAATCTGACCAAAAAAAGAAAAAAAACCCCAGGTATATCTTGGTTTATTCACCACGAATAGCTGTGGTTGTATGAGTGCTTGTCAGTTTTTCATCAGACAATCTAAGGGAAATGAGGGAACCAGTCACGACTGGATGTCTTAAAACTTCTTGAGGAACCTGGGTAGAAAATTGCTGAGTTAACCCCCTGGAGGGTAACATGCTCAAAAACACTGGCTACTAGGACTTGGTTTCATATAACCTGGAGCTCAATCCACCAAGTGTAAGCAAAAACGAATAAATGACCCTTTCTCCTCTGATTGTTAACACGTGTTAATCACAATTGGTGGCTGGGTAGAGATTCCAGAGCTCTATGGGACACACTCTGTCAAATCAATCGTTAAGTCACCTTGCAGGGCTGAGCTCTGAACGGAGACCTGAAGCCCAGAAACCAGGTATTTTAATTAAAAATTCTGGATTTCCACACCAATTAATGAAGTTGACCTTCTGCCATTGTTTCAGATGGAACTCACCCAAAGGGCATATTCCCACGCCCGTGCGGGCCTTCACCTGTGCCCAGTCCTAGGGACCCACAGGGAACACGGTGGACCGAGCTCCGCCCTCGCGGGGCTTACGTTCTGATGAAGGAGGCCCGTAATGGGGAACATACTACACGTTTGCGGGGGACATGTATCAAGAAGAAAACCAGGATGAACACGGTGTCCCTGCTTGTTTCAGGGTTTCAACGCCACACAGAGCAAGCTACAGAATTGAGTCTGCTACCGAAATGCACCCAGCCTGGAAAGTCTCCTGTTCCGAGGATATCCATGTAACCCCATTGTAACTCAATTACCTTCTCAAGGACCCCATCTCCAAATGCAGTCACATTCTGCAGTACTGAGGGTTCATGTCTCAACACAGGACTTTTAGAGGGGGACACAACTCAGCCCAGCACGGGACTCCAGTGCTGCCATCACCCTGGCCGCCTCTCGAGGGCTCTCACTACACAGGGCATACCTCCCTGGTCACTCTGCTTGGTCCCCCGTGGGTGTGCAGCCCTCTGACCACGGGGACTTGGGAGCCTTATCCAGTCAATGTCAGTCTCTGCTGCATCCCCAGCGCCTAGGACACACCCAGTGCCTCCGAGGGGCTCAGCTGACGGCCGCAGGGAAGGATCAGGTACTGAGCTAACCGAGCTTTTATTCCAAATGGTTAGAGCTTGTCTGGGCCAAGTATTTCTTTCTTTTTTTTTTTCTTTTTTGCATGTGACAGAGACAGAGACAGAGAAAGGGTCAGATAGGGACAGACAAGAAGGAAGGGAGAGAGATGAATCAATTCTTCATTATAGCATTTTAATGTCCTTAGTTGTTCATTGATTGCTTTCTCATATGTGCCTTGACCGGGGGCTACAGCAGAGCAAGTGACCCCTTGCTCAAGCCAGCGACCTTTGGGCTCGAGCCAGTGACCATAGGGTCATGTCAGTGATCCCACACTCTAGCCAGCAACCCTGTGCTCAAGCTGGTGAGCCTGTGCTCAAGTCGACAACCTCAGGGTTTTAAACCTGAGTCCTCCGCGTCCCAGTCCAATGCTCTATCCACTGTGCCACCGCCTGGGCAGGCTGGGCCAGGTATTTCAACAGCTTTCCTAATCACCCACACAGGGGACAAGGAGGCAGTCTCAGAGGCAGGTTCCGAGAGTCCGGTGGGGAAAGGACCACACAACAGAGGACTGAGCAGGTGGGGCATGGTTGCGGAGGAGAGCGAAGCAGCCAGGTTCACAAGCACCACCTCCCCCCACTCCTTGCACAGCCTCTCACGTAGGCCTTGCACCTGTCACCAGCTTGACCCCTGAACTCTAAAGCATGCCCACATGCACTCTGACCGTGAACACCCCCGCAGCCAACCTAAGAGGCAAGAGAGTGGTTGTCATGCTTCTCTGGAACAGGTGAAAACACTGAAGGTCAAAGATTTTAAAGTGAACTTTGACAAGGTCAGAGAAGCAGGAGGTGTTTGGGGTAGGAGGTCTGATAGCGCCCGGGGCTCTGGAAGTCTTCCACTGCAGCCACAGTCTCTGCAGCAACCGCAACAGAGAAGCATCCTGTCCTGTGGACCCAGTGGCCTTGCTTTGATGTTGTGCTCTCTGAGCTGACCAGGCTTCAACCTCTTTGAACCTCGGTCTTCTGTGACCCCAAGCTTCATGTCATGAGAAGAGTATGTGCGCCTTTTTGGAGCAAGGCTGCTTAAGCCTGTCCAAGTCAGAGCAAGAGTTGCCTAATTCTTGAAAGCGAGCTTTCTCTTTATACTCTGTATTCCAGCCATTCATCCCAGCCAGCCATCAAATCCATACTGAGCCAGACCTCATAGATGCCAAGCACTGCGCCAGGCCGGGGCAGTTACAGAGATTTATGAAGCAGGCTTCCTGCCCAGGAGGAGCGCGGAGCACAGTCACATAAACAAGTCACTGTGGTCCAACGTGGTGTGTGCGCGAGATCACAGTGTGGGGCCCTGTGGAAGCCAGAGGTAGAAGGGGGGAGACCGGGGGCCACCCTTGGCCTGGGTCTGGATGGGGATTTTCATTCCCGGGACAGTCAGGAGGAAGAAGGGACTCAAACAGCATCCAAGTGTGTGCTGGGGCGGGACAAGTATGAAGACCCATCAACCCAACAAGTAGTGCCTTCACACCCAGGCCACTATGGATGACCATGGGAGCTTAGGGTGGGGGGGGGGGTGGACACCAGCCCTAAGCCTGAGGTTCCCGGCTCAGTGGAAATACAAGAAATATTTACTAAGGATCGGGGTAACAGACAACCTGTGTGTTCCCAGCGGATGTCCGGCACCTTCAAACGGCTTCCCTCCACTCTCACCAGTGGGGCGGCCCCTCCAGGAACAACTGTTGCTCTTCCTTCCCCCAAAAAACCATGAGAAAACCAAGCACAGGTGTCTCCGATATTATCAATCATGCCAGCTGCCTGTCAGCATCGTAACCCTTTCCTGCGTCTCACATCAGCCCTCATTTGCAAGAGACGTGCAGCTCCCACTGAATAGATCTAGTCTTGCTGATTTGCAGTGAAGCATAATTTACACCTTCTACTGCTTCTTGGTGAAATCATTTCCCCAAGACTAATAATAAAGCAGACCAGCTACCCAGAGGAACAAAGCGCCAGATAGTGGTTGGGAAATTAACCAGGAAGGTATTCACATCTGGTACCCACTAGAGCAGTGGTTCTTAACCTGGGTTCTATCGAACTTTGGGGGTTCAATGAGTCGGTCTCAGAGGTTCAGAGAAGCTTCTGCCGCGGAGGCCAGAATAAAGTAATACCATAATTTGTTGTGAGTTCATGCACTTTGTTGGTTTTGTTCTTTGAGCAAGGTGATGTTCATGCACGGCTCATTTTGTGCACCAGTAAAAAAAACATATACCTATGTCTTGAATTTGGAAAAAAAATCATATTTTATTTATCACTAAAGAAGGGCTCAGTGAATGCGCATATGAAACTGGTGGGTTCGGTACCTCAAAAAAGGTTAAGAACCACTGTCCTAGAGCAATGCTGGCGGGTGGAAAGTTCTGGGAGCCTCTGGAGTCACATAATGGTGGGCTTTTCAAACTGTCCTACAGAGCCCAAGGGCTTCCAGGGGAACCCCCTGGAGTCACCCTGAAAAGGAATGGGAGTGACCAAGGGCCCACGCCACAGTCCACTGTCCAGACAGACTGACAGCAGCACCCACACAAGCAAACTCAGGCTCACCGGTCTCCCTCTTGTGTCCAGCCAGCATGGCTGTCTTCTTGGGTCAGAGGAGAAGGGCTCAGGCCAGAAGCGACCCTATGGTCCCCCTGGAGTACCTGGGAATGCCTTCGTCACTCTCATGCAAACTTTTCCCCACCCACCAATGTTCTCCTCTTTTCTCCTGGGTGACACAGCGGAAGTTTGCCAGGATCTCTGTGGCCACACACCCACCATAGGGCCGCTTAATACACACACCCAGCTCACTGTCTCTCAGGTCCCAAATTCCAAACCGGCACACAGCAGTCCTCTGGCCAGAGAGGCAAGAGATCCCTCAGGAAAACTCATACCATGACCAGGTGACAGGTGACCTGTCAGACGACAGGCCCAAGGCAGACGGGAGCAGAGGCGCAGTGCCTACCCAGTACAGTGCTCTGGCACGCTCCTGCCCCCCACAGAACCCACAGTGGTACTCAAAAGCTCTCAGCAGCTGGCTGGCTGAAAGAAGGCATCTGTGTCCCTTGGCCATGTCACAAAATATACCAACTTGAAAATATCCGCAGGTCCTATGATCCTAAATGAGAGGTGGGCAGCGTCTAGTATCTGAGCAGTGACCTGCCCGCTGGGACCTTGGGATGCAGCCTTCTGCAGAAAAATCGGTGTGTACAAGCTGGTTTATCTGCTCTAAGATAAGAGTCCCCTTAATTATTACCTGTAGATAAGACCCCCATCTTGGTCACACCCAGGGGAGGGTCCGGATGAGAGGAGATTCAGATGGTTCAGCAAAAGAATTTCTGGTTTAAGATTGTGGTCTAGCCCCAGCCGGATCATTCGTTGGTTAGAGAATCGTCCTGAAGCGCAGAGGTTGCCAGTTTGATCCCTGGTTAGGTCACATACAGGAACAGATGTATGTTCCTGTCTCTCTCTTTTCCTTCCTCTCTCACGAAAATCAATAAATAAAAATTATATATATTGTGGTCTAAATGCACCATGTGACTTCCTTGGGAAGGCACATGTTTAATGATGATGCTAAACCTGACAAAAAGGGACCCAGAAGAAGCAAGATGGAAGCTGAGGTGAGGTGACAAGAGCCAGAAGGACAAGGTCACCACCAGAGATGGAGACCGAGAGGTCTGGACTGACTCTCAGGAAAGCAGATTTCTCTACTCAGAAAAAGCAAATACTAATGGTCAGCACTGCCCAACTGGCAGTGGTGCAGCGGATAGAGCATCGAGCTGGGATGCTGAGGTTTGAAAGCCTGAGGTCGCCTGCTTGAGCGCAGGGTCACCAGCTTGAGTGTGGGATCATCAACATGACCCCAAGGTCGCTGGCTCGAGCCCGAGGTCACTGGCTTGAGCAAGGGGTCACTGGCTCAGCTGGAGCCCCCCAGTCAAGGTACATATGAGAAGCAATTGATGAACAAGTAAAGTGAGGCAACTACGAGTTGATGCTTCTCATCTCTCTCCCTTTACTGTCTGTCTCTCTCACATTAAAAACGGTCAGCCCTGAGTGACAGATGAGAAACCAGGTGCTGTCCACGTAACTGTAGCAACGCCAGCACATACTAAGTATCGACGCCAGGCTCCCTGTGCAGCGTTTACATTAAAGGAGAAAATTCTAACTTTCACAGTGATCCTCGGACACGGGCCTTATTGTCCCCATTTTAAGGATATGAAAACTGAGGTCCAAGGTCAGGGAAGCAATGTGCTCAATGTCTCATACAGCCAGTACCCAAACCCAGCTCTAAACACCATTACCCCAGACTGCCTACAAACTAAGAACCACCCCCACTCAGGATTCCGGGAGCGGCCCAGTCATCAAACAGTCTCAAGGCAGGTCTACTTCCTCAGTGCCTGCTCTCCCACAGGAAATAATAATGGCTTACTGCCCTTTATATGCAAAGTGGCAATCGGACCTCACGTCATCTGAGCTCCTTGCTCCCACAACAACGGTGACAACGCTGTGCTCTGAGTAGCTAGGGCACACTCCCTTTCCTCATCTGTTTTGTTACCCCCATCGTTCACATGTGTAAGACGCCTGGGTGGGGAACAGAGGCTCTGTGAGAATGTCACCCTGCAAACTCTTTATCATTTTTCTGTCCCGTGGGAAGCCAAATAACTACCCCGGCTAGCAAAGCCAGAATCTTGCATTCATCAGCACCTCAGCTAAAATGGCTGCGCTACGTCCCTTCACTCTTTCAATTGAGTGCCTGTGCCCAGTGGTGTGCTCAGGACTTAGCCTATGAAGATCAGAGACCCGATCCTGGACCTCGAGGAACCGACAGTGCAGGGAGGGCAACAAGCAGTCCCGATGCAGCAGGGTGAACGCTAAGAGGCCTGGGAGGGCACGGAGGTACTGTGCCAGCCGTCTGCCCAGGAGATTAACACCGGAGTCAAGAAATGAGAACAAGTTCATCTAACTAAACAGAGAAAGAAAAAGGAAAGGAAAACCATAGCAAAAGAGAAAAAAAAAAAAAGATGAGTAACCTACTCGAAAATGGGCAAAGAATTGACACAGCCATTTCTGCAAAGAACCCACAGCTAAGCACGTGATGCCCAGCGGGACTGGTCATCCGAATGGCGCATACCTACACCGTCATGGGATGCCGCTCCGTATCCCACTCGCGTGGCTAGAATTTAAAAGGCAGATAATAGCAAGTGTTGATAAGGACACAGTGAGGCTGGCACACTCAGCCATTGCTGGCGGCGCTGTAAAATAGGGCGGCCACTTTGGAAGAGAGTCTCGCTGTGTCTCAAACTGTTAAACACAGGGTTATCCTATGACCAAGCAACCACGCCTAAATAAATACCTAGGAGAATTAAAAATAGATATCCACACAGAAACCTGTACACCAATGTTCATAGGAGCAAGATTCATAATAGCCCGCAAATGAGAAACAACCCAAATGTCCACTAACGGACGAATGGATAGATAAAATGTGACGTAGCCACATAAAACAGTATTATTCAGCCACAGGAAAGGAATAAGTACTGACATTTGCTACAACATTGGATGAACCATTGAAAACCGTTATGCTAACTGAAAGAAGCCAGACACAAAAGGCTGCAAATTATACGGTTCCATTTATATGAAATATTCAGAATAGGCAAATCTATAGAGACAGACAATAAATTACTGGTTGTCTAGGGGTGGAGTTGTTGGGGGGGGAGGGGAGGAAATGGGGCGTGGCTACTAATGGTTAAGGAACAATGAAAATGTTTTAAAAATGATCACGGTACTTACTGGTCACCCAACTTTATGGGTGTGCTAAACAAAAAAACCCATTGATCTGCACACACTCCAAGGTGCATGCATTATCTCAATTGAGTTGTTAAACAACAGGAAGAGGGAGTGAGAGTCACAGAGCGTGGGGGAAGAAGGTGACTTCAGAGAGAAGAGGCGGCATGTGCTAGGTAGGACACAGCGAGAGAAAGCAGGGCTGCATCCCAGAATTCGGTAATTCCACACGGTTTTTGACTGCATTCGGCACGTGAAGAAATGGCTAAAAACGCAGCTGGGAAGCAGGCCGAGGTCAAAGGGCCTCCTAAGCAAAGCGAAGGTGGATTCTGTGGTAAAAGGGATTCAAAGCCAACGAAAGGCCTCAACAGGTGCAGCCGGAGATCCAAGTGGCTAGAAAAGTCACTGTGGCATCGCTCTGGAGAACAGACATCACCGAGGAATAAAAGGGACAAGCCCTGCCCTTTTAGAGGCCAAGGCGGTCATCCGGGCGAGCGATGAGAGAGGTCAGTTCCAGCGCAGTGTGGACTTGAGGGTCCCCCAGGGGCCATGGGAGAAGCCTGCTCCGTAGGACGGGCACCGTCTCCAGCTTCCAGGCCGCGAGAGCATTAGTTTCTGAGCAGCACTTGAGAAAGAGAATTTCCATATACCTGGAGGTCTGTTCTACTTATTCCCCGGCCCCTTCCTCACCTATCTGCCGCCCACCTCCCCTCTCTGTGACGAACATTAGTTTGTGTTCTATGAGTTTGTTTCTCTTTTGTTTCATTTGTTCATTTTATGTCTTTTTGTTTTTTGGGGTTTTTTTTAGATTCCACATATAAGTGGGGAAAAAAAATTCACGGGCATAATGTACAGAATAAGGCAGGGAAGTCATTATTATTTGTAATAAACTTTGTACGGTGACAGATGGTTACTGGGCTTACGGTGGTAATCACATCGTAAGGCGTATAAATGTTGAATCACTATGTAGCACACCTGAAAATAATATAGTATTGTATGTCGACGATACTTTAATAAAAGTAAGCAAATAAACAAAATAAATCAGAAGCGCATTGCCACCCAGCCCCATGAAACCGACCTTTCCTTTGCTCTAGAACCAGGCAGAGACAAAGAGGAATGTAGAAGCCCTTGTCAGCCTCTTGCACCCCACCTCTCCAAACTGACAGCCTTCTCCTCATTACCAGGACCTCTTCTGGGGGCATCAGGCAGCCAGAGGCCCATTAGATCCAGGTAAAAAGCAATTAAGGCTAATTAGCCCAGCCCGCACAGTGGCAGCCATGCTGCAGCAGTTCCAAATAAACCAGAACTGGCCGGCTTGACTTGCTTTAATGAGTAGAACCTGTGTCCTGACCCCCCCCCCAACCGAAACTTCCTCCCACCCAAGTGCTCTCCAAGTGTGGGTCCAACACCAGCAGCAGCAGCAGCAGCTGCTCCTGGGAGCTTGTTAAAATTTAGACTCACAGGCCAACCCCAGACCTCCTGAATCTAACTCTGTGTTTAACAAGAGGCTCAGGTGATGCGTGTCCAACGGTCAGAAGACCCTGCGCTGGGCAAACAGCTGTGTTAGGCTTGCTCACTTGTACTCTGCATGATTACTGTGTGAGCACGTGGCAGAGCCCTGTGTGCATGCCTATGCAAGGCCACGGGGGTCTGAGCCAGGGCCGACGCTGCCCACCCCCGCGAGGGGCTGTTTTGCTGTTTGTTCACCTGCTGCCGTGAGAAGCGGTTTCCCCTGCCTGTTTGCTCGTCCGCTGTTGTGAGCATCTATTAAACGGGAATACCCCAATACTTTCCGGCTTCGCAGTTCCTCTACTGCCTGCCTGAATTCAATAGGAACCCGCCTGGCCTCGGCCACCGGAGTTACACCCGGCATCGTTGGCAGGATTCGGATCACACTGGTATGGAGCCGCCAAGATTCACTGGAAAGTGGAATAGAGGAGTGGCATATGGTTCCCTGTGGCTACCCTGTTGGGGACCACGGGCTGGGTGGTTTCACAGCCCTCCGAGCAGGAACCGAGAGCTCTGTGTGAGAGGCTGCACGAGGTCAGAAGCTCCAGGATGAGCTGCAGACTGAGCGCCAACAGCAGCATGAGCTGCAGCAGCTGCTGGAGAAGGAAGCTGACTGCTTTCGAGAGCTCCAGTGTGAGATGCAGGCTGAACACCAACAGTGCCTGGAACTGGGCCAGTCGCTTGAGAAGGATTTGCGGGTGTGAGAGCTGCAGTTTGCCCTGGAAGCCAAACACTGGCACCGACAGTTGTTAGAGAAACAACCGCGGGTTTACGAGCTCGAGTTTCAGCTTCAGGCCGAGAGCTGGCAGCCGCAAGAGCTGAAGCGGTCGCTGAAGAAGGAGCTGCATTTGTGCGGGCGGAGTGGCTCTGAGTGAGCATTGTAGTCGTGTCAGACTCCTCTGGGAGGGAGGAGGTTCGGGCTGGAACTGCTGTGTGCAGACCCAGAACTCAGCTGGTGGTCACCCAGAAGGTAAAAACCCAGCAGCCAAGAGTGCCTCAGGGGCAGGCACAACCCCCTCCACAAGCAGTGGAGCTCTCTGGGGTTCAGCCCTACACCCAGACAGAGCTGATGGAGTCAGGGTCACAATTCAGGCAGAAACCCACCAAGTCCCTGGCAGCCTGGTTGCTGCGGTTGTGGGACGTGGGGGTGGGCGGCATCATGCTCTCCGGAACAGAGATGGAGAAATTGGCCGCCATATCACGAACTCCTCCCTGAGACAGCATCTTCAGAACTGCCATGGCAACCCAGGAAACCATACCCTATTAGAATGGGGGACGGCTGCCATTGGTACAGTCTGGTAGAGTGCTGGGGACTTGCCGGGGGCAGTGAGGCAGTGGCAGTTATACTGAGCTGCAGCAGGTCCTCCGGGAACTGAGTATGAAGAATGACACTTTCAACCTGAGGTCCTGTGGGCCAGATGAGGAAGTGTTTACAGCCAGAATGAGGGACCTTATTCTCTGCAGTGCTCCATCAGCCCTTTTTGAACCATTAGTCACTATCTTGAGCCCCCATGTGGGGCAGCCCATCAACAAGGTTACACAAACGATGGCAGATTTGGGGGAGCTGGAGGCAGCACGAAACCATAAGGCTGTGCGGGCTGCCACCTGTGCTGCCCACCCCCTACCCCAAGTAACAAGAAAAATGGGCCTGTAAAGGTTACCTGAACACAGATGTGGGTAGATTTGATCGTGGCTGGGGCAGATAGGGAGAAATTAGAAGGCAGATCTACTAGAATTCTGTTAGAGCTTTGGGAAGCAGCTTAAACCAGAACAGAGGTTCCAGCCACTGAAAAAGCAAGGGAAGCGGGCGGCCCCAGCAGCTGCCAAGAAAATGGCTGGCGTTCAGGTGGCACAGCTGCAGGATCACTTGTTGAAGACAGTTGTGGGAGAGGAGGATCCCCAAACCCACTGATCCAGTGTGAATAGGGGGAAGGCCAAGAGACCTTCCTGACAGGAGTGGGCAGGGGGGCAGGGGGGCAGAGGTCCCGTGTGGAATTGGCAACCCACCAGCCCCCTTCTAATGTGCAGCAGGTGTTGGCATTAGAAGATAATAGCAGCAGCTAGGAGAACTGTCAAGGCGGCACAGGCTTTGAAAGTGTTTGAGCCCCCCCCCCCAAGCCCTGTGATCTTGCTGAGGGGTTTGGATGGGGCTTGTGGCAATGGACAGAGTGCTTATGGAAAGGTGCTGAGGTCTGTTAACAAAGAGCTGTGTGGATAGTTGCCTGTAATGGACCTTCACCTCGGGTGACTTGTAGACAGCTGGGCTGTTTATTGTGGACTGATCGCTGAGTGGTATAATTGGCTCTTGAAGCAGGGACTTCGACAAGAGGGGAGAGCTGGCTCCCTCGTTGGATGGACATGCCGCTTGTAGACAGGACGAGAGATGCTGATGGGGGGTGCCAGCACCTGTGCAGCCCCTCCTGAACCAGGAAGCTGCTCCCACTCAGTCGCAGAGACTCACCAAGGACACTTTATGGCTTCAGTGGACACAGCCCTGGACTATACAGGCCCTCCCACCTAGCATGGGGTAAGGGGCGAGAGGTGGGCATCCAGGCAGCTCTCTGGGCAGAGTGCTCAGGGGAGACATTGTGACGGGCACCTTTGTAATTAGTGTCATTTCTGCAAAAGCTTGTGCTTCTGTAACTGTGTCGCTGTAGCCTGTACTATTTCTGTGACGTAGTGTACCTTACTGTACCTCACACAGGGACCATCACGGAAGATGCCTGTCGTGCAGATTGTGAGGCGGGCAACCCTGAAGGGGTGGACTGTTGGGGAAACAGCTGTGTTCAGCTTGTCCGCTTGTACTTACCACGCTCACGCCACTCACCACTCTGACCACCCCACCCCACCCCAGCCTTCCCTCCTCCAGGGCCTGGTTCTGATCCCAGGAAAGTCTCCCTGAGCCCCTCTGCCATCTCGTGATCCAGGGGCTCCTCTAGGCACATAGAAGAGCACCAGACGCCACTCTCCCCCTTGACAGCCCTTTTTACCAACTTCTCTTTTCCGTCCTCAGATCACGCAGACTCTGAGAGAGGTCTAATTCCAAAACCTGTGTTCTTTCCACTGCCCCATGGAGCCTGCTATAACCCGCTTGAAAACAGAAAAAGAAAAAAGAAGCTAAAAATCCAATCTAATTCTCGGATCACAAACTTAAAACCTCCTTAGGGCCCTCCAACGCTCAAATGTCCCGTCGGTGGCCTAGAGGCCAGCCACATCAGCAGGAGGTGGGGGTCAGTAAGCTAACACAGAGTCTCGGGCCTCATCCCAGACCTCCTGAATCAGAATCTGCATGTTAACAAGAGGCCCGCGGGGTCTGCACACACACATGAATGCCTCAGAAGCACCGGGCTTACTGCCCTGCACCGTGTTGGAATGTCGTTCCGGCAAGCTCTAAGTGCCCACACCGGAAGCCGGCCCCGGGCATTCAAACTCTTCTGTAGGAATACGAAAACATTCAACTGAGCACCAGATTAGATTTTGTGTTGAGTCTGTCCTTGGCCATCAAATGTGCCACATGGTTTTGTTCTTTTCCACTCACAGCACACCGGAGGCCTGTAGCTGTTTGTCAACAAAGCACTCTGTCAGTGAGAACAGTAGGCTCCACGTGCCCATTTCCGTTTCTAAATTATATTATGAATCAAACACAAACACCTCAATGACACTCTTCCATGAGCCACTGCTACAACAAGGACCCTCTATCATGATTAAATTAGGACAAGGACTCATTCGTGTAGAATTTTTCAAGTATCACCTCTACAGAGTTTTTATAACTTAATTAGTTTTTCTGTCGACGAATCCTGGAGTTCTCTGTGCATTTGACAAGCACACGAGAAGTGGGGGAGGAATGACGGCATCTGAGAGGAAACAATGGATGTGAAATGTCTGGACGGGCTTCCATTCCAGCAGAACCAACGTGAAACTGAAGTCTTTTAGAAAGGTCACTTGCCAGAGTCACCTTGAAGGGGACAGCGCATCCTCCAGGGCTCCCCCAAGAAGGAGCGGCTAACTTGAGCCCCATGTATCCTTGCAGTCTGCTATTCTGTAGGTGTTCAGATGTAAGTATCTGTTTTTGTTGAACCAAACGTTCTGACAAATGTATCTACTGCAAATTTAAAATCCTAGGAAAATCTGGGATCGGGCCAAGGATGGGCTAACTATCTATCGTGTGCCCAGCGGTATGCAGACCCCAGGGGATCTCGGGAGAGCGGAGAGCTGACCCGGGAGAACATAAGTTCATCCTGGCTCTCGGGAGCTAAGGGCACCTGCCGAGGCGTGTCCTTGTAGCGGCGGAAGTTTGTCAGACACGCAGGGTCTCATACCCCACCCTAGACCTGCCGAGTCAGAATCCGCATCCCACAAGATTTATCAAATTGATTTTGAGAAGCTTTGCTCCAGAAGCATTGAAATCAGTTTGGGAAGCACTGAGCAGTGGGTCCCTGCAATTGAGTGCATACACATAACCATTCTGGCTAACCACTGAGACCGAAACAGCAGAAATGGGGCATCCTTCAAGTGTGTGCACGTGTGGGGTCAACATGCATCCAGCTCGCTCCCTGCCTCCTTCTGGGCGTGCTCCAATCGCATCTTCCCGCCTACTTCATGTTAGGTGCGGCTGTGCTTTTGCCAATGAGATATGAGCACAAATGTCACATGTGTCACTTCCGGGAAGAACTTTAAGAACCACACGTTGTTTTAACATGATCGCCAGCAAGATCTCAGATAGTGGTCGCTGTTCCGTCCTCCTGGGTCCCGGAAGGTCTTACAAACCCTACACCAGCTTGCAACAGACTTGCAGCATGAGGAATGAAGCAAAGTGAGGTTGTTTTCTCCACTGAGGTTAGGGCTTTGTTATGGCAGCAGATCCTAACCCATCCTAACTGATACAGCACATTAGCACACAATGTTGCCATGTTCAGAACACTTCTGGGACTCACCACTGAGAACCATGCAAGCACATCACGACTAGAGGGCAGGTGCTCCTAAACCCTAAACAGCGTGACTTAACTCAATTCGCCTCTTGGCTCTTCAGACTTCACTCCAACAGCTGCCTCATTTTCTCCTTTCCCCAGATGTCCGTATGTGCTCGTGCATTTATCTTCCTGTACCGTATGCTTTTTGGTAAGATGCTTTAAATTCTTTGCAACATGGTGCTAGACACAGGGCTAGTCACATGTACAGACACACCAGACTTGGCTCCAATCGCATTTTGGCTGTTTCCAAAAATATCAGATCCACCCCTCGAAAGACAAAGATTTGCTGTTCCTGAGGATATTTCAAAGAATGTGGCCCTGGGCCAGCCAGCAAGCGTGTCTTCAACCTGTTCTTTCTACAAAAGGATACTTACAGATGCAGGGCACACACAGTCCCTGCTTTTAAAAAAACTAATTCATTCCTGGGCACACCATCTCTTTTGGCCTCGTCATAGGCACAATCTGAACGATGCTAACTCCATAAAAGTACTTAGCATCATTTATTACCCAGTAGGTTCTCAGCTTTCCAGTTCAGTTTCATGATAGTGATTGGGCCCCGTCAGCATGTCTGGCCTTGCGCTAAGCACGGGTGGACCTTATTTCATCCGATTCGTGTTCTATGAGAAGCGATGCAGCGATGGGTACTCCAGTGCTCACTGCTCATCTATCAGATGCTTCCTGGGTCCAAATCTCTAGAAGAGGAATTCCTGGACCTGAAAGCATATACTTTGGCTGTTGAGGCTGTTAAGGTGTATGTCCAAGTTCCCCTCATGGGGTTGTATAGCCATTTCCTCCACCCTTGCCTATACTCATTCTTTTCACTGACAATTTTCATTAAAGCTATCTTTTTTTAAAAAAAAAATTGCAATCCTCTGATGACCAGTGAAACTCACTATGCTGATGACTTTATAGCTTTTATTATAAAGTGTCTATCCAACTCTTCTTCGCCCAATCTTATACCGATGTGTTCTTTTTGCTTTTGTTTTTAAGATAATTTATTAAAGCACTTCCCCAAGTTTTTATTTGCTTTTTACATCACTTTTCAAGGAAGCGATCTCCGGTGACAGAATGGATGATTCACAGATAAAGAACATCCAGTAGGAAAAAGTGTGGCACAGCGGATCGGCAAGCGGTGAGGCTCCTGGCTCCCCACTCGCTGCCACCGTCCACCAGCAAGTCCTTCTGACTCGACCGGCCCTTCCCACCAGCTCACTCCCACCGCCTTGCTCCAAGGTCCTCACGGCCCCCCAGGTCTCCCTTCCAGCCCTCTTCAAATCCATTCTCTACACTTCAGTCAAACCAAAAGCCTCTGCTGCACTTAAGAAAACCAGCTCCTGCCCCAGCCCGGTGATTCAGTGAATAAAAGCATCATCCTAGTGCACCGAGGTCACGAGTTCGAGCCTCAGTCGTGGCACCAGAGACAAGGACAAGATGAGGGTACAACTAAAAGGAACAACTAAGTGAATTCAGTTGATGTCTCCCTTTCTCTCTCTCTCTCTCCATCTCTCAAAAATAAATGAAAATAATGAAATCATCTGCCAACCACTAAAAAGAAAAGGTAATTATGTCATGTCATAGAGCAAAAGAAGAACAGACGATACTTCACGGCATAGGAAAATTAAAACAATTTCCAACTGCAATGCCTTATAAATAAAGTTTTATTGGAACGCAACCGACTCCCGTTCACTTGGGGTCCGTCTGCGGCTGCTTTCCGGCTCCCAGGGCAGGGCTGAGCTGAGGCAGAGACCCTATGCACGCTCTAGGGGCTGCTCAGCGCCCCTGACGCGGCTCCAACGCCATTCTGCCTCTCGGCCTGCCGAGCCCGAAACGTTTCCTGGCCCTTTATGGGAAAAGTTTGCCAACAGAAGTTGAGAAGGAGGAGGCTTTGAGAGGTGTTTCTGAGGGAGAACAGACAAGGCTTGCTAACCTGACAGGCAGGCGAAGAAGGGAAGAGGGGAGGCGGAAGAGGGGGCGGTGTCAGGTGATGCAGCCCACAGATAGATGGGAGGTGGGCATTCACTGCAGCGTGGAGGGTGGGGACAGAGGCAAAGAAGAGGGGAGAGAGTCTGAGCTTAGTTAGAACAAGTGAAATTTGAGTACCTGGAAACTGAGCTTTGAGACCAGCTCCAGAAGTGAGGCAAACACAGTGAATCAGAAAGTTAACCTAAAAAGAATAAATTCTTGGCCCTGGCTGGTGGCTCAGTGGAAAGAGCGTCGGCCAGGTGTATGGACATCCTGGGTTTAATTCCCAGTCAGGGCACACAGGAGAAGCAAACATCTGCTTCTGGCCCCCTCCTTCTCCCCTTTCTCTCCCTCTTCCCCTCCTACAGTCCATGGTTCTACTGGCTTGGGGTTGGCCCTGGGGGCTAAAGATAGCTCTGTTGGAGCACATCAGCCTCAGGTGCTAAGAATAGCTCGGTACTCGAGCATTGGCTCCAGACAGGGAGTTGCTGGGTGGATCCCGGTCAGGACACATGTGGGAGTCTGTCTCACTATCTCCTCTTCTCTCACCTGAAAAAAAGCAATCTATTGCATGACCAGGTGGTGGTGCAGTGGACAGAGCGTCAGATTGGGACACAGAGGACCCAGGTTCAAAACCCTAAGGTTGCCAGCTTGAGCACGGGTTCATCTGGTTTGATCAAGGCTCACCAGGTTGAGTCCAAGGTCGCTGGCTCGAGCAAGGGGTCACTCGGTCTGCTGTAGCCCCCGGGGTCAAGGCACATACAAGAAAGCAATCGATGAACAATTAAAGTGCCGCAACGAAGAACTGATGCTTTTCATCTCTCCCTTCCTGTCTGTCTGTCCCTATCTATCCCTCTTTCTGACTCTCTCTCTGTCTCTGTCAAAAAAAACACAACAATCTATCAGATGGTAGACAGGAAAACACTAAGTATGCAGGGAGGAGCTGATCGGTCCTCTTATGTGTCCACAGAAACCTCACACAATTCACACGTGTTACAAGTAAAACTCCATGTTTCCCCATGCTCTGGTCTACCAGAGGACCAGCTACACCCACCTGCTCGCCACCATTTCTACTTCTGCCCATGGGTACGAACACCACCCCAGAACCCTTGCCTTTGCAGGGGGACAGGCATATACTAATTCTGCAATCAAGTACAAGGGAATCAGTCCTGATATTCTATTAGAAAGTCCGTCATGTGTCACCTCGCTGCTGTGAGTAATAAGAGAGCGATCTGGGAGAACAATGTCGCCCAGAGTGGCCAGATACAAACCCTCATATCCTACATGTAGACAAAGCTTCCCAGTTCACCAAACATTCTCTTTCACCAGCAAAGTGGGGAACCAGCATCCATGCTCACAGATAAAGTCGGCCAGGCCCTCAGATAAAAGCCAGACTTCTCCAGGCTGAGATAAGAACAAGCAGGTCAGCCGCTCATTCATGTTTCTAGGTAGTAATGGACAGCAGGGATTCGCACGGCGGGCGGTTAACAGACGTCAGGGATTCCTGCCGACTTGTTGCTAAGGGGACTTTTGTGGAGATGCCCTGAGCCATAGAATCGAGAAGTCCTGCCCGACTGCTTTGAAGTCCTGTGGCAAGGACACCTGACCAGACCAGCACACAGCAGCTCAGAGGAAGGGAGCTCCCCCCCACCCCCGGGCAGAGGCGGCCAGGGGTTGCACCTAAAGTGGGTTTTCAAACAACAGGGGCTCCAGTGAGGGCCGCAGCCCCCCAAAACTCAAAGGGCAGGATGACTAGGGGAAGCTGCTGAGAGCAGCACCATGGTCATTTAGGTCACGATTACATACTCCACGAGCCACCAGCCCTTGTTCCGCCTCTTGAGAACAGAGTTGATGACCCACCTTAAAAATTATGGGTGTGAGGGATAAGGCCACACCCATGTTTAGGAAATGTTCATGTTACAGAAAGAAAGGGCCTGTGTTAAAATCAGTGTGTGTAACATATCAAGCATCTATGCTATTAATAACCATCGCCAAATAGCTCTGACCTGAAATGTCAATGGTATGTCAAGGAGCCAGTGGGCAGACCCAGGCTTTCGGGACAGGAAAATATGGCGGCACATTCAGCTGCGTCATATGATGTGTGGCCTTTCTAAAGAAATCCCTGGCATCTTGAAAAATAAAAATAAAACAATCCTCCAAGGATGGCAATGGAAAATTTCCTAGCAGATGGCGCTATGTCCCCTGTAAAGGGTCATCTGTCCCAGGTGTGTCCCCCTGCTCTTCTGAGGTAGCCAGTCTGCAAAATGATCATGCCTGAGCCTGGGCTCCCTGTACGCGCCTTCCCCTTGCACTGAACCCGGACTGGTCCCGAGACTCGTGTTACCAATGGAATGTCCCAGTCCTGAGCCTAAACCTTTTTGAAGGCCTGACAATTTGGACTTTTGCTTTCTTGGAAGCCAACCACCGTGTAAAAATGTCAACTGCCCTGCTGAAGAGAAAGGCCACGTGGGAAGGCCCTAGGGGCTGGGATGCCACGTGGAGAGAAAGGCCACACAGAAGAACAGCAAGGCACCCTTTTGCAGGGTCCAGCCCGCTGAACCTCTAGGACTCCAGTTCCAGATGCCACCTGCCTACAGATGCACGGGAGACTCCCAGATAGACCAGCAGAAGAACCACCCAACCGAATCCTGTGCCCTCAGAAAAGTGTGCGATAATAATAAACGATTGTTTTGAGTCAGTAAATGTAGGGGCGGCTTGTTGCAAAGCAATAGGTAAAAACATCACTCCTTAACTATCCACAGCACAGCCCCTCCACCCTGCCATCTAGCCCCACATCTTCCACCCACAGCCACATCCGGTCAACTCCTACTGCACAACCACGTGAACCCCAAATGGGAAGAGATGGGGAGAAGCAGGCCAAGGTCAGGGGTGACTCTCTCCCACCGTCTAGTTCCAGCAGCAAACAGCATCATGCTCTGTGAGGACCTGTGATGTCTGGACCTGGATGCCAGATCATGGAGTCTAAGAACAGCATGTGGGTCAAGCAAGATCATGGAGTCTAAGAACAGCATTGTGGTTGCATTCTAATCTTACAGACCCCCAGAATTATTTCCCAAAAGCTCTGGGGGGTTTTCTAGATGTCTTACAGTATCTTTCAGGTCCCCGATTTCTTCTCTCCATTCAAGGTAAGACAGGCCACAAGGCATTCCTGGGCCAGGGTTGGGGCCCTCGCAGCTGCTGAATCTATCCGGCCACTGAACTGTGTCTGACTCTCCAGCTCTTCCCTGCGGATGGAGAGATGGTCTCCCTTCTCCTTCTACCCTTCTCAGAACCTTGTTTCTCGGCCTCCGTGGGCCCCTGAAGTGTGGCGGGAGCCTCCTTCCCTTCAGGGCCCCCAAGTCGATGGAGGTGATCTCGGGCCCGGCTAGGAGCCCGGGACTGTGCTGCTGCCCACTCCAGCCCCATCTCGGTCTCCTCCATTGCGACCCCTCCCCGATGTTGACTGTATCTCTCCAATGCTAGAAGAGTGCTCCACCCCTCTCCTCTGCATGGCTGACGAGACCCTCAAGAAAGAGTTTTCTGGCTGCTTTTCTATCCAAGGACCAACCTTCGTATCTCACAGGCAGTAGCTGTGGGTCTTATCAATAGGCCTTCTTCTTTTCCTAGGGGGAGCGCCCCCCACCCCCCACCCTCAGAAGCCCCTGGAAAGCTGCCCTAGGATCCCTGGGGCCAGTCTTTGTCCCAGCACAGCCCTCCAGACTTCTCTGCTAAGGCTTTTCTGGAGGCTGCTGCATCTCCCTCGAGTTTTGACCAAAGCTATTTCCCCAGTAAGCAGGTCAGAATCCTCCAAAGTGGCCTCTCCCCAGGGACCAGCCGGCTGCCAGGGCTGCTGATCCGTCAGCCTTCTCGGGGATAGCTCCCAACTCCCCTTCGTGGGCTGCACTTCCTGCAAAGCTGGGGCTCTCGGTTCTCCTTTTTTTCATATGAACAAGGAAGACATCCTTAGGGAGTGTCCACTCTGCACATCCTGCTCCCAATCCTTCGCACCATCTTCCTTCAAGGTGGGCTTTCCTGATAGTACTCCTCCCATCAGAAAGCACAGGGCGCACCGGGGTGTGGGTTAAAGGAGACACAGGCCAGGAACGAGCCCAGGGCAACACTGAGCTGGCAAATATGCAAGCATGACCCTTTGGACATGCCTCACCTCTCTCACATTCAGTTTGCTGGCTGGTAAATGGAGGGAGTGCCTCCCCCATCACAGAGCTGTCAGGGGGAGTCGGTGACAATGTAGGTACCACGCCTAGCACCTAACAGGTCCTCCACAAATGAAAGGTCCGCTCACACAGATGGAATGTCTGTCACAAGCCACCAGGTGGGGGTTGTCAGAGAAAGCCCCTTAGGCACCAGAGATTTCCCAAGTATGTGTGTGCCATGGGATGTGACTGACACGCCCAAGGCTGCCCCAGCTGGGTCTGGTCCACCCTCCCCTTCCCCCACTAAGAAATGCAGACACTCCACGCTGACGGGAACACTCTACAAACCCAGCAGCCTGACCCCCACCCAAAACACAGCTGGCTGAGCCCAGCCAGGGCCGCTCCTCAGCAGACAGACACTTGACAGCCAAATTTCCACATCGGCATTTCCTTAAAAAGCGGCCACCAGAGCAACTCTAAAATAGGAGTCTCTCTCGGGGTTTCCGAGCTAGGAACGAGGAGGCTCCAGGTCTTCCCAGGAAGCAATACACTTGCTCCCTTTCACACCTGACTCTCAAAAAGGGAATGGGGAGAGCGGAGGAACACACCTGAGCCTCTCCCACACGCACAGGTTGATAACGAGGTCCGGACCGCTTCTGCCCGCCCCGAAGGCTTCTTCCAGCTGAAACTCTGCCCAAACACTGCTACGTCATTCATTTAGGACAGATCTTGTCGTCTTCCTCGGAACCCGAGGGAAACATCGTGCACCTCGATTTTTGATAACGTTTCCACAGGGTTCTTCTAAGGCAAAACTCACCCTTTAACCCTTTCACCTCTTATCTCTTTTCTCTTCTTTCTTGAGTTGCACAGAGCATGTTTAGTCCAAATGTGCTCGTTTGTTCTTTATGAAGTAGGTCAGGGGTTAAATGATAAATAAATTCAGTGCGCACTCTGCCAGAACGGCTCTGTATACATACATCACTCCTTCAATGTTGACCACAGCGCTCGGTCAGGCAGCCTTTGACTAAAGGAGACGTCCTGTAGGACACCCCACCCCGCTCCCCAGGCCTTTACAAACTTCGGATCCCACTGTGACCGTGAACTCAGCCGTCAGAGGACAGAGAAGCCCCCCAACTGTCACCCAGACAATAAACAGCCAGGCCACTGGGCTCAACAAGTCCCCTGTAGCGCTGGGGCCAGGCCAGAACCCCAAGAACGAGCCCCTTTCAGGTTCTGAGGGGAGGGGGCGCTGGCTGGGGACTGAGGCACCCACAGTCAAGCCTGCTGACCGGGTCCGGGCTGGTGGCCAGCCAGGCTCAGCTGACCAGCAAGTGGGCGGACCCGAGGCGGCCAGGCAGCCTGACCCGGGGCGGTAAGGACGTGCACGGGTCGGCAGGCTCCGGGCTGCAGGGTGGAGACCCGGGGCTCCGGGGCCGACTCAGTGACACTTTTCTGATCCGCGATTCTCTGTGCGTCTCCCGCGGACCGCCGGACTAGCAGCCTTTCGCCGGCCCCTACCGCTGCCGGAGCGCTTCCGCCCGCTCCAGAACTTGCACAGGCAACAAGTTCTCGCTTCCTCAGGGCGCCACGGTGTGCCGGGAGGCCCGGCACGGGGGCGCTCCCAGCGCTGCACACGCCCCAAGGGGCGCCCGCTGCCTCCGCCGCCCCCAGGAGCGCAGCACCACTGGTCCCACGCGCAGCGGCTGCCCCCGGGGCGCCGGTCGGACAGGGGCGGCTCCGGCATCCGCGGTGCAGGCAACAGGTCTGCGAGCGCGCCGAGCACCGGAGCCCGGGACCGCCCAGCCCCCGGCCCTCTCACCCCTTACCTCCAGCAACTGCACGTAGCTCGCTGGGAACCAGCCGCGGAGCCCGTCCTCCTTCTCGCCTTCCCACCAGCCGCCGTCCGGGACCTGCAGCAGCGTGAGCAGCTCGCCCGCGGCAAAGCGCAGCCCCTGGCCGTGCCGCTCCCCGGAGAAGGGGTACAGAGTCCGGCAGCGGGCGCCGGACATGGCCTTGGCGCCCGGGCTCACAGCGCAGCCTGCATCCCTGCCGAGCCCCACGGGCTGGCCAGTGGCTCCGCGGGGTCCCAGGCGCCCGGAGCTCCGGGCTCCCGCGCTCTGGGCGCGCGCCGTCTCGGGGGTGCGCGGTGGTGCCCAGCCAGGCAGGGAAGGCGCGCTCGGCGCAGGGACGCGGAGACTCGCTGGTTTCGGAGTGCAAGCAGCGACGCCCCCGGGCCGGGCAGCTCACAGATCACAGCTCTGGGCGGGGGGGCGGGGCTCAGGGGGAGGAGACCGAGGCGCCGCGGGCTCGGGAGGCAACTTCCCGGGGACGCGCACCGCGGGCTGCCGCCGCCAGGGCCAGCCCCAGCCCGGGTCGCCTTGGCACGCGGAAATGCGCAGTTGCCTGGAGAGGTGGGATCCTGAGCATCACCCTGCGCGGGGCTCCGCGACAAGGGAGTGGCTCGGCTACGTGGAGAGGGGTTGGCGGCTGGGTGGCCAAGCGGAGGCTTTCTCCGCCGCGAGGGGGGCGGGGCGCGGGCTGAACCAGAGCGGCCACGCCCGCTGAGGGCCGGGCGCTCGCACGCCAAGGGGGCAGGTCACTGGGGTGGGGTCTCCCGGTGCACACCCCCAACAGCGAAGGCCGCTGGAATAGAAACGCCCCTCTGTGCCTGTTTTGCACGAGTGGTGGCGGGTGGCCGTGGGCACCCCCTCCGAGGTGACCGTAGGAAAATGTGTTTGTGACCGTCACTGTAGTGGTTGAAACTGGGGTTGAACTTGACTCGCCGGAAACTGAACAATGGGTGAAAGACAGGTTTGAAGCCTGGTGTCGGAACCGTGAAGCCGGGTGGCAGTGTGCTGTGAGGAAGCACCGCGGGGGAGGCGACGGGATTGGAGTTGGTACAATTAGAAGCAGGCCCATGAGGATAAAGGAAAGAGGGAAAGGTGAGAGCACCAGCCTCCCGCCCCTTGCAGCGTTGCAGGCAAAGGGGTTGTCCCAGGGTACCAATTCTCCTGATATGCTTGCTGATAAGCCACACTCATTGACTCAGTCCCCAAACATTCGTGGGAGGCTGCCACGTTCCATGAAATATTCCAGATACCAGAGATCATTTGGTCAAGTCCCGGCTGTCCAGGGACCAGCGGACCTGGGTGCTGATCGAAGCTGATCTTAAACTGAGGGTATAGAAGTAAAAGAAAGATGAATTTGTTAGCCTACTCCATAGAAAATAGAGTATACCTTCTCTGTATACTGTTAACTGACTACCCTTACATCCTGCTCAAAAACCTTCCATGGCTCCCTATTGCGGATTAAGTAGAGACTTCTCAGCCTGTGCATTGCAGACCCTGCACAATACCTCCTTCACGTTATCTCTCCCTGTGTTTGCCTAGGTGCGCTGTTTAAGTATCACTCAGCCTTGGCTGCGAGAGTCTTCATCTTGCACAGCTGCTATGCTTGGTATCAGTGGTTCTCAATCCTGGCTATACATTAGAATCACCTGGGTAACTTTAAAATATGCCTATGCCCAGGCCTACCCTAGCTTGGAGAATCACTGTGGAGCCATATTCTGCAGCTAAGCCATGTCACCTGAGCAGTCTCAGTCTGGCCTCTGGTCATGGGCAAGTTGACAAATTCAGATTGTTTAGAATACTCTCCATCGATTGCAAATTCACCAACTCTTGCTTGGCTAGAGCCATGAGGAACAAATTCTTGACCGCAGCCACTACTGAGAGTCCCTTAATGCAGAGTTGCAAACTGTGTTACAGAAAATAGTCACTAAAAGCAACTGACCTAATCACGGGCTCAAAGGGTTACACTTTCTTGTATCAGGGGACTAGGTGACTGCTAAGAGGCTGACTTCAGGTTTCAAATCTACTGATACGGCCTAGGCTCAAGTTAGGAGAGCTGGTCCAGAGCCTTCTTCCCACCCAGAACCCTCCAGGATGCCTGGGATCCAGTTTGGACTTGAGGAATCTCAGCCTCTACAGTACCTCATGCATTTCAGCTCTACGTCACTCCCCCGGAACAGTTCTGCAGCACCAAAACTCATCATGGCTGTCAGTTTCTTCTAATTATTGCATTTCATTCCTGCAATCTCATTGTGTGAGCTGGTGTGGTTATTGTCCCCCCTTCCAGTTCACAGGTACAGAAACTGGGCTCTGAGAGTATGATTTGCTTTACCCACCATCATATGGCTGGTCCACAGTAGAACCGGGCTTTGAACTCAGATCTGGCTAATTGTACTTCAAGCGCTGCTTCCTCCATCTTGCCCGTGTCAGGAAACTCTCCCTCGTAGCTCATCCACAAACAGGGTCTTAAGAAAGTTGGTCTTGATAGGAGTTAAACTGAACTAGCAGTCGGTAGAACTTCTATGCCTGATCTCATGGATGGAGCAACCTCAGATAAGTCCCCTGACACCTCTGGGGCGATTTCTCTATCTATGATTGGAGACTGAATCCAATAGCTGAACTGTGAGCCTTGAGAATGTTAAATGTGTAGGCTTTTTGCTCCCAGTATCCCATCCTCACTTTGGCCACTTTCTAGCTATGGGCCCTTGGGCAATTGACTTACCCTGTCTGAGCCCATTTCCCTCATCATTAGATAATAATAGTAACACTTATATCAGAGAGTTATTAAGAGGATCAAGTGAGTAAACGTGTAAACTGTTTAGAGCAATGCTAGGCACATTCAGACTCAAATATTAGCAGTTACTAATATTGTCTGTCTAGTCCAATGGCCTTATTATTTATTACCTAAGACTTTTTTTTGAGCAAAGGTTCTGAGTGTAACAATAGAAATGGGAACTCATATCTTTGGAATGCTAGAAATGTTAAAGGAACACATTCAGGGTTTCTGTTTTCTCACAAGATCAAGGAAAGACGAGTGGCTCTCTTATCTACTTTCCCCTCTGCCTTCCTCCTCCCTGGTCTTCTGTTACTATCCTGAACTTTTATTTGAATGTTTAATGATTTAACATCTTTGATAACTTAGTCTTATTTTACTGATTAGACTCTTAGTAACTCAGGGGAGGGGTATATTTCTTTCCCCTCTAACTTTCACCTATTCCTCTTCAAGATTAATGCTAAGTCTTGTAACAAGCCGGCATTCCGTTCTTCCTGAATTCATTTTGCATAGATTGTCAGGGCCCCTGTTCATATTCCAAATTTCCATATTGGCCAGGCTACTGTCTAAACACATGTGTGAGAACACCAGATTGGACTATAAACTCCTAAAAGCAGGTTTCAGCCTCTTTCTCTTAGCTTCCTCTCGACACTGTGCATTGGATAAGCATGTGCTGGCAGATGTTTCTGTTCTAGCCAAGACAGCCCTATCTGCCTTTCTATCACCAGCCTCTGGATGGCAGAGAAATATGAGAGTTTCAGCTTCTTAAAAAGTAGAACATAAACTTGCCAAATGACCCAGCAATTCCCTCCCAGGTATCTACCTAAGAGAAATGAAAACAAATTGCTACACAAAAACATATAGCGGCCGTTCATAGCAGTACGGTTTATAATAGCCAAAAGGTAGAAATAGCCAAAAAGTGGAAATAGTCCAAAGCCCCATCAGTTGGTGATTATGGGCAAGATGTGATATCCCGCCCGTGCAATGGAAGATTCACTCAGCCGTAGAAAGGAAGGGGGTCCTGACACACGCCATGGCAGGGATGAACTTCAAAGACATGACATTCAGTGAGAGAAACCAGGCACAAAAGCATACATGGTGTGTGATTGCATTTATATAATATATCCAGAAGAGGCAAATCTATAAGGAGACAGTAAATAAATTGGCAATCGCCCAGGGCTGGAGTTGGTAATAGAGCATAAATAAATGGGCATAAGCTTTCTTTTTGGGGTGATGACAATGTTCTAAAATTAGATTGTGGTAATGACTGCACAACTCAGGAAATCGTTGAACTGTGCACTTAAAACAAGTACATTTTGGGTATGTAAATTATACTTCAATTAAGCGACTAACACAAACCAAAAAAATAAACAGAAGAAATATGAAGGCCTCATTCATTCGACAAGGGTGTTTCTCCCAACGTGTGTGCTCATTCATTCTACAACTACCTGAGGAGCAATTAAGCACATGCTATAAAATGGACAGTGTGGCCTTGGCTGGGTAGCTCAGTTGGTTAGAGCGTTGTCTCAATACACCAAGGTTTCGGGTTTGATCCCCAGCCAGGGCACATACAAGAATCAACCACTCAATGCATAAATAAGTGGAACAACAAGTCGATGTTTCTTTCTCTCAAATCAATTTTAAAAATTTAATAAAATAAATAACATAAATAGGCAATGTTCTGAGCCTGGAGGTGGGTAAAAATGGCAGCACCTATGTACAATTTCCATAGAGCTGTAAGAAAAAGATGGATTACACCGGAAGAAAAGGGCAAAAGGCTTGAACAGGCATTTCACAAAAGATGATATCCAAATGGCCAATACATTAAAAAAGTAATTTCATTAACAAGAAAGGCAATCATAGTCATAAGGAGTTTACAATATATGCCCACGAGGTGGTATTATTAATAGGAAATGCTCCTCACTGGTGAGAATGTGATGCACCCAGAGCTCTCCCAGGCCACTGGTGGGAGTCCGCTGAGAAATGTGACGTTCAGCATAGCTGAACAGAGTGTCCTCCATGACTCCTCAGTCTCCCCCAGGGCTACAGTGCCACTGAGCCGTGGGTGCCTGTTCTCTGAAAGACATTGAACATGTTCACAGCGGCACTGTTCCTAACAGCCCCAAACTGCGAATGGCTCAGGTATCCATGGGAGAGGGGATAAGTTATGAGATGACCGGGAAAGTGCCACACGTTGGGAATGAACAAACTCTTGTTTGTAACGTTCAGCCAAAGAAGCCAAACTCTCCAGGGAACAAATACTATGTAGCATAGCTCTGTTTACATGAAATTCCTAGAAGTCAGGAGAGTGGTTATTTGGGTGGGGAAAGGATAGTGAGGGCCTTGCAGGGTATCTGGGATGCTGGTTGTAATCTACTTCTTGATCTTGGTGCTAGTGACACAGGACTATTCTCCAGGCTCTATACTTGGTTGTACACTTCTCTGTATGGATGTGATATTTTCATATAGTCTGTTACAGAAAATAATAGTCTCTGAAGAACATATAATCTGGATTCTAGAGATATTCTCCAAGCTTTTTATTTTTAAATTGATTTTAGCCAGAGAAGAAGGGGGAGAGATAAACAGACAGGAACATCGATCTGTTCATGTATGTGCCCTGACTGGGGATCGAACCGGCAACCTCTGCACTTCTGGCCCATGCTCTAACAAACGAAGCTATCCTACCAGGGCTTTAAGCTTTTTTTGACTGTGCACCTGTACCAGTAAAACTCCCAAGTATATGTATTTCTATTATTACATCAATTAAATACATGAACCGATAAAACAGTATCTTATAATACACAAAATTAAATGGATTGTTAAAACAAAGATTATATATACATAGAAATTTAAAATGTAGTGGATGTTTTTTGCACTTCTTGGGAATCAACTGATCTTGAGAGTTAGCTTCAAAAAGACAGTGGGGAGGAAAAGAACGTTAGTGGACTGGAAATAAGCATTTTGGAATAGTGACCTTGGAGAAGACAAACGGACCCGCTGTTTCCCCAGAGTCTTGGAGAAAGCTGGCACTGGGGGGCTTGTAAGGAAGAGAAAGTACCCATCGCCTCCCCAATTCTCTCTGGGGTCTTAGCCAGAGGTCCAACTCCCTAGTTTCCGACATTGAAGTGTGTATGAGAATCACCCCAGGAGCGTGTTGAAGACGATGCCCACTCCTGGGCCTCACCCCCAGAGGTTCTGATTGAGTGGGTCTGGGATGGGACCCAGGAATCTGTGTTTTGAACAAACGCCCTGGGTTACTCCGCGGGAGTGCTCAGACTGCACTTCGAGAAACCCCGTGCTAGAGCAGACAGACCATCCTGAACACCAAGGTCGTCGTCAGACGGTTCCAGAAACTCAGCATGTGATCAGGGGCCGTTAGAGTTTACAAGGAAGTAGGGTTTGCACAAGCATCCCGTCAGGTCAGGCACACCAGCATGGGGAAAGATGCCGGGGGCGGGGCGGGGGGTGGGGGGAAGAAGCAGAGCAGGGGCACCCAGAGCCCGTAAGGGGTACCTGAGGAAACAAGGGTGGGGGACAGCACAGACAGCACAGAAGGAAAAGGCAATGGGTTAGAAGAGCGAGGAGCCGGGTGGGAGGGAAGAGACAGGGGAGCCCATCTTTCACCCAGCTGATCCCTACTCCTCCCTCGCACGCAGGCACACATGCGCTGTCCAGGCAGAGGGGTCCCCGGCCCTGTTTCCCTGGTGAAACCTAGAGGTTTCATTTGCCAAAAGAGCACGAAGGGAAGAAAAAGGGGAAGGGGAAGGGAAAAGACAAGGAAGGCCTCAGAGAAAGGAAATGAGTTGTGGGACCAAAAATAACGTTTAGAAACCAAGTACCGTATTCTCCCTGGTCCGGCTGGGTGGGTGTGGAAAGGAGTATCGGTCCTTTTCCCGCTCGTTCCCAGCCGCAGCAGAGGAGTATGGAAAGCAGATTGCCCGCTGGGAGTAAATCACAGCAAAATATCCTCCGAGGAGCCAAGCAGAGGTATGCGAAGCCGCATTAAAGATAGAGAAATTCTCCAGGGCCAGGCCCCACTTCCAACCCGCTGGCCACTGTTAGCATATCTAAAGCCCGGACAAATCCACAGAGTAGGCTGGGCTCTCCCGAAGCTGAGGAAAGACGTGTAAGGGGTTTTGAGAACTGCAGCTCCTTCTGGGCTCTGCTGTTATTGAGGTTCACACGCAAACACACACACACTCATATGTGTGCAAACACACACATACATATGCGTGCGCGCGCACACACACACACACACACACAGGATTACTTTTTGATCAGTATCCCATCCTGCTTTTTTTGCCCCAAAGAGAAGCCACGCTCTAATTTCTTTCCCCAATTAATGTGGCTGAAGCTGCGGTTTTCATTTTGTTGATGATGCTCCTCTTATCAAAGTGCTTATTCAAATCCCTGCGGACTCCATTTTTTTTAGGGAAAGGAAGGGAGATAGTGAGGCAGACTCCCACATGCACCCCGACTGGGATCCACCTGGCAACACCTGTATGGGGCCAACGCTCGAATCAATCAAGCTATTTTTAGTACCTGAGGCCAACACTGGACCAACTGAGCTATGCTCGAACCAATCGAACCAGTGGCTGTGAGAGGGGAAGAGGGAGAGAAAGGGGAGAGGGAAGGGGAGAAGCAGATGGTTGTTTCTCCTGTGTGCCCTGACTGGGAATCGAACCTGGGATGTCTATACACTGGGAAGACGCTCTATCCACTGAGCCACTGGTCAGGGCCCCTGGGGACTTTTTAGCTTTGGGAAAATGCTTGCATATGAGCTGGCTGCTGGTCGTTGGTTTCCTCCTGCTAAAAGGGGAAGGCCAAGGAAAACTATCAGGGATGGCACGTTCCTTGCTCAGAACAAACTCTCACCACAAGTCTCCATTCTTTTAAAAGACTAAAAATAAATTTGAAATAAATCACAACAGAAAAGGAACAGTCTTTTCAATGACTATAATTAGCTCTCTGTTTATTAATGAAGACTCACATTATCAGGTTCTTTTGCACGCCTGGGACAAGCGGGGCCCCCTCCACCTCCTCATCCTCAGAACGGGGTCCGTGACACCTGTTCCATGAGACCATGGACGGGATCACAGGAGGCCGTCTGGGGAACGTTCTTGGTCAAGGGTCCAGCTCCATCCAGTGCGCACAGGGCTAGGTTCAGATCGGAAAGGAGAGAGCTCACTCTGGGTAGTTGAGAAGCCAAAGAGTGCAGTGTGGAAACGGCCAGGTGTGGTTTCATAAGGAGGTGGAGGTGCTGCTTATTTACTCTCTAGACTAATACAAATTCCTTCCAGGGCCTCTGTAACAACTCTGTGAGGAAATAAAACAGGTGAGGAAATTGAACGTGGGCAGGCTTACGTTCCTCTTGATCCACCCAATGGGGTCGCTGTCCGACAGAGGAGGCTTCCCTTCCTGTCGTCAGAAGAAGGTCAGACCCTGAAACGCCTGGACTACTACTCCACAGGATCTGGGAGACGCCCAGACCGGGCAGAAGGTGCTTCATGAGAACCTTGTACCAAGTTGCTTGTGCCAGCAAGCTCTTCACGACGGGGGTCCTCTCTGCGTTTCCACCGTTGGCAATTACGCTACAGGCCTATCCAGACACTTCAAGAATCCAGAAGTCAGCAAAAGAAAATGTGAACAAGCAGAGCAAGGAAAGTGTACCAGCTTGTTCATTGCTGAAGTTGCCCAGCTTATAAGGAAGGTTCATTATACTATTCTCACTACTGTCTTAATGGGCTTTGTCAGAAAAAATAAATAAAAGAAGCCACTTTAACACGGAGAGGCACTGCCTTTGCACATTTCCTACCTCAAATTTATGGAATGTTAAAACAGGGCAAAACAACCTTTGGACTGAGCCTAAAGCAACACTGTACCCCAAAGAGCTGTTTGGGGAGATAACAAGAAAGCAGATACTATGCCAATGGGGACTGAAAATTAAAAAGACGTTTCTTAGAATTTGCTTCACTGTGTTATCTGCACCTATAGAAATGCCTTTCTTCTCTGGGGGTAGCTGTTCCCTCACTTTCTCATAAGTACACATTGCCTTTCTCTCCTAATTAGAACATTATCTGGGCTTCTGCCTGAATAATAATAATAAAAAGGAAGAGCTCACAAGTCTTTGATCTCAAATAAATGCTTGCTGCCTCTCACTTTGAAAGGTCTTTCATTTTTAACAGTTTGAAATTTCCCATAATAGAAAAACGGAGGTATAAGCACCTGAGCCTCCTTTGTCCACCTAACTCTTCAGAAAGTCCTTCGGAATCTGTCAGAACCTATTCACTCTCAGTTTTCAAAGAATTCTAGAGAAGCAGTTTTTCCGATCCAGTTTTTCGGCCCATGGCATAGGGAACAAGGCACCTTGACAGCAGGAGGAATCAGTTGATGACAGTTTGACACTGGGTTCTGGAGGAGGGAGGAGGGATGAGGAGAATCACTGAAAAATACTCAAGAAGATAAAAAGTACCTTAGCCCAGAGCCATTGTGCACTCATCAAGAGCTCCTAAGTATGGGTAGTGAACAGTCATTAACATACGGAGCCGCAGTACAGGCAGTGGAGACAGAGCTGAGTAGGTAACATTCAAACTCAGCTTAGACACCAGGTGGTGGGACACTAGCTTCCTAGGGAGAGCTTCCGGATTTCCTCTGTGCCCCAGGAACACAGCTGTCTGCTGTACTAATCCTCAGGACCCACTGGAAAAGCCAAAGTAGGCGACGCCTCGAAAGGGGCTTGGGAACTATAAAACATTCTCAAATGTGAAGTATTGTAAGCATGGCAATGACCCTGAGTCCTTCCATTTTAAAAGTCAAGGCACTGTGTAACAGTTTTTAAATGATCTTTGCCTGGGCTGTGTGGCTCAGTGGATGGGACATCCCCCTACCCCCTCATGCTGAGGTCACGGGTTCAATCCCCTATCAGGGCACATATGAGAAACAACTAATGAGTGTACAATGACAAGGAATAACTAAGTGGAGCAATGAGTTGATGCTTTTCTCTCTCTCTCTTTCCTCCTTCTTTCCCCTTTCTTCTCTCTGTTTCTCGCTCTCAAATCAATGGGGGGAAAAATCTATAGAATGATCTTTGTCTTAGTTCATTCCGGCTGCTGTGGCAGAATCCTACAGACTGGATGGCTCAGAAACAGAAGTGTGTTTCTCACAGTTCTGAAAGCTAAGGTCCAAGGTCAAGGTGTTAGCAGATTTGGTACCTGGTGAGGACTGGCTTCCTGGTTCGTAGATGGCCGCCTTCTCTCGCTATTTTCACAATGACAGAAGGGACAAGGGAGTCCTGTGGAGTATCTTTATCAGGGTACTAATCCCAACTGTGAAGGCTGTACCCTCAGGACCTAATCACCTCCAAAAGGCCACACCTAGTAGGATCACCATAGGGCATTAGCTTTCAGCATATGCATTCCCAAGGCAGTCAGTCTGCGCCATCTTCACCCACAGCCGTCAAACTACTTTAACTTGTCGCAAGTGTTTGCAAGTAAAAGGAACAGTTTTGATTAGGGAGTCCGTTCACTGATGTGGAACAACTCACTTCCTAACAAATATTAAATGAGGCGGCTGTTTACATTAGTCACTTGGGGGACAAAGGATCTGGGAATGGAGGGGGTGGGGGGAGGAGGTTACCCTTTCTTTATAAATCTTGGCATCGTTTCATTAGCTCCAATGAGTTCATATTACTTCCGCAATCTAAATCTTAAAATATATTAATAAAGAAAATTAAATACTCATAAAAAAACAAGCGAATAATGACAGATTTTCGACCTGTGGCCCTTCACCAGGGTAGATAAGGGATCTAGACATTTCGCCCACGGTGAGTTCCATCTTCCATCATTGCTCTTTCTGTAGCCGTTCTTAAAGGGACTGGACCTGCTGGCCTCCTAAGCAGGGTGTCAGGTGTCAAAGCTCCGGACAGAAGGCTGTGTCTGTTAACTTGTTGGGCGATGCAGGTCTCCGAGGGTCACAGGATGAGATCAAGCATGAGCGGCAGGAAGACAGCTCTAGCAAGTGCTATAATAACATGCATATCACATTCAGGTATCCCTGCGGGGCTACTTAGGACCTTAAACTCTGACCTCCCCCCCCCAGCGCCTACCTCAGTGACAATTTTACAAAGTCTCTTGAAACAGTTGTCTCCTAATGAGCTGGTATTAGATTGAATCATACAAATAATAACAATGCTAGATCCTTTTTCACTTATACAATAATAAAATTTAACTTCATAGTCTCAAAGCAACATCCCCCATCCAGACCGACCCCCAAGAGGTAAAGGGAGGCTTACAGAAGCTTCTATTTCATTCCCTTTCTTCTGCCGTCCTAATTGGCCATCCACGCTACAACACTATGCCTTATGTGACGGTGGCTTTGTGATACAAAACTGCCAGCAGCTCACCCGACTCATTGGGAGCTGTGACAAATTCAGATAGCTGGGAGGGACCAGCTCAGGAGATTCGGGGTGAGGAGGTCTGGGGTGTGGCATTCTTACGGTCCCCATGAGGCTCACGGGCACAGCCCTGGCTGAGACCTGTGACGCGCTTCCCACCCTTTGCTAGACATGAGCATCACCTGGAGTTGTAAGAGCTCCTGATGGCCAGCCAGGCTGTACTCCGGACCCGTTCAATCAGAATGTCTGGGAGTGGCAGCCAGTCAGCAGCACTTTTTAAAGACTTCCAAATAATGCCAACGTGCAGCCAAGTTTGGGAACCTCTGATATGGTGAACGATGAAGTTTGTTGAGCTTGGTTTCCAGAGGCCGGTGTCGCCTGCCGCCTGGAACGGATCACACCATCGGAGAGTAAAACTAGCATAGGGAGAGTCAAGATCTGCCCGTGGGGGTGGCTCCCACCAGGCCCTGGGCCAGGCTGGTCTTGCCCTTCAGTCTGCCTGCCCCTCGAGATGGGACACCTGCCCAGCCTTCTGCTTCCTGGGCTGCCTTGCCTTCGATGCCCACTCTGTGAGGGACACACACTTGGGAACAGCTTCCCCTGCCTGGGAGAGCGGCCCAGGACCCACCAGGGAGTGCGTTGCCATGACAATCGCGGCCTACTGTACCCCAGCCTCCTCTGCCACTGCAAGAAAAACCCCGTGGAAAATCAGAATTTACAGGGCTTTTCAAAGCGCCGGGGCTTCTCCCCAGGAAGGGGATGTGGGAGACTTCTGCCTTCCCGCTCTGTGCTTTGGAGAGACGGGCCAAAGGAGAGGACAGAGCCTCAAACCAAAGCCCAGAAACCTCCCGTCCGTTGGGATCCATAAATACATCTGCAGTCTTAGTGCAAGGATCATCCTCGTCATTGTTGTCACGATGTTTGTCGAGAGGAAAATGGGGACGTCTGAAGGAGAGAGAACTATTTCTTCATCGGGAGGAGGAGGGCAGAAATGGAGACAAAGGGGAGGTCGTGTGGGGGTCAGCCCAAGGGGTGACCCTGGGAGGGGAAACCGCAACTGAGGAGAGAGAGAGGATGAGGTTAAAGGGCTGACTGGCGTGGGGGTGGGTAGCCTGTTGAGGGAGCAGGGGACTTAGCCAGGAGGGAGAGATGGCTCTGGGAAGAGGAGGCTGATGAAGAAGAGTCAGCTAGTCACCCACTGTTCTGCAACAAACGACTGCCAAATGCAGTGGCTTAAAGCAACAATATGTATGGATGACCACCGTTTCCGTGGGTCAGGAATTCCAGCAGCTGAGCTGGGTGCCACCGGCTTGGAGTCTCTCATGAGTCGACAGTCAAGGCGTCAGCAGGGGCTGCATCATCTGAAGGCTTGACTGCGGCTGGAGGAGCCACTTCTAAGGTGGTGCATGCGTGTGGCTGGTGCGCTCGTGGTGGCTTTTGGCCGGAGGTCTCAGTTCCTCAACACATGGAGCCTCTCCTAGGGCTGCTTGAGTGCCCTCATGACATGGCAGCTGGCTTCCCCCGGGAGAGAGTGATCTAAGAGCTTGTAGGACAGAGCGGCCGTATCTTCTATGACAGAGTTTCAGAAGGCGCTCATCGTATTTCTACAGCTTCCTGGTGGCAGCGTCAGAGCTATGAAGCAGGTCTAGGAGGGACCGTACAAGCGTGGGAATAGCAGGAGTTGAAGGTCACTGGAGCCCATCTTGGAAGCCGGCTACAGCAAGGAGGAAGCTGCCAAGTATGGTTGTGTGGGTTAATACCTGCACAGGAAACACAGCAGATTGGGCAAACTGAGGCTGCAATAATCCAGACTGAACTCTGAGAGTCTGGCCATGCCCTGGCTAACGTGGGCAGACACGCCATTTTGTAATATGCCCAGCTAGAAGAGGTATGTGCCCTATTCCCACAAAGCCAGCTTGTGCCTCAGCCTCAACTGATCAGAATACTTTTAACGATAAGTAATAGAAAATCCAACTTAAAAAAAGAAAGAATAATGCATTGATTCATATAAACCAAGGGTGCGGACGTGTGATGCTTCAGGCACGGCTGAATCCAGGGTTTCAAACAGTGCAGTGACCTCTCTCTCTACCTGAACTCTGCTTTCTTCTGATTTAACGTGACTCTGCGTCAGCTGGATTCTCGTAAGGCTCTCTCATCACTGGGGCGCCCAGAGGCCGCAGGTGTACTGACTCAGACTCAGCGCAGGCATGGAGACTCTTCCTTCCAGCATTTGCAGTACATTTCTGAGCCGGACTCTTTTTCGGCCCCTCCTTTAGACATTCACCCTGTCGGCGGAGACCGGAAGTGCGGGTGGTCGTGATCTGCAATACTCGGCTACTCCTAGAAACGAGGGGGGCGGCTCCGCTCCCAACAATTTTGAATAAGTTTTCCCAAAGGGGAGTCCTGGTGTCAGAAACTGGAAGAACAATGCTGGGAAGGTACAAAATCACAGCAGTGGAGCACAGCCCCGACTGACCGTTTGGCAGACTTTAGAGGGAGGGGGTTCCTTCCGGAGCCTGGGTGGGGGGTGGGAGGGATGCTGGCCATCAGAGGATGGAGCGGACCGTGCAGGAGCGCGGAGGGCACGTGACTTAAGTGCGGTCAGAGGCCCTGGTTTTCTCCAGATTTGACAGATGCAGCCTCAGATCATAGGCTTGTGATCCAAACTATACTTTTTTTGGAATTGAAAAAGTAGAATTTTATTATCAAATTACTTTTCTCAACAGGAGAGGCAATGTACGAACCAGGAGAGAGAATGTATTCCTTCATCAGTTTCTCCCCCCAACAATAGGGCTGTGTGCTAGGCTGCCTTGTGAAGGAAAGAAAGGTAAAGAAGCGGGGAAATATATGAGCAAATCACATATATTTGGCTCCTTTTAGAATTTAACCATCAGTGCCCACTGCTTGCCAATACCGACTCCCAGGCTTGAGCAGGACTCTCCCCTGACTCCTTTTGTTGCTGGAAACCGCTCTGGCTGTGCCCATTTTGACCATGCCTACTTCGGGGATGAAAGATGGCTGCTTTGCTCATGCCTCCTTTTGAAGACACAGAAGCTTGTGAACAATCATCACAGTCTTCTCCAGTTGGGGGTCTGATCGGTTCTCCCACCTCATTATCTGTCCGTATTAAAAATCCTTGTACAGCCATTCCTGCTTGACCCTCTGTCTAGCATCCCTTCGTTGTGAGGCAGGGAAGAGAGAGAGAGAAACACGGAGACCTGCAATTCTGGATCAGGCTGGGAAAACAAGACTTCTGTTAGCCAGATCCTGACACCTGATCCAGCTCCCTGCTTGTGCACTCTATGGCTCCCTCCTCCTTCTCTCTCTCTCTCTCCTCTCTCTCTCTCTCTCTCTTTCTCTCTCTCTCTCTCTCTAGTGAGAGGAGGGTAGACAGAGAGACAGACTCCTGCATGCTCCACAACCAGGATCCACCCTGTCACCCCCATCTGAGGCTGATGCTCTTCCCATCTGGGGCCAATGCTCACAACCCAATCATTTTTAGCGTCTGAGGAGGAAGTGCCCCAGAGCCATTCTCAGTGCTTGGGGTCAATACACTCAAACCAATAGAGCCATGGCTGTGAGAGGGAAAGCGAGAGAGAGAGAGAGAGAGAGAGAGAGAGAGAGAGAGAGAGAGAAAGAAAGGGGAGGGGAGGTATGGAGAAGCAGATGTGCTCTGACTGGGAATTGAACCCAGGACATCCACATGCTGGGCTGATGCTCTACCACTGAGCCAACTGGCCAGGGTCTCCCTCCTTCCCTTCTAAGGGTCCTTATATGTATGCTAGAAACTCTACCAGGATAACTGAAGATTCTGCTGAATTCTGCATTTTAAAATCTGGCTTTGTGAAAATTTGCAGGAGAAATGGCTTCTATTTTTAAAAGGGGCTGATTCTTTCTTCTTTTTTGATCATTTTTGAGTGAAATTTGAACTTGACAGAGCAGTTTTGAAAGCCCAGCTGCACCATGGATTCTTCCTGGGCGGTGCAGCTGGGTCAAGTGTTTCTCAGTGACGGGCACACCCACTGGCGGTCGGGTGGTTCGTCGGACAATCGCACAGAGACACGGGGATGCACATTTACAATAAGTGGAATATTTTTATGGATATCCAACCTGTGATTTCATGACTATTAGAGTCAGCACAAGGTGAGAGCAGATCGCTATGTTAGCTCAGAATCAATTTAAAGAGAAGTGTTGGTAAACAATTACCCTATTGGTATGCAGAGGGGGCAGAAGCCAAGGACGGACTCGGTCTCCTGTGGCTGCTGGAACAGATCACAAGCATGGTGGCTGACAAAAACGCACATTCGCCTGCTTACACCTGTGATCAGAAGTTGAAAATCCGTTTCCCGGGGCTGAAGTCCGTGCTGGCGGGACCATGCCTGCTCCGAGGGCAGTGGCAGCGGGTCTGTTCCCTGCCTGTTATCTTCTCTAGTGACTGTCTGTATCCCCCGGCTTACGGGCAGGTCACTGCGATCTCTGCACAGCTGGTCACATTGCGTCCTCCTCTTCTGTGTGGAGTAAAAGTCTCCCTCTGCATCCCTTTTATAGGGATACACGTGCTGGCATTTAAGGACCACCAAGATAACTTCCCATCTCAAGATTCTTCATTGAATCACATCAGGGGAGGCCTTTGTTTATTTGTTTCTTTGTTTGTTTAGCCAAACAATGTAACATATTCACAAGGACCAGGGATTAGGAAGTGCATATCTTTGTAGATATCTTTTTTTTAGTGGGACAGGGGGTGTTATGATCCAGCTTTTCACGGTAGCCGAGGGAGTGGGAAGTACAGAGCAGGGGAAGAATACCCAGGTGTCCACCTGCTGCTGTGGACTGGATTTTGCTCTCTGTTCCCACCTCCCACCCTCTCACTGAAGACACCAGGGGAGTGGGTTGTGCAGGGGTGCGGGACAACTGTCTGAAGGCTTCTGCTGCCTTGAAGGATCCTTGTGGGAGTAACCCTAAATGCACTCATTCACCATACCCTGAGATTCCTTCTTTTATTATTATTGATTCTTTTTTGAGAGAGAGAAAAGGGAGACATTGATTTGTTGTTCCACTTATTTATGCATTCATTGGTTGATTCTTGTATGTGCCCTGACAGGGGATCGAACCCACAACCTTGACACATAGGGATGACTCTCCAACCAACTGAGCTACCCGGCAGGGTGAGATACAGTTTGATTCGCTGGTACCTAAGTCAGCAATAGACAGCCACCTTAGAGAACTTGATTTTAAATTGCCTGGGGGTTCCAATAAGCACTGCTTTACTCCACATACACAGATTGCTACCTTGGGAGCCCATTGACATGTTTGCACCGTATTTATTTAAATGGTTTTTTAAATGTTAATCATCGAAATCTTAATAAACAAAGTAATTATTTCTGATTTTTAAACAGGTCCCTTTGATTCAAGGGGCCAGATAATGTTCATGATTTCAGGAGGAAGCATAGCATCTGTCAGTAGACTAATGCGCTTTCCTTATGAAGTTTCCGAAGACATTTTTCCTTATTGCATAATCAGTAAATTAGAAATGGGATTACCGTGTTTCAGGGAAAGGGCGCTGCAGCCACTTCTCGCTTCGCCTGATTAGTGCGTTCACCGCCAGCGCTTTCTCCTGGGAGCCTTTTCTGGAAGGAGGGTTTATCATGGAGCTCAGGGAACTCGGCGAGCTGAGTTATTAACCATGCCAGTGAGGTAAGGGGGAGAGGTGGGGACTGTATCTCCATCCGCGTGGGCAGAGCAGGCCTGCACCCCGCCCCCGTGCCTACCGCCCACCGCCCACCGCCACGCCCCTGCACCTGCCTCTCAGCGCCGGGCGAGCGGCACCAGCGTACGATGTCTCCTTCAGCCAAGCAACAGACGAGAGCAGACAGACCAACGGAGTCACGAGGCTGAATAAGAAATGTCGGATGCACCCTAACGGACCGCCATGCTTTTCACACTGGGCCCCTGCTTCCTGATTCAATTCCCCAGTAGGGTCTTTCCCCTCAATAGAGTCCTTTTCAATTCCCCAGTAGGGTCTTTCCCCTCAATGCCTGTGTCGTGAGAGAAGGCAGGAGGGCTTCGTTCTTGCAGTGAGGCCTTGTATTAAACGCAGCCCAGGGACAGAGGATGAAGTCCCGCAGAGACTGGGGTCTCGGGTTTCCGAAAGACAAAATTCAGATCAGAGACGCAGGGGAGGGACACCGTGCTGGTTTTATTTACAGGACCTTGCACTACTGACCAATAGAAGTGCAATAAAGAAAGGTGGCAAAATATAAAACTGAAAAATAAAGCTTAAACGTGACTCTAAAGAGCCCTCTGGTCTGGCAGGTCTGATGCTTTTACGATCTGCTTATCCATTCCTTGTGGATGGAGCCCTGGGGTGGACAGGAAGTGGGCTCTGGCATTCTACAGCCCTGTTTTGAGTCAAATCCCACCACTCACAGCTGTGTGGCCTTGGGTTTGTCCCTTCTTTGGGTCTCTTGTCCTCGTCTACAGAAATGGAGATAACACCTCCCTCATGAGACAGAAAGACACTGGGGCAGGTTCCCAAGTCTAACTGTTCTTGACAAGCGACTCATCTCCAGATGCTGGTTCATGGGGCAGATATTCAGCACCCCCGCCCCACTGTGTGCATCAAAGCTTTCAGCCATAATTCCAGCTTGAGCCTTCCCGTCCCTTCCTCCCACCTCTGGTCTCATCTTGCCTCTACTTTGCCTTTTTGCAGGTGGACAAGTGCCCAGGCACACCTGAGCACCCAGGGTTGGCGAGGAAGGAATCATACCAGAGAGGAGCCAGAAAAATTCCGCTACAGGAAGGACACAAGAGAAATCCCAAGAAGTCTGAAGTATCCTGGCCACATGGCCCCAAGAACCTTGGACCACTTTGCTTGTCACGCCAGATGTGCCTCCTCTTTGCACCTGCAGCCATTTCTTTCCTCCCTAGGGGTGGAGAGTGACCCGGTGGGATCAGAGGGGAGGAAGCCATGAACTCCCCCTCGTGGCTGCCACCAGCATGTCACCAGGGGCCTAGGGGGCTGTTGCAGTCCCAGTCTCTCCTCTGCTCCTCCACCACCTTCTCAGGGCCTTGTCCTTGCTGGGCCTGCTTTCACACCCTGGCCACTGCTCCTTACATGAGTCTAGAAACCATAAATTAGAGATCCATGACACTAATTTATTTGGGCAGTGTCATAGTAAAGAAAACATTTTTGACGTGTTGATGCTTAAACATCAGATTGGACGTCAAAATCCAGCTGTGTGATTTCTCTTGAAAAATTAGAGGCTCTGGCAACACAGGGCTTGGGCTCCTGCGTAGCAGCCATCGGTCAAGGCAGTTTACGAAACGGGACAATCCCTGCCCGCGTGGGCTTCCGGTCTAGGGAGAGCAGGGAGAAACAGCAGCCCGATCGGCTCCGTTATGACGCCTATGAAGGCAGGGAGGTCAGACCCTGCAGGGCGACAGGCAACTTAAAGGGCTTTTACTCAGACTAAATAGGACACCCCTGGAGCTTTTTATTTCTTAAATTATTTATTGAATTTTAGAGAGAGGGACGAAGAGAGACAAAGACAGAAAGAGAGAGAGAAAAACATCGATTATGTGGTTTGTCTCATTCATGCCATCATTGGTGGGGTCTTGCATGTGCTCTGACCAGGACACAAACCCGAACCTGCAGCTTCTGCGTGTGTGAGTGATGCTCCTGCCAGCTTATCTACTTGGCCAGGGTCGGGCTTTTCTTTCTTTCTTTTCCTTCTTTTCTTCCCTCCCTCCTTCCTTTATTCCTTCCTTCCCTCCTTCCTTCCTTCCCTCCTTCCTTCTTTCCTTCTTTCTTCCCTTATTTTCTCCCTTCTTTCCTTCCCTTCTTCCTTCCCTCCCTCCCTCCCTCCCTCCCTCCCTTCTTTCCTTCCTTCCTCCCTTCGTTCCTTCCTTTCCTCCCTCCTTCCTTCTTTCCTTCTTTCTTCCCTTATTTTCTCCCTTCCTTCCTTTCTTCCCTCCTTCCTTCCCTCCCTCCTTTCCTTCCTTCCCTCCTTCCTTCCCTCCCTCCTTCCTTCTTTCCTTCTTTCTTCCCTTATTTTCTCCCTTCCTTCCTTCCTTCTCTCCTTCCCTCCTTCCCTCCCTCCTTCCTTCTTTCTTCCCTTATTTTCTCCCTTCCTTCCTTCCCTCCCTCCTTCCCTCCCTCCCTCCCTTCTTTCCTTTCTTCCTTCCTTCCTTCCTTTCTTCCTTTCTTCTTCCCATCTTCCCTTCCTTCTTTTCTTCCTTTCTTTTTTTGAGGAGGCTAGGGTCATGGTCTTATTTAAATTTGACTAGATGGTCCCGCTGCTGTGTAGACTGACTGTAGGGCATGGGGACAGAGCAGGGGGTCGCATTCAGAGGCCGATGTTATAATTCAGGTGGGAGGTGAGAGCACCCTGGACTAGGGTGGTGTTTAATTGAGGAGATTGGAAGTGGTTGGTACTGTAGAGAATTTAAGTCCCCCACTGTGCACAGAATCTTACCTCCCCATTCCTCGCAATTTGTCACTGAGGCAGAAGGTCCCTGGTGGCAGCCCCAGGTGTTGTAGCCTGGGCCACTCTCCACCGGAACTGATGGATCTCCTTCAACTTCTCCACAGAGGGCTAACCCCACCCCCACTCTCTGTGGGCAGCCCCCGTTTCTACCGTTTCAGGGGGCCACCCACCAGGACCCAGGAGAATACCAGCTCTGTGTCTCCGTGTGACTGAAAGAACAGCGCACGGCCCTTCAGTCCTGCTGAGGACCCTGGGACTTCCCCCATGCCATGCTCTTTCCTTCGAAGACTTCTCCGCCCTCCTGGCTGGCTGTTTCACAGCTTAGATGTCGCTGTCTCCGGAGAGCTTCCCTGACCCAGAGTCCCGTGCCGGCGTCCTTCGCCCAATCAGGAGGTGGCTCCAGACACACCTAACACAGGACTGGGCTTGGGGTACCAACTATAGGGAGGCATTGCTCTCAGGGCCGGGCAGGCGTAGGGGGTGCTCAGAGACACCTCCTTAAATTCTGCCCACTAGGTTCTCCCCTCCCCCACCCAGGGCAGACCCGGCTGTGGTTCAACATGTAGACACAGTGAGCAAGGGGTCCCCTCCTGGCCCCCCGTATGTCCCTGAATTCATTGCCAGAATGTGCCAGTGAGCGGCGCTGGCATGAGATTTGGAAGAGAAAATAGAAGCAGACGTAGATAACTAATGTCACTGGACTCATCCCACAGTGACGTTCCTCATCCCCAGTTACTTCCAGAGCTGGCCCACGTGGCCTCTGCCCGGCGCTGGGGACATTGGCGAGAACATCCCCCGTGATGCCGGTACATGGGCGTTTCCTAAAGCGACTCCCTCAGTGCTTGCTTCACAGCTTAGCCCGGTGTTGTTCCTCTGACCATTCAGTGACGCTGGCCTCTGCGGATGGTCAGATCCACGAGGGCAGCGGCCTTACCTTCTCTGCGTCCTGTGCCGACACAGCGCCCGGCGCTTGTGTGCTCAGCGAGCAATTTGCAAAATGAATGAACAGCAACAGCCTGGATGCACAGTTTGTTGCATGGAATTGCACAAAGAGGTCGGCAGCCGTGGAGTACTTACAGTCACAAACATCAGCTCAGCAGCAGACCTGCTGGGCAGGTGAAAAACAGTCACTGGGCAGATAGATACGAAGGGCTAGGCGTTGTGAAGGCACCGGCTCCCACGTGGCCTTCACAGTCTCCCATCCCAGCAGCTCCTGTTACCATGTTAACCCTGACAATCCTTTCATCAAAGGTGGGTCTGTGTCCCCTTCTCATGAATTTGGGCGGGATTCGTGACTTCCCTGACCAATAGAGGATGGCAGAACGGGGACAACTGACCACACAGCTGCCCCTATGGAAAGCTTGCTTCTGAAGTTGTCCGATATATGCGAGGCCATTGCCCTGAGGCCGCCATGCTGTGAGGGAGGCCAATGTCCCTGGCATAGAGAGGCAGGCCCTGAGACTCCAGGAAGCAAGGGGCTCCTGGCAGCCAGCTCCCAGCTGCTCCTGCCTGTCTGATTGCAATTGCATCAGACCAAGGTCAGCACCGCCCAGCTGAGACCTTCCCGAATTCCCGACCCACAGAAACGATGAGAGATAATGAAATGACAGCTTTTATTTCAAGCCTCTGAATATTAGAGTGATTTGTTACATAACAAGAGGTTACTAGAAAAGCTATTGACTTCAAGGAACTTAAAATCAAGTTGTGGCCCTGGCTGGTTGGCTCAGTGGTAGAGCGTCCCTGCCAGGACACACAGGACAAGTGCTCCTTTGCTTCTCCACCCCTCCCCCTCTCACTTCTCTCTCTCTTTTTTCTTCCTCTCCTGCAGCCATGGCTTGATTGGAACAAGTTGGCCCCAGGTGCTAAGAAGAGTTCCATGGCCTCCACCTCAGGTGCTAAAAAATGGCTCTGGTTGCAATAGAGCAACAGCCCCTAGTGGGCTTGCTGGGTGGATTCCGGTTGGGGCACATGTGGGAGTCTGTCTCTGCCTCCCCTCCACTCACTAAAAAATTTTAAAAAATAAATAAATAAAATAAAATCAATTTGTAGGCCCTGGCCAGTTAGCTCAGTGGTAGAGCGTTGACCCAGTGTGTGCAAGTCTCGGGTTCAATTCCCGGCCAGGGCACACAGGAGAAGTGCCCATCTGCTTCTCCACGCTTCCCCCTCTCCTTTCTCTCTGTCTCTCTCTTCCCCTCCTGCAGCCAAGGCTCCATTGGAGCAAAGTTGGCCCAGGCACTGAGGATGGCTCCATGGCCTCTGCCTCAGGTGCTAGAATGGCTCCGGTTGCAATGGAGCAATGGCCCAGATGGGCAGAGCATTACCCCTTGGTGGGCATGCCGGGTGGATCCCGTTGGGTGCATATGGAAGTCTTTCTGCCTCCCTGCTTCTAACTTTGGAAAAATACAAGAAAAAAAAATTAACTTGTAAAGCCATGAGTGAACTTATCAAGTTTATTAGACAGCATCAACCATCTCTGGGTAACAAAGATCCGACCGTCCCTCTCTTCTCCATTCCTATACCTGCCTCCATCCTCTGCCCATGAACTTGATTGGCCCTCCAAATCCTCGATTCCAACATCATATGTTTGCAATTCACTGCAGGGCTGACACTCTCCCAAACTCTCAGCCTGCTAGAGGCCTAAATTCACAGGCTCCCTGGTCTCCCCAAACCTCACTTTGAATATATTAAGGAGAGCAGAGTCAAGGATGTTTAGACCACAAATCCCTGGTCCCGGCTCCTGGTTCTCAGCAACCGCTATCACATAAATTTTCCAACAAGAGACACATCCGCATAATTAGACCAAAGACATTGCAGACCTTCAGACACACGCTGAGAGGGCAGGGCTGGGAGAAGGGTACTATTCATCAAACCCCATCATAAATTCAAGGCGAAGGATTGCAAAGACACAGAGCGTGGCCACTTCCCAAACGCAGCAGCTGGACCTCTCACTGAAATCCTGAGATCACTGTGGCTCAATGCAACATCTGGGAGAGAATGAAAAATAACAAAAGATTTAAGAAAAGCCGACCCTGCGCAATTGCCGACTGAAGTGGGGATGGAAATGTAAATTCTCCGAGAGCCTGACGACAGAAATATACATTGGCACGTGGGTCCTGGACGGTGGATTCCATCCAGCTGTCACCACTCTTCTTTCTCATGATGGCTCATATTTAGGTAGCAAGTGCACTTTCTAAGCAACGAACATAATTATGTTCAGGTTGACGTGAGCTGAATTAGGGTTCCCAGATTTTTAACTTTTTCAACACTGTCAATGGACTGACACATCCAAACATGGCGCTGGTGCTTAGAAATGGCCCTAGAGAACATTCGGAAGGACATGGCGGTTAGATTTGGGAGACCTGGGTGTAAGTCCTGACTCTTCCGTTTAGTAATTGTGTCAAGTTGGCATTGGTTAACCGTTTAAACATGTGAGAAGAAAAATAAAAGACTGTACATGGAAATAAAAGCTGCCTCACGGAGTTTTTATGGGGATGAAGTCAGGTACCATAGCTTCAAAACGCCTGCCACGTTGCTTCCAACTTCTTCACCTGTGAAATTGAAACAGGACTCTGTCACAAGGTTGTATGATGTTGAATGGATTCCTTAGCTTACGGTATTATTTAAGATACTTTTAAGGCACATAAAATATTTTTGGTTGGAAGGCACAGAATGTGAGGCACATAGTTTTTTTTTTTTTTTTAAATAAAAGGTATGAAAGTGTCCTAGTTAAGAGAAGGCAAGTGGAAGGTCTAGGTCAGATCCATGGTATCAATATCAGTGATATCAAAGCATTGCTTCTAAGTCTCTGTACTTCATGGTGGCAAGATGGCTGCTTCAGCTCCAAGCATCACATCTTTATACCAGAACGCCCAAAACATGAAAAGGGAGGAAGCTTTTGGCATATCCCTCTTATCAAGGAAGAAACATTTCTTAGACACGTTCCACAAATGTCCTTTTATATATTAGTGGCCAGAACTGGCCCATGGCTATCTCTTGCTGAGTGGGAGTCTGGAGAAATGAATATTCAGCATTTCTAAAAGCTAACATGGAAACAAAACAGAAAGGAGAGAAGAGTGATTCGGGTCTGGAAACACAGTGGACCTGCTGTTGTGATGTATCTGAGGGTGTGCGTGCCATAGGATCCATGGCGGTAACACTTACTTGAGTACCTACTGCATGCGGTACCACTTATTGAGTACCTACTGCATGCGAGCCCTAATTTTACGTGTTTTACAGGTGATCAGCTCATTCCATCTGCTCAACAACCCTAGGAGGAGGGACTACTGTTATCCTTGTTTTATCGATGTGGAAATTGTGGCACAGAGAAGTTAATAAACTTGTCCAAGGCTACACAGCTAGTGAATGTCGGGCCCAAGATATTTGGTCTGAGTCACAGCAGATTGAGGCTTCACCTGTGCACAAAACTAGGATGCTTAGTTCACCCCTAATATCTTGCAGCTTGTCCTGACTCTCACCTCAGTTTCAAGTGGATTTGAGTTGTCCTGTCGTTGTTCAAATATCTACCTTTATTTATCTACCTCAGTGAAGAACATGTTCGTGAAGCATTACCATACGAGAGCTTTTACATTGTCTAGAATTCAGATATTCAAACTGTGGGGGTCGTTGGGGGGAGGGGAGAGGTCTCAGGATCAGATTCAAACAGACTGTGAGGTCAGTGACCCAGACTCATCCTAGGATTAATTTGTGTCCATCACTTTACATGGAGGCTGAGAAATGATCTCAACTGGGCTTTAGCTCTGCCCAGGAGAGTTCTGTGAACTGGGTCGACAGGCCACCAGCAGGAAGAACCTCAACGCAAACTACGGGCCCCGGGGGAGAGAGTTTGTACCTGTCCTGGGGAGCTGGGCTTTGCCACAGGCCCGAGGGGTCTGGGTGCAGCACATCGGCCCTTCCCCGAGGAAGAAGGTCATGAGCAAACCATAAAACACATCTCTAACTTTGCATGATCGCATGTCAGGGAGCGGCACTGTGAGGAGAAGCAGCTCTTTCCTAAACCCCTCTGCAGGGTCCCAGGGCAGGGTCCCAGGGCAGGGTCCCAGGGCAGGGTTCCAGGGCCTAGTCCAGGGCAGCCCTGAGCAGAGCTGACTGGGGCAGCACCTCAGGTGGGGGCAGGGCTGCTGGGACGACTGGTGTGTCCTGGAGCCCAAGAGACAGTCAGAGGCGTTCCCCCAGCTGTGGACACAGCCGTTCCTTTGACTTCCTTTGGTGTGCCAGGCTGCATTGGCTCCGCCCTGCCCTCTGCAGACTTACTGACAGATGGAGGGAAATGAGACCCGGTGCGTCAAGGTCTGTGACGGGAAGAACGAAGCAGATAAATGCAAGTTCGTTTTACTAGTCTGTCTATTTTTAAAACAGGTGTATTGAAGCATAATTTACATACCGTTACATTCACCCATTTATACCGTACAAAGCCATGATTTTTAGTATTCTTACAGAATGGAGTCACCGTTGCCACCGTCTCAGTTCAGAACATTTCTAATCAACACCTAAAGAAATCCCCTGTCCAATTAGCAGCCACTCCCCTTCCCATCTCTTCCCAGCCCCTAGCAACCGGTCACTCCAACTCTGTCTCTATAGATTTACCTACACTGGGCATTTCATATAAACGGAAGCCTGCAATATGTGGTCTTTCGTGATTGGCTTCTTCTTCTTCTTTTAGTCATTTTAGAGAGTAAGGAGAGAGACAGAGAGGGAAGGGGAGAGGAGCAGGAAGCATCAACTCCCATACGTGCCTTGACCAGGCAAGCCCAGGGTTTCGAACCGACGACCTCAGCGTTCCAGGTCGACACTTTATCCACTGTGACCCCACAGGTCAGGCGTGACTGGCTTCTTTCACTTAATTGAATGTGTTCTAAATCCATCCCTGATGCATCATATGTGAGTATTTTATTTTTTATTGTTGAAGAATATTCCATTATGTAGATATATGCAGCCTAGTTTGTCCATTTACCTGTGGACGGGACCCCGGGTTTGCTTCTACCTTTTGGCTACTGTGAATAGCGCTTCTGTGAACATGGGTGTCCAAGTATCTTCCTGAGTCTCTGCTGCCAGTTCTATTAGACATACACCTAAGAGTGGAATCGCTGGATCATATGGTAATTCTATGTTTAGCATTTTGAAGACCTGCCAAGCTGGTTCCCACAGCAGCTGCACCATTTAACGTTCCCCACCAGCAACGCACAAGGGTTCCAATTCTTCCGCATCCGTGTGAAAGCTTGTTATTTTTGATCCTAGCCGTCCTGGTGGGTGTGAAGTGGCACCTTACTGTGGTTTTGATTTGCCTTTCCCTGATGGCTAATGATGGTGAGCCCCCTTCCACGTGCGTATTGGCCATTTGTGTATCTTCTTTTGGGAAGCGTCTTTTCAATCGTTTGCCCATTTTTAAATTGGGGTTTAAGAAATTTTTTTAATTGAGTCATAATAGTTCTTTATATGCTCTGGATATAAGTCATGTATGAGGGAAATGATTTGTAAATATTTCCCCCAACATTGGGTTGACTTTTCACTTTCTTGACAGTATTGTTTGAAGCACCAAAGTTTTTCACTTTGATTAAGTCTAATTTATTTTTTTTTCCTATTAGTTCTGTTTTTGTGTGTGATATCTAAGAACCAGGATCCTGCTGTTTGTGTGGCCTACAATACTTGGGGTTACAACTCACGGGTATTTTCTATGTCAGGGAGGCTGAGCACGTTAACATTCTGGTCAATATAAGGGTCCTGACAATAAATTAAGAACATGGGCATCAAGTAGCCAGAGCATCAGGATGTGGTGGAGAGTGGCGGCTGCCCACCCAACGTTCATGCTTTAGGATTGTGGGTGGGATCGTGAGCCTAGTATTGCCACAGCTTCCAAGTTTTAGAGGCTTGAATTCTACATTTTATACATACCCTTCAGATTTCTCCGCGTTCGCTACCATTCAGTAAAAACACGTAACCCTGCCCGTTCCTGGCCTATAGCCCATCCAGGTGCTGCTTGTTGGCCACCTCGGCTTTTAGGTGAACGTCAGAACCCTTTAGACACCCTAGGGGCAGGGCGACGGTGTCACTGTCCCTCCTCCGTGGGGCTCAGAGACTGCAGGCGGGGCGGGGAGGAGGGGAAGTCACGAGAAACGAGGTTTTGGCTCTGCTTGAGGAAGAACTCCATCCGTAGAGCTGTTGGAAGCAGAAGGAGCTGCCTGGGGAGGGAGGAAGTTTCCTGTCACTGAAGGTGTCTCAGCAGATGCTGGGAACTGTTTAGCAATGACTCCTAGGGTCTCCCAGCCCCAGGAGTCTCTGAGACTGCGGGAGCAATATCACGCTGACCGCTGACCGCTGCGGCTGCCGCTGGGACGGCTGGCCCAAGGGAGACCCCGTAGGAAAGGAGAGGAAGGCGAGGGCTGCGCATGAGGATTGTTAGGGAGCTCACTGCCCGCCAGCTGCCAGGCCCCCTCCCCATCTCCCAGGGACAAAGCAATGGGAATATGGGATATACTCTCGCCATCATGATGACCTCTGTTAAGCTTGTAGGGACAGCAAAGATTTACTTCCTGACTATTCACAAGTATGATTTGATATCTTTCTACTCATGGCATAAGACTACACAACAGGTACGTGACTTTTCTTATGGAGGATGATTTAGCTTATTCGAGTTATTTATCCGGACTTTCAAGGTGGGCTCCATGGGCATGGGCCTTGGCAGGTGCACAAGGACCTGCACTCAGAGGGCTCCCACGCTTGGTTGAATGCTGTTTTTCCATCTTCTGAAAGTTCTTAATCATGTTTGAACATGGAGTCCCACAATTTTATTTACTACTGGGCCCTGAAAATTATGTAAGTGGCTGGTCCTTAACCTGTATTACTGAGACTGTATTCAATATCTAGTATGTGCCAGACATTGAGGACACAGCTGTACCCAACGAGCTGGTAGCCTGACCAGGGACAGGGAGGTGGGTGGGGCTGAGAGAGAAGCAATTCCTCAGATAACTGCTAACTATCGCACTGTTTGCAAGGGGACAGCTCACCCAGACAGTGAGGATAGGAGGCAGAGAAAGCTCTTCGGAGGAAACAAGGTCTGACCTCCAATTGTCTTCTGAGATTTATTCTCCCATTACAAAAGAACTATAGGAGACACATAGCAGCTTAAATAGTGGTTACACATCCGGACATCCCGGCATCCCCGCATGAAGCCGTGATCACGTGACTAAGTGATGGCCAATAGGATGAGTGGAAAGGACGTAGGCCACTACCAGTCTGGACTTCAGAACGCCCCCACGTGTGTGTTCTTCTTCCATCAGGTGGGACCTGCATGTGGTGGCGACCCAGCTTCCATCATGCAGGTGACCGCAGGGACCTGGAGGCTGCAGAGCAGTAATGGGGAAGAGGCTGAGTTTCCAGATAACCGCTAGAGCAGAACTTCCCAGGCATCTGGACTGCTTATCTCAGAATTGTTAGGTGAGCAAAAAATTAAAAAAAAAAAAGCTATAGTCTTTAAGCGGCTGCATTCTGGGATTCCCTTTTGCGCCTGCCTACCTTACCCATACAATGAGTACATAGAAGTTAGCCTGTGACGAAAGGGAGGAAAGACAGGCTCCAAAGCACCCAGAGGGAGAGAGGGCGACACAGTCAGGGGACGGGAGGAGTTCAAGACGCCTGAAGCGATGGCGATGTGAGGGAGACAGGTGTCTTGGGCAGCTCAGGCTGCTACAACAAAGTACCTTAGACTGGTGGCTTAATCAATAGGCACTTGTCTCACGTTTCTGGAGGATGGGGAGTTCAACATCAGGGTTTCTGGTGAGGGCTCCCTTCCTGAGATGATCACATTGTCACTGTGTCCTCTAGTGGGAGAGAGAGGAAGTTCTGGTCTCTCTTCCACTTCTTCTAGGGACGTTAATCCCGTCATGGGGGCTCATGACTTCATAGTGGTAGTCAACCTGGTCCCTACCACGCACTAGTGGGCATTCCAGCTTTCATGGTGGAGCAACCAAAGTATAAATACAAAGATAGATTTAACTATAGTAAGTTGTTTTATAAAGATTTATTCTGCCAAACTTAGCGAAAATCTGACATAAAGTACTTGGTAAGTAATTATTATCATATGCTTTAACTTGCTGTAACTCTGCTTTATACATTTTATAAAGTAAAGTTACTTCCCTACTTTATAAATCACCATTACTGTGGAATCGGTGGGCGGTTAGAAAGTTTTACTACTAACAGAGATACAAAAGTGGGCGGTAGGTATAAAAAGGTTGACTATCGCTGATTAACCCTAATCACCTTCCAAAGGCGCCACTGCTGAAAGTAATCTCATTGGGGTTAGAGCTTCGACATATTCATTTTGGGGGGGAGGGGAACACACAAACATTCAGTCCATAGCAGGTGAGAAGAAGGAAGACCGGGCCACATCGTGGGCCTTGTATGACAGGCAAGGAGATTGGATGTCATCTGTTGGCTCTGGGGAATCAAGCTGCGCAGTGACATGATCAGATTAGCTTTTTTGGTTTGTCAGCTTGAGTCACAACCTACAATTTTGTTGTTGTATATATTTTTTAATTTTAGTTTATTGTGTTTACATAGGTTCTAGTGTCCCCCGAATGCACTCCCTTGCCCCCTCCCCACAATGCCCTCCCCATGCAACCTGCAATTTTTTTTAAAAACTTATGAAGTATTTCCGAAGACTAGCCAGTAACACAATGAGCACTCACATACCCATGATCCAGCATGATAGATACATGGCAAAGTCCTTGCTATTTATTCCTTTTTAGACTGCATTTTAGCTTCGTTTATTTTATTTTTATATTTTTAAATTATTTTATTTTAATATCTTAATAGAACTTATTTGGGTGACACTGGCATGAAAATTATACAGGTTTCAGGTGCACAATTCTACAACACATCTTCTGTACACTATATTGTGTGTGCACACCCCCAAGTCAAGTCTCTGTCCATCACCATTTATCCCCCCATACCCTCCTCCACCCCCCACGTAACCCCCACAATCACCACAACATTGTCCGTGTCCATGAGGGTTGTTTTTTTTTCTTAGCGAGCAACAGAAAGAGAGAGAGGGACAGACACAGACAGAGACAAACAGGAAGGGGGAGAGATGAGAAGCATCAACTCGTAATTGTGGCACTTTAGTTGTTCATTGATTGTTTTCTCACAGGTGCCTTGATCAGGAAGCTCCAGACAAGCTAGTGACCCCTTGCTCAAGCCAGTGACCTTTGGATTCAAGCCAGCGACCTTGGGGTCATGTCTATGATTCCATGCTCAAGATGGTAACCCTGTGCTCAAGCTGGTGAGCCTGTGCTCAAGCCAGCAACCTTGGGGTTTCAAACTTGGATCCTCAATGCTGCAGGTCGACACTCTATCTACTGCACCATCACCTAGTCGGGCCCATTAGTTTTTTTCTCTCTTTTTTGTCCTTTTTTACTGAATCTCTCCAGCCCCCTTACTCAGTCCTCCAATCCTCTCTACCCCAGCTGTCAACCTGCTCTCTATGAGCCTGCCTTTATTTTGCCTATGAGTCCATTTAGTTCATTAGATTCCACATATGAGTAAAGTCATATGGGGAGGTGCCATTTTTATAGGGTGATCAAGTAAAGGCCTCTCTGGTAAGAGGACATTTGTGATGAGACCTGAAGGAAGGAAAACTAAAACCTTGGAAACATCCAATGCAAATGGTCTGAAGCTATTTTGAAGGCCACTTGGTTAGGACAAGAATAGAAATAAGATATGGATTATTGAGCACCTAGTATGTCCTAAGCACTGTACAAGGTAAGTATTGTGGTGTACACATATTGAAGAAAAAACAACAACAAAGAATACCTGTGCGTTTCCAGAACGAGGGGACTGCTTTCTGAGACCGGGTGTGGCACGCTTGGAGGGACAGTGTTTCTGGAGCCCAGATACAAGATGCATGGAATAAGTGCACGGAATCCCCAGCCATTGTTTCCTTTGGTTCGTGTGCAGATAAAATGGTGCAGTCAGAAGAAACCTCAGTTATGTCTCTGGAAGGTTTTTAGGTTCTGAGAAGGACTTTGAAAGATTTGAAGATGCAGGTGGTGTTCCATCTTCTCATCTGGTGAATGGCTGTGACTTTGGATGGAAAAGGAGAGGAAACTGAGGGTAAACAATAAGCATCTTAGAAGAAAACATAGGCAGCAAGCTCTCCGACATCTGTAGCAGCAGTATATTTGCCGATTTATCTCCATGGGCAAATGAAATAAAAGGCAAGATAAACAAATGGGACTATATCAAACTAAAAAGTTTTTGCACAGCTAAAGACAATAAGAACAGAATAAAAAGACAAACCACACAATGGGAGAACATATTCAACAGCACACCTGATAAGGGGTTAATAACTAAAATTTATAAAGAACTTATAAAACTCAACAACAGGAAGACAAACAATCCAATCAAAAAATGTGCAAAAGAAATGAATAGAAATTTCTCCAAAGAGGACATACAGATGGCCAATAGGCATATGAAAAAATGCTCAACATCACTAATCATTAGAGAAATGCAAATTAAAACCACAATGAGATATCACCTCACAACAGTCAGAATGGCACTTATCAGCAAAACAACACAGAATAAGTGCTGTCGAGGATGTGGAGAAAAGGGAACCCTTCTGCACTGCTGGTGGGAATGCAGATTGGTGCAGCCACTGTGGAAAACAGTATGAGATTCATCAAAAAATTAAAACTCGAACTACCTTTTGACCCAGCTATCCCACTTATAGGAATATACCCTAAGAACACCATAGCACTGTTAGAAAAGAAGAAAATCATCCCCATGTTCGTGGCAGCATTGTTCACAATAGCGAAGATCTGGAACCAGCCCAAGTGTCCGTCAGAAGACGAGTGGATTAAAAAGCTATGGTACATATATACTATGGAATACTACTCAGCCATAAGAAATGATGACATCGGATCATTTATAACAAAATGGATGAACCTTGATAACATTATATGGAGTGAAATAAGTAAATCAGAAAAAAAGAAAAACTGAGAACAGCATGATTTCATACATAGGTGGGACATAAAAGTGAGACTATGAGACATGGACAAGAGAGTGGTGGTTACGGGGTGGGGGTTGGGAGGGAAGGGTGGAATAGGGAGGAGGGGAGGGGCACAGGGAAAACCAGATAGAAGGTGACAGAGGACAATTTGACTTTGGGTGACGGGTATGAAACACAATTGAATGATAAGACAACCTGGAGATGTTTTCATTGTACATATGTACCCTGATTTATTGGTGTCACCCCATTAAAATTAATAATAATAAAATTAAATTAAAAAAAAACTGAGGGTAAACAGCTGGTAATGTTGATGATATTGAAGAGAATTTTCATTTTCTGGGCAAAAGCTCAAGATACTAGAATATGACACTCCTGGCAAAGATCAGAGACCACCAACCACAATGACAGGGAAAATTGTGTTTGCCAGGAGATCTCCCACCAGCATCAAAGGGCATTAAAAAGATTGGTATGGGATGCAGAGTGGACAGCTGTTGTTTTTGTCTGCTCATTGCCCATTCGCTGTCTGATTTTAATAGCCTCTTTATCTTTGAAAGAAGACCATTCATCTTTTGCTCATAGTCTACCTATCTGACCAAAGAGCATTGATGTCTTCCTTTGGCTTCAGAAAATGTCTATCAAAAATCTCAGTGACTGGTTCAGAAGTGGCCACATTACCCAGTCTGGACCCAATGAGAGTTGGGTCTAGGACTTTGTTCAAGTGGCCGGGAATGAGGTATGCTTTCTTTCTCCGTTAGAGTGGCTAAGTGGACGATAAGTTTCGAGCTGTTGAATGTCACCCTGCCTTCACGGGAACTGTGAATGAAGTCAATATAGCAGAAATCTGAGCTGAATGACGAGAGAAAGATTTATGAAAACATTAGAGCACCTGGGTGTCGCCACGTCTAAATGGTAACCTTACCCCTTGGACTTCTCAGTCATGTGAACCAGTATCTTTCCTCCTCCCTCCCTTCCATCTTGCTATCACCATGCTTTAACGTAATTTCAGTTGACTTACTAGCACTGAGAGTTGGAGAGAAAATGAAAAACAAAACAACCTTTGTGATCTACACAAGAAGAGAACAATAGAAGCAGTGCCATTATCCTTGATTAAGAAATAAAGACAAATGGAGCAGAGTGTTATTTATGGCCGTGCATATCCACCTCCTGGTGCAAAGGGGTAAGACCAGGGAAGGCAAGGTTTTCCTGTTAGCAAGAGAAGGAAACCATAATTTCATAAGCGCCACAGCTACTTGGAGGAGAGTCATAAATAGGAAGTGACAATGGGAGCGCATATGTTGTTCAAAGATGCAGATCTGAAGGGAAAGCCGTGTGGCACCATCTGCCAAGAAGGTCTGTCCATCAGTGGAGAGTGGAAAGTTCTTGGGTCGGGAATAATGAAGAGAATTACCGAAATGAGACCGCACACCAGAGGAGGTTTGCTTAATACGTATCAGAAAAGCAACAAAACTGGGGTTTTAAGGGGAATTCCACTGATCCAGGCGTTAACTGGAATTGTCCTTTTGCTAAAGTTTAGAACATCTGACAAACTATCAACTTACTTTGTTAACATTGCAAAGTAGCAATGTAAAAAAAAAAACAAAACCCTGTTCTTTTATTTTTTAAAAATTATTTTCTTCTTCGATTATAAAAGAAAGACACTACTTTTGTGGAAAAGCGGATACTATGGTGGTGCCGGGTGCAGGCGGATATAGAATATGTGCTCATGTACTTCACAGTTTTAATTGAACAAACCCCCACTCAGTTACATGCCAACAAGAGGTCTGCTGTATTTTTACAATTTTTTTCCCCCTAAAAATCCGCCCTATTTACCCTCAGCAATGGAAAAAGTGAAGTTAACACAACCTTGTAAACATAATGTGTCCAGCCACTTCGGGTTTAAAATAGTTTCACTTTGAGGAAACATTCCATCACATTCAGATATTGTTGTTTTCTATCAGTGTCTGGTTCAGACCCTGCCTGGGGTTTGGGAAACAGAAGATAACCTTGTCTGTTGGTTCTCCTCTCCTTCCTCCTCGCAGCTCCCTGTGCCTGCTCCACGGGTCCCCTGGTGGGAAGTGGACACAGAGGACCTCTCCTTTCTCTGAAGGCTCTCGGTGTCCATCCATAGCTATGCACGTGGCTGGACTTACCTATGTGGATTTCCAGGTAGGATTCAGCTGCGATGCCAAGCTTGGTACGTTGGTGATGGCCTGGGCAGTGTGTCTCTGTCCAAGGTCCTGGGGCTGGTTGGACCCTCCATGGCAGGTGGTCAAGCTTTCAGAGCCTCAGTCACTCCCACGCCAGCAGGACTCCTAGTCCACTGGGACGGCTCTCCTGGGTCAGCTTACCTTTCCCCAGGATGGTGGGACCTTCTTGGGTCTTTTATGAAGTTCCAAAGGATGAGTCACCACCCTCTGTGTCCAGGGGTGCCGCTCCACAATGGCTTACACAAGCACCTGCTGGGCCCTTCTGTGAGAAGTCAAACTGCCAATAAGTAACTCCAGAAAATAAGGGGATACACACCCCAAGTTCTACCTGATAGGCATTTCCTTGGAATCCTCCAATTTGGGGAAAATAGATCAAGAGCCTCCATACAGCATGGGAAAGGGGAAATGGTTAAAGATACAATTACTTTCGAAGGAACTCTGTTCACTCTCAAAGATGTCCTCTTGTTCACTTTTTCCTTACCTCCTCCTGGTGCTAAAAGCCATAATCCAGTTTAGAAAAGTATGTGTTATCCGTGGCTGCAGATCAAATTACCCCAGACCTTTGCAGCTTAAAACAAACTATTATTATCTCACGCCATTTCTGAGGGTCTGGAGTCAAGGTGTGACCTCACCGAGAGGTTCTGGCTCAAGGTCCCTTGTGTGTTTCCATTGGGATCTCAGCTGGGGCTCCGTCAATTGCAGATCTGACTGGGGTGGGTGGAGCCACATCCAGGATGGTGCACCCACACGCCTGTTGGTAAGATGCTTCTTAGTTTCTGGCTGCATGGACCTCTTCATAGGGCTGCTCACAATATGGCATCTGGCTTTCCCCAGAACAACTGATCCGGAAGAGGAAGAATGACAGAGATGGGCGTGTCTCTCGTAACTTAATCTCAGAAGTGACATACCATCTCTTCCGTCACGTTATATGGGTCTCACACACCAGCTCTTATGAAATGTGGGAAGGGAGCTACATAAGGGCAAGAGTAGCAGGGGGCTGGTGGAAGCTGGTGGCCGCAATGAGGTTCATGGTTCATGCATTGTGAGGCTCGGGTCATGAATCAAGTTCTCCTTTAACTTAATCTTTTAGCATGTAGCCTCAATTGCTTTCATCACGCATGAATTTTTCCAGAAAGACCCAGCAAGTATCTTTGCTCCAATTCCCCTTGATATACCTACTCATAATATTACATTTTGTTCTTGTTGCACAAGTAACATGTATTAATTGTAGAATAGGAAAAAAATATAGACAACCAAAACAAGGAAATAAAAATCACCTTTTAGTCCACCATTCAAAAGTAAAGCACTAACATCCAGAATTTTCTTCTGTATGTATGTTTACTTTTACAAATTCTCTCTGTTCCCTCATGCTTTTGAACATCTATTATGCATCAGCAATTCTACTTCCAAGAATTCACTTAAGGAAATACTCAAGGTAGTGAGTCAAGAGTGAGCTACAATGAATTTTATCCAACACACTACCCAATAATCTCGATGTTGTTTTACATTTGCTTTTATTTTTTACTTAGAAATCTTTTTTCTTGATGGTTTCTGGTTCCAGAAGTTCTAATCCTCATCTTACATCACATAAATTAATCTTTAAGCATTTGGATTAAAAAAAAAAACTTGTTCTGCTTATTTTGGCATTATAACAAGAAAAGATAGTTATGGCCATTGTATTACTTTTCCTTCTTCGTCTTATTGTTTCTTTGTCTCTTTCTTTGAATTTTGGAAGAATTTTTCAGACTGATCCCTGCCCCTAGATTTTCACTTTCTACATTTTAAAAATGCTTTCCAACATTTAATTAAATAATTGAAGTGCGTAAAATTGTATTCATAACACATATGTAAGAAATCAAGCAAGATCAGTATCTTAGAAGCTGCCTCCGTCTCCCGGTCCACCACGATCCTGAAGTTTGTGGTTCTCTTTCCTTGCGTTTCTTGATGGTCCTACAGCAAGCCATGTAGTCTTATATAATGCAGTTGTCTTGTTATGCAATATTTTCCCCTTACGTAAATGCAGTCAAGTTGTATATGCTCTCCTTGCTTCCCATCCATCCCCAACATTAAGCGTGTGAAATTCATTCAGACCAATGGGTGTGGCTGCAATGACCCTTCACTGTGCTGTAGTATTTCATTGTGTGAAGGCACCACATTGCATTCCGCCCTTGGACAGTGGGAACTTTCCGGATTCTCACCCTGACAAGAAATGCGCTGTGAACATTCTAGTAGGTGTCACCCAGTGCATGCACACAAGGATTTCTCTAGAGCAGGGTCGCACAGGGATCTTTGGAAATGACTGATGGGTGTCTTATATCCCCCAAAACATTCTGATGTCATGGGTGCAGGGTCTGCCGTGGGCCCCTGGGCTTTAGAAAACAGGTCATTCTAATGGTTCCACAATGTTTGGGACCATTGTCGTCGAGTATGTAAATGGGGGTTGGGTATGTGTGTCTTTTATTGCACTAGATATTGTTAAATTGTTTCCCTGGAAGAACGTGCAAGAGCTCCACTTGTTTATTGCTTCAGAACTTCAGCAGAATATGGTATTGTCTCATTCCATTGTTTTTGTAACGTATGTTCTGCTGTGAAGGGCGCTGTAAATTTGAATCTGCTTTTGCTTTTAGTTCCCACACACCTCTCCTTTATCACTCTGTTAATGCTGCCTTTATTTATCTCAGCTGTAGCTTTTCCTCCTGGCTCTGGGTTTGTTTTTTTTTTTATGATTTTATATTTAAGAAAAGTCAGGTCTTCTTGTACCTCAGGATAGATGCAAAAAATGTTTCCAGACATCTTCCTAGTGCAATGGACGCTTATTGGTGGTTTGCTTTCTTTCCAGGACTTTTAATCCTACATCTGTTTTCCCCCCTTCTGCATGTTTTCATAGACTTCATGCTGGTTTTGTTCTCTTAATTTGCTCTTGAGCGAAATATGATCTGAGGCTTGTCAACAGGTAGAAGGCAAATTGACGGTGGTCTCACGGGGTCAGAGTTCTATGCCCTTCCTAGTCTACAGCTGAGCTGAGGCTTCATAGGCCTGGATCCTGGTCCACTTCCTCGACTGAAACAGCCTTTCACTCGGGATCCTGCTGCTCTGTGAGGTGGTATCTTCCTCTTCCTCCCATCACAGGCTTTGAGGAGGGGTCAGATTTAACCGACTCAATTCCAGGTCTGCCTGGACTAATGGCAGGGCAGGGGAATATCACAGTATCCATGGCATTTTCTGAAACATAGAGATCATGGTAATGTCTGAGAATTAGTTGCACAGATAGGGCTCAGCATAATACCCGACAGATGGCAAACACGTAAGAAGTGGGAGCTGCCATCATGGTTATTTTATTATGGGTATATTATTTGTACACTGTATGCTTGTGTGTGAATATTAGAGACATATGGTAATATTACAGTTTGCCCCACTGAAATGTAAGCTATAAGGAAGGTAGCGATTTTCGTTTAACCTTTGGCAGGTACAACAACCATGACACTCGGTGGACATATGAGAACTATTTGTTGGATGGACGAATTATTGAGAATTTAGAGAAGCTGTGGTAGAAATTGCTCACCACATGCCATTTTGAATCAGAAGTTGGCAGTGTTATTTACAATAGCAAACAATTTGAATCAACCTTCGTGCCAAATAGCAGGTGTTAGTTCAATTAGTTACAGTCCATAGTATGCTGGAATGCTGTATCCCTGTTGCAAATCATATCGCTACTTTTGCAAAATTTTCAAATAAAAAATTAGTAATGTGCATTGTTGTGACTACATATCAGTGTACTACAAGTATAAAAAGGCAAAGGAATTACATGCTTGTTATTTTGGGGGTGGGAGGGGGATGAGAGTGGAGCTTTAATTGCATTTGAGATATCTTATTGTCTCGAAACAGGCAAAAGGTATGAGACTAACACCTGTTTCATCTTGGTAGTGGGTACACGGATGCAAAGATAATATTAGCAATACTTACCCACTAACACACCCTGAGTATTGACCAGCCAGAATGGACACTACAGTGTTGGAGTCCCATCCTCCGTGCCAGCCATCACCTCATTAGTTGCTAGATTGTGGGTGGGTCCTTGAAAAGGACCAAGTGAGAGGTCAGCTGCCACTAGAGCTGTAGGTGGATGTGTAGATGATGACCTCTCAGGCTGAAGACACACCTAGCCCATTGCCATGGGGCCCAGCTCTTGAGAGCTTGAGTCTCAGCAAGGTTGACTATCATTTGAATGAGAACATAGCAGGGACATTAGTCAAATTTGCAGGTGAAGCAAAACCAGAATGAATGAGTAATTCCATGCTTGACTGAATTTCAAAACTCAGTCTCTCATAAGTGACCCTCTAGAGTCAAGACTGAGTCTTTAATGTAATAAGCTGAAGAGGTGGGAAATAGACACTAAAGCCAACTAAATGAAAGTAAGGAATTATGACGGCAGTGTTTCATTTAGCTAAAAGTCAATCACTGCTGTAGGACGGGAGGCCCATGCCTGCATAAGCTCTCATGTGAAAATTCCAGGTGTCTTAAACCGTTTTATATTCTGCCATTGAGAGGATAAGTTGGTTTCTGGAGGGTATTTGTGATAGAAAATTAAAAGCCTCAATTTGTGATAGAAAATTAAAAGCCTCACGAGAAAACATAACTTTTGACCTAGCAATATCATGTCTAGGAATTATTAAGAAATCATCATATATATTAACTGAAATAAGTCAGACAGAGAAAGACAAATACTGTTTGATCTTACGTATGTGTGGAATCTTAAAAAGCCAAACTGAGAGAAACAGAGAGCAGAGTAGTGTTTGCAGGGCTGAAAGGTAGAGAATATGGGGAGATATTATTTAAAGGGTACAAACTTCCCGTTATAAGAATAACAAGTTTGCGGGATCATATGATTGCAGCTAATACTGTATTACATACCTCAAAGTCGCTAGAGAATAGGTCTTAGATGTCCCACCATAAAAAACAAAATGGCGTGACATGACATGGTAGAAGTGTTAGCTAATGTCGTGATGGGAATCCTTTTGCAATACGTAAACTTAGCAAAGGCAGCCAACCAAACGGGAGACGATATTTACAAACAACAGCTTTGATAAGGGTTAATATCCAAAAATATATAAAGAACTCACCAAGTTCAGCAACAAACAAGCAAACAATCTAATTAAAAAATGGGGAGATGACCTGAACAGACACTTCTCCCAAGAAGACATGCAAGTGCTCATCTTTACCAGCTACGAGGCAAGTGCAAATCAAAACTATAATGAGATACCACCTCACACCTGTCAGATTGGCCGTTCTCAACAAGACAGGTAATAACAGGTGTTGGAGAAGCTGTGGAGAAAAAGGAACCCTCATTCACTGCTGGTGGGAATGTAAACAGGTACAGCCATTATGGAAAAAAGTATGGTTGTTCCTCAAAAAAAAAAAAGAAAAAGAAAAATAGAACTACCATATGACCCAGCAATTCCTCTACTGGGTATGTACCCCCTAAACTAAAAAATATTGGTATGTAAAGATACATGCACCCCCATGGTCATCGCAGCATTATTTACAGTGGCCACGACATGGAAACAACCAAAGTGTCCCTCGATAGAGGACTGGATAAAGCAGATGTGGCATGCATACACAATGGAATCCTACTCAGCCATAAGAAATGATGACATATTGCCATTTACAACATGGATGGACCCTGAGATCATTATACCAAATGAAATAAGTAAATCAGAAAAAGCTAAGAACCAGATGGTTTCACACGTAGGTGGGATATAAAACTGAGATTCACAGACAGATAAAAGTGAAGTGTTACCGGGGGAGAGGGTTGGGGGAAGGGAGTAAAGAGGGACAAATATACACTGGCAGAAAATGATCTGACTTTGGGTGATGGGTACACAACAGAATCGACTGTTCAAATGCTATAAAAATGTTTGCCCCAAACCTATGGAATCTTATTGATCAATGTCACCCCATTAAATTTAATTTTCTAAATAAAACTATCAAAAAATTAATTTGGTTGACAACACACTTAATATAATCCAATAATATTGCTGCTAAAAATGTGACCATGTATTTAAGTAGGGAGGAGGTTGGGAGAAACAATGAGCCCACTATGACCTTCCTGCTCTTCCAGGGAACATAGTTTAAGGGTTCAGAGGACCCATGATGTGGACTGACTGGGAAATTACGTTTTACAAGCAGCTCTTGAGACATCACAGCTATTTATCCCCTAACATAGATGACTAAAGGGAAACATACCACCATCGAATGTTCGAGTCCATCAGAACACAGTTGTTCTAGACAGCAGAAAAGGTGTAGAAGTCAGTTACATGAAAGAAGCATTGAGTCTGCTATACGGAAGAACTTTCTGACAACCAAGGATCGCTACTTGTGCCATAATGAGTTAGATCAGTTGGGGTTCTTTGGTTGCAAACAATAGACTCAGACTCCACTTACCATAAGCAAGAAAAGAATTATTGGAGATTTTGAGGAATCTCATAGAGATAAGGCTGCCATCGCAAAACTGCAAGAAGCAAATGTCTGGGACCCTAAATACAAGGAACAACTCATTAGGGTGCTGCTGTTGGAATAAATGACATACCTTCCTCTGAAAGTTTTTGGCACCATGTCACCCAAGATCTGAAAGTTGGTGGCCTGAGAGTTGGGTGAGGGGAGGCAGGAAACACTTAGTGATAGTTCTTCTAAGATCTCATACGATGGACAAGAGGTCACTGGAGAGAGAGCAAGAAAGAGAGAGAATGAGAGGACAGAGAGAGAGAAAGCTAGAGAGAGAGAGAGATTCTTCCATAAGAAGGAAGAATAAATCCTAGCGACGAAAACAACCAATGCCAATACAGCATTCTACTGGGCCAACCCTCTGCTCCATCCCTGAAGGACTTTAAGCAGAAGCAGAATGGCCAATGACTGATGACTATTTGCTCAGGCTGCTGTTGGGGGTGGGGAAGAGTAGATCCCGACATTGGATTGGGGTAGGGGCTGTGGACTAAATGAGTTCTGTCCCTCAGTCACCTGGTCAGCCCAATACTCTATCTCCAAGTCCTACAAAGGGTGTTTTGCAGCAGCTAGTAGCAATTTTCATCCAAGAGCACCAAGGATGTACTTCTTAAAGCTCCTGGGGGCCTTTCACCATCTGATATGGTTTCGTTACCCATCTATTAAGCAAACCTTTCATGAACCCATCTATTTTGTTATACTCTGCCTCTTCTGGGTACTTAATTAGGTCCATCAGTTTATGAAACCAAAAAGCCCATTACCATGTAAATGAGTACTTAGTCTGTTTCTTAGTCCCCAGAATTCTGCTGCTAAGCATTCACAGATGTCCCCTCTTGTCATGTTCTGAGGACTGGTGAACAAGTCTATGTTTGTCCTTAAAACTCCTTTAGTTTTAAAAATAGTGGGCAATTAAAAAACCATTGCTCTGCTGCTCATTCCGTCCACCCTAGGTTGGCCATCCTGTAGAAGGACCTTCTACAGGAAGGAGTAGAGCCAATGATTATGGACTGGAGTGACTGCTTGTTTCCTTCATGTGGGAGAGGTTTCCTTCCTCCCGATCAGAGCATCATGTAGTTAGAACACAACTTGGGTGGCCGGAAAGACACTGAGAATAAGGAGCTGAAGGAGGAGAGAGACCAGGATGAGAGCCCCATGGCATGGGAGGCATCGTGCTGGGCACTTGTGTCGTCAGGACTCCACGTTATAATCACAGAAAATTACTGGGGTAGATTAGAGGAGGAAAAAGAAATTGAGGCTATTAGGAAATCTACAGAATTCTCAGAAAGAGGAGATAACCAGACGGAGCACATAGGCAGCAAGAAAAATGAGGCTTGATAGAGAACAGCAAAAAGCATGACATGGGACCATTCACCCAGAGCTGGCACTGCTGACCCCTCTGGCCTGGACCTTCGACACCAAGGCTGGCATGATGGACACTTGCTCCTTAGAGTCACCTCATTTCTCTTCCCTAGCTTAAGTTCCCCTCGACACCCTCCTTGGAAGCCTAGGAGCATGTGCGTCTGCCTGCTGAGTCTCAGTCCTCCACGGGAGGCCGGGGGAGGAGAATCAGGGTTTCCTACCTCACGGGCTAGAGCAAGATGCTTCCTCTCATTTGGGCAGCAAACAAGGACCAAAACTTTATGTTAGCACTTGACATATTTCCCTAATCTCATTCTCTTCCCAACCTCATATGCAGGAACTTCCTCCACCTGATAGCAGGGTAAATTAAGGTTCAGTCATTGGACTAAGGTCAAGCAGTGAGTAAGTGAAGGCTGGTCTCCTTCCTTGTCTATTATAGCACGATGTCTCTGGTACGTCAGGCACTAAGTCGAGCCCTTGAAACCGCAACCCTATGAGCTGGGCATCGTTACACCCATTTCACAAACGAGGTGATAGAGGTTGACTCAAGGTTCTTAGCTCATAAGTGATGGGAAGCAGGTGTGACATCAGAGCCTGCCCTTCAACAATACGCTGTATTGATTCTCTTTTTTTATTTTTTGTATTTTTCTAGAGTGAGAAGCAGGGAGGCAGAGAGACAGACTTCCACATGCGCCTAACAGGGATCCATCCGGCATGCCCACCAGGGGGCGATGTTCTGCCCATCTGGGGAGTTGCTCCATTGCAGCCAGAGCCATTCTAGCGCCTGAGGAGGAGGCCATGGAGCCGTCCTCAGCGCCCAGGCCCACTTTGCTCCAATGGAGCCTTGGTTGTGGGAGGGGAAGAGAGAGACAGAGAGAAAGGAGAGGGGGAATGGTGGAGAAGCAGATGAGTGCTTCTCCTATGTGCCCTGGCCGGGAATCAAACCCGAGACTTCCACATGCTGGCCGACACTCTACCACTGAGTCAACCAGCCAGGGCCTGTACTGATTCCTGGGTAAAGGGAGAAGGTGGGTGGGTCCTTCTTTCTCGTACTTCCAGCCTTTGCAGGCAGGCCTTGGGCAAGCATGCCAAGTCACCATCCAGCCACCCATCTCAAACAGCAAGACACTACTGGTGCTGTCACCTAAGGTGAACAGCTTGGAGCCTTCTCAGCTCCTGGTTTCTCACTCTCCATATGATGAGTAGTGGCCAAGTTCTTTTTCGCATGCAAGATGGATCTTCGATTTCTCCTCCTCCTTCGTGCCCACAGCCACATCTCCGGGCCAATTCGACTCCTTGATGCCAGTAAGCTTACACGATCTTCTCACCGCCTGTCTGCAGCCTTCCCCTTGAGCCTGTCTGCACGCCTACAGCCAGGGGCTTTGTGGTAGATGCCCATGGCTGAACCATTCAATATCACTCCATCTTAGATGATCACTCTAAGCCAGTCATGACAAACGCCCCTATCCTCTGACAGGGCCATGTGACCCAATGAGATGGAAAGAGATATCAGCTGGGAAGATGCTTCCGGACTTGATCATGCCTGAATGTCTTCCTGGAACGGCTTATTTGCAACCATCCCAATAATAAAGCAATTCGTGTTTGCAGAATGGAGACCTGGAAAGAGCATGGGTCTTTTGGAGGATAATTATACGGTGCCTGCAGCCTGCCTGCTCCTGAATTTCCAGTTAGGCGTGAGAATAAATGTCCTTATTATTTAAGCCAGTTTTAATTGGGTTTTCCTTATTTGCAGTGCAAAGCATTGTCACTGATAGTCGTTTAGCTGAAATACAAATCTAATCATTTCCCTCCTCTGCGGTTTTGCATTGACTTTGCAATCAAGTCTATATTCTTTACACAGGGTTTCACAAAATCCTTGGGCTGCATCAACAATCCTCCTTCCTCTTCCCCAAACTCACACTGCATGTCTGTGCTGTTTCTTCCCCAGAAGGTTCTTCTCCTCTTTCTCCATCTACTGGACTTCTGTCCACCTTTCCGGATCAGCTCTAGTGACAACTCCTCTTTAACGTCATTCCTAACCCTCCAGGCAGAGTGAAGGAATTCCTTAAAGGTCTCTGAGCGCTTTGTGTCTGCGTTATGGTGACTTCTGCAGCCTCATACACAATCACAGGCTCTCATGTATCCGCTTCTTGGCTAAAATAAAGAACTCCTTAAAGGAGGCAGGGACTATCACTTCATAGCCCTGCGACCTTGCATGCGACCTAATCACTCTCTAAGTACTAATGAAATATTTATTGAGTCTATTCTTGTTCATTCGAACTGTGGGCAACCTAGCAAATGGCTTTTCCTTTTATTTATGTCTGTTAAAACTGAGGCAGTATTATAATGAATAATAATGCCTTTAGGACTTTGTGGTTTAAGAAGCTCTTTAATACACACCTCTCAATTAATCCTCATAGTGTTCCTATGACCAATATTATCCCCACTTTGCAGACTGGGGATACAACGCCAACAATCAAAGTATGTTTGTTAAGTGCCTGCAATTTGCATAATGTTATATGAAAGGCCAGCTGGGAGGGAAGCTGCAAAGAAATAAAAACCATAATCGCTCTCCTCACAAGTTTACAATTTATTTGGGGAGATCAGGAATAAGGTAGACTATTTCACTCTCAAGAGATGAGACCAATGCGCTACAACAGTAAAAAGATGTTAAGGGTGGTGATTTATTACATAATAAAAAACCTAAGTGCCAGTAACAATTAAGGTGGACGATAGTGTTGTGGGTTTACCACTGAGGTCCATGAAAGATCCTCCCAAAGAGAGTTAAACCTGGAATGTAAGAGTCCTCAGGATTTCACACAGTGGAGAAGGGGAAAGGGGAAGTCTTTGCTTCACTCTGAAAGTGCATCTTCGCTGGGCAAGGAGGGAGAGAGCAGAGTGCCCCCCTCCCCGGGAAAGGAGTGAGTGTTGGGTAGGCTGATGGATGGAAGGAAGAAAGGGAGGGAGAGAAAGAAGGAAGGAAGGAAGGAAGGAAGGAAGGAAGGAAGGAAGGAAGGAAGGAAGGAAAGAAGGAAGGGAGGAAGGAAGGAAGGAAGGGAGAGAGGGAAAAAGGGAGGGATGGAGGGAGGGAGGGAGAGAGAGATAAAGGAAGGAAGGAAGGGAGGAAAATGGAAAGGGTAGACCCTCCCACATAGTGTTGCTGTTAAAATACCACCCGTGAGTCCAGCTGATGATGACAGAACTGTAGCAGGCGATTTCACAGAACCGACCATGCTGCGGTCAGTCAACCTTCCATGAAAGGAGGAACGGAAGGGGGGAGAGCAAAGCAGAAAGGAGCGATGGGGGTCTGAGGAGCTTGTGCCCAAGCTGCAGGGAGAGGGGAGGGTGGAGAGGAAAAGCCAGACACCACTGTCATGGCAGCCAGAGCTGGTGGTAATGAAAGGGACTCTTACAGGTGCCTGGAGATAGACTGGCAGTGATTGTGCAGGTGGAGGCTTAAAAAGACTTTGTTCTTCTGTTGGATAAGGAAAGTCATTGTGGTCTGTAGGAACTAAGGAGGTGTGTGTGTGTGTGTGTGTGTGTGTGTGTGTGTGTGTGTGAATGAGGGTTGGGAGGCATTCTCTAACCCCAAATGCAGAATGACTGTCAAGTATCTATTCTGTTCCTTGCACCTGCCTGAGTAGAGGGGCTGGAACTGCCCCCGTGGGACATCCATGATGAAGCCAGGCCTGGGTAGGAAGGTTGAGCTGTCATTATGTGCCTGAACTATAGTGCATTTCTTTCTGGGAGCCCACGTAACCTTGCTGGGTCAGCAGTGGGGCATCGTGTGCTTTGGGGGCCCTAGAGCCTACCTTGTGGGGGCATGGATGTGACAGGGAGGAGCAGGGACTGATTGTAGCCCTGATCTGTCCCAAAGGCCTCTGGGTAAGACAGAGAACTAGTGAACCAGCTGCCCTGAGGAACCCCCAAACTCTGAGTGGTCCTACGTTCTGGCTCAGGTGAAGTCTGGGGAGTACAGAGACACCAGGTTGGGGTCTCCCGCCTGTCTTGCCGTCCCCTGCACTTTGAGGGGACAGTGTCACAAGGTGCTGAAGGGTGTGGGCTCCGCAGTCACCTTCACGGCCAAACCCAGGCTCCTTCCCTTTGTATGGGATGGCCTCTATTTCTGCACCTACAAAGTGGGCAGACACCGTAGTATCTTTCTCATGGGGTACTGGGGTAGGTGAAATGCTTAAAAGGCACGGAGAACATAGTAAACACTTCCTGAATAGAAACAGCAGTTATTCTGTTATTACCCTTGGGGCTGTTTGGCAAGGAAAGAGCACAGGCTCTTTGGAATATAGCATTCCCCTTTGTTCCTGAGTTTCAAGGGTAACTAAAATTCTTCAGTCCAGGATGCCGTCTAAGGACAAACCTTAAAAGGAGGTCCCAGCCCTCTCAGCTGTCACTTGCTTCCTCCTCTGTCCTGGGTGATAGTAGTTAGTTCCTCAAGGTGGTGGATCCCTGGGTTAATAAGTGCCAGGAGGTGTTCCTGGACATAAACACGTCCAATCTGTCACTCCTCTCCAGAACTCTGAGCGCTGAGTGACATTAGTTGGGTGACTGTACCGCAGCTGTCCCCTGTAACGCCCCTCCTCCCGCAAGGTTGCATTTTACTATAAGGAGACCTGGGTGCTACAGAGGATGCGGTGGGGGAGGGGGAGAGGTGGGGGGAGGTTGGGGATTGAATTGCATAACATTTGAAAACCATAGCTTGGCAGCTTTTGTTAGATGCCAGGGATCTTGCGAAGGACACGGATGCTAAAGAGGAAAAAACAAAATGAAATATTCTGGGAATTCCCAGTGTGTTCTTGGCACTGGTAGGAATCTTACAGCACTAGGAAGTTTCTGTACCCACACCCCTCTACCCACCCGCCGCCTTGCGAACACTTTCTGAGCTTTGCCAGAGCTGGGGCTAGTTTTAGCCTGACACTAGCCGCGTTTCCCTTGGGGCCCACCTCAGTAGATAATGTTTGTAGAGCAGGGGAGCTCAAGTGGGGAGCTCAGCGTGTAGCTGGATCTCTCTGCTGTGTACTGGTAGCCAGAGCCCTTTGGGGAACGGGGACTCCACTGTGGGCTCTGGCCTTGGCCTTGTTCTCATGGGGACTCCTTGGCTTTGCCTGCCATTCACTGGAGATGCTAAGCAGGACAGTAATGGTAGACCCTCTTGACACGTTGAGAGTACTGAATGAGTGTATATACACAAAAGCGACTTAGAGCCACTTATTAAGTATTAGCTATTTTCTGTAGCACCCTAGTTTTTAAAGTAAGCTGCTTCTTTTTTAAAAAAAAAAAACACATTCATCTGGGTGCCCATGGCTTCCTTTTGGAAGAACACATCTTTTTACCATGTTCCCTTTCTTCAAAAAATGCCTTGATCGTTTGCATTTCCTTATAATATTTAGAATTAACTTGTTAACTTTTGCAGAGAGAGAGAGAGGTGGGAGGGAGGGAGTACTGAAAAAATTTAAAAGGCTATAGAAGTTTTTAGCTTGGATTGTATTGAAATAATGAATCAATTTGGGAGGAATTGATGCCTTTATACTACTGAGTCTTATGATCAATAAACATGATTTATCATTGTCTTAGGTCTTTCTAAAAAGCTTTAATGATAGCCTGGCCAAGTAGAATGTCTACCTGGAACATGTAGGTCCCAGGTTCGAAACCCCGAGTTCACCGGCTAGAGCGCAGGGTTGGCGGCTTGAGCAAGGGGTCGCTGTCTTGCCTTGACCACCCCCCCCATCCTTAAGGCACCTATGAGAAGCAATCAATGAACAGCTGAAGTGAAGCAACTATGAGCTGATGCTTTTCATCTCCCTCTTCACCTCCCCCTTCCTGTCTCTCTCTCTCTCTCTCAAAAATCTCCTTTATCTGTTTATGCAGAGTATTGATTTTCTAATGTTAAATCAATTTTACAGTCTTGGAGTAAACCCAACCTTAATCAAGATATAATATCTTTCTTATACTCTATATTGCAAAATTCAGTTTCCCAATAACATTTTTGAATTTTTTTGGATTTATGTTCTAGTTCCTGGTTAAGATTGACCTAGAATTTATTTTTGCTATCCAAGTTACCCTGGCCTCATAAAATGAGCTGGGGAGAGGGGTATACTTTCTGTTTCTGTTTGTTTGTTTTTTTCTGGAGGAGTTTGGGTACCTGTGGAATCATTTCTTCCTGAAACGTTTCACTGCCATAAGCGTCTACAGCCAAGGAACATGCGGTCCTGATGTGAGTGTCTCACAAGTGTCCTCACCATGCAGCGTCCCCCCAGAGGCTCAGGGCAGGCCTCCTAGATTCAGTAGCCCTCGGCACGTCCTCTCGGGGCCCTGAGCCTCACAGTGCTGGAAGCAGTGGGCACACCGCAGGTGACTTACGCCAGTCTTTCTCCAAGCTGAGTGGAAGATCATTTTTGCAAGCTGTGGGATGTGACGGTTGTGGGAGGTGCCCTGTGAGGTGGTTTCCTTGGGGTGGGGAGGGAATGGAGGGTGAGAGGACAACCCAGTGCAAACAGCTAAAGTGACATTGGTGACAAAGCGACTCATCAGAGTGTTAGCTAGAAGGAGAGCCAGCACAGAAGTGTGGATGAGGAGCAGCTGTCCTGTCTCCTCCCCCATGGCCTCCCTCCCCCCTTCACTCCTCCCCTGTCCCCTCCCCCATGGCCTCCCTCCCCCTTCACTCCTCCCCTGTCCCCTCCTCCATGGCCTCCCTCCCCCCTTCACTCCTCCCCTGTCCCCTCCCCCATGGCCTCCCTCCCCCCTTCACTCCTCCCCTGTCCCCTCCCCCATGGCCTCCCTCCCCCCTTCACTCCTCCCCTGTCCCCTCCCCCATGGCCTCCCTCCCCCCTTCACTCTTCCCCTGTCCCCTCCCCCATGGCCTCCCTCCCCCCTTCACTCCTCCCCTGTCCCCTCCCCCATGGCCTCCCTCCCCCCTTCACTCCTCCCCTGTCCCCTCCCCCATGGCCTCCCGCCCCCCTTCACTCCTCCCCTGTCCCCTCCCCCATGGCCTCCCGCCCCCCTTCACTCCTCACCGTTCGCTGACAGAGAGGTTTTCAGCATTTTCTATGATGAGCAAACCTCCTCAACCATTTGTTTGGGCGGACAGGGTGTGACACTCGAGGGAGGCTGGTCAGGGCACATTCCAGGAAAGGAAGTGAGGAATGGTTTCCTCTTTCCCTTTTCTATACTGTGCGTGCCCTGAGGGTGTCCGCCTCACGGGGGGCGGGGTCAGGCTGAGGCTGTGCTGGGAGAGGAGCGGAAGGAAGGGTCTCCCTTTCCAACGCCCTGGCCACGGCCTGCCCCTTCCGGGGTTCAAGTCCTATGTTAGTGGGTTTCAGACGTTTTGTTGTCCAGCACATACTTTAAAAAGTCATTGAGGACTCCTGAGGACTTTTGTTTACTGCATTAGAAATAAAACTGAACAATTTCAAAATATTTAAGTTATTAAATGCAGTAATTAATCTACTAACCTGTACATAATGTACTTTTATGAAAATGACTGCATTTTCTAAAATAAAAAAGAATTAATGAGAAAAGCAGCATTGTTTTACAATTTTGCAAACCCCTTTGATTTCTGGTTCAAAGGAGTTGATTTTCATGTCTGCTTCTGTAGTAAATCTATTGTAAAATCAAACGTTCTGGAGGTGGGGCTCAGCGGTACTGACTTTAACAAGCCTTTCCTGGTGATCCTGAGGCCCTCTAATGCCTGAGGACCTCTGCTCTAGAACACAGCATCGCAAACTGCGGGGAAGCATTTCCCCCTCCAAGCCAGGTGGACCTATGGGGCATGCCCGCCTCTCACTGTATCCCAGACTCACGACCCTCAGCTCTGCAACACTGAAGATGCCCTATTTAGCGGTATGTATGGGCCCACTGACCATGAACCTGGGTTCCCAGCAGTGTCAAACTGCTTCGAAAGCTTCCCAACACTCGTCATTTCTGAACTTATTTCACGGGAGACCGTTAACAAAACAGTTTCCGAGGTGGGCGCTGGTCCCTGGACCACAGCGTGAGTGCAGTTGCTCCGGACCTTTGCATCTCAAATGCAGCGCGCTCACAAGTCACGTGCAGGTCTTGTCGAGGTGCCTGTGTGGATTCACAGCGTTGGGGAGGGGCCTGAGACCCTACCTGGGACACCCTGCCGCTGCCGAGCGTGTAGAACAGCATGGAGGACAGACAGCACACTGTCTCTTTCCTCTTCAGTGTCCACCTAAATATTTGAAGCGAGCAATTGTATTCCTATTCCCGGCTTCTTCTCAAGGCTAACTACGCGTGGTCCCCCCCACTGCTCTTTGGGCAGTGATGTTTCACCTGCCCCACCACCCCCTCACCCCCACCCCCCCAACCCCCCCCCACCCTTCCCCACCCCCCACCCCCCACCCCCGCCTGCCCTTGTGCCCACTGTCCACTCCCGGGGCCTCAGCCCACACCTTCTCCTCTCTCCTCGTCCCCTTTTGCTTCCCATCGGCTGTACTGAGCTCTTTCTTTCAGTATTTCCTGAGCTGGCTCCTATCCCCGGGGGATTTTCAGATCGCTCATGCTTCTGAGAAACTGTTTAGGCTGAAGGAAGGAAGTTACCCCAGAGCGGGACAGTGCCATGTGTGTCTGCCCAACCTGGACTCATGCCCTGGTGAGGCTCCTGACCTCTCCTACTGCCCCTCTCCAAACACTCCCGCCCTCCTATCCGGAGTCACCGTAGTTCAACCCCGGTAACCTGGGCTTTCCTATCTCTAACGTCCCTTAAAGCCCCCCCCCCGGGGGGGAGTTTGGGGGGTTGGGAGGGTGGCGCAGGGCAGAGAGGAGTCCATCCTCAGATGGAAAGAAGGGTTTCTCTGAGCAGGTCAAGATGACGTAGCTTTGGTAACCAAGATGGCACTTCTGTGACGTTCTTCAAGAGGGCCCCCCACCCCCAGCACCGCAAAGTCTCCTTTTCTGCTCCTCAGGACTTCCCAGCACCCGCCCCACTGCCCCGGAGCCAGCCTTCAGCCTCAGCTGTATTTCAGAAGATCCCTGAGAGACGCAGTTGCCGGGAAGCAGCGGACTCGAGCCACTTATTACACACACCTCAACATCTCAGCAAGGCGCCCTCTATCAAATGAGTGAATGGCTGGTTCAGCCCCGAGGAAATAAAACTCAGTGGTAGATAACTGAAAAATGATACAGAGCTGTACAGGGAAATGAAAAGTCAGAGAGATTAGATCCTCCGTTTCATTACCGGAATCATGGGCTCTTCTGACACATCCATACATTTTTTTACGTGGCTGTGATCAGTCCGTATATATTAACTTAAGCTTCTTCCCTTTCATTTCTTTCTATAGCCAGCACATGAATAGTCACACCTCTATGGAGCCGGATGTTGTCTGTGCTTTTGCCTTTAGAAGTATGCATAGCCCTCCAAGTCTACAAGTCCTTCAAGTAACCTTGGACGGGCATGGTGATCGCAAGCTCGGGTCCCCTTACTTACTAGCTGTGTGACATTTGGCAGATTCTTAACCTCTCTGAGCCACACCTGTGACATGAGGATAACATAAGACCTTGCAGCAGAAGGGGTTTTGTGAGAATTAAATGAGATGATCATGTAAAGTTCTTATAACACATAAGGTGTACCCCATTGACGATGGCTGCTATCACTACAGCTATTAACCTGAGACCTTCGGGCAATCCTCTATTACTAAGCGGTTTGGTTATTTAAAAAATTATTTTATTATCAAAATTCTGTAATGAACATTGATCCCTTCCAGAAACCTCCACGGACTTCCTTTTCTGTGCCACAGGATTCTAAGACGGTAGAGACAGTGGCCCTTGTGGGGCTGGAAGGGCCGTGGCAGAGAGAGACCAGGAATGAATGGTTGCAGTAATCGTAGGGCCTGGACAGAAAGCAGTGTGTATTTGCAGAGGGGTGGGAGAGAATGAGGAGGGCAGGGGAGAAGCAGAGGCCACTCGGAGGAGCGCTGGGTGTTGGAGATACACTTGGAATACCCCTGAGAGGGAGGCACTGCTAATGTTTGTTATTGATTTCTCTGCTGTATCCCCAGTGCTCAGAACGAACGGCTCCTGGTCTGTCACAGGCCATCGGTCAATTCCCTGGGCGGTGGGTGATGTGTCTGCTTTTTCCCCAGAAGCAGCACCCCTGGCGGGCCCACCAGCCTGCTGTGAGCCAGCCCCGGGGTCCAGATCCCAGCAGTGTCCTGAGATGGGTGTCTGGGGGTGTTCTGTCTGGCCCCACCCAGAGCTCTTCCTTCTCTCTGCTCCTGTCAGCAGCAGGGAGGCTCTGCGTGGAATTTGGGTCATACTTGGGGGAGGAAATGATGTTACCTTAGGAGAAGTGAGACACTTGGGAAGCCTTGGAGGACAAGGGGTTTCTGCTGGGTCCGAGTGCCCACTGATTTAGCAGTGAGGGAGGCAAAAGATCCCATGCTATCCTATATCTTAGAATCTTTTATGTACTGTGTTGTCTCTTCTGTAGGAAAGAAACAGGTGAGGAGAAGCACAGAGAAGAAAGGAATCTATTTATCATTCCTAGGTAGCTATCATTCCACTTTGGGCCAGGGCGCTTACAGACATTGTATGGACTGGTTCACGCTGTGACCTTGTGCGAAGGCATGGCCGTCCCATTCCAGAGCCAGCAGCTGATTCAGCAGCCCTTGAGGAGCCCTGGCCGTGAGTGTGAGTGGTTGGCGCTACCCCCCCTAACTCCACCCCCCCCTGCTTCTTCTGGGAAGAAGAACTTGACCTTGTGGGAGGAAGGGGAAATAGCCCCCCTAGCTCTCACTTTAGGGAGATTGGGTAGAGTTGGCCCCCCATGACTCAGACCTGACGTGCTAAAAGTCGTGCCACCTCCAGAACAGGGGTCTGACCCCCCCCCCCCCCCGAGCGATCGGAGCCCATAAAAACCAGCGCGGGAGCTTTTGCTGCAACTTCTGGGAAAGAGAAGCCCTTTCGTTGAGGCTGCAAGCATAAGACTTTAAGATACGGGATACCAGGCGTCCACTCTATCATTCCACAGGGAATGGAATTCCTGGGGACGAAGCTAATTTAGAGGCGGAAGGAAAGAGAGAAACAAGAAATCATCTGAAAACCTGGGTCAAACCACAGATCCGTGAATCCAGCCAGCCTGAAGATTGACCACTGTTTGAATTTTTATTGGGGTGAATCAATAAATCATCTTTGATGCCTGGACCCTGACGACTGACTTTCTGTTCCAGCTGAATGAGCTCCGAGGGCCAGGAACTAGCAGTTGAGGATTTAGATGGCTCTTACCTTCCTGTCCTCTCTGCTTGCCTGCACTCTGCAGGACGTAAATCCTCAGCGCCCCGAGAAGTCCCCTCAACTCGCTGAATGAGCCACCCTCGTAGGATTGGTGGGAGGTTTGGAGGGGGGGGGTGACTTGGCCCTGCACGCCCCTAAACTGTGTGTACAGATTGTAGATTGGTTTTTATTTGGATTTCATTGGTTCCACTTACTGGAGTGCTGGTAAATGTTTAACAAGCAAACAAATAAAAAATCCTGTTCAGTAGTGTTTGCCAATTCCCATGGTGTGAATATTTCCACCACGGCCGGTTTCAAGTTACCAACGTGACATCACAGAAGGCGGAGGGGGACGAGGTGCGAACACCCCGTTAGGTGGCGTTTCCAGCACACAGGTTTATTCGCCGTAAATAACTGTAATTACGAGCATAGCTCATCACAACATGTCGTCAATAATTAGAAACTTCTGAGTTTTGAATTTTTATAACCTTTGTTTTTAATGTAATTTATCTTGTTGTACGTTTGGATAATTTAGCGTGTAATAACGTCTGTGCACGAAGAACCGGCTCATGAAAAAACTGTGAAAAGTGGTCATTGGCTCTTAGGAGCTGGAGAGAGCTCACCGCCAGTGCCACGTAGACCCCAGAGGAAGGACTGCTTCTTCACAGGTTCAAGGGCAAGGGCACGGACTCTGGGTTAAAGTAAGGAAACTGGAAGCGATTCTAGAAGCTTGATTTGAGGAAAGGCTTGCACCGAATGGAAATGTCCAATGAAACTGAATGCATCGTTAACTCTCTGGATGGGACTTACGACCCGAAGATGTCCCCAGGCTGCCGTGGGGTACGTAGCATTCTCACTTTGCATGGCCAGCTGCTCCTGTCCCCTAGGAAGGACTCGGCAACGTTAGGGCTCCAGCAGGAAGTGGGCGGCACACCCTGATTAGCATAATGGGAGGAGCCTTAGAGGAAGAGGTTCTGCACACAGGTGTGGGCAGGTGCAGAGGAACCACAGAGATACTGCAGAAGTCCGGGTCCAGCAGCTCAGGGTTGCGTTACCTTCCCTCGGCCTGCAGGTAGGAGGTGGGGACACCTGATAGGAAATGGGACCGGTGAATGCCGGGAGGGACACGAGGAATAAGCACCCTCGACCTCACTTCCCTTCCCTCTGCTTTTCTACCCCAGCTTCCCATTGGCTGAGTCCAACCGAAAAGCCAGAGGTCGAGGAAGTCCACTGTGTAAGTCTTGGGCCACTGGAAAAAGGTAGAAGGGGTCTGAAGGGTCAGACGACCCAGGTCCTAATCTTGGGTATCTCGCTATGAAGTGGACACCCTGATCTTGTTCTTTCTCTTGGGTATTCTGGAACTGCCGTGTGTCATCTTCACCCCAGAGACATTCCAGTCTGGTCACCTGGTCACCTGCTCCAGCTGGTGGGAGGCATTTTTGGAGATTCACTGCCTTCTCTTCTAGCCTGCCGGAAGTGCCAGAACCAGCAGGATGAGGTCTGGGGAGCAGGCCCTTGGCCAAGGTTTCACCCTCCAGTGTCAGAACTATTGCCAGGGACCACTCTCTTCTCTGTCTGCCTGGCCAGGCCAAGCCCTGCATCTCGAAATCCTGCAGGGTCCTCTTCTGTGGAAACTCGATGTGGAGAGCCCTGGCCTGGGAGCCAGAAGACCCCGGTGTCTCGTTCTGATCACATCTGGGCGGGTTACCCGACCCTACCACTGATCTGAATATTCTCATCTGCAAAGCCAGAGGCCTGGGCCAGGCAAGCATGGTTTCCAGGGACAACTCTTGACTAATTTCGAGACTTTTGGAGCGTCATCTCTAGGTCACCTGCATAATCGGAAGCCTGTCTTTCCACAGCCAGGAGGTGGCAGCAAAGCTCTGTTTCGCAGAGGCCTGTAGGCCAGGGTAGGCTCTGCTCCCCAAGGCCCCAGGGCTCCAAGTGCAGGTGTGGTGGCTGGCTAGGCTGCATGCTGAACAACAACAGCACCAACATTCTTGTTGTCACTAAGATTAGTACGAAACGCAATGTCACCTCCAGTTTTAGGGGTACAGTTGTTGATGGAAGGGGGCGGCAGCTCAGCCCCCTGTTGATGCTGAGAGACACTCTGGGCCGAACCCCAACCTCTCCTGGCAAGTATGATGGGCCAAGACGGGTCCCCAAGCTTGGGTCCTGTGCTCTCTCTGTCTCCTCTGTTTCTCCTTTTATTTTAAACGGAACTGGGGAACCCAACCAAAGAGTCCAAGGGCCTGAATTGGGTTTCCATGTGTCGGCTGGAATCAGACGTGCTTCTGGGGAAGAGCCGTCAGCACAGGAGCCTCACGTTTCCTCCCTTCTCTTCCTCCCGGTTCTCAGACAATTAAAAGGAATCTTTACTCTCAGGACATGCTTGGTGTCTGGGTATGAAAGATGCTCACTCACTCATTCACCTCTCCATTCAATAACCGGGATTCTGATGTCAAATAGGACGCTGCCATGTACCAGGAAAGATACAGGGCTGTGCTTCCTCTTCTGACTCAGAGACCTGGGTTGCCCAGCGCTGGGGTGTTCCAGGTCAGGTAAGGGCAGAGGTATTTGGGGGTGAGTTCTTCCTACGGAGTCCCAGGTGAGCTGAGTGGATGGAATTCAGTGGGGTCCCTAAGGTTTGGGAGCAAGCCTTAAAACTATCAGGAGATCCTTTATGGGTGCCTGGTCTCAGCCTTAGCCCTGACTTTGGAAGATATTGGCTCCCAGGGCCCACCTACTCCCTTGACCTTTGGCCCTGAGCACCATGCGGAGGACACAGCAGGCAGAGAGGAGTGACCCCGGCCAGAAGGGGAGTAAGGCTTGCAGGACAGACAAGCCCCTCCTCAGTCTTGCAAAGCAGCTGTCTTTGCAGGGGCATGCGCCTGAGAGCACCCACTCCCCACCCCCGGGGAAACGTGTGTCTGAGAGCACCCACTCCCGACCCCCGGGGACGCGTGCATCTGAGAGCACCCACTCCCCACCCCCGGGGAAACGTGTGTCTGAGAGCACCCACTCCCGACCCCCGGGGACGCGTGCGTCTGAGAGCACCCACTCCCCACCCCCGGGGACGCATGCATTTGAGAGCACCCACTCCCCACCCCCGGGGACGCATGCATTTGAGAGCACCCACTCCCCACCCCCGGGGAAACGTGTGTCTGAGAGCACCCAGTACCCCCAGATGTCATGAGAATGGCGGGGGGTCAGAGAGGAGAGTGGGCACGGTCCTTAGAGGGATGGGGCGGGAAGCAGACATGCTTGGCGGGAAGAGTCCTGCTTTGGAGTCTGGGATCTTTGGCTCACTCTCCACCCTGCCCTGGACAACTACAGTCAGAGTCCTTAGTTGAGCTGGACCCAGGTCCCCTAGCTGTAAATTTGGGGAGAAAATGGGGAACTGAGCCAGAAAGTATCGTGACTCCCTAGGAAGGAGATGTGCTCGAGTTATCAGAAAAGGGTCCTGGTGTTTCCATGCCATGGATGCTGGTGACGTACCCGGCAACGGCTGGTCTTCAAACTTCCCACTTGAGGCAGGGACCTGCCCCATCCCTTACTTTCTGTATTTAAACAAGAGATCAGGCAAGGATCTAAAAACTACCCCCGCCCCCGCCCGAAGAGGAAGGGGCAGTGATAATGAACACAGAACCGAGTATCTGAGGTGGCCGTGATAATGAACACAGGAGAACCGAGTATCTGAGGTGTTAGGAGAATTTATTTCTCACAATATCTTCCTTCCACTCTCCCACAGGTGCCCATGGTAACAGGCAACAGGAGGACCTCATTCTTCCATCTTCTGTGGGAGAAAGAAAAAACGTACCCAGGATGTGAGTCAAAGGAAGGCGAGGCCGAGTATCGTCTTCAAGTGGGGCAGCTGGGAAGGGCGGAACTCCAGAAAAATATTCAGGAATGGAATTATAAACACAAAGCCATCAAGGCCCTGGAGAAGGGGTACAGCCCTGGAAAGAAGGGGCCTGTTGTGCAGTGGGTCGAGCATCGGACGGGGATGTGGAGGACCCAGGTTTGAAACCCCAAGGTTTCTGGCTTGAGCGTGGGCTCATCTTGTTTGAGCACGGTCTCACTAGCTTGAGCCCAAGGTCGCGGCTTGAGCAAAGGGTCACTCACTCTGCTGTAGCCCCCTGGTCAAGGTACATATGAAAAAGCAATCAATGAACAACTAAGGTGCCAGAACAAAGAATTGATGCTTCTCATCTCTCTCCCTTCCTGTCTGTCCCTATCTGTTCCTCTCTGTTTCTGTCCCCCTCAAAAAAAAACAAAGAAAAAAAGAAAAGAAAAAGGAGAGGACTGTTGGGCAGGGCCTGCTACAGCTGGGAGGGGTGGGCAGGATAAGACGTGTGGCCACTGGCCCCGCGGGGCTTTTCTCCTCTGATCCTGGAACCACGGGGTTCTGGATAAAGTAGGGGTGTCTGTGAGTTAGCAACCAGCAGCAGGGAAGAGGCACCCACAGAGACCCTCTGAATTCTTCCTGGTACGCCCGTGGTCCTGGAGCTTAGGAAGGCGGCCCTCACCTGGCCTCCAACTTCGCGGCTCTTGGCCCGCAGCTTGTTGACCTGGGACTCAGCGATGTCAGCCCGCTCCTCGGCCTCCTCCAGCTCGTGCTGGACCCTCCGGCAGCGGGACAGCTGTGTGTTGGCCTGCTCCTCCTGACAGAAGACAGAGGGGTAGAAGTCTGAGGGAGTCCCTTATTCCGGCTGTGAGGCCCCCAGCCCCTGAAGGCCTGTGGGGAACTGGGGAACCAGGAGGACTTGAGTCTCGGATTTGCCAGTGGCTGGGGAGAGAAAGCTGAGCTCTTCAGGGGCGACGATGCAACCCGCACCCCTGTTTCCCCGCACCCCGCTTTAAGGCCATCTCTCCCTCTGGAGCTCTTAGAAAGAGACCCAAGTCCAGAGTCGTCCCAAGGTGCCTGGGAGTGTCAGAGGCCATGGCCACAGTCCCCCTTGCCCTGTCCCTGCTCCAGCATCATCTGCCTTTGGCCGATTCCTGCTCTTCCAGCATGGGCTAAGGGTCCCTGACAAAGGTAACCCTCTGGACACCCTCTGGGCCGGCCAGCCCCCCGGCCACTACACTAATGCAACAGGCACCAATCTCTCCCTTGTGTCACCAGTTCAGATGTGCCTCCCTGCCACCAAGAGGGAGCCAACCAGCCTCCTGGGCAGGAAATAAAAAGGACAAGGACAGAAGCCAGATGTTAAGTCATTTATCCAGGACGTAGGTCCCTCAAATTGGGTTCCTCCGAACGCTAGTCCTGTGGGATGCTCTGCTACATTGTAGAATGCCTCTTCCACTTGGAAGGGTCCGTTACATATGGCCTACAAAGTCTGAGCAACCCTAGAAGTGAAGCAGCCAGTTCAGTGTTGTTCAACTCAGCATTTCCTGCTCTATTTTTCAAAATTTTTATTGACTTTATTGGGATGACATTGGTTAATAAAATTATACAGGTTTCTGGCCCACAATTCTATAATATATCATCTGTGTATTGCATTTTGCATTCCCCACCCCTAGCCAAGTCTCCTTCCATCACCATCCATCCCCCTTCCACACCCCTCAACCTCCCCCCCTTCTCTCACAGCAATCTATTTCCCCCCTCCAACCTCAGCTTCCTGCTATTCACACCCCCCAGATCTAGTGTCCCCAAAAGATAGTTCGGAAATCCCGTGGTCAGCCCACTCCATTCCTCCTGTTGGTTTTCCCTGTTTGACCAAGGGCAGATGAAAGAGGCGGGAATGGAGCGGTGGGCATTGAAGAGGGCTAGGAAGGATGATGTGACAGACGAGGACACCAGGGAGGGGGCGGAGGGACAAGGAAGTGGGCAGCTGGATGACATGAACCAGGAGGAGATGTCCAAAGTCAGGTCACAGCTAGGGCGGGCTGGTGGGGCTGGGTGAAGAGAGGCCAGTGGGTGGGCTAAAGTGCTCTGGGATGGTGGGGGTGTGTGTGAAATAGTGTGAGGAGGACTAGGTTACACGGAGTGAGGGCAGGCCACCGAGAAGATGGCGGAGGGTCAGAATTGTGCATCACAGACCAGGGGAGGGAGAAGAACAGGTGTCTCTGCTTTCGTAGCCTCTGTGAAAGCTTACACCTCGGGCTCCGTGGACTATAGGAAACAGGAACACCCTCCCACTCTCCCAGGGCGGGGCACACAGAGGCCCGCATGGGTTGCTGAGACCGCCCCTACTTACAGCCTCCTCCGCCTGCCTCTTGTACGCCTTCACCTTGGCCTGCAGCTTGTCCACCAGGTCCTGGAGCCTGAGGACATTCTTGCGGTCCTCCTCGGCCTGCAACACAGCGTCCTGCTGTCCGTGCCGTCCATGCCGGCGGCCCCCAGACCCGCCGCCACTTCTGGTCAGCAGAGCGCTCGCCTGGGTCCCGAGACCTCTACCTGGTAAGTCATCTCCTTGATTTTGCGCTCGTACTTGTGGGCCCCCTTCAGGGCTTCAGCCCCCCTCTTCTGCTCGGCGTCCAGCTCACTCTCCAGCTCCCTCACCTGCGTGTGGCAGAGAGAGCACAGAGGTCAAGCCCTGTCCCCCATGCTCCCTGGGGACTCCTGTGTCTGTCACTCGAGGGCAAACTCAAGATCCTCGGATTCTTTTGCAAAAGCGTCTCCTCTGAGGTCAATGCCAGAACCACATTTTATACACAGGGTCACCCCTAGTGCATGCAGCGGTTTTGTGCAAATGAGAACAAGACACCCTCTTTGGTCAGGGGTGGCCTCAGGTGCACACGGCTCGGCTACCGGGTCTGCTCTGCAAAGAGGCTCCTTCCTCTGGGGCCATGCTGCTCGGTGAGAACAGTGCGCATGCGCCCCAGCTCGCCCGCGGGTTAACCTGCAGGGCTGCTCCTGCGGGCCCCGCCTCCCCATTGAGTGAGGCAAGCAGGGTCACGGAGAGGAGAGAGCCGGCACCAGGAGCCGCCCAGGGCGTGCTCAGGGTCCAGGTCTGGCTGAGTGGGCTGGGAATGCGTTTTCATGGAGATTGGGATTCCTGCCCAAGTGACCTCCAATGTGGGCTTACATCAGACAAAAGGTGTGGAAGTATTTTTATTTTAATGATAAAGTGCTACACAGTCGTTCGTCTTGTAGTTGTTTCCGCCTTTCCTGAAGTCTTGTTGGCAGAGGACAGCCATTAGAAACTCAGGTCACCAACGGTGTCCCCAGCTACACAATCCAGAGGGAGCAGAGAAGTGGGGGGCAGCGTCAGCCATTGGGAACCCTGGCCACCCCAGACCGGCGGCAGCTCTGAGCTTGCAGACTGACCAGGTCAACTCTGAAATCTACCGGTGGGACAGGTGAACTCTGGGCGCTGTTCCAAACGAGGTCCCTACCCCTCCCCTCCGACTCCACGAGTCCTGGGGAGCTGTCCTCTATCCAGTTCTAAAAACATCATTTCCCTGGGAGTGTTCTCCAGGCCTCTGTCAGGTGTATGAAACCAAGATAACCCGGAAGCTGGCGACCGGACGACTTGGAAGGTTCCTCACCAGGTGAGGGGAGGCTGGCCGAGGGCTGCCTGCCCACCCAGGACTCAAAGGCTCATAGTGGGTGGCGAGAGATTCTGTCCCACCATAGAGCATCCAGGCACAAGAAGGACGGGCCTAAGCTAATTTTAATAGAACAGGACTGGGGGTAATTAAAAATAAGCATTTAATGATTTTTTTATTTTATTTTTTGGAAGCACTACCTTCCCTGGTGTTTACTTTTGTTAACTTAGACCTTCTAGCTTTTCGCCAAAAAATAATCCTTCCCCATCTAAAGCGTGCCGGTGCGGGTACCATGGCTTCGGGAGGCTGGCGTGAAGAGCCACTGCGTTTGGGTCTTTCCTGCGGGGAAAGTGGGTTCCTTTTCTTTGTCACCTCTTCTTCCTCCTCCTCCTCTCTCCCTCCCACACTCTTCCTTTTCCTCTCCCCTGGGGACCACAGAGGCATTCTGACGACCTCCTCCACACAGCCCTTCTTTACATGCTAACTGGTGGCGGAGCCCGTTTTAAAGACAAACCACGCGCCCCATCGCAGTCCTCCAGGGGAAAAGCGAGGCAAAGGAGAAACACAGGGAACAGTGGGTGAAGAAGGAACACAAGGACAACCTATACTCCCCGATGGAGGAAAAGGCAGGGCTCTCCCCTTCTCCCCTGTTGGGCGGGGGTGTCCCTGGTGCGCTGGCCAGGGAGGGAGCGCCGGTCACCCTCAGGTAGGATGCGGTGAGGAATACACCGGAACTGCAGGCAGTGTTCAGAGATTAGGAAGTCAGGGAAGGGAACCAGAACCAGGAGTGGGAGACAAAGGGAGACTCCAGATTTTACAGAGGACGGGCCACTCTTTATCAAAGCGGAGGTTGGTCCAAAATTCCAATTCCGCTCACATCTGTAATTTTATGATTGCAACGTACGCTCCCCCTCCCACGCATTTATGTGGATCTGAAACTGTGTATAAAACCAGAAGGTGAGCGTGTAAAACCGGCACGATGTTACAGTTACTGAGGCACAAGCATCCTAACGTGGGTTCGTGTGTGCTGGGGTGTAGGGACCAGCGGAAAAGTAACGGGTGGGAGATTTGGCCCACAGGGAGTTTCGCGGTCTGCTGAGCGAGTGGCCACTTTCCCAGAGCCTGGATGTCCAGGCTGTGGTTCTGCCCGGGGCAGCTGGACGGGGTGCCGCCCTGAGAGAGAGTCCTCTCCAGCCACCCTACCCGGTTCTCCAGTTTCTGGATCTGCTTCCTCCCGCCCTTCAGGGCCAGCTGCTCCGCCTCGTCCAGACGGTGCTGCAGGTCCTTCACCGTCTGCTCCAGGTTCTTCTTCATCCGCTCCAGGTGGGCGCTGGTGTCCTGCTCCTTCTTCAGCTCCTCGGCCATCATGGCCGCCTGATCAAGTTCACAGGAGACGGCAGTGGGCTCACCCCATCTGTCCCCACATACGGAGGAGCTGCTGTGGCGGGCACTGTCCCTGCTGGCCGGGCGGCTCAGCCGTCGCCGAGGGTGCACTCCTCCCCACGTTGTCCCCGTAAGGACTGACTCAGGTCTCAAGGGGATGAAACCTACTTGTCATGCCCAGGCTTAGAAGCCCCACTTCTTACCCCCCAACAGCCTCTCTGAAAAGAAAAAGAGAAACAGAGCTCACATCTGTGATGGCCTTCTTGGCCTTCTCCTCCGCGTTTTTGGATTCCTGGATGGAGTTTTCCATCTCTGCCTGGTACTGCGCTATGTCGGCTTCCAGCTTTTTCTTGAGATTTATCAGGCTTGTGTTCTAGAAGACAAAATTAGATATGAGGAGTGTGGGTTATATTTGGACACTTAAAACAATTGGCAAGGAAAGAGTTGGGTGGGCTAAGGAAAGAAACCACGATCATGTCCCATTTCTTATTTGTTAAGAAATGAGAATGAGCCAAACGGAAAGTCTTTAGAGAGACCCAGGAATTGCATATCAAATAACCGAATAAATGATCAAAAGAGACATTCCAATATTTGAGGAGGAATAGATCACTAAAAGAAAAGAAAGAAAGAAAAGAAAGGTGTTATAACAAGGAAATGATTTGTAGGCATGACTATATAAAATGAAAAATAATTCTGATAGTCAAAATATACCATAAATGGAATTGCAAAAGTGGGGGCAAACTGGGATACATTTGCAATGGATATTACTGAAAAAATTCCTTTTCTTAACATATAAGACAAGTCAATAGAAGAAAAGAGCAAAATGCACAAATTGGTGAGACACAAAAGAAAATATCCAAGTGGCAAAAATATATGATGGAATGTTTTGACTTGTTAGTAATAATAAAAAAAAGGAATTTTAAAACAGAGGTATTTTCAAAAATAGAATTGGTAAAGTTTAAAAAATAATACCTATGGTTTCTGGGAATTTATAGGCAATAAAAACTGGGACCACTTACTTAAAGATCAATTTATGACATATTACAAATGTCTTTACTGTTTGTACCATGAAGTTTTCCTTCTAGGAATTTATTTACTTCTGGGAATATTAGGAAAATAATAACAATGGATACATGTAAAAACTTAGTTACAAAGTAGTTTGTCATATCATTTTCCTAACAGCAATTTTTTAAGGGAAACAATCTAAAACTATCCAACCATTAAAAATAGGTTAAATAAAAATGCTATAATACACAACTATCACAGATTACTTTCCTGCCATTAAAACTAGTCATTGAAGACCATCTAAAGATGTAGAACTATGTTCAGGACCCACTGTAAAATGAAGATAAGTTGCAAAAAGTTTGATCCTATTTTTACAAAAAATATATATATATTTATGTACATAGACAAGGGCTTAGAACCATGATGGCGAACCTATGACATGCATGTCAGCGCTGACACGCGTAGCCATTTTCGATGACACGTGGCCACATACCAGAGAAGTGTGGGGCCGCATGCCGAGAAGGACGTTTCATCCTTGGCTCTTGCACGGCCAGGTGCAGTAGCCGAGGATAAAACAATTGCTGTAGTGTAGACACTCTGTGCCAGAGGTCTATAGGCCAAAACAACAGAACTCCAGCACAGAGCGTCTAGTTCTGAGACTTCCGGTTAGGCCATTTTTCTCCAAGTGACACACCACCCGAGTTCTGCTTGCTTTTATGGCGAATTTTGACACACCAAGCTCAAAAGATTGCCCATCACTGGCTTTATAATGAAAGGTCTCAAAATGTTAACGATATGGTTGATAATTTTCTTCTCGTTCTGTGTTTGTCGTCTCTACTTTTTAGTAAGAAGGAATTTTTTAAAACCCTCATAAAAATAACAAACGGTAATTATTTTGAAAGGCAACCGTCACTTCCCACCATGCCGGCTTCAGTGCAGTGTCTCCTGGGAAGCCGGCTCCAGTGCCTTTACGCAATACCGCATCCATCCCTGTTCTGACTTCCCCACAACAGGCATGACCGCCGCCCCTCCCCGCGGAGGGAGCGCGGATGCACCTGTGCGTGCAGGAGCTGCACCCGGTTGCTGGCATCCAGCAGCTCCTGCTCCGACAGCCTGCGGGTCCGCTCCGTCTGCTCCAGAGCCACCTTCATCTCCTCCAGCTCCTCCAGCAAGAGGCCGTTCCTGCGCTCTGTGATGGCCAGCTGCTCCCTGAGGTCCTCATTGCTCCGCAGGGTGTCGTCCAGTTGCAGCTGGGAGTCCTGCCGGGGAAACCAGGCATGAGGACAGCGCCAGGGCCGGCGGAGGGCCCAGCCAGGCCTGCCGGGGACCACACGGTCACCTTGAGCTGGCCCTGGACTCCGCGCAGGTGTTTCTGGGTCTCTGCCAGCTGGCGGTTAGTGTGGACCAGCTGAATCTCCAGCTCATTGAGGTCGCCCTCCATCTTCTTCTTGAGGCGCAGGGCGTCGTTGCGGCTCCGGACCTCGGCGTCCAGCACGCTCTGCACGGCCTCTGCCGCGCGCTGGCCGTTCCTCTTCAGCTGCCCCATCTCTTCATCCTTCTCTGTGACCCTGCGCTCCAGCTCGGACTTGACCTGGCTCAGCTCTAGTTGGACGCGCAAAATCTTGCTCTCTTCGTGTTCCAGCGAACCCTGACGGAAGCAAGGGGCTGATTACAAGTGCTAGTGGACGTTTTGGTAGGTCTTTTCTTTTCCTCTTTTCTTTTTTAGCATGAGAGAGAGACAGGAAGGGAGAAATATGAGAAGCATCAACTCATGCGGCACCGTTAGTTGTTCATTGATTGCATGCATTCTCATATGTGCCTTGACTGGGGGGCTACAGCAGAGTGACCCCTTACTCAAGCCAATGACCTTGGGCGCAAGCCAGCGACCATGGCATCATGTCTATGATCCCACGCTCATGCTGGTGAGCCCATGCTCAATCTGGTGACCTTAGGGTTTCGAACCTGGGTCCTCTGTGTCCCAGTCCGACGCTCTATCCACTGTGTCACCTCCTGGTCAGGCTTCAATGGGTCTTTTCATCCCCATCAGGATAAAGTGGGAATGATAATAATACCCCTTTCACAGGTGAGTAGAACAACACCCAAAGAGGTCAAACAATTCGCTCCCAAATGTCCCTACTAGTAATGAAAATGGGACTAAAGCTTTGTTATTGACAGTCAGGTCTTGAGGGGAACAGAGCGTCTTTTTGAATCAGTGAACACTTTATTGAGTGTGTATATTTTAACAAGGCCTTAAGTCAGGAGCCAATCTAGTCTGTAAAATGACGGGGCAATTGATCTCCCATTAGTTATCCAGTGTGACCCAAATTGCCATAGACACATCTCCATCACCTGCCCCCTACTGGCCACAGCTGGACACGGCACTATTTCCACCAAGCAGAATTCCTGTACCCAGAGATGATCACGTGTGACCCACTGTCAAAACCAAGGGATTTGGAGAGAGCTCTCAGGACGTTTGGTGAGTGATTTCTTGCTTCCCGAGAGAAACACTGAGGACATCACAAGCAAATTTATTTTCAAACGGGGAAAGATGCTGAACTAGAGGACATGAGGAGATGAGGAAGTGGAGCCAGCTGTTTCCTCCGGAGGCCACCGTTTTTTCGAGGCGGGGCCTCCAGCGGGGGAGCCAGTCCCCCTCCCCTGGGGCCGCCCTCCTGAGCTTCCCTGTGTCACATCCTGGACACTTGCCTCCACTTCCTCCAGGGCAGCCTGGAGGTCTGACTTTTCTTGCTCCGCTCGCTTCTTGGTCTTCTCCACCACCTGAAGGTTCTTGCCCGTCTCTGCCATCTGCTCGGTTAGGTCAGAGATCTCTTCTGCAAAAGGACCGGTGTGTTTCAGCTGCGGTCACGGGCTCCGTGTGACAGCACAGACACATGTCAGGCAGCGGAGGGAATGACTTGCGGGTCACTGGCAACATTTAGACGGGAGGAGTTCGCAAGGCACAGGTGGGTTGCCTGCACTGTGCTTAGCGAGCAATGACAAGACGACCCCATGGCCCTGAAACTGCTCAGACTAAACACGACGGTCCAGAGGACCAGAGAAGACAATTCTGGGGAAAATGCATGGAGAATCAGAGTCTTGCAGGACTTTTGGGTCTGGTATAATTTTGTAAGATAAGTGTCTGAAGTCCTAAGACTTAGTACGTGCCCAAGGACGCAGAGTCACATAGAGACAGAATCCGGGGAAATGATCTCTGACAGTTACTTAGCAACCCACCATGCCCTCTGCTTTTGAGCCTGTGATGTTGCTGCTACTGTGCCTTCCATTAGGAGGAGGGTTCAGGCCGCTTCCTAATGGAAGGCAGGGTACCCTGAGTGGAGGTGAGGACGTGGTGGGGCAGTGAGAAGGAGGTGGCGTGGCCAGGAGAGAAGGGGGATGTTCCACACCTGTGATGGGGAGACAGCTCACCTTGCAGATTCTTATTCTCCCGCCTCAGTGTCTCCAGCTGATCCACCACCTCCTCGTAGGCATTCTGCATCTTGAAGATTTCAGTGCTAAGTGACCGGGATTCTTTCTGAGCCGCTTCCAACTCCGCTTGGCTCTCATCCAGCTTTTGCTTCCACTCTGCAAGGACCTAGGAGATGAGCAAGGCACACGTGGGAAGCAGAAAGGGCCAGGGGACTGGTAGCTGTACCCAGGCTTTATCCTTCCGTCCTGAGGACTAGGGAAATAGGGACCCCCATTCCAGGTCAGGGACCCCCACACTCTGATGTCCCTACAATGATCCATTGTACAGTATTCTTTTAAATGATTGATTGAGAAGCGGGCAGGCAGAGACAACCTCCCATATGCAGCCCAACCAAGATCCACCAGTGATGCTCTGCCCATCTGGGCCAGTGCTCTGTTGCTCAGCAACTGAGCTATTTTAACACCTGAGGCAAGGCCATGGAGCCACCCTCTGCACCCAGAGCCAACTTGCTTGAACCATTCAAGCCATGCTGTAGGAAGAGGAGAGAGAAAGAGAGAAGAGAGAAGGGGGTACAGGGGGATGGGTGGAGAAGCAGACGGGTGCTTCTCCTGTGTGCCCTGACTGGGAATCAAAGCCAGGACATTCACATGCCAAGTCAACACTCTACCACTGAGCCAACCAGCCAGGGCTCACTGTACAGCATTCTTAAAGATGTCTGCACCTCCAAGTAAACCAAAGTCGCTTTTACTAAAAATACAGTTCCCTTTGAAGGCACTGTCACAGAAGGAGAGACGCTGCAGATCCCCAAACCTCCCTGACCTGGGATGTTATGTTATGCTCTGACCGAGGGCTGCCAGACCGTGTGCCCTCTGGCGCAGGTGGGCAGGGAGGGCTGCCTCTCTCAGCAGGGCCACCCTCAGGCATTAGGGAAAGACCTTGTCGAAGTTTCTCTGCTTCTTGTCCAGGGTGGCGCAGGCAGTGTTGGCGCGCTCCAGACCCAGCATCAGGTCCTCCGTCTCCCCCTGGAGCCGCTGCTTGGTCTTCTCCAGGGACGCGCACCTGGAGCTCACTGTCTCCGTGTTCTCCTCGGCTTCCTGCAGCCTCTGGGCCAGCTTCTTCCTGAGAGAACCAGACTGTTCCCTGGGCTGCCTCAGAAGTGCCACGTCAGGAGGCAGACAAGCCGTCTCTACAGAGACTAGAACTTGAGAAGCCCAAGGTCTAAGCATCGGAGAGGGTTTAAGGAACATCAGGAGAACCCCCAAGCACTTGGTGGCAAAGCCTGGTCACCAAAGAGGCACCAAGGGAACCGGGCGGAGTGGACGGTACCCCCACGGGAAGGACAGGAGCACCCTACATGAAAGCTTCAGAAAACCTGAAGGTCTGGAAGGGAGTTGCTCCAAGAAGAAGTCTCCGTTCCCTCCCGTGGACCTTAGGGTCCCCTCCCCTGCTGCAACCCGGGAGCCCCTACTTGGCCTCCTCCAGCTCCTCCGTGCGCTGGATGGCGTCCGTCTCGTACTTGGTCCTCCACTGGGCAACCTCGCTGTTGGCCTTGGACAGCGCCCTCTGCAGCTCGGCCTTGGCCTCCTGCTCCTCCTCGTACTGTTCCCGCAACAGGTCACAGTCATGGCGGGAGGACTGCAGGGCGTGGGCCAGCGTGCTCTTGGCCTGGGGAAGGACAGTGGTGACAAGTTGCAAACGTATCTGGCCGTTCTCCGCGTGGAGGTGTTTTCGTTTCAACCAGCACTTCCCCGGGCGGAACCATTTCCCTGCTGCCCTCGCAAACTCGGCTGGAACCATGATCGCCTGTCTTACGTAAGTTTTAAAAAGTCGGCTCCTTTATTATATGTAACTCTACCTAAAAAAGTACACTAGTACGCTCTAGTAAGTGGAACACCATTAACATTGGCCATAATTGGAAGGTAGCCATAAGAACAAATGCAATGGACCCTATCTGGGTAGCTCAGTTGGTTAAGGTGTCACCCTGATACACCGAGGTTACAGGTTCGATCCCCGGTCAGGGCACGTACAAAATCAGCCAATGAGTGCATAGGTAAGTGGAACAAAAAAAATGGATGTCTCTCTCTCTCTTCCCTTTCCTCTCTCTCTCTCTCTCTCAAGTCAATCAATCAATACAAGTTAAAAGTTAGAAAAAGAGTAAGTGTAACAGAAGTAAAGCAATGTCATCAGAATCAATGTCATTGCCTCTAACTATAGGGACTTTGCCGTTGTGGCTTGGTGCCCAAAGCCTACTCCCTATGTCTTACTAAGGAAGACAAGCAGGTGTCAAGGAGAGAGCACCCACAGTGGGACCCTCCTTACACACACAGCGTGACAAGAATAATGACGAAGGCATTTCAAGGGGCCGGGGTGACTGTCTGGCAGTGCGACACAGTGTACAGGGGCAGAGATGGGCATGCTGGGGCAGTGATGGGCAGGGGATGTCCCCGTGGGGAAGGGGGTTTATCAGACCACCCCGTGGGGGACAGAGGGACCCGGAGGCTGGAGCATGCTGAAAGAGTTTTCCAGCTCCGAGGACAGAGAGCCCATGCCAAGGTCTCCGAACCTCAAGGGCCCGGCTCCCATTACGGTACTGGAACCTACTGGAACCTACTGGAACCGCAATGCAGCGAGGAGGAGCAGCGTCCGCTCTTGTGAGGCAACACCGCCTCCAGGCTGCGTGCGGCCTCTGGGCTTCTAAGGTCCGGTCAGACGCCTCCGCCACGCCTCCGCCACTACGGGAAGGGGTGTCCTTACCTTGGTCTCCTCTTCCAGCTGCCTCTTGACCTCCTCCAGCTGCTGGGTGAGGGCCCGCCTGCCTTTGGTCAGCTGAGACACCAGAGCGTCCCTCTCTTCCACCTGGTGGCTCAGCTCCCCTAACAAATGCAGGCGGCAGGCGGCGCTGTGTCGGCATTGCGGCCCCTCCCTCCCCCTCCCCCTCCCCCTCCCCCACCCCGGCCCCGCCCCTCCCCCTCCCCCACCCCCACCCCGGCCCCTCCCCCTCCCCCTCCCCCACCCCCACCCCCACCCCCGCCCCGGCCCCGGCCTCAGGCCCGTTCTCACCATTCTGGGTCTGCAATCTTGCCTTCTGCATGTTCAGATCATGGATCAACTGCGTCTGCTGGTCATCCTTGGCTTTGATTTCATTAAATTGGTCTTCCACAGTCCGGCACATTCTTTCCATGTTACTCTTTGGAAGGGAGGAGGGATGGAGGAGGGAGTACATACGGATGAACTTCTTAAGGGAAAAGGGCAAAAACCAAGGCAGGCAGAAGCGTTGCAGCAGCGAAAACAATCAACAGCATGAACAGGCGGTGCGAACCCCGAGGCTCAATGAAGGCAAGAGGCGCCCTGGAGGCCACCGTGGTTCTCTGACCGTATCTGCATTCCTTTCCTCCGCAGACACCCTGACCTTCCTTCGGGGGGCACCCCTCTTCAGGGGTCACCTCTCCCAGCCAGGCCGGCCAGCGGCCCCAAAGGCAGCTCTGAGCTCCCTGCAGGAAAGCCGCGCTTGACTCTGGGAGCGCCAAGTTAGTCCCCGAGGAAACCAGCGCTTTGTGGCCGTACACAGAGGCCAGTTCAGGCTCTGGCGCCTCATCCGCATGGGCCCCTGACAGCAGGGGGCTGTCCGTGCCAGGCGGGGAGGGGAAGCCAGTCACAAGCAAGGGTCTCCGGGTAGGTGTTTCTGACAAACGGCTTGTAGAGATCTGAGAAGACTCGGACCTCAGTCTCCAAGGTGCCGGGGATTAGGGACTTATTTTTCTCATTCTAAACAAATATTGATGGACATGCTTAATTCTGTACTCCTCATCTATGTATATATTTTTTAAAAAGCCTCCCCTCCCCCCGAGTTTTATGTGCTCGGAGCAGTGAAACCAGGGTCTGCCACGGTAACCGCACGTTGGCCCGGCTTGGCAGAGACGGATATCATGGGCCAAAAAGGTGTCGTGTGGATAACCACACCTACCATGGCCCTTTGGTGCAATCCACCCACGGGCTTGATTCTAGAAAATGCCAGAAGGATTGGAGACTCTGAAAAACTCTGGAAGGATAATGAGACCTTGAGTATAGCAGGTTTTTGGATCAAGCTTGACTGATTTAAATTAATCTGGAGAATTGGGGTTGGGAGCAGGCAGAGTGGGGGGGGGGATTTGAATAGAACATGTAGTGAGTTTGGGGCATCGAATGATCCATGCCAACTGAGCAGGTGAAGATGTCGGCCTCCCATCGCCAAGAGCAGGGGGTTGGGTACCTTGGACTTGGAGACGGTCTCCATGTTGCTGGCCAGGTCGTCGATCTCCATCTTCAGCTCGCTCTTCTCCTTCTCCAGCTTCTGCTTGACCCTCTGCAGGTTGTCGATCTGCTCCCCGAGCTCGGCCACGCTGTCCGCGTGCTTCTTCCGGAGGGCGGCCGCGGTGGCCTCGTGCTGCAGGGTGGCCTCCTCCAGGTCCCGGCGCATTTTCTGGAACTCGGCCTCCCGCTTCTTGTTCATCTCGATCTGGGCGGAGGTCGCCCCGCCGGCTTCCTCCAGCCGCTCGCTGATCTCCTCCAGCTCCCGGGACAGGTCGGAGCGCTGCTTCTCTGCTTTGGCCCGGGAGGCCCGCTCCGCCTCGATCTCCTCCTCCAGCTCCTCCGTGCGGGCCTGAAAAGGATTCTGTGTCAGCGTGTTGCGGGGGCGGGGGCCCACGTGGAGAAGACCCGAGGGAAGGAGAGAGCGTGGGCACCAATAGACTAAAGAATACAGGATAAGATTGAATTAGTGAAACAGCTTGGCAACAATCCACGTGTCCATCAGTAGGGAGAGGGGTCGGGCCCACTGTGGTGGAGCCGGCTCTCGAGGAGTCCACCAAGCAACCAGCCCGTGTCTGCCGTGGACAGCTCTGCCGGATGAATCGCCACAAGAAGGGAACTGGACGTAGAGCGATAGTCTCAGTATGGCAACATTTTAATGTAGATTCTATGTGCATGTTTTATATATATATTTATCTATACCTACATGTATTTTAATGTTTATTCCTTTATATTTTATAAACATATACGTGTGTAAAATTAGGGGAAACTTCAAAATGAATATGACGTGATTTCATTACCAAACGTCTAGAAGGACACACATCCAACTGAAACTGGCCGTGACTTCTTAGGGGTGGTGACCAAAGCACCCTTATTAATAATATTCAGCCTTATTGGTAATCTATTCATGGTTTCCAAGGAAATCTGTCTATGTGTTACTTAGAAAAGTAAGATATTAATTTCAAAGAATAAAGGGACGGACAGGACATTCTCTTCAGCTCTGAGGGCAAGGAGAAGAGAAGCAGCCTCCCAACAAAGGGGAGGCTTTGGCCAGGTAGCTCAGTTGATTTGAGAGTTGTCCTAATACTCTTAAGATTGCAGGTTCGATCCCCAGTGAAGGTGCATACAAGAATCAATCAATGAATGCATAAGTAAGTGGAACAACAGAGTGATTTTTCTCCCTCTCTCTCCCTCTCTAAAGAGTAATAAATGTAACTCGTTTAAAGAGGCGGAGTGAGGCACAGGGCTTTCCCGGGTCCGGAGTCCCCTGAGCCACACCTGCAGTTCTTTAATCTTCTTCTGTAACTGCAGACTGTGAACTTGTTCGTCGTCAATTTTGGTTTGTAACTGACTGATTTCAACCTCCTTCCTGCAAACAGAGAGAGACAGATGTGTTGAAGGGGACATGACACAAGCCTCTCAAAAGGGGATGTGGGCTCTCGGGCTCAAACTTGGGAACGAAACAGCCACTTTTTCAGTTTCTCCTCCAGCTGCTGCTGGTCATTCTCCAGGTCCATCACGGACTCCTGGGACAGCTTCAGGTCTCCTTCCAGCTTCCTCTTCGCCCGCTCCAGGTCGGCCCGCAGTTTCTTCTCCTGCTCCAGGCAGCCCTCCAGCTGGTGAGACATGGCGGGGGCAGGGGCAGGGGATTGAGACCCTGCGAGGAGAGCAAGCTGGCCCCTTCTGCCAGTGCCACCGCAGCCCCGTGCCCATGACTGTCCCAGGCTCCCTGAGGGTGCGGGTGCACAACTCTGGTCCAGGAGGAAGCGGGTTTCCTCCTTCCTCCCCCCCCCCCCCTTGGCTAAGGCGGCCCCAGAGTGCTGGCACTGCCTTCAGGGACTCAGTTGTGCCCCTTTCCGCCGATTCCCAGGTGCCAGTCCCGGGTCAGGCTCCCCGCAGAAACAGGTGCCTAGAGGGTCATGCTCTTGCGCGGACTGGGACAGACGGGACTTCTGCGGCCAGGCACGGCCACAGCGGTGCCTGGGAAGGTCTAGACTGCACACTGTCACTCCCTGCCCCGCTTACACCGAGCAGCCCTGGGGAGATTAGGCAAAGAAGCGCGCTCACTCACACGTGCGTGCGGGTGTGTGTGTGGGAGGGGCAGAGGGCAGAAGTACACCTTCTCTGTCCTCAGGGAAATTAAGGACATCTGGCCAAGTTCTAGCCACAGTGGGAAATGAAAGCTGAAGACTTTGAACCTGGCTCTTATCTTAGGAACAAAATGGAACACAATGGAGAGAACTGATCGTTTTCATGGTCACAAATTGAACTCATGTTTGCCAATGTTAGTACAAGACTGAAACTTTTGGAACCCAAGAGACCTAGAAATGGGCACCAGTGATGATGATGATGATGGTTAGGGTGATGGTGATGATGATGGTGATGATGATGATGATGGTGAGGGTGATGGTGATGATGATGATGGTGAGGGTGATGGTGGTGATGATGGTGGTGATGATGATGATGATGGTGAGGGTGATGGTGATGATGATGATGATGATGGTTATGGTGATGGTGATAATGATGATGGTGAGGGTGATGGTGGTGGTGATGGTGGTGATGATGATGATGATGGTGAGGGTGATGGTGATGATGATGATGATGATGGTTAGGGTGATGGTGATAATGATGATGGTGAGGGTGATGGTGGTGGTGATGGTGGTGATGATGATGATGATGGTGATGGTGAGGGTGATGGTGATGATGATGATGGTGAGGGTGATGAGGGTGATGGTGATGGTGGTGGTGATGATGATGATGGTGAGGTTGATGGTGATGATGCTGGTGATGATGATGATGGTGAGGGTGATGGTGATGATGGTGAGGGTGATGGTGATGAAGCTGTTGAGGGTGAGGGTGATGGAGATGATGGTGAGGGTGATGAAGGTGATGGTGATGGTGGTGGTGAGGGTGATGGTGATGGTGGTGGTGAGGGTGATGGTGATGATGGTGATGAGGGTGATGGTGAGGGTGATGGTGATGATGGTAATGAGGGTGATGGTGATGGTGGTATCAGCAGCTAATGGTTTACTGACACTCTGTACCTACATGCTGAGCTTTCCACAGAAACACTCAAGGTCAAGCTAGTGGTACCCCCATTTCACAAGGAGGAAACTGAGGCACCTCAGTGTCAGTGGCTTGCTTAGTGTCCCAGCTGCGTCTGGAGAGGCTGAGTCTACAGGCCCGTGATTCTGATTGCAGGGTCTGAATGCTCATGCGCCATCTCCCGTTCGGACCTTGTCTTTCCCCAGCCCCCACCTCCCCCTACGAGCAATGCTGCGAGATCCTCGCCATAAAGCCTCCTCACATCCTCTGCTTGCTGTTCCAGCTTGATGTTTGTTTTGATGAGGCCACTGACTTTGTCTTCCTCGGCTTGGAGATCGTCCAGGGTTTGCTGATGGGCATCCTGCAGAGCTCTCTTCTCCTTGCTCAGTTTGGAAATGTTTTCTTCGAGGGCTGTCATTTCTTCTGAAAGGTTCTTCACCTAAGGAAATAACAACACTAACTGAATGTTCAAACAATGAAACCAGGAGATTCCAGCAAAGGCTATTGATTCTTTTATTGAAGGATGTGTCACATGTTGTCCTTTTATGGAAGGGAATTGTTGAATGTAAATAGGCCACCTCTGAAGGGTAGCACGTCAACCTGCTGTTCATCAGAGCACTGCCCGGGGTTGGTGTATTATTAGGCTGGCTGATTGGGGTTTAGAATGAGGCAGGAAGGGGAAGGAGAAGCCTGAGGTGCCCTCAGGAAAATCCAGGATAGGGGACCTGTGTTGTCAGGACACAGGACAAGGGCACAAACATGGAGCTTCGAAGCATGAAATTGAACTTTTCCCCCAGTGCAACTTCCTCCCAGGTCAGAGACTGCTAACTCCTGACCCCAAGGCCGAATCTGGTACTGACCTTTTCATTCTTCATAGTGGTTTACAACTTTTGAATAAGTTATCAACATCGACAAACTTGAGGTTTCATCCAAAATCTGGCTTCTTACAGAAAGGAGGAAGCCCTGGCAATGCCGCGTTCCCATCCGCATCTGGCAGCAGCTGGCTGCAGCTCTTCAGTTTGCCACAGTCTCTACCCCTCCCTATTGTCTGTTTTCACTCCTCCCAATTGTCCACCCAACACTGACTGAGTCATCTCCCACCTGGCCAGTCTCATCCTCTGTTCAACCTAATTGCAACCATTGATGTAGGGAATCGTGTGTTGTGTTTTTCGTTTATTTTTAGAAAATAATTACTATTTTGTGTGCATGAAACTTTAGCCTACCTATGTTATCATGTCTTTCATTGTCCGACTTCTCCTGCACTCAGCACTCGTTCTTTTACGGCCTTCCTGCTGCCCCGTGTGCACAAGCCTGCTGCCCCTGAAGGCTGTGCAGCAACCCCTGGTGTGTGTCCTCCACACCTCACCCCTCCTTCCCCAGCATGGACCCTGATACAGCTTCCATCTTTCCCTCGCCACAGGCAGTGCTGCCATGAGCAGCCCCGTCCACAACCCTGTGTGGACTGGATGGAAAATTCCCCGGGCCACACAGCAAGGAGCAAAATCACGGGATTGAAGGACACGTGGGTTCTTACTTTGACAAAGTCTTTCTTTTGACGGAGATGGCTTTCCTGAAGGCTGCCTCAGTCTAGACGCTGACAAATAACACATGAAGTTCCTTCTGTCCCCACCACCTCCCTGCCAGTCCTTGCCAACCTCCCTCATTCTCCACCTGGCCCCTGTGGGCACTCTTGTTCGCCCTTCTTGTGTCCAGAACAGACATGAATGGCACGGAAGGTCTCCAGCTCTGTGGAGGCAGTGCTGGGGCTGGAAGTCTGTGGTCAGACGGCCAGGCAGCAGGAGGCTCAACAAAGCCCGCAGAGCCAAGAACAAGGCGGAGGACGGAACGCGCGGGGATCAAACCCCCTGTCCGCTCGTGCCTGCCCCTCACTTCCAGGCAATGTTAGATACAGGCGGGCCCTGCCCACCTGTCTCCTCCTGACAGGGAGGGAGGCAGGCTCATTCAGGAAAGTGTGGGGCCCCCGGGGGTCTGCCCACCTTGTTCTCGGTGGCGTGCTTCTCCTTCTCGACTTTGGTCAGGGTCAGCTCCAGGTCGTCGATGTCCCTTTTGAGAGAAGAGCACTTGTCCTCCAGGTTCCTCTTTTTCGCCACCAGCTCAGCATTGAGTTCCTCTTCCTCCTCCAGCCGCTCATTCAGCTCCTTGACTTTCGCCTCCAGCTGGATCTTGCATTTGATGAGCCCCTCACACCGCTCCTCTGCATCCAGCAGGTTTTCCGTTTCCTGAAACGAGTGAGAGCATCGTGTCTCAATCAGCCTCCGGGCAAACCCCAAAAGGGAAGGACCATGCCCTCCAAAAGCCCATTAACCAGACCTGAGGCATGGGTCACACTCACTCACACACACGCACACACACACACACGCACACACACACACAGACATGCACACAGATCATCCACATCTTTTTCTTTCAAACCACTAAGGGCATCATCCACATAATAAAAATTCACTTAAATAATTTCAAGCGAAGGCATCCATGAAGGTAATAAAGCCTCTGCAAATCGGCCAGTTCTGGGCGCCTGAAGGAACGTCTCACCGTCTCGCGCTTTGTGTCGCCACCAGCTAGAAAGTGACTCATCTCCCCTATGTTATCACAAGCTAACTGATAGTTTCAGAACGTCACTGCCTTGTAACTTCTCAACAGAAAAGGGCTGCCTACATCTCCTGCACCAGGCTCCCTCAAGCTGCAGAACAGAAAATCCAAAGGAGGCAGGAAGATGCGATCATATAAGTACTAACTGCCTGCCCCGGAACACTCCCGAATAAGTCTGCAGGACAGAGCAAGAGGAGTTCTTACACTTAACTGGGCTACAGCTTCTCGCACACAAGAATATCATAGGGACTGGACCCACCTTCAAGGTCATGAATGTAAAGGGACCAGCAAGAACGGGTGTCTGTGTTTGCTGAACACGTGCTAGGCATTTTACATGTATGGACTCGTTCAGTCTTCCAGCCGCCCCTATGAGGGGGGTACCACACTGTGCCCATTCTACAGATAAGACACTGAACCACAAAGACGATGAATGTCCTGCCTGCCCAAGAACTCGCATGGCGATCAAATGAAGGACCTTGGATCTAAATCTGGCAGTCTGGTTCTAAAACTTGTCCTCTTGCCCAATGCGCTCCTGATAACCATCTTGTACTGACCGGGAACGGGAACGGGAAAAAGAGGCAGGGGGAGAAACTGCTTTTCGCATAAAGCACAAAGTCAAGGTATCTAAGGGTTTAAAAAAGCGCAAATGATAAACGCCTTAATTCTGTGAAATGATACATTTACATGGTCAGAGTGTAATGGATATATGGCCTTGTTTCCCCTCTTTCCTTGAAAATGTGTTTCTTTAAAGCATTTTTTTTGGTGGGGGGCTGTGGCCATATTATCGGAAAGCACATATAGAAAATTACTCTTTTTTACTTTGAATGATTTAATTTTAGTGCTTTGTTTGTATTTACAAACATTTAAAATACCCGGTACGTTCCTGATAGCTTTATGGAAGATGACACATGCCCACAGCAGAACAGATCTAACGCCACCACGAAAGACGCGGAGAAGAAGTCAGGGGAGCAGAAACGCATGAACGGGCTTTCCAGCCTACTCTGCTTCTGCCAGCGGGGTGCTGCAATACCGCGTAAGACCACTGGGTGGCACCAGTGCCCCTTGAATAGACACCTGATGGGGGTCTCAAGGCTGCTCCTCCTTTTCTGTTCCGAACCAGGAGGTACATACCGATTGGACCTGCAGCTGGAGGTCATTCTTTTCCTGCAGTAAGGACACCATCTTCTCCTCCAGCTCCTTCCGGCGAGCCTCAGACCTGGCCAGCTCCTCTTTGGCCCTCTCAAAGTCCTCCTTCATGGTGGCCATCTCCTTCTCTGCCTCCGCGCTCTTGAGCAGGGGCTTGATCTTGAAGAAGAGGTTCATCCAGGGCCAGTGCTTGACGTTCATGAACGAGCGGATGTTGTACTGGATGCAGAAGATGGACTCTCTGTGCATCAGTGAGGACTGGGATTATCCAACCGCCAGCAAGGTCCCGTCTCCGCCCCCATGGTCCCTGTGGATGGAGCCCAGGACCTGCACCACTCCTGGCTGAGGTGGGAAGGAGGTGGAACCAAGCCTTGCAGATCCTGGGGACGTCAGAGTCGGTTCTGCTGATGGGACCAAGGGAGCAGTACGTGCAGAAGTTGGGAGGCGGGAGGGGGCACGGGCTGTTTGTGGGTCTCCTGTTCTCTGCCTCCCGCCTCCCACCCTCCTGAAAGTACCCTGCCTACGCACGTGAGCGCCTTCCGATGACCAGCGCAGCCAGCATCTTTCTGTCCTTATTCTATTGTTTCTCTCTTCCACGTTTGAATTGTTAACTCTCACCTCTCTGAAACTCCCCTCTGCCTTTGATTTCGTGATGAAACGATTTCCCTGTTTCATAGTATTTTGCCACTATAAGACCCTCTTTACGCTTAAGTGTGGGTGTACACCCAGGACCCGTCTTCGGTCCGTAGCTCCTCTCCCAGACTCCTGCCCTCGTCCAATGGATCTGTTTTTCCCGTTTGGACCAGTGCCGACATCCCGGGGGACACCTGCAGTGTCCCCTACCCGTCATCCCCCACAGCTTCCTGTCACGTGGCTCAGAACACACATGCTGAGAAGCTGGCTTTTCTTTCCTTAAGCTGTACCGGTCTGTCGGGTACTTTCTATTTCTGCACTGGGTTCCATTCGCTTCACCGCGCCGGATGTCGGGGAGACGTTTCTGACTAACACATTTTGGTAGGCCATATGGCAGTGCTAATGTTAGAGCGACATGGGGTCTCGGGGTATCTAGGAGAAGGGCTTCCACCCAAACTCCCCTCTTCCTGAAACTCCCCCACACACCCAGCCATCTGCACTGCTAGTCCGTCTGCTGAAATGGGGAAGGAATAAGCCTCATACCTGCCTTCAATCTGTCCTCTCTTCTCTTACCCACCATTTTCTAGTTTAGGTCCTTGTCATCTATTACTTGGGCTTCTGTCACAATCTGGTCTGGTCGTGACCTCCCCTGTCCCCCAGTTCTGCTGTCCTATCGCTAGCTGCCAGAGTGACCTCCCTGGGCTGCCAACCGGAACCTCTCACCTGTCTCCTCACACAGCTTCCACCGCTCCCCTCGAACGGAGGACCCAGTATGGGTTCATGAACCAGGGGACCTTCATCCTGGTGACTCACACCCTGCTTCAAACACCGTGACCTGCTTGTCAGTCTCCCTGCCTGGCCGCACTCTCTCAGGCCATGCAGAGCTGACTTCAGAAACTTCTCTCATCGGATTGACCCTTTCATGCCAACCCCAGTCCCCAACCCAACGTCCTGAATATAACTTTGACATTGTGCTGATCACAGGCATTAAAATCAGCCATGCCTGTGTCCCCCTCCCACTCATTGTGAGCTCCTGGTTGGGCAGCTTTCCTTTCTGTATCCCTGGTGCCAGGCTGAGACCCTGGCACAGAGCTCCTGCCCAGTGAACGTTGGTGAAGTGGATGGACGTAGTCCACTGACATCCTGAGACTAAGGGCAGGGCGCGACACTCGGCCTGCAAGTGGGGAGGGCAGGGTAAAGGGGAGACTCTGCGTCACCTCCTCTCCATCATCTTCTTGAACTCCACCCGCATCAGGTGTCCCCGGCACAGGGCCTGCGTGCGCGTCATCAGGGTCACCAGCTTCTCGTCTCTCATCTCCTCCAGGAGTCCCAGGAGCCCAGCTTTAAAAAACACCTGCATGCAAAGAGAGACGACCCCACCCATTCTCAGCAGGCCCTCAGCCCCCAGCCCGCAGGGCAGCCTGTTTCTGTCCCACCCCAACCCCCAACTTCCCAGCCCTGGGTAGGGACCGGCCGTCTGGCTCCCAGGATTCAGTTCTCAGCAGCTCTTGTCTCCCCGGGGCCCCCATCCTGTGTCACGTTCCAAAGCATGTTGCAGGCCCCACCAACCCACGTGGACAGATTCTGACAGAGTTCACACACGGGAAGCAAAGATGAGTCCAGAAAGTGACCTCGGAGCTCAGCTATGCCCAGATTAAGAGAGAGTCAGAGTTTTACCTCCCCGTTCACCCCTCTCTCTGCCCTTCTGAGAAGGATGGCCCCGCCTCAGGCCCACACAGGTGCTGCCCACATAGACAGAGCCTCCTCGCCTCCCCGAGACGGACCAAGGAAGCAAGGTGCCCTTGAGGGCAGCGGCTGCTCCCTGGCGGGGTGGATGTTTCCAGTCCCAGCCTTTCCCTTCCCTGGATGGGGTGTGCTGGAGTCAGTCTGGGATCGGAAGCCAGTCTCTGCCACCCCATGTCCATTTGACCACAAGCCTACATTTTCTAACCCTCCCAACAACCCCTCGAGGTCAGCACCACCGCCATCAGCATCAGGTGATGGGGAGGGTCAATGAAACGTGTACAGAGGATGCACCCCAGGGCTCGATGGCGGTCTCATGTCAGCACCCCGTTTTTATGGGTTACAACTCTCCTTCTCCTCCCTGTCTCTGGAAATCGATGTCCCCCTCTCCCGTGGGCTCCTGCATCTCCTTCAAGGTGACCTCATTCTGCTCCTTCCAGGACACCAGGACTTCCGTGGCTGCTGGGGCTCTGGCTTCCAATGAAGCCTAGACTCTCCAAAACCCACGGGGACAGTGCTCTGCACCCAGCCAGGGCTCCCTCCAGCCGGGCTACCAGACCGGGGTAGTCAGGTCGGCCAGACGGCGGGCAGACCCCTCTCCCCTGTGGTCACCCAGGCGGGCAGGAAGCGGGTGCGGCTGTCCCGGCTCCACCCGCTCTCACCTTGGTGTGGCCGAACCGGAACTGCTCCCGGTCCACGTCGATGGAGCCCAGAAGCTTCTCAGACGCGTTTTTACTGTCGATGAACTGCCCTTCGGGAATGGCGCTGGCGTTGAGGATCCGGTACCTGGGGAGGGAGGGCGTGGCCACCGGGTGTGAAGGGCCCCCCACCCGGAGGGCTGCACCCTGCACCCCACTGCTCAGAGCCCTTTGAGAGCAGCGAGGCCACGCCCTCCGCTTTCCCAGGGATCTGGCTGGGACAGGAGGGAGAAGGAGGTGTCACTTGTTCTTGGGATGGGAGTGGGAGGCTGAAGGAAGGCAGACTCCACGGTGAGGCTGAGCCTGGGGCGCTTATGACCCGCCACACCTCAAGTCCCAGGGGTACCTTAGGGCAGTGCAAAAGCTGTCCTCAAAAGAGAGAGAGGCAAAGACGGGACTACCGACCGCTGTTTGAAGTCAGCGTAGGGGATCCGGCTGGGGAAGCCCTTCCTGCAGATGCGGATGCCCTCCAGCACCCCGTTACAGCGCAGCTGGTGCATGACCAGGTGGTGGTCCATCACACCTGTGGAGAGAGCGCCCCGCAGGCAGGTTGGCGGCTTTCTCATTGTTTCCCTCGGTGGTCTGAGCACCGTGAGTCCCTCTGACACACCCAGACTTGAGGAGAAAGGGTGGGTGCCATCTCTAGGGTGGAGAGTGGGCTACCTCTAGCCATGGCTCTGGTGACAGTTCTTCTCTTTGTGACAAATGACCCTGAAGCAGAGCTATGCTATAAAGATATTTGTGCATCCAAGATTGGGAGGTGGTTAGAGGTCTGCTGGACTGCCGGGTGTTCCCTGCATATGTGGTCTCATTCTCAGTTTTTTCATCTGTGAGATCATTACACTTATCTTGCAGAGAACTGTTGTAAGCAGTAGAGATCATCTTTATTAAGTGGCTGAAATAGAGTGTAGGCTTAAAAAACAGTTGCTATTGATGCTGTTTTTGTTACGGCATATCTAAGATGATTATTTACCAGTTCAAGTGGTTCTCCACTTTGAGGGAAAGGGACCCACCAAGACCTTTAAGAACGTTGTGAAAGTTATGGATTTAACGTGTCTGTGTACGCATAAACAATACTTCGAATACGATTTCATCGTTGGAGTGCCGTAAAGCTACATAAGACGCCCAGTTGATTTTGAATTTCAGATAAGCAGTCAATAACTTTTTAGCATAAATATATCCCAAATATTACATGAGTCATACTTATACAAAGAGATTCTTTTTATTGTTTTTCTGAATTCAAATTGAGCGAGGTGTCTGGCATTTCCGTTTGCTACATACGACAGCTCTCTTTCATAGACTGCCTAGAGAAGTGACAATGACTAGTGAACCTTCCTCAGGGAAACACACAACAACAGACAGACACACACGTACACACACACACGTGCACACATGCCCACAGAATTCTGCATGCGTTTCAGGGAGTCTTGTTCTGTTGGGCTCACACTCACCTGGAGTCTTGGTTTCATTGGGGATCAGACATCGTACAAAGTGAGGGTGAGTGCTCCTTAAGTTGGTCATCAATTTGTTTAAATTTTCCTGTGACGCAAACCAGAGCATGCACATTTACGTTAGCGAATGTTATTTCCCTGGGTAAAAAAATAATAATGATAATAACCGGACTCAGAAGGTGCCAACACACGGACCCGAAACACAGCGGACACGGTCTGGAAGGAGGATCCCTTCTTCTTAGTACCTTTCTTGCTTCCTCCAGAGTCACCTGAGGACAGACACGGAGAAGTGTCAGATGCAGCGCTGAGGACGTCGCCTCTGCCCAGCCTGCACGTTTTGGTTTTCTTTTGACCTAAGAGACTTGAGGGTTTTTATTTGTGTGTTTGCTTCTTTCATGTGCCTGCAAACGACTTGGATTTAGGGCTGCACATCTTCACCACTGTGGGAAGGGGATGGGGTGGAATGCAGGTGGCATTTAACTGGGATTATAACATGGATTCTCAGGGCCCAAGAGGAACCCTCTCCTTGAGGAGCCAGACGTGAAGTTCAACCAGGTGTTCGGCAGGGTGAGACATCCCTCTTGACGACGAAAGCCTCTTTCATGAGGTAACCCCTTTCGATGCTTGAGTGCCTGCTTGTCTCAATGAGGAAGTAACCAGAGCGTGATAACTGAAGATTCCCAAGAATATTTTACAGGTAGTTAGTTTTGTTTTCTTTTTTTCCTAAAACCAAAAAGGAAACTTAATTTGGAGCTAGTGATGTTGGGTCTTTTTCTGAATGGCTCCATTTCAAAGTGAGCCTCTGATAGCTAGTCACAGTGCAGTCCTGTGGGAAATGTCCCGCTGTAGTTTCTTTCCCCCGTAAGTCTCTCCCTCCGCCCTCCTGTCCCAGGGTCCAGCATGAATTCCGTGTGGGTAGGAGGAAGAGAGACGGACAGTCACCTCCCCACACCTACTTAGGACCTTGAGTTTAGAGTCATGGTGTTATCTCTAAGTGAAGTTATGCAATGCACTTACAGGGAGCCCTGGTTAGCCTAAAATAAGATGGTGTTAATTGCTCAAGTCTAAACTTGTGCCCATTTTTCATATTCTACCGCTCAATGTGCAGGAGAGATTAACCTTTAAAAATGGTCTAATTATATAATGAGTGATTAAATTGCATCTATTTTCAAACGAAAAATGCACATTTGTCAAATTTAGGTATCTAAGGCAACCCATGGCTTTTAAACCCTCTTTTGTCCATTATTTGAAAAAATGTATATACACATATATGAATAGCCTTAAAAAGTGATACTGGCCTGACCTGTGGTGGTGCAGTGGATCAAGCGTTGACCTGGAAATGCTGAGCTCACCAGTTCGAAACCCTGGACTGCCTGGTCAAGGCACATATGGGAGTTGATGCCTCCTGCTCCCCCCTCCTTCTCTCTCTCTCTCTCTCTATCTATCTATCTCTCTTCTCTAAAATGAATAAATAAAAAATTTTTTTAAAAGTGATACTGGCTTACACAGCCACTTTGGAGACAGTCTAGAAGTTTCTCAAGAAAGTCAAACATAGAGTTATCATATGACTCAGTGATTCCACTCCTAGCTATACACCCGGGGGAGCTGCTGACATATTTCCACGTAGAAACTTGTATACAACTAGTCATGGCAGCATTACGCACAGCAGCCAAGAAGTGGAGACAACCCGGATGTCCGTCAATTCATGAGTCGATGGGATATTATTCATTAATCTAAAAAGAAGTGAAGTACTTACATGCAAGACAACATGAACAAACCTTGAAAACATTAGGCTACGTGAGAGAAGACAGAAACAAAAGACCTTAGAGTATATGGTTTCATTTAGATACAATGTCCAGAACAGACAAATCCACAGAGACAGAAAGTGGATTAGTTGCTGTCGGGGCGAGGGGGAGGGGTAAGGGAAGGGAGTGGGACGCGATCACTAATGGGTTACAAAGGTGATGAGCATGTTCTTGACGTCCATCATAGTGATGGTTTTACAACCCTGTCAATATATAAAAAACCGCTACATTTTTTAAAGGATGAATTTTATAATATATGAATTGTATCTCAATAAAAAAAAACTATTGTGGAAGAATGTGGCATTGGCCATCACGTCCACTGAGTGACTTTGTTTAGCTCCTTAGAAGTCAGCCTCTTAAAGGAGAGGAAGAATCGGAGAATGAAAACTGGAGACGGACACAAAGAAAGCAAGCTCAAAGAAAGCAAGCTCAACCTGAAGCTTATGTCCTGATTCTTTATAAGCTGCATGGTTATGAATAATTGCGCAGAGATTTCCACAGGTTAAGAAAAAAAAAAAAAAAATATATATATATATATATATATATATATATATATATATATATATATATATATATATAAGAATTTCACCTGCTTCTGCACCAGCATAGTTGGAGAAGAGGAAGGACAGCAGCTTCAGTGAAGACTTCTGGTACAGCCCGACCACGGTCTCGTTCAGGGGGTCCTTGTTCTTGTCCAGCCAGCCGGCAATGTTGTAGTCCACGGTGCCCGCGTAGTGCACCAGGGAGAAGTGGGCCTCCGCCTTGCCCTTGACGACCTTGGGCTTCTGGAAGTTGTTGGACTTGCCCAGGTGCTGGTCATACAGCTTGTTCTTGAAGGAGGTGTCCGTGGCCTTGGGGAACATGCACTCCTCCTCCAGGATGGAGAAGATGCCCATCGGCTACATTAAGGCAAAATGCATGTGCAGTAGAGCAGAGCTGCAGGGTGAGCAGCAGAGCCCACGAGGACAGGGGTCACCCAGGAGACAGAACCGGGGTACCTTCTCGATGAGCTCGATGCAGGCGGCCAGGTCCATCCCGAAGTCGATGAACTCCCAGTCGATGCCTTCCTTCTTGTACTCCTCCTGCTCCAGCACGAACATGTGGTGGTTGAAGAACTGCTGCAGCTTCTCGTTGGTGAAGTTGATGCACAGCTGCTCCAGGCTGTTGAACTGGGGTTTCAAACAAGAGCAGTTTGAGGGAGCTGGGGAGTTTCAGTGAGGAGTCAGCAAAGCAGACACTACGCAGAAGGGCTGTTTTTCTGAGGCCAGTCATTTACCCAAACAACTCACATCAAAGATCTCAAAGCCCGCGATGTCCAAGACCCCGATGAAGTACTGCCTGGGCTGCTTGGTGTCCAGCTGCTGGTTGATGCGGGTGACCATCCACAGGAACATCTTCTCGTAGACGCCCTTGGCCAGCGCGCCCACGGAGTTGATCACCTTGAGGAAGGATCACCTACTCAACCCTCAAGTTAGTGTTTCGTTTTTATGGTTATATTAAGTTGAAACACATGAAGTTGACGTCTTAAAGAAATCAAGCAGTTGGGAATGGACAATTTCATATAGTTTAACCTAATATTCAATATTACTCGAGGCTTATGCCCAGCTTGCCACATGTCCCCTTTTAGGAGAACCACATCATGTTACAGATGTCACTTTAGCCCCCGGCTACACTTAATTGAGTCAGGGGTGGATATGTGATCCAAGCTGGGCTAAAAAGAATGTCTCTCTTGGGAATTTGGAGTTGGAATCAAAAGACACTGGTCTTAGTCTCAGGGCGAGACTGAAACCATGGAGACAGGAAGTTGGGAGCCCTGGGGTGGCCGTGGACAGGAAACGTGGAGAAAACCTGTCTGCCTGGTGAGGACACAACAGAAACGAAGAGCAGTGACATTTCAAGGGGCCCCAGAAAAACAGCTAGAGAGAGGGCTCTTCAAATCTTGGCTCCAGGCCCTTGTGACAACCAGAGGGCACCCCTTGACTTGTTCCCCTAATTTACCCTGAAGCCTAAGAATCAATTCTCTGTTGCTGCTGAAGCCAGTTTCCTCTGCATTTCTGACACCTGCAGCCAGAACAACTTGAAGATCACGCTTAAAACAGCAACACACCCGAGTCAGCCGGATTCAGAGCAACTCCATTACCTGCTGGACATTCTGCCCTTTGGTGACGTACTCGTTCCCGACCTTGACCCGTGGACAGCACAGGCCTTTCAGCATTTCTGCAGAGTTCAGGCCCATCAGGTAGCCAGCTTTGTCAGCCACTGAAGGAAGAGGGGAGATGGTGTCACACAGAAACAGCAGCTGCTAAAGTGTCCAGTTTAGCCCCTGCGTCCTCCCACAAGTGACCTCTCCAGTCCTTCTGGATGTTTGTATGTTCTCCTATGTGCGCCAGGCCAGGACTAGCCCAAAGGAGCTTCAGTTTCATAGTCTAAGGCTCCAGGTTGAAAACAATTTTATATTTTGCCTGCTAGATGCAATCTTTAATTATGGGTTGATTATGATCTACTGATATATATATTTGAATTTTATTTAAAAATACAGCTTAGTGTTATTGGAGTCTGATATTACAACAAACGGTCAAGCACCTTTCTAATGTGTACAAGACACTGTATTTATAGTAGAGAGAGAAGTGTGAAACTTTGATCCAGGCTTTAAGTGTTTGGAGATGTTCAGAAGTAGCTGACTGCTAGCAATGTACAGTCCCTTGGGAATTTGGTTAACTTTGGGATGAACCTGGCTCCTGGCATTCTGTTCATCGAGAAGGCGGAGCAATGCTGTCCCCAGGGACAGCTCCTCCTTGGTTGAGATCATCACCTCATTGCTGGTTAGGGAGACAAGTTAATACAAATCCAAGGCAACATTTGTTAAGTGCTTAATAAGAGGCCGAATGCACGCTGCGCTGCTTGCTCAGACTGTCCTTGTTTCCTACCTACTGTGCCCATTTTGGTGGATGGTACCATTGGACTTCTGGTCACTTAACCTTGAAAGCTGGTGGTGACTACGTCCTCCCTTCTCACTCCCGACAGGCCTGTATTCGGACAGACACCGAATCCAGCTCAGTTCACCTTCAACATACCCGGCGTGTCCATCGTTTCCAAGAGTTGTAGAATAGTGTGGTGACAGAGCCTGGGCTCTATCCAGAGCCAGTATGCCTGGGCTCAGATTTTGTTTGTGCTTCCTGATGCCTCAGTTTTGTCATCTGTAAACTGGGGGAGTGTGATGGTACCCGATCGGTTGGGTTGTTGTGAAGCAGGCCTGGCGCACAGTGAGCACTACCTGGTGAACGTGAACTTGGATTGGTAGGCATTAATCAGAGGGGCTCAGACCCCATTTACAGCCCTCCACCCTTCCCCTTGTCCAGGCTCTTTCTGATCCTGGACACTGAGCACCTGGCTACCAGGGCTGGAAGAGGGCCTGGGATCCCACCATGACCGATACGGTCTGCTCTTGCTAAGGAGTGCGACACGTTTTTTTTTTTTTCAAGGTTCCATACTGTGGGTGAGATTGAATGCCTACAAATTAATTCCAGGTGGTCACACACATGACCCCTGGTACGTGGAGCATCTGTGGCTTCGGGTGCATACCACATGCATTCCAAAGTATTTATCCGGACACCCAGGGCCTTCTCGGATGGATGCTACAATGATCACGTTTTATTCTTATCTCCTACCCATCCACTACATGCGTCCTCTTCTGTAGCTGTGGTGGGCCACTCTCTGCTCCTCAGTCCCCATCACGTTCCTTCCTGTGCCACCTTGTTCATGACGTCCCTTCTGACTAGACTACCTTCTCACCCTCCCCGTTCAGAATCCTTCAAAGTCCATGTCAGTGCCCTCGTTCCCCCAGGAAGATTCCCTGACTACCCCATCAGGAGTGCCTCATGCTCTGACAGTCCGAGTCTCTCTCCTGTTACCTCACAGCGCATGCACTGCTGTGACAGGCAAGGTTCCAAGAGAGTGTCCAACATGTACACCCCCTAGGGTACATTCCCCATATGACCCTTCTGCTCGCCTGTGGGTGAAACCTGTGAGTGTGACAGGATATTGTTCCTGCGATGAAGTCACTCATCAGCTGGCTTTAGGTTTGGGATTTTCTTGGGCAAACCTAATCTAATCAGGTGGGCCTTTATGGGCAGTGATAAAGTCATACACACACACACACAAACACACACACACACACACACACACACACACATTCCTGGACTTTAATTCAAAGCTATTGTTTCCTTCTATCATCCGAGGTCCACTACCCACCTCGTCTCACAGAACACAGCACCAGAGACATGAGGCCGCAGGAGCGGGGCATCTGGTGGGCATGTTTTACTGCCGTCAGCCCCGCCCTCTGCCCTCCAGCTCTACGTCCTTGCCTCTTGGCCATAAGGCCGAGGGGAAGGATGAGATCATCCCTATGGGAGTCAGGAGCAGGAAGATCTGCACACCAGTCCTTTGTTCGGGGCCAAGTTCAACAGATATCAGAGCAGAAGAGAAAGCGATGGGAACCTGGAACTTAGCTGCCCCCTTACCCAAGGCTTTGTCTTAGGACCGGGTGACTAGGAAAGCATTCTGAGTATTTAGTAATGATATGCACAGAGAAAAGTAACGTTCACTGAACCTCAAAATAACAGGTAAGCTGTGACTGTGACAGGGGGCAGGGTGGAGAGATAGCATTTATGAGAACGATGCTTTTTGTTGGTCAAGGATTCGCCACTAGAGGACTCTTTGACCGAGGGCATCAACCTCCCCAGCGTGTGGACCATGAGCTCCGGACAACTGAAATTCAGTTGGTATCATTTTGGACGAGCCGCTCTTGGGATGAATGCTGAGTTTATCTCCCCTGTGAGCACAGGTGGAGAGTCACATCCCAGGCCCGCCCCAGGGTGCCCGTCACCTTCAGTGCCGTCGGGCTCGGCCTGCTCCTCCCGCTGCTTCTGCTTGAACTTCATGTTCCCGTAGTGCATTAAAGCGCCCGTGAGCTTGTAGATCCCCACTTTCTCCTCAGCGCTGAAGCCCAGGATGTCGATGGCATTCTGGGAGTGAAAGGAAAAGATAGCTGTCACCAAAGGACTCGGGGATCCGAACGCCCCTCTCCCGTGGCGAAGCTCTCACGCTTTCCGTATAGCACGTGACACAGGATTTGCCCAGATGAGCGGATGACAGCCAGGGTATTGGAAGTCTGAGGTTCACAATATTTCTTTAACGTGACATGTTTGCGTGGGCGGGTGGAGAGAACTGGAAGGAAATGTGAATAACTTTCCTTTTGTTTGATGAAGACTGATTCTTAATTCTTTCCTACTGTGCATAGATTTGGGAGATTATTTTTTTTCTAGATGAGGCCATTGGGAGCCATTGGGAAGTACGGGGAGAATGACGTCTTATATTACAGATAAGTGTTTTAGAAATAGTGTCCCACGTCTTGAGACCTAGGCATTGTAATCCGGGAAGCCCAGTGCTGTTCACAATAAAGACGGTATACGAACATAGCACATTAGAACTGGAAGAACAAATGATCAAAGAGAACATCACCCTTTCTCAAATGAGAAAGAACTAACTTTCACAAAGCCCCTGTATTTGGCATGGCGTTAGGGACCACATACCTGCTATCTCCTTAAGTCCCTGGGAAAACCGTACAGGTGTACAGGTTTTTCTCAATTTCCAGGTGAAGAATAGAAGTTCTCAGAAGGGGAAGTCATCCGCCCCAAGTCACACAGGCAGGATGGGGTAAGACGGGGACTGGAGATGGCATTGGGACACCTCACAGCTTATAGCAGCTGCTGACGTGGTTTTGTCACCACTGGGCCCATCTTCTGCTACTAAGATTTAAACTAGAAAATCCTTTCTGGGTTAAACATGTTGATTATATACAGCAGGTTTGCAGGCTGAGCCTAATCAATGGCCACTGTTGGAGCTGAAACATGTCTGGACACGTCTGATGAGCGAGTGGGACAGACCCAGTAGGTCAGTGTCAGCAGGATGGCACTGGAAAATGAAATACTCTTGGCAGGGCACCCCCTTTTGGTGGAGGGAGAGGTCACATCAGGAGGTGACTAAAGGGAGGAGAGATTCTGAGGCCATCCTGACCCCACCACCACCACCACCACCACGGTGAATTCATATCCCACCCCTGTAGATGCATATCTGTGTCCTAGGGAAGGATCCCTGTAGGTTGAAAGAGAATGAACTTTCACAAAATGAAAAGGAACCAGGTGAAAGCATCACTACCTGGGGGGACTGCTGGCTGAGGAGAAGACCCCCATCGCTCAGGGGAAGGCTATGATTCGGGGGGGGTCTCCAGGGAGGACCTGAAACCCTCTGTGACGTTTAGACTTATGTGGGAGCCTTTCTCTCAGGGGTGGCAGGCCTTGCTCCTGTCACTCACCTGCCTTTTCTGTACCATCTGTTGGTAAAGGCTGGGGAAACCCAGTGTGAGTTTGTAATGGTTAGACTGACGTTAACTGAAGTTTGTTTGATCACGACCATTTTCTACTTGCTTTAGAGCAATTAGCGTCACCTGGAAATGTCACACAACGAAGGGCCAGAAGCTGGGCACTGGCCAATGCCCCTAGGATTGGCCAAGACCACCACCCTTTCTGCAGGTCTTAGAGCTGCCATGAGGGCATGGCCAGCTGGGGTGGAGACGGTGTGTTCAGAGATGGTATGTTCTATATAGTTAAAAATGCAAATTCTGTCAGTGAGCAGACGTGGGCACAAACACTTTCTCTGTCCTTTACAAACTGTGTCTTCAAGCAAATTATGCATTTCCCCCCTAAGATGTCGTTTCCACCTTTGTAAAACGGGGGTCATAGTGGTTCCTACCCCAGAGAGGTTTCTGAGGCTGAAAGGAGACTACGCCATCAAAGGCTTGGACCTCGGTTCCTAGCTCAGGCAGGTGCTCAAATTGAGTTATTGTTACAACAGTTACTAACCCTGTAGGGACCCCGCCAGGCTCAAGGCATGCCGAGGAGGTGGGAGCCTGACGCGAACTCGAGGATGTGGCAGCAGGAGGAAGGGAGTCGCTGCTACAGACTAGGGTGCTTGTCCGTTTTTTTGTTTCCTGGTTTATACTTTCCTGCATTCTCTAAATTTTCTTCAAGAACCAGGTGGATGGTTTTGCAAGCTGAAAACTCCCGAGCAACCCTTTAAACACCTGACGTGCAAAATTCACTCTAAAATGCTAGAGAATGGAACTGAAAACCCGTTATGGAGAACTTCCTGCGCTCCCACTGCGGAGTCCCCCGCGGAGGGGCGGCGTGGGGCGGGGCGCCGTTTGTCCGCGTTCCTTCTCTGAGCTCTTGGGTGTCACCGCTCAGGAGCCCTGGACCCCGGCTGTCTCACTCCGAGGCACCTCCTCGTTTGTAAGCACAATCATTCTACGCTAAAATAAAGAAGTGAACACCATGCTTACTTACATCGGTCGCCAACAGTTCTTCACTGTCATCGATGCTGGCCACGGTCACCTCGCCTTGGCTCACGTAGAGAAAGTCAAAGGGATTGGTCGAGATCAGAAGCAGGTCTGTGAAACAAGAAGACCCCCCCTTAAGCGTCTGTCTCATGCACAACTTCCTCTGGTGTTTTCTTTCTTTTTTTTTTTTCAACGCGACTGATTTGAAAGATGAGATATTCTAGGAACTTACCGATTAGTTCTGGCTTCTTGTTTGACATGATTTGGTAAAAAATGTGATAGCTTCTCTCACTGGATAACTGAAACGTCACTCTGGATTTCTCTAAGAGATCTAAGGTGACAGACAATGATGTAATTTCAGGTTCCCGAGAGATGTTTCTGTGGCCAAATACCAAGGGACCCAATAAGTGTTTCGACTCACAGGTCTCAATGTCCGCCGATGCCAGTTTTCCTGTGGTTCCAAAATGGATCCGGATGAACTTGCCCTGTCCAACGGCAGGTGGAGAGACCCCGCGGTCATTGTACTTATGTGCTACTGCGGGTGGGCAGCGCACAGTCAGGGAAGAAGCAACGGCGGAAGCAGGAGGACTCCCTTCCACTCTGTTTGCCTGGCACCCAGAGTCCCCAAGCTGGGGCAGCCAGGACTCTGGGAACTCCCTTACAGGCTGGCCTTGCACCTACAGCTCAGGGGGTCCCAAGGACTCTGTCTCCAGCCCTCTGCTGGGGACCACCTCACTGCAGCCCATTTCCCTGGTTGGTCCTGCCTGCTCTCCTGTACCTGGATTCTCAAACTCTTTATTTTCACTTTTTATTAAATTTATTGGGGGGACATTTGTTAATAAATTATATAGGTTTCAAGTGTATAATTCTATAAATACATCATCTTTATAGTATTGTGTGTTTACCGCTCAAAGTCAAGTCTTCTGTCACCATGTAGCCCCCTTCACCCTCTCCTTACAGCTCCCATCCCAGTTCCCTCTGGTAACTATCATGCTGTTGTCTGTCTAGGAGTGTGTGTATATGTGTGCATGTGTGTGTGTGTGTGTGTGTGTGTGTGTGCTTTCTTAGATGTCAGTCTGTTCTCTGTCTCTATGAGCCTGTTTCTATTTTGTCTGTTTTGTTATCAGATTCCACATATGAGTGAAATTATTTGACATTTGTCTCTCCCTGACTGCCCTATCTTACTTAGCACGATAACCTCCTGGTCCCTCCATGCTGTTCACACAAGGTAAGGTTTCCTTCTTTTTCATGGCTGTGTCGTTTTCCATTCCACCACAGCTTTTTTTATCCACTCATCTTCCAGATGTTGGCTGTTATAAATAATGCTGCAATGACCATAAGCATGCATATATATTCCTTAAATTAATGTTTTGGGTTTCTTCATATATGTTTCCAGAAGTGGAGCCCCTAGGTCATTAGGCAGTTCTGTTGTTACTTTTTTTTTGAGGTAACTCCATACTGTTTTCCACAGTGGCTGCATTTCCACCAACAATGTACGAGGGTTTCCTTTTCTTCAACCAAAATGTATATGGAACCACAAAAGACCCTGAATAGCCTCAGCAATCTTGAGAAAGAAGAAGAAAATTGGAGGAATCACACTACCTGATATCAAACTATACTACAAAGCCATAGTAACCAAAACAACATGGTACTGACATAAAACAGATATGTAGGTCAGTGGAATACAATAGAGACCCCAGAAATCAACCCATGCCTATATGGCCAATTATTGGTTTCTTTCTGTTGATTTATTGACGATACCCCTTCTGACAGGTGTGAGGTGATATCTCATTGTGATTTTAATTTGCACGTCTCTGATGATCTTTTCATATGTCTATTGGCCCTCAGTTTGTCCTCTTTGGAGATGTATCAAAGTTCTTTGCCCATTTTTAAAATTGAATCATTTGTTTTACTGATGTTGGGTTGTATAAGTTTTTTATACATTTGGATATTAACCCCTTATCAGGTGTTTCATTGGCAAATATGTTCTCCCATTCACTAGGTTGTCTTTTCATTTTGTTGGTAGTTTGCTGGGCAATAACAAGTTAGTTTGATGTAGTCCCATTTCTTTTTTTTTCTTTTGTTTCCTTTGCTTGAGGAGATATATCACAAAAAATGCTGCTATGACAAATGTCTGAGATTTTACTGCCTATGTTTTGCTTCTGGGATTTGAAGACTAATATTTAAGTATTTAATCCACTTAAGAGTTTATTCTTGTGAATGATATAATAAGGTGCTTTAGTTTTATTTTATTTTTTTGCATTTGTCTATTCTATTTTCCCAACACTAGTTATGGAATAGACCCATGTTGGCAAACCTACGACACATGTGTCAGCACTGACACACGTAACCATTTTCGATGACACACAGTTGCATGCGGCCACATACCAAAGAAGTATGGGACTGCATGCCAAGAAGGACGTTTCATCCTCGGCTCCTGCATGGCCAGGTGCAGTAGCTGAGGATAAAACATTTGCTATAGTGTAGACATTCTGTGCTGGAGGTCTGGAGGCCAAAACAACAGAACTCCGGCACAGAGCGTCCAGTTCTGGGACTTCCGATTAGGCCGTTTTTCTCCAAGTGACACACCGCCCAAATTATGCTCAGTTTTTGGCGAATTTTGACACACCGAGCTCAAAAGATTGCCCACCACTGGAATAGACTGTCTTTACTCCATCGAATGTTTTACCTCCTTTGTCAAATGTTAATTGGCCATATAGGCGTGTGTTGATTGCTAGGGTCTCCATTGTATTCCATTGACCTACATGTCTATTTTTATGCCAGTACCATGCTATTTTGATTACTATGGCCTCGTAGTTATAGTTTGATATCAGGTAGTGTGATTCCTCCAACTTTCTTCTTCTTCCTCAGGATTGCTAAGGTTATTCAGGGTCTTATGGGTTCCATATACATTTTGGAATATCTGTTCTAGTTCTGTAAAATATACCATTGGTATCTCAATAGGAATTGCATTGAATCTGTAGATTTCTTTGGGTAGTGTGGGCATTTTAATGATGTTAATTCTTCCCATTCATGAACACAGTCTGTGCTTCTACTTATTTGTATCTTTTCCAACTTCTTCTTTCAGTGTTCTATAATTTTCTGAGTCTTCTGCATCCTTGGTTAAATTTTCATACTCTTTCTAACATTTCCGACAGCCTGGTTGCACCGTCTGTCTGACTTCATTTTTGCCTCTGGCTGCTAATTCTGAAATTTCTTGCCTCAGTTTTCTTACTACTTACTGTAGGCAAACTTATCAACCAGGCTTAGGCCGGGCTCTCTGGCTCCCAAGAGACTCACTCAGAGTCTGAGTTCTACCCTTTTTGAGGTAAAATTCTTTTTTTGTGTGTGTATGCATGTATTTGCTTCTTATCTTACTTGCTGGAGTGGTCTCTCTCACACCATGAGCAAATCTGAGGGCAAAAGTCTGGTATGGAGTTGGTATTCAAGAATATTCTCAATATTTTCTGAATGATGCTTAAGACGAGTTAGGGAGAGGTCAGTGGAAGTGGATGTGAATGAAAAGTGTTGAATTTTCAGTGTTTTTATCTGCTTAGTGGAAGGTGATGGCACTTCATGTCTGCACATGTTTGTTTGGAGGGTGAGAGGTAGACAGAATTACCAGACCACCGTGACTTCTGGCACAAGGCCACGAGGACGGGCCTGTGGACAAGATAAACAGGATTGAGAACTGGGAGTGTCTGAAAATGAAAGCATTGTCTTCCTTTTGGAGCTGGTACCAGGTCAGTGCAACAACTAATTTGATCCAAATACGTGTAATGTGTCCATGTACCCAGGAAGAGTTTAAGTGTGCACTGGGAAAGCAGATGTGTAAATAGGTGATGCACAGAGGACCATGGGAAAGAAAAACCAGGGCTTGGAGCCACAGTCTGCAATTCATTCACTACTTTCTTATCAAATAGGATTCTATCTTGTAGAGGTAGCAATAACTTCAAGCTTGAGCTCCTCCCGCTATTGACGTGTGTAAAGTTTCCATGTACTTTTGCAACTACACGCGCAAGTGAAGGCTTCACTTTAGCATTCCTGCCCCACTAGCCAATGAAATTAGGTAGAGGGCTGGATGGATGTCTCCCCCCACCCTGTGGAAATAAATACCTCTCTGGTTGAGCTTATCTTAAGTGAACTGTTGATAGAAGAACATATCCTTCAATATCTTCATTATCACCTCAGTTCCTATTTTTGAGCTCTTTTGCTTTCAAGAGGTTTTCTCTACCCCCAATGTCTCCTGACTTGGTAGAGTTTAAATCTGCTAACTTAATTCACACTGAGGTTTCTGTGGCTACGAAGTCAATTGCTATTGCTCGGTAGACTTCTGTATTTCAGCATGTTTTCACTGAGAAACACTACTGGTTAGCATAAAAGAATTGCTCTCCACATGTGAAATTTGAGTCACTGTGACTTCAGAGGTGATATTGACCAGTTAGTGAAGAATCATCAAATCTTCCCTCTGCCGGGAACAAGCCAACACTGGCTTCAAAGTATATGAGAATATCCCAGTTGGGTACATTGAGCTGAACCACTTGGGGATTGAATAAGGTCAGGGACATTCTAGTTTAGTGGTTATTTTCCTATCCAGCATTGGAAGAAAGAGCCTCATTTGGGCAATAGCTGAAAATTGGACTGGCTCTTACAAATCTGGAGGAGTTGTCGTTCCTCACGGTCTTTGCGTTGCCGAAGGCCTCCAGCAGCGGGTTGGCGCTGATGATCTGATCTTCCAGGGTCCCCTAGCAATGCGAAGAAAAGAGAGGACGTTGAAGGTCTTCTGAAATAGCCCTTTAGTGACTCAAAAATATAGAAGCTCTGGGCAGGGTCCAGGGAGAGAGATTGACCAGCCCAGCCTACTGACTGGCACAGATGGTTGAAGTTACCCACAGTTCCATCCCACCCAAGGAGTCTTCAAAGCCCCCCCCTCCCCACCGCTAGAGAAGGTCTCGTTTGCACAGCATCAAAGTGACTTCTCCCACACCAGGTTCCAAGCTCTATCTTGATTTCTCCAGCTCATTTCTTGTCTGATAACATTTCACTACGGACCACGCATTCTTAGAAAACACACCTCTGTGACTACATGCATCACGGCCCATCTAACACAGACACCTGGGTTCAGACGTATGAACAGAACGTGAGCCATAAAAGTGACCCAAGAGATCACACGATAGACACAGTGATTCTCAATTCTCAAAAATATTTTTTTAAGGAGCAAAATGTATTTCATGATAATAATTCTCCAGAAATTCACTTATAAAAAATAGGATATTTCCCTTTACTCCTTCATCCCCTATGATTGCTTTTCGTCTGGTTCCAGAGCAGTTTGGAAACTGCCATCCAGCCCAGTGATTCTCAAGGTCTGCTCTCTGGACTAAGAGCGTGAACAGTGGGAATACATTAGAAATGCAGAATATCAACACTGTAAATGTGAGATAGAAATTTCAGACCGAAATCCCGGGCCTGGGTCTCAGCCACTGGCCCAAACCATTCTTTCTCCAGAGGAAGGTGTGGAGTTGCTCAAGGACACTCGGCTGTTACTGATGAAACCGTTGCGAGAGCCCGAGTCCACCAGGTGGAGCCCCACAAGCACTGCTGGGGCAAGACTGGACCATGCAGCTCTGCTGAGCACAGAGCCCTGCAGACGCCTGACGTCCACCCAGCAAGCCTCCGGGTGTGGGAAGCCGCTCACCTGCAGTTTGCCTGGCTGCTGCTGCTCCTTCTTCTTGTCTCCAGTAACTGCAATTGTTGCAAAGTACTGGATGACACGCTTGGTGTTCACCGTCTTCCCAGCACCGGATTCTCCGCTGTTGATACAAGAGTAAGTGCAATAAAGGGGAGTGGACGGGGTGGCTCAGGGGCCCACGCACGCCATCACGGTGCCACCTCCAGGTTACTCACGTGATGAGAATAGACTGGTTGTCTCGGTCTAGAAATGCAGAAGGAAGCAAAAACCAGTAAGTAAACCATAAACACAGGGAAGATAAAAACAGGGCAGCGTTGCGGGTGGTTAGAGTCTGGCTTTGCCAGGAACTAGAGATGTGATGATTTAGGTCTGATCTCCCTTGAGACAAGTTGTGCGGGGTTTCCCAAGATGGCCAGCAAACCACCGGAGGCTACAAGGCAGTCTTGGCACAGCTCCTCCCTCTCGGCTCTCAAAATGAACCAACTCTGCTAACACCTCAGTCTCTGACCTCCGACCCCGGGACTGTGGAACAATGTCTTCCTGTTGTGCAAACCACCCAGCCTGTAGTGACCCGGGAGACTATTGTTCAGTGGCCCTGGGAGACTATTACAAGTAGTGATACTGATCTTCTTTTTAAAACTGATAAAACTTTAGTGCATTTGAAGGAAGAAAGATATTAGGTATGCAGAAATGGCCAGGATTGTGAATGTGAGCTGGGAATGACTGAAGTTTGGACAACACGATAATAGATGACTTGGAAGTGCTGTCCGATCCCAGACGCACACTTCTACTTATATCTGCGCCAAGCCAAGTCTGGTAAGAGCTGAGCAGATGGAAGAATACTGGGCCTGGCGGCACAATGGTACTACCACATCTTTAATTTCTTGAGTCACTCTGGAAATTTAGTAAAGAGAAAGACCAGCCTGAGTTTGGGGAGGAGGACAGGTGAAGGGACATTGCTGTGCCCCTTTGTCCAACTTTGCCTTCCTCCTAAGTGGCTGCTGGCACAGTTTCTCTTTCAGGTGTGCCCACGTTGGGGGGCTCTTTGGAGGTGGGAGCAGGGCGCCTCTCCTTCCACCAGATAAGCCTGGGCTCCTTGTGGCTTCAGTCTACACACCATGACTGGTCATGAAAGGTGCCTCTCTCCTAGCTTTCCATCATGAAATCACCTGAATCTGCTAAGGTCACCGAACATTGCACCATTCAGGTGACTGAGGCCTGTGAAGGGCTCACATCATGAACTATGAATTGTTTTTAAAACTATAGATGGAAGAAATGGCTCACCCGTCAGCATGAACTGATAGGCGTTGTCGGAGATGGAGAAGATGTGGGGCGGGGCCTCCTGGCGCTTTTTGCCTCGGTAGGCGGACACCACCTCGGGGTTATACACCGGCAGCCACTTGTAGGGGTTGACGGTGACACAGAACAGGCCCGAGTAGGTCTGTGGGAAATGACAAGGTTGCTCAGTCAGTAGTCACCTCATTAACTTGCCCTGGGATTACGGAGTGAGGGATCTAAGCACTGCATTGAAGGGACCCACACCTGAAGTTCTCATGAGGCCTAATGTTCATTATTTTGCTGCCTCCCTCCCTCTAAAGCCCGCTGCTGCACAAAATGCCTGTTTGCCAGCGAGTTCGGTATTGAGTAGATAGATGGCTTTCCACGTGCGTATTTTCAAGCACATCAGAATCTACAACCCGAGCCAAATGATTGGTGTTGAGGTAGCACTGCATTAGCAAAGGCTGAGAGTAAAGTCTGCGATTTGTTTTAGCTACCACGGTACATGGAATTATGGGAAGGTAACATCAAAGGGGGCGCTCACGTAGATCATCCAGGCTGCGTAACGCTCTTTGAGGTTGTACAGCACGGCCGGCTCGTGCAGGTGGGTCATCATGGCCATGTCCTCGATCTTGTCGAATTTGGGAGGGTTCATGGGGAAGACCTGGTCACTGTTCAGAGTGAGCGTCTGGGCATTGGGAGGAAGAGCACCCGGTGAGTGTGGCGCAGACGGGGCGTACGGCACCCCGCCGGCGTGGAGGGAGCGGGCAGAGATGGCAGTGCTTCATTTCTCTTCCCGGCGGGGGTCTGTACATAACTGTCCTTGGCTAACCGAATGCTGGTCAACCTGCAGAACCAGTTCAGGCCTCAGGCCCCCAGCCAGCATGCCACTCTGTGTGGCAGGAGCGGGTACAGGTGGGCAAAGCAATAGAGGGTTTCAGCCCTCGGGCTGCAGGTGGGACTTAGAATGGCCAAGGCCTGGGCAGATGCCCTCTGTTTACCCTCTGTTACCTGTGAGTGCTGGGATGGGGACAAAGCTTGGAAGGTTGGAAAGAGCTACTCCAATATAGTCCGTGCATCTTGCCTTCTGTACCTCTGCTCACATGGGTTCCTCTGTCTGCAATGGTTTTTTTTTTTTTTAAATGATGTCTAGAAAATCTCAAAGTTCAACTCAAGTACCATCTCTTCCATGATGTGTTTCCTCTCTCCCCTGTCTTTGCAAGGCTTTCATAATATTTTACACCTCTGCTCCATTAGTGAAAGCCTTTGAACTTGCATCAGACAGAGTCCATGGCTGGACAGGATTTTGAGACGGTTACTGAACGGTCTCCTCTGTGTTTTCCCCACCTCTCTCCTCCACTCAAGCGCACCACAGGCTCGGGCTCTGCACTTCACTACAGAGGAGAGGTGAGAAATAGGGCCCCAAGGAGAACGAAGCCCGTACGGCTTCCTAGCTTCTGTTTTCCAAAAGCTGAAGTCATTAGAAAGACCCCGAGGCTTTTACTGAGAAGATGAAAGAAAGGGCATTTGTTGGTACAAATCCAATCTCTTAAGGAACGAAGACTTCCACCCCGTTGCCCTCCGACTAGAGAGAGAGAGCTAAGGTAGCAGAGGGGAGGGAAATGTCTGCATCCTGAAGCTTCAGGCTCTGGGGCTGACGTCTTAGCAGACCCTTCAGGGAGGCAGTGAGACACCCCCCCGCCCCGTGTGGTTCTGTGTAAGGTTCTGAAAACGTAGCACAACCCTGAGGGAGACCCCAAGAATGATCGAAGGAAACTTATTTTCTAAATTTATACTATCTCAGGGAAAAGAGGCTGACATCAGAGATCAAGTTCAGTAATTTACAAAAGAAAAACCGGTCTCCTAAGCCCGAGTTTGTGATCTGATTCATCACGGCAATGTGCTTATGGACCTCTTCTACACTTCACGGTAAACGTTAGAGGGCGGGGCTGAGGTGTGCTTACATTTGGGGAGTGCCAGGCACTGTGACCTAGACCTGGTGGGTGTGCAGAAAATAATGAATAGAGCAGTGCACTATAATTCTCTGCATTAAACTAAACATTGTCTCCGGAGCTTTTTTTGTAAATTGCTCTGGAGTCTAGAGAGTTCTATTTGATCAGTAAGTCGCTCTGGAGCCTAGAGAGTTCTATTTGGTCAGCCCACTCAGTAGCAGACAATAGGAATCTTTTTCTTAAATAGTTCAAGCTCTTCTTCCACCCTCACCTTCCTTTTTCCCCAAAACGAACATCACAAAAACAATGAAAGGCCAAGTCCTTAGAGAAGAAAAGGAGCAGGAAAGGCCTGTGCCATGGCAGTGATCACCTGAGGCTTCGCTGCTGAACAGGTGGGTGTCAGATTCCAAGGCACCAGCATGCAATGCCTGGTAGCCCACCCCAAAGGAAAACGACAGTGCCCTCCTTACCAAGGACCCCTGAAGTCAGTACTCACCCGGTCATCGAGGGTCTTGACTGTGACTCTGTCATCTTCCCTGCTCTGAATGGTACCTTTCACGTATAATTCCTTATCATCCACCGCAAAGCAGGCTTTCTTCGAATCGAACGGGCGATTCTGAGCTTCGATTCTCTCCTTCTCCGGCTTCCGCAGATAAGGAGCCGCTTCCCCAAAAATGGCCATTTCTGCGTCGGAGCTCATGACGGCAGGGGGCTGGGGAGACCGAAGGTGGATTGCTGAGTCTGGAGTCTCGGGGACATGGAACTTGAAGGGCCCCACCCGGTTATTTCCACTCAGACAGGGAACCAGAGCCACGAGGTCCAGAGATGAACCGATTTCCTGGGGAATCTAGAACCGGGTCTGTGGGCGTTGAGCGGGCAGGTGGGAATGAGCTCAAGGGGACATTTTACTCTAAAAAGAAAAGTCTGAAGAGTTGGTTTCATTTACGAGTGTTGGTTATAGAAATCTCCATTCAGCCCCATACCTAGGAGTCAGAAGCAATCAGATAAAGTCAAGGTGAGGCCCAACACAGGAGGTCTTCCTCGATGGTATGTCATGCTGGGGCCCCGTAATCTCGGCGCCATCCAACATCTTTTAAGACACCCCATCTTCAAGGTGTCTGAAAAGAATATTGATCATTCCTAGTAGAAATTCCGGAGAGCTCAGTGAAAAGTAATGAGTTGCACAGAAAGTATGGCTACACTTGCTTAGCTGATCACAGGGAGCAAGGTGATGGGAGGCAGTATAGCCTGATGCACACTGGTTCCCAACCTTCACGTCCACCAGAGTTACCTGGACGGCCTTTGAAACATAGATCACAGGGCCTCAAGCCCAGAGTTTTTGATTCAGCAGGCCTGAGGCAGGGCCTCACCAGGTGCACTGCCAGTGAGTTCCTAGGCCGTGCAGACACTGCTGGCCTGGGGGTCACACTCTCGAACTGCTGCTGGCTTAGAGCCTTCCTGCTGTAGGGTGTGGTCCTGACCCTGCTGAGATGAGATAGCATCAGCCAGAAGCTTGTCAGAAATTCGGAATCTCAGACCCACCCCGATGACAGAATCAGAATCTGCATTTTCTATGCATGGGGATTTTTGTGCACGAGCAGAGTTGAGATACGCTGGCCCTGGTGCAGGGGTCACCAAACTCTAGCTGTGTGGAGCAGAGTCAGGCTGTGACAAATAGCATTTAGTTAGATCACGCGTGCCCTGGAACTCGCTGCCTGGTGTGCGTGTGCGTGTGCATGTGGCGTGTAAGTGTCTCTCTCCCCCTTCGGTCCCACTCACCCTAGCTGTCACTGTCTCCCCAAACCAACCCCTGTCACTGGCCCTTCTCTTTGCATATTTTCCCTGCTTAGAAGCCAGAAACATCTGGCTTCAAGTCAGTGACTGTGGTCAAAACACTCACTTCTCGGGACCCTTGTTTATTTCCACCTAAAATGAAGAAGAAAGCCTAGAGTCAAATTTTACACACACACACACACACACACACACACACACACACACACACACACACATTCATACCTCTCGTAAGAAAAGTCATTTTTTGAATAAGGCCTTTTATGTTCCCTGTGCAAAGGGGGGCAGTTGAACACTTCCCAGCTCTCTCTTGGAAGTCGCCCTCCCCGTTCCCCTCCACACAACGGCCTTTCCCTGGTGACCGCTGCAGCAGGACCCCTCCCTGCCGTTCCTCAGGGTTCTGTTCCTACAGAAAGAGAAGCCTTGCTCTCTGGGCTTTCTTCAGATCCGTTGTCTGAGTTTCACTTTGGCCAGTGGCTCTGCAGAACGACCTCGGACTTGTGGTTTTCACAGTAAGAGACTAGAACTCAGTACATTACCCACGAAGAAGTCCCCAGACCTGCAACCCTCAGGCTGGTTGAAATGTTCTCGGTTCTGACCTGCGGACGGGGAGGAATTAATCCACGCTGCTCTCCCCCTCTCTGAAGGGGGTCTCTCGCACTGTGGCTTAAGTGGGCTTTACTGCAGCAGCCGTTCTCAAACTTTGTGTCCTCGGAACCCCTCCCTACTCTTAAGGATGAGAACACGACAAGCTTTGGTTTAAGTCGGTCACATCTACTGGCATTTACTATGTGAGAAATTAAAATGGAGTAAATGTTAACCTATGTATTAATGCACTTAGCATTACTGTATCGTCGATTACATCCTAACATAAATAATATGTGTTTATGAAAAGAACTGCTTTCCAAAACTAAAAAATTAGTGAGAAGCACAGCACTGTGTTTATTTTTTGCAACTTTCTTGAACATTCGCTGTATAGAAGATAGCTAGATTTTCATGCCTGCCTCTGTAGTCACTTACTGAGATTCTGAGTATTTAACAAGTGTCTAGCAGATGCTGGTAGTCCCCATGCTCAGACCAAGCATAGAAGGTAACTTAAAAATAACAAATCTAAGGAAAAAAGGAATCGATGTCAATAGAGATATCAAGTGAATCAATAGGGCTGGCGTTAAATGGGCATCACCAACGTTGTGAGGGTGGGCTCAGAAAAAAGCCCCAACTTGGGGAGAGACTCTGATGGCTCATGGCCAAGCTGCGTTTTTCGGCATCCCAGACAAACACGACTTTCCATCTGGGTTTCAACTCGCTGCCAGTGTTGAGGTGGAGAGTTTTCCCCTTTCCTGCATTTCTCTAACAGTGACTCAGAATGCTGCAGCTTTTCATTTCACTACTTATATGATGCGAGAGTTCTTTCGGCAGGCTTCTTGCAAAGATGTTGTCCGGCCTACTTGACACCTTCCGGGATGGACTCTTTTCCATTCTGAGCAGGTTTCACAGGCCAAATGCTCTCCTTGCTGGACACTAAAGCCTGGCATTCTGTGACTTCGGGGTGACTGGTCCTCGTCCCAGCTCTTGGTGACCGCAGGAAGAGTTCAAACCCTTTTCCCGTGAAGACCCCGCGGCACCTGTTAGATGACTGCTCCGTGCGGTCCATCACTTTATCTTCTCCATGCTAAACAAGCCCAGCTCCATCTTCCTCTGCTTCTTCAGTGACGTGCTTCTGAATCATATACTATCACGGTGACCCCGCTCCCGTTAATCCGTCAAAGTGTGACACCCAAAGCACGTATCGTCTTCCTGCAGCATGTGCCCTCACCTCCCTTGACCTAGAGGGGCAGTGCCCGAGGTGGGAACTGTCTTCTGGCAGCCTCGTCCCTACTGCTGACTCACCGCGCACTGGTGAGCAAAGCCCCTCAATCCTCCGCGCGTGTGCGCTCGCTAAGCCGGATCTTCTCGCCCTCCGTGTGCCTCTGTGTTCTGGTGACAGACTTCACCTTGTTACGTCTGATCCAGCTCCCTAGCCGTGACTTATGGTGCCCCTGTACCCCTCTCCCCCCAGAAAGTCTCTTCTCTGTTCTAAGACCTTGACCTGCTTCTCACCCTTTGCTACCAACTCTGCTCCCGTCTTTAGGGATCGTCTAATTGAGAAAGCCACACCAGTCATCCTAATCGCCATCACTACCTTCTGCGTGCTCCCCCCCTGCATCCCCCCCAGCCCCCCTGGTCAGGCCCCTTAGCCGTCAGTGCACCCTGAGGCTGCTCTTGACTCTCATCCCTCTCCTCAGAGTCTCTCAGCCACTGTGTCTTTGCAACAGTGCCGTGGTTATGACTCAGTTATCATTTCTTGGTCCTCATTCATCTAGAATTGCCTCTAATACACACAGGTTTTTTTTTTTTTTTCAGAAGGAGGAGGGGTTGGGAGGAAAGGCTTTTATTGCCACTCTTAGAATGGGTTTGAATTGATTTCTCTGTATTCTCTCAGCATTGCTAGTGAGCCTAGGCACAGCTGGGTAGATTCAGGCGCGCAGGCTCTGCTCAGAGAACAGAACAATCGTGTGCGTGAAGCCTGAATCTCGACCTTACGAGTGTCGCGCTCAGGCCAATGAACTAGCTCGACCTGGCAGTTGATCTAATCTGCCCTGTGTGTCTGCACTGTGTGTCATACTCGTTAGTGCCATGAGCAAAGTTGGGGACTCATCCTTGTTTTGGTAAAACCTGCATTTTTTATAATCTGCCCTTAAGCATACTTAAGTAATTGATTTTCATTTCATCCATTTCAGCTTCTTATGAGTGCAGCAGGAATGACAATGTGTTCAACAGTGTTTGCTAATGTCAATTATTGTATTCCCAATCAATCTGACAATGACTCTCACCTTTTGACTTCCCAAAGTGGTGGTCTGTGTCCTTCAAGAATGAAGTGCCTTCCTGGAGGTTAGTTCAGAATCAAATCAAAACAGAGACAAAGAACAAATGAACTACAAAGAGTTTACGTAAATATAGAAACTGTGTTTTCTTCCCCTTAAATTTAGTTACATTTAAATCGGTACTCAGTAGATGGTGTAGGATGGAATTAACTTTGCCATTTCTCCTTTTGCTTAATTATCATTCTTTAGAGAACTGATTAATTACATTTGATTAATGCTTTTTAAAAAAATTATCTTCTGTGTGTACAAAGTAGCATGTTTGCCTCTTAAGGGGGTATAAGGTAGAGAAAAGACAGTCTTCACTCTACAGGAAAACTTAGTAAGGGTTCAGAAAAATGCTCAAATAAATCTTTAAACAAGAAAGAATAAGACAATTCTGTGAGAGTCTAAACCAGTGGTTCTTAACCTTTTTTGAGGTACCGAGCCCACCAGTTTCATATGTGCATTCACTGAACCCTTCTTTAGTGATAAATAAAATATGATTCTTTTTTCCAAATTCAAGACATAGGTCTATGTTTTTTTACTGGTGCACAAAATGAGCCATGCATGAACATCCCCTTGCTCAAAGAACAAAACCAACAAAGTGCATGAACTCACAACAAATGACGGTATTACTTTATTCTGGCCTCGGCAGCAGATGCTTCTCCGAACCCCTGAGACCGACTCATCGAACCCCTAGGGTTCGATAGAATGCAGGTTAAGAACCACTGGTCTAAATGAAGTGCTGTGGGGGCTTAGACTGCTTCTGGCCAGAGAGGAAGAAGCAGTGAGGGGTCAGGAAAAGAAGAAAGGAGGGAAAGGACTGATCTAGATTACAACCTGGGTGCTCAGAGGCAAAAGTTGAATTCTTCTGACAATAGGAGGAAAGTTGTGAGTTGTAGGCAAAACTTCTTTCAGAAGTCTAGGAAAACCACTCTCTTAAATATCATAAATTCGTCTGGAGAAGACAGAAGCGGGCAGACAGCCGGAAGCTCACCTAGGCCTAGGGACTCTGAAGTCTAGGAGCTTTCACGGAGCCATGGAATATAAACACTTCTCAGCAACAAACTTTAATTTAAACAAACTTCCCATTCACTGTGCTATGCTTTTACGTAACCAGGGGAACATGCCACCACATGCCACATAGGCAGGAGGACACACTTAAACATTTGGTTTGCTATTATCATTGTTTCCTTCCCTCCCTTTCTTTTATGAGACTAATAACTCTCTAGCTATGCCATAAGAGTCTCACAAATGTCTCAGGAAAAGTGAAACGGTTATATATAACAGTCTGAATCCTTAATTCAAAAGGAATAAGACTTGGAGACACAACCTCTGTTTTCCAACACCAGTTTTGTTAGGTAGCTGGTATGATTTCTTTGGGCTTTGGTTTCCTTCTGTAAAACAAGACAAATGTACCAGAAAGTCTCCAGGATTCCTCTTAGCCCTGTAAATCTTGATGGAAAGCATACTGGTGGAGATAATGACCTGACAATAAAGTGTCACAAGTCTCCCAAAGCTGGAGTCCTTCTGAGGGATGCTGCCACAGTGTCAGACGTGACCCAGACCGAAGTCCACACGGCATGCCATGCAAGGGCAGTCTGGAAGCCAGTCAATAATAACCAGATGGTGATGGATAGAATGGGTAAAATGCTTGGGGGACTGTCTCCCTGCCATCCTCTCCCAGAAAACGTGACGTGGGAAAAGCACTTAAGTAGCCATACAACTTTCAAATAATATGCTAAGACAATTACAGACGAGGCATCGCACATTAATATGTCTATTTGCTGACGGCTTGGCGTCATGCCGACTTACACAATGAGAGGGGGGAATGTGCATCGTACTCAGTAGTAGTCTCTCTAGGCTAACATGTTCCGTATCATAATTGTTTATATGCTTGTGTTTTTACTCCTTACCAAAAAAAGAAACCAACTTCACCAAAGGCAATGATCTTTCCTGCTGTACTGCTTCCCCCAATGCCCTTACCACAGGGGCCTTCCACTTAGAAGCCCTCCTAGTAAAGGCTACGATGCTGCCTTTCCTTCCTGACTGGTCACTTGCTCCGGTTGAATAACAACTACATGAAACAACAAAGCGAGCACTGTGAGCACTTACCTGGAGTTGTTGCGATCCGAGCAGTTTTAAGAGCGGACCCCCCTCAGCTCTCTTTATACTCCCAAATCTGCCGGTCCAGCACTCTATCCTGGCTATATTTGGGGGGGGATCACCCTTGACTTGTTAGATGTAAATGTGTCGTTGCCCTGATCTCTCACTCTTGTTAAGTTACTTGGATAAATGACCAGCGGAGGCTGCATAATGCCAAGTCAGCTGCGTAGGGATTTTGACGTTGGACAAAGATCTTTGAGACTTAGAGAGTCATAGGGGCTGAGTGGAACTGTGGCAGAGTGTGCTAAGAAGGTCAGTAAAGGACAGAACCACAGGGCGGATTGTCAGGCAATGGGAGATCAATAGCATGGGCAGTGACGACATCTTATCGACCCAGAATTGCTAAGGGGTAATGGGATGGTGTGTGCCTCTTCTGAGAAATTTCTGGAAAATTAACACATTCAGTGTTATTGATCGGTCGATTGTTTAAAAACCCATTGATGAAGGAAAGCTTTTTAAAAATGCATTGCATGTTACCTCGTTTTATTTAATCTAGTGCCTTGAATAGAATTCAACTTTTTCTTGATCACTCAGGAGTCTGGGAAGTGACATAATGAAGTCATGAGGGATACCAGGTGGTTTTTTTTGTTTGTTTGTTTTTTACTGGGTTTTGTCTCTCATTGATTGCTCCTAGGTTGCTATGAATTTTTGTGTCTATTATTTAGGTTTTATATCTTCACCTTCACGGCCAGCCTCTCAGGTGTGATGATTCTTTCTCTGGTTGGCATGTTTGCCTCTGATTTATTTTTCTAATCTTCTGCAGACTGGGACACAGATTACAAAATTAAGATCAGGCTAAAGAAAGCATCAACAAGTTCCAAGGGAAGTTCTAGAAGGTTTTAATAAAAATTGTTATCTTTGTGGCAATTCTTATAGTTGACGGGGGGAATTATTATTATTTCTTTTTTTGCTAAAACCTGAGTGATGTTTGAGTATGCAGGAACAATCATACATGTAAATGAGCCATTTATAGCAATACAGCCTGATATGTTTAAATCGTATAGGCTCAATATCTGCTGAATGCACATTCTCCATCCCATCCTCCAGGGGCTAGTCTACTGTCGGTGGGGCGTTTCCAAAGGCCAGTTTGCGTGAGTCCAAATGAAATGTGGGCAGAGGAGGAACAGGTGAGAATAGGAAAATGTAACATTTTCCAAAATACATTTCATAGAAAACTGATTCTTAGAGAAACTGAGATAAATGATCCTGCGGCTGAATGAGTTTAGGAAAGTGGCAAACTCTACTCCTTGCTACTAGAGATTCACCATAAATATTAGCCTAGAAAGGGAGTGGAGAAGATCCTATTATTTCAGTAAAGAAATATGGAGAACATCTAATTTCCAACACCAGGAAGCAAGAGGAGAATCTGTTTCTTAGCACCATTTGTCCCAGAAGAAAGCAACAGAAAAGGTATCTGACGCAAGCATGACTGATTTTATTGGACAGACTTGTGGATGTAACAGACACTTGGTCAATGTTTGTTCGGTGAATAAACAAATCAAGATGGATTCATGGGAAATCTGGGTTGAATGAGAGCGGAGGGGATAAGGCAGAATGGAATCAGACTCAGTATACACTCTTAATAGTAATACTTAACATTTATCAAGAACTCAGGCTTTGTTCATGACGGTTTAGTGGAGTTTCATGGCAGTTCTGTGAGCTAGGTGAGAATATCATTGCCGTAATACGGCTGAGAAAATTGGGTCACTGAGAGTTTACATAATCCCCAAGGCCACACTGGTAGTAAGTGGTAGAAGGGACGATCCTTTCTGGTTCTAGATCCTGTGCCTATAACCTTTCCCTTCTGCAAGCACATCACTTCTGAGCGCCTTCATGGTACAGGTCTCTGTGCTGAACGTGGGCAATGGGAATATGAAATAAGGTCACGGCCCCAAAGGAGCTGATACTAGAGTTGGGCAGGGAGGACACAGACTGGAAAAGGCTGGATCACTTTTCCAAGGTTAAGAGCCTAGGTGAGTGGGATGCCTAGTATGTTATATGCATGTAGGTGGTATTTGAGACCCCATAAAATATGCTATATATGTAAAGTATTATCAGAATTGTTATGAATGACAATTTTATTGCTTTGAAGGAGAGAAGCCATCTTTCTTGTTCACCTAGCATTTTTTTTTGTATAGTTTATTATGTTGCTATAAGCCTAAGGGGTTTATACTATTTATATTATTATTGTTCTTATTGTCCATTTGGGGAAACCGAGGGCTAAGGAAGTTACATGATTGGCCAGGGGCCCCACAGCTGATAGGCAACAGAGCCAGAATTGAAATCCATGGTTTCTGATTCCAAAGCCTGACTTTTACCTATATCCTACCCTCTGTCTTAAAAAAGGCAGACTTTACATGGGCGGGAGGGACAAGAAGGAGGTGCTGAGGAATCGCGACTTGGAAACAAGAGGTTCCAAGGTGTCAGGAAAGGCAGACCGGGCAAACCTGGAGTGAAGCATTGGAAGGGGGGGTAGTGTGGAGGTGAGGGCTGGAGAAGCACCCACGCTTGTTTGTGCCGAGCGTGCAGTGCCCAGAGAGGGGGTCAGGACATTCGTCTAAAATCACTGGGGAATCTTCTGAGTTTTATGAGCACAATAGTAAAATACATGCACACACACATGTAAATATACATACACATGGTAAAATACACACACACATATATAAAACTTTCCAAGATGATTACACAGGCTCTGATGACTGTAGCTGGATGATTTAAACCAACCCCCAGATGCGCCTATGAATTTAGATCTGTATTCAAAGGCCCCATAGCACCAGACACTTGGCTATTATACTGGTATACTCAGGTGTCCCTAAGTCCACCCTGCAGACTCAAAGAGAAGTGTGGTGCATGCTCGGTCCTCTGCGTCTTCCCATTTAGGCCCAGTAAGAAAAAAAGAACTTTTAAATCCAAGGAGGTGAAAATACCTCTGTGAGCAGTAGCCTTATTTTCTGAGGCCCCACCTCACATTATATCAATATATAAAAATCCACTCAATGTATATTAACATCTACTTGCGTTGAATATAACAAATAATAATTATGATGTAAGAAGACAAAGAGGGCATTAAGTAGGATAGAATGAGACTCAAAAAGAGAGAGAAGAGGTATGTGCAGAGTGTGGGGTCCATGGGGCTGGATGACTGACCACTGGGTTGGAGGGGGAGGAGTCAGAGACTGCACCTTTCAGCCAGCTCTCAGTTCAGCCTGGAAGTCTCAGACAGGTAACCAGGCAGGAGGAAATCATGAAGGGGGGACATATCAAGGTTGAGAGGATGGTGATGTCCAGCGAGAGATAAGGATCTGGGATTTAAAGCAGAGGTCAGGGCTGGAGCTGTAGGTGTGTGTGCGTGCATGTGTGTGTATGTGTGCGTGTGTGTGTGTGTGTGTGTGTGTGTGTGTGACTGTGTGGAGGTAACACTTGAACCTAAGGAGGTTGAGTTCTCAGAGGAAGGCTGAAAGTTTAAGAAGTGGGAGGAGTAAATGAAGATACAAAGAGTGAAGAAAGTAAAAGGTCATTCTTTTGGCAAGGAAATAGTTGTGTGGGATCTTGTGGGAGCTGGCAGAGCCAAATGGGTCCAATTTTATGTCTCCTCATACTAACTGTGGCAAGTCACGTCATCTGTCTCGGCAACCATGTGTTCTCCCTTCAGCTGAAAAATCCGGAAAATAACTCTGTTTCTGTCCAAGTCATGAGGATGGTGTGGAGACCAGAGGAGATAATATCTTCATCATCTAGATGTCGCTGTCTCTGCATGCAGCGGTGTCTAGCCCGTACCGAACAGTATTTTAGAATCGATATCAAACTTGACGAAGACTTCTGAAAGTAATCCATCAACGCCAAAAATATAAGTGATCTATGTGGACTTCACTGAAGATTTTGTCGGGGAAGACGTAGGAGAGGAAAATGTCACATACTCTGGAGTAAAGTACGTAGTTTCTATCAGAAACATCAGTTCTACAGAATCTATTTTTCTTCACACTGACGTTGATAGTTCCTTTCCATTCTTTCCCTGAGTTGTTTCCCTTCCTCCTACTGGTACCCAGTTGTTCCTCTGTTACAGGAGTCATTCAGCTGTGCCCTGGACCTGCCTCCCTGTTCATCTGGTCATGCAGCAAAATAAAAGTCCTCAAGTAAAGAAGACCACTTGCATCCTTAGTAAGTTTGGTAACTGCCTATTTCTTCTCACGTATGTCCCTTTGGGAACCTTATCTCTACCCCACCACTATGCCCCAGAGTCTATAGCTCCCAGCCCACACTGTCATTCCGACTCAAACCTGAGAGGGGTTCAATGAATGAAGGTTTTCTCCATTAGTGTTACAAAATTAATCTGTCCTCTCTAAAGTGAAGGGAGCTTTCTTATTTATGTCAAGAGATGGCAAGAGAGGTGATATTTGGAAGAGAGATGACATAATGAAGAACACTATGCAGAAGAGGAAGAAGAAGAAGAAGAAGAGGAGGAAGAGGAGGAGGAGGAGGAGGAAGAAGAAGAAAGGCCTGACTTGTGGTGGCGCAGTGGATAAAGTGTCGACCTGGGAACACTGAGGTCGCCAGTTCAAAACCCTGCACTGGTCTGGTCAAGGCACATATGGGAGTTGATGCTTCCAGCTCCTCCCCCCTTTCTCTCTCTCTCTCTCTCTCTCTCTCTCTCTCTCTCTTTCTCTCACTCTGTGTCTCCTCTCTAAAATGAATAAAATAAAAATTAAAAAAAATAAGGGACAAGAAATAAAAAAAAAAGAAGAAAAAGAAGAAGAGAAGGAAAAAGAGGAGCAGGAGGAGGAGGAGGAGGAATAATAATAATAAGAAGAAGAATAAGAAGAAGAAGAAGAAGAAGACCACAAACAGGGTACCGATTCACCAGGGAGGTGATCCTGATGTAAATATAAGTAGGATGGTGGGGGTGGAAGCTTTGAAGGTAAGGGATTAGGATTGAGTAGGTATTAAAGAGGAAGGAAACATTTTTCTGATTCTCTCAGAACAGATTTCTCCACTGATGACTGTGTATAATGCATTCTGTGGACATGTAGATATGGACCATGCAGGAAATAGAAGACATTGGCAGGGACAACGAGAGGACTAGGAAACAAGTGCGAGTAAGGTCATTCCTCAGAGGGCTACATGAGAAGAAAGGGCAATTAGCTGTGTCGATAGCAGGATCACACCTGACTCCTTACAACTCTCTGAAAGCTTATATAACAGATGAAATTTCCGAGAGTAGCAGGAAGTTCTCTGCCAACAACAGAAATTTCTGGGTGAAAGTCACAGGACAGGTACGTTAGTGAATGACACTAATTCATCTATGAACTGAATGAAAGATTTAAGATTTCAGTAAGACTCTTAGATTTTAGAACTAAAGTGAGCCCTTGAATGTTGTCTAATCTAATGCTAGCCACACAGAATCAGAGATTGAGGCGGTAAAAGGCAACCTAATTTAGTCCCACTGTAGAGACAGACCTCTTCCCCTTCTAGTTTCAAACCCAAGGCCAGTTGTTCAGAGCGCTTTCAAATGCAATACATAACCTTCTTCACTGCTGGCATTCGTCCACTGAAAGTTTGCAAGGCAGAGTTGATAGGGGGCTATCAACAGAATTATTTAAATAGATTCTCTTTAAACCTCAATGAAGAGATAGACTAATCATTTTTACTGGTGGGATAACCAAGACTTGGGAAGGTTAAGTGACTAGTCATATGGTTAGTGTGTAGCAAAATGGGAATCAAACAAACATCTTTGACTCCAAGTCCGGTTTGTCTTTTCACTTTAAGACAGCTGCTTTGGGCTTTGCAAGATCCTGTAAGACACTAATGCTCTCAGAATTACACACGCTTCTCCAAATGACACACAAACCAGGCATCCTTCTCCAAAGCAACGTGGAGGGGTTGAATGGCCGGGGAACATTGTGTTCGGAGAAGAAATCCCAGCCAAGTCCACTCAGTAAACTGGATACTTCCCTGCCCGGCTTCATAACCTTGACTGATTCCTGTGTGACTTATGGCCTCTGTAATTTGTTTTCTCCTGTTTATTAGCCCTGTATTGTTTACTTTGGTTGCTTAAAAGCTCATTAGAACTAAGAAAAGCATGAGCAATCACTTTCATTTACTATTACTGGGGTCTTAAATGATGTATCCTAAATATATACAGGGTGGGACAAAAGTAGGTCTACAGTTGTGAGCATGGGAAACACTGAGTTTGATCTTGTATTCTCATTTGTTAATCATTGTATTATTTTCCACACAAATGATTGTAAACTTACTTTTGCCTCACCTTGAATGTGTGTGTGTGTGTGTGTGTGTGTGTGTATATATATATATATATATATATTTGTTATAGAATATCTAAAATATGCATTTATGTTATTAGAATTTATATAATATGATTAATATAGTAACTCATAATGGACTTTGAGAGTCAGAATGTTGGGGTTCAAATCCTGACTCCACCCACCATCTAAGCAATGCGAATTTGGTCAAGTTATGTAAGTTTCCTGAGCCTCAAGTTCTTCATCAGTGACATGGGCTCAGAACAATACCTATCTCGTGAGTTCTTATGACAACTGAGTTTGTGAAATCATGGCAGGGTTCTATTTGGAGTTGACATGGTCATTTGGAAGAAGGGAGAGCAGGTAGAGCCATGGTGACAGGAGAGAGCCTCAGGTGTGGAAACTAGGGGCTTTCTCTAGAGAAAGCACCTACCGCTGCCAGTGCCAGAGGGCTCTGGAAGCCAGGACAGATCATCTGTGTTGCTCCTTCATGTGTTTAATGTTGCTGTTTGGTGAGCCCCACCAGCTGACCACTTTCAACCACTGGCCCATCCAGTCCTCCTATCCTACCCACTGTATATGGCCAATTTCCTGTTCAGATGGCTCACGACTCTTCAGTCAACTCCTCAGCCCGCCCCCTGCGCACGCGCGTACGCGCGCGCGCGCACACACACACACACACACACACACACACACTTTCACAAACAACAATTAAACAAAACAAGAAAGATGGATCATGGATAGCTAAAGTAGGGGGTCCAACCATGCTACTTTGCATAGAATTGAAAAGCTCCTGTGGCTTCCGATTTTAAAATCAGGAGAGTCCCAGGCAAATCACCCTACTTGAAAGGTTGTTGGGGGAATGATTGCAAAATCCTCAAGCTTGACTAACATTAGGCTGGATAGGACCAGCTTGAGATCTCCCACTAAGCCAGGATGATGACAAAAATTCACACCTAGTGCTAATTTTAAAACTGTAATGCACAAAGCCAGCAACATAGGAAGCATGCACTCATTTAACTGTTTATTCATCAAATATTCATTGAGAGCCTACTGTGTACCGGGAGTATTTTAAGTGCTAGGGAACAAAACAAGCAACTTCTCTGTTCTCATGGAAATTCTATTGTAGTGTGTGTGTGTATGTGTGTGTGTGTGTGTGTGTGTGTGTGTGTATGTGTGACAGATGCTCTGAAGGAATGAAAAAGCAGGATAAGACAATAATGGCTGTGTGGTGTTTAAATAGATAAATCAGGGAAAGTTTCTCTGAAGAGATAATATTTAAACAGACACTTTAGTGAAGTGAAGGAGCAAGCCATGAGAATATGAACAGGTGACTGTGTTCTAGGCAGCGGAAGCAAATCTGAAGGCTTTGGGGGGTAAATTTGTCCGCAGAGGAACAATAACAGAAGCCAATAGGGCAGGCCGAAGGGGGTGAAGAAACAGTGGGAAGAAATGAACTGACCCAGGTAGGATAGGTGCCAAATGGTTAGAGACTGGAAAGGTAAGATAAAGATTTGGGGGTTTAAATGTCAGCCATTATTATAAAGGCAATTCTCTCTCTCTCTCTCTCTCTCTCTCTCTCTGTGTGTGTGTGTGTGTGTGTGTGTGTACGCGCGCGCTCTGAGCGTTGACCCTATTATCTATGTTTTTCTATTCCCTTCTGCTTCATACCTTCCAGCACAAGTAACTTATTGAGTGTCTGCTCTCCATATAACAAATGGCTTCTAAAGACACTTTTTCCAGGCATTGGGGATAAAAAGTTGTTTTTCCCAAAACGAGTTGAGGATTAGTTGGGGAATGGGTGGGTGCGCGGATCACGCAGGAAAAGATATCAGGTAGCCCTGTGCTCTGACTACTGGAGAGAAACGAGGCTTCAACCTCCCGCGAGAACAGAGGGGCCACTTCCGGTGTGCCCCGGGGCATCATGGGAAGAGCGAGCCGGCTGAGGAAGGCAGGCAGGACGCGGCCTCGCCAAGTTGGGCGCCCTCAGGCGGCGATCGTGTGACTCGGCCGGGCAGTGCGGGTTAGCGAGTTCGGGGGTAAGAAAGGCTGCGGCCCTCCCCGTGACTTTCTGTGGGGAGCCCCGTGGATTCCAGGCGGTGGCGGCGTGAGGACGTCGTGCCCGCGGGGCTCTCGACGTGACTGGGCTGCAGGGGCAGTTCTGCAGTTGCGCTTTGAGTCGGGTTGTTGGGTTGCCCAGACATGTTCCCGTACGTTCATCTCGACGGCTCCGTACAGCCTGTGGGTCTCCGCTGAATTAGTATTCTCTTTAGACTACCAGAAAACATTACGACTCTTTTGCTTAAAAAAAAAAAAGGCACGACCTTTCCCATCCGTGTCCTCGACAAAAGTGTCCCATCCTTGGAGCCCTCCCACCGGGTCATGCCTCAGTTTCCCCAGCAGTGTCTGTGGGGAGCTGAGGAAATGGCCCTGAAGGGGAAGCTGCTGTCAGGGAAGCCTTGCCCCGCTTTGGGCGTGCCCCCCTAAGGGGACTGTTTTGTTTTCTCCCTCCTGCATCACAGACGGGCGAGGCTTTGTGGTTCCTCCCGGGCTTGGGCACCTGCCACCCCTGGGTGGCCTTTGCAACCAGGCAGGGAGGACACAAGCCCGTCAATTCCACCCGTAAATGAGGTTCTTTCCATCTGCCCGCAGCTGATGGTTCTGCTTCCCACTTAAGGAAGAAGCACGACCTAGGAGGTCTGCAGTGGAGGTGCCCGGGGACACGGGGGTGGGTAACATGTGCCCAGATCCCCGCCACAGCCAGGAGGCAGGCTGATTGACGTTCGCCGAGGGACAGCTGCTGGGTTAGCCCTGGAATGTTAATCCTTCCCGAAAGCTTGGATGAAAGGCAACAGCTCTGAGCAGCTGCGCTAATGGCCCCATCCATCAAATGACCCTCTCCGCGCGTCTTCTTTACTTTTCTGTTGTCAGGGAGATCCTTGTCTTTGATGAAAAGTGTCTATGAAGTCTTCAGAAGAAGCAGCTTACTTTTAGCGAGTTATTTAAAACAGCATGAGCCTTTTTAAAAAATTCCGAAAATAGTATATACATCTGGTAGAAATATTACAAAATATATTCAGCTCTGCTGAAGGAAAATGGAAGGAAAACACTCCTAAAGTTTTAGCGTGGAAGTCATCTCTGCCTGAATTTGGTTTAAGCCCTTTCACACCTCCTCGGCCAGGTTTCCGTAAACATGTGCACAAGCTATTTTAAACACACACTTGGAGTACCGGCTCATAAGCATGCTTTAGTATTCTGCCTTTAAAACTTAACAGATTATGAACATTTCCTCATGGTATTAGCCCTTCTTTTACATCATGATTTGTCAAAGTTACACAGCGTTGTATCCTATGGATGTACTGTAATTTATATAACCAGTTTTCCTTTGTTGGACATTTAGGATGCTCTAATTTTTTGTTCTTTTAAATAGTCTAGTAAACATTTGCATATAAATGTTTATGCATATATTTGATTTTGAAATTTGTAGAATAGACTTTCTGGGGAAAGGCTATGTCTATTTTAAGGTTTCCAATACTGGAGTCCCTGTTGGTGTCCTCACAATAACGATATTGCATAGGAAAATAAATAATTCATTAATGACAGATGTACATATACAATAAACAGTGCAACAGGACTGTAAAATAAAATGAGAAATCTCGCAAAAGGTGCAGAATTTAATGAGGTTGACAAAAGTACTGGAAATCCGCTTGAAACGTGCAGAGCCATTGACTGGTGTGCATGCAGCAGCACTGAACTATCAGTTAATAACTGAAGAACGGAAAAACAGACAAAGATGATGCAGTGTTTCAAGAGAACGAGTTAAAGATCGAAGGATTAGGAAGGCCCTCAAAAATATCAGGGAAGGGCCTTGGCCAGTTAGTTCCGTCAGTTGAGAATGTCCTCCGGAAACAACAAGGTTGTGGGTTCGATACCTGGTCAGGATACACACGGGAAGCAACCGAAGAATGCACGACTGAATGGAACCACAAATGCTTTCCTCCCCCCCCCCCCTTCCTCTCTCTGTCTCTCTAAAAATCAGTAAGATTAAGTCCTGGCCAGGAGCTCAGTGCACTGGAGTGTCCTGGAGTGCAGAGGTTGCTGGTTCCGTTCCCCAGTCAGGGCACATACAGGAGCAGCCCAATGTTCCTGTGTTTCTCTCTCTCCTTGCCTCTCCCCCTCCAAAAAAATCAATGAAGGACATTCTTTATGATTGCATTGTAAAAATTTAACATTAAAAAATGTCACATATGTAAGATAGTGGGAACTGTGTTCCTTTCCTCTGACTGGAATACTGATTCACTCTCTTTCTAAGAATTAACAGAGTTGCAGTTACAACCTATATCCTGGGAAATGTAACAAAAGAAACTTATTTTAATACTGTTGGTTTATTTTTAAGATAAAATCCCAACCAGACCATCCTCATTATGTACTATGTAATTGTAGACATTATTTTGATTTAGATTCACTTTAAATGATTGTTTTCCCAGATGACATCATTGTCTATGTAGAAAAATCTCAAAGAATTTACAAAAAAATCATAATTACTGAGTTTATAGGGTTTTAGGATATATGGCAAATATACAAAAATCAGTTGTGTTTCTGTATGCTATATGCTAGCAATGACTATGTGGACAACAAAATCAGAAATAAAATATCATTTACAATCCCTTAAGAACAAAACAAAAGAAAGAAGAAGAAAATTTTAGGTGTTGATCTAACAAAACTTATATAGGACTTGTGTGCTCAGAACCAACCACAAAACATAATGAAAGAAACCAAAGAAAATTGAAATAAATGGAGAAACATACTGTATTCATGAATTGGGAAACTCGACATAGTAAATATTTTAATTCTCCCCAAGTTGATAGATTCAGTGTAATTCTATAAAAGATTATAACTCTAGCTTCAGAGTTTGACATAACATATTCTAATTACTATTTTTTTAAAGCACAGTTATTGTAGTATTTTCCCATGACACCTAATAAACTCCACATATTTGAAGTGTATTGACGTGGCTATACACTGTGACACCATCATTTGAATCAAAGTAATGAATATGTCCATTATCCCCCAAAGTTTCCTCTGCTCCTTTGTACCGCCTCCTGTCCCTTGTGCATCCTATAAAATTTACCTTCCCGTCTCTAGGCTACCACTGGTCAACTTCTGGTCACTATAGATTAGTTTTTACTTTCTAGAATTTTATCTAAAGCAAATAATAATTTTGAGAGGGTTGGCTGCTTTAATTCAGCATCATTATTTTGAGATTCATCCATATTTTTACGCGTGTTAATTGTTTCTTTTTATTACCGAGTAGTACCCCATTGTATGGGTTTACCATACTGTGTTTGTTTACTCATCGTTTCACTTGATGGCATTGGGATCGTTTCCAGTTTGGGCTATTATGAATAAATACGCTGTGACTATTTGTGTACAAGCTTTTGTATGGATGTATGTTTTCATTTCTCTTGGGTAGACACTTAGGAATAGAATGACTGGAGCAGATGGACAATTAACGTTTAAAGAAGCTGTAAAACTTTTGCACGTGGTTGTGCCATTTCACATTATCACTAGCAGATATGAGGGGTCCAGTTCCTCCACCTCTTGGCCAGCACTTGGACTGTTAGCCATTGTAATAGGTGTGTAGTAATAGCTCATTATGCTTTAATTCTTACTTTGCTAATGACTCATGATGTTGACCAGTGGCACATAGTAGATGCTCAATAACTTTGTGGAGTGTATACATGAATGGGGCCTGTCTGAAAAGGCAGTCTCAGGGAGTATTTTCCTTAGTAATTTTTAACAATCTAGAAAGTTTTAATAACAAGACCAGCAAAAGATAATAGTATGGTAGTATGGAGATAAAAATATTGAAGACTCTGCAAAGCCATATATATTATTAAAAATAATAGCTAAGTTAGAACTGTAAGGAAGTAATTTTGAAAATAAAAGTGACAGTCTGGTTTAATTGATAAGTTTACTTTTATTTACTCAACAGTAAGAGAAAATTAAACATAGGAAAGTAAATGACCAAAAATAGGACATTTTGTGCCTCTCTTCAGTCATTCCGCAGCCTCAGGGCCTGATCACTCTTCACTCATGACTTTTGTGTGCACCTCACGGCTCTTCACCCGCAGCTTGTTGACCTGGGACTCGGCGATGTCGGCCCGCTCCTCGGCCTCCTCCAGCTCGTGCTGGAGCTTGCGGAACTTGGTGAGATTGGCGTTGGATTGTTCCTCCTGGGAAGAGAGATAAAAATGTGAGAATTACACTTTGTGGTTCTCATTGCACTTGTCACCAAACAGGATTATTTTTTTCAACTGAAATATTTCTTATGGTCAGTTTGCTGTATCTGACTTCAAGTCGGGACAGAACTTAAGTCACAGTCTTATTATGCCAAACCCATACAAACGTGAAATCTATTATGGTGCATGGGCTGGGTAGAAAGGAGGAAGGAACCCAGGTACCCTCCATTACAGAGTTTAGTAAGTAAATCTAAGGTCAAACTACAACTTTGGGGAAATCCCACTGAAAAACTTTTTTTTTTTTTTTTTTTTTGCCATGTATTTTGACTCCAGTATACAGAGAAAGGGAAGAGTGGGGCTAGGAAGAAAGTATGCCCCATTGTTTGGACTCCTACTGTTTGTGCCTCTTCTTTCCTTGTCTTACTTCCCACCTGCTTCCTGCCTACTACACTGTGTCTGGAAGAATTGGAACGAACTAGAAAAAGTGAAGCTGGAGAACCTTCCAACATGTCCTTATTGTTATATGGCAACGTGGAGAGACGGGCCCGCGAGATGATACTGGTAGTGAGTGGATAGGTCAGTTGGGGTACAAGATGTAAGTTTGGCTTTTGAAAACACTTGAGTTTGTTCATTTCTAGAGGGAGAGGAATACTTACCATGGGGTTAGAGTTTCTACTGTATATTCTTTTCAGCTATCAAATAAGTTGAGTTAGTTAGAACTTTATTTTTCCTGCAAACCTTACAAATTGTTTAATAATAAAATATCTCTTCTTGAAGTCTAATTCTGTAATTAGGACTTGGGGGTACATTTGTATTTATAAAATCATCTCTTCTAAAAATGAGTTATATATTCTTACGTTATATCCTTTCTCATTTAACATGATCTCTTTATACATTTTCTACCTCGTCAAAATATTTCTCCCCCCACCCCCAAGACATAAAGATACTTACAGCTTCCTCTGCTTGTCTTTTATATGATTTCACTTTTGCCTGTAATTTATCTACCAGGTCTTGCAGTCTGAGAACATTCTTGCGGTCTTCCTCAGTCTGGAAGTTTGAAAAAAATGATCTGCAGTCAACCCAATGAGATAACTCTGCTAGAGGTGGTAAAATACGTCACTTTGGTTTGATGGCAGTGGGCCTGGGGTAAAGTTGGTCAACTCCGAGGCTTTCTTCATAGTAATAACAATCACCATTCTTATTAAATGTCCACTATGTGCAGTTACTGTATTCGATAACTGTGTGTACACAACCTTTCTTACCCTTATCTTCCTACCACGGAGAGTAGATGTTATTGTTCTATTTCATAGGTGATAAAACTAAGGTTTAGAGTGTTAAGTAATCTACCCAAGTTTTAAAAATAAGAGAGGCCAGATTAGGGCTAATCCCCATTTATCTGGCTTTAAAACCTATATTCTTTCCTCTCTTATGCTATTATCTAAAGGCCTTCCTGATTTTTCAAGCTTAGTATTGGTCTGTGATAAGCAACTATGTCATTTTCCTCTTATATATACAAGTTAATGGATATTTATCTGTGAGTGACACATGAATCACCACCAGGTTTACAATTTCCCACTGGCAGGAAATCTGGATATTCTAGGAAGCTGTTTCCTTACCTGGTAAGAAAGTTCTTTTACTCTTCTCTCATGTTTCCTCAAACCTTTAACAGCCTCAGCATTGCGTTTCTGTTCATTTTCAACCTCTCCTTCAAGTTCACGTACCTGCAACCAAGCAAGATACTTATGGAGTCAGTCTTGGAGGATAATAATTAGCTCAGGACCTACTGAAGATATTACGTGGATGTCCCCAACCTCAGAACAAGGAGGGAAGTCAATATGCAGGAAGAGAGAAGGGTAGAGGGAGTTCCTTTTTTTCTTTTCCCAGACTTGGAGAGATTGAGATACCCACTCTGGCCTCTAGTTTCTGGATCTGCTTCTTCCCGCCCTTCAGGGCCAGCTGCTCCGCCTCGTCTAGACGGTGCTGCAGGTCCTTCACCGTCTGCTCCAGGTTCTTCTTCATCCGCTCCAGGTGGGCGCTGGTGTCCTGCTCCTTCTTCAGCTCCTCGGCCATCATGGCTGCCTGATTAGTAAGTAAATCAGGAAAATAAGGAAACCTGGCAATGGCAGGCAGCCATGTGTATCAGTAAAGCAAATGCTCATCTTGCTCACGTCAGTGATGGCCTTCTTGGCCTTCTCTTCTGCATTGCGTGATTCTTGAATTACTTCTTCTACTTCACTCTGGAGTTGTGAAACATCATTTTCTAATTTCTTCTTGGTGTTGATCAGGCTAGTGTTCTGTTAAAAACCAGTCAGTGTGAATTAGCACGCCCATTTGGGACTTTATAAATGTCTTACTTATTTGCTCATACAAGGGACTAATGGCAGCATTTCACTAAATTTAAAATATTTATTGAGTGCGAAGTAATTATTTACAAGGTTGTAAACCCCCCTCACCGCTGCCAGAAGGTTCACCTGATATGTATAAAGACTTCTGAAATATAAGAATATCTAAATTAATTGCCTTTTCAGTTCTATTTCAACTGGACCTCACTAGTCTTGTATCTTTATAGGTTGGAAATATTAGAAAAGAATAGATTCCTTTTGTAAGTGTCTTGCACTGGGAGATTCTCTCTTAGAAGTAATCTAGTCTCTGTGTCATGTTTTGGTACTTTCAAAAATGCTACATTAGTCTTATGAAAACATTTTCTTAAAATTTCAACCCAGTGGTTCTCACAGGGAAGCACTACGGCCTCACAGGGTTTTTAGAAATGTTTGGGCATGGATATGTTTGGTTGTCAAAATGACTAGAGATTGCTACTGCATTTACTGACTGGGCAATTCAGGAATGCTAAATGTCCTGCAAGGCACAGGGACAGTAAACACAACAATGCTAAGAAATGTTGCATGGAACATTTTCAGATTTTGGAGTTAACATATATCTTTATCCATGTTTACTTCACATCATGGTTTTCAAAATAAAGAACCAAACCTTATTTTTAAATAAAAAAGTAATATTCTTTTTGGGGGTAGAAAATCTAAAAAAGACAGAGAGTGACTCAGCATTCCTATTTGGAGATAGTTTTCTGTGGGGGCTCTGCACCAACCACAAGGAACAACGTTTTACAGACGAGCTAAACTGGCATTCAAAGGTGAGGCTATGGCTTCAAGTTTAATATGGTGAAGTAGGAAGTTCCTGAGTTCATTTACTCTCGCTGATACCAAAACTATAGCTACATATAGAATAGCTGTTTCTGAGAATGACTTGACTACTAGCAGAACAGATTTTCTATGACGGATGTAAAGAGAAAGGCACATTGACATAGGTAAGACAGGTAGAGACTGAGTCTAGTCAAGACCTCTCCTATCCCACACTCCCCATGCAGTGACCCACACATGGGAGGGATCACAACTATGGAGGTTGTCCTGAAGAGTGAGGGGTCAAAGCCCTAGCCTGGGCGACCTGCACCAGGAAAAGGGGCCCTTTATATATGGCTTTAAAAATCAGCCGGTCTTACGTCTGGGGGAGCCAAAGGGCTGTAGGAAACCCAGGTTGCATTGTTTTTGAGTCCTGGCATGGAGGTAGCAATATGAAAAACACATAGGCTATACACAAAGATAATACATTGATTAATTTTAGGATATGTGCTGGAGGATGAAGATATGTTGGAACTTTCTTTTGAGAGGTGCTGGCAGATGCTATTCCCTTCTCCCCCTTTTTTAACCTAGCTGGAAGGCACTATTTTTGACACTTTCTGGTAACCTTGCTAACACTGTTCCTGACATTTCCTTGAGGACCTACTGAGGTTAACACCCCTCCAAAGTTGCTCTTGTCCTGCCACACTCAATGGACAGTTTTAGCACCAGTATACACCAGTATGTCTGCAACAGTGTGGCTGGGCCTCACAACCAGCCACACCAAAGACTTACCTTGCATACCACTGAGCTTGAGAAAGTTGTGGCCTGGCCTCACAGCTAGCGGGCTAGGGACCAGCCTCACCTACCAGTGTGTCCACAAAAGGTGTGGCCCAGATACAACAGAAGGCTACACTAGTCCAATGAGGGAATACCTATGGAGCATCTGGTTCTGGTGGCAAGAGGGATTCCACAACTGGGTCCCACAGGAAACCTTCTAAATAAGGACACTTTTTCAATAGCAGGAGATTTAGCTGACCTACCTAGTACATAAAAACAAATAGGTAAAATGTGAGAAAAGAATACGTTCCAAACAAAATCAACAAAAATATAGGCTGAAACCCCAGAAAAGAAACTAAAATGAAACTGAGGTAAGATGTCTATTAGCTCAAAGTAATAGTCATAAAGATAGATGCTCATTGAACTCTGTGGACAAATGGGTAAACTCACTGAAAACATCAACAATGAGGTAAAATATGATTTTTAAAAAGGACCTATCAGAACTGAAGAAGATAACAACTGAAATGAAAAGTACACTGGAAGTAATAAACAGTAAATCAGATGATGCAGAAGAATGGATCAACAATCAGGAATACAGGATAGTGGGAAATACCTAATTGAAAGGTCAAAAATAGTTAAAAAGAATGAGAATACCATCAGGGACCTTTGGGACAACATCAAGCATACTAACATTCAAATAATAGCAGTTCCAGAAAGAGCGGAGAGAAAGAAAGAGAGGGATGGAAACCTATTTGAAGAAATAATAGCAGAAAACTTCTTTAACCTGGTGAATATAACAGACATCCAAGTCCAGGAAGCCCAGAGAGTTCCAAAAAAGATGAATCCAAAGAGACCAACACCAAGACACAGTATAATTAAATTTTTAAAAGTTAAAAAGAGAATCTTAAGTGTAGCAAGGAAAACAACTAGTTACATAAAAGGGAATGACTGCAACACTATCAGCTGACTTTTCAAAAGGAACTTTCAAGGTCAGAAGGGAGTGGCAGGATATATTCTACATGATGAGAGGAGAAAACCTACAACCAAGAATACCTTACCTAGCTAGGTTGTCATTCAGAATTGAAGGACACATCAAGATTTTCCCAGACAAGCAAAAGCTAAAGGAGTTCATCCCCAACTAAACCAGCATTACAAGAAATGTTCAAAAGAATTCTTTTGTGGAAGAGAAAAGTCTAAAACTAGAAATAAACTATATGAAAGAAAACATTTTTACTAGTAAAGACATACAGTAAACATAGTAGACCAACCACTTATAAATCTACTATGAAAATAATTAAAATGACAATAAGCACATACCGATCATTAATTACTTTAAATGTAAATTGACTAAGTGCTTTATTGAAAAAGCATAGGGTGACTGAATGAATTAAAAAACAAGGCCCTTACATATGCTGCCTACATGAGACTCTAGATGGAAAAACACATACATACTGAAAGTTAGGGGGTGGAAAAGATATTTCATGAAAATGGAAACAACAAAAAAAGCTAGGATATCAATATATAAATCAGACAAAATAGACTTTAAAACAAAGGCTATAACAAGAAACAAAAAAGGACCCAGAAATTCCACTTCTGGGTGTTTCTCTGAAGAAAAGCAAAACGCTAATTCAAAAATATATACTGCTCAAAAAAATTAGGGGATGTTTCAAAATGAATATGAAGCGATAACATATCCCCTAATTTTTGTTAGCAGCCTATTTATAAAAACAGAATACTTTCACTCTATAATTCGCATTCACCACTTGACAGTACACCAGCATTTGTTTGATGTGAGAGGGTCTCACCTGGGTGTGCAGAAGCTGGACGCGCTCGCTGGCGTCCAGGAGCTCCTGCTCTGTGATTTTCCGGCTCCTCTCCGTCTGCTCCAGAGCGGCCCGCAGCTCCTCCGCCTCGGCCTGCAGCAGGTTGGCTCTGCGCTCCACCATCATCAGCTGCTCCTTCAGGTCCTCCTGGCCCCGGAGCGCGTCGTCCAGGTGCAGCTGAGTATCCTGTCAAATTAAATTTAAAAAAAAAGAAAGAAAAGGCCTTAGATACTCTGAAGAGAATGTGAACATCCTTGGAGATGAACTGGAAGAATGTACTGGTACCAGGAACAGGAAGTAACAGGCCTGTCACTGGAAAGAACACGAATATGGTGATGCCACTAACTCGGATAAGAAAGACTTTTTGGGAATCAGATTATTCTATTTATGACATTAACTGCTTACTTTTTACATGTGCGAGTCCTAACGTCTATCATTATGGAGTGTTTTCCACATGCTCTACCCAGTACTTGATATCTGTTGTCTCATTTGGCCCCTATAATAACCCTCTGAGGAGGGTAGTCGCACTCTTATTTTGTAGACAAAAGTGAAGTGGTTACCAGAGGAAGGGAGTGGAGAGAGGGAGATAGAGAGGGACAAATAGATGGTGACGGTTAATGATTTGACTTTGAGTGATGGGCACACAACACAACAAACTTTCAAACTACAGAGATGTTTATCTGAAACCTATGTATTCTTATTGACTAATGTCACCCCATTAAATTTAATTGCTAAATAAAAAATTTTATTCTGTGTGTTTAATTTAGTGATCTTCATACTATGAGCTATAGAATTTGTTAAAAGAAAGAAAGAAAGGATGTTTTAACAAGAAGATGTTTTGGGAAATGGAAGACCAGTAACTTGTCTGACTTATCTGGACTGTTAAATGTGGACGCATTTACCTTCAGGATGCCTTGGGTGTTCCTGTAGTTCCTCAAGCTCTCTGCAGCCAAACGATTGGCGTGGTTCAGCTGGATCTCCATCTCATTCAGGTCCCCCTCCATCTTCTTCTTGACTCTCAGAGCATCGTTCCTGCTCCTGATCTCGGCGTCCAGCATACTCTGCATGGACTCCACCACTCTGATGTGGTTTCTCTTCAGCTGGTCAATTTCCTCGTCCTTTTCAGCAATTTTCCTGTCAATCTCAGACTTGACTTGGTTCAGCTCCAGCTGGATGCGAAGGATCTTTCCTTCCTCGTGCTCAAGAGACGCCTTAAAAAAAAAAAAAGATTCATTAACACTGGAAAAGAACTTGAATGTTTGGCATATATTTCTTGTAAGCCAAACTTTTATTACCAGTTTATGTAATTTTAAAAAGTTCATTACAATAGTTCCAGGAACCTGATAGGTAAATCATTCTTTTGTTTACTCAGTCATGGATTGTATGCAGCAGCTCTGTAATAAAGGTACTTTGTAAAGTATAGAAATATTTATGTAAATACTATCAAAAATTATATAATTAAACTTACGTAAACTCAACCTGTTTCATGAATTAAAATGTTCATGTGTGATATTCTAATTTCTGTTGTAAAAATTCTCAATTTTAACACATTTTTTCAGATTACATAATACATGTTCATTGTAGAACACGGGGCGATACATAAAAACAAAGGAAATAACCTCACGTTGTGCCGCCACTCCAGAGGTAACCATTTTAATGTGACGCATTTTCCCTACTCTCTTTTCTACTTATTTTTCTACAAAATAAATTTATACTGCATATGCACATATATATGTTACTTTAAAAATGTCTGTCATAAATCTTTCTCTGTATTAATTGTATTTAACCTCAGTATAAAATTGCATCATATGGATGTTCCATAATTTTATTTTTTAAAATTTATTGATTTTAGATGGAGGAAGAGGGCAGGGAAGTAGAGGAAGGGAAGAAAGAAACATCGATTTGTTGTTCCACTATTTATGCATTCATTGGTTGATTCTTGTATGTGCCCCAAACAGAGAATCATACCCTCAACTTTGGCATACTAGGATGGTGCTCTAACTTGCTGGTTTTCAACCACTTGGGGACAAGTGCTTTTTATACTTGGGGATCGGTGAAAATAGGATTATTTTGGGGACCACTAAGGCAGAAATCACACTGAGCATAAGTGAATTCGACTAAGATCATTGAGTCTACAATCTTTACAACATCAAGGTGGTTAACACCTTCACAGAACAGCATGAGATTTCTTGCAGACCCGTTCATCCACTGGGGATTGAAAAACACTGCTCTAACCACTGAGCTCCTCAGTCAGAGCACATCAGTTTCTTCATCTTGTTCTTGAATTAGACATCCCTGTGCTCAAGGCTTTACTTCATTTAAGATTATTTTCTTAGAAATAGAATTGATGGGTCGTACAATTTTTAATAGACTTTTTTTTAATTTTTAGAGACTTTATTCATTTTAGAGAGGAGAGAGAGAGAGAGAGAGAGAGAAAAGAGGAGCAGGAAGCATGAACTTTCATATGTGCCTTGACCAGGCAAGCTCAGGGTTTCGAACCGGCAACCTCAGCATTCTAGGTCGATGCTTTATCCACTGCGCCACCATAGGCCAGGCCAGTTCGTCATACATTTTTAAGGTTTCTGATTATTATTGCCAAATTGCCCTTCATAGATGTTATACAAGTGCAACTTCTCACCAGCTTGGTGTAAGGTATATGTTTCTCAGTGTCATTGCTGCCTTGGGGTGTTTCACTGATGTTTGTCTTTGATTTCCCTCCATACATCCCAGTAATACTCACCTCTGCTTCCTCTAGGGCAGCCTGGATGTCACACTTCTCTTGTTCCACTTGCTTCTTTATCTTCTCCAGCTCGTGGATATGCTTCCCCCCCTCCGCAATCTGCTCAGTGAGGTCAGAGATCTCCTCTGTGGGTGAGCAGTCAAGGAGAAGTTGTGAGGTGATGGCAACATGCAAAGACCCAGCAGGGCGATGTGGGGTTGGGACAACCATAAGGACTCACGTTGCAGGTTCTTATTCTCTCGCTTTAGGGTTTCAAGGTGATCCAGGGACTCCTCGTAGGCGTTCTTGATCTTGAACAGCTCAGTGCTGAGAGAGCGGGACTCCTTCTGGGAGGCCTCGAGCTCAGCCTGCGTTTCCTCTTGCTTCTGTTTCCATTCTGAGAGGACCTGAAAAGCAGTAAATCATCAGCCAGGGCAAGCAGACAGGGAGACCAAGTGACACACGGCTAAAGTTTCAGCAGGCCGGGCCACCTTGTCGAAGTTCCTCTGCTTCTTGTCCAGGGCTGCGCAGGCGGCGTTGGACCTCTCCACGTCAATCATGAGGTCCTCCACCTCGTTCTGGAGCCGCTGCTTGGTCTTCTCGAGGGAGGCGCACTTGGCGTTCACGGCTTCCACGTGCTCCTCGGCATCCTGCAGACGCTGGGCCAGCTTCTTCCTGACAAGTGACCCAGGCCTTTAAGGAGAGTGGGCAAGCAGGAAGCCCCCCGGTCCCTCTCACAGCCCTGTGTCCATGACAAATAGCATGGTTGGCAAAGCTGGCAGCCAGAACTGCTTTCTAGATTGCTAAACTATATGAAAAGATCCAAAGTGGTGAAAATTGGATTCAAGTCCTTGATATACTGTTGAATTCTTAGTGCTCCATCTGTCTTGCTACATAACTAATTCAGAAGTTTCAAGACTTCTGATTGAGTATGAGGGTGGCGAAAGTTTGGCTAGGACAAGTTTATTGATTATATCTCTCTACTTCCAAAAAGTATTTAAGGCTAACTAGATGTCTTATTGGACAGAAATGTACTGAGCACATTAATTTGCTTTCTCAAAGTTTCCATTTCATTTTGTGTACTTTAAAGAAAAATAGCCACTTTCTTCTAAATATATTTAAACAATCTTAGCAGAGAAAGAAGTTGATGGATAAGAAAGAAGTTGATGGATCATCACCTACAGTTTTAATTCCCAATTGTGTGCCCAACCCTACATCTCTAAGGTTCAGATAACTCTTTAGCCCTGTTGCCCAAGATCTACTTAAAGGTTCACTTTAGTCTGTACACGGACTAAGGCTTTCCTTGATTTACACCAATCCTGGACATTATTGTTCAGTGGCCTCTAACATGAGTTTGAAGAGCTGTCTCTTTCCATAGCAGTGCTTAAGGTGGGCTCTGGATTCAGAATGCCTGGTTACCATATGTCCTTGGGATTAATTATAGGCCCTTGGTTAGTTGGTTAACTGGTCATGGCCTCAATTTCCTCACCTGTAAATAGGAATAAGAATAATAATACCAACATAATGTTGCTATGAAAACTAAATGAACTAATATATATATATATAATATTTGAAGCATCGTATGTACCCAGTAAACATTAGCTTCTATTATTATGTTACCACCTTCCCCATCTGGGAGTGGCTGAGTTGGACAGCTAAGAAACCGTATCGTTTTTGTTCCCAGAGTTCACAGTGCGTACTTGGCCTCCTCCAGCTCCTCCGTGCGCTGGATGGCGTCCGTCTCGTACTTGGTCCTCCACTGGGCAACCTCGCTGTTGGCCTTGGACAGCGCCCTCTGCAGCTCGGCCTTGGCCTCCTGCTCCTCCTCGTACTGTTCCCGCAACAGGTCACAGTCGTGTCGGGAGGACTGCAGGGCGTGGGCCAGCGCGCTCTTGGCCTGGGGAAGGACCAGTTCAGCTCATAAATTCATATATTCAGTGACGTTTAATTTGCACATTCCAAGTAGAAGCTAACTGCCATGTTTCGATTTAATTAGCCAAGAGGATCTTAGGTGGAACTCACTTTAGTTTCTTCTTCCAGCTGACGTTTTAGCTCCTCAATCTGCTGAGTAGATGCTTGTTTGCTCCTTGAGAGCTGAGACACTAAAGCATCTTTCTCATCTAATTGTCGGGAACATTCACCTGAGAACAATAGAAGTAAAGGAGTTGGTTAATGGCATTTAAAATTAGCCTAAAGCATGCACACACACACACAATATATGTATGTGTGTGTGTGTGTGTCTGAGTATTATAGAACTGGCTTGAACTGCAGAACAGAGAGCAGGGTTGCCATAGAAGTGTAACAAGTAAACTTGCTTGCTGATTCTTGCTTTATTTTTTTTTCTTGCTGATCTGCTCAGCAAATTCTGATAGTTGGTTTATCCCCCTCTAACATGGGGGTACTGCTCTTTACTAAGGACTCCTGGAGTTGCTTTCATAGAGCACAGAGTTTCAAGACCGAGAGAGAAGTCCCCACCTGCTTCGGTCTGCAGGCGGGCCCTCTGCGTCGTGAGGTCGTTGATCAGCCGCTGATGCTCCTCCTCCTTGGACTTGAGCTCGCTCAGTTGGTCCTCTAGAGTCCGGCACATCTTCTCCAGGTTGCCCTGCGGTACATGTGGCGGCAAAGGATGAGATACTCCATGCAGTAAATACAGTTAAAACTTGATTCTTAAAATATTTTTAGAGTGAATACATGTATGTTGTGTGTGAATAGGAGGTTACGGCACCAATTCTATCGAACATGCTGGGATTCAAGCATGGTGAGAGCATAGTGTCCCTAAGAGGCCATTTTTGGAGCCCATTCATTTATCCCAATAAGACTGACACTTGCTTTTAAAGTGGACTTTGAAGTAATCTTATTAGGTCATTTCCAGCATTTAAAAAATGAAATAGAATGGAATATACTGGAATGGAAAATAGATGAATGCCTGCAAACAATGTTTAATGACAGAGAACAATGAGAGGTCTCAGAGGTTATCAGTTAGCCTCAGTATGAGACAGTGCTGGGCACCTTGGCTTTGGAAATGGCCTCTGAGTTACTGGCTAGGTCATCGATCTCCATCTTCAGCTCGCTCTTCTCCTTCTCCAGCTTCTGCTTGACCCTCTGCAGGTTGTCGATCTGCTCCCCGAGCTCGGCCACGCTGTCTGCGTGCTTCTTCCGGAGGGCGGCCACGGTGGCCTCATGGTGCAGGGTGGCCTCCTCCAGGTCCCGGCGCATTTTCTGGAACTCGGCCTCCCGTTTCTTGTTCATCTCAACCTGGGCGGAGGTCGCCCCTCCGGCTTCCTCCAGCCGCTCGCTGATCTCCTCCAGCTCCCGGGACAGGTCAGAGCGCTGCTTCTCTGCTTTGGCCCGGGAGGCCCGCTCCGCCTCGATCTCCTCCTCCAGCTCCTCCATGCGGGCCTGGCATGACACAAGCACGTTAACATAAATCCATCTCAATTTCGGGATTTTCCCGTGTTGAGAAAAATAGAGATGGATGACTCACCTGCAACTCTTTGATCTTCTTCTGTAGTTGGATTTCTACTGCTTGCTCATCTTCAATTTTGCTTAGCAGATTGCTGATTTCAAACTCTTTCCTTAAAAAGGACAATAAGACATATTAGTAGCCATATGAATTTAAAGATGATATCAAAATTTTTTTCTGGAGTACATACTTTTTAAGTTTTTCATCAAGTTGCTGTTTGTCATTTTCAACATCCATTGTGGATTCTTGGGCTAATTTTAGGTCTCCTTCAAGTTTCCTCTTTGCTCTTTCTAGATCCATTCGAAGTTTCTTTTCTTGCTCCAGAGATCCTTCAAGCTAATGAGAAAATACAATTTGTTAAAAATTGAAAATATATTTTAAAAATCTTTCACATGGGTATTAAAAATACAATTACATCATCCACTTGCTGCTCTAGCTTAATTTTAGCTTTGGTCAGGTTGTTGACTTTGTCCTCTTCTGCCTGCAGGTCATCCAGGGTCTGCTGATGGGCCTCTTGGAGGGCCTTCTTCTCCTTGGTCAGCTTAGCAATGGTTTCATCCAGGCCTGCCATCTCTTCTGTGAGGTTTTTCACCTTTAGATTTGAAAGAAATTACAGAAATGTTAATGACATCCTGTCATCTTGATGAAAACCATGGTAGTATCTTAGGACAACGTCAGCCTGATGGCCTGATGGAACAGGGAAACTACAAGCTAACCCAGAGCTTTGTAGCTGAAAAGTACGGCAGGTCAAGGTCTAGGTGAATGTATAGAAATAGTAATGACTAAGTAGATGACATAGTATGACTGTTATCATTTCCTATTCAATAATTTTATGATAAATCCTCCATTAAAATACTTCAGTTACAATCTAGCACTTGTAAATACGCTAAAATGGGTCATGATTTGTACCTTGTTCTCTGTGGCATGCTTCTCCTTCTCCACCTTGGCCAAGGTCAGCTCGAGGTCATCGATGTCTTTTTTGAGTTCCGCACACTCGTCCTCCAGTTTCCGCTTCTTGGCCGTCAGCTCCGCATTGATCTCTTCCTCGTCTTCCGCTCTCTCGGTCACCTCTTTGACTTTGGCCTCCAGCTGGATTTTGTTTTTGATCAGCTGCTCACACCTTTCCTCTGCATCGGCCAAGCTGTCAGCTTCCTGTGGGGAGATCCAGGAAGATAGAGAATCTTTTACTTCTTTTGAGATTGTTCTTGGCACAAAATAATAAGTATACTGAATTTAGATGAATTTTTCAGTCTGAATATACATACATTAAACTTAACTAAATATTATTACATGGCCTGGGGAAATGCAGCTAATTAGAAGTAAGACTATAGACTTAGAAGCAAATTAGTCTGAAAAAGGACTAGACTAAAGTGACTGGCTCTTGTGCAAAGCAGTATGGAGAAGAGTGGAAGGGCCAGAGGCAGCCGTGGTCTTGAGCCATCCTTGCCTCCACTTGTCTGCCCTCTATTCTTTTATCATATGTATGTGCAGTGACCTTGTACGTGACGTGGGGGGTGCAATAAGTGGTTGCTAAGAGCACTGCGGCTGTAATGTTTAAAGAGTTTGACTAAGTCAAATGAGTTGGTTTTGGTTTTGAGCAGTTCCTACTCACCTCAAGCAACTGGTTACTAGACTGAGTTTAAAAGGAAGAGAAAAAAACTTATTTTGTGCTTACAAATATATTTCCATGCAATGTTTTTATATACTCAAAATCTTCCCGATAGTCCATAACAGTGCTACAATTATCCCAAATATTTATTTCCATTTTATAATTTACCTTAGTCTCAAAGTGAATTTTAGAATATATAAGAATATGTAATTTTGAGATACCATAGAGCTCAATAACTTTTTATAAGTTACTAAAGAACTCAAAACTCAGTTCCACCACTCACTTTTCAGATTATACTGGCCTGGAGAACTTATTTAACTACTGAGTGTTTGTTTTATTCACATCATAAGTTTTTTAAATGCTTAACCGGATGGTAACAGGCTATCCCAGGGTTCCTTCCTACGCATCTCTTTTTAACAGTGACACAGTCAATAAATATGTACTCACTGACTGATAATAATACCTGTCAAAAAAAGTTAAGATGAAAGTACTGTAATCCTATGCGTTTGGGAAACTATACCTATCTTAGAAGTAAAGTTACCAGGAGGAAAGATTTAAAATTGCTTAAAAATTTCAGAAAAACTATCCTTTTTACAGGTTTCTTCACGACATTATTGCACTGATTGGACGAAAGCAATTTGTGCTTAGCTGGAGTGGAGGCGACCGGCCTCCTCCCACTCTGATGACAACTCCTCTCTGGTCCGGCCAGACGAGGCTTTAAGAACTCAGCCTCTGTGTCAAAGGAGGAACCCCAGATGGCGGGCGCATCGTTCCGCCTTGCTCTCCTGCCATTCTGCTCAAGCACCGCAAATACAGTGATTGAGCTAGACCCTGGGGGCTGAGGAAGGGTGTATCGGGGGGAATAAGAACTAACTTTCCTTCCTGAATTTGAATACAATTTCATACGCTTGCATTCAGAAAATAAGACTATATTTTAATGTTGGGATGAAGCAGGCAAGGCAAATGGGATTTGGGGCTTGCCCTTAAACTGTTTTCTTTGTCTTAACTTTGTGATACATTAAATACATTCTTCAGTCTTTCCTTTTCCATTTGTAATTTGGAAGTAATTGTGCCTTTCTCATAGGAATATCGTAAGTTAAATAATACTCATAAAAAAATAAACAGTTGAGATTTTCTTTTTCAAGAAAAAGCCATTTGTAACTCCAAAGTACTTGTGACTCCCAGAAAAGCCCAGTAACACGGTGCATTCAGAATACAGAGGACTCACAGATTGAACCTGGAGCTGCAGGTCATTTTTCTCTTTCAAGAGAGTGACCATCTTTTCCTCCAGCTCCTTCCTTTTTGCCTCCGACTTGGCAAGTTCATCTTTGGTTTTCTGAAACTCCTCCTTCATGGTGGCCATCTCCTTCTCGGTCTCCGCGCTCTTGAGCAGGGGCTTGATCTTGAAGAAGAGCTTCATCCAGGGCCAGTGCTTGACATTCATGAAGGCACGGATGTTGTACTGGATGCAGAAGAGGGCCTCCCTGAATGACATAGACATATCAGTGTAGATTGATCTACCAGAGACAGTGTTAGTATTTTTTGTATATACAAACTCCCCTTAAAGATGCATGTACACATCTTCATGCTCACACTCATGGTGATCCTCAGTATTACCACTTTGCTAATGTGTGCTGAGGATGCTGAATGGTCCTGGCTTGTCAAGTTCCCGTCAAACTAACAAAGAAGCTGAATTTAGAGGGGGATACTTGACATGTATCAGCATCATGTACCATTTTAAGATTACAGGTATTTGAGATATTGCAGCGTCAGTGTTTTGGGAGTGCATGTGGCAGTTGTAAATTGATTGTGCTGCTTGTCTGTCGGCACATAGATGTGACCTATGAAGCAGCACATGCAGCTCTCCGAATCACCCCACCGAAATGGCGCTTATGGTTTACCACCTCTTCCTGGAAGTGTCTCCTCTTATTTAACTCACTGAACTATCCACTCTGTAAACTTCACTTGTTGGCTTCCTCAGAGAGTGTACTGGCTTTGCTCACATTCTAGCAAATGCCTCACGCCTACTTGCTTCAATTATATTGTTAATATTGGCAGGGAACTGAGCACAGCTTGAGGTCCAAATTTTGTTTTATTTCAGTAAAATTGCAAAATAGTAATAAAAGACACCCCTACTGCAAACTCTAGCAGTAGGCTGGCAAGGTTTGACTAACTGGTAGCAATGTACATGTTTCTTCAGGCTTTCTAAAATGGAAATTCTATTTTTATAGATCCAATTAATAAAAACCATGAGGCTGAGAGGGCAGGTACTATGGCACAACTCATAATGTAGACACATGTAAAAGACTTGAGACTTGACCGAAATAAGTACTCGATGAACAGAATGAAGGCAAAACGTGTGTGAGCACAGAGAACGCAGTCCTGTGTAGCTAGAACCGAAGGAGGTTAATTAGAGAAAGGAGAAATGGAAGTTTGAATTCATAAGAAGGTAAATTGGGATGAGAGGAGAGGGCTTCTGCAAACCTGAAAATCAGAGATAAGCAAACTGTTTAGCCTGGCTGGAAAGGGGGCGTGGTTGGAAACGATGGATGAGGCAGATGGAGAGAGCCCAACAGCCACACGAGGAACCTGGATTTGGCGTGGGAGACTATGGGGAAGCACAGGCTGAGAGATGGCCTGATGAAAATGGCACTCACTGCATGCCACTCGCTGCACGCAGCTGTATGTGAGATGAGAAGAAGGGAGAAACGAGGGAGGAGAGACATTTTTGGAGGGAATCTAAGGGTGAGAGGAAAAGCGAAAGCAGATGGGTTGTAAGAGTGAGCTTTGAACTGGGCGGGAAGCACGTATTAGCCACAAAATGAAAGGGTGAAGAAAACCGATAGATAGTCCCTAAGGGACCTTACAGTTCTGGCAGTCTGTATAGTTTTACCTCCTCTGAAGCATCTTCTGATATTCTACCCTCATGAGGAATCCTCTACAGACAGCTTGAGTCCTTGTTATAATCTGGGCCAATTTGTCATCTCTCATTTCTTCCAGGAGACCCAGAAGGCCTGCTTTGAAGAAAACCTTGAAGAGAAAATGAGAGTCACAAAGCATCTCTCATACTACAGAAAACACAGCGATGGCAGAAGGTACTTGGGTCAGGTGTGACTAAGTAACAGCCATACCTTTGTATGTCCAAACTTATACTGGGTGTGGTCAATGTCAATAGACCCTAGAAGTTTCTCAGAAGCCTTCTTGCTGTCAATGAACTGTCCCTCTGGTATAGCACTTGCATTTAGAACTTTGTATCTGTTCAGTCAGACAAGGAAAGGTTAGGAAGGTGTGATCATATGTGGAAATCAAATTACACCAAAAAGAAACATTCATAAAAATCTCGGAGAAAAAGTGAAGTTAGAAAATCCAGCTGTGCTTTAAGTTAAGATGATTATACAATACTATTTCCCCATTGTCTGATGCATGCCTCCTTCCTAATTTTAAGAAATGCCATCTCTTCTGATCTGTTAATCTGTCTGACCACCATGAGATTATCATATTTGGCTTATTAATCTTATAATATTTACTAACCAGGATACACAAAATAAAATCAACAGAGGACAACAATTAAGATGGTTAAATATCCACGGCATTCAGTGAAATACAGTAAAGAGAGACTGGCCTTTGTTTAAAGTCCCCATATAGGATTCTGCTGGGGAAGCCCTTCCTGCAGATGCGGATTCCCTCCAGCACCCCGTTGCACCTCAGCTGGTGCAGGACAAGCTCGTGCTCCATGGCCCCTGAAAGTATATCAGAGCACTTACTACTGGGCACTGTGTTTTCAACGGTCTGTCTGTTTGGTTACTTCATGCTCTGATAACTCACCAGGAGTCTTGGTCTCGTTGGGGATGATGCAGCGTACGAAGTGAGGGTGCGTGCTCCTCAGATTGGTCATCAGTTTATTTAAATTTTCCTAGAAAACCAGATAGAAAAGATTTGATGAGAAAGTCGTTTCAGATTTCTGTTTTGTAATTATATGGAACTACCTTATATACTCTCTTAACTATTAGGGATAAATCTGTGAGGCTTAAGTTGCTCTGTAGTTTGAAGGTATCAAGATTCTAGCCTACCAAGTAACCAAAAGGCCAAAATGCTAGGAAGAACTGCAGCTCTCCAAGGTATTAATTTCTAACACTTGATCAGTGACCTTGATGTGCAAGAAGTGTTCTTGACTGGGAACCAGGAGACAAAAGCCTATGCTTTTCTCTGACACTAATTAGCTTGCTCAATGCTACAAAATCTTTTTTGTCTCTCTGCACCCCATCTAGAAATGACTGAGTTCACCTTTAAGGTCTTGTGCATCTCTCTCAGTGCTGACAGTCCTCACAGCAGTGGTTTAGAGTGGTAACCTAGGTTACCAATTGTTCCTTCCTTGAGTTTATTATTCGCTTGGATCGGTAACATCTTTCTTTTTTCTTTTGTATTTCTTTTGAGGAGTCTAAAATCATGAGACTGTATACCTTGTGTGGGTGGATCTTAGGTACCTGAAAATGATCCACAGTCTGAAGCATAGCGGGGGATATATTATTCCAGAAATAGAGTAATTAGTTATGACAGATGATGTTGTATTACTCAACCCAAGAAAACTCACGTGTAAATATTTCTCAGTATTTCTTAGCTATACCATTTGAGAAGACAGGGTTGCTCCCACCCACCATCTCAGTTTACTACCAGGAAATTAAAAAAAGTATTGAGGTCCTAATCTTGAAAACAGATTCAAGGATAAGTTGATGAAACAAGAGTCTATTGGGTGAGATAATGCAGACCAGAACTGAAAAAGAGAACATGGCTGCTTTCCTGCTCAGGCCACAGGTTAGATCTGCATTCTAGTTGTAACCGCAATGCAACTTAGCCATACAGATTCCGACAGAGCAGCCATTAGACTAGTATTGAACACATTCCCTGTTAGAAGAGCCCTTTTTAAGCTTACTAAGAAAGCCACATTATTATTATTGCTATTTTAATTCCAAGAAATATTTTCCAGCTTCATCATCCATGTAAACCACTAGGCTTGGCTTTGGGTTATTTTTATCTATTACAAAAAGTTAAATTCAGCTTAAAGGACAAAGATGTTTTGGTGGAAGGATGTTTTAAAGAATGTATCTCAGGCTCATTCACAAAGAACTCAGGAACATTCTCACAGGCAACGTTAGTGGAATAGAGATACAGTCTTCCACAGGAATAGCAGAGAAGTTCAGCTGTGCTTCTTTTAAAAAATCAGCCTTATTGTATAATAAGAAAGCCACTAAGGACTTTCTGGCATTCTTGAATACATCAGTGCTCATAATGAGGAATAATGGATAAGGCACTGACCCGACAGGAGAATTGCTTTGGCTCTACCCTGACAAGAGTGAATTTTATTTGAAGTGATTTTTATTAACATTCTATTTCTCCTAATTTATTCTGAATCCTGTAATTATGATTATTCATAGAAACTTAATAGACTTTTTGAATTAAATTTGTACTTTACCCTGAAAAGAGCTGACACAGTCTGGAAAGAGGAGCCCTTCTTCTTAGCCCCTTTCTTCCCAGTGCTGTCTGAGGTAAAAAGAAAACCCATCAATTAAAGTAGAATCCCAGAGGCTAGAATGGTATGTGAACATTCTGTGGAAATAGGTTTAAATTAGATTAAAGAGCAGAAAATACCTGCTTCAGCACCAGAATATGTGGAGAAAAGACTGGCCAGAGTCTTCATGGAAGACTTCTGGTAGAGCCCGACCACGGTCTCGTTCAGGGGGTCCTTGTTCTTGTCCAGCCAGCCGGCAATGTTGTAGTCCACGGTGCCCGCGTAGTGCACCAGGGAGAAGTGGGCCTCCGCCTTGCCCTTGACGACCTTGGGCTTCTGGAAGTTGGCAGACTTGCCCAGGTGCTGGTCATACAGCTTGTTCTTGAAGGAGGTGTCCGTGGCCTTGGGGAACATGCACTCCTCCTCCAGGATGGAGAAGATGCCCAGTGGCTGAATTCAGAAAAGTAGAATTGGTGTGTCAATCTGTCTTCTCTTGAAAGATATAGATACTGGCTACCATTTGATCAAATTCTGACCATTCCCCAACTAATTATATTTATGAAGTAAAAGAGTCAGAGCTCAAGTCCTCTTGTTGTCACTAACATGACTTGTCCACCATTCTTTCTCACATTCAACCCACAGCGTCGTGTCTTTTACTTCAAACAATTTTTTATTTTAAAACTACAGCTGACATACAGTATTATATTAGTTTGAGGCACATGCCCCAGTTATTAGACATTATACAACTTAAAACGTGATCATCACGACAAATATCATACTCACCCACTCCCCCAAGCCCCTTCCATCTGGCAACTGCCAAAATGTCCCTGTATCTGTGACTCTGTTTCTCTACTGCTTGTTCATTTATTTTGTTTTTCTTTTTTTTAAGGTTCAATTGTTGATATGTGCTCATCATCATTTTTTTAATTAATATTTTTAATCATTTTTTTCTCCTTTTTCTTAAAGAAGACCCTTTAACATTTCACATCATACTGGTTTGGTGGTGATGAAATCTAGCTATTTTCCTCTGGGAATCTCTTTCTATGCTTTTTGATTCTAAATGGGTAGAGTAATCTCGGTTGTAGGTTCTTGCTTTTCATCACTTTGAATATTGCTTGCCACGTGCTTCTGGACTGCAAAGTTTCTGTTGAGAAATCAGCTGACAGTCTTATGGGATCTCATTTGTAGGTAACTGACTGCTTTTCTCTGGCTGCTTTTAAGATTCTCTGTATTTAACCTTTGACACTTTAATTACATTGTGTTTTGGTATGGATCTCTTTGAGTTCATCTTATTTGTGATTCTCTGTGCTTCCTGGACCTGTGTGTCTATTTTATTCACCAGTTTAAGAAAGTTTTCTGTCATTATTTTTTCACATAGATTCTTAATTTCTTGCTCTATTTCTTCTCCTTTCAGCATCCCCGTGATGCAAATTTTGGTATGCTTGAAGTTGTCCCAGAGGCTCCTTATACTACCATCATTTCTTGAGATTCTTCTTTCTTTCTGACCAGCACATTCTTATTAAAAGAAGAGCTGGATACAAACTCCAAATATCAGCATAGTATGTGGGTGGGGGGTGATCTGTTAAAAGGTTCTGTATATATCATACTTCTTTTCCCTATTGAGTTAATTATTGTCAATGTTTTATTTTGCTGTGAAAAGGACTTACTGACTTAGAATGATGTTTGTTTTACAAGCAATTATTAAATAATATAAATAACTCAAACCTTATGTAAGACAGGTTGTGTACTTTACCTCCTTAAAGATAGATTATGAGGAATCAGCGTGACTTCTTGACTTCCAAACAGATTAACTTTCATATAAACCCTACCTGTGTTGCCTGTGCATTAATTTTTATTTAGGAAAAAGACATTTCTATTAAATCATGACAGATTTAGAATGAACAAGGTAGTTCTGGTGAAGCAGACCATATCAATGATGTCTTCAGTGCCGCTTTAAAATGGGATTTAAATCAGTGTTAGAATGAAACCGGTTGGAACAAAATGAAACTAAACACTCTGGTCCCTCTTATGTGAAAGTTGAAAAGAAGAAGTTATTTCTAAATAGTAATTTCTAATTGGTTCTAAAATCAATCTATTTAAAGTAATGCTTTAAAGAGTTGCTTAAGACCCTTGAAAAGGTTATCCTTATCAGGTAGCCTTTCTTTAGAGGTCAAACAGACCTTCTCGATGAGCTCGATGCAGGCGGCCAGGTCCATCCCGAAGTCGATGAACGTCCACTCGATGCCTTCCTTCTTGTACTCCTCCTGCTCCAGCACGAACATGTGGTGGTTGAAGAACTGCTGCAGCTTCTCGTTGGTGAAGTTGATGCACAGCTGCTCCAGGCTGTTGTACTGCACAGAACAAAATTTCTAACATTAAATGGATTTTATTACAGTGAAATTCATTAATGAAAAAATATTTTATTGAAAAACACATGGAAGATAGTAATAAAATAACATTTAAATGAATTGTTATTTATGCTTCAAAAACCCCAGGGGGAAAAATGATTATTTTTTGACATGAATCCTTTCCATGAATTCTGGGCATTATATAAAGGTGTAGATATCAGTCACACAGCAAGAGTTCTGGTAAAAATCTGTCTCCTACCTCTTAGATTGCATGGATGATAATATCCATTAAAAGTACAACCATGATCCTGTAAGTTGTGTAAGTTGTGGTTCAGATTTAAGGGTAAAAGTAATGTATTGGAAAATTTCACTTATTTTATCGCCCCCCCCCCCCACTCTTCAATTCAAGACAAAGTTCACATTTTCACTTTTTGGCTGTCAACAATATTAAGGAAAGCTTATCTAATTTCTGTTCTCTTCATATCAAAATTGAGCAAACCCTCACCGTCAGGTCTATGAAAGTAAGGACCTGATGTGGTGTAACAAAATGGAGAGCTATGTCTTTGTTACAATTTACAGTCTCATTTTATAGGTGCTCAAGCTGATGCCCATAGAGGAGAAATGGTTTGTGTCACATGGACCTGGAAGAAAAAAGACTGTGAACACTCTATGGTTCTAGCGTTAGGTTTTTACTCTTCCATGGCAGATGCTTTTTGGACCAAATGCTACAGAGTTGGGTTCCTGTCCTGGCTTTGCCTTATATGGCTGTAGGATCTTTAGCAAGTGTTTTGATGTTCCTGATCTCAGTTTTTCCACATGTAATTAGTAGTAATATTAATTATTTCTCGGTGAGTTGTTCTGAAGATTAAATGAGGTAACATTTTTTTTTAATTTTAAAAAATGTATTTATTGATTCTCAGAGAGAGAAAGGAAATGAGAGAGAGAAAGAAAGAGAGAACATTGATTTGTTCTATTTAGTTATGCATTCACTGGTTGCTTCTTGTGTGTGCTGTGATGGGGGATTGAACCTACAACCTTGGAGTATTGGGATGAGCTCTAACCAACTGAGGTTCCCTGCCAGGGCTGAAGTAACATTTTGAAGTGCTTAGTACAGTTTCAGAAATATGCTGACTTCAATAAATGTTAGTTATTATGATTAATACATTCTGTTACCCCCTAGATATTTTGAAGGTAACTCTAGGAGCAGTGTTGGCAAAAGCAATGTAGAAACTACCAATGTAAATAATGATAACACCTAGTATATCAAAGTCCACATTACCTTCCTTTCACTTCTTATTAATGTGAAGATAACTCACATCAAAGATCTCAAAGCCCGCGATGTCCAAGACCCCGATGAAGTACTGCCTGGGCTGCTTGGTGTCCAGCTGCTGGTTGATGCGGGTGACCATCCACAGGAACATCTTCTCGTAGACGGCTTTGGCCAGCGCGCCCACGGAGTTATACACCTTCATGGACAAAGTAGTGTTTCTGGTGTTATTAAGGGCATTATTAAAGGGAATGTTTTCTGGCATTATTAAAGGAACGGGATGTGTGTGATTCGTTGGGGTAGTGTACTCACCTGCTGCACTGTCTGGCCTTTGGTGACGTACTCATTGCCGACCTTGACCCTGGGGTAGCAGAGGGCTTTGAGCAGGTCGGCGGAGTTCAGGTTCTGGAGATAGGCTGCCTTGTCAGCCACTGCAGAGACACAATTCAAGAAGTGTTGTTTAATGGGAGACATCCTCTTTAACCTAGTCCATTTTCTTTATTACTTAAATAAATTCTGTAAATAATTCTACAGAAGATCGGATTAGGCTCTCTGCACAGTAGAGGATGTGTTTGATAGTAAGTGATCGATCAGTTGCACTGGTCTTTGGTAATTCATTGTGAGCAGCTCTTGAGAAATTCATCGACAGTAAGTGTATGTTCAGTGTTTATGGAAATGTTTATGTAAGGCACAAGCCATAGTTGGAAGGATAAGGTAAGTACATCTTAGCATTCACTGTTAGAGATGGGCAGAGTATCTGGTCCTTATCTTAGTGTTGCTCCTCCCAGTTTCGTCTCATTGAATCAGTCTCTGTATCTGAAAATGTGGGAATTAAATTTCACTACAGAGTCTCTAAAATGTCATTTACTGTAATATAAATGCCACATGTTAGGTGCTAAAGTAACTGCTAAACAGTTTAGAGGAGGAGTGAGAATGTCAGGCTGGGAGGTCAGGAAGGGCTTCAAGGAGCAGATAACTTGAGCTTCTGTGGTAGTTCCTGTGTGTTCCATGCTCTTTCCATTGGGTAGATTATATGATTTTCTGTCTTAGTTCCTTTTCTTAACCTTATTTGCTGCCTAGCCTGTCTACAGGTTTCTATGCAGACGACATGCACACGCATGCAGATGTTTAGGAACATCTTGCCCCTGAGCTGTGTTTGGGCAGACCCTGGGTTCCCGGCCCTCAGGGTTACCTAGCCAGTGCTGCGGTTGGTCGTACGGTGCCAGTTGTCTTTGTACCTACCTGCCGTTGCTAAGGTAAAGCAGGAGCCCTGCGGCTTCTAATTCTCCCCCCCTCCCCATGGTGTTTTCTACATATCTCCTTGTGGCTTATTAGGGTTCATTTTAACTCAATTTGGGCTGGAGAGAAATGATGAAAATATGGAGATGTGAAAAAGGAAAGGGGGTGAGGAAAGCATGCAGAGTATATAAATGTGTATATGCCCTTCAGAAGTCCAGCCACAAAGCAGATTTGATTTAGAATAAGGTTCTTTTTTTCTTGCCATATTCTTGAGTTTGAACCCAGGTGTGTGTGTGTGGGGGGGGGTTCATTTGGTACCTTCAGTGCCGTCCGGCTCGGCCTGCTCCTCTCGCTGCTTCTGCTTGAATTTCATGTTCCCATAATGCATCACTGCCCCTGTGAGCTTGTAGATGGACACTTTCTCTTCAGGAGAAAAGCCCAGGATGTCAATGGCGCTCTGACAGGAGCAATGAGGGGACAGAGGTCACTGATTTTGGAGAATGTGCACTCTATCCTGAGGCAGCCACACTGCAGCGGGTTTGCTGTTGTCACTCCCATACGTAATGGACTTTTTAAAAAGTGTGTGTGGGTGCATGACTTACATCAGTGGCCATCAGCTCTTCCTGGTCATCGATGCTGGGGACTGTGATCTCCCCCTGACTGACGAAGGCATAGTCGTATGGGTTGGTGGTGATCAGGAGCATTTCTGGGTACACAGAATTCAGGCAGGGGATATGTTTGCATTAGAAGTTGTTAATTAAAAAATACTAGCTTTCATCTGTGAATTTAAGCTTTTTCTCACCAATCAGATCAGGCTTCTTATTAGAAGTAATCTGATAAAAAATATGGTAACTTCTTTCCGCCTTTAGCTGGAAAGTAACTCTAGACTTTTCTAGAAGATCTGGAAAGAAAAGCCAATAGATACTGAATTAGAAGAAAATATAAATACGGCTGAGATAATAAATGAATTTCAGTGTCTTCGCCATAAAGGGGGCATTATACACGCTCAGTAAGACTTCCGTGTGGTGACTGATCCTGTTGGTGGCACGTATACGAATTCCAAATACACGTGCCAGCCGCCCAAGGTCCTACCACCTAGGAGCAGAGACCGAAGCTCATGTGCTCTAGGAGAAATAAGCTTTCCCCTGGGGACCTGTGGCATCCCTTCCTTCCTTAAATCACCTCTGACTCTACTGTCAGGGGCTTCCTTGGAAACACCTACCAAAGCTCAGATCAAGGACAAATCAGAGACGTATTATGACCTTAGAGGTAACTTGTAGGAATCCATACATAACCCTAGTGTTTGTCCTGGAAAAAAAGGTGTCATCATTGTGTCTGAGGCAGAAATTCCAGAATGTGCTACAGAACGATCAGTCTGAGGTTGAGGTAAACAGAGCACACGGTGGATTACGGGTAAACCTGGCATTGGCTCACACCAACACTGGCAGAGGCTTACTGTGCACCAACTATTGCAAAATACACCTGCGAATGAAACCACTTGTCTCGTTTTGATTTTCAGTGGCCCTAATACTCACATGTTTCGATGTCTGCAGAAGCCAGCTTCCCTGTCGTACCGAAGTGGATTCTAATGAATTTACCCTTAAAAAAAGACAGATGATTTAGTATTAAAATGTTGAAGCACACAGTGATGCAATTGAAATGATAATTCAGACGTGGCCACGCTGTGACCAAGAGACTCACGAAGCGAGAGGAGTTGTCATTCCTCACGGTCTTGGCGTTGCCAAAGGCCTCCAGGAGGGGGTTGGCGCTGATGATCTGATCTTCCAGTGTCCCCTGCACAGACAAGAGCAGTGCTCACATCCGGGACTCCAGACTTCCTGAGAGCCCTGACAGTCTGGGTCTGATGCTGGCTCTCAGACTCACCTTCATTTTGCCTGAAGTAACTTCCTCTTTCTTCTTGTCTCCAGTAACTGCAATTGTTGCAAAGTACTGGATGACACGCTTGGTGTTCACAGTCTTCCCGGCACCGGATTCTCCGCTGTCAAACAGAAACCAGAAAAGAGGTCAGAATTACAGCTCACATGGTCAACATCTAAGACAATCACCACAAACCAGAGATGAAAAATATCACATACGTGATCAGGATGGACTGGTTCTCACGATCTGTGAAAGAAAAATCAAGAGCATCAGTTAAAAATAAAAGTCAATACGAAGGTTATGAATCAGTTCAGATCAAACACAGCTCGTTCTTTTTAAGATTTTGAAGAGTTGCCTGTCTTTAGGTTGTATTTAGCCTCCAAAATAGCACGTGCCTCTTGGAGTAAAGTTTTTAAAAACAAGAGACAAAGAACTATTTCTTTTTGTATGTTATTAATTTTTATAACTTTTGTTTTGGGAATTTCAAACATATAGAAAGGTAAAGGCAATAAAGAACCTACATATTGCCATCATAGAGCTTCAACAGTTACCATTTGGTCAATTTTATGTAATCTACACCGCCACCCCAAATCTCACTGAGTTATTTTAGAGAAAATCTCAGGCATCATATAATTTCATATGTAAGTACTTCAGTAAGAATCAGAATTTTGAGATTCTAACAGATAAAGAAGATGAGACCCAGAGCAGATTAAGTGACTTTTCTAATAATTACATAACTTGTTAAGACCTAAGATATTCAGGCCTTTTGACTTTCAATTTATATATTTTTCTGCTACCCGGCCCCCTCCCAGCTCTTGATATCATTCATTTGACTGGTTGTTAATATTAAATAATGAAGGGTTCCGGAATTGTAAATATTTGTGTTTATTTACTTTTTTTTTTGAAGATCTTTTTTAGAGATTCACTTCACTTTTATTATGTATAAACACAACCTGAAATCAGTACAACTAGCTTCAGAGCTGACATTAGTAGAATTATTCCAAAAATTTTCTTAGGTTACAAATAACTAGTATCCTGCATAAAAAGGGAAAAATTCCACCCAATCCAGGGAAAGATATCCTGTGTATGTTTCTATGGCAATGAGTTTATCCATTCTCAAGTTTTGTCTGCCTAATGGATTCATTCAGTCTCTTGGAGAGAACCTTGTAGACTAATGACAGTGTGAGGGACATGTGGGCATATCATATTTGTGGTCAACACAGCTACTATAAAAATATTCAGGATTGAAGAGAATTCTTCTAGTGAAGGATCCCCAAAATGCTTCATACAAAGCCTTATCATTTATTTTTATTTCCCTTTTTATCTCATATACATTTTTAAATAATAAAAACAAAAGTTGTCACTAGTTGTATGATGAATATGTTGATCTGTTCCAATCTTCTGATTTGTTAAATTTCTAATTCTGTACTAATTATGGATTTTAGGGAATTCTCAAATCGAAAAAGTCTTACAGAGGAATAGATACAAATCTGGATATTTTGAGATGTGGGTACAGGTTTTAGAGAAATTGAAAATTCTATTCAGGGACGTATAAGCAGATTTTGGAACATATTCAAATTGATTTCTTTTTCCAGTAGAAGAAAAATCCTGAAAGATCATTATCACATCCACTGGGAGCAGAGATGAGGAAAGAAGTTTATAGTCTCTTTCCGCAATGCTGAAATAACATCAGTGAGGTTCAATGCCACAATTTTGCATTCACGTTTGGAATCCACAAATAATTTTGAATGTGGAGCAGTTGCAAAGCAGGAAGGGGGGGCTTGGTAGGGATGGTGGCTGTGTCAGTGCAGCTGCTGAGCATTAAATCCTCCAGAGTGAGCCAGCATTTGGGTAATTTCTGGAGGGTAGTTCGTGTCTGTTAACAACCAAAGAATGGTTTGCTGGGATGAAATTCTTACAGAACTGCCGGCCAGTTTGTAATAGAAGATTCCTATTTAATTTCTTTTTCTTCTCCTTTAAAGGACAACGTAAAAACTAGTGCAACAAAGCAAACACAAAACACAGAAAATAGCAAAGCCCTCTCAGTTTCCAAAGTGCCATGGGCCAACAGGAAACGCAGACATTTACATTATTTCCAAAGGCAAAAAGTTTGCTGTGTGAAGGTGTAAGTTCTTAACACTGAATTTGGGCCTATAATACTTACCTAAGCTTTTTGTTTTTATTTGGATAAGGCAGGAGGAATAACAAACTTTAAAATAATTTTTAAAAAGTATTTTCAAAGAGCATGAGCAGGCGGTGGCGCAGTGGATAGAGCGTCGGACTGGGATGCATAAGACCCAGGTTCGAGACCCCCGAGCTCGCCAGCTTGAGCGCGGGCCCATCTGGCTTGAGCAGAAGCTCACCAGCTTGGACCCAAGGTTGCTGGCTCCAGCAAGGGGTGGCTCAGTCTGCTGAAGGCCCGCGGTCAAGGCACATGTGAGAAAGCAATCAATGAACAACTAAGGTGTCGCAACGGCAACGAAAAATTAATGATTGATGCTTCTCACTTCTTTCTGTTCCTGTCTGTCTATCCCTATCTATTCCTCTCTCTGTATCTCTCTCTGTCCCTGTAAAAAAACAAACAAACAAAAAAACTATTTTCAAAGAAAGAGAGATTTTCATTTTTTTCCATTTTAACAAAAAACTGTCAAAATCTTTGGGAGGAAAGTCACAGCTCTGTTTTTTGGGGGTTTTATTATTATTATTATTTATTCTTGCTCTACTCCAAAGGCTAGCAGTATTAGCTTTGTCATTTAAATATAAAGATGAAAATTCACAAAGCTTTCCAGATTGTAACTAATGTCCCTAATTGCTGTGGATGTGAATATTTTAAAAACTTTGAACACTTTTCTATCCAAATCAGAAAACAAAATAATATGGAAAGCAACAGATATTTTGCAGAGTTCTATTAATGGTTTCAACGAGGCTTCCAGTTACTGGCTGGGTTAGCCTGGGAAAGTTCATGCAGCCCACTAGTGTCACTTTATGCACCTGGAAAATGGAGGTGGCTGGCTGTCAGGAAGAATGCGTGACATTACCGCCCTGAATGCTCTTTGAAAGCAGTGAAGCCCCCATTTGTGGCTCTAGTGTATGATCACAGTCAGGCCCAGACAAAATCTCTTTGCTCATCAACGATCCTGTTGTCACGTTTTTGTTAACAGATGAGGCACCCACTCACCCGTCAGCATGAACTGATAGGCGTTGTCGGAGATGGAGAAGATGTGGGGCGGGGCCTCCTGGCGCTTTTTGCCTCGGTAGGCAGCCACCACCTCGGGGTTATACACCGGCAGCCACTTGTAGGGGTTGACGGTGACACAGAACAGGCCCGAGTAGGTCTAAGACAATCAGAAAAGCATCATGTGGGTCAGGTTTTTAGGCAGAGAACTAAATGAAATAAACAGATGTCAAAGGGGCGCTCACGTAGATCATCCAGGCTGCGTAACGCTCTTTGAGGTTGTACAGCACTCCGGGCTCGTGCAGGTGGGTCATCATGGCCATGTCCTCGATCTTGTCATACTTTGGAGGGTTCATGGGGAAGACTTGGTCTTCCTTGACAGTGAGAGTCTGGCGAGTAAAGTAAGAGACCCGTTTGTATTCGTAGTTGAAGGTAGGGTTCATGTTTACCTGTTTGTTTTGGTTATAACCTACGCTTACAGACACTGACCTTGAAATAAATTCATAAAAGCATACTCATTTAAAGGGTTGCTGCTAAGGAAGTCTGTTTCCTCTGATGAACTTGGACACTACCTTTTTAAAAAGGTGTTTTCCTTCCAGATTACCCATCCCAGGTTTATCAGGTTATGTCCCTTTCAACTCCTATCTAATCATCTGATTTCCTCATTTTTTCCTTTCCATTACAGCAAACTTCAATTTGAGGAGGAAGTAATGGGTTATTTAACAGATTATTAACAGATTATTTAATTTAGTAAGTAATACTTCTGAGAGTAGAAGTTCGGTTTTATCCCCCCAAGTGTGGATTGAAACAGAGCGGGAAAAGGGCAATGGTGCAGGCCCATACTAAGGGAGTCAAGTCCTGTGGGGAGTTGGGAAGGCACCATCGGTTGCTGCTGAGCATTTCATTTGCCTTCCAAATCTCGTGTTCAGGAATGGACTAGAAGGGAGCTTGCATGGGCAAGGGGCTCAGCGGTTGCCACCAAGTAAGGCTGCAACTTGAAGTGAGGAGCTGGGGAAGTGAAACGGGAAGTATTTTCTCCCATGTCTGTACTTACTGCCCCGCTTTCTGTCTTTACGGTTATTTTCCCTCCCTCCTTGCTCTGTATGATGCTCTTCACGTAGGACTCCTTGGGCTCCACGACGAAGACTGATGTTTTAGCATCGAAGGGCTTGTTCTGGGCCTCAATCCGCTCCTTTTCAGATTTTCGAAGATAGGGAGCAGCTACCCCAAAAACAGCCATCTCCGCGTCTGAACTCATGGCGCAGTTAATCTAGCAGGGGACTCAGCCCTGGGGAAGAAATGGGAGAGCAGGCAAACTAGAAACAGAAGTCATGAGTGTCACTTAGGATTTGAAACGAAGGAGATGTTGCACGTCTATTGCCTCAGCTGTAACTGTTCTCTCCAACTGTCGTCCCCAGAGCTCTAACACAGAGACACTAACACGGACTGGTTTAGAATGAGATTGTCATTTGAGTCTTTGTTTTTAGGACTTGGAAAACTCCTTCCCAGTTTGTATTATCTTGATCCTTAGGGCTAGGGTCCTTACAGTTGAACAAGAATGGAATCATTGCATGTTTTAATCTCTAAAGTGTAACATATCCATAGCTAAAACGGTGGGAGGATTGTTTTGTAGCAGCTGTTAAACCTTAATCCCCACCTTTGATCTGCATGCTGTTTCCATCTGCCATACGCTACGTCAATCATAGAGTTGGGAAGGAAAGTTTGTTTTGTGCAATTGAAAGTTGATGTTTTCAAAGCTATCCAAACACCCTTGCCTTTTTAGATGGCCCTTTTTAAACTCATAAGCCAAATAATTACTTTTGACTTCTGCTTTGTGTTAATATTTGGTGCTATATCTCTCAGTGGGTCATTAAAAGGACCTCATAATAAATTGTCAATACTCTGGATTTGTTGTAATTTGGTTTGTTACCAAAAGACTTAGCATTGCCTTAACTCCAAAATCTCTTTGACACTCTTTTTTTTCTTTTTTTGGCATGAGAGATTTCAACTGTTAGTTAACAGATCCAACCACAGAGAAGTGAGAGCTTCAAACATGAATAAGTCCCCTTCTTCCCACATAAATTCCTCAGCTGCTTTTCTTCTCATCAAGAAAAAGAAAAAAAAGACAAATTTAAGAGTTCATCACATGCATGTAAACCATTGTCCTCTGAGTGATCCATGTCCCTACGCCACTGGTGTGCTAGGTTGAGGCTTTCCTTTATTTCAAGTATCCATTACTTCGGAAGGGCCAGACACTCCTCCCGTCTAGGTGTTATATTTAGCACTCTGTGGATGGAATACTTGCAACTTTTTAATGAACAATAATAAATCTTTCTAAAAACAAATAACAGTACATCACTAGAAAGTAGCTGAGATGTTATGATTTTAACAAGGTGCTTGTTAAATTTTTTTATAAGAATTTTTCCACGTTATTTAAAATATCTTGGTAAAGTGTTAAACACTTTGCAGTAGAGGGAAGTTGACATGGAATGGACCATTGTCCCTGGACCAGTCTAAGTGCAGCTGAGAATTCACTGTCAAAATTCATTCTGACCTAAATGGTCAGTTCCTGGAACTCAAATAAGGATAGTCTCCGGGAATAAGACGTTCTAGAAAAAATGACCTGCTAGCATTTATAATCAGTCATTCATTCAGAAGCACCATTTACCATAGTTGCATAAACATAGAAATGATGTATAGTTAAGAGTGGTTTCCAGCTTCATTAGACTAAATTCCCCATATCATAAATAAACGAACAAAGCTGAGTCTTACCTCTGGACGTACAGATGAAAATTCAGGATCAGAAGTGTCTAACACTGTAAAACAACAAGTTTTATTTATTTATTTTTTAAATTAGCTAAGCTTTGAAATTCCAGTAAGATAGGTACGGAATTAAAGATTTCCCTGATCTAAAATTTAACTCTATGGAAATAAAAGTCAAAGGTGGGAAGAGCCGTCTCCCGCTCAGAGATGGGTCATAGTTAGGTGGGCTCTTCCTGCCTCCTGGGGTGGTTCATGTCCCAAGGTCCCCATCACTTACCTCCGGGCTCTTGGCAATACGGCGGCTGGGATGTGCTGGGCTTATATAGGAACGAATGTGCTGATGCCGCAGCTATCTTCTCTTTGTTAGGGCAAGACATTTGGCAGCCTGGACCCTCCGCATAATTTGTACTGACATTTGGCATGTTTGGATATAATTAGAAGTATTCATATCATTTTGGGTATGTGAACCAATCTCCTATAAATAATGCGACAAGAGCCAATCTGCTGGCAGGGAATGCTTTCTAGTATGCTGGGAAGGTAATCTTTGACAGTGCCTGGTGGGGCCTCAAAGTAAGTTCCTGAGAGCTATATTCGTTTTGGCAAATTCTTTCACGCATGCCTGCAGTAACTCAGTGATCAGATACTCAGAGGCACATCGCTGTCAAGGCCCTGACCACTCTTCCCTATCTGACACCACAGGGCTCCCCCCGGTTCATCTCCATGGGTCACTGCCAAGGCTCACCCTGGGAGTCTGGACTTGGGCGGCAGGGCCAGTGTGAGGAGATGTTCTGCACTGAGTCTCCATCATTGGGCCAGTGCCTACCCACTCAACACTGAAAAAAATATTATTTAATTAGAAAATAATATGTATTTATGGTAGAAAAGAAAAGCAAAAAGAAAATGTCTATACTCCCAATATGCAGCAGTAAAATAACATATAGACATATAAGTAAAGTCATAGTGTATACACATATATAGTATATATGTATGTCTTGTAATCTGCTTCTTAAATTAACATACCATCACTGTATTATAATTTATACCTTATTCTTTTTACTTTCTTTCTTTATTTAATTTAGACAATTAAATTTAACAGGATGACATTGGTCAACCAGAGTACACAGATTTAGAGAAAACATCTCCACGTCATCTGGACAGTTGATTATGCTGTATACTCATCACCCAAAGTCAGATCATCCCCCATCACCCCATATTTGTTTCTCTTTATGCCCCTCCCTCACCCTTCCCTTCTCTTTAAACAAATCATATCGTAATCATTCTTTTTAAATTAAAATATTTTTTAATTGAATTTATTGGGGCTACATTGGTCAGTAAAATTATGTTTCAAGTGTATGGTTCTGCGATACATTGTCTCCATATTGCATTGTATGCTCACCATACAAAGTCTAGTCTCCTTCAATCACTGTTTATTCTGTTTACCCTCTTCCACCTGTCCCTACCTCCCCTTCCCTCTGGTGATCAACACATCGTTGTTTGTGTCCGTGGGTTTTTGTTTTGCTTTTGACTTTCTTCTTTAACCTATTTCACCCAGCCCTCCAGCACCACTCCCCTCTGACAGCTGTCGGTCTGTTCTCTGCATCTACTTGTCTGTTTCCATTTTGTTTATTTTGTTCATTGGGGTCCACATGTCAGTGAAATTATTTGGTATTTGTCTTTCTCTGACCGGCTTGTTTCACTTAGCACAATACCTTCTAGATCCATCCATCCATGCTGCATGAAAGGTCACATTTCTTTCTTATTTATGGCTGAGTAGTATTCTTTTGTGAGTAATATTCTTTTTAATCCACTCCTCTACTGATGGGCACTTGGGCTGCTTCCGAACCTTGGCTGTTTTAAATAGCGCTGCTGTGAACACAGGGGTGCAGATGTTCTTTCAAATCAGTGGTCTTCATTTCTTCGAATATATTCCCAGAAGTGGAATCACTGGGTCATAAGGAAGTTCCCTTTTTAATTTTTTGAAGAAACTCCATACTGTTTTCCACAAGGTTGCACCAATCTGCATTCCCACTAACAGTGCACAAGGGTTCCCTTTACTCCAGTCCTGCTGACACTTGACCATTTGTAGATTTGTTGATGATAGCCATTCTGACAGGTGTGAGGTGATATCTCATTGTGGTTTAAATTTGCATTTTTCTGATGATTAGTTACATTAAGCATCTTTTCATATGTCTACTGGCCATCGGTATGTCCTTTTTAGAGAAGTATCTATTCACGTCCCTTGCCCACTTTTTAATTGGATAGTTTGTATTTTTGCTTTTGAGTTGTTTGAATTCTTTATCAATTTTGGATTTTAACCCCTTATCAGATGCATCATTGGCAAATATATTCTCCTATTCAATAGGTTGTCTTTTCCTTTGTTGATGGTTTCCTTTGCTGTGCAAAAACTTGTTAGTTTAATGTAGCCCCATTTGTTTATTTTTTTCTTTTGTTTCCCTGGTCCAGTGAGATATATCCGAAAAATGATACCATGAAAAATGTTTATGACTTTTCTCCTGTATTTTGTTGTAGGGTTTTTATGGTTTTGAGTTTTGCATTTAAATCTTTAATGCATTTTGAGTTTATTCTTGTGTATCATGTAAGAAGTGATCTAGTTTCATTCTTTGCATGTATCTATTCAATTTTCTCGACAGCATTTATTGAATAGACTACAGTCATTACCTCATTGTATGTTATTTCTTCCTTTGTCAAATACTGATTTCCCATAAAGACATGGGTTTATTTCTGGCCTATTTTGTTCAATTGATCGATATGTCTTTTTTATACCAGTACCATGCTATTTCAATTTCAATGATCTTGTAGTATAGTTTGATATCAGGTGGTACAATTCCTCTAACTTTGTTCTCTTTCTCAAGATTGCTGGGACCATCTGCCATCTTTGTGCTTCCATATAAATTTGATTAGAGTGTTGTTCTGATATACCATGGTTGCAAGTTTGATGCCCTGCCAGTGTATATACAAGAGTCAACCAATTAATGCATAAACAAGTGGAGCAACAAATCAATGTTTCTCTGTTTATCTTAAATAAATTTAAAAAATAAAAACAATTGTTTGGAATATTCTAGTTCTGTGAAATATGCCATTAACATCTTGATAGAAATTGTACCGAATCTATCGATTGTTTTGGATAGTATGGAGACTATACTGACGTTAATTCTTATCCATGAACACAGTAGATACTCGCACTAATTTTATCTTCCTCAGTTTCTTTCTTTAGTATTTTATAATTTTTGGAGTCTAGGTCTTTTACCTTATTGGTTAAATTTATTATTTCTGAGTACCTTATAAAATCTTTTTTTTTAAGGTCAGACATATTGAGCTATAATTTGTACACTGTACAAATCACCATTTTCAAGTGACTTTGGTGTGTGGGTTTTTGGCTTCTATTTAAAAGATAATTTAAACTTTGCAGTAACATTTACTTTCTTTGATGTTGAGTTCTAGGAGTTTTTAAATGTGCATCAGTTCCTTTAACTATCACCAAAGATAGGATAGGGTGTATCTAGTAAAGTTATCACACACATTTCCTTTATAGTTTTGCTTTTTCAGTGTGTATTGAAAAGAAGGCCTTCCCTAAAACAGGATCATAAATATGTTCTGTAGTTTCAAACGAATATTTTTAAAGAAAATATTGATATTTGTAATCTAGCTCTGTGTGGTGTGTGTGTGTATGAAAGACGGAGAGAGAGAGAGAATGTATATAACCTGTTTCTGGATTCCATATTTTGTATCATGTCTATAGCAATAGCAGATATGTTTTGATATCTGATAGACCAGATTTTTCCTAATTATTCCAAAGTAGTCTTGATAATTTTTACAGTCCACTTGTCTACTGTAAGAAGTTTAAAATCAGATTCTGTGGAAAATCTGTTGAGATTTTGATTTGATTAAATTGAATTAATTAATTTAGTGAGAGTTGATAACCTTTATGATAGCGAGTCTTTCAATCCACAAGTATGATATATTTTTCTCTTTAGTCCAAGTCTTTAAAAAAATATTCTTCAGACATTATTTTAGTTTTTAAAATTTATTAAATTTATTGGTGTCGCATTGGTTAATAATGTCATGTAAATTTTAGGTGTACAACTTTCTGTTGCGACATCTGTATGTTCCACTACATGCTCACCACCTGAAGTCAAGTCCCTCTTCGTCACCTTGTATTTCACACAGTTTGTCCCCAACCTCTTCCCCCACCTTTCTTCTCCAGTGGTGACCACTATTCTGTTGTCTGCATCTATGAGTTTGGTTTTTTTATGTGTTTTGTTTGCTGTTCTTTGTTTTATCACTCACATATAAGTAAAATCATAGGGTTCTTATCCTTTTCTGTCTGACTTATTTCACTTAGCATAATAATTTTAAGATCCTAGTTTTCTTTCATGATGGTCTTCTACATTTTTATTAGGTCTATTTGTAGGAATTGATAGATTTTGTTGCTATGGTGAACAGAATTATTTTTCCTATATTTCTCTCTACTTGTTATTACTGGCACGCGGCAGATGAGTTCATTTCCTCAGAACCTCAGTGTTGTTTGTGGCAGCAGTATGCCAACTAAACCTTATTCCCCAAGTTTCTTTGCATAGAATAACCATGTGACACTGTTTTGCCCAATGAAATGCAAGCAGGAGTTGCTGGCTTGAGCTTCCAGAGAAGCTCTTTTATAAGAAAAGCACAGACTCTGGTACTACCTTTCTCTTCTCCCTCTAACCCTCTTCTTCTGTGTAGAATACAGGTCTAATGGCGGAGCTATATCCTTGAAAGAAAGAGTGAGAGAATTTCAGACCTTAGATTTGATATTTGCAAGCTGAATTTTGTACATGAAGACAAAATAACTAATATGTATAAGGCACTGTTTATGCAGATTTTCTGTTACATACAAACACAGTTCCTAACAGATGTGAGGACTTTCCAAAAGTTAGCAATACTGTTCTCTTTTATCTGGCCCCATCAGTACACTTTGTTATCACTTCTAATAATTGATTTGATTCTCTTGGGTTTGTGATGTGTTATGCACAAATCACAATTCGGTACTTCTTCTTTTTTTTTTTTTTTTTTTTTTGGTAATTTATACATTCTTTTTCCTTCTCTGTATTGTCTAAGACACCTAGGACAAAGTTGAATTGTATTAATATATTATTGACACTGTACTACTTCTATACATATTCTATATAAGATAAGGGATCCTTATCTTATTCCCGACATTAATTGGAGTATATCTAATGTTTGTTTGTTTGTTTTTTACAGGGACTGAGGGAGAGTCAGAGAGAGGGATAGATAGGGACAGACAGACAGGAATGGAGAGAGGTGAGAAGCATCAATCATCAGTTTTTCGTTGCCGTTGCAACACCTTAGTTGTTCATTGATTGCTTTCTCACATGTGCCTTGACCGCGGGCCTTCAGCAGACTGAGCAACCCCTTGCTGGAGCCAGCAACCTTGGGTTCAAGCTGGTGAGCCCATCTGGCTCAAGCCAGATGGGCTCGCACTCAAGCTGGCGACCTTGGGATCTCAAATCTGGGTCTTCCGCATCCCAGTCCGAAACTCTATCCACTGCGCCACCGCCTGGTCAGGCTCTAATGTTTTTTTAAGTATGATATTTGCTATGTACTTTATATCTAATTTGTCAATTTTGATTATATAAATGAATTAAACTGTTCCATTCCTAGGTATATTGCCTAAGAAAATTGAAAATATATGCTTTCACAAAAACTTGTAAACAGATATTTAGAAGCATTATGCATAATAGTCAAAAGTGAAAGCAACCCAAATGTCCATCAGTCGACAAATTGATCAACAAAATGTGATACATTCGTACAACGAAAAGCTATTCAATGGTTAAAAGAAATGAAGTACTGATGCATGATACACCATGAATTAACCTTTAAAACACTATGCTAAGTGAAAGAAGCCAGACATAATGTGACCATATTTCACTATTTCCTTTACATAAAATGTTAAGACTAGGCAAACTCAGAGATGTAGATTAATGGTAGTCAGAGGAGGCAACGAGGAGAAAGTGGATAGTGAATGCTAATGGGTGTTTTTATTTTGAGGCGATGAAGTGTTCTGGAATTAGTTTGTAATCATGGTTTCACAACTCTTTGAATCACCTCCGAATTGTACATTTAAATGGTGAAATTTATGGTATATGAATTATATCTAAAAATGCACTGGACTTTATCGATGTTTTCTGCATCTATTGAGATTATTGTGTTTTCTCCTCTCATTTGTTAGTGTGAATTTTGTGATAGGTTTTTCTCACTTTTACCATTCTGGAGTTCATGAAATAAAACTTATCAATGTAATACTGTTAATTCTCTACTGCTTTAAGTTTACTCATGTTTATGTAGAATTTCTGCATCTGAGCTCATCTGTGACCAGGCCGTGGTTTTCTTCTATCCTTTTCTGGTTTTGATATCAGGATCATGCTAATCTTGTAGAATGAGTGGCTTCCCATTTGTTTCTATTTTCTACAACAGTGTGTTTAGGACGTGAATAATCTGTTCCATCACAGTGTGGAAGCGTTCCTTCACGGACTATTTTGGCCTCTTGCCTCTTTGGAGGATAAACCTGTTGATTAGTGTGTTCAGAGTTCCTTCCTGTTTGTATTTTCTTTTTTATGGCCCATTTGGACAATTTCTATATTCCTAGAAAATTGCCCATTTCATGTAGGATTTTAGAATTTTTGACATTTTTATGCATAGATTTTACAATTAAAAACTCCTGTGTTCTCATCCACTCTTTTTTTCTTTATATAATTTTATTTTATTGTATTTTTCTTTTAATCTTTTTGATTCCTTTATTTTATTTCTTTAGGTTTATTTCATTGATCTGTGTCTAGCTTCTTGAATTGAAATATCCATTTATTTTCATTCTTTCTTATGGTTTTACAAGGTTATAAACTTTTCTTTATTTACTACTTTGCCTGATTTCCGCAGGTTAAAATGTAATACTCTGATAGTCCTTCAAGTATAATTCTTTTAAAATTTCTATTTCAAAAGAGGGGTTTATTTTTGCTGTTATTTCTTCTAGTGTGCTTTGTTTCCTAGCAGTCCCAATGGGATTAGGGGATGTGGTTATGGGTCTATGTATGCATGTGTGTAAGTAGTAAAACCATTTAATAGCATCCAGATATGAATATTATCAGCACCCCATAAATTTCTCATGATCTCCCTCATTATAACTCCTAGTTTACTTTCTTGAAGTTAACTATGATTCTTACTTTTAGTATAATTTCTCAGCTTTTCTTTATAGTTTTATTATTGTTTATGCATTCATAAACAATGTATACAATTTTGCCTGTTTTTGAGCTTCATATAAATACAACTTCATTCTTTAGTATCTCACTTCTTTTACCCAGCATTACTGTTGTAAGATTTTCCCATGAAGTTGTGTATAACTACTTATTTTCATTACTGTACAGTATTACATTATATGGTTATATGGCTATTCTACTGTAAACAAATTGCTGGTCTCAATTTTTAGCTATATTTTTAATTTTTTTTAAGTGAGAGGAGGGGAGATAGAGACAGACTCCCACATGGACCCCAACCAGGATCCATCCAGCAACCCTAGTCTGGGGCTGATGCTCAAATCAACCAAGCTATCCTCAGTACTTGAGGCTGATGCTCAGACCAAACAAGCTATCCTCAGTGCCCAGGGATGACACTCAAAGCATTGAAGCCACTGGCTGAAGGAGGAGGAGAGGGAGAGGAAAGGGGAGAGAAGCAGATGATCACTTCTCTTGTGTGCCCTGACTGGGGATTAAAGCTGGGATGTCCATATGCTGAGTATACTGGGCCAATGCTCTACCACTGAGCCAACCGGCCAGGGCCATGAAGGCTTTAGATCATTGTCTTTCTTACTGTTTTTTTCATTCTGCCCACTGAGGAGAAAAAAATTACTTAACTTTATTAGTTAAATTTAATTTCTCTCTAAGAAATGAAATATTAAGCAATAAGATTTTATTAAATAAATTTTTATATAATTTCTCTCTAATAAAAAAATTAATGAGATTTTTTTAAAAGGTAGAGTTGATCTTAGAGAGGGAGTCAAAAGCTATTACAATATTTCAGGGTTCTTATAGCACTCCTCAGACCTAATTTTTACCTGTCAAAGAGTGATATTATCTCCCTTAAAAAATCATATGTTAAATGTTTGAAAAAGCATTTATAGTCACTCATTGTTGACTATAAAATTTTATATTAATCTTTACAGTTGAGCTTGTTGTTTATTGATGCATTTAATTTTGTCTACTTGATCTGTTATTTTTCTGTATCTGTAAGTTAAAATCCTCTACTGTGATGGTTTTCAGATTTGTCAGATTTTTATTTGCATAATTCAAATATTTTTTCTAATTCATAGAAATTTGTGATCATTATATCATTCTTGTAGACTGTATCTTTTGAAATTAGCATAGAAATTGTTTCTGCCACTTTTTGAATTGTTTGACCTTGAATTATATTTCTAATATTTTTCTATATTTGCTTTTACTTTTTGGTAAAATATATACAATTTATTTTCAACTATTTAAAGTTATTTTATTTTACATCGAACTTTGAAAATGTAAGTATCTACTTTTAAAGCCTATTATGAGGTCATTTTTTAGTAAGTAAATACAGTGTGTCCGTAAAGTCATATGTATTAGAAGCAGAAAACTACTTGGCATGTTTTTTTATGGTGTGCACAATGTTTTAAAGGTCACTGTAACTAGACAGATGTTATGTTGTAAGATTTTAGGCAAGTCACCTAACATCTGTAAGTTTCAGTTTGTTCTTCTGTTGAAAAGGAAAATTATAATTCTTTTTTACCACCTCACAGAATTAATGTGAGTATTCACTGAGAGGCCCATGTAAAGCATCTAGCATAGTTATCTGGCAATGTAAAAAGTATTTGTTAAACATTGGCTATTATCACTCTATTTAAACTTATGTGAGAGGTAGGGCTCTATCACTGTGAGTCATGGGATATTACTGGAGTCTTTTAAACAAGGAACTGATATCATAAGATCTGTGCTTTAAACACAACTATGGTAGCAGCATGGAAGATGAACTGGAGGAGTGAGACAGAGATAAGGAACCCACTCAAGCAGTTGTTGTGCTATTTTAGGAAAGAGTTGAGGACCTGAACCAAGCCAACAGCTCTTGGAAAAGAAAAGAGGGGGTGAGATCAAGTGGTATTTAGGTTGTAGATTTGACTCTGCTTGCTGCTGGTAAGATAGGAATAATTTTAGATGTTCAAGGATCATTTAAATTTATTGTACCCCAAGACAGCTAAAAATAAACTGAATTTCTCAGAGTAATTTTTTTTCACAGAAAGGGAATAAACTTGGAAGTAATAGAAAGGTTAGAGGCATAACTTGATGGAGAATGAAAATATTAGAATTTGTAGGAAAAGAACACTCATTTCCAGGAATAATAAGCTTTTATCAGATAATGAAATAACAGGCTACTTGATAGCAAACATGTTTTAGAAATATGGTGATTAACACAGTGTAAAATTAGTGTAGATGAAGACAAGTAGATCAAAATGGGTTCTTGCAAGGATGGAAGTTTAGTGTACGAGAATGGTAGCATTTCAAATCACTGGGGGAAAGGAAGGACTATTCAGTGAATGAATGAGAATTATAGTTTGGAAAACTATTAAATTAGGTTTTGGCCTGACAACATTTGTAAAAAGAAATTCTAGATGAATTGAAGTCTTATGACAAAACAAAACTTTGTGTGTGTGTGTATCCCTCAGATCAAGAATAAAAAGACATACATGTAAATAGAAAAAAATAGCCCAAAAATAATTTGTGGGAAAGAATACAAATAGCCAAATAGATTTGAAAACATACCCAACTTCAGGAGGTGCAAGATCAAATACCGACGTGTACACCTCACTTATCAAGTTGACATAAAAATTTTGATAGATTATAGATAGTGGTGTGGAGGAGTGGGTGCTCTCATATGTTATGGATAAGGGTGTAAAATTACAGGGAAATTTGTTGCATTTTTTGAAATTTAAAACTTCAGTAATTTCCCTTCTTATTGTCTTTCCTACAGAAGTACAAAAGAACAAGAAGGTATGCCAAGGCTGTACGTTTAGCACTATCCTAATAGCAAAACTTTGGAAACAACTTAAATGTCTATTCAGTTACCTTGTATTAAGTGGCCACCTGTTAAGTATGGTGGTGATCTGATTATAGGTCAGTGGCTGAAACCCGAGACTCCCCTTAATCTGAGATTAGGATCGGCATAACCCTCAAAGAAAAGTGGAAAACCTTATTTAAAATAGCAACAATGAAATACAAATAAATATATAAGGAAACTAAACTGTGAAATATATTCTGCTAAAGTTTATTTATTGGTATATTCCAACTCTTTTCCAATGTGCAGATCTCTTATACAATTCTTAAGTGATAACACATTTCTTTTAATTTAGAGTTAAACTCTTCCAAGGTCAGGTTTATATCCCTTGTCCATGATCTTCTTGCTAGTATCTACTTACAATTAAGCCCGGGGCAGCATTAAGTTACTGTTTCTAATGATCTTTGGCTCTGTGAGTTCTTGCCAAAAATTAGCTTACAATTCCTAAGATTTTCTTTGGCCTAACAATGTCCCTGTTTTCTCTCTCCAGTGAGGAATAGCAGTGGAATAATAACCACTTAAGGCATCCCTATCTTTACTAATATGAAACTCTGTAATTATCTTTCTCAGCCAAAGGAAACAACTTGCCTTTTGTAAAATCCTCCAAAGAGGAATGGTATTTAGATTTACCTCTGTTTTTCTCATAGTTCATTTCCTCTTATAGTTGTTTAATAGTATTCTTTTGTGAGAATATACCATGTTGCGTTCATCTGCTCTTTTGCTGATAGATATTCTTCATTTGTGGACATAACTTTCATTTCTTTTGGTTAAATTCCAAAGGAGTGGAATTGCTACATCAGAGGGTATATAGTATGTATTTAATTTGTAAGAAATGGTCAAAACACTTTAAAAATAAGAGTTGAAGCATTTTATATCTTTACCAGCAAATGCATGTACGATATAATTGCCTAGTATCCTTGTCAATATCTGTCATTGTCCATTTTTAATGATTTTAGCCATTTTTATGGATGTGTAGTAGAATCTCCTTCTGGTTTTAATCTTAATCCTCTAGAACAGTGATATTGAGCATATTTTAATCCGGTTATTGGACCTTCACATACTTTCTTTTGGAAGTGTCTGTCAGTCTTTTGCTCTTTTATACTGGATTGTTTTCTTTTTATTATTTTTATTTGTTTTTCATATACAATAAAGTTATTTGGTGTATATATACCTTTGTTACATTTATGTATAATGTCCAGGGGGTTTAGTTGTTCTTAGTGGAAAGAATAAGGAAAACTTGATCTTCCTGGAAACAAAATTCTCCTTACTGAATATTTTTAGCTCTGTCAGTTATAAAATATTTTTGAATAATACATGTAAAATACCTAGAACCTAATATGGCACATATTAAATTCTTATTCATTATGCATTCCACAAATATTTCTTGAATACTTGTTAAATGACAAGCAGTGTTCAACTCATTGTACATTCAACAATGAGCAAAACAAAGTCCTGCCCTTTGTGGAGCTTATATTTTAGCAGAGGGAGATGGACATTAAATAAATTAATGATCAATTGACGATCAGTTGCATAGAAAGATTTAAAACAAATCAAGGAGATAAGAAGTATACTTATCAGGGCAGGGGTAAAGGATTGCCTTTAGATCAGTGGTTCTTAACCTGGGTTCTATCGAACCCTAGGGGCTTCAATGAGTCGGTCTCAGGGGTTTGGAGAAGCCTCTGCTGCGGAGGTCACAATAAAGTAATACCGTCATTTGTTGTGAGTTCATGCACTTTGTTGGTTTTGTTCTTTGAACAAGGTGATGTTCATGCACGGCTCATTTTGTGCACCAGTAAAAAAAACATATACCTATGTCTTGAATTTGGGGGAAAAAATCATATTTTATTTATCACTAAAGAAGGGTTCGGTGAATGCGCATATGAAACTGGTGGGCTTGGTACCTCAAAAAAGGTTAAGAACCACTGCTTTAGATATTGAATAGCCAGGGAATGACTCTCTAATAAGATGTAATATGACCAGAATCCTGCGCATAGGAAGAAGCAAGCCATGTGGATATCCAGGTGAAGAGCATGGGCTCTTCTCTTCTACTAAAATGACAGATTACTGACCTTGCCTCTAGGGGAAAATATAATCAGAACCTTTCACTGGTCAGGTTAATCCGGAAGTCCCAGACAGCACCTTATTTTCAAGATGAAGAGTCAAGCGATCTTGGTCTGGGTCTTGGCTTCTCATTTATTAGTTATACAACAGTTGACAAACCACCATCGTTTCTATATCTAAGTCTTTCCAAGAAGATTCTGTTTGTCTCACATCATTGTGAGTGTCCGGTGACTGGGAAATTGTACATTGAAACATTTTGTAAATAAAACAAAGGGCCTTACAATTTAATGTATTAAATTATATAATTGCGGACAGTGCTGTCCAACTTGGACTCCAAGGCTTGTAATTTGAATCTTATCAATTTTTTAGCTCAACTTCTTCATTTTATGGGTAAAGAGACTGAGGTCCTGAGCGGTTTGGCTGAATTTTTGGTGTCAGTGAGGGGCTATACGATATAATATATAGAAGAATGATCCAAGGTGGTGGTAGAGTAGGTGGATGTTACGCTCACTTCCTTCCAGGACCAAGCTCGTGTTATAACTAAATTTAAGAGCAATCATCCTGAAAAACTAACTCAAGACTAAATGAAGAGGAGTCTTATGAAGAAGGACTCACAGAGAAGAAGCATTGAAACTGGTAAGAAGGGCAGAGACTTGAAAATGACTGGCCCAAATCACACGAGCAGCAGCTAAAGTTCCAGAGGGATTTCTCAGCATTAGGGGATTTCCTGTGAGAGGTGTGGGGCCTAAACCCCAAGCCAGGCTCCTCAGCCTAGAGCACCAGATTTAGGAAGAGGTGCCCACATAGCCTTTGGCTGTGAACAGCAGCAAGGTTTCTGTCTGTCAGAAAGAGACAAGAGTTCACAGAGACACAGGCGCCCACCCTCTTAAAGGGCCAATTCACAAAATCTCAATTGAAGCCGCTTACCCTTACCTGTGGCAGAGGGAGAGATGTGCTGACTAGACTTGCATGAGGACAGTCTGAGGTTTGGGACGCCGGGCAGAAACATGGGGGCACCAGCCACCAGGGTCCATGCTTAGTCATTCCCCAGGACTGCAGTTTGGGTGGCGCAATCCCTTCAGTTTGGCATCACCTTGGGGGAAAGCAGTTGCCCCACTCTCTGGGCTCCCTCTTGCCCACCCTGCAGAAATTAAGCCCCGCTGAGGAGTCAGTGGCCTTGGCCAGGGAATAGAGGCCTAAATAGACTAAGGAGATGACAGAACCTTTCACTAGTCAGGTTAATCCAGAATTCCCAGACAGTACCTTATTTTCAAGATGAAGAGTCAAACTGAGTCATGCACTGACTCAGTTGTATGGCTTTGAGTGGGGGAGGGGGGCACTCTCCCCACTTTTCCTGTGAATTGAACTGGTGCTTCCTCCCTCATAGGAGACTTAGTAGAATCACTCTCTTGGCTGCTGGCAGACCCACCCTGTGGGATCCAGAGGCTCCAACGGCACGACCTGTATGGCTCCACCCTGCTGAGATCAGGGAAAACTCTGGGACAGACTGAGACCTGTGTCACACCCACCACCTTTTCTGAAGCATGACCAGCATCTCATCCTCAGGGGAGATGGACTAACCATTATCCCAGCTCCACCAGAGCTGGCTGAACCAGCTGGTGGCATATCTCAGGGTGCCTTGGCACTTTTGCTGATCTGCCCCAGGGCCGGGTGCTAGTAAGCGCCAACCTTGCTGTGCAGCTTGTTCTATGCTGCATGCCCCTAGATCAATAGAGGTGATAGCAAACTGTGGGTTGCTTGTAGCTCTAGACAGGTTGCTGAGGGCCAGCGTCTGACATTGGCCAGCAACAGCTTTCCTCCCAGGAGGCTCAGCACCACACACCTGGTGGCCAGCTTCAGACGACCCCAGAGCAGGATCCAACTAGCTTCACAGCAGCATGTCCAAAGGGAGATCTCAACAGGTAGCAAACCCAGCTAAGACAAATTCAGCTTCCTGTGGTCGAAACCTGCGCAGCAGCCAGCCTGCTTTGGTTAGCGTAGATCCTTCAACCTTGACCTGAATGAAGGTTGACCCCATGCATAACAAGCCAATAGCAATCAAGACTCAATTACAGCAGGAGGGCCTGCATAACCCACACAAGAGACATTCCTGGAGCACCCAGCTCAGGTGGCCAAGGGGACACTGCTCCACTGAACCCAGCAGAGCACCTACTGCCGAAAGCCACCTCACGAAGCCTGGGAATCATAGCAGATCTATCTAATACATAGAAACAGACCCGAAGAGTCAGCCAAATGGGAAGAAAAAGCTCATTTTATGAGGCCAGTATTATCTTAACTTCAAATCCAAATAAAGACACTACAAAGAAAGAAAAATATAGGCCAATAATCCTGATGAACACAGATGCTAAAATCCTCACCAAAATATTAGCAAACTGGATCCTGCAATACATTTAAAAGATCATGCACCATGACTGAATGTGATTTATTCTGGGGATGCAAGGTTGGTACAACACCCACAAATCAATAAACATGATACAACACATAAACAAAATGAAAGATAAAGTATTTGATAAAATCCAGAGCTCATTTTTGCTAAAACCTCTTCAGCAAAGTGGAAATAGAGGGAACATACCTCAACATTATAAAGACATATATGACAAACCCCCAACCAACATCATACAATCCAGTTAAAAAATGGGCAAAGGACCTGAATAGACACTTTTCTAAAGAGGACATACAGATGACCAGTAGACATATGAAAAGGTGTTCAATGTCACTAAACATCAGAGAAATGCAAATTTAAACCGCAATGAGATATAAACTCACACCTGTCACAATGGCTGTCATCAATAAATCAACAAACAAGTGCTGGCGAGGGTGCACAGAAAGGGGAACCCTCCTGCGCTGTCACTGGGAACGCAGCTTGGTGCAGCCCTGTGGGAAGTAGTATGGAATTATTCCCAAAAATTAAAAATGGAAATTCCTTATGACCCAGTGATTCCACTTTCAGAGATATACCCTCAGAACCCCAGAACACTAATTTGGAAGAACACATGCACCCCTATGTTCATTGCAGCGGTATTTAATATTCCAAGATCTGAAAGCAGCCCACGTGCCTATCAGTACATGGGTGGGTAAAAAATCTGTGCTACATTTACACCACTGACTATATGCGGCCATAAAAATGAAGGCGTGGGGCCATCCTTTTTGCATCTCCACCCTTTCTACCAGTCTCCATGTGGCTTCTTTCGTTAATCCTTGGTTGTAAGACTCTTCTTCATTTAGTCTTCAGTTGATTTTTCAGGACGATTGTTCTTAAATTTAGTTATAGCTCCAGTTTGGTCCTGGGAGTGGGTGAGTATAACATCCACCTAATCTGCCACCATCTTGGATCCTTATTTTAATGCTGGATGTCTTAATGCCCTGAATCAGCGCCCAGCAAAATTGTGAGTAAATGGCGTCGATAGATGCATCTACTTATGCCCCTCCTTTCTCTTGTCAGGGATGCCTCCCCTTCGGGCATATTTCAGCATCCCTTCTTATTAGATGCCTTTTTTTAAATTTTATTTTATTAATTTTAATGGGGTGACATTAATAAATCAGGGTACATATGTTCAAAGAAAACATCTCCAGGTTATCTTGTCATTCAATTATGTTGCACACCCATCACCCAAAATCAAATTGTCCTCTGTCACCTTCTATCTGGTTTTCTTTGTGCCCCTCCCTCCCCCTCTCCCTCCTTCTCCTCCCTCCCCAAACCCTGTAACCACCACACTCTTGTCCATGTCTCATAGTCTCACTTTTATGTCCCACCTATGTATGAAATCATGCTGTTCTCAGTTTTTTTCTGTTTTACTTATTTCACTCTGTATAATGTTATCAAGGTCCATCCATTTTGTTGTAAATGATCCGATGTCATCATTTCTTATGGCTGAGTAGTATTCCATAGTATATATGTACCAAAGCTTTTTCATCCACTCGTCTTCTGACGGACACTTGGGCTGTTTCCAGATCTTCGCTATTGTGAACAATGCTGCCACGAACATGGGGGCACATTTCTTCTTTTCGAACAGTACTATGGTGTTCTTAGGGTATATTCCTATAAGTGGGATAGCTGGGTCAAAAGGCAGTTCGATTTTTAATTTTCTGAGGAATCTCCAAACTGTTTTCCACAGTGGCTGCACCAGTCTGCATTCCCACCAGCAGTGCAGGAGGGTTCCCTTTTCTCCACATCCTCGCCAGCACTTATTCTGTGTTGTTTTGCTGATGAGCACCATTCTGACTGGTGTGAGGTGATATCTCATTGTGGTTTTAATTTGCATTTCTCTAATGATTAGTGATGTTGAGCATTTTTTCATATGCCTATTGGCCATCTGTATGTCCTCTTTGGAGAAATTTCTATTCATTTCTTTTGCCCATTTTTTGATTGGATTGTTTGCCTTCCTGGTGTTGAGTTTTATAAGTTCTTTATAAATTTTGGTTATTAACCCTTTATCAGACGTGTTGTCAAATATGTTCTCCCATTGTGTGGTTTGTCTTTTTATTCTGTTCTTATTGTCTTTAGCTGTGCAAAACCTTTTTAGTTTGATATAGTCCCATTTGTTTATCTTGCCTTTTATTTCATTTGCCCGTGGAGATAAATTGGCAAATAGATTGCTACTACAGATGTCGGAGAGCTTGCTGCCTATGTTTTCTTCTAGGATACTTATGGTTTCACGGCTTACATTTAAGTCTTTTATCCATTTTGAGTTTGTTCTTGTGAATGGTGTAAGTTGATGGTCTAGTTTCATTTTTTTGCAGGTAGATGTCCAATTTTCCCAACACCATTTGTTAAAGAGGCTGTCTTTATGCCATTGTATGTTCTTTCCTCCTTTGTCAAATATCAGTTGTCCATAAAGGTGAGGGTTTATATCTGGGTTCTCTGTTCTGTTCCATTGATCTATGTGCCTGTTCTTATGCCAGTACCAGACTGTCTTGAGTACAATGGCCTTGTAGTATACCTTGATATCTGGAAGAGTGATGCCTCCTGCTTTATTTTTTCTTCTTAAGATTGCTGAGGCTATTCGTGTTCTTTTTTGGTTCCATATAAATTTTTGGAATATGTGTTCTATATCTTTGAAGTATGTCATTGGAATTTGAATTGGTATTGCATTGAATTTTTAAATTGCTTTGGGTAATATAGACATTTTAATGATGTTTATTCTTCCTAGCTATGAACACGGTATATGCTTCCACTTGTTTGTATCTTCCTTGATTTCTTTTATCAATGTTTTATAATTTTCTGAGTACAAGTCCTTAACCTCCTTGGTTAAAGTTACTCCTAGGTACTTTATTTCTTTTGTTGCAATAGTGAAGGAGATTGTTTCCTTAATTTCTTTTGATGACAGTTCATTGTTGGTATATAAAAATGCCTCTGCCTTCTGAGTATTAATTTTATATCCTGCCACCTTGCTGAATTCATTTATAAGGTCCAGTAGTTTTTTGACTGAAACTTTAGGGTTTTCTATATACAATATCATATCATCTGCAAATAATGACAGTTTTACTTCTTCTTTTCCAATTTGGATGCCTTTTATTTCTTCTTCTTGTCTGATTGCTGTAGCTAGGACTTCCAGAACTATGTTGAATAAGAGTGGTGAAAGGGGGCACTCCTGCCTTGTTCCTGATCTTAAAAGGATTGCTTTTAATTTTAGCCCATTGAGTATGATGTTTGCTGTGGGTTTGTCGTAGATGGCCTTTATCATGTTTAGGAATGTTTTCTGTATTTCCACTTTACTGAGAGTTTTGAGCAAGAATGGGTGCTGGATTTTATCAAATGCTTTTTTTGCATCTATTGAAATTATCATGTGATTTTTGTCCTTCCTTTTGTTTATGTGATGAATCACATTGATTGATTTGCGAATATTGAACCAGCCTTGCCTCTCCAGAATAAATCCCACTTTATCATGGTGTATGATTTTTTTCATATATTGCTGGATCCAGTTGGCTAATATTTTGTTGAAAATTTTAGCATCTAAATTCATATAATTTTCTTTCTTTATATTGTCTTTGTGATGAGGGATCAGAATTATGCTCGCCTCATAAAAGGAGTTTGGAAGTCTTCCTTCCCCTTGAATTTTTTGAAATAGCTTGAGAAGGATATGTGTTATTTCTTCTTTGAATTTTTGGTAGAATTCACTTGTGAAGCCATCAGGCCTAGGACTTTTCTTTGTTGGGAGTTTTTTGATAACTCATTTGTTGTAATTTGGTGTGTTTAGGTGTTCTGATTCTTCCAGATTGATTTTTGGAAGATTATATGATTCAAGAAATTTGTCCATTTCACCTAGGTTGTCTAATTTTTTGGCATAGAGTTCTTCATAGTATTTTCTTACAATACTTTGTATTTCTGTTGTATCAGTTGTTATTTCTCCACTCTCATTTCTACTTTTATTTATTTGAGTCCTCTCTCTTTTTTTCTTGGTGAGTCTAATTAAATGTTCATCGATCTTGTTTACCTTTTCAAAGAACCAGCTCCTGGTTTCATTGATCCTCTGTATTGTTTCCTTAGCCTCTGTGTCATTTATTTCTGCTCTGATCTTTATTATTTTCTTCCTTCTACTAGTCCTGGGCTTTATTTGCTGTTGTTTTTCTAGTTCTTTTAGATGCAGGGTCAGGTTGCTTACTTTAGCTTTTTCTAGCTTCTCATGGTATGCCTGTAGTGCTATGAACTTCCCTCTCAGTACTGCTTTTGCTGTGTCCCATAAATTTTGAGTTGATGTATGCTCATTATTATTCGTTTCTAGAAACTTTTTTATTTCTTCTTTGATCTCATTGTTAATTCATACATTATTTATTAACATACTATTTAGTTTCCAAGTGTTTGAGTATTTTTCAGTTTTTCTTTTGTGGTTATTTTCTAGTTTCATGCCATTGTGATCAGAGAAAATGCTTGATATGATTTCAATCTTCTTAAATTTGTTGAGACCACTTTTGTGTCCTAACATGTGGTCTATCCTAGAGAATGTACCATGAGGGCTTGAAATGTATATTCTACTGGTTTAGGGGGAAAAGTTCTGAAGATATCTATTAAATTGAGTTGATCTAGTGTATCCTTTAAGTCTGCTGTTTCTTTATTAATTTTCTTTCTTGAGGATCTATCCAGTGATGTTAGTGGGGTATTAAAATCCCCTACTATTATAGTATTGCTGTTAATCTCACCCTTTATATCCACCAAAGTCTGCTTTATGTATGTCGGGGCTCCTATGTTTGGTGAGTAGATATTTATAATGGTTATATCTTCCTGTTGAATTGTTCCCTTTATCATTATGTAGTGTCCTTCTTTATCTCTTACTACAGCCTTTGTTTTAAAGTCCATTTTGTCAGATATAAGTATTGCTACCCCAGCTTTTTTTTCATTTCTATTTGCATGAAATACTTTTTTCCATCCTTTTACATTCAGTCTATGTGCATCTTTTGTTTTAAGGTGTGTCTCTTGTAGACAGCATATGTATGGGTCCTGTTTCTTTATCCACGCAGCTACCCTATGCCTTTTGATTGGATCATTTAATCCATTTACATTTAAGGTTATTATTGATATGTAGCTGTTTATTGCCATTTTATTCTTTAAAGCTGTATTCTTCTTTTGCTATATTCTTTTCCCCCTTTGAACTGTTCACAACATGGCCCTTAGCATCTCTTGCAGAATTGGTTTGGTTTTAATGAATTCCTTGAGGGTTTTTTTGTCTGGGAAGCTCTTTATTTATCCTTTAATTTTAAACATTAGCCTTGCTGAATAAAGTAGTTTTGGTTTTAGGTTCCTGTACTGCATTACTTTGAATATATCTTGCCATTCCCTTCTGGCTTCAAGTGTTTCTGTTGAGAAGTTAGATGTCATCCTTAAGGGGGCTCCTTTGTAGGTGATAGCCTTTTTTTCTCTAGCAGCTTTTAAATTTTTCTCTTTATCCTTTAGCTTTGGTATTTTAACTATTATGTGTCTTGGTATAGATTTCTTTGGGTTTCTCTTTAATGGAGTTCTCTGTGCTTCTTGCACGTGTGAAACATTTTCCAGTCTTAATTTAGGGAAGTTTTCAGCTATGATTTGATTGAACAAAGTTTCTATCCCTTGTTCTTTCTCTTCTTCTTCAGGAACCCCTATGATGTGGATGTTATTTCTCTTCATGTTGTCACAGACCTCCCTTAGAGTTTCCTCAGATTTTTTGACTCTCTTTTTTCTGCTCTGCTTCCATGCCTTTGTTTATTTTGTCCTCTAACTCGCTGATTTGATCCTCAGCTTCATCCATCCTGCTTTTAATTCCGGTTTCTCAGCCGGGCGGGGCTGCTGGTGTGCACTCAGCTGTAAGCCTCCACCTGTCCCCGGCTTTAGCCCCACCCCTGTGGTCAGGCCCGGCTCGCACAGGGTCGCAAACCTCAGAGGTTAGGTGATGCTGTGCACCCACAGGCCCCTGCTCGGCAGGAAATCTCTGCTCATTTCTGGCCCGCTTTCCCCCCACAGGTGGGACTGCAGGCGGGCCCGCAGCTGCCGGGCCACTTTTGTGCGTCCCCCCCACCCCTGCTGGGCTAGACCGAGCTCACACTGGCTGGGCCTCTGCCCCTGCCGACAGAACCATGTTTCAGCGTCCCGCCGCCACCGTCCCTCCAGCAAGCCCTCAGCAGTATGGGTAGGGGTGCTGCATCTCAGACCCTAACACTCCATACTATAGTCCTAGAAGCTCCCTCCATCTAAGCAGCTCTGCTCTAAGTGCTACGGGAGAGCTTGTTTGGTTAGTGTCTTATCTCCCTTTGCTGGTATTGCTAGTTCCAGGGAGATATTCGTTTTCGATTAGGGAAGTAACTCAGCCCAGGGGTTAGGGTGGCTGTCCCTCAGAATGTTTGTCCCTGTGCCTTCCAGTCCACACTCTCTTCCCGCTGCTCCGGTCCTGTCCTCTGTCCCCGTTCCCCGGAGCCCCGGCTGAGTGTTTGTGAGAGAGGTTTTCTGTGCTGTCCCTTTAAAAAGAATCCTGGGTCTGAGAAAACTGTCTCTTTCTCACAAACAGTATCCTCACTTGTTTCACAGCTCAATACTGTCCAAACTCCTCTTCTAGGCTCTGGGGCTGCAGGCTGGGGCTTTGTTCCTGGGACCCAGGTCCCTCCCTCTGTGCTAAACTCTCTTCCTGCCATGCGACACTCTCCGGGCTGCCATTCACTCCGGGGAGCTGGGCAGCCCTCTTCGCGTTTTTGCTTTTCCTACCAGTCTCAATGTGGCTTCTTCAGTGTTCCCTGGTTGAAGAGTCCACTTAGTTTAGTTCTAAGTTGGTTTATCCAGATGATGGTTCTTAAAATCAAGTTATAATCCACTTTGGTTGCAGGAGTTGGAAGTTGGTACGTCTGCCTACTCCATCGTCATCTTGCCGTCCAACTTAGGGGCAGTGCCTGGGCTCAACTAGACCAGATGGCACGGGAGGGTCACCGGGAACCAAAAAGAAAGCACCAGTAGTAGTGAGTTGTGACTGGACCTACAAAGCCGCCAGACACAACACGTGGCTCCAACACTCTGGGATTCTAGATGCTTTTTTTAGTTGGTTAGCCAATATTTCTAGCTATTAGTCGAAATTAGTATATTTTATATTAGTATAATTTAGTATATTAAGTATAAACTTAATAAAAGATTAAATAAAGTGAACGCCCTGTAGCATGTCCAGTATTTGGTCTCTCATAGTAGGATACTTAGATATAAGGTAGATAAAAGAGTAAGTAATATTTTGGAATAGAAGGATCTTGAGGTTTCTTCTTTTTTTGATACCTATTTGGTTATTTGAAGATTTATAAATTGAGCTGAGGGAAAAGATTCATGATATTTCCAAGTATCAGAATGTCTATAGTCTCAGAATTCACTTTTAGTAATCATGACGTTTAAGTCTTCAGAACATGAAAAAGTAAAGAAACTGGCTTTATTACAAATCCTTAGGAGATTTTATTTGTGTAATATTGTCTGGCTGGATACTAAAAACACTAGGGCATGGTCATCTCTGTCTCAATCAATTCTTGTATATACATTTTAAACAGACTTATCAATAAGTTAGAGAAAAACTTTCTTGCCTTTGTAACGTTTCACAATCTTCTTCCAGTCTCAGTGCGTCATACTGCTACTTATCAGGGAGGAGTAAGACTTAAGCTACCTCCATTATTCTACTTCAGTGCTGTCCTTGAAGACAGCGTCCTTCCTTCTTGCGTGTATTCTGTTAGGGTTCTCATATCAAGCAGCAGTAGGTTAGAAACACTTCCTAAGTCTCAGTGATCTCTCACATCAATTAAAGAAAAGGCAAAGAGTGTTCTAAGTATTTCTAGATTATAATGAATGGTTTTGTTGTTGTAAGAGATAAGGGAATAAGCCCATAAATCATTTAATCTGTAAGGAAGAATATTAACCAAAATTGCTGTGACTCTAAATCCTTTCTGCTTTAATCAGGGACCCCAGAATAACTGACCCATCTGTAATTAAGTAGACTCCCAACTATCTACATAAGCAATTATGTAAATAGTAGACAGAATAATAAAGCAATTGCCCAGTGCTTTTGAGGTCAGTAGGTTAACTCTAGAGAGTTTAATTAAAATTTAATAATAAATGCCTGCTCGAGGCAGGATATTTTATTAGTCTTTATTATGACCTAGGTGAAAATGCGTAATTGTTTTCTATCCTCTCTAAATCCTCTTCTCATGAAGCAGGCTTCTTATTACTGATGAAGATTCCCATACTGGGGAAGGGGAGTCCCTCTGGCAGTCTCCTCATTAGGAAGGTATATCCACCAGGATAAATTTGTCCTTTATTATCTTATTTTTTTAATAAGTTTAAATGTCTACACAAGGAAGCCAAATGATAAGCTTTAAAGACTTCTAAATAAATAAATAAATAAAACCACTCTGGAAATGCCTATGGTAAAATATTGTCACATTTTATTTGCGATTAAATAAACTTTGTTTCTGGTTCCACCTTAAAATATGAATGGTATTGAGAAAAATCAGGTTCCTTGATAAGGAAAACGGTGTGTTGAAATTAGGTAGCAGGTTAATCATCAAAATAATTATCTAAAAAGTTCTGCCCTTTTTTTGTCTTTGTTTTTTCTGGCAAGGGAAGAGTTTCAGAGGAAAAACAGTTTTCCCCAAAAGGAAGTACACAGAGTCACGGGGAGGTGAATGCTGGGGAGCTGCAACCTCTTCAGTGTTCTCTCCCAGTCATTTCTTTACACGGGTATTAGAGCCCAGGTTTCATCTGCACTCTCCTTCATTTCCATCACTGCCATCTCTAATCTGGCCATTTTATAGCCTTCCGAACGTCATTCCAGGCTCGGGGCTTCCCTGTCTTACTCCATCCTCATACCCCTGCCAGAATCGCGTCAGCTCTCCTGGGCGGAATCTGACCCCTTTGATGGGTGTCCTAGTTCCCAGCCCTGCAATGAAGCAGGAAGGTTTTATCCTTACAGTCAGCTGGACCTTCCGTCTCTGGCCTCCTCGGATGCCTTTGCTCACGGAGCCTACGTTTAAGCTCCTCTGAAATCCCGTGCTCATTTTCCATACTGAACAACCATCTCCACCTCTCTTTCCCCTGGTAAGTTTTCTACTCCTCTGTTAGGAGCTAGCTCCCAGTCCTCTTGAGAAACCTTTCTGAATTCCCCAGGGTAGCAGCTCATTCTGTGTGACTGCCACACTTAGTTTTTATACTCCAGTCAGAGTTCCAATGCTGCATTGTAATCTGTTTGAACTGCTGTCCCTCCCAGTGGCTTGAGCTCCTCAGAGGAAGGGGATGGTTCCTATCCCAGGTGCCTATTTCTGTGCACACATTCTTGGTACTCATTAAATCTGGTTGGATGGAGGTGAGGGTGCACTGACCACCTTTACATCCTCTCAGAACACGTCATCTCATTTGCCTTCTATTAAAGTTCCTATATCATCCACACTCATTTTTGTCACCATCTCTGATGGCGGCCAGTAGGAGCTTAGCGAATGTTTGATAAACGAATCAGTTCTAGTAGCACCATAGAGCTCGTTATTGAGACACATGTATTTTTAGATTGCAGAATTCTCTGCAGATTTTATTTCTTTGATATTACAGCGATGTGTGAAAGTGGCAAAGATTTTCACATTGTGTGCGTCTCTTTGGTCACCTCTTGGCATTAGAAGAGATCACTCTTCACTGACGATCTTTGTGTGCACTTCGCGGCTCTTCACCCGCAGCTTGTTGACCTGGGACTCGGCGATGTCGGCCCGCTCCTCGGCCTCCTCCAGCTCGTGCTGGAGCTTGCGGAACTTGGCGAGGTTGACGTTGGATTGTTCCTCCTGAGAAAAGAAATGCATTTGAGTATGCAAGTAAGTTTGACATAGTTGATTCTTACCGCTGACAGAAGAAGCTACGGGATTTGTTTCACGAGTGAGAAAACGAAAGGTTCCGCTATTTGGTGACATACTTATTTGGGGGCAGGGCATCCCGCATACCCACCTCAGTGAATGGGCGGGGTTACTACCCCCTGCTCAGTGAATGGGCGGGGCTCTACCCCCCCACCCACCCCCCCCCCCCCGCTTTGTCTTTCTTTTTTGTGTGTGTGTGACAGTGACAGACAGTCAGAGAGAGGGACAAACAGACAGGAAGGGAGAGAGATGAGAAGCATCAATTATTCGCTGTAGCATCTTAGTTGTTCATTGATTGCTTTCTCATATGTGCCTTGACTGGGGGGCTCCAGCAGACTGAGTGACCCCTTGCTCGATCCAGCAACCTTAGGCTCAAGCTGGTGAGCCTTGCTCAAACCAGATGAGCCCGCGCTCAAGCTGGCGACCTTGGAGTCTCGAACCTGGGTCTTCCGTGTCCCAGTCGGATGCTCTATCCATTGTGCCACCGCCTGGTCAGGCTTCATCTTTCTTACTTATCTCTTCCTGGCCAATTTAGATACTACAGTGACCACAGGGGGGTGAACATATGGGGACTCTGAATGCATCTCATATCTATGAAACAAACCGGTAAAGCTGGCACAGTAGTGATGTTGAGTACAGAAAACCTTTACGAACGTTTCAGAATTAACAGGATACGAAGGGTAACTGCAGCCAAATTAAGAAGAAATGGCATCTGATGGGTTTTTATGAAGCTGAATGAGGCGTAAAACTGAGGCCTCGTCGCACAGTCCCTATGAGTGCGGGCAGCACAGGGCTTCCAGAGGAAGTGATAGAATGTTCTAGACAGGGAGGGAATCAGGTGGTAACCAAGAGCATTTCTGTCTGAACATGGCTGGGAAATTGCTTAAAGCGGTCTCAGAACCTGAATCTGGAAGGTTCCAGTAACTTGTGGTAAAATTTTCTCATTCTAGATGAATACTCATTTTCAAACCTAATTTTATATTCCCAAATTTGTGTTCTTTGCCTTAAAGAAAGCCTCTTAAATTCTATCCACAGAAAATTTGACTTGGTCTGTCTAAAGACAATTTGACTTTGGGTGATGGGTATGCAACATAATCAAATGTCAAAATAACCTGGAGATGTTTTCTCTAAACCTATGTGCCCTGATTGACCAATGTCACCCCATTAAAATTAATTTAAAAAATTTTTAAAAAATCTATCCACTTCAGGCTCTACAGAACCTGGCCTTGCTCCTTGACCTTTCTGTCTCACTGCGGATACTCACAGCCTCTTCAGCTTGTCTCTTATACGCTTTAACTTTGGTTTGTAATTTGTCCACCAAGTCCTGCAGCCTGAGAACGTTCTTGCGGTCCTCCTCAGTCTGAAGTGAAAGAGGTAGCAAATAGAGACTTGTGTCATTATTTGAAAACAACTCATTTTTATTCTCTTGAAAATAAAATTTTGAAAACAGGGCAAGGCTGATCACCTGGTAAGTGAGCTCCTTCACTCTCCGCTCATGTTTGCGCAGACCCTTGACGGCCTCCACATTCCGCTTCTGTTCATTTTCCACTTCGTTCTCAAGCTCCCTCACCTGGCAAGAACAAAGGTGTTTAACCACTGGCTGCCACTAGCTGCATGAGCAGGCTGGGAGTCACATGGAGTAGTGGAGACACACCCTGGCCTCCAGTTTCTGGATCTGCTTCTTCCCGCCCTTCAGGGCCAGCTGCTCCGCCTCATCCAGACGGTGCTGCAGGTCCTTCACCGTCTGCTCCAGGTTCTTCTTCATCCGCTCCAGGTGGGCACTGGTGTCCTGCTCCTTCTTCAGCTCCTCGGCCATCATGGCCGCCTGATTAGTAAGTAAATCAGGAAAATAAGGAAACCTGGCAATGGCAGGCAGCCATGTGTATCAGTAAAGCAAATGCCCATCTTGCTCACGTCAGTGATGGCCTTCTTGGCCTTCTCTTCTGCGTTGCGTGATTCTTGGACGATGTCTTCCATCTCGCCCTGGATCTGGGAGATGTCTGTCTCCAGCTTCTTCTTGGTGTTTATCAGGCTGGTGTTCTGTTTTAAATTAATAAAAGAAAAGAGAAAAGCTTATTATAAATATTTACACTATCAATATTATTAGTGTATACAGGCATAAATTTTTGACCTAAGAAGTGTTTGGAATAAAAACCAAATTAAAAGTTGATTCTAGGTTTATGACTTCTCTTCTTTCTACTCATATTTAGTTTTTGATATCACAGATATATGACAGTTTATCAGTGGCTGCTGGTAAGCACAAAATACTATTCCTGCCCCAAGAACAAATTTAACTTCTGTATCATGTAGCTCCACATAGCTCATAAAAAGTTGACTATTAATTTTTAGGTGTTCAGGTTTACTACATTTTAAGTGCATAAATAGCATCATTATTGGTTCAAAAAATGATATGAGAATCTCTTATGTTTTGGAAACTTGATAGTATTTGAAATATTCAGTCAATTCAAGGATATTCATAATGAGTAAGAAAATGGTGTATTTTAATTTGAACTTAAAATTATTTGTAGTTTGTGATTTTGACATTTCTATGATGGCTGTTTCTTTATATTGTAAATTTTAAAAGTATATAATAATACATGTTTATTGTAAAAAATAGTAGAACATACAATTTAACAAAAAGAGACAAGGAATGACTAATGAACACTTTCGTTTATCCTTCTGGATGTTTTCTCTATATTTTTAACAAAAAAAATGATGCTTACATATTATTTTTAAGTTGTTTTATTACTATATTTTAAACCTCTTTATGGCAATAAATAAATACTACAGTGGCTGCTTTCCAGCTATTGTGAGCATAGACTACCATTTATGTAACAAATCCATACAAATACTGACTGGCAGCAATGACTACTTCCATGAATTTGAGCTTAACAGATTTTTTTTATATCCCATGAAGTTAGCTTTATTTGCACACATGATACATAACTATCATGCAGTGGCTTATTCTTTCTTTATTTTATTTACTTACCCACCATTTTGAGTTGCAAAAGATAAGACGGCCACTGATGTTATATATATGGTTATTTGTGTGTGTGTGTGGGGGGGGGGTCTTCTGTGCTTTATTTACTAGAGTTTCTAGAACTGAAAATAATTTCAGATGAACATAATGATGCCATCCCATGATTATACTTGTGAGCCAGCTGAGTCCCAGTATGTACATTTTCCAGAATTCCAAATCCTTGCCAAGATTTCTCCTGACTGTACAAAGAAGCTTGTTCTCCTGAATGGTTTTCTGTTTTAGCGAGTGCATTTGCTCATCCCTAGTCTTGAATCTCACCTGGGTGTGCAAGAGTTGCACACGCTCACTGGCGTCCAGGAGCTCCTGCTCTGCCATCCTTCTGCTCCTCTCCGTCTGCTCCAGGGATGCCCGCAGTTCCTCGATCTCGGCCTGCAGCAGGTTGGCTCTGCGCTCCACCATGGCCAGCTGCTCCTTCAGGTCATCCTGGCTTCTGATGGCATCATCCAGGTGTAGCTGGGTGTCCTGCACAGAAAAAGGAAATGACTCTTACTCATGGTCTGACAAAAGAAATACAAATTTAGGGTCATGTACACACGTTGATCTTAATAACTCTTAGTATGATTAGATAGGAAAATTCTGCAACTCTTTAGTGACAACTTCTTTGTAGCCTAGCGGAACGTCTCTACTCAAAAGAATATGATGTTATAATATTTTTGATCCTGAATCATAGAAAAATACCGTGGTATAAGCTAAGAAATTTGGGATCAGGAATGTATTCTGAGAGATCAGCTACTCTAATGGTATTAGTTTATGTACAGTAAACAAGTGAAGTCCAGATAAATGAAGTGATTTATTCAGTGACATGTAACTAAATTCTCTCATCACTTTCTCCGTCTCCTCACCCTTCTTTGTCTCTTCAGAAGACAAAGTAAACTCTGTCCTGGGCTTCCCAGAATTAAGCTGTTTTCTAGCTGTGTATACAAAAATTTCAACTAATCAGCATACTAATTAGAGGACTTAATGGCAGTTAGTCCTCATAAAACACTAAGATTTGAGTGACTCAGTGACATCCAAACTGTAGGATACCATGTGTGTGTATCCCAATGTACCTTCAGTATTCCTTGTGTGTTCCTCAGATTCTTGATTGCCTCTGCAGCCTGGCGGTTGGCGTGGTTCAGCTGGATCTCCATCTCATTCAGGTCCCCCTCCATCTTCTTCTTGATCCTCAGAGCATCATTTCTGCTCCTGATCTCGGCGTCCAGTGTGCTCTGCATGGACTCCACCACTCTGAGATGGTTTCTCTTCAGCTGGTCAATTTCCTCATCCTTTTCAGCAATTTTCCGGTCAATCTCAGATTTCACTTGATTTAACTCCAGTTGGATGCGAAGGATTTTGCCTTCTTCATGTTCAAGAGACGCCTTTTGAGAAAGCAGCATTTAGGTCACCTAAATGTATTGTTCTAAGAGCTCTTTTGTTTTGTACATTGGGATAATTTCTTCAAGAAGGCATTTAAAAACTCACAAACTTTTGTACATCTTAACTTAGCCTATTAGTCCTGCATTCTCAGAGTACAATTCAGTATTTCTCACTGAGTTAGATGAGCTATCCCATAAGAGGCTGCTATATGAGTGATCTCATTTGCTATTGATTTTTCAACTTATTTGTAATGCAGAAGTGAGCAGAAGAGACATATACCTCGGCCTCCTCTAGGGCAGCCTGTAGCTCACTCTTCTCTTGATCGATCTGTTTCTTTATCTTCTCCAGCTCGTGGATATGCTTTCCTCCCTCTGCGATCTGCTCCGTCAGGTCAGAAATCTCCTCTGTAGTTGAATAAGAAAAGACCAAATTCAGTTGAGAAAAAATGAAAAATTAGGAAGACATCTCTATCATTCTTGAAATAGAACAACCATAAGGACTCACGTTGCAGGTTCTTATTCTCTCGCTTTAGGGTTTCAAGTTGATCCAGGGACTCCTCGTAGGCGTTCTTGATCTTGAACAGCTCAGTGCTGAGAGAGCGGGACTCCTTCTGGGAGGCCTCGAGCTCAGCCTGCGTTTCCTCTTGCTTCTGTTTCCATTCTGAGAGGACCTGAAACGCAGTAAATCATCAGCCAGGGCAAGCAGACAGGGAGACCAAGTGACACACGGCTAAAGTTTCAGCAGGCCGGGCCACCTTGTCGAAGTTCCTCTGCTTCTTGTCCAGGGCTGCGCAGGCGGCGTTGGACCTCTCCACGTCAATCATGAGGTCCTCCACCTCGTTCTGGAGCCGCTGCTTGGTCTTCTCGAGGGAGGCACACTTGGAGTTCACGGCTTCCACGTGCTCCTCGGCATCCTGCAGACGCTGGGCCAGCTTCTTCCTGAGAAATTGGTCAGCAGGAGTGACTAAGAGCACAGTTGGAGTTACTACAGTCACCTTTATAAAGCTGCCAGCTAAGAAAGCATATTTTCCCCGAGATATTTTGTTTGATGTCTACAGGTCATTAAGCTTTTCTAAAATATCTTCTCAGGGTCTATTTTATCTCTTCTAGAACTTTGTTTTCCCCAGTGAATTCTTACCTTTATCTCAGGGGTTGTCAGACATGTATATGAGGCCATTGGTATGTGTGTGGTGGAAAAGGAGAAGGTGGAGAGAGAGAGAGAAAGAGCGAGAGAGAGAGAGAGATGAAACCCTTTTGCTGATTGAGCAATGTGAGGATGTGAGGGCGGGTCAGGAAGAAGGGACAGCAATGAACAGGAGTCGTATCAAAGAATGTTAGGCTCCTTAAACATTTCCTCTTGACAATACAGGAACCTGGCTCAAAGTGACATGTTCAAGGTTCATATAATCAATCAGTAACCTTTGGGCTTGTTTAGCTCAGAACATAACTATTATTTTATTATTACACTTCCCAGACACCCTCCAGGCTTATGGCTCCTTCACCAGCACAGCTGATTTTTTACCTCTTCCAGCCAGCACTCTCACCTAGAACACTCCCCTGCACATGCCTGCCAGTCCCTCCCATGCTGTCCAGTTCCAACAACTCCCGCCACAAGTCAAGTTTAGGGAAGCTTCCTTCACTGGGAATTTAATGGTTATTTTCCTTTCATGCATGACTCCCATGAGTTTTATTTCACAAAGTGCATGTTATTAGTAAACTCACTGATACTGGTTGTTAGTTAAATAATGAAAGAGTATGATAGTCTTAGTCTGAATTTCCAGTACGCCAGGTAGAGATAAACTGATTAGTGTTCATTATAATATTCATAACAATATTCCAGATAAGTCTCAATGTCTTTATATTTTATATTAAAGGAAATTAATTCTACTTAATTTTTAAAGGGTATACTGATAATTATTAATTCACTTTGGTAGAAAGAAACTTAAGATGCTTTGGTAATAGAGCAGAATAAGGAGAGAGCTCTGCTCTGGGCCGACCTCTCATGGACGTAGATGTAGGGAAAGAATTTCATGGAGCCCATCACTCTGCCATAAAATAGAAGGAAATCCTGTACCTGCCTCCACGCCTGGAACATCCTCTTTCTTTTATTGGCTTATTTATTCATTTATTTATTTTGCTGTTTTTAAACTTTTATTTCTTTCTTCCCTCTCCCCGACCAAGAGCACGTACTTGGCCTCCTCCAGCTCCTCCGTGCGCTGGATGGCGTCCGTCTCGTACTTGGTCCTCCACTGGGCAACCTCGCTGTTGGCCTTGGACATTGACCTCTGCAGCTCGGCCTTGGCCTCCTGCTCTTCCTCGTACTGTTCCCGCAACAGGTCACAGTCGTGGCGGGAGGATTGCAGGGCGTGGGCCAGCGCGTTCTTGGCCTGAAGTGACCAAAAAGTGTGTAATGTCAGTTTATTATGTTCTTATCCATCAATATTCTTTATGTGACGTTCAATAATGTCTCATGCTGCAAAGTTCAAGTGATGGAAACTATCCACTAGAGACTTCTCACCTTAGTCTCCTCTTCCAGCTGCCTCTTTAATTCCTCGATCTGCTGGGTGAATGCTTGTTTGCCCCTGGACAGCTGAGACACCAGGGCATCTTTCTCATCCAGCTGACGGGAAAATTCACCTAAGACAAAACATGAGTGATTGAGTTCTGTTGTCTAAGTGAAGAATAATTTGAAGAATGAAATAAGATTAAAACTCTCTTATTTCATAATATGGAAAGAATTCGTGAAGTTTGATGCTGTTGAGAAAACTATTTCTTGCTCTTTCAAAAATGTGTGAGCTTTCTTTGATTTTTAGAATTGGGGGTTTTGAGTAATGCTAAGGAACAAAAATTTTCTCAGCCCAAGGAGCTTAATTTTTTTTTAATTATGGCTTATGAACCATTTTTTTAACCATATCACAATAAAACGATGAAGGAATAACAAATCAATGGAAAATGGCGGCACATGGCGCAAGAAATGATTTGTGTTCCATAGGTCCGCAGGGGCTGTGGCCCGCCTTTCATTCACTCTGCCCAGAAGGGCATCAAAGTGTGCTCACCTGATTCTGTGTGTAAACGTGCCCTCTGGGCTGACAGCTCATTTATTAAGCGCTGCTGCTCCTCCTCCTTTGTTTTCACCTCACTAAGCTGATCCTCCAGAGTGCGGCACATCTTCTCAAAGTTTCCCTGGGATGGGAGGTACAAAGCCGTGAGAGGATACACTCCTACTTGTACATCCGCAATTCGGGGATCTGTAAATACTTGTGGAAAGCGACTGACTTTGATTTACTTTTCCATCTACCTCAAAGCCCTGCAGATGCCTTGGATATAGAGGCACATAATGTTGCCTGAATAAATAAATAAATGACTATGAAATGACTGGAAAACATAAGCATCATTTAATTCTGCATCATGTAGAGCAGAGGTTTCCAAATTACGGCTCATGGGCCGCATGCGGCCCCCTGAGGCCATTTATCCGCCCCGCCGCACTTCCGGGAGGCGCACCTCTTTCATTGGTGGTCAGTGAGAGGAGCACAGGATGCATCCGCACCCATAGTTCCCATTGAAATACTGGTCAGTGTGTTGACTTAAGTTACTTGTTCTTTATTTTAAATATTGTATTTGTTCCCGTTTTGTTTTTTTACTTTAAAATAAGATATGTGCAGTGTGCACAGGGATTTGTTCATAGTTTTTTTTTTATAGTCTAGCCCTCCAATGGTCTGAGGGACAGTTAACTGGCCCCCTGTATAAAAAGTTTGGGGACCCCTGATGTAGAGTATGGTTTTTAGATAAGTTTTTTTTTTCTGTAATTGCACGCTTCCGCAGTATTAGTGACAAAGTTTAAAGTAATTTCTACATATAAATAAAATGATTCAATTTAATATAGTGATGCCTACTAGGAATAATTTTCATATTTGAGATAACATCTAAAGCTTATACAGTTAGATTAGATTGTCGTATTTAACTCGATCATTTTGAATTGCTGCAAATAAAGATGAAAAGGGGACAAGTTAATAAAAACCTTGGCTTTGGAGACGGTCTCCATGTTGCTTGCCAGGTCGTCAATCTCCATCTTCAGCTCGCTCTTCTCCTTCTCCAGCTTCTGCTTGACCCTCTGCAGGTTGTCAATCTGCTCCCCGAGCTCGGCCACGCTGTCCGCGTGCTTCTTCCGGAGGGCAGCCGCCGTGGCCTCGTGCTGCAGGGTGGCCTCCTCCAGGTCCCGGCGCATTTTCTGGAACTCTGCCTCCCGCTTCTTGTTCATTTCGATCTGGGCAGAGGTCGCCCCGCCGGCTTCCTCCAGCCGCTCGCTGATCTCCTCCAGCTCCCGGGACAGGTCGGAGCGCTGCTTCTCTGCTTTAGCCCGGGAGGCCCGCTCCGCCTCGATCTCCTCCTCCAGCTCTTCAATGCGGGCCTGGGCGCGATGAAATACGCATGCTCAGCCCGTGCTAGTGATTCCGTCCCATTGTGTCGCCCTGACAGAAACCCCACATTACCTGTAACTCCTTGATCTTCTTCTGCAGCTGCATCCCCAGGGCCTGCTCGTCCTCAATCTTGCTTTGCAGATTGCTCATTTCAAACTCCTTCCTGTTAGAAAAGCACTTGTGTAAGTCACAGAGACATTCGTAGTCACTTCCCCGTGAACCTCTGTCCTTGCTGCTTACTTTTTAAGCTTTTCGTCAAGCTGCTGTTTGTCATTCTCCACGTCCATTGTGGATTCTTGGGCCAGTTTTAGGTCTCCCTCCAGTTTCCTCTTGGCTCGTTCTAAGTCCATGCGGAGTTTCTTTTCTTGCTCCAGAGATCCCTCAAGCTAAATTTTTAATGGATGTTATTTATTTTAGTTCTTAAGAACTGAAGCCTGTGATACTAGTATGCAAAGATGCACAGGAGAATATTATAAGACACACTTAGTAAAAATCTATGGGCATTATTTATGGTGATGCATTACCATAGCTTATTTCATCTAAAAAGAAAACACTGTGTTTTTTGCACATACGTCATCCACTTGCTGCTCTAGCTTGGTTTTAGCTTTGGTCAGGGTGTTGACTTTGTCCTCTTCTGCCTGCAGGTCATCCAGGGTCTGCTGATGGGCCTCTTGGAGGGCCTTCTTCTCCTTGGTCAGCTTAGCGATGGTTTCATCCAGGCCTGCCATCTCTTCTGTGAGGTTTTTCACCTTTAGATTTGAAAGAAATTACAGAAATGTTAATGACATCCTGTCATCTTGATGAAAACCATGGTAGTATCTTAGGACAACGTCAGCCTGATGGCCTGATGGAACAGGGGAACTACAAGCTAACCCAGAGCTCTGTAGCTGAAAAGTACAGCAGGTCAAGGTCTAGGTGAATGTACAGAAGTAATAATGACTAAGTAGATGACATAGTATGACTGTTATCATTTCCTAATCAATAATTTTATGATAAACCTTTCATTAAAATACTTCAGTTACAAGCTAACACTTGTAAATACTCTAAAATGGGTCATGATTTGTACCTTGTTCTCTGTGGCATGCTTCTCCTTCTCCACCTTGGCCAGGGTCAGCTCCAGGTCGTCAATGTCCTTCTTCAGTTCTGAGCACTCGTCCTCCAGCTTCCTCTTCTTGGCCGTCAGCTCCGCGTTGATCTCTTCCTCGTCCTCCGCTCTCTCGGTCACCTCTTTGATTTTGGCCTCCAGCTGGATTTTGGCTTTAATCAACTGGTCACATCTTTCCTCTGCATCAGCCAAGCCTTCAGCTTCCTAAAGGGGAAATGAAATATATTCATTTGTCTAAGTTATATCTGGAAACAAACACTAATTTATTAAAAGGTGGAAAATTCAGTGACCCAACCAATTTGGTCAATACATGCCAACTAACTTGCCAACTTTTAAAAATCAAAAGGATAAAAATGTCAGTAATATCAAATATACTGATTAAACATAATAACAAATTTCCTCCGGAATCCATACTTGTAAAGGCAAATCTGGAAAAGGAGACTTTTGGCAAAATCTGCATCTCTGTATTTGGAAAAGTCACTTATTTGTTCTAGAACATAGCTTTCTTACATTTCAGGATGATTAGTTTAGCCATTTTTTTCTGTCCTGGTGAAAAACATAACCTCTAAATAAATATAAAAATATTCACTAAAGAAAGAACATTGTACCTGACCAGGTGGTGGTGCAGTGGATAAAGAATCGGACTGGGATGCAGAGGACCCAGGTTCAAATCCCCAAGGTTGCTGGTTCCCTGGCTTGACTGTGGGATCATAGACATGACCCCATGGTCACTGGCTTGAGCCCAAATGTCACTGGCTTGAAGCCCAAGGTCACTGGCTTTAGCAAGGTGTCACTCACTCTGCTGGAGCCCCCCCCCCCCCCAGTCAAGGCACATGTGAGAAAACAATCAATAAACAACTAAGGTGCCACAACGAAGAATTGATGCTTCTCATCTCTTTTCCTTCCTGTCTGTCTGTCCCTGTCTCTCTCTCTCTCTCTCTCTCTCTTTCATTCTCTTTCTCTCTCTCTGTCAAAAAATATAAATAAATAAAAATAAATTTAAAAAAGAACATTATAATCCAAGAGAAGTTTCTATAAAGAAAATAAATTGTCTGGGGATATTTATATGATTTTGCTGACTGATGATCAAACCATATATGAATGCATATATGAGCAAATACAATGTAATCTGTGACTTTGCATCTATTGCTTCTTTAGGTCTGAGTTTTGTTATTTTTGAAAGGCAAACAAACAATTACAACCAATGTTTCAGTGGAAACCATTTATTTATAAACCTTAAATTAAAAGATTTCTATATCAAGTCAGATAGTGAATGGATAATAAGGATGTGGCTACACTGAGCATTGTATTATACTCACGGATTGTACTTGGAGCTGCAAGTCATTTTTCTCTTGCATTAGAGTTACCATTTTCTCTTCAAGTTCTTTCCTTTTTGCCTCTGATTTAGCCAGGTCTTCCTTGGTCTTCTCAAATTCCTCCTTCATGTTGGCCATCTCCTTCTCCGTTTCTGCGCTCTTGAGGAGGGGCTTGATCTTAAAATACAGTTTCATCCAGGGCCAGTGCTTGACATTCATGAAGGCACGGACATTGTACTGGATGCAGAAGATGGACTCTCTGTAGGAAAGAAAAAAAATGCAAATGAAAAAATGTGGAAACTGACCATGCCCCAACCAAAGTAATGACTATATTAGATTCAACTATTAACTGTGAGGAAGGAGGACTTGTACTTGACTCCTTACCTCCTCTCCATCATCTTCTTGAACTCTACCCGCATCAGGTACCCTCTGCACATGGCTTGAGTGCGTGTGATGAGTTGAGCCAGCTTATCATCTCGCATCTCCTCTAGAGTTCCCAAAAGGCCAGCTTTAAAGAAAACCTTGCCAAAGAACAAGTTAAATATGTCATTTTCATGAATGACAAAGTCAAAAAGAGATGAAGTTATGATGGATATAAATTTGTGTTGGTAGTACCTTAGTGTGACCGAATTTGTACTGGGTGTGGTCAATGTCAATAGACCCTAGAAGTTTCTCAGAAGCCTTCTTGCTGTCAATGAACTGACCTTCTGGGATAGCACTTGCATTTAGAACTTTGTATCTGACAGAATAAAGAAAATATTAAAATGTGGTTTTTCTTCATGGAAATAAAATAAGTAAAACTCTTGGTAGCTGTCATTGACAAAATTATAGATTGATTTTTGGAGAAAAGATTGCATTCAAATAAACAATACTTTATGTAAAACCTGCAAAAATATGAAAAACTTACAATCATTTAAACCAAGACTTCTTTCCTTTGTGATCACCTTTCAAACAATAGCATTTTAGTGTTCAAGGAAAAGTTAAAAAATATTTGAGCCCTGGCCAGGTAGCTCTGTTGGTTAGAGTGTCATTCCCATGTGCCAAGCTTGCAGGTTCGATCCCCAGTCAGGGCACATACAAGAATCAACTAATGAATACATAAATAGGTGGAACAACAAATCAAGGTTTCTTTCTCTCTAAATCAGTAAGCAAAACAAATTTTAAAAAAATTAAAAATGTTTGAAATATGAGGAAATTTTGATATAGACTAGCACACTGAAAGGCATAAATAATGAGACACAAACCTCTGCTTGAAGTCTGCATACAGGATTCTGCTGGGGAAGCCCTTCCTGCAGATGCGGATTCCCTCCAGCACCCCGTTGCACCTCAGCTGGTGCAGGACAAGCTCGTGCTCCATGGCCCCTGAAAGGAACAAGAATAGCGCACCTCATCTCCTGGTCCAGAGCAAGCGCGCTGGAGCTTGTGTGGATGTCAGAGCTGTCTTACCGGGAGTCTTGGTCTCATTGGGGATGAGGCAGCGTACAAAGTGGGGGTGGGTGCTCTTCAGGTTGGTCATCAGCTTATTCAGATTCTCCTGTGAAGCCACATGAAAAGGTTTAAAATAATTTTAAGTAGCATTTACATGAGAGTCTCTATCCATGATCTGTAGTTAATGTGCTCCTCTTTCATGTTTTAATGAGCTGTCTCATGAAGAACAAATCATGATAGCAAAGAGAAATACATATAAAGTATAGACAGAAAATTACAGATTACACAAAACCAGTCAATTCTAATACATTTTTCTCAAGCACGGTCAATCAGAGAAAATTTATATTGAGACTTTGGCCATATGAAATAGATGTAACTTAATACATGATTGCTTTTATTTATATATTTATTTTTTTCAGGAACAGAGAGAGAGTCAGAGAGAGGGATAGATAGGGACAGACAGACAGAACGGAGAGAGATGAGAAGCATCAATCATTAGTTTTTCATTGCCGTTGTGACACCATAGTTCATTGATTGCTTTCTCACATGTGCCTTGACTGTGGGCCTTCAGCAGACCGAGCCACCCCTTGCTGGAGCCAGCGACCTTGGGTCCAAGCTGACGAGCTTTTGCTCAAGCCAGATGGTCCCACACTCCAGCTGGCGACCTCAGGGTCTCGAACCTGGGTCTTCTGCATCCCAGTCCAACGCTCTATCCACTGTGCCACCACCTGGTCAGGCTTACATGGTTGCTTTTAAACAAGGGTTTGATTTCATGTGAAATTTGTTAGTACCAGATCTTTTAGATCAGGGGCTGAAAGAGGATGTAGTTCATTTAGTGTAAGGTTTGATGTGAACAGACACACTATTGGTCCTCTTGTTAAAATCTTCCTAAGGAAATTTTCAGATTATTTTTAATACATCACTACTTTTTTTTCTGTTTTACCCTAGATTTTTTAAAACATTTATTTAAGTTATAATGATTTAATTTTTTACAAAAGTAATTGTTTGAACTAAAAAATGTACTGTACCCTGAAAAGAGCAGACACTGTCTGGAAAGAGGAACCCTTCTTCTTGCCGCCTTTCTTCCCGCCACCGCCACCCTCTAAAATATAAAATAGCAAAATTATAAGTATTTGCAACAGTCTTTCAAGTACTGTCCACAGACATCTCAACTGCCAAAATTCTCTTTGCAATTTAAATTAGCACTAATGCATTTGTATCATTCTTATTCTTTTCCTATCTCTCCTCCTCCAATTCTGGATTTGGAAAATAAAACATTGGTTCACATTATAAGCTTTCAGGAAAACACTACCACCAACACCACCAACAAAAGAAATCTGAAAATAAAGGGTAGATTTGGGGAATGGATGGGATCCTTCTAGTTCAAATCAGCAGAGTCTGTCCCTCAGAGGAATGAGGCAGCACGCATGGACCTGGAGGCATTAAGCTGAGTGAAATAAGCCAGTCGGAGAGAGACAAGTGCTATACGATTTCACTTATATGAAGGATCTAATGAACAGAATAAACTAACAAAATACAGACAGACTCATAGATACAGAGAACAGTGACAGCTATCAGAGAGTAAGGAGGTTGGAGGACTGGGTGAAAAAGGTGAAGAGATTAAGTAAAAACAAAAAATAATTATAGACACAGACAAAAGTATGTTGATTGCCAGTGGGAAGGAAGATGGAGGGAGGTAGAAGAGGGTAAAGGGCAGATAAATGGTGATAGAAGGAGATTTGACTTAGGGTGATGAACACACAATACAATATATAGATGATGTATTATAAAATTGTATACCTGAAACCTATATAATTTTATTAACCAATGTCATCCCAATAAATTCAATTTAAAAAAATTACCAGCTTCAGCAGCTGCTCCCCCAGCGAAGAGCAAAGACAGAGTCTTCATGGAAGACTTCTGGTACAGCCCGAGCACGGTCTCGTTCAGGGGGTCCTTGTTCTTGTCCAGCCAGCCGGCAATGTTGTAGTCCACGGTGCCCGCATAGTGCACCAGGGAGAAGTGGGCCTCCGCCTTGCCTTTGGCAGGCTTGGGCTTCTGGAAGTTGTTGGACTTTCCAAGATGCTGTTCATACAGCTTGTTCTTGAAGGAGGTGTCCGTGGCCTTGGGGAACATGCACTCCTCCTCCAGGATGGAGAAGATGCCCATCGGCTAAGATGAGAAAAAAAAAGGTATAATAATGCAGGGTCCCTCAGAAAAAAATATGCCCCAATAATTTATGTACTTGGTGTTAAATTGGAAAATATAATGTTCCAAAAGAAGACTTGGAATGATAAAAAATTAAATAGGCAAGCTGATAGTTTATTTCTACTACTGAAATGTGAAACAATCATGTACCATGGACATAAGGGAAATATATTTGCTCCATTAAAAAAAAGACCCCATTTAAAAAGAATTTAAAAAGAAACCCACCTGTACCAATTGGTAAACTTTATGTTCAGAGTATAAAATTAAAATTCTGAAACTGCCACTTCAAAGCAGAATCTTTTCTTCCATAAATGTATGTACCTAAAAACTTTTTTCCTTATTGACAGTACAACTTCCTTTACCTCAAATCTAGACATGACTTAAGTATGAAGAGGAGAGAGATTATGGATAATGACTAGAAATGACACATGTGCAGGAGAAAAGTGATTCTCATATTGTATCATTAAAACTCTTTCTACTCTAAGCTATGTTTCTACCATTATGGAGTTAAATGATGCTGATTTGGTTTTGCTTTGTAAGCAGAATGACTCTCTTAAGTGGCAAATTTGATATGAAAGCCTGATATAAAATTCAACATTGATGATTTTTGCTTTGGTCAAAAATTGTCTCCCAAAAACTATTTGGGTTGTTCCAGAAACTGAAATACTACAGAAAAAAAATGTCTTTGCTGGGGAATAAATAATGTAGATGAATAATTGAGATATTATATCACCAAATTAAAATAGCTTTTCCCTCAATTGGGCTGTCTAGTCTACTTTTGTGCTCTCATTCCTCATATTTTTTGAATTTTGACATGAATATTTGAAGTTTTCTTACGTGGCAGTTGCACTTACTCTTCCCACTGATTAGGGTAAGGTTCCCACATGACGGTACGTCTTTTTGGTGTCAGTAGGTACAAGACAAGTTCTCACTGTGAATTTGAAAGTGTTTAACGACTGCTTGATGAGTTTACATCTTCAGAACTGATACAGCTATTGCTCTACCCCCTTGATATTTCAGGAAAGGCTATAGAAAACTTTATTACTCATCATCAGTTTACTCAGTAGTCACCATAGTTTTAATGACTGAAACAATTGAAGAGTTAACCTTCCGACCTTTAAGATATCTTGACATATCCCGCCTTGATGTGCATAAATGGTGATGCCTGCACAATACACCATTATTGGTTTACCTGAGTTCATTACAATACTCACAGGACTAACTGTAATTCCATTTCTTTCTTTCATGTACATAAAATCATTAGGAATAACAGTGAGGGGGAAATGGAGTGATTAGAGGGGAAAATGTGATCATGTACATATAGGTGTTGTAATCATTTTTCTACAACTTACTTTTTTTCATTAATAATATCACTTATGACACACCTCACAACTGATCAGAGAGTACAGGTATGTCATAAAATATCACTGCTTGTTCTTTGAAAATTTGGATTGCAGTTAAGCATAGGAAGATGGATTATTCATTCTGCACATTTTGAAGGCTTGAAAAGTCATACAAACCTTCTCGATGAGCTCGATGCAGGCAGCCAGGTCCATGCCAAAGTCGATGAACTCCCAGTCAATGCCTTCCTTCTTGTACTCCTCCTGCTCCAGCACGAACATGTGGTGGTTGAAGAACTGCTGCAGCTTCTCGTTGGTGAAGTTGATGCACAGCTGCTCCAGGCTGTTGAACTGGGGGTTTCAGACAAGAGCAGTTTGAGGGAGCTGGGGAGTTTCAGTGCGGAGTCAGCAAAGCAGACACTATGCAGAAGGGCTGTTTTTCTGAGGCCAGTCATTTACCCAAACAACTCACATCAAAGATCTCAAAGCCAGCGATGTCCAAGACCCCGATGAAGTACTGCCTGGGCTGCTTGGTGTCCAGCTGCTGGTTGATGCGGGTGACCATCCACAGGAACATCTTCTCGTAGATGGCTTTGGCCAGCGCGCCCACGGAGTTGATCACCTTCAAGAACACGGAAGTTTAGTTTCAGTTGAGAACAATGGACCTTTGTATCTCCTGTGGCTTGAATGAATTAGGGTTTAAGTCATGTTTACCTGCTGCACAGTCTGGCCTTTGGTGACGTACTCATTGCCGACCTTGACCCTGGGGTAGCAGAGGGCTTTGAGCAGGTCGGCAGAGTTCAGACTCTGGAGATAGGCTGCCTTGTCAGCCACTGCGTGAACAAGATGAAGATGGTGAGACCCATCATGGCTCATACAATTTAATGCATGACAGTGACACAGGAAAAAATATTTGCTTGAAGATTAATATGTACAATGTAGCAAAACCTGTTCTTTTGCTGATATTGCTTCAAAGTTGTTGCCCTTTTAATGCTAATTTTATTAATTTTCTTTTTGAGAATTTGGGAAATGATGTCCTGTGTGATCTTTAAAACATAACTAAAGTGGGCCACAGAAGAAAATAATTTGAGAAATTCTAACCTATGGGAGTAGTGACTGAAAAAGTAACAGCTTCCTCCCCACCCCAGTGCATGTGGAATAAACAATGTTTTCACCACTTAGCAAGCACTAGCTTGTGTGAAGTCAGGGAAGAATGGAGTGGGCAGAAAGCACATCTTTGCAGTCTGCCCAGTCACGTGAAACACCAGGTAGTGTGCCGTTTCTTTCCCCCAGGGCTTTTCCCCACCATCCTTTAAGTCAAAGAAAGTGAAAACATGGTCTGTGACTCTGAGGAGCTGTGGTGTCAGTTCTGTTAACTGAAAGACATCAACAAGGAGTGGTACCTTCGGTGCCATCCGGCTCGGCCTGCTCCTCACGCTGCTTTTGCTTGAATTTCATGTTCCCATAATGCATCACAGCTCCTGTGAGCTTGTAGATGGCCACCTTTTCATCAGCGCTGAAACCCAGAATGTCCACAGCAGTCTGTGGAAAGAGTTGAATTTAACTCATCGCACAGTTATCACCATGGAAGACTCAGGATACTCCTCCCACTTTTTTTCTCATCACACCTTGTCTTATATTTGACTAACACCTTTTTGTTTTCAAAAGGCATTCGTATTCAGCACCATTTTGTTCCACATCGCAACACCAAGAGGTATAGATCTGTCTTCCCGTTGAGTCATGTGGATGGTAAAGATGTTATATGACTTGTCCACACCCACTCTGCCAAGACCAGAGCCGTGGCTTTTCCTGTGTCTCCACATTAGGAACCTGGCCTTGCTGATCTAATGCATACTATTCTTGTTTCATGGCTTCTCTTGCTCTTCTCTCCAGCCTCAGAAATCTGTCTGTTCCTTTTTCTCCTATATTGTCCTAACCTAAAACATAATCAACCTCTTATCTTTCCACCCTAATGGGCATAAGGGGTGTGGTTGGGAAGAGAATATGAGGACAAGAGCAATAATCCGAGTTTTTCTCCACGTGCCTCTCCGATGACAGGTCACAGGTTAGCTGACCATGAGACATCCGGCAGGGAGCTTTACCAGATCATTGTCCATGTAGGGAACAGACACTGTGGAAAGAACTTCCTTTTTTTATTGAACTATTTTTGTGTCTTTCTTCTCATTAGATTCTGATTACCTTCTTAGTTGCTCATGTTAGGCTTTGAAAAGGTTCCTACGATAGAGGCAGGCATCAGGGAAGAAAAATAGGTTTATTTACTACTCTCGTCTCCTAACACATTTGGACATATGAATATAATAATAAGGTATAGACAGTAAGAGCTCATATAAGAGACATACAAATAGTTCATAGACTCCTTGAAAATAATGTTTTAAAAGAAAAGTATGTTTGCAAGCAACTTTAAATCCTATCTTGAGAATGTTGGGATATTCCCATTGGTATTAAAGTTAGTAATCAAATATGATTGACTATTCAGAAATTCAAAAGAAAGCACAAAATATATATAAAGAAAATTAGCCAAAGTAATCTTTAAAAATAAGGAGGGGAAAGAGAAAATCTATAGCTCTAAAAATAAACGTAAAGCCTTCATGGAGTCCCCAAAAGGATATTATTCAGATAGACAATCCATTTCTTCTTTTACTACAAGGGAGGTGAGGCTTATATTATTAGCCCACAGAGGTATTTTCAAAACAAATTTTGTGTTTACATCTGATATAAAGGAACTGTGGGGATTTCATATTCTGTTACAAAATATTTTTTTTAATATTATGATTCTCATATTCTTGGATGTAGGGTCTGGCATAAAATAGAAGAGAAACATCACTACTGGAGTACAAAAATTGACCAAATCTGACTGATAAGAGAAATTAAAAAGAGTCAGTTAGCCAAGGAATGACAAAGACCTAACATTTATTAGAGACATATAAATTTTCTAATACATACTGAAGGGCAGGGGCATTGAAATATCGGGCAATTTTATTCCAGAGGTAGGGAACTCTGAAAGGTGGTAGTGCCTATTTATACTCTTCCTGCTAATGTTATCTACTCCACCAGAGGAGAGCGTTGTATACTGGAAAGTGAATCTGCCTTTCCCTGCTTTGTCTCTGTCACTTACATCAGTGGCTATCAGCTCCTCCTGGTCATCAATGCTAGGGACAGTGATCTCCCCCTGGCTGACGAAGGCAAAGTCATATGGGTTGGTGGTGATCAGGAGCATTTCTGAATACATGGAAAAGAATAAATATAGACGGAATTACTTTGATCATCAGAAAGGCTGTTATGGTTTTGTTTTGTTTTGGGGTAGAAATCAATCAAAGATATTTCTTACCAATAAGCTCTGGTTTCTTGTTGGACATGATTTGATAAAATATGTGGTAGCTTCTTTCAGCCTTTAGCTGAAAAGTAACTCGGGACTTCTCTAGCAGATCTAGAAAAGGAGATTAAGCACATTTATTTATTTATTTATTTTTCCTTTTTATTGAATGTATTGGGTGACACTGGTTGACAACATTATACAGGTTTCAGGTGCACAACTCCACAACACGCCATCTGTACGCTGTACTGTGTGTTCACCACCCCGAGCCAAGTCTCCATCCATCACCATCTATCTCCCCAACCCTTTCTCTACCTCCCCCACACCTGTACTCCCAACAATCACTGCCCCAAAAAAGGCCCCAGTGAAAAATAGTTGAAAAATTTAAAATATACCTCAAAGAAAAACATAATCACTAATATCTAACTTACATGTTTCAATATCTGCAGAAGCCAGTTTGCCTGTGGCACCAAAATGAATCCTGATGAATTTACCCTTAAAGAGGCAAAAGAGAACTCATTGTACATATTAACAGGCAGGCTAGTTCTTCAGCTGTGGGACAAGTAGATGGAAAAGATACTGCTCTCGGACGTGCAGAAGAGGCAGTGCTAATTCTCACATGAGAAGGAAGACCAAGAGACTCACGAAGCGAGAGGAGTTGTCGTTCCTCACGGTCTTGGCGTTGCCAAAGGCCTCCAGCAGAGGGTTGGCGCTGATGATCTGATCTTCCAGGGTCCCCTTAAGAGAATTAAATAAGAAAGATAAAGAAACCCTACAGAAGATGAGTTGCAGTCTACTAAAATAACTTTCTCTTTTCCCGCTTTGGACTAGTTTGTGACTTTTGCACAAGGTTCTAAAGGGAGTAAGGAGGAGGACAAACTGTGGGGAAGGGGACACTCTAGTGACATGGTCTTGATTCCCATATCTTTCAGGCCCATTTCCCTCCTAATTAAATGGATGTGAGAACTTTTTCATATTGAACCAATATATTTCATTCTCGTAAGTTCTTCCTGAGTTATTTTCTGAACCTGAGGTCGCATGGTGCTGAAATAAAGTGGTCACATCTTAAGAAGTCTTTCAGTTCTTCCATCCCCAAGTGAGCAATCACACCCACCTGCAGTTTGCCACCAGAAGCAGGCTCCTCCTTCTTCTTGTCTCCAGTAACTGCAATTGTTGCAAAGTACTGGATGACACGCTTGGTGTTCACAGTCTTCCCGGCACCGGATTCTCCGCTGTCAAATCCAGACAGAAGAAAAAGTCAGACTCTAAGGCTGGAATAATAACTATTACAAGGGTCAGAAGTCAACAGAAGAAAAAGGCATGAAATGTGCATACGTAATCAGGATGGACTGGTTCTCACGATCTGCGAAAGAAACCAAAAACCAAGTGATTTAAAAAAGAACAAAAAACTTAGCATGTAGATTAACATATAATACTTGTAAACTCACACAAAAATATATCAGTTGATGCTTTGCTGTTTTCACAAGATACTTCTAAAAAATAAGCTAAGGGTAGGCTAATTAATTAGTCTGTTAAACTTCCATTATTTTTAATCTGATAAAATATGTAATACATTATTTCATCATATTAGCATATGAGAATGAACTATCAATATCAAGTGAATGAATACATAATAGTTTCATGTCCTATTAATCACCTAGCTCACAGTTCAAAATTCTGTCATGATATTAATGTCTAATCCAAATTTTAATGTAATAATTGTGATAACTTCTCAGTATAAAATTTCAGAGTGTATGTTTTAGAAGAGATGATATATTATCTAGAATTAAAATGCATATTTGATGCCTAAATTTAGTTAATTTTGAGCTGAAATTTACATTAATTTGGATTTTTAGCATAGAAATCTAAGCAAAATTCCGTATACATTTTTGGAACTGGTATATTTTATTCTAACTATATTTTTCTAAGTTTATTAGTGCTATTAAGTTTATGCTAATCATTCTATTCTTAAGTTACTGGCCTAGACTTTCTGTTTTATCAGTACACAAATATTTTATAAGTGGGTACAGAAATCGTAATTATGGACTTGCTCACCCGTCAGCATGAACTGATAGGCATTGTCGGAGATGGAGAAGATGTGGGGCGGGGCCTCCTGGCGCTTTTTGCCTCGGTAGGCGGACACCACCTCGGGGTTATACACCGGCAGCCACTTGTAGGGGTTGACGGTGACACAGAACAGGCCCGAGTAGGTCTGTGGGAAATGACAAGGTTGCACAGTCAGTAGTCACCTCATTAACTTGTCCTGGGATTACGGAGTGAGGGATCTAAGCACTGCATTGAAGGGACCCACACCTGAAGTTCTCATGAGGCTTAATGTTCATTATTTTGCTGCCTCCCTCCCTCTAAAGCCCGCTGATGCACAAAATGCCTGTTTGCCAACGAGTTCGGTATTGAATAGATAGATGGCTTTCCACGTGCGTATTTTCAAGCACATCAGAATCTACAACCCGAGCCAAATGATTGGTGTTGAGATAGCACTGCATTAGCAAAGGCTGAGAGTAAAGTCTGCGATTTGTTTTAGCTACCACGGTACATGGAATTATGGGAAGGTAACATCAAAGGGGGCGCTCACGTAGATCATCCAGGCTGCGTAACGCTCTTTGAGGTTGTACAGCACGGCCGGCTCGTGCAGGTGGGTCATCATGGCCATGTCCTCGATCTTGTCGTATTTGGGAGGGTTCATGGAGAAGACTTGGTCTTCCTTAACTGTGACAGTCTGTTAAGAAAAGAAGGAACCAGTGTGTATCAACTAAGTAGTAGGATAGGATCAGTTTGCCTCTCCCTCCTTTTTGCTTTTTTTCTTTGTTTTTTTTTTTTTTTTTTAACTTACAGCTCCACCTTCCGTCTTGACTGTCACCTTCCCCCCCTCCCTGCTCTGCACTGTTGATTTCACATAGGACTCCTTGGGGTCCACCACAAAGACAGAATTCTTGGCGTCAAAGGGCTTGTTCTGGGCCTCGATTCGCTCCTTCTCGGACTTGCGGAGGTAGGGAGCCGCCTCCCCGAAGACGGCCATCTCAGCGTCCGAACTCATGGCTGCAGCTCACTGAGGGCCACACAGCACAGCACCAGGTGGACCTAGAGGGAAGACACAGAGGTGGGCGGTGACCCCGGCGTGTCCTGCTGCTCTCTCCCATGCGCATCTCCTCACCCCTGCTTTCCGGGGTCACTCCTGTGGACTAGGTGAAGGTCTTAAAAGGTTAGATCGTCGACCTGAAGCTCTTATATTGGAAGCTTAATTTTTATGACATTTTAAGCCTCCATTTTTCTCTTTTGTATGGGTTGAGAGATGTGGAGGAATTGATGTTTCAATCAGCAACATTTGCAATACCTGAAATGTGCTCAGTGTCTTTTCTTTCTCTGCTTGCTTTTCTTGTCTTTCCTTTTTCCATAAACTCCTCTTTTTTTGACATTGTGATGATACAAAGAAATGGAAAATGACTGTCAACAATGGCTTTACAATCTATATGAAGTTATTTAAGAGACCAGACTACTTAAGCAAGATTTTTCCTGTCCCAAATCATTAAAGTTGGATGTATAAACTGGATGTAAAAAGATATTAAAATTGGATTCCTGAAAACTACATCTGTTCTTCAAGGACATAATCCAGGTTGAAAACACTTACAAAAAATACTTGTCCTGGTTAACTGACAACCGTTAGGTAATTAAAGACAAACGTAAGTACAAGGAGTGCTGAAAATCCAACGAATTATTTTATCCTGTCAAAATTACCTTTTATCAGTTTTTAAGTTGTTTGGAAGTCAGAAATATTTAAACAAAAGATAACTGGACAAGTTTCTTGCAGAAAAACATCTGAATTTTTAATAAAATTTTTATAGCAATTGTGTATTTTTAGTTTATACTTCTCTTTGTTTTTAGCTAGATTTTCACATAGAGATCATTTTTATCTGATTCTTATCATTTTAGGTCTCAATCTCTCTCTCTTTCCTCCTCTTATGTAAAAAATACCAATTCTCTAAACATCTCCACTGAAGTGGATAGCCAGGATCAAGTTTCAAGCTGGAATAAATTTTTCTCACTGACAAGTTAATTGTGAGAAAGTGAGTCCTCTTGCCTGATGGCAGGGACAGGCTGAGTGACCCGAGTTAAAGGGGTGACCCCTGTGGAGCAGGATAGGGGGGCTGGTGTGTGGAAAGCAGCGTCTTGGACATCAACAATGACGCGGCAGCCTTTTCTAAGCTGTCCAGAAGCAGTCTTGGCGAGAATGTCCTCTCAGTTTGCAATGTCAGATACAGAAGTTGCCAATGCTAGAGCTCTAAAATCAATGTAGTTCATCCTTGTAAAAATCTCTATTTTTAGACTAAATTATTTAGTAAATCAAATGTAATGGGGTGACATTGATCAATAAGAGTACATAAGTTTCAGGTAAACATTTTTTAGTTTCTTGATAAAACAGTGAAATTTAGACATTTTCAGAGGGCAGACATTGGAACATTTAATGTTAGGATTTTTTTTCTTGAAATTAGAAATGTCATTGTCACATTGTATATATATATTTGTTTCTGTGTTTTTGTTTACATCACACATCAAATTTTGAATTAACTTCTGTCTAGAGAATACTATACACAGTGTGTCCACCAAGCACAAAAAGTATGTCACCCTGCCCATCTCATGTTTGAAATCAGTCTCTTCCCAGTTTATGGGTCACAGGCCTCTAAGGACCCTCAAGCTTGTTTCAGTGGTAATGGCCTCAAGTTGAACAAGCAACATTCCTACACAATGGTTGCTGTAATTTTCCAGATGAATATAGCTGCTGTATTAACTATAAACTCATTTAAAGTAGTTATTACATGTATAGGAGGTTTTCATTAGTAAGCCTGTTCTTAACATGTTATGAAAAATACAGGTCTCAACAGATCTAGTTGGAGAGGTCCATTAAATGTTTCTGGTCCTGTGAGAGAAGTCCTTAGAAACCCCTGACTTAAATTAGAGGTGACAAGATCTGGGCAGACCTTACCGGTCACCTAGAATCCAGGAGCCTCATTTTACTGGTGAGGAGACTAAAGGTTCAGAAAGGTGAAGGGGTCATTCAGTGGCACAGAGGTGTAAGGGGTGGTGCTCAGATCTGAGTCCTGTTCTCCTAGGTCCGCATCAGGACTTATTGGTGCTAATTCCACTGCACCACACTATTTCAAGATACAGAAATGCCAGCTGGCTGGCGGGCAGCTGGACTCAGTGAAAAGCCGGGACCGGCACCCAGAAGCTGGGACTCTCAGATCAACACATTGTTGATGCTACCATTCCATCTCTGCCCTATCCTGTTGTTTAAGCTGCAGTAGTAGTGCACAGTAAGTGTTACACGCGACCCTTGCCTTCTTTCTCAAGTTCTAGCAACATGTAAAAGAGAAGCGTCATTACATTTTGTGTGGATAAATGGTCTGAACAGTCAGAATTTTATGAGAAGCCATATTTTTAAGAAGCAGCTGCTCCTTAGATCCTATTCCCAATACTAAACTAAAATATAAAATGGTAGCCCTTTAAGACATGGCAACGTAGAGATCCCTGTGTTCTTTAGAGCGTAATAATAGATGGCTCTTACCTCTGCGGTATCAGATGGAGAAGGTGGCGGGCTCAAAGCAGACAACTACTGTTGAAAGAAAAAACAAACAGAGAATGTGGATTCTTTTATTTTTCCCCCCATTTATTCACAAAATGCTAGTAACTATTGTGTACAATGTCATCCTTAGGAATGTTGGAAAGAAAAGTTAAATTTTGAGAAAGAGTAGCTGTCTCCCCTAAGTGAACAATAATGATCAGGAATGTAAAGCTAGCTGGGTGCTCGTCCACGTATACTTACCTTAAGGAATTTTGAGGAAGGACAGGACAGAGGCATCTCGGTCCCACTTTTATAGAGACCATTCTGCAAACACAGCAGCCACCTCAGCTGTCCTAGCTGGGAACCTACTTGGCAAAACCTTTTTTTTGGCAATCTCTGTGGACAATATTCACTGACTGTGGCTGTGAATGGATATAATTAGAAATATTTGTTGTCACCTATAAATAATGTGACAGAGGATGATCTAGGGTTTTTTTTGTGGGCATTTGATAGGGGACGGGGATTCAGGGCTTCTCAGGCTGTTTCTCCAGCTCTGCTGCTGCATCATTCATCACGGAGTTCAAAGCCAGTTTCCCAATCACTCTCCCACCTGTAAAATCGGCCTGGCAGAATGAGCCAGAGGAGTTCAGGACTAATTGATTTGTTGGCACTTAGAGTCATTGAGAAGCTGGGATGAATCTTAGATCTGACGTTATGATTGGAAGCACTGGGTGATGGATATTAAGGCAGGAGACCTAGCACAGGTCCGGATTTTAGAAACCACTGGTGAGGGATGCTCTTCAAGTCTGAAAGTCTAAACACCCAGGGGGAAGTGAATTCTCAGTCAGGCTGTGGTAATGGACCAGTGGGAGACTCATGCGGGATTGAGAATAGACTTAAACACTTCTGTTCCTCTCCTGGAGGGCTTGCCATGGATAGCTCCAGCTCATGTGTTTTCTCTGAGGGGACAACAGAATGCTGTGTGGTGTTCCATGCGTGTTTCCACTGCATAAGGGAAGGAGACACAAACATGCGTTTCTATTGCACGGGCAAACCCGCATGCCTAGCTGTAGCTCTATTAAGGTGGGTACTGCGTATTTTTATTTAAGGTGGGAGGAAAGACGTGGTATCCACAGTGAATTGAGAAGATGAGTGGGCCGTCACATATGAGCATGATACTTGTAAATTGGATTTTGGTGCTTTTGCCACATACACAGCTGTTGCGGAATATGACAGGAAATCTATCTACTCTTAGTGCGTCCCTAATGTCTGGTGTGATATTTTTGACTGTCATCTGTCAGCTTAAATTACTGATTAATGTGATCACAGCTTTTATACATCTATTGACTTAGAATTTCTCTTTAAAACAGAACAGATTGAATCTTTTCTACTTTTTCTTTCTTTTGATACAATATATTGGAATAGTTGGTCAGACTTTTCTCTTTTTTCATCTCTATGGAAATGACTCACGGAAATCTAGTGACTTACTCAAAGTGTCAGGCTCTATGCCAGAAAGAAGAAACATCTTCTGACTTTTCTCTAATTTAATATTTTTATGACTCACTTATTTTTTTTTTCCAATTTAATATCTAAATTCTGGACATAAGTGTAATCAAACACATGCACTACTTTTGGAACTGAAAGATAAGCTATGAATGAGATCAAGATATGTGAGCTGAGTTACACAGTTCTTGCTAATGAGCACTGTGTAAAAGTCAGAACTTTGACCAGTCGCAGACAGACTGATCATCCAGATCTTGAATGCTCTGAAACAAGACAGTGATGTTGTAGTGGAAATTGTCGTGGGCCACCCCGAGTGGCTCAGAGAACCTTGCAGAGTGTGGGTAAAGGAGCAGACAACATGCGCTGAAGGAGAGAGGGGACATTTCTTCCCGGTGCTTTCCTAAAGACTGTCTAAATAGGGGATACAGGGCATTGCCACTCACCCTCGTGTATTGGTATGGTTCTTTAGGGTTAGGTGTGGGTGGGAAGGAGAGTGATTTTGGATGCTGTCTTTAAGCAGTCTTAATAAAACCTTCTCTCCAGCATTTCCCCCTCATTCTCCTTAAGATTCGGAAATATTATAGTCTTCTGTGACCTTGTAATTCTTTGTCAGTTAGAAACATAAATATGGTAAAAACCTAATATTCACTCTGCCTTATAGAGTTGTATGAATTAAATTAGATTGTATGAGTAATTTATAGCAATACTTATATAATTAATATAGGTATTATAGACTATTTTATTGTATCATAAATGGAGATTATACCTAGTTTATATGTAATCCTTTTTTAATTTATACGCGCACACAGACATACCTAGTATAACGCTTAGAATTGTGTCCACCAGGGACTGCTGAAGCAGACATTTCTTAGTCAGAGGTAAAGGTCACACCGGCATGCCAGTACCTCTCCCAGATATACCCAAGGGGTTAACATGGTAGTAAAGGGCTGAAGAGAGGTAGTGCTTAGAAAACGTGAGTGCGCAGGGTTATTTTTGTTGTTGCTGTTATGTTTTCCTTCTATAAATTGTGTTTAAAAAAATACAGTTGGGAACTAGGTTGAAAAGTTATATTCTAGCTTCCGTATTGAGTTTGAAGTGTTTATAGCGGAGATATCAAGTCAGGAACTCAGAATAGGGAACCAGAGCGAGATATACATTTGGACTTCATAGGTTATAGATGGTGTCAGGAAGCCAGGGAAGTGGATGCGATCGTCCCGGGGAGAAAGTGTAGAGTGAGGCAAGAGGGACCTAAGACGGGAACTTGAGCCGTACCACTCTGCACTCACAGGGACATGGGATGAGGAGGCAGAGGCAGACGGGCTGGTGAGAGAGAGGGAAGGAGAAGCTGGAAAGTCCAAACTATAAAGAAAACCAAGGCAGGGCAGAGTGTTTGAAACCAAGGGGAGAGAACATTTCCAATAAAAGAGAATGGCCAGATATATAATGTGCAGTTGGAAGGTTGGTTTAATTAAGTGTTGAGACATGTTCATCTGATTTAGCAATGAAAAAGTCAGGATCATAGTGAAACCCATCCAGGGAGAGTGCAGGGAGCAAAAGCCAGATCGGAGTGAGTCCAGGGGTAGGTGGGAGGTGAGGAAATGAAGACAGTGTGTATCCACAACTCGTGAGAAATTTTATTGTAAAGAAAAGTAGGGAAATGAGACAACTAGAGAAAAAAATAGAATCATGGGAGAGCCTCAAAAAGGGTCCAGTAGAGTGGGAGAGATTGGAATGAAAGTGAAGGAAAAGCATGGCCCATTTTATAAATATTCCAAGAAAGAGGGAGGGGATGAGATTTAGAGCCAGTGGCCCTAAATTGGAAGAGAGAGCTCTTCAGTAAAAAGAAGACAATGGCTTGGCAGTAGAAATGTAAGGCCATTTTTATCCAAGGGCATCTACTTTTTCTTTCAAGCAGGATCTGAGATTATTTGCCAGGCCAAACAGGCAGATGGAAATTTGAGGAGAGCAGGGAAGATTTCAAATAGAGATAGAATGATTAAGCAGGTTGGCGATGTAACTCCAGCTCTGAAGGCCCAGTGGGGTTAGTGGTTGGGAATTTATAGTGGTACCATTTCCTCTGCAGTGTAGAGTAGAACATGATCAGATTCATTCAAATTTAGTGTTTTGACACTCAAGGATAATAGGAGGGTAGGAGGAGGAAAGGAATTTTAGGGTATTGTCATGAGAATAGAGAAAAAGACAGATGATGGATTTTTACTTAGTTGGGAGAGAAATAAATGTAAAATAGGGGCGGAGGAAAGTGAAAAAAGTAAAAGGCCAGAATACTGGAAGTGTCAGTGGTGTTGAGGACGTGTTACATTGGGAATAGCCCAACGGGCAAGCTAGGAAGTCAGGAGGGATACGCCTGGTTTGGTGATTTTGATGACTGGACATTTTCTGGAATGAGGGCGTGGAAGAGGTGGAATGGGAGAGAAGGCAGTGGACGGTGGGAATCAGTGTATGGGATGAATGATTGATGTGGACATTGACGTCTCCCAGAATGCGGTAACAAATGGGTGAAGAGAGAAGAGGTGCTAAAATCTTTAATGAATGAGAAGCCAACAGGTGATAGCTATAAGTACGTGGAATAGCCGAATAGCAGAATCTCAGAGAAGGAAGTGTAAGCAGCAATGTGGACTGAGGGTGAGGCAGGGATTTTGTTTCTAGCTCAGGACCAAGGACTTCTTAAAGCACGGCTACCTTTTAAGAGAGCTTTCAGGGAAGCATTGTTTTTAGGCGGATTTCAGTTTAAGCCAAGTACAGGAGGCATGTTCCAAGGGATATAAGAAATCATGTTATTTCAAGAGGGTCCGTATTGGGTGATCACACAACTAAGACTGGCTGCTGTTATCGAACCCGACCTTCCTTCCCTGCCTCTGCGCTTACCACCTGTCTGTTTATCTATTCATCTCATTAAAAGAATAACCAAATGAAACGGCAATGTGCAATTGGACTAGTAGGTTGTAACCTTTAGCAGAAAATTGGGTAATATATTAAAGACTGGTAACTCTTTTATAAATTACTTTAAGGTCAGCTCAAGAGGTAGTGTTACATCAATCCAGTGATCAATACAAAATAAGTGAGTATGCGTAACAACCCAGAGGGAAACTTCCTTAGGAGCTGAGGTCCAGAAGTGTGCATCCAGTTAATTTAATCTATTGGATAACAAGGTTAAAGGTGTTTAATTTTGTATTGTTTCGTGGTTTATATACTATTCTCATAAGACTTTTGTTCTAGTCCTAATGGACAAGATACTTGCTTGATGCCTGTCTGTTAAAAAGTGAGACAAATAGAAGGCCCATGTTACCCTCAGCACATGCCAATCTGAAGTAATGCTACAGATTATATCTTATAATTACACATATAATGTGGATTATACATTATAATATAATTGTCACAACACTATAGAAAGGCGCTAAAGGTAGCAACCTAAAGATAAAATAATGAGAGTAGGAAACAGACTTTAAAAAAATAATGAATCAGCCCTTTGCTCTCAGAAGTTCTGCGAGGAAGCCATGTAAAAGATGCAGAAACTTGCAAAGAGAGAAGGAATACTGAAATATGTCTCTCTGTCACTCTCCTTTACCATTTAATGAAAGAACTAGGGAGGAGGCTTGGTGAAACAAGCAGCTCACCATCTGGCAGGAACAAAACACTCCAACTCCCTCATGTTGAAAGAGGACCAGAAACCCTGGAGAGCATAGTTTCCTCCCCAGGGACCCTAACCCAACTTAACAGTTCATGTCATTAGGGGCAGAGTTGGCGTTTTAAGTATTTTTAAGAGTCTAATCTAAAATTTTCTCTTTTATTTTATGTTGGTAATTAGTGTGTTACTATATTTTTACTCAGCCTTGGGATCGAGACTGTTAACTTCATGAACAGAAATCTGCTTTTCTGATAAGTCGCTGACATTTTGCCAAGGGAGGGTTAGCACACACTCCATGTACGGGGGCCTGAAGTCTGCCTCGGGGTTTCCCCTGCTCCCTGCAAGGGTGTGGGGGGGCGGCGGTTAGCCCTTACTGACTGCAGGTGGCCTGGCTGCTCCTGCCACCTTTTATGTTTGGTTACTAAATCCTTCTCCAGAAGATATGAGCAAGATGTTCATTTCTTTAATTGATGCATTGGAAGGTAAACTGACACAGTGGAGAACAGAGACACTCCTTCTTTGCAAATAAATTTTTTATCTGCAAAAACTGTAAGTACAAAATGGAGTGACAAAGAACGTCACATTGTGTGCGTCTCTGGTCACCTCTCGGCATTAGAAGGGATCACTCTTCTTCACTGACGATCTTTGTGTGCACCTCGCGGCTCTTCACCCGCAGCTTGTTGACCTGGGACTCAGCGATGTCAGCCCGCTCCTCGGCCTCCTCCAGCTCGTGCTGGAGCTTGCGGAACTTGGCGAGGTTGACGTTGGATTGTTCCTCCTGAGGATGAACGGAAATGCGTTTAGGAGCGAAAGAAATTCAGAATTTCTAGTTCCTCAAAGCAATGGGTCTTGAATTTTCTTTTTATTTAAAAATGATTCACTATAGCAAAGCTTTTTTAAAAAGCTAGAGAAATACTCTTGAACTTTTTTCCTTTTTGTATTAACCCCTCTCATGCATCTTGAACTCATGGATAACACGGATGGACAGGGGACATTTGTCTCCAAGATGTTCTAAAAGTTCTCCTTTAGAACGTCTGCACATCTTCGAGCTAGTCCTAATAGACCAGCTTTCCAGCCCCTTCCTCTTTCAAAATCCTGAGATTGCCACCAGACCTTTTAAAAATGCCGATATGCAAACTAAATTATGCCAAATTAATATCCTTGATTATAAATTATTGCTACGTAAGGCAGTTTAGGAATGACTCAAGCAGTCAGTTATTTTCTAAAGTAGTCTGAGTGGTCTCCAATTATGTGTGAATATAGAGCAATGAGTTCAGATGATCAGTTCTGCTTTACCCTCCAGTAATCATTCTTTTCTAAAAGGCTCATTTAGAATCATCCAAAATATGGTATTCGAATTTAGAACGTTAATAAAAGTTAAATAACTAAATAATAGAGTTTGAAAAGAAGAACACCTCAAATCCCCTTATAGATAAAGAGAATAGGAGCCAGAGAAAGGTGATCTAAGTCAGCTCTCTCTCTCTCAAGACCTTAGAGGCTTAAAGGTTAGGGGGAAAACAGAAACCATATATGAATGGGAGGACTAATTTATGATATGTCGGCCTGTATAACCATAATTTTCTACTTAGGAAATTGTTATTTCCAACGAATCACAGGTTGGGGAAATGAGAAAGGGTAAAAAGGCTAAGAATATATGGTTTGAACACAGCCAACACCTCCTGAACTCCCGACTTAATACTGAACTGCCTACGTGACAATTTGATTGTGTGTATAATGGTATTTTAAATAATGTTTTCAAAATTCCTGTTTCTTTTTTCTCGCCCTGCTAATCTGTTCTTTCCCTAGTCCTTCATTTTAGTAAGCAATACTCACACCATAACATGACAATTATTCGATTTTCTTTTTCTCATCTCCCAAGTGCTACCTATGAGCATATCTTGTAGTTTCTACCCCAAAGTATCTCCAGTTCTCTCTCTATAGAGAACTCTCCACTACTACCTAATCCAAGTGATGGAACTGCCTGAGAATCCGCCTAAAATGTTATGCTGTACCTACCTATGTTACTCAACAATCATTTATTTTCCACATACTAGCAGAATACTCTTTAAAAAAAAAAAAACAAGCCAGGGCATGACTGACCCAATGTAAAAGCATCCTGTGGCTTCCCAGCGTACCATTGTACTTAGAATAAAAACCTGCCTACTTATCCTGACCGAGAAGCGCGGTCCTTTGCTGCCAAGCTCTACTGCAGGCTCCCTTGTTCTTACGCTCTTGGGCCGGACTTTCCCCCCCAGAACCTTTGCACCTGCTCTTCCCTAGAACATTAGGCTCTGGCTCGTGAACTGGTCGCTTTCTTCTCGTTCTCCAGACCTGCCCTGGACCATTTCCCTGTGGTCTTTCCTCATTTCACCTTTCTCTATTCTGTCACCCCTTCAACCAAATGTTCTTGGACATAGCAGCACTGGAGGCTGCCCGGTGACCCCCAGGGACCCTGAACTCACCGCTTCCTCCGCCTGCCTCTTGTACGCCTTCACCTTGGCCTGCAGCTTGTCCACCAGGTCCTGGAGCCTGAGGACATTCTTGCGGTCCTCCTCAGTCTGCAATGACATGCCAAAGCAGAAGTTTCTTTAAAGCACAAATGCCATCACACGTTGCTGTGCATTCGGTTTTCAGTGCTTTGCAGACAGAGGTTGGAACCAGACAGGCTGCTTGCCTCACCTGGTAAGTGAGCTCCTTCACTCTCCGCTCGTGTTTGCGCAGACCCTTGACGGCCTCCACATTCCGCTTCTGTTCACTTTCCACTTCTGCTTCCAGTTCACGTACCTGCAAGGAGACGGGCATGAGAAAGACATTATGATCCGCTCACTTTATGGATTTATACTCTTCAAATGGCCTGGATCTTCCTTCTTTGACTGTGTGTTTTGTTTGTTTGTTTTGTTTTACAGGGACAGAGAGAGAGTCAGAGAGAGGGATAGATAGGGACAGACAGACAGAAACGGAGAGAGGTGAGAAGCATCAATCATTAGTTTTTTGTTGCCGTTGCAACACCTTAGTTGTTCATTGATTGCTTTCTCACATGTGCCTTGACTGCGGGCCTTCAGCAGACTGAGCAACCCCTTGCTGGAGCCAGCAACCTTGGGTCCAAGCTGGCGAACCTTTGCTCAAGCCAGATGGGCCCGTGCTCAAGCTGGCAAGCTTGGGGTCTCGAACCTGGGTCTTCCGCATCCCAGTCCGATGCTCTATCCACTGCGCCACTGCCTGGTCAGGCTTCTTTGACTGTGTTTTATATAGAGTTTTTGATGCCCTAGTCTCATCTGCCCCCTTATAAGCTGTTGGCAGCAAGAACTGTCTCCCATTTGTCTCCGTATGCCACACATGATCTAGTGGTGCTACGTATTCAGAAATCAGATGTGCTGAGCTGAGAAATATGCTGATCAGAAGACCCACCCTGGCCTCCAGTTTCTGGATCTGCTTCTTCCCGCCCTTCAGGGCCAGCTGCTCCGCCTCGTCCAGACGGTGCTGCAGGTCCTTCACCGTCTGCTCCAGGTTCTTCTTCATCCGCTCCAGGTGGGCGCTGGTGTCCTGCTCCTTCTTCAGCTCCTCGGCCATCATGGCCGCCTGATTAGTAAGTAAATCAGGAAAATAAGGAAACCTGGCAATGGCGGGCAGCCATGTGTATCAGTAAAGCAAATGCTCATCTTGCTCACGTCAGTGATGGCCTTCTTGGCCTTCTCTTCTGCGTTGCGGGCTTCCTGGACAATGTCTTCCATCTCGCCCTGGATCTGGGAGATGTCTGTCTCCAGCTTCTTCTTGGTGTTGATCAGGCTGGTGTTCTAGTTGAAACACCACATTTAGAAATATTAAGCACATGAGAGCAAAATTAGGATGTCCGCTGTTTTAATGAAATCACAAGCTAGTTAATTAAATCAACTAATTAGTATACCTCCTTGTTACATAAAGTGTCTGAGTTGACAACGTATTTTTAAAGACAATCAACTCTGGATGTCAAAGTTCATAAAATATATTCTTAATCCAAAAATATTGGATGTTTTCAACTCTATCATCCATGAAGCACTATGAATAAATTTTTATATTGTACTAAGATATGAGCAAAAATTTTATTTTTCTCCTATATTTTTCACTCTTCTCTTCTATGTACCCACCTGGGTGTGCAGGAGTTGGACGCGCTCGCTGGCGTCCAGGAGCTCCTGCTCGGCTATCTTCCTGCTCCTCTCCGTCTGCTCCAGAGCGGCCCGCAGCTCCTCGATCTCGGCCTGCAGCAGGTTGGCTCTGCGCTCCACCATGGCCAGCTGCTCCTTCAGGTCCTCCTGGCCCCGGAGTGCGTCGTCCAGGTGCAGCTGGGTGTCCTGTGGAACAAATGACCCTTGAGAAATCTTGTTCTCAGGGCTTCGGTCTCCCCAGAGAGCCCGGGACCCTCTCTTGGACCCACTGACCTTGAGGATGCCTTGGGTGTTCCTGTAGTTCCTCAGGGCCTCCGCTGCCATGCGGTTGGCGTGGTTCAGCTGGATCTCCATCTCATTCAGGTCCCCCTCCATCTTCTTCTTGATCCTGATGGCATCGTTCCTGCTCCTGATCTCGGCGTCCAGTGTGCTCTGCATGGACTCCACCACTCTGATGTGGTTTCTCTTCAGCTGGTCAATTTCCTCGTCCTTTTCAGCAATTTTCCTGTCAATCTCAGACTTGACTTGGTTCAGCTCCAGCTGGATGCGAAGGATCTTTCCTTCCTCGTGCTCAAGAGACGCCTTAGTGACAGCAAGAGGGACATTAGCAGGGGATGGAAGTAGGTAGTATTCTAGAAATAGAAATTAGGTCCTACTATTATGGTGCCTTAACGTATCTCTATTCCGTTGTTAAAGAAACTTCCTCAGTGTTATTGTTGGTTTTATATACTTCCATCTCCCTAGCTAGGTAGTGCCCTCAGGACCCTTCACTTCCTCTTGTTTTCTCAGTGTTTTGCATAGTTCCTGATGTACACTTATGTTAGTTGTATATATGGTCAATTCTCTGCCCGCACAATTGTGTGAAGAGTAAAAACCTTTTTCCTTCCTCTTGATTCACTAGTGCTTGCATGCAGTGGACCCTAACCCCTCGTCAGTGCTGTAGAGTGCCCAGGAATGTCTACCTCCGCCTCCTCGAGAGCAGCCTGAAGCTCACACTTCTCCTGCTCAATTTGCTTCTTTATCTTCTCCAGTTCGTGGATACGTTTCCCTCCTTCTGCGATCTGCTCCGTGAGGTCAGAGATCTCCTCTGTGGGTGAAAAAAAAATTTGTAAAATTTTGTTCAGTAGGAAAATAATCTTTTAACTCTTTCATTAATAAATAGGTCAAATGTACTCACGTTGCAAATTCTTATTTTCCCGCTTCAAGGTTTCGAGATGGTCTAAGGACTCCTCATAAGCATTCTTGATCTTGAACAACTCTGTGCTGAGGGACCGGGACTCCTTCTGGGAGGCCTCGAGCTCAGCATGAGTTTCTTCATACTTCTGTTTCCATTCTGCCAGGACCTGAGGGGCCAGGAGTGGTCCAAAAATTTAGTCGGGAATGATTGATGTAATGAAACCATGTATACGGGAATCTCCCAAGCAGAGTTGAGATGATCTGGGACTGAACAATTCTTATGAATGAGAACAGTAGAAACCACAAGACCCACCCCCCTTACGCAGGAAGTAAGAAAATGGCCCTCGGATGGGCGAACTAAGGTACACTGACAGTGCAGGCATTTAATCATATGTTGGACACTGAGGCAGAAACTTCCGCAGACAGCACCTTGTCGAAGTTCCTCTGCTTCTTGTCCAGGGCTGCGCAGGCAGCGTTGGACCTCTCCACGTCAATCATGAGGTCCTCCACCTCGTTCTGGAGCCGCTGCTTGGTCTTCTCGAGGGAGGCGCACTTGGCGTTCACGGCTTCCACGTGCTCCTCGGCATCCTGCAGACGCTGGGCCAGCTTCTTCCTGACAAGTGAAGTGAGGACAGTAGAAGTGCGTGGTTGTCAGCAGAATTAGGTGCCCGAAGTGGGCACAAGAGAGTGATCTCGGCGGTCAGATTCCTTAATACTTCGCGCTTCAAACTTGTTTTTGTAGGTCCAGTTCCACATTTACTCATCCTCATTCTCCTACCAACCAAACACGGTAAACAACCCAAATTTCATCCCTGCTGCACCTCACTGTCCTGGCTCTAAGGCACCCATGATCAACCCAAGCCACATTTTACTTAATTATTTTCCTCTCATGTACCTATCCCCTTGGATCGATATTTTGTTACGTTGCTGAGATACAGGAGAGGCACAAGAAATACAGCTAATTCTTATTCTGCCCACCCCTGTATAGATAGCAGCATGCCAAAAGTTTCCCTTTTCAAAGCCATCATCCAGCTTCCTCTTGCCTTACGTCCTCGTTCTACCCTCTACTTTCATTTAGACCATCAAGAGAATTTGTTTTTCTTGCTTAGTTTTATATTCATGCATGTTTTTCCTCTAGTTTTTTATTAGTTTTGGGGGCAGTGGACATGTGCCCATTAACTGGTGGTAGCAGGTGCACTTTGTTAACAGAGATACTTCATTCTAGAACATACTTGGCCTCCTCCAGCTCCTCCGTGCGCTGGATGGCGTCCGTCTCGTACTTGGTCCTCCACTGGGCAACCTCGCTGTTGGCCTTGGACATCGCCCTCTGCAGCTCGGCCTTGGCCTCCTGCTCTTCCTCGTACTGTTCCCGCAACAGGTCACAGTCGTGTCGGGAGGACTGCAGGGCGTGGGCCAGCGCGCTCTTGGCCTGGGGACGTAGAGATGGGCGACTGCATTTTATCTATCTCCAGTACTATCTAGTGCCTAAGCTCCAATAGGCCACCAGGCTGTAGAAGTAAACAAAACCAGGGGTAGTGACAAGAACAAGCCTGGCTCACCTTGACCTCCTCCTCCAGCTGCCTTTTCAGCTCCTCAATCTGCTGGGTGAATGCTTGCTTCCCCCTGGACAGCTGAGACACCAGGGAGTCCTTCTCATCCAGCTGACGGGAATATTCACCTGTGGAGACCGAGATCCAGACAGTGCCACTTGACTTTGGGAAGCAAAGTGCCAAATTAAGAACTGGAGCAGGGAAAGCGAGCTGAGTCCAAATGTGACTCCAACACACCGCCAACGTCAGCTTCCATCCCGACAAGAAAACATGGGAACATGACAAGGATGGAAAACGCTGAGGCAGATTATATGATGAACAACTCAGAGATTTTGGGAGGTGTTTAAGATTATTTGATCATCATAGAAATTGTTAAGAAACATGTGGAAACCAATGTAAATCAAACCAACAAAAGATTCAGTGCTTTTTGTCAAAGGCAGTAGTGTTACACTAGTTTACCTTCTATCGAAAGTTGATTAAGACAAAGAACTATTCTGTAGAAAATAGGAGACTTTGAACAGTTCCTTCTGCAAATAGAAGTGATGTTCAAAAGAAAATTGTGGAATCATTTTTATGTTAAGAAATGATCAAGTATCCCTCCACTCCCAAAAGGAGTTGATTTATGGGATTAACTAATCAGTTCCACCTGACCAGGCAGTGGCGCAGTGGATAGAGTGTCTGACTGGGATGCGGAAGACCCAGGTTCGAGACCCCGAGGTCACCAGCTTGAGTGAGAGCTCATCTGGCTTGAGCAAAAAGTTCACCAGCTTGGACCCAAGGAGTGTGCACTGCCCAGGAAGGTAATGTATGATTCCTAGTGATCAATGCAGACTTTTTCAACAAATTGAGCACCCAAGGTAAAGTGGTCATTCAAGGTCAACACGGGTAAGAGGCCCACCTGATTCCGTCTGCAGGCGGGCCCTCTGCGCGGTGAGGTCGTTGATCAGCCGCTGATGCTCCTCCTCCTTGGACTTGAGCTCACTCAGTTGATCTTCTAGAGTCCGGCACATCTTCTCCAGGTTGCCCTGCATTCAAAAAGTGGTAGAAGACATCTCAAGCAAGTACTTGGACCATAGAGATTGTTATTAATACCAAGTATTCAGTAGGAGCTTCAGGACTCATTCATTTTGAGAACCAACTATTTTTACAAACAAAAATAACTGAGGCCTTAGACGGTGAGGGAAAGAGTAACAGGACACGCAGTGTCTGTGAATCTGTCCCGACTGAGCTGGCTCATCTGTAAAATGAGAATAACAATATTCGATTCAGCTCATGAGATCTTTTTTGAGAAGCAAATTAGGTATTTGTGCTTAAAAGAAAAACAGTAAATCTAATCAGGGTGAGGTGTTTTAAAAACCTCAAAATGTGAATTCGAATTCTATTTTTTATTTAAAAGAGTTTAAGTTTTCACTATGCATATTCTTTGATATGGCTCTACTCCCATAATGAGCGAGCCCATTGTGCCACCACACGGAGTCGTCCCTCCCTGCCTCTGACCTGTCTCCTGCCTTAGAGTCCTTCTTCCACTTACTAATGATTCTTAGAAGGCTCACTCACACCGTCTTACAGAAATCCCTAAGACATAAGCCATAACCTTACCTTGGACTTGGAGACGGTCTCCATGTTGCTGGCCAGGTCGTCAATCTCCATCTTCATCTCGCTCTTCTCCTTCTCCAGCTTCTGCTTGACCCTCTGCAGGTTGTCAATCTGCTCCCCGAGCTCGGCCACGCTGTCCGCGTGCTTCTTCCGGAGGGCAGCCGCCGTGGCCTCGTGCTGCAGGGTGGCCTCCTCCAGGTCCCGGCGCATTTTCTGGAACTCGGCCTCCCGCTTCTTGTTCATCTCAATCTGGGCGGAGGTTGCCCCGCCGGCTTCCTCCAGCCGCTCGCTGATCTCCTCCAGCTCCCGGGACAGGTCAGAGCGCTGCTTCTCTGCTTTGGCCCGGGAGGCCCGCTCCGCCTCGATCTCCTCCTCCAGCTCTTCAATGCGGGCCTGGGCGCGATGAAATACGCATGCTCAGCCCATGCTAGTGATTCCGTCCCGCTGTGTCGCCCCGACGGAAACCCCACATTACCTGTAACTCCTTGATCTTCTTCTGCAGCTGCATCCCCAGGGCCTGCTCGTCCTCAATCTTGCTTTGCAGATTGCTCATTTCAAACTCCTTCCTGTTAGAAAAGCACTTGTGTAAGTCACAGAGACATTCGTAGTCACTTCCCCGTGAACCTCTGTCCTTGCTGCTTACTTTTTAAGCTTTTCGTCAAGCTGCTGTTTGTCATTCTCCACGTCCATTGTGGATTCTTGGGCCAGTTTTAGGTCTCCCTCCAGTTTCCTCTTGGCTCGTTCTAAGTCCATGCGGAGTTTCTTTTCTTGCTCCAGAGATCCCTCAAGCTAAAAGGTAATCATCCATGAATACAGTTCTGGCATGTTTCCACCTTTTGCCCCAGGTTGAACTTGGAAACATTTAACTCATATGTAATCAGCAATTTATTTTGATTTTCTTAATTTGACAAATTTGTCCCATTATTTCATTTTAATTGATATTTATCTAGTCAAAGGACTCATTATTAAAAGGTGAAATGCACCTCAATACCATATTTTTACAGTAAGCTGTGGGACAGAGATCATGTCTTTTCTGTCTCGCCACTGGAACTCAGTGTGACGGCTGGTTTCCCACATGGGATGGACACCATGGCAAAGTCTCCAAACCATGACCTTTGTCAAGTCCTCCCTCACTCAGACATTTACAGTAGTTTCTCTGTTTGATATCAGACCATGTTTAAAGCCAAATTCATCCTCTACATTCCTTATTTAGGATCCCCTTTGTCCCTGTGAGAGAAAACTTTATGAACCATCATGGCTTCTTGGCTCTTGTTACGCCTTCCACTTAGAGAACTCCCTCTCTTATAAATCTTCCCATAGCCTCCTTCCTTTCAAACCCAGCTAAAGACCTGCTCTGTTTGTACAGCCCTTCCTTCCTTCCCTCCCTTTCTTCTCCCTCCCTCCCTCCCTCCCTCCTTCCTTCCTTCCTTCCTTCCTTCCTTCCTTCCTTCCTTCCCCTTAATTCTTTATACCCACATTATCTGTTACAACTAATTTTATTGATGTTAAAGGAGGGGAGATAGAGAGACAGACTCCCACATGTGCCCTGACTGGGATCTACCCAGCAACCCCATGTTGGGTCGAGGCTCAAACCAGTGGAGCCACTGGTTGCGAAAGGGAAAGAGAGAGAGAAGGGGGAGAGGGAGGGGAAGATAAGATGTTACGCTTACATCATCAACTTGTTGTTCAAGCTTGGTTTTAGCTTTGGTCAGAGTGTTGACTTTGTCTTCTTCTGCCTGCAGGTCATCCAGGGTCTGCTGATGGGCCTCTTGGAGGGCCTTCTTCTCCTTGGTCAGCTTAGCGATGGTTTCATCCAGGCCTGCCATCTCTTCTGTGAGGTTTTTCACCTAGAAGACCAAGGAAGAGATTGTCTTTCTCTACTATAAAGCACCTTATTGGATGGTAGAAACTTCATATAATATAGCAGAATGTGTTTCAACCTTGTTCTCTGTAGCATGCTTTTCCTTTTCAACCTTGGCCAGGGTCAACTCAAGGTCATCGATGTCCTTCTTCAGTTCTGAACACTCGTCCTCTAGTTTCCTCTTCTTGGCCGTCAGCTCCGCATTGATCTCTTCCTCATCCTCAGCTCTCTCGGTCACCTCTTTGATCTTGGCTTCAAGCTGGATTTTGGTTTTGATCAGCTGGTCACACCTTTCCTCTGCATCAGCCAAGCTATCTGCTTCCTGGAAAGAAACAATAGACAACTTTTTATTCTAGTTCTCTGGATATTTTCAGATTTTATTAATATCCTGAAACCAAACCATTAAGTTGTGTTTCAAAGCCTAAGATTAATTTTTATTAGCTCTCCATCACTTAGGAAGTATTTACCAGACAGTTGTCATGCTGAAGATAAATAAAGGGATTCAAGTCATGGTTCCTGGTGAAATTAGGACAGTCCTATTTCTTATAATGGGGTTCAGGGAAGACTACCTCAAATGAAGGCACTTGGGCGTACTGAAATCTTAAGCTGAAGGAGTTTGAGAAAATGGCAGATGCAGAAAGGCCATTCGGACCTCATCCCCCTGCCCCTCTTCCCTGAAACAGGTCATAAAACACACATGTGAATGGTATACTCTCTGTACTCGGAGGAGAGGAGACATTCTTATCACCAGAGATGGGAAACTGGGGTCAAGAGGGCTGCGTAAATCTTATTAAACTAACTAACCCTATCTTTCCAGTTACTACTTTTCCATTAACTACCCTTAGCAGAAACCCTGTGTCTTATCAGTTCTTTACAAATAGACAAGTATAGAGGCCATTCTATGCTCAAAGGAGAGGAGTATGCTTGGACACAGCATAGATACCTCTTACAATTATCCATTGATTTTTGAAGGTATGATGAACCTCTTCTCAATTTGGAAAAACCTAGTATACATGTCCCAGTGCCAACCTAGGTATTTACAGTCCATCCTCCTTTAGGTTCTTAGTCATGTGTCCAAAACCAGTAAGTCCAATGTAGATTCCCTTCTGAATTCAGAAACTAGAGAATAACCTTTAATGTTTCTGTCATCAGTTTCAGTGGTGACGACTGAAATTCTATGTCCTTTGGGTCACAAAAATGGGTTAGTCTATGACATTTGACCAAATATTTCTTCTCAAGCCTCTGACTATTTATTGAGATATCAAAACAAGAACATCAACCCTACCTGCCAAGCTTTGCATAAAAATTGATACTATTTATAGAAAGTATTGTCCTTATCCTTGCAATGATCCTGTTCTTTCAGGTACTAGGGAGTTTCTGAAGACAAGGAGCAGAGGGAAGTTGCCAAGGGCCATAGATTTAAAAATTCAGAATATTGGTTTTATGTTGATTCATATTTATTACAAATATGAATTCTTTCACTGTGAATACTATTTTTATTTCACTGCTCCTTTTTGAATTCTCCGGAGGGAGTATCTTAGGGAGCAAAGCTCTCCTTATTTCCTGCCCATGTCCTGCTAAGAGAGACAATAGGGGAAAGAAAAAAGAAAAACACGTTTGTGTCTCCCTTCTCAACAGCAAGGAGTCACACCGTCGTCCTTTTTAGTAATGCTGTGTGTGGAATCTTATAGAGCATTCTAAAGAGTTGTGCATTAGGGAAGGCTGATACTAGGTCCCTTAGTAAGTGGGGTCTGGGCTTTCCCCTAGCAGTTGCTTACATTTTAGCATCAGAGTACAAGAAACGGGTTCTGACACTCACAGACTGAACCTGGAGTTGTAGGTCATTTTTCTCTTGCATCAGAACAACCATTTTTTCTTCCAGCTCTTTTCTCTTGGCCTCAGCCTTTGCAAGGTTTTCTTTGGTCTTCTCAAATTCTTCCTTCATGTTGGCCATCTCCTTCTCGGTCTCCGCGCTCTTGAGCAGGGGCTTGATCTTGAAATACAGCTTCATCCAGGGCCAGTGCTTGACGTTCATGAAGGCACGCACGTTGTACTGGATGCAGAAGATGGACTCTCTGTGATAGGGACGGAAAATTTCAAAGTCAGGTTATCACAAGAATCAGTATTACAAGGCTTACGCTGATGGGGTTTAGTCAAGTATCCCTATTAATACCTTCTCTCCACCATCTTCTGGTACTCCACTCTCGCCAGGAACCCCCTGCACCTGGCCTGGGTTCGGGTAATCAGCTGGGCCAGCTTGTCATCTCGCATCTCCTCTAGGAGCCCCAGAAGACCAGCTTTGAAAAAGACCTGTGCGTGGGCAGGGGAGTGGGTCAGAAACTTTGCATTGGCTTCAGAAGGACAGGAATAGCAGCAGGTAGGCTTCAGAGATGATTACCTTGGTGTGACCAAATTTATACTGGGTGTGGTCAACATCGATGGACCCAAGCAGCTTCTCAGACGCCTTCTTGCTGTCAATGAACTGTCCTTCAGGGATGGCACTTGCATTTAATACCTTGTATCTGTTTAACAAATAAATAATTTAGCTATTGTCATGAACAAGGAGTCTATAAAAACAGCATAGTTGTTGGGTCATCAAACAAACAAACAAGAAGTCACATCTACCTCTTCATATTCTGTGTATTCAAAGGATGTCAAACATTTGCTATGTCAATACAGAGTCTGTTAAATTTGTTTCTCTTCAATTTTAATAGAAGGTATAAATGATTCTTTCATTGAAAAACTAAAGTAAATAAGAAGAATCTCTTGATATAATTCAAGTGAAAAAGTCTGACCTCTGCTTGAAGTCTGCATACAGGATTCTGCTGGGGAAGCCCTTCCTGCAGATGCGGATTCCCTCCAGCACCCCGTTGCACCTCAGCTGGTGCAGGACAAGCTCGTGCTCCATGGCCCCTGAAAGGAACAAGAATAGCACGCCTCATCTCCTGGTCCAGAGCAAGCGCGCTGGAGCTTGTGTGGATGTCAGAGCTGTCTTACCGGGAGTCTTGGTCTCGTTGGGGATGATGCAGCGTACAAAGTGGGGGTGGGTGCTCCGCAGGTTGGTCATCAGCTTGTTCAGATTCTCCTGTGAAACCATATGAATATTTGGTTCCTATTTTTGACCATTATTTATATATTTTTCTACCAGATGTTGAAGTGGTTGTCCACAGCTGATGAATATAGATAGCATGTGTTATAAATTTAGTGCAACATTCTAAACATATGGAAATACGTCACCTACACTCTTGTCTAGATCTGTAGTGTGATCTCACAAATAGTTCAATGTCTTTCTCCAAATCTCTCTTTCTTGACCCAACTTTCAATTGAATCTGCTTTTCTATCTCATGCTTATTCCTTGTCATAGCTAGAGAGCTGCATCCTCCTTCTGGTTCTATAGACGTTGGCCTTTTAATACCTTTATTCTGGGGACTGGCAGGAAACTGACAACTATGTTAACAAGTGTGAGGTGTTCTCCAAGGAAATCCTGGTGTTTCAAAATAACTGGAACTTCAGTTTTTACAGATTGGATTGTCAAAAGAAAAGCAAAGTTTCCTCAAAGGGTATCTCTTACCCCATCTGGTTCCTTACTTTTCTAGCTCAGCTTCCGATTCCTACTGCTGCTCTCTGCTCAGCTTTTGAAGTCTGCTCATTTCTGTTTGATGCCAATGTGCACCTCCCAAGTCTCAAGCAAATCTCAGGATTTGCTTAATTGTATCCCAGTAGACACTTTTAAGTGTCAAATGACCTCATTTCCTGGCCCCAAAATTGAAATTGACCATCTGATACTGATTTCTGCAATTCACTCTGGTCCTCCCTGCGGCCTGTGTCTCCTATATTATACTGGGCATCTCTTCCAAATGTCCCTGAGACTCAGTTCTACCACTGCCTGCTGACCTATCTACTTCAGTCGCATCCAGTTGTAGAGTACTTGCAACATTACTTCCCTGTCCCCACACAATACAGTAAAATTTTAATTTCCTGAGTCTAATTAGAGAAAATGAAGTTCGCACCCTGAAGAGAGCAGACACGGTCTGGAAGGAAGAGCCCTTCTTCTTACCGCCCTTCTTTCCGCCACCAGCCTCTAAGGGGGACAGAGAAAGCATAGACGATCATAGTACAGCCTTTCCCAGTTTAGGTTTCATTCATTAAGTAAAAGATCAAGTTTATGGAAAATGACCTGCTTCAGCAGCTGCTGCTGCCCCAGAGAAGAGGTAAGCTAGAGTTTTCAGTGAAGACTTCTGGTAGAGCCCGAGCACAGTCTCATTCAGGGGGTCCTTGTTCTTGTCCAGCCAGCCGGTAATGTTGTAGTCCACGGTGCCCGCGTAGTGCACCAGGGAGAAGTGGGCCTCCACCTTGCCTTTGGCAGGCTTGGGCTTCTGGAAGTTGTTAGACTTTCCAAGATGCTGTTCATACAGCTTGTTCTTGAAAGAGGTGTCCGTGGCCTTGGGGAACATGCACTCCTCCTCCAGGATGGAGAAGATGCCCATCGGCTACAAGAAACATAAGAGGCCATACCTCAGTACTTAATCCTACTATATCCCAGTGAGTCCACTGTCTGCAGGAGCCAAAGACAACTTCTTTGGTGTGGTCACTCTGTTACTAGGAGCGTTGGATGTAAGTGCTGCGAGAACAAGGTTCCTGACCTGTTTGGTGCAATGACGGACAGTGCTAGACATGTAGTATGTGCTTAATTAATATTTGTTGAACGAAAGGACATAGAGTGAAATTATCTGTATATAAATGTAGCTCACTTTTAGCAATAGGTGTACAAAACAATTTAGCTATATATATAGACATAAAATAATATGAGGTATATTTTAAACAATCGTATCTGTATTTCTCAGTAGCCACCTCCTTCCAACACAACCAGTGCATAAACTATTATGGGAATTTCCTTTTCAAAGTTAATGTAATCTGTTGTTTTCATACTAACATCCGAAGAACCCCACTGCTCCATGGTCCCTCCTCTATGGGTCTGTGGATAAACCAGACGGTATGAAATGCCATGGTCCCTGATGAGTTCTTCATCACTTTCTTGGGATAACTGAGCCCTGGGATATTAACCACCTGTGTACCTCTCTATGGGTCTGAACAGGTTCTGGGTGATTCCAGTACATGCCCTTTATGCACAAGGGGATTCAACTCTCCTAGCGGTGTGGGGTTAGACAGCAATGTGTTAGCAGGAGAGTTAGAAAAAAGAGGTGACGGTCCCAACAAAAGAGGAGCTGCCCCTGCGGAGTAGCATTTATTTCTCTACCTTCTCGATGAGCTCGATGCAGGCGGCCAGGTCCATCCCGAAGTCGATGAACTCCCACTCGATGCCTTCCTTCTTGTACTCCTCCTGCTCCAGCACGAACATGTGGTGGTTGAAGAACTGCTGCAGCTTCTCGTTGGTGAAGTTGATGCACAGCTGCTCCAGGCTGTTGAACTGGGGGTTTCAGACAAGAGCAGTTTGAGGGAGCTGGGGAGTTTCAGTGCGGAGTCAGCAAAGCAGACACTACGCAGAAGGGCTGTTTTTCTGAGGCCAGTCATTTACCCAAACAACTCACATCAAAGATCTCAAAGCCCGCGATGTCCAAGACCCCGATGAAGTACTGCCTGGGCTGCTTGGTGTCCAGCTGCTGGTTGATGCGGGTGACCATCCACAAGAACATCTTCTCATAGATGGCTTTGGCCAGCGCGCCCACGGAGTTGATAACCTTCAAGAACATGGTAGTTTAGTTTCAGTTGAGAACAATGGGCTTTTGTATCTCCTGTGGCTTAAATGAATTAGGGTTTAAGTCATGTTTACCTGCTGCACAGTCTGGCCTTTGGTGACGTACTCATTGCCGACCTTGACCCTGGGGTAGCAGAGGGCTTTGAGCAGGTCGGCAGAGTTCAGACCCTGGAGATAGGCTGCCTTGTCAGCCACTGCAGAGACACAAGTCAGGTGCCCAACATGACCTATGTGCACCCACCATTCCTAGAGTAATCAGTATGTGCCCATCCGAAGCCCCACTGTAAAGGAATGGGCGTTTTGTGCCTAGATTGTCTTCTTAAACCCAGATGGAGCTCCATGTGGTACCTTCAGTGCCATCTGGCTCAGCCTGCTCCTCTCGCTGCTTCTGCTTGAATTTCATGTTCCCATAATGCATCACTGCCCCTGTGAGCTTGTAGATGGACACTCTTTCATCAGCAGTGAAGCCCAGGATGTCAATGGCGCTCTATCAGCATGGATGAGAGGAAAATTGGGCAGTAGACACAGATCTACTTAGGAGGATTTATACTACATTCTTAATCACACACATACAGCAGGGTGCTATTGTCATTCGCAAACATAATGTATGTTACAAAACTACATGTGTAACTTACATCTGTCGCCATCAGCTCTTCCTGGTCATCGATGCTGGGAACCGTGATCTCCCCCTGACTGACGAAGGCATAGTCGTATGGGTTGGTGGTGATCAGGAGCATTTCTGGGTACACAGAATTCGAGGGATACATTTTGCATTAAAAGATGTTAATTAAACTATTAGCTCCTAGTTTATAAATTTAAATTCTTTCTTACCAATTAGATCTGGCTTCTTGTTTGACATGATCTGATAAAAAATATGATAACTCCTTTCCGCCTTGAGCTGGAAAGTGACTCTAGACTTCTCAAGGAGATCTGCCGTGGAAGGTAGACATCGGATTAGCAGGGAATTATAAAGCTCCTAGAGTGACTTTGGCACTTGGGGTCATTAGCTAAATTGTATTGGCGTCTTCATATTTCAGTCAGTGTTCCTCTGAGATAGCACATCTTACATCTCTACAGTGGCAGAGCTCTTACCAGCTCTAGAAAGAATCAAGCCTGCTGGCCCACGGCATAACACTTTCTCATACAGAAGATCCTTCGCATGTGAAATATAATTGATTCTTGGTAACCAGTCCCTCCCCCAGGGCACTTCTCACTTTATAATCTAGGGACTCTAAAAGTGAAATTTATCAAAACTCAGAATAGGAAACAATTGCACAAACTCAACCCATAGGCAACTCATTTACCCCTGGTGTTAGTATTTTCTTAGGAAAAACTGAAGTTCATTCTAAGGCTGGAATAATTCAGACAGGCCCAACAGATCCTGGCAGTTCATTAGCTCATGACTGACGTGGATAAAGCACACTGAGGACTATGGGTAAGACTGGCATTAACTGTGGGCACGTTTGGCAGCAGGCTGGTGTTTCACAGGCTCCAGCCTCAGCGGGAGCTGCAAGATGTTCATCCAAACCATCATTTGTCATTCTTGGACTCTATTTAGCAGGTCCTGTTACTCACATGTTTCAATATCAGCAGAAGCCAGCTTCCCCGTGGTACCGAAGTGGATCCTGATGAATTTACCCTTGCAAGTGAAAAGGATGATGTTATATACAAAGCTCGAAGCTCACAGGACTGTTGAGATTGAAATAATCATTCGGACACGCTTTCTCTGACATTGAAGGGCCGAGAAAATACTTCTGTGACCAAGAGACTTACGAAGCGAGAGGAGTTGTCATTCCTCACGGTCTTTGCGTTGCCAAAGGCCTCCAGGAGGGGGTTGGCGCTGATGATCTGATCTTCCAGTGTCCCCTGCACAGACAAGAGCAGTGCTCACATCCGGGCCTCCAGACTTCCTGAGAGCCCTGACAGTCTGGGTCTGACGCTGGCTCTCAGACTCACCTGCATTTTGCCTGAAGGAGCTTCCTCTTTCTTCTTGTCTCCAGTAACTGCAATTGTTGCAAAGTACTGGATGACACGCTTGGTGTTCACAGTCTTCCCGGCACCGGATTCTCCGCTGTCAAACAGAAACCAAGCAGGTGTAAGAAGTGAAGCCATGTGACAAATGGAACTTCTTCCTCCTTCAGCATTTACTACCTGAGCGTCTGTTTTTATATGTCTTTCTCAGTCACTTAGATCCTTTTCTTCAGCCTGCATGTAACTCGTGTTACCTCTGTTGCTTATCCCTGACAAGATGCAGAGCAACACATTTATAATTCAGGTAACACATACGTTTTCAGTGCTTAAAATATGCCTGGCTCTCTTCCAGGTGCCTAGGCCTGAGTTTGAGGGGTTAAAAAGCAACCACTCAACAACTAGTAGGATATGAAAGAATGTTAAAGAACTATGAAATAATGCAAGTGTCCTTCAGTTTCTTTAGACCAACGACATGACTCAAGTTAGGGCTCTGAAGGAATAGACTTTGTTCAAGGAGCTCTCAAGAAACCACTGGTACCATTCCCAGAAGTGAGTCACCTTCAGAAGGCTGTGTGTTGCTCACTGCCCTGTACCGGGCTTAGGCCATGTCCAGAGAAGGAGTCTTACATCTCCTGCTGCTATCTAAGTCCTGTGGAACTTTCAAGACTGGACTAGCGAATGATGTAATTTGTGACCTTTATGTCTTACATTTTGATGCAATCTAAACCCTACAGTAAAGTGAAAATGATATTTAGTTTTAGGCTGCTTATGCCATTGCTTTAGTATGTGGGCATTCACTAATTTATTCTTTTGATTTTTATTTTCCCAGTGAGAATAAAATGCTAAGAACACTCAGAATAGCAATACGTACGTGATTAAGATAGACTGATTCTCCCGATCTGGAATGAAAACAATGGACTATCAGCACATATACCAGCCAGTTACACAGACAAAACTCTGTATAGGGAAATACTTAGGGCATTAGGATGAGTGTGACATCCAATGGAGCTTCTCAATATATTGTTGTAAAGTCATATGTGGTGGTATTATTAAGTCTCTTAAGTTGGGGAGGATAGAAAGAAAATGCTGTCATGTCTTAAATTCCTTAAGCCCCTATAGAGTGTGTGGCTTTCTGGTTCAGAATAAAAAGCAGCACTTTCCAAAGGCAGACGCGTTCTCTAGTGGTCATGTATAGATTTCAATGTCATGCTGAGTGCTAATTAGCACATATAGCTGAAAAATGCTAAGGGCTTGGAATGTAGTTTAATACGTTAAATAGTATTAATTAAGCCACGGTTGAGAGGTACTTTCTAAATAGCCCAGTTGGCTCCCCCCACACACCCCTAACTCTGTCTCATAGCCACAGGCTGCAACCCTAACTCTGCTCAGTCTTTGCAAAAGTATGGCATTGGGTCAAAAAAAGAGCAGATGAGAGAGGTTGCTGCAATCTGAATAAAATCCTTCGAAGAAGGGAAAGTAACAACTTCTGTTCATATGCCTGGAGCCCCTAAACACCACCGCATTCAGAGAGGATGTCATATCTGGAAGGAGCTTGATGATGACCTAAAAGAGATGCAAATACTTCTAAAGGCATCCAATTCATCACCAACAAGAGACTTAGGCACTAAATGATTGGGCATATGTTTCACTTCTTTTTAAACAATATGATTCTGTTATTACTTAAAATAAACGATGTTTTTTTTTTCCAGCAGGGAGCCAAAAGAGCCGTGAGAAGGGCAGAGCAGCAGCGCGATCTGGTAAAATCATGGCGACAGGGCCAGTAGAGCTGGGTTTAGTTCCCACTTTGACACCATGTGCTTGGCTGTGCCTTAGTCAGCTCTCCTGTACAACTAGGGAGTTGGGGTCGATTATTTCTAATGCTTGCTGTAGCTTGAACACTTTATGATTATAGGCGGTAAAATAACTCCTGTGAGAAACAGTTGAGCCACTCACCCGTCAGCATGAACTGATAGGCGTTGTCGGAGATGGAGAAGATGTGGGGCGGGGCCTCCTGGCGCTTTTTGCCTCGGTAGGCGGTCACCACCTCTGCGTTATACACCGGCAGCCACTTGTAGGGGTTGACGGTGACACAGAACAGGCCCGAGTAGGTCTGCACCCCCCCAAAAAAAAACCACAAAGTCATTTGATGGGGACCTTAGTCATCTATTTTTCAAAAATATTAATTAGCTATCTGAGCAGAAGGCCGTGAGAATGCGCTCACGTAGATCATCCAGGCTGCGTAACGCTCTTTGAGGTTGTACAGCACGGCCGGCTCGTGCAGGTGGGTCATCATGGCCATGTCCTCGATCTTGTCGTACTTCGGAGGGTTCATGGGGTATACCTGGTCATCTTTCACAGTTACAGTCTGTCAAGTCAAAGAAGAGAGGACAGATCGCAAAGTTATGTCAGCTCACCCCCAGCCAAACAAGGCAAAGGCTAGTCATCTCAAGATATTTCACTCACAGCTCCACCTTCGGTCTTGACTGTCACCTTCCCCGATTCCCTGCTCTGCACCGTTGCCTTCACGAAGGACTCCTTGGGGTCCACCACAAAGACAGATGACTTGGCATCAAAGGGCTTGTTCTGGGCCTCGATGCGCTCCTTCTCGGACTTGCGGAGGTATGGAGCCGCCTCCCCGAAGACGGCCATCTCAGAGTCGGAACTCATGGCTGCAGCTCACTGAGGGCAGCCCAGTCGAAGACTCTTCCTGGCCGAGCACAAGACAGTAGGGAAATTCCGGCACGGGACCGTTAGACTCACCTTTTAAGGAACAAAACATTACCTGGTTTTTCAACCAGTGTGCTGTGTATCTGACACTAATACAAGGTAATATTGAACGTACTCTATAATAAGAAAAGAAAAAAATGAACAAAAGACCTTCATTCACTGACCAGTTGAGTGCTTAGGATTGCGTTGAGTATGACTACCTCCCTGGCTTGGCTAGAAGTGAAATGTCAGCCTCCGTGTCCCATGGCAGTGCTGACAGACACTTCATCATGCATTTGGAAAGAGACTATTGTCATCTGGCTCACCTACTGTAGGATATTGTAGTGGCTTTCTGAGTTTCATTCCTCGTGTATATTAATTTTTATAAGCTGCCTGTTCCCGGCTTATACGGAGCACAAAGCTCAGATGATGGCAGGGCTTTCTCCATCTCTCTCCTATTGTTTTTTTTTAAGACTTTATTCATTATTCCAGAAAGGAGAAGGGGGAGAGTAGGAAGCATCAACTACCATAAGTGCCTTGACCAGGCAAGCCTGGGGTGTCGAACCAGCGACCTCAACGTTCCAGGTCAACACTTTATTCATTGCGCCACCTCAGGTCAGGCCAGTTACTGTTCTTCTCCCCAGTTGAGTCATTAGTACCTTGCAGTCAGGGAGCACATTTCCCTCTATGGGACCCTTCACACCTCTTAGAACACATGTTGGATAGAGCGAATAGCTCAAAGCTGGCTTTGTGAATAAAAAGAACAGTAGTAAGGTGTTGCTAAAAGTCTCGGAACTATTTTGTACATGGTGAAAATCTTCTCAGTATATGTGGATTGTCAAAGACTCCCTGACAAAGAAAGCCAAAATGAGAGAGCCTTGTTTTGAATTGTTAGTTAAAATATATTCTATCAATTTCTCTTGTTCCTATATCATAACTTTGACCAACTCCCCTTTTCACCCATCTTTAATATTTCTCAAAGACTTAATATAAAATGTTATTACCTATATTTTCTTGCTTTATTGCCAATATTATAAAATTTTCACAAAAATGTTCTTTTCAAGATTTGCTTCTTGCCATGTTAACACACATTAACCCCACCAATGATAGTCACAGCTAATCTATTTTATAATAATAAGGGTATCTTCTCCAGGCAACTTACTAGGGCAAACTTTTCCACATTTTTCCATTCCAACCACAATTTTTAGAATGGCACAGTTAAAATACTTTGTCTTGCTGCAATGCTTATAGTCATTTTCCATATCATATTTTTAAATTTTCTATTTTGCAGATGTGCAACAGCAGGCAGAGTTCAACCACTTCCCAAGGGGAGGGTCCGTCTGTTCAGAGAGCATCTCGGATTTTTATATTATATAGTGCTGACTAAAAGTGGTAGTATAGCAAACATACATTTTCTCTATAAATTAATAACAATAGAATGTGTTGTATGTTGTAATTTAGTTATTTAAAAGACAAACTGCAATGTTGTAAATAGAAAAAAATTATGTATAAATCTCCTAAAGGCTGAGAAAGCATTTTCATATATAACGAAGGACATAAATGCTTAAGAACCAGTTTTTAACATCTCCCTCGAAATTTTTCAAGGTAAGTATAATCAGCCATGAAATTGAAATGCTTTTATTTTATAAGCCCAGAGCCCTCTCCAAACCACTGTGGAAGATTTCTTGCACTCTGCGAGGAATGAGGAAAAGTCAGTATCTTACCTTACAGCTGGCAGCTTTGAAGTGGGTCAGAACTGTAAGAAAAAGAACCAATTCCTTCTGAATTAAATGCTAACAATTTCCACTAGTAGCATGCACGATTCTTAACTGGGGACCAGGAAATGACTGGGGACACTGAACCACCTAATTAAAATTGCTCCGGAGTGCGTTGGCTGCACTGGACGGGCTGCCAGAGGCCACGGGAGCCAGGATGTGTGGCATGCGCGTGCAGGCGGCCAGGTCAGACATCCCTGACTGCCCTCCAGACAGAGCCCTGTCCCCACACACACTTACCTTGAAGCTTGATGAGGAAAGACAAGTCCTCCTCATTCCAAGGGCACTTTTATAGAATCAAATATGGAAAACATGTCGCCTCCTCCTCTTTCTTAAAACATATTTGGCAAAACATGTTTTTGGCAATGAAGACCTCCAAGCATAATTCCCTTCATATTAAAGATGTTTGGATATAATTAGAAGTATTTCCTCTCACATTGGGTTAAGTATATGAATCAATCTCCTATAAATAATTTGAGTTGTTGGCAATCTGAGAGGGATCTGCCTTTGGAATAATGTAAGGTGTTGTTTCAGAGGCAGCCCTGTCCTGGAATCCCTGGACTTTGTTGCCTGCCGCTCTGCCCTCTCACTGGGTCGGCCGAGGTCTCGTGGACTGCCCACACCGTCGCAGAGATGAGACCAGGGAAGGGAGGGACTGCTTTTTAGCAGAGTTATGGACAGATTGTTAGTTCCTTCCAAGAAAGGATGACTTTTTCATTTATTTATGTTTGTCTGTTTGTTTGTTTACTTTTGCAATTTCTTATGCTTTTTCAAGAATGCTCAGAAATTCAATTTTAAAACTTGCTCTCTGAAGAGCAGCCAAAGATAGCTGCTTTGTTCTCCCTAGTCAGTCAACCCGGACTCGGTGTCGCGTGGTACCATTCCTGCTTCAGACTGGAAATCCAAAACTGGGTTGCCCCTCCAAGCTGAGACGTCCTGCTTCTCTCGTTTTGTTTGTTCATTTTCATTTTTAATGCAAGTTGCTGGTGGAATCCTGGCCCCTCTATGAAACTAAGTATAGAAAAATATTAGAAAACAAGGCACTTCTTTGTCTAAAACGGCGGCAACTGTGACTTCTCCTCGAACAACTACCTATGGTATACGGTTCACCTTTTGCTTACAAACAAGAACTGAAAATTGTTTCCTATTCTAATTTTTAATTGAAAAAGTATTTGTTTTATTGTCTCTGTGGCTTTGCATCTCTCTGTGTCAGTACTGTCTGCCTGAAACTGACACCCAATTAGCTTAACATACCCTGGTTTGCAATAATCCCTGTAGTAGAGTACTTATATTTCAACCAATTTAATGGAAGTACACGGTTGCCTTATGTAAGCAGATGTCTGGAGATACTGGTTGTATCATGGTCACATGAAAACATTGCTGTCGAAGACCATGTAATCCATATTCCTTAGCTTACTAGTAATGCAAGTGAAATCCAAAGAATAGAAGAGAGTCTTCACAAATCACACAGTAACCTAGAGCTGGTCACCTGACTGCTCCCCAGTGTCCTTGCTGGTTACTTTCTTCTGCCTGGGGTAGATCAGAGCCGTCAGAAAGGAGACATCTTCTGGAAGGGACTTCCCTGACTGACTTGTAACCCCTTTTGTTACCACAAGTACATCATTTTATTTTCTTACACATCCATTTTTTTTTTTTTTAAATCAGGCATCTGGAAAATGTGGGTAAAAAAGAGAAGACATTTTAATAATGTCTCAAAGGGATTTGGTGGGAATTTTAAGAGCTTTTTGACCTGGTCTGGATAGATTTTTCAAGAAGTAGAAAATAAGACATCACTCTTGGTCATTATTGCCAAGTTATGAGGCAGGTAGCATCCACAGGTGATGTGGGAACAAAAAGGTGGGGCCAGTGCAGTGGGAAGGACAGTACCACCCCTCCCTAAGGCAAGTGTGGCAGCATGAACCCTAACTACCTGTTACCCGGCGCCTGCACTCCTAAGTTACTATCTCACGTGCCATTTAAACCAATTCACCCTTGCTTGCTACTCAGGTGGATAGTTACCCTTTAGCTTCTCCTTTATGCTGTCCAGGAAGGTTATATTTTTGGCTGTGGATCTTAACTGAATACAGTTTCTTAACAAAAATCGATCCTCTAGGAAAATTCTGAGTAAGTAAGAATGCTACCATATCTGGGTTTTGCACCAAACTCATACTCATCATAATGTGTGTTGCATATATATTTAAATAAACTATTTTGAGATTCATATTTTATTGGTTATACAGGAGGCCACCAAGTCTGGAAACAAAGGCTAATAAATAGCATATTGATATTATATTAAACTATATAGAATAGTATTCTCTTTGTGTCCAAACCTAATAGCCACTCTGCAACCTCTCTAGCAGGGAGGTCACAGCTCTCTTTTTAAGTCACGCCCATAACTCAGCACACATACTGTGACTGTACAGCCCATTGGTATTAATGACAAAACCTTCCTGTGCTAAGAGCACTACTTTGGATTTGTATTCTTGATAACAGTTGTTAAGCAAGGAGAACTAATGAGATATTCATTCTGGATCCCCTACATGAGCATATAGCATAGACTTGGAAAATTAGGTTCCTATTAGGGGGAGCAAGAGCTTTCTAAGATCCTACTATACCCCATTATTAGGGAAAGCTTAGAGACATACAAATGACTTCCAGATTTCTGTTCATCAGAACTGGCTTCCCTGATAAATGACAACTTACTCGTCTCAAAATACTATTACCATAGACCTAAAATCAAAGTGGATATGTAACTACTGCTTGGAGGTAGGTCTAATGTGACTGTTTGATAACCTTGTGATTATTCAAGCTTTGACATCAGTTTAGGAAAGAGAGAACAGACCAGTCTAAGGATACTGTTTGCAAAGCACCCTATGCTCTTTATTTCCTTTGCAATAGGGTGGAATAGACAATAGTTACAGATAGACATGACCAAAGACTTCACATTCTGTGCCTCTCTTCAGTCATTCCGCAGCCTCAGGGCCTGATCACTCTTCTTCACTGACGATCTTTGTGTGCACCTCGCGGCTCTTCACCCGCAGCTTGTTGACCTGGGACTCGGCGATGTCGGCCCGCTCCTCGGCCTCCTCCAGCTCGTGCTGGAGCTTGCGGAATTTAGCGAGATTTGTGTTGGATTGTTCCTCCTGAAAATAAAGACGGAATTGTAAGGAACCCATGCTGTGCATTTGCCTGGGCTCTGTAACACTAAGGAAAGAAAGGACCTGACATCTTGTCTTACTGTCTCCGGGGTTCTGCTTATCATTGAAATTGACTTTATGATTTATTTGGGGCTTTCTCATAAATAATCACATTTGTATTCTTGCATCCATAACATATTAAAAGATGCAGACCATAAATAGTGTAAGAGCAGAGAAGAAGGCAAGAATTTTAAAGTCATTTTTGTCAATGCTTGCTATAAGGTGACTGCTTGAGTTAACTATTCTTTGTCATAGTATGGATGAATTTCTTAATAGTTTCTTTAAATTGAAAAATTGTTGGATTTTATAATATACTAATTTGTCATATTGCAATACAATCACGGTTTTCTCCTGCTTCAGATATAATGATTCTATCGACAGATTTTCTAATATTAGTAGTCCATTGTAGAAATTGAGCCTGTTTAATCACTGATGAGCTATCCCCTGAATAAAATAAGGATTTCAACACCTTGGTGATTTATTTTTACTATAATTATACTCATCAATAAAACTGCAAAACTGCCTTTAGTTTTTTCCCCCTTTTCTTACTTAAACAGGTTTTGGTATGAGGGTTATGTACTTCTTAAAATAATTTGGAAATCTTTCCATCTTTTCCCATGCTCCACAACAGCTTACACAGCTTAGGGATTATCTGTTACTTAAAGTTTTGAAAGACCTATCTGGATCTGAGTTCATTTTCAGAAGTAAGTAATTCTGAAATAACTTATTCAGCCAATTTACTAATTTATAATTCTATTAAAATCGCCAATTCTTTTAGATTTCAACTTTGTTGACAGGTTTATATTTTACATTTTAAAAATGTAAACCTACTTGTATGGCTTGTCAACTTTCTAATTTCTAATATTGAGAGTTTATATTTTCTTTCTTTTTCCTCAAGCTAGATACGTGCATTTATTTTATTACTGTTATTATATTAACTCTCTAGAAATTATCAGATATTACTGAAATTAGCAAATTAGAATATAGTATACTCTAATTCAGTATTTTTCAACCACTGCTCAGCCAGAAATTTTGTGCAGATTTGAGAAAGAGTTAACCACTGGTGGACCATGGATTGGTGGCTGAAAACCACTACTCTAATTTATCCATTTCTATCTTTATCTGTATTTTTTCCTTTCATTATTATTATTATTTATTTATTGGAATGTCAGTTTCATTCATTTATTTTTATTCTTGATTCCTAACAAAAGCATATGAAGCAATGAATTGTCCTCAAGGACAGCTTTAACTATATTTTATAAGTGTGTAAAAATAGCATCTTCCTTGAAATGTTATTTATAATTGATAATTATTTAGTAGTTATGCTTTTTCTTTCTAATTTACCCAAAAATATTTAGGGGAGTTAGCTTTTTAATGTTTAAGCATTTGAGAATCCCATTTTTGTTTATATTTCCCATCACTATACAAATTTGTCACACTGTGGCTAGAATATGTGGCCTGTATTATTTCTGTTTTGAATATTTTTGAGATGTGAAGATTGACTTTAAAAACCAAGCTATTAATATTATAAATAATAAGAAACAAGTATAAAAAGGCAGAACATTTTTTAAGGAGCACATAGTATCTGTAAAGCAAATAACTTGCTTACTACACAGAGTAACAAGGGCCTTGTCTTTTCCCTTCTATCTTAGGATTACTTACAGCCTCCTCAGCTTGTCTCTTGTAAGATTTCACTTTTGCCTGAAGTTTGTCTACCAAATCCTGAAGTCTGAGAATATTTTTCCGATCTTCTTCCGTCTGAAAATAATTACAAAACAAATAGAGCTTTCTTTCTAAAATACATGACCGTGTATCATGGCAGATGAGGGTTTCACATATTTAAAGAGGAGAGCTTAGCTGATAAAAATGACTGCTCTACCTGGTAGGTGAGCTCCTTCACTCTCCTCTCATGTTTGCGCAGACCCTTGACGGCTTCCACATTGCGCTTCTGCTCACTTTCAACCTCTCCTTCTAGCTCACGTACCTGTGAATAAATAGGCTCGTAAGAACTTGGATCCAATGAGGTGGTGGGGACAAATGGAAATACATATTGAGAAACCCACCCTGGCCTCCAGTTTCTGGATCTGCTTCTTCCCGCCCTTTAGGGCCAGCTGCTCCGCCTCGTCCAGACGGTGCTGCAGGTCCTTCACCGTCTGCTCCAGGTTCTTCTTCATCCGCTCCAGGTGGGCGCTGGTGTCCTGCTCCTTCTTCAGCTCCTCGGCCATCATGGCCGCCTGATTAGTAAGTAAATCAGGAAAATAAGGAAACCTGGCAATGGCGGGCAGCCATGTGTATCAGTAAAGCAAATGCTCATCTTGCTCACGTCAGTGATGGCCTTCTTGGCCTTCTCTTCTGCGTTGCGGGCTTCCTGGACGATGTCTTCCATCTCGCCCTGGATCTGGGAGATGTCTGTCTCCAGCTTCTTCTTGGTGTTGATCAGGCTGGTGTTCTGGTTAAAAGTAAGTTATAAATTTTTTATCATGTTACCTAAGAACTTAGTGGTAGCTTTTTTTTTTTCCTTAAATTTCTAGATAAAAATTTGCAAGTCAATTATCCTTTAGTATTATTTTGTAACATTGTACAATTAAATAAAATAGAAATGTTATAGAATATTCAGCATCTACAATTATATAGTTCATAACCATGCCAAATATCTCTATAATTTCATAATTGTCATTTACCGCTGAGACCATTCACAGGCATAAAATTATAACAAACATTCAAACATTCCATTTTGCCATAATAAAACTGTCAGTATTGATAAATAGGGTCAACAAAGATATTAACACAAAATAACCGGGCAGCCTTGGAATATTATAGGAAGTGAACCAATGTCTATCCAGAATAAAAGAGCCACAGATGTCTCAGTAATACTGTGAAAACTCGGTAGAAGAATAACACCTGGCTGCCAAATATAGATTTAAACTTGTAGTTTCTGGTGCATGTAGACATTTATTAAAGGCGAGTTCTTCGTGCTGAATCCCACCTGGGTGTGCAGGAGCTGGACGCGCTCGCTGGCGTCCAGGAGCTCCTGCTCGGCTATCTTCCTGCTCCTCTCCGTCTGCTCCAGAGCGGCCCGCAGCTCCTCGATCTCGGCCTGCAGCAGGTTGGCTCTGCGCTCCACCATGGCCAGCTGCTCCTTCAGGTCCTCCTGGCCCCGGAGTGCGTCGTCCAGGTGCAGCTGGGTGTCCTGTGGAACAAATGACCCTTGAGAAATCTTGTTCTCAGGGTTTCAGTCTCCCCAGCGAGCCCGGGACCCTCTCTTGAACCCACTGACCTTGAGGATGCCTTGGGTGTTCCTGTAGTTCCTCAGGGCCTCCGCTGCCATGCGGTTGGCGTGGTTCAGCTGGATCTCCATCTCATTCAGGTCCCCCTCCATCTTCTTCTTGATCCTGATGGCATCGTTCCTGCTCCTGATCTCGGCGTCCAGGGCACTCTGCATGGTCTCCACCACTCTGATGTGGTTTCTCTTCAGCTGGTCAATTTCCTCGTCCTTTTCAGCAATTTTCCTGTCAATCTCAGACTTGACTTGGTTCAGCTCCAGCTGGATGCGAAGGATCTTTCCTTCCTCATGCTCAAGAGACGCCTTGATGACAGCAAGAGGGACATTAGCAGGGGATGGGAACATTTGGAAGTTTTTCTGCACACCTATTCTTTCACAGATTTTGTGCTTTTTATGTTTTTATTTAATCTGTGGGTGAGCCTCGTTCTTTTCTGGATGTGTTTATAGCGCACGCACAATTGGACTTGTACCTCTGCTTCCTCTAGAGCTGCCTGAAGCTCACACTTCTCTTGTTCCACTTGCTTCTTGACTTTCTCCAGTTCGTGGATCCGTTTCCCTCCTTCTGCGATCTGCTCCGTGAGGTCAGAGATCTCCTCTGTTCTTTGGGTAAAGATTTGGTCAGACAGAGGACACTCAAGAAAGGTTCCTGTAAGGTACGGATACTATTTTAAGTGAAAGGGACTCACGCTGCAAGTTTTTGTTCTCCCGTTTCAAAGTTTCCAGCTGATCCAGGGACTCCTCGTAGGCGTTCTTCATCTTGAACAGCTCGGTACCGAGAGAGCGGGACTCCTTCTGGGAGGCCTCGAGCTCAGCGTGGGTTTCCTCATACTTCTGTTTCCATTCTGAGAGGATCTGAAAAACCAAGGGCGGTCACGGGCAGTAGGGGCTAGAGGGAAACAGCAGAGAGCAGAGACTTCCGCAGACAGCACCTTGTCGAAGTTCCTCTGCTTCTTGTCCAGGGCGGCGCAGGCGGCGTTGGTCCTCTCCACGTCCAACATGAGGTCCTCCACCTCGTTCTGGAGCCGCTGCTTGGTCTTCTCGAGGGAGGCGCACTTGGCGTTCACGGCTTCCACGTGCTCCTCGGCCGCTTGCAGACGCTGGGCCAGCTTCTTCCTTGAAGATTATATATGTTTGTAGAGAGAAGGAAACCAAAACAAGAATGCGAACTATTCCTGCACTGATAGTTATTGGAAACCCTATGTTAATAATATTCATATTCAAACTATCCATTCATTCCCGTGACAAATAATTGATGAGCTCTGACACTGGGTACACGGCAGTGAACAGGACAGAAAAGGTCCTTGTCTTGTGACGCTTCCCATCAAGTAAGATGAGCAACAAGCAAGTGAGAAGATGCATGATAACATACTGCTGATACAAGTGCAATGAAGAAGAACAAAAAAGAGTGAGGGATGAGCGATTATTCTAGGTAGTCAGGGAAGGCCCCTCTGAGGAGGTGACGTTTGAGTCAAGATCTAGAAGAAGTCAGAGAGTGATCTAGGGGGAGGTCTGCAGTAGAGTGTTCTAGAAAAAGGGACCAGCAAGAACAAACCCTTGAAGCAGCAATGAGGTCGGTGTACTTGACCAACAGCACTAAGGCCTAATTGTCTGTATCATTATTTGTTTTTCTTTATTTCCTTAATTAGATTTTAGGCAAGGAGGGAAGAGATCATGCTTGTTTTATTCATGTCTTTTCAGAGGCCTTTATTCATGTCTCTTCTGAGTGCCTGGCAACTAGAAGTTAATTCATGAGCATTTGTGGGCTAATTCACAGAGTCTTCAAGGGTTGTGTCTCTCTGATTCAACGTGCAGAGTTCTCTGCACATTCTCTAGTGTCTGTGCACGTACTTGGCCTCCTCCAGCTCCTCCGTGCGCTGGATGGCGTCCGTCTCGTACTTGGTCCTCCACTGGGCAACCTCGCTGTTGGCCTTGGACATCGCCCTCTGCAGCTCGGCCTTGGCCTCCTGCTCCTCCTCGTACTGTTCCCGCAACAGGTCACAGTCGTGTCGGGAGGACTGCAGGGCGTGGGCCAGCGCGCTCTTGGCCTGGGGAAATAGTCCCATCTCTACTGTACTGGATATTTCAATGATTAATTACTAAGGTTTAAAGCCTTTAACAAGTGGATGCAATGGACTCCAATTAAGGTCAGATCATGGGTGGGGATGAGTCTTGTAATAATAGTCACCTTAGTCTCCTCTTCCAGCTGCCTCTTTAATTCCTCGATCTGCTGGGTGAATGCTTGCTTCCCCCTGGACAGCTGAGACACCAGGGAGTCCTTCTCATCCAGCTGGCGGGAAAATTCACCTGAGAAAGAGGCGGAGGAAACAGCACTGTGTTTTCATAGGGAAGAAAAACTTTGCAAGCCCACATTAGAAATAAATTTTTACATCTAACTGCACCCCCCCAACTGAGTGCTCAGATGGTTGAATTATTTGTTGACATCTTCATGCTTAATGTTAAATTTCTGATTTCTATGGTGAAGCTTACATATTAATCTGAACAAAGAAATGCAACTTCAATGCTCTTTATTTTCTTCGTAACTTACTCTTGGAGGGTTGTACCATATTGCGTAAAACCCGGCGAGAACGTTCAAAGAAGGCCCAGTCCCCGTTCTGTACGACTAGCCAGAGACCGGGTTCCCCACCGCCCTCTCAGGAGTCAATCAGTTCACTGCAATACGGATAAAAAGAAGCAGGTTCCGAAACAGAAGCCCTGCCCACGCTCTAGCGATCCTTACTCCAGCGACCTCTCTGTGCGACCACGTGCTCGCGGCCTTTCTGGAGCACACAGCCTGTTCTTGTCCTAGCAAAGTCCTCCCCTCCGCCATTGTCTCCACGTGACCGTGCAAGCAGGCTGAGAGTCTGAGCTGTTCAGTGAGTCACCCGCGGTTGGAGCTGCTTTAATTAGGCTTTCCCATCACCGAACCAGTCGTTCGTTCCTAACCACGTCCCGCACTCTTGGGCACGACCCCGGGGAGGCAGTTACCGGATTCCGTCTGCAGGCGGCCGCGCTGAGCTGTCAGGTCGTTGATGAGCCGCTGCTGCTCCTCCTCCTTGGACTTGAGCTCGCTCACCTGGTCCTCCAGCGTGCGGCACATCTTCTCCAGGTTCCCCTGCAGAGAGGGAGCCAATGGGGGACGCGGGCGTGTGAACGTGAGGCGGTGCCAGCTACTCTTTCTTCTAGAACGAAAGGATCTATTTTGACATGGGAAATAAATCAAATTCTCTCTTCTCTCTGGGTATGATATAGATGAGATTTTTTCTTTGTATTTTATGATGACTGTCCTAAATTGAAACTATTGTTGGGATTTTTAAATAGCTCATCGTGAAGCTCTGTCAATATTATAAAAAATTTAAGGTGATGCTCTAACATGAAGATTTCCCAAGAAATTTATGGTATGTTTTTTAAAAGCACGTTTATAAAAATTTTGCTGACTTTATGTAGAGTGACACTTTTCTAACTGCATAACTGAGATGGTTGGAGACCTGCGCTCAACCGGAGACCTAGAGAGCACAGATGACGGATGTTCCAGTGGGTGCTTTTATTTACCGTATATTTCGCTCCGTAAGACGCACTTACCCCCACCCCCACCCCCGCCCAGAAGTGAAGGGGAAAATGCCTGTGAGTTTTATGGAGTGAAAAGGACGGTATTTTATTAAATATTTTAACACACCATTTGGTTCAGAATATTTTTATATTCTTATTTTCCTCCTTAAAATCCTAGGTGTGTCTTATGGTCAGGTGTGTCTTCTGGAGCGAAAGATACGGTAATAATGGTGTCGTGCGGCCTGTGTGCTTAACTTCTTTGATTTCAGTTTTTTCCTATGTTCAGTGGAAGTAATACAAATATTAATGTCTTTTTTACTAACCTGGAATGTCACATAGAACAAATGACATACCGTATTTTTCACTCCATAAGATGCACTTTTCCCCCCAAAAGTGGAGGGGAAAATGCCCATGCGTCTTATGGAGCAAATTGTTCGTTTTTATTTATTTATTTATTTTTGTAAATTATTTATTTTTAGCTGCTGGGGGTTCCTGGAAAACTAGAAGAGTATTTGAACCTTAAAGTCTCTTCTTGTTTGTTAATAATACTGCTGTTGAGTTTACATTGTTGAAATATTATTGTGGTATATCTTATTAAATATTTTAACACATCATTTAGTTCAGAATATATTTTTTCTTATTTTCCTCCTTAAAAACCTAAGTGCATCTTATGGTCAGGTGTGTCTTATGGAGCGAAAAACAGGGTAAGTTTTGTAAAGCGCCCTGTGCAAACTATGATGTTTACATAAAGGCTTAGTGTTGGTAACAGTTTCCCAGACTCCCCTGCACCTTGGCTTTGGAGACGGTCTCCACATTGCTGGCCAGGTCGTCGATCTCCATCTTCATCTCGCTCTTCTCCTTCTCCAGCTTCTGCTTGACCCTCTGCAGGTTGTCGATCTGCTCCCCGAGCTCGGCCACGCTGTCTGCATGCTTTTTCCGGAGGGTGGCTGCCGTGGCCTCGTGCTGCAGGGTGGCCTCCTCCAGGTCCCGGCGCATTTTCTGGAACTCTGCCTCCCGCTTCTTGTTCATCTCGATCTGGGCGGAGGTCGCCCCGCCGGCTTCCTCCAGCCGCTCGCTGATCTCCTCCAGCTCCCGGGACAGGTCAGAGCGCTGCTTCTCTGCTTTGGCCCGGGAGGCCCGCTCCGCCTCGATCTCCTCCTCCAGCTCTTCAATGCGGGCCTGGGCGCGATGAAATACGCATGCTCAGCCCATGCTAGTGATTCCGTCCCGTTGTGTCGCCCTGACGGAAACCCCACATTACCTGTAACTCCTTGATCTTCTTCTGCAGCTGCATCCCCAGGGCCTGCTCGTCCTCAATCTTGCTTTGCAGATTGCTCATTTCAAACTCCTTCCTGTTAGAAAAGTAGCAAAGGATAACAATTGAGTCTACACCCACCACTGGAAGGAAGTTCATAAGTAATTCTTTCATACTTACTTTTTGAGCTTTTCATCAAGTTGCTGTTTCTCATTTTCAATGTCCATTATGGACTCCTGGGCCAACTTGAGGTCACCTTCAAGTTTCCTCTTAGCCCTTTCTAGGTCCATGCGGAGTTTCTTTTCTTGCTCTAAGGACCCTTCCAGCTAAACGTAAATAATGTGGAGTCAAAAGGTTTCCTTAACCTCCTCTAAAAACAATAGTTTTATTGATAAGCCTAGACTTACATCATCCACTTGCTGCTCTAGCTTGGTTTTAGCTTTGGTCAGGGTGTTGACTTTGTCTTCTTCTGCCTGCAGGTCGTCCAGGGTCTGCTGATGGGCCTCTTGGAGGGCCTTCTTCTCCTTGGTCAGCTTAGCGATGGTTTCATCCAGGCCTGCCATCTCTTCTGTGAGGTTTTTCACCTTAGGAAGTGAAAATACTTTGCATTACAGGCTATATTTTGGTGGATTCAGTATTATGCTTATATTCTATAATAATAACAACAACAACAACATAAACCTTTCTTGTATTCTTTCACACCTTGTTCTCCGTGGCATGCTTCTCTTTCTCCACCTTGGCCAGGGTCAGCTCCAGGTCGTCGATGTCCTTCTTCAGTTCTGAGCACTCGTCCTCCAGCTTCCTCTTCTTGGCCGTCAGCTCCGCGTTGATCTCTTCCTCGTCTTCCGCTCTCTCGGTCACCTCTTTGACTTTGGCCTCCAGCTGGATTTTGGTTTTGATCAGCTGGTCACACCTTTCCTCTGCATCAGCCAAGGCTTCAGCTTCCTTGATTTGAGAACAAAATCAAAATTAGGAAGAAAGAATGAAGTATTTCTAATGATCACAGTGGAAATTTCTGTTGTTTGTTTTTTGAATTTAACTTTCACGAGCCATCTGCTGTGTGCAAGGCAGTATACTCCCCATTGTGGGAAAATGAAACGTGTCAGATATTATCCTGTTTCTTTGGAAGAATAGACTCCAGGCCTGTGGTATCCCTGGAAGAAAGGTTCCAGGGTGCCCGCACAGATACCAAAACCCCGGATGCTCAAGTCCCTTTCATAAAATTGCATAGTGTTTTGCATATAACCTATGAACATCCTCCCACGGACTTCACATAATCTCCAGATTACTGAGAGTACCTAACACGGGGTAAATGCTGTATAATTAGGCGCTAGATTATTGGGGCTATAATGACAAGGAAAGAGTCGGTACACAGTCAGCCCAGACACATCATAAGCCTAACTACATTATATGTCAGAAGTAATACAACATTTTTAAAAATATTTTCAATTTACGGTTGGTTAAATACACAGATGAGGAACCCGTGGATATGAAGAGCCAACTGTATTCTGCAATAGATTTTATTCAAGCGTATTACCCAAATGATACCATTAATTCAGAAGGCAATTAGGGACCTAGAGTTCAGAGAAGTGGTATTAGTGATGGTTTTGTGAATGAAAGGGCATTTGAATTGAGCCTTGGTAGATGGGTCGGATTTGGGCTTCAGAAATCCATTTATTGGGGGAAGAAGCAGGAGGGAAGAAGACATTCCAGCAGGAGAAACGCAGGATGCAGCTGCTGCTAAACTCTGTCTCTCTGTGGGGCTGTGGGATGGACCTGGCCGTGCTCTAAAGTCAAGTTAAGGCATAAGGTCATCAAGAAATTCCCAACAACCTGCTGTGTTTGCACTTAAGAAGGATGGGGGTGTACAGGAAATGAGAGAGAAGTTGATATATGCATTTATCAATGAGCCTCCATATCAGCCTTTGAGCGCAGAAAAGAATAAAATGTGCTGCATATAGCCATCTAGTGTGGTGTGTGTGTGTGTGTGTGTGTGTGTGTGTGTGTGTGTGTGTGTGTGTGTATGGTGGGGTAGGACAAATTCTAATTCTCTAGGGACAACAGAAAAAATCAGGATAGATTTGAAGAGGACGGAAGAAAAACTCTTTTTCCTTCTGTAGTCTAGAAGAAGGGGTTGTTATACACCCCCTCCCCCAACTTGACAGAAGAGAACAATCTTAATCAATGGGAGAAATATATGATTCTGTGATAAGTAAATTATACCAGACTAATTCGATTCAAATAAAATGGGAAAAAAACGGTCTTAAGAATTAATATGGAAGTTGATAGAAACCGTTTTAAAAGGATTATTCAGTTCTGGGGTGCACAGTGAACAGCCGGGGTGGAGGAAGAGTGAGTTGGGGTCTGGGTAGAGCAATTTAGGGGCTACTGAAGCAATCTGGGTGTGATGTGATGGGCAGATGTGGAGCTGGACCGGAAAGAGAAAGTCGGAGTTTTGGAGGTCAATAACAAGCCACAACTCAATAAAATTTGATGTAGCATACTGACATTTGTCAGCTGTACATATTGTGATTTAGGACCCACGGACATCTAGGACTTGAAAGGAGTTTTGGAGGAAAAATGACTCTATCCGGGCTACCCTCCCCTTAGTATTTTATTTGGAGTAGTTTCTCATTAAAATCAGTTTCAGGGGCTGTCTTCGAAGGGAAAACAAGTCGTAACTCCTGTAGTTTGATAAAAATGTGTAAAATAGAAGACAACACTGTCCTCAGTTCTACCTCGTTGCCTTGGTGCTGGTCTGGGACGTTTACTGGGAGATGGAGGAATGCACAGACTTTATTAGTGCAGTCAGAATGCTTTCACTCTCTCCCTACAGTGAGTGTCTCCCACACTGACTGCCCAACTAGCATTGCTAGTGACCAGAGCTCTAGCACTTGCGTCTTGAGTGACAGTACACAGGATAACACCACTACTCACAGATTGAACCTGGAGCTGCAGGTCATTTTTCTCTTTCAAGAGAGTGACCATCTTTTCCTCCAGCTCCTTCCTTTTTGCCTCCGACTTGGCAAGTTCTTCTTTGGTTTTCTGAAACTCCTCCTTCATGGTGGCCATCTCCTTCTCGGTCTCCGCGCTCTTGAGCAGGGGCTTGATCTTGAAGAAGAGCTTCATCCAGGGCCAGTGCTTGACGTTCATGAAGGCACGCACGTTGTACTGGATGCAGAAGATGGACTCTCTGTGATAGGGACGGAAAATTTCAAAGTCAGGTTATCGCAAGAATCAGTATTACAAGGCTTACGCTGATGGGGTTTAGTCAAGTATCCCTATTAATACCTTCTCTCCACCATCTTCTGGTACTCCACTCTCGCCAGGAACCCCCTGCACCTGGCCTGGGTTCGGGTAATCAGCTGGGCCAGCTTGTCATCTCGCATCTCCTCTAGGAGCCCCAGAAGACCAGCTTTGAAAAAGACCTGTGCGTGGGCAGGGGAGTGGGTCAGAAACTTCGCATTGGCTTCAGAAGGACAGGAATAGCAGCAGGTAGGCTTCAGAGATGATTACCTTGGTGTGACCAAATTTATACTGGGTGTGGTCAACATCGATGGACCCAAGCAGCTTCTCAGACGCCTTCTTGCTGTCAATGAACTGTCCTTCCGGGATGGCACTTGCATTTAATACCTTGTATCTGTTTAAGTAAATACAGTATTTTTTAACTGGATTTATTGATGACAATAAGAGTAGCTAAACACTAAATGATACATCAAAAAATTAAAGTTAAAAAAGTATTGTTATATTTTGTTCATAGGAAAGATATTGTATACATGGATTCTTAATCTAACATTGACTATTTTTATTCCATTTTACCTGCCTGCATAGTTGTACCTTTCCTCATCAGACCTTGCTCTCAAGAAAGGACTCTTAGTATCTTGTACATTAAGGTCTAGGCGACCAATCAAATGCAGCATGTTATCCTTGTTTGATGCATTTGCACTGTAAGAGCCTGAGTCCAATAAAGTACAGTTTTACTGAGGACTTTGGTAGAAAGTACACTTTAGGTATGAGGAACTGCTCTGAGCACCTCACGGCAAACAGAGGAAGGCTTTATTTAGGTCTTGAACGCGGGAGCTCTTGGTCAGTCCCCCCACACCCAGGCTTGGGAAAGACCAGCTCCCCACAGCGTCCCCCAGCCCTGGTCCACTCTGCCTCTCGTCGGAGTCTCGGGGCGGATTTATCTATCTCTAGGGAGGAGCGAGAAGGGCTGAGGAGCTGCTGTAGCATGGTGCTGGGAAACGAATGTGTGAGGAGGAAGAGAGGGAGAAGCAAAGGAAGCGGCAGAACATGTGAACTCGGCCACGAAGTAACCAGGGCACTTTGCGACCTAATTTCTCTTCACCTCAGTTTGTCTACAAAATGAGGTATTGGTAGTACCTGCCTCTGCTGAGGTTTTGTAAGGATTAAAGGAGAATCATCCAAATATATGAAGCACTAAAGACTGGTAGCATTCATAATTATCAAAGTAAATACATATATTGATGAGTTGACCCAAAAGGTTTGCAAGTTCAATTAAAAATCTACAGGATGCTTAACATGTGGTATTGCTAGATTTTAAAGATGCTTTGAGGCTTAGAAGTTACTTTGTATGGGAAATTAAAAGCAAATAGAGGCATATTTTCACAAAGTTGTTTTTGCTTGCATTAAACATATTTATACGGACACTTTAAGATACAGCACAATCAGGAATGTCTGACCTCTGCTTGAAGTCTGCATATAGGATTCTGCTGGGGAAGCCCTTCCTGCAGATGCGGATTCCCTCCAGCACCCCGTTGCACCTCAGCTGGTGCAGGACAAGCTCGTGCTCCATGGCCCCTGAAAGGAACAAGAATAGCACGCCTCATCTCCTGGTCCAGAGCAAGTGCGCTGGAGCTTGTGTGGATGTCAGAGCTGTCTTACCGGGAGTCTTGGTCTCGTTGGGGATGATGCAGCGTACAAAGTGGGGGTGGGTGCTCCGCAGGTTGGTCATCAGCTTGTTCAGATTCTCCTGTGAAACCAAGAGCAGTCCTGTTATCTCCGGCGTTCGACGTGCTTCTGGGCATTTATAAAATCAGCATTTGTGGCCGAGTTGAGTGGCCAGTGGGCAGCATTTTCTCTTCCCACCCCCCGGCCATCTTGATACGCTTCTCCTGAGGGGCAGCTGCGGCCTCTTAAGTGGGCGGGAGTTACACATATAAAGCACCCTGACACATGATTCTTTTTATTGTATACAAGTACTGTCTTCCTACCCCCTGGCCACCCGCATACAAGTCCATTGCCTTCCCATAGTAGATGGTCACAGTGTCTACTCCATGGTTTTCCAAATAAGGCAATATAAGCCTGAACCACATTTGGACTTTTTTCTATTAATATATGGTTCCCCCTTTCCAACTACATCAACATTTAGGACATAAATATTGTCTTTAAAGGAAACAGTTTGACCACTTATAATTGGGAATTAACCAGATTAAGAACAAGGATACCATATTAGGCTTTCTGTAGGCTAGTGGTTAGATTTTCATTAGCCTCACTGATTATTTTGTCTCTCTGAGGACATGCCATTGCTTGTTTTTATGACTCAACTAAAATATGAATGTCAGAGTATTAAGTTTTATCAGATTTCTTATAAAATCTTGTTTGTTATTTGGCTTAACATGACAGAAAGATGAGCTAATAATTCCCGAGTAATTTCAAGCTCTTCCCGCCACAGCTAGTTTAACGGAAGTCCTGAGCTAGTGTCAACCCTTTTCTAAACGACTTGTGACTCTGAGAACAACATTCCGAAGTCCCTGGGGAGTGTGCGCGGTGTCGGGAACAGTCTTCCTTACTCGGAAAAGGGCGGACACGGTCTGGAAGGAAGAGCCCTTCTTCTTCCCGCCTTTCTTTGCACCACCGCCACTTGCCTCTGCGGAAAATATGAGAAATGAGTCATTCAAATACAGTGTTTTGTGGTTTTTTGCTTGCTTTTTTTGTGTTTTTCCGAAGTGAGAAGCGGGGAGGCAGACAGACTCCCACATGTGCCCAACAGGATCCACCCGGCATGCCCACCAGGGGGCGATGCTCTGCCCATCTTGCTCGGTTGCGACCGGAGCAATTCCAGTGCCTGAGGCGGAGGCCATGGAGCTGTCCTCAGCGCCCGGGCCAACTTTGTTCCAATGGAGCCTTGGCTGCGGGAGGGGAAGACAGGGAGAAAGAGGGGAGGGGGAAGGGTGGAGAAGCAGATGGGCGCTTCTACTGTGTGCCCTGGTCGGGAATTGAACCTGAGACTTCCACACACCTGGCCAATGCTCAACTGCTGAACCAACTGACTAGGGCTCAAATATAGGTTTAAATCAACAGGGCTATTTCTTCCCTATTTGCTGATTTCTATGCTGAAGTGAACATTTTTTTGCCACTGGCCTTGATTGTGAATGAATCTTACGTGCTAACTAAGTGTGCATTCACTTTCTGGGAGTATTTTCTTTTCTCTCCACTAGGAAGTGAAGTGAAGGGCATTCTTCTCACAGTATAGAGATTGAGTCCTCAATATTAGGGCATTTGGGAACACTATAATGTCAACATCATCAATAGAAGCTACAATTGAGAGGCAGCAGTTTGTCATTGTATTGCCTTCAACATGCCTAGACACTGAGTATCCAACAGATGTGGAGGAAAAGCAGGAGAGAATCATGGAGGCCAAGGCTCTTCTTTGGTTGAGATCCTGACAGCTCCTCCTTGACCCTGTACAGTAGGGCTTCTATGAGTGTTGAAGGGAGCCACAGATGTATAATTACAATGCAGCCTACTTACTCAAAACCTGGAGACCCAAAGGCTTTGGCTCGGAAATCCTTAGGCCAGGGCTATGAGATCACCAGCCTCAATCTAACAACACATCTTGTAAGTGTTGGAATTGTTGACCCATACCTGCTTCAGCAGTTTGAGCCCCAGAGAAGAGGAAGGCTAGAGTTTTCAGTGAAGACTTCTGGTACAGCCCGACCACGGTCTCATTCAGGGGGTCCTTGTTCTTGTCCAGCCAGCCGGTAATGTTGTAGTCCACGGTGCCCGCGTAGTGCACCAGGGAGAAGTGGGCCTCCGCCTTGCCCTTGACGACCTTGGGCTTCTGAAAATTGGCGGACTTTCCAAGATGCTGTTCATACAGCTTGTTCTTGAAGGAGGTGTCCGTGGCCTTGGGGAACATGCACTCCTCCTCCAGGATGGAGAAGATGCCCATCGGCTACAAGAAACAGACCACAGAAATTTCTCTGTTTAAATATTTTCCTTTGTGCATAGAATTAAAATAAGATGCAATGAATAATTTAGTTGCCACCAAACATGGTTTCTGAAATATATAACAGAAAGACCTTCTCGATGAGCTCGATGCAGGCGGCCAGGTCCATCCCGAAGTCGATGAACTCCCACTCGATGCCTTCCTTCTTGTACTCCTCCTGCTCCAGCACGAACATGTGGTGGTTGAAGAACTGCTGCAGCTTCTCGTTGGTGAAGTTGATGCACAGCTGCTCCAGGCTGTTGAACTGGGGGTTTCAGACAAGAGCAGTTTGAGGGAGCTGGGGAGTTTCAGTGCAGAGTCAGCAAAGCAGACACTACGCAGAAGGGCTGTTTTTCTGAGGCCAGTCATTTACCCAAACAACTCACATCAAAGATCTCAAAGCCCGCGATGTCCAAGACCCCGATGAAGTACTGCCTGGGCTGCTTGGTGTCCAGCTGCTGGTTGATGCGGGTGACCATCCACAGGAACATCTTCTCGTAGACGGCTTTGGCCAGCGCGCCCACTGCATTGTAAACCTTGAAAGACAAAATATATCTCTTGATATATTTTAGAGAACTGTCTAATGCTTGCTTCGCTAAAAGTGAATTTGAAATACACACCTACCTGCTCTACAGTCTGGCCTTTGGTGACGTACTCATTGCCGACCTTGACCCTGGGATAGCAGAGGGCTTTGAGCAGGTCGGCAGAGTTCAGACCCTGGAGATAGGCTGCCTTGTCAGCCACTGCAGAGACACAAGTCAGGTGCCCAACATGACCTATGTGCACCCACCATTCCTAGAGTAATCAGTATGTGCCCACCCGAAGCCCCACTGTAAAGGAATGGGCGTTTTGTGCCTAGATTGTCTTCTTAAACCCAGATGGAGCTCCATGTGGTACCTTCAGTGCCATCTGGCTCAGCCTGCTCCTCTCGCTGCTTCTGCTTGAATTTCATGTTCCCATAATGCATCACTGCCCCTGTGAGCTTGTAGATGGACACTCTTTCATCAGCAGTGAAGCCCAGGATGTCAATGGCGCTCTATCAGGATGGATGAGAGGAAAGTTGGGGCAGGAGACACAGATCTACTTAGGAGGATTTATACTACATTCTTAGTCACACACATACAGCAGGGTGCTATTGTCATTCGCAAACATAATGTATGTTACAAAACTGCATGTGTAACTTACATCTGTCGCCATCAGCTCTTCCTGGTCATCGATGCTGGGAACCGTGATCTCCCCCTGACTGACGAAGGCATAGTCGTATGGGTTGGTGGTGATCAGGAGCATTTCTGCGTACACAGAATTCGAGGGATACATTTTGCATTAAAAGATGTTAATTAAACTATTAGCTCCTAGTATATAAATTTAAATTCTTTCTTACCAATTAGATCTGGCTTCTTGTTTGACATGATCTGATAAAATATATGATAACTCCTTTCCGCCTTGAGCTGGAAAGTGACTCTAGACTTCTCAAGGAGATCTGCCGTGGAAGGTAGACATCGGATTAGCAGGGAATTATAAAGCTCCTAGAGTGACTTTGGCACTTGGGGTCATTAGCTAAATTGTATTGGCGTCTTCATATTTCAGTCAGTGTTCCTATGCGATAGCACATCTTACATCTCTACAGTGGCAGAGCTCTTACCAGCTCTAGAAAGAATCAAGCCTGCTGACCCACGGCATAACACTTTCTCATACAGAAGACCCTTCGCATGTGAAATATAATTGATTCTTGGTAACCAGTCCCTCCCCCAGGGCACTTCTCACTTTATAATCTAGGGACTCTAAAAGTGAAATTTATCAAGACTCAGACTAGGAACTAATCACACAAACTCAACCCATAGGCAACTCATTTACCCCTGGTGTTATTTTTTTCTTAGAAAATAATTGAAATTTGTTCTGAGGTTGGAATAATTCAGACAGGCCCAACAGCTCTTGGCAGCTACTACAGAATCATTAGCTCATGACTGACGTGGATAAAGCACACTGAGGACTATGGGTAAGACTGGCATTAACTGTGGGCACGTTTGGCAGCAGGCTGGTGTTTCACAGGCTCCAGGTTCAGCGGGAGCTGCAAGATGTTCATCCAAACCATCATTTGTCATTCTTGGACTCTATTTAGCAGGCCCTGTTACTCACATGTTTCAATATCAGCAGAAGCCAGCTTCCCCGTGGTACTGAAGTGGATCCTGATGAATTTACCCTTGCAAGTGAAAAAGATGATGTTATGTACAAAGCTCGAAGCTCACAGGACTGTTGAGATTGAAATAATCATTCGGACACGCTTTCTCTGACATTTAAGGGCCGAGAAAATACTTCTGTGACCAAGAGACTTACGAAGCGAGAGGAGTTGTCATTCCTCACGGTCTTTGCGTTGCCAAAGGCCTCCAGGAGGGGGTTGGCGCTGATGATCTGATCTTCCAGTGTCCCCTGCACAGACAAGAGCAGTGCTCACATCCGGGCCTCCAGACTTCCTGAGAGCCCTGACAGTCTGGGTCTGACGCTGGCTCTCAGACTCACCTGCATTTTGCCTGAGGTGACTTCCTCCTTCTTCTTGTCTCCAGTAACTGCAATTGTTGCAAAGTACTGGATGACACGCTTGGTGTTCACCGTCTTCCCGGCACCGGATTCTCCGCTGTCAAACAGAAACCAACTCTAATGGCGTCCCCAAGCTGGTGGCCTCTCAGCCAAGAAAAGAAAGTGTAAAATCTACTTACGTGATCAGAATTGACTGGTTTTCTCGGTCTGTAAAAGAGAAGTTATAAGCATTTAATACCATTTAATACTGTTTTTACATATATATATATTTGTAGCTAGTTAGTAAAGTGGAACAAACTTAGTATTTTTCAGACTTATGTTTCTTCAGTGTTCCCCAGGGCTTGATGGGCGGCAGGTCTGCTGCCCTTTTAGCACCCTTCTCTCCTGGTCCCTCCGGCTCCCACCACCCCTACCCGATCTAACATCCATGCAACAAGGCCCAGAGCACTGCGAGGAAGCACTGGGCTTTCTCTCTGTGCTACTCGATATATGTCGGAGCTGGGCGTGGGTCTTCAGCTGGATTTAGATGACAAGTTAGTGGCATATTTATTGTAGGTAAAAGAAGGACTGAAAATAGGCACTGGAGATCAGTTAAGCCTGTGAAAAGGAGTAAATAGAGTACAGGTGGTAGTTTTGAAAGTAATCATGGCTAGAATCAGGTTTTAGAAAAAGGTAAAAGTGTGTTGTGATGTTTTACTCTACCTGAAGAGGAATTCTTCAAGCCTTCTCCCCAGGGTGTGCAGTACCTTAGACTGGCCTAGCTGAGACAATATTGTAGGAAGAAGGGCCATGGTATAGCTGTCTTTTTACCAGAAACACCTTAATATCTGGATGTGTTCAGGCTGATTCTGGGAAAAGGACAATAGCACTTATGCCATCCTTAATGTAAGTCTGTTCATTAGTAATTTTTAGACCTGAGGATAAGACCACAGAAGCAAATTTTACTCTTCTGTTTCTTGGCTCTTGGTAATAGACACATAGTTTGTGTAGCGTGATTATGTGTGTATGAGAAAGAGTTTGTATCTGTGTGCACGTGTGTGATACACGTATATGTAGTTATGTTTATATTTCTGTTTAAGCTTATTTTGTTTCTGAGTTATTCAAAAGTAAGTTATGCAACCTCTGTTGATTTTCAGAAGTTTACGAGATCACTAGCAATTGTGTAACAGAGATTGTAAGTCACCTTTCGTACTCCCTCCACCCTGGACCGTCTTCCTCACATATACATCAACCTCAACTGAAGGGGACCGTCTCAAAGAGTGTCTGGAGACGGTTAGAGTCTCTTTCTCCTACAGTTGTGCTCTCAAAAATGCACATATAAAGGCACCCACTCACCCGTCAGCATGAACTGATAGGCGTTGTCGGAGATGGAGAAGATGTGGGGCGGGGCCTCCTGGCGCTTTTTGCCTCGGTAGGCAGCCACCACCTCGGGGTTATACACCGGCAGCCACTTGTAGGGGTTGACGGTGACACAGAACAGGCCCGAGTAGGTCTGTGGGAAGGCAGAAGAAAGAATAACCACTCAAAAGCCTTTCTCGTGTCTTGTACAATTCACTTATAAAATGGATTTTAACTGAAAAGAGTCCTTTCAGTAGGTAAGGTGCTGACGCCTTACTTCCTCAAGGCGTCCACGTGATCTCTAGTGGGACATTTCAACAGTGAGAGAGCAAAATCTTTGATGGAAAGGACCACAATTGACATTTATTCCCATTGGGATTTGTCAGTGACCTGCATGTGTAACAAAAGCTCCAAAAAGATTTTTTTATGTGTAATATGAGACATTTTTTACCATGTTGTAGGAAGTAGGCATGTATTACTTTTATAACACTAAGATAGTTCAAATTCATTAAAATAGAAATGTGGACACAACCTAAGTGCCCAACGATATAGGAATGGTTGGGTGAACTATGGTGAATCTTCTTAAGCAATATGATACAGGCATTTAAAAAAGTAAGTTATTTGCCAAATAGTATTGCATCATAAAGAAGCAACATGAAAGGATGTAAATATATTATGATTACAATAACGGGATTTTCAAATCTTTGTTAACTGATCTCGGACAGGCACCCACCAATAAAAACAGATGCTGACTAAACCCCAGGTACGTTTGTGTGGGCGTTGTATCAGCGTTGGCTGAACTAGACAAAATATCAATGTGGCAGGATTACTTCATTTAGAAAACGTACTGCATGTGTGTCACATGCCAGACCTCTGCAAGGCACTCAGAATAACACGCAAAGGAGATCGTGTTCCGTGAGGACTCACAGTCTACGTAGGAGGCAGACATGTTAGTGAACGAGGGCCCCAAAACCTGGTCAATGTGATTGCAGGGACAGAAGCACAGAAGCAACAGGACTAAGGTGCGACTTTGCCTGGGGACGTTGGAAAGGCTTCATCAAGGTGCATCACACAGGAGGGACGAGAACGCACAGATACAAGTCGCTATTGTTTCAAAGGAATGAAAATGGGTGAAATTTAATCTTTCAAAACATCATGTTTAAATGCTACCACTTAAGTTTATCTTTTCTCTCCGGATGGTTCTGTTGCTGAATACAGAGGTGGGGTGGAAATGTAGGCATGTGGTTGAAATATCAGCGGTGGCTGCTCCAAGTCTTGTGCAAGGGACCTGTGGCAAATTCAGCACGTAGACAATGGCCTTGCTCAGCTTTGAATGAGGCGTGTCAGCTGTGGGCTTGCACCTTACTAGAGCAATAGTGAACCTTTGAATTAGTTACACTACTAGCAAAAGCAGAATGGGTCCCCATATGTGGCCCATTTCTAGTACAGGGAGAGCCGGGCTGGTGGGTGCAGGTGACGGGGGCAGAGACCACCCGAAGGGGGACACTCACGTAGATCATCCAGGCTGCGTAACGCTCTTTGAGGTTGTACAGCACGGCCGGCTCGTGCAGGTGGGTCATCATGGCCATGTCCTCGATCTTGTCGTACTTCGGAGGGTTCATGGGGAAAATCTGATCGTCTTTCACTGTTAAAGTCTAATAAACAGAAAAGATAACTGTTTGCATTGATCAAGTGACCAAACCAAAAAAAAAAAAAAAAAAGAATGAAATGTTGGCTCCTGGGCCTTCACTCACAGCTCCTGCTTCGGTCTTCACGGTCACTTTCCCTGCCTCCCTGCTCTGGATTGTCCCTTTGACAAAGGACTCCTTGGGCTCCACCACAAAGACGGATGTCTTGGCGTCAAAGGGCCTGTTCTGGGCCTCGATGCGCTCCTTCTCGGACTTCCGGAGGTAGGGGGCAGCCTCCCCAAAAGCAGCCATCTCCTGGTCACCACTCATGGCTGCTGAAGTCGCGGGCCCTAAAGGAGGGGATGGAACATCTCACCCTAGAGACCCTGGACTGTCATGTACATCAGTAAATCTCTCTATTGTTGCTGTCTCAAGGGTCCTGTTAGAAATGCCACCAAACAGGTCCACTGTACACTCTAGCTATTGAAACAAACACCATCACAAGGACTTAAATACATCGGGGGTTCTTGTGTACCCAATACTGGACTTGGGGCCTTTCAGCCATCATCTTCCTTTGTCCTTCACGATGGACCTTCTAATCGGAGAGCTGGGTCGTGGCCTCAGCCTGCTGCTGAGGAGCTTGTGACCTTGGGTAAGACACTTGATCTTTTTAAGCCTCAGTATCTCCATCTTTAGAATAGGGATTATACTATCTGCCCTTCTGAATTCATAGCCAGGGAGATACAATGAAGACACTTTGGGAAAATAGTTAAAATGATAACTGAGAAAGCAATTTAAAATCATCGTGCTACCATTCAGATGCAAAATGTCATTTATTATAATGTAACAACATTCCCTTTCTGACCAGATGATGTAAGAGAACTTCATTTCTTTCTTCAGGTCTTCACCTAGAAGTGTTCATATTCAGGGGATCTGGGGTGGGGGTGGGGGGTTGTAATCTTTCTCACCTTTCTTTTAAAAATTGGGTTCTTTTAATAGAATTTCACTAACATAGTTATCTGCATATAAATCCAATTCATTATTTAACCCAGTTAAACTAACCGAGGGTAAAAGCCATTACAAACATTGTCCTCAATCTTCTGCATCGAACGGCCCCCTTTGCCTACCCAAATTTCTTTCTGAAGAATGCAGGCTCAGGCTATGCCATTCTGTGTTACCTATAGGTGGCCCGTGGTCTCAGTAGAACAAAAGACTGGGCAAAGGGTGCCCCTGCAGTCACTGCATGAGCAAACCGCTGGAAACTTATTTTAGTCAGCTAACCCCTAGTCTCTCTCTTTAGAAATGCAGTCTGCAACGGCCACACAGGTTGGCACCTTTACTCTACAGCAGTGGTTCTTAACCTTTTTTGAGGTACCGAACCTACCAGTTTCATATGCACATTCACCGAACCCTTCTTTAGTGATAAATAAAATATGATTTTTTTTTCCAAATTCAAGACATAGGTATATGTTTTTTTACTGGTGCACAAAATGAGCCGTGCATGAACATCACCTTGCTCAGAGAACAAAACCAACAAAGTGCATGAACTCACAACAAATGACGGTATTACTTTATTGTGACCTCCACGGCAGAGGCTTCTCCGAACCCCTGAGACCAACTCATCGAACCCTAGAACCCAGGTTAAGAACCACTGCTCTACAGGGAACAGACGTTGCTCAGTGTTTCTGTTCCCTGCCACACTCGGCACTGCGTAAGGTCACGTTTAAAGAAGATCTTCAGGAAGTTTAAAGGAAGCATTTTCCTAAGTACTTCCTTTCTTACTTATTCGGTACCATGTTTACAAAATGAATTCTGATAGCAGGATACATTTTTATTAATTTGATATTGTTAGCAAGGGAATCTTAGTAAAGACTTTTTTCCTATAGAAACCAAATAATATTCTACTAACAAGTCTCCTCTGGCTAACATGTCACCCCCCACTGCTTGAACCCTCAATGAGGATGCGTGCATTGTTCTGAAGGGCCAGTCCTCCTTCCCTCCCTCCCTCCCCTGCACCTTCCCTGAAGTGCAGTTGTCAAGGCATCTACTGAGACAAGCACTTTTCCAAAGGTTGCTAAGTGACACAAATCCATCCCACAGGCTTTCACATTCTCCTCCAGGGACCGGTTCATCTAAATCTTACCTCGTTAGCAAGTGAGAGGATGTCGCCTGGAGGTGAGACAGTTCTACAAAAGAAAAGGCAGAAGCACTTGATTAGTTAACCAAGACAAAATCCCCCCGTCTGCGGCATTATGTGCTGTTGTAAACCCAAGTGGCTGCAGAAGCCAGGGATGTGAGACGTGCAGTGATCAGAAAGGGGCAGTACCAGCACGGGCAGCTCCAGCCGACCCTGGGTGGGGCGGCCAGTGTTCCTCTCGAAAGTCCTGTCCTGTTCCCACTTACCTTGGAGCTTTTTAAAGCAGGACGAGTCAGCTTCCTGCCATGGGCTCTTTTATATGGACAGCTATGATGACAATGCGGCTGCCTCTCCTTTCTTAAGTCAAAAGAAATTGTTTGGCAGAAAAAGTCCTGGCACTCTTGCGTCCTCATTCATGTTAAGAATGGTTGGATATAATTAGAAATATTTTTCTTATTGAGTATGTGGATAATTCTCCTATGGATAATTTGAGAAGGTGATCTGAATGGAAGGCCCGGGCTGGTGGATGAACACAGGGACTGGGCAGCCGCATACCTGGCTTCCGTCACAGATTCCTCCTGGTCTTGCCGGGCACGCCATGCCCTCCGGCTAGTCTTGCCTCACTCTTCATGGCTAACATACTAAACGATAGGCATGAAATGCAAATATTTCTTTTCATTTTGCGAGGGTTCACTTTTATCTGTCGACTCACCCTTCCCAGACTTGCACAGCTAAGCTCTATGCCTTCCCCTGGTATAAAAAGAGAGAAAGTCCTCCTTTGTCCGAATATCGTCATTTCGGGGCTATCCTTGCTTCCTCGCTATTTTCCTACGTGGCACAGTGTCCTGTCCACCCGGGTGTGGGACTGGCTTGCGACAGGAGGGGTTTGATCATCATTTCTAGTAGTAAAAGGTGCATTCAGGGAGGGCTTCCACTACGTCTTCATGTCAGCACACCTAAAAAAATAATGATACATTAGAGTCGGATGCTCGAGGAATGTGGAAGCAATTTGGCTAGTTCTGTAAAGGGCTTGCTGAGAACATTTCCTTATGTGATAGAAATACGATCAATAGAGCCAGCATCAAGGAAAATTCCCAACACTGAACCTGTCTGAAACTTCCAAATGACGTCATTTTTAAACTGTGAAGGGGAGATTTCAGCTAGATGAAAGAACAAAACCCACTGATACTCGGTTTTACAGTTGAAATCGCGACACACATTTCCCCATCAAAAATTCAAAAACTGATCACATAATATTTGTATTTTTTATAGTTACCATCGTGGCAAAACTTCACACAAGAAGGCAATAAAAATATGAAACCATGTTTTTTACAACTGTTAAAGTCATATTTTAAATATTTATTAGCTCCCCCCCATTGTTCCTTCTTTTTGACAAATATAAAGTCAGAATTTCTAGAATAAGGAGGATAAATTCTAAATCTACTTAAACTCTTTCTTTCTTTTTCTTTTTTTTTTTTTGTAGTAACTATTTCAGAAGATGGTGAAGCTCTAATCTTCAAAAGTCCCAAGCGTTAAAGTCACCTCACCGCTGGGTTGTCCACCACTAAAAGGGTCTGTCAGCCACAGGACACAGACGTGCCTGTTATATTCAAGGTCCGGGTCTGATGCTCTGCTCTGAGCTGCCTGCACCAGGACAAACTACTTGGACCCCCAGGCTCCGCACCCCGGCCGGCGGCACCCTGGTCACATGCCCTGTTCCCGGGCATCAGACACACTGATATTCCCAGCAACCCCCGGGGTCTCTTGCCCACAGCCGGCAGCGTCACACTGCTCAGCTGCCTATAGAAGTGACCACACCTGGATTCCATCAGCACGTGGTACGTGCCACCGATTTTGCTTGCCTGCTTCGGGGATTGTAGGGTCACTGTCAAACTCTTACCTCAGCCAAGGCCACCCTCTGAGGAACCCCTGGTTAGGCTTCTCGCATCTGGAGAGCGCCTCCAGAGGCTCTGGCACCCCTGTCCATCCAGCCGTCCCAAGACAGAAGGAAGGGACCTTCCGTGGCACATCCGTGACCGCCCTGGTGCCGAGGCACGCCGGCCGGGGTGCTGGGCTTTGAGATGAACTGCAATTCTCGTTCTCTCTGTTGTGTCGCTGAAAACGAAGCCATTGGCAACGCACACACTAAAACCCGCACTCCGTGCCTGCTGCCCACCGGCAGGCTTTCTTTATACTTGATTTAACTCTTTCCTGTCTGCGTTCTTTATTACAATGTCCTTCGCTGTTAAGTCACATCATGGTTCTGCATTCTTCTTTCTCAGTTTTTAAGGTCTTTCAGTGAATACCACTGAAGGCAGAAGCTGTCTATATTTTTTAATGTGAAGAAGAAACTGCAGAGCCTCATCCCCCGAGGTTGAGAACTGCACCTTAACAGCTCCCTGGGCTGCTTGGCTCATGCCCCGTGCCTGCTGAATGCGATCAGAGAATGTGCTTATGTTATGTAAATGTTCAGGATAACTGGCTTTGCCACTCTGCGAGGGAGGCAAATACACACACTCAAGTCCAGCATTTTCCTTGGTTTCACCAGTATTTTGATCACTGCTCTAATGAGTCAGAGGCTTTCTACTTTCCACTGATTACCCCTTGGGATCCCTGTCACATTTAGGTTTAGTGACAACTCAGGGAGAGAGGGGACTCAAGAGCAAATGGGGGCGTGTGCAGTGTAAGGACGCACCGCGCAAGAAGAAGCCGCGGCCCCTGCCTTCAGGAGGGTGTCATCCAACCGGGAAATCAAACCCCACGGTCGCAGCTCAGGTCCCCTTCAAAGCTGTGTCAGATCAGGCTTAAAAAGCGCCTGTGTACAAGTTGTTTGCGGACTCTGGATTGGCGGGATCCGCCTGTGTGCAAGTTGTTTGCGGACCCTGGATTGGCGGGATCCGCCTGTGTACAAGTTGTTTGCGGACCCTGGATTGGCGGGATCCACCTGTGTGTAAATTGTTTGCGGACCCTGGATTGGCGGGATCCGCCTGTGTGCAAGTTGTTTGCGGACCCTGGATTGGCGGGATCCTAGACTTGACTTTTCCCTACACGTCTGCCGAGTATCTTTGGAAATTACTAAACCATCCCGAAACTCTGTTTCCTGATCTATCAAACGGATAATGAAATGCTACCTCATAAAGGTCTTTGAGGAATAAGGAATAGAATGCTTAGGAGCTAAGAACACCCATTACTAATTCAATAGATATTCACAATTGGGATTACTATGGCCCCCATCTTCTGTTAGTTCTCATTCTGAACTCAGTTGCAGGGAGCAAAGTAGTTTCCTTCCTGCTTGCTATAACATGACATGCTCGTTTTACTGATGATCATTCCAATTACCTGGTAGACATTTACAGAGAATTACTACCGCCAGGACCTTACGCCAGCCCCCCATTGCCACTGGGGAGCACCTCACTCCCTTTTGTCTCACTTCTACGTCTTATGTCTGTCAAAATCCAGACATGGTCTTCCCAGGCACTTTCCGCAGTTACTGTACGCGCTGGCGGAAGGGCAATTGCGCTTAGAAAGAGAACCACTGGGATTTGCTGTTCTGTTAGGATAGGCATGAATGATTGAGAGTCCAGTCTGGGGAGCTGGGGGTGGAAAGGGTGCTCGAGAAAGTGGCTAATTGGTGATCTCCAGAGGGGAAGTGAATGTTTGGTAACAGGCCCAAAGGGAGACTGACGCTTTACCATTTGGCATCTTTTGAATTTTGTTCCTGGTGCATGCATTACTGCTTTAAAAATAAAAAGTGATGATGTGGCAGAGGAGAATTTCTCTAAAAATGAGAGGAAAGAACAGATGGAGTTGAAAGAAGTACAACCACAGAATGAACGAGAAGAGCTACTCAGCCCTAGAGGAGCTGAGGTGTAAGGTTTCCAGGGTCCACTTCTCAACCTTTCCCGTGGACTAGACCCCGGGTTTCAACCTGCCTGTTGGAAACCATATCTGTTGATGCTGTTCTCTGTGAATGTGTTGATTATCTGGTCCAAACTTGGTGCCTTTGCACCTGTAACCCATACGTATGACCTCCCACGACTAAAAATCTACACTTCTAAATGTCCTATCGTAGAATTACCTAAGAATCTGCTTTATATACAAAAAAAAGAAAATGATTAGCAAGAAGTCTATAAGAAAGCTCATAATTTAAAGTCATTAAGAAAGAAGAGGAGGAGTTTTCAAAAGCCACTTAGAGTTTGGTTCTGTCCTATATCACAGGGTTCTTTTCAGTTGTTGCAGATTGAGCTCTCAAATAAGACATTATTTAGTCCTAGGTGTGGGAGGGGAAGCTGGTATCTGTGAGCACCCTTGGACACAGTTGTTCAGGACCTCGCTGCAACTGTGCTGTGCTGAAATAAATCTAGAGGACGGCTATATGTAAAGCATCCTGTTCAGCACTTACCAGAGAGGAAGGCGGACTGTTCTTGGTGCCCAAATTGCCGCAGCTCTGCCAGCGCAGAGCACACAATCTGCCTGTAGGTACGGGAGTCCGGTGACCCTTCATGGAGAAATTTGGAGGAAGCAAAACTATTTATTTTAACACTGAGGCAATGTTTATTTTTCTAACTGTGAAAGAAATTTGGAAAAAGAACAATAAATGGGTCAAAGTCGAGAGAAATTACTTCTTAATTGTCGACGTAGAGAAGAATGCATTTACTCTGCATGTCTCAAGTCGGTCACCAGCCTGTCAGGCTAGCTTGACCATGCCGCTAAGGAGTACAATCAGTCTGGGAGCATGTCGTCATTTAACACAGTGGTTCTTAACCTGGGTTCTATGGAACCCTGGGGGTTCGATGAGTCAGTCTCAGGGGTTCGGAGAAGCCTCTGCCGCGGAGGCCAGAATAAAATAATACCGTAATTTGTTGTGAGTTCATGCACTTTGTTGGTTTTGTTCTTTGAGCAAGGGGATGTTCATGCACGGCTCATTTTGTGCACCAGTAAAAAAACATATACCTATGTCTTGAATTTGGAGAAAAAATCATATTTTATTTATCACTAAAGAAGGGTTCGGTGAATGCGCATATGAAACTGGTGGGTTCGGTACCTCAAAAATGGTTAAGAACCACTGAAATTTCAACATCATCAACAGGTTCTATGATGTTTAACGAAGAGCTATATAACAAAACCAATTTTTACCACAGGCTAATTGGCATCAAGAATTAAGTTCTTACAGCCTCCTATCAGCATTATAACAAAACAGCGTTGAATGAAATTATGATATTCAAGGATATGCTGTATGTGGCCTCTTACCTTCCTGCTTATTAAAGAGTAGCCATCAATGCATTTTAGTTGAATGATTAAGGATACATGACCATTATTTTTATAATTCTGCTATTTACAGAGAATTTTATAGCCCGTAAATAGTTTATAGGCATGATCTCACTTTTTCTTTCAAAACTCTGGTGTATGAATAGACCAGATAGAGTCTCCTCGTTTTGTATATGAAGCAAGCATGAATCAGAGGGGTGTGAGGTGGCTTGCTGAATCAGAGTGGAATGCAAATAAAAATTTCCTCCTCTACTGTCCGCTGCTTAATGACCAATAGATGTAACTCTGTGTTCAGTCTAGAATTGCTTCGACTCTTTTAGGTTAACTGTTAGGATGCAAGTTAGTAAAGTGCTAGCCTTCACCAAACATCTCCCACTATTGTGGGGAAGGTGAGATAACAGACCAATATAAACATACCAGAGAGTATTCCAGAACGCAGAGCAGTGTAAGTGTAAGCCCTAGAGGAGACGGGATGCAAAAGTTGCTCCCTTTTAACCTTTTGCTCCTCCATGCTCTCAACTGGCTCAGAGTTAGCACACTGACGGTAACAGCACATGCCAACTTCTTCAATGAAGAGATGGCGTGTGGTTGAGGCATCAGGGAACGTTTCACCAAGATGACATCTGAGATGACCCATGAAGTGGTAGGTAGGATTTAATAGGTGGAGATCCAAGAAGGAAGAAGTTCTAGACGCAAGAATGGAAACATAAAGAACAAAAGTGGGAAGATGGACTGTTTGAAGCCTGTTGGAGGAAGAGGAAGCTGTCTTGTCTGACTACAGTCTAACGTACGTGTAAAGGAGAAGTCTAAGGAGACAGATTGAGACAAGTATGTCAGAAGCTCTTTCCAAGACTAACTCCTTAGAACAAAATGTCCTGTCCCTACAGGAGTCTGCCTTTGTCCCAGACCACTGGCCTCCCAGTTTCCCTGTTTTATACTGAATTCTACACCCTAGTTTTCCATCTCCCACATCCACTCTCAGCACTCTCACCACCGCTGGGCTCCTCTTCTACCATTGACCTCTTCCTCCCTTGACCACATTTGACCGGACTGTCAAGTAACCTAACCCTTTGCCTGCTTCCTTGGCCATGATTCTTCCTCCCACCAGTGTGTCTTGAAGGCGGAAGCAGTGTGACCTTCACCCAGCTCCAACGCTGTCCTCCCAAGCCCACTCACAGGATGTGACAGCAAAGGACCTGGAATACCAGATTCAAGAGTTTGACTTGAATAAAATGAATAATTAGTCCCTTAAATATAGGGCTATTAAGCAAAACAACCCTGGCACGAACTTAGAATGCTTTAAAATAATCTCACACATTATTTAAAATAAAATCTACCCAATATCTAGCTGAGAAAATTTTATTTTACTTGACTGTGATGAGATTAGTAAAGTTAATGTTTAGGAATAAAGATATTCAATTAACACATTGTTTTTCTTTATCCTAGCTGCAAAAGTAAATTTTAAAAAATTGAGTCAAACAATTAGTATTCTGTCCTGACAAGATCATCCTCCCATTCCTGCCCACCCCAAAAAAATAAATCCCAAAAAAGAAAAGGAACAGAGAAGCGTGAATCGAAGGTGGGAATGGGTTCTCCTGCTTGAAAACAGGAAATATTTTTTCTCTCTCTGTGAGCTGGGCATTTCAGGGAGACCCTAATGTGAATCAGCTCCCTAAAACAAATGGTCAGGAGGACAGCCTTGGTGAAAACAAGGCTGCTCTCCAAGCTTGAGGAGTATTTTTAGATCGTGAGGAAGAAGGTTGTTGTGTTGGTTTTTTTTTTTTTTGAAGGAAAGGGTGGTAATGTCATCCAAAGCCCTTGTCCTGTGCAGAAGTTGGGACTTGGCATGACTCAAGAAGCATTCTTGACGAGGAATGCAGCCAAGGGCTGAGCTTCAAGACACCACATGCTGTGGAGACCCAGTTGTCTGCTCATCTCTCTGAAAAGCCTGACAGCAGAAGTTTGATTGGATCTCTCGTTCTTTATCCCTTTTTTCAAACTGTCAATAATGCTCTGTTTTGACGGCTCTGTGGGAGGCTCAAGCCTATATCCTTTGCACAAGAAAAATAACAATTGAAATCCCCAAGATATGTCATATCCTCGTGGGAAAATGTTCACTGGCCAATCTTGAACAACCCTCAAAGTACAAGTCTTCTGATTCGGAAGGCATGGGGTCTTCTGATTCAGGAGACGATATGGAGAAGATACCATCACTCAGTAAGCTCCGTGAGGTCAAGGGTACAGTCCGGTTTTGCTCACCATTCTGTCTCCAAGGCCTGTCTTAGTGCCTGACGTGGGGTTGGGACTCAAGAATATTTAGAAATAAAAGAAAGAAATGAGATTTTTGAGGCCTACTTTTTCTGTAATGAGCAATTGTATGTCTCAGCATCTGGCGACTTTTACAGGAATTAGGGACAACAAACCCTTTGGAAGATGAGTTGTCCCTGGGAAGGAACCACTGATTGCAGGGCATCAATTATTTACCAAATGAGGCCCTTGTGACTCAGCAGTGGGATAATTTTTAAAAACAAGCCAAAAGGTCAGACTTTTTTAAAATCTAAAAGTTTTCACTAAGTTAAATCAAATTATGCATTTTTTTTTAATCAGAAGAACTTGCGGCCTCCAGGGTTTTCCGGTCTTCCTGACTACAGTGTGATGTGGGCTCTTGCACCCTACAGAACAAAGGAGACCCCCTCTTCATTTCCCCTTTAGCTATGGAAAGGAAAAACTAAAGCTACAAAGGACTAACATTTCCAGAAGATTGGGATTTACATTCAAATAAAACGTCGCCAAGAAAGAGTACTTTGGCCTGACCTGTGGTGGCGCAGTGGATAAAGCATCGACCTGGGAACACTGAGGTCACCAGTTCAAAACCTTGCACTGGTCTGGTCAAGGTGCATATGGGAGTTGATGCTTCCAGCTCCTCCCCCCTTTCTCTCTCTTTCTCTCTCTCTCTCTCTCTCTCTCTCTCTCTCACTCTGTGTCTCCTCTCTAAAATAAATAAATAAAAAGAAATAATAAACACGTTCACACTTTGGCTTTAAAAAAAAAAAAGAGAGCGTACTTTGCTCTTTAAATAGCGTGCCACTGACTCAGTGATCCTACTATGTGCAAATAGTTGTTGAAGACCAAGCAGGGAAGACTGAAAAGTGTCCCCAGGAGACAAGGAGCAGGAAGACAAAACAGGTACACCTTGTTTTATTGGGCTTCACTTGATTGTGTTTCACAGAGATTGTGTTTTTTTAGGGGGGGTGTTTTGTTTTTATTTTTGGTTTTGGTTTTTACAAATTGAAGGTTTGTTGCAACCCTTTGTCAAGCAAGTTTGTGGATACCATTCTTCCAACAAGCTCAGGGCATGGCTAGCGATAAATTATTTTTAATTAAGGCATGCACATCTTTGAGACACAATGCTATGACACACCTAATAGACTACAGTGTCATGTGCGCACAACTTTGATTTATACCAGGAAACAAAAAAAGAGAACCACGTGGCTTGCTTTTATTGCAACAGTCTCTTTATGGCAGTGGTCTGGAATGGGACCCACACCCCCAAGGTACGCCGGTAACTGGAATCGCTCCTCATCCTCTTTACACCCGGACACAGCCCAATGGTACAATAAATAGCTCTTGAAAAATGCTGATGAAGAAAATACAGAGTTCAACCTGCAACTTGCCATCTTCAAATGTTAGATACCACGTTGGGTCTTTATTTTCATGTTCTCAGATGAAGAATCACGCCCTGGATTCACATGGCTCTGCAAGTTCACGTCTTCGTTTCTTAATTTACTGCTGCTGTGTGGTCTTGAGCACATTCATTAACTCTCTCTCTCTCTCTCTCTCTCTGTTTGCAACTAAGCTTATTTATTTATTTATTTTACTTTTACTTTTCAATTACAGTTTACATTCAATATTATTTTAGATTAGTCTCAGGTGTACAGCATATTCTGAGATAATCATATACTTTACAAAGTGATTCTTTAGATACGTCAAGCACCCGCCTGGCACCAGACCAAGTTATTAAAATATTATTGACGACATTCCCTGTGCTGTACTTTACGTCCTTGTGACTATTTTCTAATTAACAATTTGTACTTCTAAACCCCTCACGTTTTCACCCAGGCCCTCAGCCCCTCCCCTTGGCAACCATCAGTCCGTCCCTGTATCTGTGAGTCTCCTATTTCGTCGGCCCACTTATTTTATTCTTCAGATCCCACACATTGGTGACAACTTCCGTATAATATTGGGAGGAATAAAGGACCTCATGCTGACCAGGCACTTGGCACAGCCCACAATGTTAGCTGTGATGGAAAATAAACATTGCAAGCCTTGTCTTCTTCAACAAAACTGTTCTGAAAAACAAAATAGTTTTAAGCCTTATTCTTAGCTATAAATTATAACTAAAGACACAAACTACAAGCCCTGGGAGGCATTTTTAAAAGAAACCTTGAAGAGAGCTGTTGACCAAGGTTCTGTGAGAAGATGGGCCCTCAGCTCGCCAACACTTCTGTTGAAAGAAGAAGATTAGCACATATTTACATAAGATTTCAGATAAGTCGGCAGTTAATCTGCGCTCCTCCGTGTGAAATTTGATTTCCTTCTAAGTCTCTTCGTCACGATGAACAAAGAGATTTCCTATATTAAAAAATATGTTTTATGAGTTCCAAGGACTGTTGACTTATAACCATGAAGCTGCAAATGTTTTTTTGTTTGTTTGTTTGTTTTACAGGGACAGAGAGAGGGATAGACAGGGACAGACAGACAGGAACGAAGAGAGATGAGAAACATCAATCATCAGTTTTTCATTGCGACACCTTAGTTGTTCATTGATTGCTTTCTCATATGTGCCTTGACCACGAGCCTTCAGCGAGCCAGCGACCTTGGGTCCAAGCTGGCGAGCTTTTGCTCAAGCCAGATGGGCCCCGCGCTCAAGCTGGCGACCTCGGGGTCTCGAACCTGGGTCCTCCGCGTCCCAGTCCGATACTCTGTCCACTGCGCCACCGCCTGGTCAGACTGCAAATGTTTTTATAAAAACTATTTATGTTATGCCCTGGCCGGTTTGCTCAGTGGTAGAGCGTCGGCCCAGCGTGTGGATGTCCCAAGTTCAATTCCTGGCCAGGGCACACAGGAGAAGCGCCCCTCTGCTTCTCCACTCCTCCCCCTCTTGCTTCTCTTCTCTCTTCCTCTCATGCCACTCAGTTGGAACAGGTGGGCCTCGGGTGCTGAAGATGGCTCTGTGGAGCCTCCACTTCAGGTGCTAAAAATAGCTCGGTAGCAAGCATGGCCCTACATGGGCAGAACATTGGCCCCAGAAGGGGGTTGCCAGGTGGACTCTGGTTGGGGCACATGCAGGAGTCTGTCTCTCTATCTCCCCTCCTCCGACTTAAAAATAAATAAATAAATAACATTTCTGAATTTTTATCTCAGAGAACTAGTTCTTTGTCTGTGTTCCAGAAATGACATATTATAAATCCAAGTTAATTCTTTCCTTCAGTTAAACTGTTATGACGGAATGGTAGTTGTATACGTCAATAAAATGACCCCGTCTGTCTCTCATCTATTCAAAACAGTGGGACAACTGACTTTTCCTCCTGACTAATCTGATAATGCAGACTCTTAAATGTGTATAACCCCAATTTAGAGCTTCTTATAAAGATCAGATATTTAAAGGGATATTCATCAAGGATTCCACTTTGGAAAACACTGTTTAAAATTGCAGACAGCTCTAATTAGGTGAGTACAATGATCATGGGCGGAATGTTAGATAAAAAGTATAAAAAAGGTTTCTAGGAGGGCAGAACAATTGAGAGGGGCTAAGGACAGATTAATGCATGAGAATTGTGTGGCTACGCTAATGGTAAAACGAGTATAAAAGTACACATTTCCAACCAGTCAGGAATAAGTGGTGGAGAGGGTAGAGAAGGGCCAGTGCTCTGGGCCCCTTTTACAAATATTCGCGGAGGTATTTTGTCCTAGTAGAGGGCCCTTGTGGAAGAAGGGTGAGCTAGAGCCCGCACGGGTAGAGGGGAACCTGCTGAACTCACTCTGACTCCAGGTACCCGGGGACTCGTGACCTTGGCTCAGTGAATAGAAGGCCTTGAAAGGGGAAAGTCAGGCCAGGGAGCCGGTCTGCTGGAGAAGAAAGCCCGGAAGTGGAGTGCGGGCTGGGATGAAGACCGAAGCTGGACTTAGCGGCGGATGAGATAGATGGCTGATTGAGTGTGCGGACAGGGCTGAGATGAGATGACTCTCTTACCATCTGGAAAAAGTGGAGAGCTCACAAAGAGGACTTTTAAACAGGCCTGCTGGTGTCTCTGAGGTTATCTGGTTCGACCTGTGGCTCAACACAGTCTATTTCAGCGTCACAAGCCTGTTTGCAAATGTTCCCGGGGCGTCCCTACCTGGCCTTCACTGGGTTCTCTAGCTACGTCCTAGGCCTGAGGGCGAACCTAGGACAGCCTGCCAGCGCTGACACGGGGCAGCATGCGGGAGAAGTACGGGGCCCATGCCGAGAGGGACCTTTCATCCTTGGCTCCTGCACGGCCAGGTGTAGTAGCCGAGGATAAAACATTTGCTGAGTGTAGACACTCTGTACCGGAGGTCTGTAGGCCAAAACAACAGAACTCCAGCACAGAGCGTCTAGTTCTGGGACTTCCAGTTAGGCCGTTTTTCTCCAAGTGACACACCACCCAAGTTATGCTCGGGTTTTTGGCGAATTTTGACATACCAAGCTCAAAAGATTGCCCATCACTGCTTTAGGAGAAGGGCATTCTAAACGACCGGATTTATTCTATGGCCCCTGTGCAGTATTTTAATGTCCGCTCCAGAATGGTCCTGTAGCACTGTGCGTCTTCCTGCTCCTCTGCCCCAGGTCACCATCTCTACTTAAAACCTGGTGCGAGAACCCCTTTCAAAGGCTGGCATTTCTTCTCCTTTGAGACTTGAGGTGGAAACAACTCCTCCACTCCCTCAACCCTTTACCACCCTGCTCCCCCACTCTCTTCGGAACCCACACACTGACTGTGATCTATGACATCTCTCCGTTGAAGGGGTGGAAAAGAGAATTATAATGGAAGAGAGTAAAAAGCTCACAAGAGCTCTAGCTTTCATTGAGTGTTTACTATGCTCACTACAGTACTGAGAACTCTACATGCATGGTTTGTTTCATCTTTACAAAAGATTAACCCTGCCCAAAGCAGTAAGGGACATCAATCTTACAAAGGAGGAGACCAAAACCCAGAGAGATTTAGCAACTCCCCCAAAGTCACACTTCCACAGAGCGGTTAAAATTTCTGCGCAGGGAGCGTGGCTTCGGAGTCTAAAACCCTAAGCACTGCGCTAGTCCCTAAGAACACTGAGACCCAGACCTTCCCAGGGAGGCCTTCCCTTTCTCCCCACTCCCTCAGGTGGCTTTCCTGCCCTGGGGTTTGCAAATAAAGTTGAACAGAAAGTTGGGAGTCCACTTATAAAGGACCTCTCCTCCCCCACCCCACAGTTTCCCCAATTTGCATCAGTGTGGCGCATTGGTTAGAATCTGTGCACCAGTCTTTTTTTTTAAGTTCTTTTTTTTTTAACATTTATTTATTTTAGAGAGGAGACACACACACACACACACACACAGAGAGAGAGAGAGAGAGAGAGAGAGAGAGAGAGAGAGAAAGAGAGAAAGGGGGGAGGAGCTGAAAGCATCAACTCCCATATGTGCCTTGACCAGACCAGTGCAGGGTTTTGAACTGGTGACCTCAGTGTTCCCAGGTCAACGCTTTATCCACTGTGCCACCACAGGTCAGGCTGTGCACCAGTCTTAAGACGTAATATTGATACTAACTGAAGTTCGTAGTTTACATTATGGTTTACGTTTTGTGTTGTACACTTCTATCGGTTTTAACAAATGTATAATGTCATGCATTCACTATTACGACATCATATAGATAGTAACTCCTCCTCTTTCAGGGACAGTATACATCAATACCATATTGCTAAAGGGGTTTTCCTTGACCACCAAAGTTACCTACCTGTCCCTGTATGGAAATCACTGGGGTCCCACTATTAATGCTGAGGGCTTTTGAATGTTCTTCCTGCTTTCAAGGTGGTTTCTCCTGAAATCCCTAAAGCATTTCTGAATATTACATAATACTCCCAGCAGGGTGATTATGTGCTAGGTGCACTGTAAAATTTTCTGAAAATCATAAAATCACTGTGTTACAAACACACTTGGCCCCAAAGCTTTTGGACTTGGAGCTGTGGAACTGTATTACAAAATGTCCCCAGCAGGGTCTGTGACAGCACCTTAGACTCAAACACACATACTCACATCAGTTTAAGAAGAGTTTTTTATTTTTCACCCAAGTACAAATCTATCTATTTATCTATTCATCTCTATAAAAGTTTCTGTCTTTTCAAATCATTTTGGATTTCATAATTGCAAGTAAGGAATGGTGGACCTAGACAATACTCAACAAATGGAATTAATGCCATTGTAGAAAGGACTGTGAACATACATGACAGTGATTAGCTCATGTCTGTACCCCCTTAGCTAGAGCCAATTTCAGGGAGGAAATGATAAGGACATGGGTAGTGACTATTTATATAAAAAAAATTCTTGTAATCAATAAGTTAATATAGTTTTGTTAAAAATAACAAAAATTCTAGCCTGACCTGTGGTGGCGCAGTGGATAAAGCGTCGACCTGGGAACACTGAGGTCGCCAGTTCAAAACCCTGCACTGGTCTGGTCAAGGCACATATGGGAGTTGATGCTTCTAGCTCCTCCCCCCTTTCTCTCTCCCTTTCTCTCTCTCTCTCTCTCTCTCTCACTCACTCTGTGTCTCCTCTCTAAAATGAATAAAGAAAAAATAAAAAGGTCCTAAAAAAAAAATTCCAACTCAAAGAAGCCATAATAATAAGTGTGTCAGCTAATACATTTGGAAAAGCCACAGAGGACTAGTGTAAGGCAAGGCTTGATCCAGACACCCCATGACATCATCGAGGACTGGGCTTCAGCTTCTTTTCATCCCTCTGCTTTCCCCGGAGAGCTGTTTGCTCTAGGTGGGTTCTCCACATGGTGCTAAGATGGCTGCCAGTGGCTTACAGATCTGCATGCTCCCTGCTCAAGTCCAGAGGTAAGAGAAAGCACTTGTATCTTGGACAAGCTTGTCACGTGCTCATCTTGTGGTCGGGTGATGGGAATGCAGTGATCTGTTTAGGCTAGTTTAGTATATATGTAGTTTTTAAACAAACTTTGCCTATTCTTGAGGGTAAACGAAGCCATCCAAAAGGGTATACAAGCTTGGATATAGTTCTAAGGCAATCTAGTTTCTTGTATTTATTCACTTTCCATACTTACTGTTGCCTAAATAAAAAAAAAAAAAACAAAACCCTGAGAGGCATTGGGTCAGTTCTTTTCATTGCCCCTTTCACGGCGGTCCCTCTGCTCTACCACAAAAGCAGGCGTGTCTCAGGCACCCCCTATTACTGCGGTGCATTGACCTAGCGCATAAAGCCCTCTGGGCACACCCAGAGAGGACCCGTGTGAAGTGTGACTGTTGAACCAGCCCCTTCAGTCAGGACATTGTCCCTTTCCCTGTGTTACATGGGAGGCTGTTACGAGTGAAGCCTGACTGAGAAAGCTAGTATCAGACCACCGTGCCATGTTCCAGATCCAGATCGAATGCAGAGTGGAGTGGAGGAAGTTTCCATTTCTAACCCTCGTGTTGTCTCGCCCCAGACGGTGCTTAGGGAAAGCTTAGGGGGGAGTAGTTCCTGGGCGCAAAGCAGAGGGACGTGGGTGGGAAAGACTGAAAGTGACCGTGACACATTGCCCGTGGCCTCCTCAGTCAGTCTGGAATTCAGAGGTGGCACCTGTTTGGATTGAATAATGAAAAGAGGCTTTTTTTTGACAGAACGTGAGTGTGTTTGTCAGCAGGCTTTCCAGTGAGCTCTGGGTTTGCCAACATGATTACATGACATTTTCTGTCAATTCAGTGAATGAAGTCTGCTGTTCTCAGGTTTCTATGAAATAGAGTTAAAGCACATGCTAAACATTTTATTTTAAAAATATATTGGTATGGTTATATTTCTATTTCCCACACCCTTCCTGGGTATATATCAAACTGAATAAAATGTCTCTGAGTGAAATAATAACAAGTATAATTAATAGTCATTTGCTATGTAGGTAAAGCCTTTTTTGTACAATTCCCCGACCTTAAAGAATGAATGTCTGTAACTGGAAAACAAGTTCATTAGCAAGGCTTGTGATTTCCAAATCTTTGTCTCCAACAAATTAAAAAAAAAAAAATTAACTGATTTACCAACTGATCATTAAAAATAGTTTTTTTGTAGACATATAACTTTTGTGCATAACAAAATATTAATTTCAACCATAAAATCCTCTCTCTTATATAAATGGCATCTCAACAGCTGCATCTATAAAAAAAAAAGAAGAAGAAGAAAATAACAATAGAATTAATTCTGAAAACTACTTCTCAAAATTAGTAATGTTTACCCGTAGATTTGTGAACCAATTAAAATCTAAAGGCAGCCCCATCCATCTTATTAGAAAAGGCCTTTCCAGCATAACTTTACTATTTATGTTTGGTAATTATTCACCAAGATCCATTAAATATTTCACATTATTCAAGCCAAAGTTATACTTCCAATAATTGTCATAATAACTCACTGCAGAAAAAGTTAACATTTGGAGCCTGGCAGTCCTAAGAAATAAAAAAGAAAATTCAAATAATGGTCATATACACAGAGGAATAATAGCTTACTTAAAAAACAAACAAAAAAAAGCAAAAAGAATAGTAAATGAAGATCAAGTTCTCGGAGGAAATAAAACAGAAACGACTGTTTTGCCTGGCCTGCGGTGGCACAAGGGACCCAGCACTGACCCCCAACGCTGTCCTCTCGTTTGGGCCGTGTTTCTTCATTTCCTCATTTGGCAGCCTCACTGTGCTTGCTTCTGTCTCAGGTCAAGGTGCTATGGTAGAGTGGCCTAATGACGTGGGTGTCTTAAAGAAGCCGGTGGTGCAGCCTCCTTGTTCACCCCAACTGGGCGCTGCAGGTGTGCCCCCCACTCTGTGGGGGCTGCATACACTCCTCAGTTGTAGTTGAGCCTTGATGGCTGTTGGCGTGTCGGTGGGAGGGACTTACCCTCAGACCAATCGGGTGGCAGGACTGGTGGGAGGGATTTACCCCCAGGCCAATCAGGTGGAAGGACTGGCGGGCGCCACTGTGGACGATATACTGTGCAGGGCCCACCCCATAGAGCAGGACTTACTGCCCTGGCGCTCTGGGGTCTGCACAGTCCATCGCTTCCATGTGTCACTTGTGGAGGTGTTTGGGCAGTTTTCTGATGTGGTGTGAAGCTGTCCACTGGGGTGTGTTGGCTCTGGGCTTCCCTGGAAGTGCCTGCTAAAGTCAGCTACCACCCGTGTTCTACCCAGGATGGGCTACAAAGCAATCTGAGGATGGCTGCTACTTGTGCTGGCCTTGACGGTGCCCAGGGAGGCCAAGCTGTGAACCAAGGCCACGCTGCCACTACCACCAGGCCTGGGGCCACGTATGAGCGAGAGGGACAGGGCATGCAGAGGCCAGATGCTGCTTGTTTGAGAGATTTTAGGAAAGTCTGATGTGTAAGCCAAGGCCGGCCATTTGTGTGGAAAAGCCACTGAAAACAGTTTGGGTGGGCCTGGCAGGTGAGTGGGGTAGAGTGTCAGGAAATACCAGGGCTGAGTGAACAGTGATAACCAGGCTGATAAGACTCAGATAGGGAGGCTGATGGGGAAGGAAGCGATCACCAAGTGGAAGGCGAGAGAACAGTCAAAGGTCAACGCCAGTGAAGTTAGGCAGTACTGGTCTTTCTCTGTCTAACGTTAGTGAAGTAAGTGAATTCGCTTAGGTGAGGAATTCTAAAAAATCAAAACAAATGAACAAACAAAACAGACTCTTAGAAACAATGAGCGAACTGATCGTTGCCAGAGGGTAGGGTTTTGGGGTGAGGGTGAAGAGGAAGGAGAATATAATCAATAATAGTGTGATCACTTTGTACAGTGACTGATAATCACTAGGCTGAGTGTGGTCACATCATAAGGTATATAAATGTTGAATCACTATGTTGTACACCTGAAACTAATAGAATACTGTATTTCAACAATATTTTAACAAAATAACAATGAAAACGAAAGTCAGTAGAGGAAAGACAGTCTTTCCCCTCCCCCTTCTTCAATATGGTGGAAATGTGCTTGTTTGAAGGCGGAAAAGAGAACCCGGGGTGAAATGGGGTCGCGAGGTCCCATGGAGATGTCCTGGAGGAAGAAGAGAAGAGATTTAGACAGAGAGAAAAATGGGCGTGTGGCTTTACAAACAGGTTGAGGCAACGGGCTCTGACATCCTCTAACTTGAACTTCCAAATGGATGGACATGCACAGCTGGTTTCTGCTTACGGAGTCTCTTGGAGATTTTTCTGCAAGGTCTAGCCACAGCCCTAACCCCGTGCTACCTGAGACCAAAACCCATCTATTTAATCATTATTAAAAGGATATTTTTCAAAGGGTACAGATTTCTATTTAGAAGATGAATAAACTTTGGGGATCTAATCAACAGCATGGTGATTATAGTTAGTAATAATGTGTTATGTACTTAGAGGTTGCTAAGAGAGTAGATCCTACACGTTCTCACACACACTGAAGAAACGGCAGTTATGTGACACGATGGAGCTATCAGGTAATGCTGGGTGGTATTCATTTTGTGATGTATAAATGTATCAAACCTACGTGTTGTATACCTTAAACTTATACAATGTTATATGCCAATTGTATCTCAATAAAGCTGAGAGAAAAAGAAAGAATATTGCTGTTGATTGTGCTCACACATGTGCCCGCAAATAAAAAGGCACTTCCAGGACATAAAATTGAGTCCTTGCATTTTACCCATTCTGGATTTCAAGCAGAACCAGCAGTGATTTAAACAGATGGAGTATTAGTAAATCATACCTGTGAGATGTCCAGGTGTCTTGTATCTTTATATAATGGTAGCATGCTTGTTTTTAAAAACTATTTATTGAGCCTGACCAGGCAGTGGCGCAGTGGATAAAGCATCAGACTGGGACGCGGAGGACCCAGGTTTAAAACCCTGAGGTTGCCAGCTTGAGCACAGACTCACCAGCTTGAGTGAGGGTCGCTGGCTTGAGTGTGGGATCATAGACATGACCCCATGGCCGCTGGCTTGAGCCCAGAGGTCTCTGGCTTGAAGCCCAAAGTCACTGGCTTGAGCAAGGGGTCACTTGCTCTACTGTAGCCCCTCCTCCACCGCCCCCCTCCTCCACCGCCCCCCCCCATCAAAGTACATGAAAAAGTAATCAATGAACAACTAAGATGCTGTAACAAAGAAATGATGCTTCTCATCTCTCTCCCTTCCTATCTGTCTCTATCTGTTCCTCTCTCTGTCTCTCTGTCTCTGTCAAAACAACAAAAAACTATTTATTGAAGTGTAATATAAATACAAAGAAGTGAACATGTCATAAGATCCCACCTGCGTACATGTTTACAAACCAGACAGGTGGTCAGCACTGAGGTCAATAACAGAACAGGGCAACAGCTCCAGCACCCCGCAGCCCCTCGTCTTAATTTGGTCATGTTTAAACTTAATCCAGTTTAGACCTGAGGCCAGCGGCATAGCGAACGTAACTGGCGCCCCGCTGAGAGCGTAGTACGCTTTTCTTGTTGTCTTGGAGACCATTTGGCGGCCCCTCTGCGAGTGGCGCCCGGGGCATGATAGACTCCCTTGTCCCCCCCTCGCTTCGCTACTGCCTGAGGCCGCTCCCCACCCCACCCCCAAAAAGTAGTGTGCCTTAGAAATAATATAATGGCAGCTTTAGAGTAAACTGTTAACTTGGTTAAAGTGGGATTTTCACTACTAAAAACCTGGTTTCAGAAAACTTTGTTCTAAAGAACCACACATCTTTAAGCAAAAATGTGAATTGATCGTAGCAATATTTTTCCTTTTTTGGTACGTAAGCAGCCTCTGGCCAATGGAAATGGTAAATTGCTGAGTAGAGGATGTGGGTCTTTATTAAGCATCGATCATAATAGTAGCAAAAAGTGGAGACCGTACCTTAGCAATTTGACTCAGGATACTACTTTATATACCTGCTCCGTGAATGATATGACTCTGTTAGTGTCTTTTTAACTGTTTTACTTTGTAAACGGGATGATTATTGGTGGAAAAAAAATGGTTTTCTTTTGCCTCATTTTATACTAGCAATAATGTCAGTAGTATCTAGTCAATAGAATGTAGTTTTATGTTCTTATCGAGCATCCATACATTCATTTTAATTATTCTATTTTTTATTCGTACATCTGTGCAAATCTGATATCTATTTTCCACCTTTATTTAATCAACACAAGTATGCCACGCAGATAGAAGGCGGGAAATGTGAGTGTGGGCATGGTACCTGTGATTGGCAGCATCAGTGGATGGCTACAGTTTAATAGGGTTTTTCTTCTGGGGTAAAGTAGAAGCTGAGGGTTAGAATGGGAAAGCACAGGATTGGCAGGGAAAAGACAGGAAGCTGAAAGGCCATGAGGGTTACTTTCTGCTGAAGTTGTTTATCAAACCAGGGGCCCAGATGACCAAACTGAAGTGGCAGGTCTGACACTCCTCCGGTGTCCCTGGCTCCCTTAATCACCCTGGGCTCTGCTGTGACTGAGGACTGGGAAAGTGCTTGTCATTGACTTATAGGCTCCTGGGGTCAGGCCATGTGTTCGTATAGTGCGTTTATACATAAGTGCACATCTTCTCCCCCCCCCCCACACACACACACTGGCTTTTAGAGAAATAGAAAACATCTTCATTTGGCTGAATGTCAACAGTTGCCAAAGAAGTCAGGTGAATGTTAACTTTCTTTTTAATTGTTGTTAAAACATTTAACAGAAGATCTACCCTCTTACCCCCGGTGTTAAATGTGTGACAGCATCGCTGCCCACAGGCACGAAGTCCCGCAGTTACTCGTCTTCCCAAACTGAAACTTCATGCCATTTAAATAGCAACTTGCCACTGCCCCTTGCCCCAGCCCCGGGCAAGCACCTGTGTACTCCCTGCTTCTACTGAGTTTGCCTTCATTAGAGTCCTCATATGTACAGAACCAGGCAGTACTTGTCCCTTTGTGACTGGCTTATTTCACTCAGCATAATGTCTTCAAGGGTGCTCTATGTTGTCGCCTATGGCAGAGTTTCCTTCTTTCCTAAGGCTGAGTGGCACTCCACTGTGTGCATGGACCACGTGTTCTTTATCCATCCACCCCTCCGTGGACAGTCATGCTGTCTCCATGTTTTGACTCCTGTGAATAATGCTGCCATGAATGTGGGGGCAGACACCTCTGAGATCCTGATTTCTGTTCTTTGGATAGATTACCTGAAGTTCCACTACTGGGTCACACAGTTGTTCTATTTTTAATTTTTTGAGGAAACTCCATACTCTTGTGCAGCTACCCCCGTTTGGGAATATGTGATATGTTTACCTTAGTTACTTAAGTAACTATCTTGTTGCAATATGGTCCCCATGGAGACAATTTGCACTTCTCAGGATAACACGTATCCAGTAATAGTGACATTCTAAGGTTTTAACTTTTCATAAGAAGGGAACTCGAATATTGGAAAGATTTTGCTCTTTGGTTCTCAGAAAATGATTTTTTTAAATCAAAGATAGTTTAAATCTACCTTTCTCTTTTTTTCTTTCTCAATGTGTTTTAAACTCAACCCTTTAGGCTTATTGCTTTTTTACCTTCATTTAAAGTTCCATTTAATACTGCATGGTCATAAAGAAAAGAAGTCTTTCTTTTTGCAACAGCACGGATAGACCTGGAGATCATTATGCTGAGTGACATAAGCCAGTCAGAGAAAGACAGGTACCATCTGATCTCACTCACATGTGGCATCTAATGAACAAAATGAACTAACCAGCAAAATAGAGACAGACTCATACACAGAGAGCAGTTTGACAGCTGTCAGGGTGGATGGGGGAACTGGAAGGATAGAGCAAAAAAAGGACAAGAAAAGAACTCATGGACAGTGACAACAGAGTGGTGATCGTAGGGGGGAAGGAAGCATAGGGGAGTACATGGTGATGGACAAAGACTGGACTGGGGAGGTGAACACACAATATACAGTGTACAGACACGTGTTGTAGAATTGGGCACCTGAAACCTGTATAGTTGTGCTAGCCAGTGTCACCCTGATAAATTCAATTTAAAAAATAAATGTGTAATGCCTCCCCCACACGTAAAGTTCCATTCAAGGCAGTTGAAATGTAATGAATGGTAACTTGACCTTGCCACTTTCTGTCAACATGCTCTTTTGGAAATGCGGCATTTCCAAGGGAGAAGTTTGCACCACACTAACTGGGATTACTGACGTGTGAAGATCAAGAAAGGTACAAATGCGCCTCCGTTAGTGGAAAAGTGTGAGGGTGGCAGGTCATTGGAGACTAAATCAAACACAGAGGGAGGAGTTAAGGCCGCAGGCGGGAGAAGTTGGAGGGAGGAGGCCCGTGGGAATAGAAGGCCAGAGTAAGTGTTAGGAGTGAGGAGACGGTGTAGGGCTTGGAGAAGCCAAGAGGGAGGATGAGCAGGAAGATAGGAGGAGATAAGAAGGTGGAGTAAGATGAGACCGGGGTCCCTGGAATAAGAGAGAGGAAGACCTTATGATGCTGTCGGGTGCAGGGATGGCAGGGGAGCTGAGGTCAGGGGAGGCAGGAGAAAGGAGACAGTGACCTGAGTCTTCAGCAGACCCACCAGCCTTCTACATGCCTGTAGAATGATGGCCTTGAAATAGCTCCCATGGAGAGCTAGCCTGTCTAGAAAAGTAATTGGATATACAGAGCATCTGTTGATTTACTGAGTCTTGAGAAAGGCAAGAGCTTGATTTCCTGACTTGTGAGTAAATATTTTCTAAGAAATATTAAGAGACTCAGTCTCATCCACTTAAGTCTGAGAACTGAAGGCATATTCCTGCTCCAAAGCAAAGTGAGCCCACTTTTTTTTTATCAGCTTAAAAGAATACCTTTATTTGACAAGTGTTCCAAAAGTAGTCTGTAAGAATATTGGTGTTATAGATTTTGCTAGTAATTAGTGATAATTACATTAGACAACTGACTTAATAGAATAATATATCTTATGCAAAGATTTCTTCTTTATTAATCCATTCATCAAAATACAAAAGTTTTAGTCAAAGACTTAAAATATCTCAGCTGAAATGTTCCCACTCTTAGCTTTCCAAAAGAATGAAATAGATCAATGTGAAGGAGAAATACCTCAGTTTAAGAAATGAAATGTATTTGCTGATAATGGAAGGGAAATTTCCTATTTTTTCTGGGGCTTTAAGGTGGCCTGGCACATCTTGAACACAGAAGTGTTAAGTACACAGTTGCCCTTGAGAGTCTCATGATCAACTTGGTGAAAAATGATTTGTGTTGAAAGACAAACCACCTCAATCTGGAACTTGTAAATTCGAGCTGGGGAAACATTTGTTACATAGCGACCTTGAAGTAAACAGGGTGGCTGTTCCCCCAGAAATAGCATTTACATTTGCTGAGGGGGTTGGATTAGATGATCTTTCTGGTTTTATACAGCTCCAGTCCTCTGGGGCACATTTGCCTGCCTTCTAAATATGCCTATCGCAAAGGAATCTCATCCCCTCTTGATGGTCGTATAAATGGAGTTAATGTTTTTAAGAGGGTAGCTTGGGAGGGTTTATCGACACTAAAAATGCACAAATCCTTCAGCCAAGCAGATCTACTTCTAGGCATTTAACTTGTACACTTAGTAGCATAGATGCCTTAGTGTACACACACAAGATTCATTGTAACAATGTTTGTAAAACAAAATAAAAAAGCAGAGAAGAAAACCTTAGATCCATCAATGGGAGAGTGAAGGAATACATCCAGAATATCCATTCAGTGAATTACTAACGACTTAAAAAGTACCAGATGAATCTACAAGTGCTCATTGGTGGGTGCTCTTACCTCCATCAGGGCATACATTTATTTTTGTCTCTTTTCCTTTCAGCTCTTAAAACAGTCCCTGGAACATAGTAACATAGTGAGTGGTAATAAACTTTTTAAGTGAACAAAGGAATGAAAACAAGTTACTAAAGTGAGCCTAAACATGCCTGTTAGACAGCTGTCAGAGGGGGTGGGAGTTAGGAAGGGCCTGGGTGAAAAAGGTGAAGGAGTTAAATAAAAATAAACTTATAAACCCAGACAACAGTGTGGGGATTGTCGGAGGGAATGGGGGAGGGATAGATGGTGATGGAGGGAGACTCGACTTGGAGTGGTGAACACAAAGTACACTACACAGATGAGGTGCTGTAGAATTGCACACCTGAGACCTGTATAATTTCTTTAACCCATGTCAACCCAATAAATTCAACAGAAAAATTTGATAAACGTTCTTCGGAAATAATCCTGTTCATGTCAAAAATAAAATCAAATGAAAGTCAAAAATAAAATAGAATTGCAAAGGCAATAAATAAATCAATAGGCTTGAAGAGCACTCCGTATTTCCAAAGGCACCTCAGAATTGGACCTTGGTCTCTCCCCGTTGCAACTGTGGGAGATATGTATATGGCATAGCACCCAAACCTTGACGAGTAGATGGTTTTGTTCAGCAGGAATAAGGTTTAATCCCAGACCGGGATGACGTCCCGGGAGCCGTGGAGGTGGGGGTAGGGGAAGACCCACCATCACTGCAAACACTCCTCCCGCTCAGAGCACTGCACACAGGACGCTCATGACTGCGGGCAGCTTAGAGGAGGCCTGGAAACTGAATAGGAAAGAAATTGCCAGCTGTTCCATTTGAAAGCATTTGACTTGATTCCTTGTGAGTTTTAACACATATTCTGTAGCTCAGCACTTCACTCCTTAAATGAGACAAACATATTTCAAAAGGGCACATGTTTTCAGTGAGCTCGATGGAGTTTTACTTTTGCATCTCAAGGAGTTTGAAGATCTATTCCTAGTGACAAAGAAAAGAGTAATTTAAAAAAAATTCCTTTCCTGAATTAATAATGTAAAAGACTTTAAAATCTTACATGAATCTAATCCTTCTTAATCAAAATCCTGTGTTTTGCAAGGTTAAAAAACATGATCTCATTTCCTTTGGCTATTTTATCCATTTGCCTCCTGTTTATTTTTATTTTCCATTCTGCCTGTTTCCGTAAAATACTTGGGAATCTACACTTAAAGGAATCTGGAATAGCTTCACACTCCCAAGTCCTTTGTAGAAGAAATCCCAAAGCCTAGTAAATATAACCACACCTGTTGGTTAAAGATACACGTTACAGAAAATAAAATCGCCACTTGTTTCGTTTGCACGGCCATGGGAGCATTTAAGGATTTGTTTCAGAAGTGCTGAAAATATGAAACTTGACATCACCATAAAACTTGCTGAGATGCTGGGTGCTGGATTTACAAGTGCACTCCCTCAGCACCGCCGTGGACTTGGCAGCCTGCTATAGCCACTTGAGTTCATATGATGCTCAAACAGTCCGATTTAGTAACCTAGTAAAAGAGTATAGCTTCTGACGGACAAGTACAGGGCTTTCAGGAACATGGTATGGATGCTGTACAGCTCTCTGGTTTGGGGGAAACGGTTGAAAGCGATTAGCCACCTCGTGTACCGTTAGCCGGATCCTGCTTCTCTCTCAATAGCGTCTTAACAGACTAAAGGAAGAACGGGAAGAAAAGTATTGGAAATTGGGATTTCTCCATATACATGGCACCAAAGGCAGCGTTTGTCAGTTTATTCTCTGGTGACAGTTCCTGGTGTTACGGCTGTCAAGCGAACACATTTTGCTACTTAAATATATTGCACTTTGTAAAACCTTTGCATTTACAGAAAAAGTGAGAAGGCAGAGAGGTTCCACATACTTGTGCTCAGTTTCCCCCTTATGGACTTCTTAGTGTGGCACGTTCGTTACAGTTAACAAAGCAATACTGGTACACTGTTGTTAACGGAAGCGGGAGGGTTTTACCCAATGCTCATTCTCTGTTCCCGGAACCCACCCAGGGCGCCACATCGCACCGAGCTGTCACGTCTCCTGAGGGTCCCCTTTGGAGTTTGTCAGAGTCCCCTTGCTTTGATGACCTTGAAACTTTTGAGTATTGGTCGGGTATTTGATAAGGATGCCCCTCTATCGTCTTATGTTTTTCTTATGGTTAGACTGGACTTACTGGCTTGGGGGATTAACATCACAAAGGAAAAATGTCATTTCTTATTCACGGTGACTGACCGTCAAAGGTGACATTGTCAGTTTCTCCACTTTCAGGTTTTTGGGTTTTTTTAACCTCCTTTCCGTCCTGTATTCTTTGAAAGAAAGTTACTCTGGGCAGCTTACACTCAAGGAGTAGAGAGTTTGCGCCCCTCCTCAAGGGCAGAGTGTCTGCATAAAGTCCTTGGAATTCTTCTGCATGGGACATTTGCCTCTTCTCCCCCATTTATTAATCAACCACTTATTTATGTAAGTATGAATATTTATCTTATACTTTGGGTTATAATCTAACACTGCTTTGTTTTGTGCCTGAAATTGTTCCAACTTTGACCATTGTTTGGGAGCCTTTTTAGCTGGCTCCTGTGTCTCTCTGGCATACTCCCACTAGTGTGTGTGTGTGTGTGTGTGTGTGTGTCTGTGTGTGTCTGTGTGTGTGTCTGTGTGCACATGGCACAGAAAATTGTTTTTCCAAATTAAAGCATCTCATTAGGAAATCAGAACAGAGTTTTCTAGAATGTTTTTTTTTCTCCTAACATACTGTTTCTTATATACACACAATTAATGTATCCCTCAAAGAAAGTAGTCAGTGTCTACATCCTTATGACCCCTCTAAGCATCTTGAAGCTGTCCTGAGATAATGCCTAACAGTAGGAGTTAGTCATGTCTCCCAGCTCGGCAGGGCTGGGAGCTGAGTTATCAGTAGCTTATGAAGCTCCTCATTATAGCAAATGAACTCAAGTCAACTCTAGTCGGTGTCATTGTTAAATGACAATTTTGAGAACATGATAATAAAATAAATATATTGAGTCAGCAGTACAAGACTTAAAAATGAAATGCAATACAGTGAAACAGAAACTAGGAATCTCTGAAATTCACACAATACAATATAATATACAGGCGATGTATTATAGAACTGTATACCTGAAACCTATATAAGTTTATTTATCAATGCCACCCTAATCAATTCAATAAAAAATTAAAAATAAAAAATTAATAAAATCACTTCCTATGTATTCCTATGTCTTTAATTTGGAATTTTGATTGCCAATCGTATGCGAAAACCTGAGCTGGAAATCACGAGTTTGATGGAGAATGGCCGGTCGGCTGATTGACTTGAAGTAATCATAGAAATACATTTCAACATATTTTAGATACATTTTGAACAAGACAAAGATACTTCGTCTCCCCATCCCAGGGATTCTCAGCCTCTGCAGGACACCCTTCAGTGTCCCCGCCCTTTCTTCCCGCAGACACCAGGAGCACCTCCCTCCCCTGAGGTGTGACAACCCAGAATGTCCCAGACATCGCCAAATACCTCCTGGCTGGTAAAACTGCCCCCAGTCAAGAACCACTGCCTTATGCCAACGTGGTATTCACCAAAGAGGCACTATCTATTGTGGGGAGAGGCTCCCAGGCACCGACTCTGTATTCCCCCAGGGGCCCCCATTCAGTATGCGCTCAGGGTTCACAGCAGCGACCATGTAGGGCATCCCTGCCCTTAATGACAAGAATCAACCGCAAATACAGGCACCCGCTTGCAATTTCCCAGAGAGCAGAAGTAGGCAGCTGAGGGACCGAGTGGAAGGAGGCTTTTTGCTATAATAACGTGTGTGTGTGTGTGTGTGTGTGTGTGTGTGTAGTTTAGATAGCTAATTTAATAAGGCGACACTGATCAGAGTGCACAGGTTTCAGGAGTACATGTATATGGCATTTGAATGGTTGATTGTGTTGTGTGCCCATCACCCAGAGTCAAATCATCTTCCTTCACCGTGTATTTGTCCTTCTTTTCTCCCCACCCCACCCCCTCCTGCCCAGGCCATCACTTCACTTTTATCTCTCTCTATGAGTTTCAGTTTTATATCCTACCTCTGTGTGAAATCATATAATTCTTAGCTTTTTCCGATTTACTTATTTCACTGAGTATAATGGTCTCAAGGTCCATTTTGTTGTCGTGAATGATACTATGTCATCATTTCTTATGGCTGAATAGGATTCCATATCTATGTGTATATGTTCCACATCTTCTTTATCCAATCCGTTATCAGGGGACACTTTGCTTGTTTCCATTTCTTGGCCACAGTGCTAGATAGAGGATTGGATAAAGAAGATGTGGTACGTATATACAATGGAATACTACTCAGTCATGTGTCTGCGTATCAGTGTTTTTGAGCTTTTTGGATAGATACCCAGTAGAGGGATTGCTGGGTCATATGGTAATTTTATTCTTAGTTTTTTGAGGAACCACCATACTGTCTTCCATAATGGTTGTACTAATTTACATTCCCACCAGCAGTAAATGAGGGTGACTTTTTCTCCACAGCCTCTCTAACACTTATTACTGATTTGTTGATAACAGCCAATCTAACAGGTGTGAGGCCATATCTCATTCTAGTTTTGATTTGCAATTCCCTAATAGCTAGTGAAGATGAGCATCTTTATATATCTGTTGTCCATTTGTGTGTCTTCTTGAGATAAGTGTCTGTTCAGGTCTTCTCCCCATTTTTTAAATTGCATTGTTTGCCTGTTTGTTGCTGAGCTTTGTGAGTTCTTTATATATTTTGGAAATTAACTCCTGTGAGCCCAGCTAGGGTTCTTTTGCTGTGTTATAGCTGTTTAACTTGTTGAAATTTCAAGGGGAGAGATCAAAGGTATCTCTCACACTGCCATCACTCTGATGTCCTACCTATTGTGTTTTGTACCATACATTAAATCCATCAAAACTTTGTTGTTTTAAAAATAATAATAAAATTTTAAAATACAGTTTAATAATATTTCTCTTCAATTTCAGGAAGACAAAGCAACTCCTACAAAAAGTGCGAATGACACTCAGCTCCCTACCGGGTCTTAAAAGCTCCACATAAGCCGTTCCCACGCTATGTGCCCGTTGCCCTCTCTGCGAACAATTCAGATTGCCCCTTTGGTCTGCTCCTGGCTCCTGCAAATTACTTCAGTGACTTTGTCAGCGCTTACTGCACGTTTCTCATCTACCTAGCAAAGTGGATGGTCAGGACTTTTTCCTTCAAAAAGCCCTGGCCATCTCCCTCAAAGAGATATTTCTCTTTCCCTTGTTGAAGCTCTTTTGAGTTTTACTCTCAGCTACAGTTTCCTACCTGATTTTGTTGGATGGTTTTAAGTTTCAAGTCTCCCTAAGTCCATTACAAGTTGTTGAGGATGGTACTGGGGAGACGGTTCTTATCTGTGCACTCCTTCAGCACCTTGCATTTAATAGACGCTTTATAATATTGATTGATTGATTGTCCTTTATCATTCTGTACCAGCTATATTTTTATCAAAGCCTGTATTTTTAAGGAAATTTCTATTCAGTTATGTAAGCTTGAAGCCACCTGGGTGCTTATGTTTCAAGAGTAGCATGCAGATTTTGTTTAAAGGCCTGGGAAAGGTTGCAAGTGTTGCACAGGATAGGTGAAAGTAGTGTTATTCCATCTGTGCAGAGGGAATCCAGGAACCAGAGTTTTGTCTCCAGTAAGTCACAGACCCGGGAAGGGAGCTGAGGGTAGTTCTGTTGAGTTCACACAGTGCTGGGCACTGTCTGTGGCACCTAGCATGCCTCATTTACTCACTGGAGCCTGTCTGGTAGCTACCGTAAAGCCCGTTTCATAGAACAGACTCTTCGCTTTTAATCTAAGCACGATATGCCTGGCCAACACGGAATTGGGGTAAGAACGCAGGCCTGAACGTCCACCACATTGGCTTGCCCTCACACAGAACGAACAGTAAACACGCTGAACACACGTAAGTACAAGTGTTCTCTTTGCTGTAAATTCACAGGGTCGTGCCTCTGGACAAAACACAAGGCAAGAGCATTTTGAGATGGCCCCAGGCAAAGCTTCTCTGACTTTAATATAGACTCTAAGGGGGGCGGGGATTTTATGAAGGACCTTGTGCCCCTTCAAAGCACTGATCTCGGCCAGCCATGGTTCTCAATCTGGTTGAACATCAGGCTCACCTGAGGATTTAAAACACACACACACACACACACACACACACACACACACACACACACACACACAGATGGGAAGAACATTCTGACCGGCACTGTTAGAAAGCCCTCCAGATAATTCTAATGTACATTCTGGGTTGGGGGCCACTGAGATAGAGAGGGACAAGGACCAGCCGGTTTCTCTACTTAGGTGGTTCCAGAGTCGAGGTCCCAAAGCAACCAGCATTGATAGCGCCGGGGAGTGTGTTAGAAGCTCACATCCGCTTCAGTAACTGAGTCCGACTCCAGGGGCGGGGCCCAGCCAGGGGTAGTCAACCTTTTTATAAAAACTGCCCACTTGCCGTGGTAGTCAACCTGGTCAGTACCGCCCACTAGTGGGTGGGCGGTAGAGGAGCAACCAAACAGCGTCAGGATTACATAGATGTAACTATAGTAAGTTGTTTTATAAAGATTTATTCTGCCAAACTTAGCGAAAATCCGACATAAAGTACTTGGTAAGTAATTATTATTATATGCTTTCACTTGCTGTAACTCTGCTTTATACGTTTTATAAAGTAAAGTTACTTCCCTACTTTATAAATCACCATGACTGTGGAACGGGTGGGTGGTTAGAAAATTTTACTACTAGCAGAGATACAAAAGTGGACTTTGTATAATAATAATTACTTACCAAGTACTGTATGTCGGATTTTCGCTAAGTTTGGCAGGGTAAATCTTTATAAAACAACTTACTATAGTTAAGTCTATGTAATTGCAACGCCCCTTAGGTTGCTCCGCTACCGCCCGCCATGAAAGCCGGAACTGGGCAGTATGGACCAGGTTGACGACCACGGCAAGTGAGCGGTTTTTATAAAAGGGTTGACTACCCCTGGTAGACCCTGTGCATGATTCTGATGTACGGTGAGGTCTGGGAACCACTGTCCTTCAAATAGGCGGTTGACTGAAAAGGAGGTACAAATAGCTATAGTCAATAAACATACGAAAAGATATTCCACCTCACAGTTAGGGAGCTACAAATAAAAATAATAAGAGGATATACATTTTTACCTGACAGATTGATAAAAATCAAGGAGACTGATAATATTTAATATGGCAGTAGGAGACAGAAGACAGACACTCTCGTATATGAGGAGCGGAAGGATGAGCCAACACATCCTTAGAGGGAAATTTGGACGTTGAATTTAAAATTTGAAATAGGCATATGTCATGACCATGAAATTTCGCTCTCGGCCTGTCTCCCAAGGAAAGACCTTGGACCCCACGCATAAACACACACACAGATACTTAGCGCGTGGTTTTAGAAAGGGGGACACTGGAGAGCACCCACGTGTTCAACCCAGGAGAAGGTCTGAGTACACTGGGCCCAGCCTTGCTGTGGGGCTCTGTGCAGCCGGGATTCCCCGTGTGCCCGTGGGGAGCCCTCCCCCAAACTCTGCGGGACGCAAAGTCACGTGGCAGAAATATGTATATGGTACCATTTAAGAAAAACACACCCAAATCCTCTCAAGTCTCTCTGAGGGTGCATAATCGTGAAGACACATAGAAGAGCAGAGCAATTATTACTTTTTTGGGGGGTAAAATTCAGGGGAACAGATCTAGAATAAAAGTATGAGACTTCAGACTTACCTATCATTTTAAAATTTATTATAAGATTTATGGATTTCTTGAGCAATGAAAAACAATTTTTGAGAGTGAAAAACGTATCTATGGAAATAACATATAAATTTTTCTTAGCAATGGTTCTTAAATCACTTTGGGTCATGAGCCCTGAGAATCTAATGAAAGTCGCCCCCTCCAACACCCCCCAAAATAATTCCATGAGGGCACAAAAAATTTGGTTCCATTTCTGGGAACTTCTAGATACCTTGAAGTCTTGCATAGACCCCTGAAGGGGGAGAGAGTTTCTGGCATGACATTTGAGGACCCTAAATAGCTTTCCTTTTTCTACCCCGTGCTCTGTGACCCCTGCTCCATATGTGTCCCGGAGGAGTCATCATGTCTGAACGCTATTTTTATGAGCGTCAGCAGCTCTCCTCCGGCAGATTGAATTTCCCCAGAAGGCAGGGTTTCGCTGACATCTTAGTACTTGGAAGGAGCGATGATCCTTGAGGAGTGAGTGAATGTAGCATGTGGTGCGCTGAGCCGCAAACAGGAGCTGAGCCGTGTCAGGCAAGCTTCAAGTGCTCCACATTTGCCTTCGGGCATCAGCGGGTGCTTTTTTTAGGTTCTGCCATGTCATTCTCCCTTCACACGCCCACGGACCCTTTTCCACGTTGCTGTTGAGAGGAGACGTTTGGTTTTTTTTCTTTCTTTCTTTCTTTCTTTTATGCTTGTAAAGAAGCAAGGGGCAAGAAAAGGGAATCTTTTCACTCCTGAAATCTTTATCAGTTTTCCTCCTGATAGTCCCAAATGGGTACACAAGGGAGGTTTTTATTAGTTTACTCTGAGCTGTCTCACGCGCCAAGCAGCCCTCATAAAAGTGAAGCTCTGAGCTCCCCTCCATCTTATTGAGTCCCTGAGCTGCCGATGGACGTGTCCTCGTGCACCAAGGGAAGCACGTTCCACCACCTCTCTGGGCCCTCCCAGCAGCCCCCCCACCCACCGCAGCTTCCCGAGAGCCTTGCCTGGGGAAGCCGGCTCTGAATGGGTCTCTTCTTCGCTTCTCTAGTCCCCCCCCCACACACACCTTGATTTAGTTACATTGTCAGTAGGAGATGAGATGGGAACCCTCGGTGGCATTTTCTAAGAACTGTGGATTGCCACCCCTTTAGAACAACAAGCAACTATGAGATCTGTTCAATGGGGGTGCAACTGAATGCTCTGTGAGTTCTCTCTCCTCTTCAAGACTGCTTTCTGCAGCTGGATCCGCAGCCCCTGCCTGGGCCAGGGCAGCCTGTGCTGTCAGGCTGACCGCCTGCATCCATGAACTCTGGGGGCCAGCCCCCCTAGAAACCCCTTCTTGCGCTGACCCCTTTGCTCATGCCCTTCGGATCCGCCCTCCTGCAGCCCACCCACATGGTTTTACCTTTACTTACACGGTCCAGGTCCCCTTCGTAATTTTTCCAGTAACATGTGTTCATCAATCCAGCCAACAGCGCTCATTCTCCTTGGTTTGCACAGTTCGCTCCTGCTCATAGGAACTTCTCCATGGAAGGCTGTATTGCAGCTGCCCTCAGCAAACGTGTGTTGCACACTCACTATATCTCAGGCGTTCTTCAGGTTCCGGGGATACAAACAAGATTCTATTCCCATGGAACCCATACCCAAGTGTGCGAAACAGGATGAACAAGTCCATGGACGTATGCAGTGATGTCAACGAAGGACGCGAATGAAGCAAGGTGATGATGTGACAAAGGGACTGAGGGGGAGAGAGGGACAATGTTCACTGAGACGCTCAGGGAGGGTTTCTGTCAGGATAAAGCACTTGAACTGAGATCTGGAAGATACAAGGCACAGTACTTGTCAGCCAAAATTAGAAAGAGAACATCAGGCAGAAGGAGCAGCAAATGCAAAGGCCCTGAGGCAGGAAGGAGCTTGGCATGTGGGTAATCGTAGGTTTCCTCTTAAAAAAAAAAAAAAAAAGCACTTTTAAAAGATGGCTCTGTTTCCCCTGAAGCATATAGTGAGGTTGATAGACTGTCATCTCCACGAGGGTGGATTTCCTGTCTGGCTTGTTTTCTGTGACTAGAACATTGATTGGCACATAATAGACAATCAGATTAATGAGTGGATGGATGGATGCTCATTGAATAACTGGGTGGCTTATCTCTGGCCTGAGAGCAGAGCCAGAATGGACAAAAGAACCCCATCTCCTCCATGTTAATCTGTGCTGAGCAATTGCCTTCTAATCTCTGTTCCCTTCATTTAGAGAAGTGGGCACAGGGCATTCACCTCCTCTTTGGAAGGACATTGCACATGGGAGTGAGCTCTCACATACGAAATTTTTCTGAACTTTTGGAAGCCACTCAGTAAATGCAGGTGATTTCTACTGCCTGGCTCGCCAGGGAAAACCCAGCTCACTATAAATTGAATTTTACCCAAGCAACATTGGGAAGGCTGTCTAACCAGGTCCTGTCCTCGCTACCATAGGATGCCCAAGCTGGCACCTCTCTCAAGTTTTGGGAATGTGGATAAAATGTTCCATCGGGTTGGCAGAACACTTTTCCCGGCCCTGCTGCTAAATGTGTCGTCGTGGGAACCCAGGGCCCCGCCGGGACCTTCTCTCGCATCCTCTCATGGAGAAGGTTGTGCTACAACCATACAAAATAATCCCTAGTGGAATGGTGGTTTTGGCGTATCTCCAAGAAGACTACTTATTCACAGAAGCAAGAATGTCGTAAGGTCCGAACAGAATGAAGAATCTAACCGAGAGCTTCGTTGAAGTAATGGACTGCTATAAAACTGTCATCTCAAACAACAACAACAGTTGAAGCTACAGGTCACTTCAGCTTTCATGGGGACTCTTAAGAAACATAAACTACGCTAAGCATTTTTCTTCTTAAGTTTTTTGTTTTTTTACGAAAATTGTGTTTCTTTGAGCCAGACTGACTGCATGTGTCGGGGAGCAGGATCTCAAATGCTCTTACTCTGAACATCTCTGGAATTTATTTGAAAGTCTTCCGTTCCTTTCCAGTGCCACTATTTAGGGTTATAAAGCAGTAGAGATAGTGGCCACTGGTTCAAATAGGAAAATGCATGAAACATTCCAATGCTCTTTTTCCAGTGACCCCGAGACGTGGTGGTTCACCTTCCCAAAGGGTCAGTCTTGCTCAGCAGCAAACAGTGGTTGCCCTAGGAGTACTGTTTCCCAGAAAGAATGCTCAGCCTAGTCCGAAAGCCACTGTGCCTCTATTCCCACGGCGGATGGCCGACCAGATCCGGAGTGGGTATGCAGGGAGCGTATGCTGACGACCGCCGTGTGATTCACGAGCCAAGCTAAACCCACAGCTCGGCCTTACCTCTGAGCCGTGACGGGCAGCCCGGGCTAAGTGTTTCTTAGCATGCGACCTTGCTGCTCTACCCGCTGAACTTGAACTATCAAGCCCAGCAGGGCCCTATCGGGCGGCCGGACTTGGACACTGTGCATGCTGGTGCTGTCAAGGCTGGTGAGGGTGGGAAGGAGAGACAGAGGGTAGCATGGCAGGGCTCACACCCCCTGGCTTAGCCCCTTTCTACCCCCCGACAACCACTCTCTGAGAGGGCAATGCCTCGCATGCAGTTTGAGCTTGGACACGGGCACATGTCAGCAAGGGACCTTGTCGTGTGATACACACGTATTTGCCAGTTGAATTAGGGGTCAGTTTGGCGCTGGATTCCCTAAGAATTCCCTGCTGCACGAGTACAAACATTGTCCAGCTTTCACCTGCAAGGACCTCTCCCCTCCCAGGGCCCACAGTCCAGACGGTCTGTAGGCCAGGCACTGGTGTGGCCCTGGGTAAGCTGGCCCTGCAGCCTCTCCGATCGATGTAGAGCCATGTGAAATAAACTGGGAAGGCCGGTTGAGCAGCACAAGGGCACATCATGAAGGCACTACTTGCCACACGGTTATAGTAAGACTTCTTTCTAATTGGTTTCTATTTATTTCCAAAAGAAGCAATTTCTCCTCTTTTTCAAGAGGTCCCAGGTGGGAATGTTTGACTGTCAGAAGTCAGTAAATGAAAAAACTCTCCTTGAATCCATCTAAATAAAAAATCTTCCCATGACACCTCGTGTGTCATCAGATAAATCCAGTTTTCAGAACATTCTTTCCACCTTGAACTTTTTATAAAAACAAAATTCACAACTAGAAGCATACCAGCTCAGTGTTTGCTCAATGGACTAGCACTGGGTCTAATTCAGCTTTTGCCTTGAATTCTTTTGTTATTTGGGCAATACGGTTCTGAGACAAACAACAACTAGGAGTCTTAGGGCTACAAAAGCAAATGCGAAACAAGGATGTCTAAACTCCTAATTATAGTTTCCATTTAAACTCACCTTACGCGCTCACTCATTCTACCGATATTTTGAGCACCCAGCACACATCTAGTGAGGCAGTACTTACTATGGACATGAGTAGAATAAAGCAAGACACGAACAGCTTTGCCTCCCCAGTGGGCAGGGCAGACGTGAACACAAATGATAAAAAGCACTACCCAGCCTGACCTGTGGTGGCGCAGTGGATAAAGCGTCGACCTGGGAACACTGAGGTCACCAGTTCAAAACCCTGCACTGGTCTGGTCAAGGCACATATGGGAGTTGATGCTTCTAGCTCCTCCCCCCTTTCTGTCTGTCTGTCTGTCTGTCTCTCTCTCTCTCACACTCTGTGTCTCCTCTCTAAAATGAATAAATAAAAATAAATTAAAAATAAAAGAGCACTACCCTAGGGGCTAACTATGACAGTCTAAAACGGGGTGGCGAAAGCACAGTGGGGAGAGGAAAAGTTATTCCTACAAGACTCGGGTAGGTTTCTCTGATGAGGGGACAGCACTGGCCTTTGCCAGACAGAGCACAGAGAAAGCACATTCCCAGCATGTGGGACCGCGTGGGCAGCATATCCCACGGGGAGATGTAAGAGAGCTTGATGAGCCGGGAGAGGATATTGTCCAGGGTCGCTAGCGTGTGGGTTCGGCACAGAGAGTGTACAGCATAGTAATCTGGAGAGCCGTGTAGAGGTGAAAGACTAAGGATCTGCAGTCAGTTCAGTTCTGGACATCACGAAACAGATGCATCAAAACCAAAGGGCTCTCTTGCTTACCGGTACAGCTGCTGTGTCACGGAGACCCAGAGGTCAAGGTTTAGGTAGTAAGAGGGTGGGCTTTGGTGTGTCACAGAACTGAGTTTTCTTCCTTGGATGCAAAACCTACTGTAATTGTGTTTTTAGAAAATGATTCACTCTCTCCAACCCTCAGTTTCAGTATCTGTAACATAGAGGAGAACAGCACCTTAACCAGGAACATAAGAACACATAAAAGAATGTACGCCACACACGGAACAAATGTTGACTAGCACTCCACCATGAAGACTAATGTGGCTGATAAGAATGTTTCCTTTGTCAAGGTCGTTAGAGAAGCCCAGGGTCAGGCAGGTCAGCTGAGGGGAGACGAGCCCATCATTCGGTCCCTGAGGACAGCCTTGAAGGGATTTACAGCTTTGACCCCGTCTCTCGGCCAGATCTGTAACGTCAGGAGGACACGCCCAGCGGGCTCACTCAGTCCTTAGGTTTCTTTCCCCCCGGGGATTAAGAAGGGGAAACTGAAGGCTCGGATTATGAAGACATTCTTGCATCTCCCTGTGTAAGATGATAATGTCAAAGATTCCTGGCACCAAGCAAGGGAATGTGTCGCAAGGCTCCTTGTCCTCACACGATTACCAGGTGCCTGCTGATATTAGACCTTGGGGACCGTCTTTAAAGTCCTTGTGTCTTCCCCCTTTTATCGTTGTGTATTTAATAGCTAAGTTGTACAGGTGGGTACAGGATATGTTTCCACCTCCAGGCAGTAATTGTTGACTTAGAAATTTTTAAGTAGACTTTATTGAAAGACTTTTTAGGTTCACAGAAAAATTGAGTACAAAGTAGAGAGTTCTCACCTACACACCCACCCCACATACAAACACAGCCTCCACACTATGAACATCCCCTGCCAAAGTGATACGTTGTTACAGTCACCAAACCTACATTGACACGTCATCATCGTCTCCCAAATTCCATAGCTCACATTAGCATTTACTCTTCGTATTGACCCTCCTTGGGATGTTGTTGATTTTTGACACTGGCAGCTGTCCTGAGAAGGTCTGTGCAAATAATTTGGGACATGACTGGTGATGCTAGCCTGTTTCCAAATACTATGTTTTGGAGAAGTGCATTTAAGATTGAGTTGAACTAGGAAAGCAGGAGCAGGTGGGGAGGGGAAAGAAAGAAATAAGAAGAAGGAAGGAAGGAAGGAAGGTAGGAAGGAAGGAAGGAAGGAAGGAAGGAAGGAAGGAAGGAAGGGGAAGGAAGGAAGGAGGGGAGGAAGGAAGGAAGGGGAAGGAAGGAAGGAAGGAAGGGAGGAAGGAAGGAAGGAAGGAAGGAAGGAAGGAAGGAAGGAAGGGAGGGAGGAAAGAATTAAGGAAGGAAGGAAGGAAAGAATTAAGGAAGGAAGGAAGGGAGGAAAGAATTAAGGAAGGAAGGAAAGAATTAAGGAAGGAAAGAAGGAATTAAGGAAAGAAGGAAGGAAGAAAGGGGAGAGAAAGAGAGAGAGAAAGGCATAAAAAAGGAAGAAAGAAGAGAAGAGAAGAGAAGGGAAGGGAAGAGAAGAGAAGAGAAGAGAAGAGAAGAGAAGAGAAGAGAAGAGAAGAGAAGAGAAGAGAAGAGAAGAGAAGAGAAAAGGACCATTGGCTCACCGAGGCAAGTCACACCCTTTGTTTCTGAAGCTCTTCACAGGTAGGGGTTAGTGATAATTCGGGCCTAGAATGTCTATACTCCTCTGTTTCCTAAATCAGCTTCCTCCGCCCTGCCACTGTCTCCGGGTCCTCCTGTCCCTGGATAGGTAACACTGATTTTACATCTTTCCTTTGCAGGTTTCCCCGCACATCCTCCAGGGCTACAGGACGGAGCCCCTAAACTGTGACAGGGGCAGGTTTGATTTTGAAATATAGGTCTCAAAAGGGGCTGGGCAGTTTTAGAAAGATTTCTTTTTAAGCACCTAAGATTTTTACTTGCTCTTGCAAACTTCTTGTAAAGAAATCTAAGTCTGCCTCCTGCTTTGACAGACGAAGCCCTGGGAGAAGTTGGCTGTCCCAGGAGCCCCAAAGAAATCTGACATGTCCTCCCAAATGGGGGTGCCAACAGCTGAAGGGCTCTAGTTACCCAAGAGGTGAGTGACAGGGACGCTTTGCCAGTTGGAGAAAGGAAAGGAGTGGGGCAAAGAAGGTGATGGAGGGAAGGGCAGAGGAGAAAGGACGGTGACAGGAGGGTGGGGGTGGGGGGGGGTGAGGACAGAGTGAAGAGGATGTGATGGGCCACAGCCGTCAAGCAGCCTGGCGAATGGAGTGGGAGCCCCGGTCCCGGGCCACATCCCTGCTGCATTTTGGGGACCAGTGTGGCACCCACCTTGGACCTCAGAATATGGTTGGTGATTTATCAACCCAAATGACACCTTGCTGGAATGGCAGCCATGCTGGTTGACTTCCCCAGGACCCTTAAGGGCCTCTCACAGCAGACGACTATCGTAAAGGAAGCTAGCTAGCCACCTGTAGCTGGGCGGTGGCATTTGTCCTAACCCTTCAATTCAGGATTTGAATATATACTGTTTTCAAACAGCGTATGAAAATACACACCCAGTTAAATGTTTTTATTTCACCTTGGTTTTGCTCATTTGCATTTTCTGTATTTTTGTAAAATGAATAGGGATTGCATTGGGAATAATAAAAATAAATTGTTTTCAATTATAAAAACTAAATCGGCTTGAAAAAGTCCATAAAGCAATTTTTCAAACACTTATACAAAAAGTGGTGCAGGGGTGCCTATCAAATTTTTTATCGTGATTTACGAGTGAGATGGAGATGGCACTGGAACAAGAGGTGGAGCTTGTCAGCTTTGTTAACTGTCTCCTTACTGATTGACTTGTTAAAATGAGTGTAATAATGTTGTCACCGTTAAATTCAAGAAAAAAAGAAATAAAGAAAAACTTTTTGCCATGTGTTTTTTTTAACTGTTTCACTAAGTGAAACACCTTTAATTCATTATTTTTAAATTGTGTAAAATAATTTTTTTTCTTCTGAAGTGAGAAGCAGGGAGGCAGAGAGACAGACTCCCGCATGCGCCTGGCCGGCATCCACCCGGCATGCCCACCAGGGGGCGATGCTCTGCCCATCTGGGGTGTTGCTCTGTTGCAGCTGGAACCATTCTAGCGCCTGAGGCAGAGGCTATAAAGCCGTCCTCAGTGCCCAGGCCAACTTTGCTCCAATGGAGCCTTGGCTGTGGGAGGGGAAGAGAGAGACAGACAGAAAGTAGAGGGGGAAGGGTGGAGAAGTAGATGGGTGCTTCTCCTGTCTGCCCTGACCAGGAATCGAACCCAGGACTTCCACACTCCGGGCCAACGCTCTACCACTGAGCTAACCAACCATGGCTAACTTGTGTAAAATTTTAATTGAACATTATTTTCTGAACTTTTTAGCAAATTTTTGCTGCCAATCTTACACATGTCAGCCAACTGTCAAAAGCTGAGTTTTGAATTTGTCCTTTACTATAGACCATACAGGCCTTTTAAAAATATGTATTTCTTTAGTTTTCAGTTACAGTTGATGTACAATATTATGTTAGCTTCAGGTGTAGAAATCAATGACTAATCATTGCATAACTTACATACTAATGGCCATCCTGATGAACCAGCACCCATCTGACCTCGTACATAGTTATGAGCACATTAGTGACTATTATTCCCCAACTGCACTTTATACACCATGACTGTTCTGTAACTCAGTCTGCACCTCTTACTCTCTTCACCAGCTTCATAATCCCACCCCCATGCCCCTTCCATCTGGCAATTTTTAAAATGTTCTCTGTATCTATGAGTCTGTTTCTTTTCTGCTTGTTTGTTTATTTGGGGGGTTTTTTTAGATTCAATTGTTGCTATATATTTATTGCCATTTTATTCTTATTTGTATTATTCCTAAATAAGACCCTATAATATTTATGTAATACTGGTTTGGGGATGATGAATTCCTTTATATTTTTCTTTTCTTCTGAGAAGTACCTTATATGACCTTTGATTCTAAAGGATAACTTTTCTGGGTAAAGTAATCTTGGTTCTAGGTCCTTGCTTTTCATCACTTTGGATATTTCATGCCAGTTCCTTCTTTGGCTTAAAAAGTTTCTGTTGAGAAAGCCGCCGACAGTCTTATGGGAGCTCCCTTATAGGTAGCTAACTGCTTTTTTTCTCGCTGCTTTTAAAATTCTCTCTTGGTCTTTAATCTTTCGCATTTTAATTATGATGTGTCTTGGTGTGGGCCTCTTTGGGTTCTTCTTGTTTGGGACTCTCAGTGTTTCCTGGACTTTTATGTCTATTTCCTTCACCAGGTTAGGAAAATTTTCTGTCATTATCTTTTCACATAGGTTTTTTAATTCCTTGATCTCTTCTCCTTCTGGAATCCCCATGATGCAAATGTTGGTATGCTTGAAGTTGTCCCAGAGGCTCCTTACACTGTCTTTATATTTTGGATTCTTTTATTCTTTTTGCTGTTATGATTGGGTATTTTTTGCTTCCTTCTCTTTCAGATCTCTGATTTGATCCTCTGCTTCATCTTCCCACTATTAATCCCCTTCAATGTATTATTTTTCATTTAAGTTGATGCATCCTTCATTTCTAATTTGTTCTTTTTTATATTTTCTAGTTCAACTTTGTTTCTTATCTCTTTGTTGAAGTTCTCACTAAGTTCATCTACTCTTCCTTTAAGTTCATTAAGCATCTTTACAACAGGTGTTTTAAACGTCTCATCTAATAGATTGCTTGTCTCATTTTGTTTAGTTCTTTATCTGGAAGGTTTTTTTTATGTTTATTTGGGACACGTTTTCCTGTTGTCTCATTTTGACTACCTCCCTGTGTTTGTTTCTATATATTAGATAGAGAAGCTACATCTCCTAGACATCGTAGAGTGACCTAATGTAGTAAGTGCTCTTTAGGACCCAGTGGGAAAGCCTCCTCATTCACCCAAGCTATGTGCTCCAAGTGGTATGTATCCTCCAGTTGTAGCTGAGCCTTGATTGCTGTTGGCATATCAATGGGAGAGATTTACCTTCAGGTCAATCAGCTGCAAGCACTGGTTGCAACCATCAACCATCTTGGAGGATTAGCCATGAAAGGGTCCATTCTATAAATCAATAGTTGCTACAGCAGGGCTCTGGTGAACCTACTGAGTTCATGCCATGAGTATGTTGCATGTGCATATGATTGTGTGGTGCTTTGATGTTGTCTGAAACTGTCTATTGACTGTGCTGGCTCTGAGGCCTCCCCAAAAGTTCATGCCAAGATCTGCTGAAGCTTGTGTTATACCTGGCATGGGCTACAAAGTGTTTTGCAAATGACTGTATTTGTGCTGGACTGAGAGGTGGCCTGTAGAGCCCAAGCTGTGAACCAAGGCTGGCTGCCACTAGTGCCAGGCCTTGGACCACTTAACTAAAGATGCAGGGCAAGATAATGCTTGTTTGAGAGATTTTAGGAAAGTCTGAAGCATGAGGCAAGATAGGTCATTCATATGGAAAAGCCACTGGAAAGAGCATGAGTGGGACCACAAATTAAGTGCAGTGGGATTGCAGGGAATCACCAAAGTGGGGAAAACAGTGATAACCAGGTTGATAGAGACTCTGATATGGTGCCCACCTGCTGGCTCTGTGGAAGAAGGCTCAGCAAAGAAACAATGGCCTTTGCCAACACTTTTGTCTGGGAGAAAGCTGTCCCTCCAGCCCTCACCAGATGCCGGACACTTCGGTTTCTCCTTGTGTGTTCCGGGTGCCTTTGAGCTGCTGGCTCAGTGCTGGAGCTCGGGAAGAATTAGGCCAAGTAAGTCTGAGCATGGCCCATTTAAGGGGAACACCTGAGACTCCAGCTGCCTTCTGTCTCACTCAGCCACAGTCCCCATTGGTTTTCACAGCCAGGAGTCTCTTCCTGGCAATGGAACCCTGAGCTGGGGGACCTAGTATGTGCCTGGGACCCCTCATTTTTCACTTTTCAGGGGTGACCTCTACCATTGAGATATTTCTCCTGATTTTAAACCACTGCGTGTGGGTGTGGTACCAGCCCATTCCACATCTCCACCCCTCCTACAAGTTTTTCTCTTTGAATTTTTCTAAAGTGAGAAGCAGGAAGCCAGAGAGACAGACTCCCACATGCACCCGACCAGTATTCACCCGGCATGCCCACCAAGGGGCGATGCTCTGCCCATCTGGGGTGTTGCTCTGTTGCAACCATAGCCATTCTAGTGCCTGAGGCAGAGGCCATGGAGCCGTCCTCAGCGCCCGGGCCAACTTTGCTCCAATGGAGCCTTGGCTGCGGGAGGGGAAGGGGAGACAGAGAGAGGAAGGAGAGGGGGAAGGGTGGAGAAGCAGATGGGCATTTCTCCTGTGTGCCCTGGCCAGGACTTGAACCAGGACTTCCACACTCTGGGCTGAGCCAACCAGCCTGTTTTCTCCTAAGTCTTGATGTGGCATCTTCTTTAATTTCTTGGTTGCAGGACTTCCGCGCAGGTAGATTTCAGGTGGTTCTGAATGGTACTTGTTCTGTAGTGTCGTTGTACTTGTGATGTGGTCGTGGGAGGTCAAGTGCCACAACCACCTACTCCACCATCTTGACTTGAATTTTTCCACCAAATCGCCCATATATTTGCATGTGATTTAGAGCTTCAATAGCTTCAAAAATTTTTCTTCAACTATGAAGTTTCAAGGTGACAGAAAATTCCGGAAAATAATTTAATAAATATTCAGAACCCATCATCTAGATTTGATGAATGTCATTTTTCCATATTTGCTTCAGACCCTTAATAATAATTTTAGTAAATAATAATCAAATACTGTCTTTCCCCCAATGGTTTATACTTTTTTTTATGTATGTATCCTTAAACTATATGAATTATTATTTTATATTTTCATCCTATACCAAAATAGTTATAGCACTTTACTGTTTTTCCTTTTCCTTTTAATCAGTGCTCTTTTGAGATTTATCCAAGTTGATGCATGTGGCTCCGGTTCATTCATTTTAAATGCTGTATATCATTTCATTGTATCACTCTACTGTAACCTATTTATTCTCGTATTGATGGACATTTAAGACATGGCTAATCTTTTCCTATTATTAAAAATGCTGCACTGAACACACTTGTCTGTGTCTTCTTGTGCCCTTGACTCGAAGCCCATCCCAAAACTGTCTTAACAGCATAACTACTGGATCACTAAAACACCTTTTTCAATTTAAGAGTGAGAGAGGAGAAAAACACACAGAGTCTTAGGTCTTCTGCAGGAAGGTTGGTTTGGTAAGGATTCGGGCCATTTTGTTTCATCTGAAGATAACGTCTTCACTTCTTTTCACCACTTTTCTCCCAAATTTGAAAACTAAGACACCTGTTCATCAGAGCCCTGATTGTGAAGAATTTGTTACTTGAAAACTCAAAGAGCTAGCTCATCCTGAAGTGAAACTGATGATGAGACTAATGAGTATGTCATTTCCCCTTTCTCTCAGAATGTCGCACAGCAAGGCAGAACATGCTAAACAAGATATGAACATCAGCGAGCGTATTCATGAAAGAAAAATGTCTGATAAGTAGTATGAAAAATTAAAAATTCTGAATCTTTATGAACCCAGTCTGAAAAACATCCTTGTGCAGTGACTTGATGAATCTCCTATAATAGAATTTTCTTTCTTTCTTTCTTTTTCTTTCTTTCTTTCTTTCTTCTCTTTCTCCCTTCCTTTTTTCTTTCTTTCCTTCCTTCCTTCCTTCCTTCTTTCCTTCCTTTCTCTCTTTCTTTCTCTTTTTTCCTTCCTTCCTTCCTTCCTTCTTTCCTTCCTTTCTCTCTTTCTCTTTCTCTTTTTTTCTTCCTTCCTTCCTTCCTTCCTTCCTTCCTTCCTTCCTTCCTTCCTTCTTTCCTTCCTCTTTCTTTCTTTCTTTCTTTCTTTCTTTCTTTCTTTCTTTCTTTCTTTCTTTCTTTCTTTCTTTCTTTCATGTGAGAGGAGGGGAGATAGTAGATAGAATCCTGGATGTGCCCTGACTGGTCTGGGGCCAATGCTCGAATGAACTGAGTCACTGACTATGGGAGGGGAAGAGAGAGAGAGAGAAGGGGGAGAGAGGGAGGGGAAGAGAAGTGGATGGTTGCTTCTCTTGTGCCCTGACTGGAAATTGAACCCAGATGTCCATATGCCAGGCCAACGCTCTATCCACTGAGCAATCCGGCCAGGGCCACAGGTTATTAGTTTCTAACAAGAGTTATTCTGGATCCAAGAAGTGGAACCAGTCTTTGCCTCCATACAGTCTCTTTGGTGAATGGGATGAGAGTGTTACTTGGTGAGCACAGAATAAAAACGGAATCTTCTTATGTGCTATTTCTATCAAGCTCTGCTCCTCTGATCACCTGGCGTTCAATTCTGTGACTCTATTTTTCACGTAAAGGGCCAAGATCGATCATCCAGGAGGAGAGTGCCTGTTGTACCTCCTGGTGACACACTGAGAGATGTTCGTTCTCCAGCTTTTCCTTTCAGATATTGATTCAGACCACCGTCCTGCCGCTGACCCTCGTCACCACAACAGCCAGCTCCCTAAGTGTCGGCTTGTTTCTCACTTAGTTTGGCAGCTTGCTAATGACATGGCACTTTAATCTCCTCAGTAAGGCCACTCCACATCACTGTGCAATATGGGCTAGTCCTGGAAGCCGTCCTGTACACAGCTAACCCCCTCCTTCTTGCAGACTTGACTTACGGAGGTGGCACCTGCTGACCCGGCGTTTTGGGAGACATCTTATTTTGAGGGCCATGGTGCTTTTTGTCTACCATCTACAATTACCACACTAAAAATACTTGGGAGGGTAGAGAATCTTCAAGGAGACTTTGCAACCGGACTGTTATGATATTTCAAGGTTACAGCCTTGGAATAAGCTGCCTAGTACCTGCTTGATCAATAGTTCATGTTATAGTTATTTATAAACCAGTTTTTATGCTGAACCTGGTGATTATATTACTATTTCCTTGCAAATGTCCCCGGCAACCATGTCGCCTGCAATTTTCCTGATCAAACCATCACGACTCAGCCTCACTACCCAGGATTAGCTACTTCCCTTGTGCAGATGCCAACATGGGTTTTTCTCCACCGCAGAAACAAAGCTAAGCCTCCGCCCACGTGTATCAGCCACAGTGCTCCCACATGCCGCCTTCACCCCCGACCCCCGGTAGCACGACTGGTGAGCTTTCACCTAAACCCAACGCCAGAGAGCAGGGATGGGTTTGTGTAATACAGGTGCTGCTGTTGGTCTAAGAACAGAGTGTGGGCTTTGCTGCCTCGGGTCCAAACTGAACTGCGGGTACGTTTCTAAGCCTCTGTGTGCCACTGATTTGATGAACTCCGAGTCCCTCAGAGGCTGTTCCTGACTGCAGGCACAAGTGTGCTGGGGCCCCCCCTCGCGTTAGGGAACTGCAGGAAGAGGAGGTGCTCCTGCCGTCCGAAAGTGTGACAGTGACTCCGAGGACGTGCTCTCATACTAGGGAAGCTCTTCCTTAAGATTGATTTACGTGTTTCCTCCTACGTGATTTTCAACCTTTCCCATCCCACCGCAAACACACACAAAGTGATGACTAAAATTCTGCAGCACAGCAAAACATATATATATATATATTTTGCCAATCTGACAAAAATAATAGGTCTAATTTTGATTCATTCACACTTGGGTGGCTACTGTTGCGTTGGCTGTTGTCATTTCTTTATCTGACGATCTAAAAGGAAAGAAGTCAGTGCCCCTCGCGGGATAGGCATCACATGTTTTAAACACCCTTGCAGCACACTTGTGGGAAGTCGCGGGTCTAATTGAATCGAGGGCAAATGAATGTGCGTGTGTGGTGGGGGGTGGGGGGGTCCTTGTACACGCATAGGACATTTATGGAAGGCTGTACAAGAAACTAGAAACAGTGATTACTTTAGGGATGGGGACTGAAAAACTAAAGTAAGAAAAGAGATTATTTTTTTATTTAAAAGAACTTTTTTGCTATTTTAGATTGCTTCCCATCTATTAAATAAGAGATTATACCCAAACGATCATGCAATCTTCTGAGTCCCTTCACTAAAAGTCTGTAATTCTCATGAATTGAGTACTTTTTGTGCTTTCTTTCTCTAATCTCTACTGAATTCAACTCTCGGTTGTTTAGAACACTTCATTTTCTCAGCATTGCCTGAGAACGAAAATTTTCCCACTGTGAATTGTCCAGGTAAATGAATCTAATCTCTTTAAATTGTTGAAGTTTGGAATCATTTCTAATAGACTATTTATAGGTTGTATCACATACATTCCTATCTTCCTTTTTTGTTTATTGCACCTTTGTTAATATGTTTCACATACTGTAACATTCACCTATTAAAAGTTTAGTGGTATTTAATATATTCACAGAGATGTGCAAATATCACCATAATCTAATATTAGAATATTTCAACATGCCCCAAAGAAACTCCTGTTAAGCAGTGACCCTCACTAATCTGTTTCTGCCTCTATGGATTTGACTATTCTGGACATTTCACATAGGTGGAGTTATATACAACATGTGAATTTTTGTTACTATCCTCTTTAACAGAATCAAAAGTATCTTACATTTTCTTAATAATTTAAGCTTATTGTTATTGACAGTTTACTCATCGTGACCTCAAAAAACACTGAGACAGGAAGGCTGTTTTGTTTGCCTCTAGATTCCATGGCCCATTAAGACACACGTGACTCTGTCAGAGCTTTGTTGCTCAGGTCATAAGGGGAAATTTTGAACACCTCATCTTATAACTTTTAACTCTTCTTTTATTCATCATTCCTTTTCTGGTCCTCCCATTTTTGCAAAGTTGGACCATTGGTACATCATCCAGGTTAGGCCTGAGGTCTCATGTCTTCTCTTGGCCCAAGCTCATTATGGAACTCAGTTCTGAATCTCTGGTGGGTTTCTCTCCTTCTCCTAAAGTAATTAGACAGACTGAAATCTTTTCTTCTTTCGCTGCTTCCTTGAGCATATTGCATGACTCAGTCAGCTAAATTTCATCTTGGAGATAAACCCCCCACAAGTATTTTAGGAGCTCTCCAGTTTAAGTGGCGCTAAGAACCCTTAGATTTCATGTATCCTCTCTCTTTCTTAAAATAGCCTGTAGCTCGAGATCCAAGATGGCAGCAGAGTAGGTGGAGGCTACCCTCACCTCCTTCCAAGACCACACTGGAGTTATAACTGAATTTAAGAACAATCATTCTGAAAACAAACAAAAACGACTCAAGACTAAATGAAAAGGAGTCTTACAGCCAAGGATTCACAGAAGAATCCACATCAAGATTGGTAGAAAGGGCAGGAACCTGAAAAGCGCTGGCCCCACTCCCACGTGGCTGCAGTTCTGGAGGGACATCTCAGCTGCAGAAGGGTGAACGCTGAGACGTGTTCAGAGCCTTGTATGCTATGAACAGCTACATGCCAACAAACTGGACAATCAGGATGAAATGGAAACATACAATCTTCTGAAACTGAATCAGAGGATCTAAAAAGGCAGAATACAGTCAGTGAAATTGAAGCAGTAAAAAGAAAAACTCTCAACAAACCCAAGTCCTGGACTAGATGGCTTCACCGATGAAGCCATCTTCTGAATGTTTACCAAACATTCAGAGAAGAATTAACATCTGTCCATTTCAAACTATTCCAAAAAAAATCAAGAGGAAGGAAGGCTCCCACGCTCATTTTATGAGTCCAGCATTATGCTAATTTAAAAACCAGATAAAGACACTACAAAAAAGAGAAAATTATTGGCCAATATTCCCGATAAACGTAGATGCTAAAATCCTCAGCAAAATATTAGCAGATGGCATGACACTGTATACAGAGGACCCTAACGAGTTCATCAAAACATTACTAGAACTGATAAATGAATTCAGTAAAGTAGCAAGATACACAAAAAAAAAATCATTTGAATTTTTATACACCAATATTGATCTATCAGAAAGGGAAATCAAGAAAACAATACCATTCATAAAGAATAAAAGAATAAAATGCCTAAGAATAATGAATTTAACTAAAGATGTAAAACACCTATACTCAGAAAATTATAAGACACTGAAATAGGAAATTGAAGAAAACAAACAAGTGGAAGCATATACTGTGTTCATGAAGAGGAAGAATTAACATCATCAAAATGTTCATATTATCCTAAGAACCTATAGATTCAACAAAATTTCTATTGTGATACCAATGGTATAAATCACAGAACTGGAACAAATATTTTAAAAATTTCTGTGGAATTAAGAAAGACCCCAAATAGCCATGGCAATCTTGAAAAAAAAAAAAAGAACAAATTTAGAGGAATCACACTACCTGATACAAACTATACTACAAGGCCATAGTAACCAAAACAGCATGGTACTAGAATAAAAACAGATGTTTAGACCAATGAAACAAAATAGAGAGCTCAGATATCAACCCATGCCTACCTAGTCAATTAATATTTGACAGAGGAGGCAAGAACATACAATGGGGTAAGCACGATCTCTTCAATAAATGGTGTAGGAAAAATTAGAAAGACATATGCAAAAAATATGAAGCCAGACCACCTTCTTACACCGCACACAGAAGTAAACTTAAAATGGATTAAATACTTAAATATGAGACTCAAAACTATAAGAATCCTGGAAGAAAACAGGCAGTAAAACCTCAGACATTTCTTGTAGTAATATCTTTTTAGATATATTTCCTAAGGCAAGGGAAATGAGAGAAAAAATAAATAAATGGGACTACATAAAACTAAAAGTTTTTGCACAGCAAGGAAAACCAACAAAATGAAAAAACAATGCACTGAAATGGGAGAACATACTCACCGATACATCTGATAAGAGATTAATATCCAAAATTGATAGAGAACTTAAAAAACTGGATACCAAAGAAACAAACAGCACAATTAAAAAATGGGCCAAGGACCTGAATAGACACTTTTCTAAAGAGGACATACAGATGACCAATAGACATGTGAAAAGATGCTCAACATCACTAATCATCAGAGACATGCAAATTCAAACCGCAATGCGATATGACCTCACACCTACCAGAATGGCGCTCATCACAAATCAACAAACAAGTGCTGGCGAGGGTGCACAGAAAAGGGGAACCCTCCTGCACTGCTGGTGGGAACACAGACTGGTGCAGCCCCTGTGGGAAGTAGTATGGCATTATTCCAAAAAAATTAAAAGTGGAATTTCCTTCTGGGAATATATCCTAAGAATCCTGAAACAACAATTGGAAGCGTATCCCCCCCCCCCATGTTCATTGCCGTGTTATTTACAATAGCCAAGATCTGACCATAGCCCAAGTGCTCATCAGTAGATGAGTGTATAAAACATCTGTGGTACATTTACCTAATAGAATACTACGTGGCCGTAAGAAAGAAGGAAATCTTACTTCTTGTGACAGCGTGGATGGACAGCATTATGCTAAGTGAAATAAGCCAGTCAGAGAAAGACAAGTACCGCATGATCTCACTCATATGTGGACTGTAATGAACACAATTAACTAACGAGGGAAATAGAGACAGACTCATACACGGAGGGCGGGCTGACAGCTGTCGGGGGGAGGTCGGGGGAGGGAGGTGGAGGGATCATACAAAACAGGACTAAATAAATAAATAAATAAATAAACCCCCATGGACAAGGAAAACTGTAGAATTTGCTGAGGGGGGAGCTGGAGGAAGGTATGGGGGGTTACATGGTGATGGACGAAGACTTGACTTGAAGGGGGGGTGAGCACACAATATGGAGTACAGAGATGTGTGGTAGAATTGGGCGCCTGGAACCCCTTTCATTATGTTAACCAATGTTATCCCAATAGATTCCATTTAAAATAATAGTCTGTAGCTCTCGTGTCCAAGACTTTATTGACTTCCCTGTCTTTAAATCACATAATTATAAATGAAAATTTTCCTTGAAGTTGATACATAATCCAAATATGATTGAGTGCAAACCCCCGGGTGGGTGGGACAGGGCAGCCCTTAAACCAGCAGGGCACATGTCTGCCATGCCTGAGAGCATGTGTATGTTTGACAGGGAGAGAGGGCATTCGACATCTGAACTGTAGAGTCTGGAAAGTAGTCCCTGTATTTTTTTTTTCCTTTTGGTGAGAATAGGGTGAAGGGGAGACAGACTCACCTGGGGCACCGTCCCAGGTCTGGGTTACACTATTACAGGGCTTGTTTGAGGTTTGGGTCAGTCTGCCAGGGGGAGCGGGCATTGTCACCGCTCTGAATCTGGCTGGAGGAGCAGGGCACTATCTGACCAGGAGCCTGTCGTGGGAATTAAAGACTTCAGGGCTTCTCCTTGTGTACCCACTGTCAGGACAAGCCCAGGGGTTTGGGGCACCCTTGCTGAGAGCAGCTCTGACTTATGAATCTGGAGACCCAGGGAAATGTGGTCTGTGTCAGGAAGCCAACGCTCCGTCAGGCCCAACACGGGCCGGGAGTGGGGGGCAAGCAGAGGAGTGCCTGGCACACAGCAGATGCTCAGTGAGGATCTGTGGGGCGGCCCAAGTCTTTGGTGTCAGGTGTGAGTCTGGCATGGAGTGCTGGGGAAGACCCTCAGGCTCACCCAGGCGGGAAATGCTGTGACATGGGGTGGATTGGTCATGGGCGCAAGTGAGCCACTGGAAAGGAGCTCAAGAGAAAGTCCTGTGGTGGGAATGGGAACGGGAACAGAAGCCCAGGTGGAAGGCATTGGCATGGCCCCACACTGCACATGGGCACCAGGGGAGCTGAGTGGAGGTCAGGGGACTCCGCTGAGCTCAGACCTGGGTAGAGCAGCAGGCAGGATAACCCCAGTCTCAACACACGGTGACCAGAATTGGGGCAGCCTCCACAGCAGCCATGCCTGGTGGGTCGGCAGCATTTGACCGACCAGGACCACTTCCACCATAAGTGACCCTGCGCTGCCCTCTGGTGGTAAGTTCCATGAAACGGATTCTCTCGAGAATCTTGGACAGTTTAGCAGGTGCCCTCGCATTTGAGCTTTGGGACGCATTTTCTGACCTACATTAACCCAATACAGGGTGACGTGAGCATGATAGTCAGGAACAGTTATGTACTGTATGCTTCAGTGTGGTTCCACCAGTAGCCTGAGCCAATTCTGTTAGCATTTAAGAACTACCACTTAGGTCTGACTGGTGGTAGTACAGTGGTTAGAGCGTCGACCTGAGATGCTCTAACCCAGGTTCAAAACCTTGAAGTCTCTGTCTTGAGTGCAGGCTCACCAGCTTGAGCATGGGGTCTTGGGCATGGGATCATCATCATGACCCCATGGTTGCTGGCTTGAGCTCTAGGTTGCTGGCTTGAGTAAGGGGTCACTCGCTCTGCTGGAGTCCCCAGGTCAAATCACATATGAGAAAGCAATCAATGAACAACTAAGGTGTCACAACTATGAGTTGATGCTTCTCATTCTTTCCCTTCCTCTCTTTTTCTCTTTCTTACTCATTCCCTATCACAAAACAAACAAAACTACCACTTAGTAAACACGCATTGTGATTGGTCCTACGTATTACAGATGAGGAAGCTGAGGCTCAAAGAGACAGTCTTGCTCTTGCTGCGAAAATATGCCATTCAGTTCTGGGGCTCCGCCCCCTCAGCCCAAGAGTGGAAATGAGAGGGCAGCGAAGGGGCAGGAATACTTGGATTTTATGTTTTACAAATACAGTTTAATAACGAATATAGATTACGTCTCTCTGTGTTGTAAAATGTAGACTAAACTCTGAGTGTCTCACGTGATGAAGGGACGTGACCAGTCACATATGTCCGGGAGAGGACAGCCAGGACACGGGGGCGGAGGACAGGAACTTTTTCAGCGGGAGGCGCAAGGGTTCATGGGAGCGTGGTGGCGGTGCCAAGACCGCGGGCGAGCCAGGAGAGGAGGGTTATCCGTGCTTCTGCGGCGCGCAGGCCCAGGGCAGAGGGGCCAGAGTCCTCCCGGCAGGTCTCGGCTGGCTGCCTGTCAAAGCATGGCACTAGCTAGCCAGGAGCAGCCGCCCCTCTGGTGAAAAGGGTGGCCTGCAGAGGTGGGACATGTTCGGAAGGGTTGTGGACGGAGGTCCCTGCACAGCTTACACAGGACAATCCTTTGTGGGGAGAAGACAGGTTCTAAAGCCTTGACGCTTCCCAGGTCCACGTGCCCGTCCCGCCTGAGCCTGCCTGTGGGCATCAGCACCTGCTCCAGCCTTTCCGGGGCGGGTGGCAGGTGGCGGTGTTGCTCCGTCGATCCCAGTCCTGTTTGGTTGCCTGGCGTTCCCGTTCTTGGCTGGGCATCTTTTCACTTGGGGGTCTACCACCTTCTGATGCCTGGGGGCAGACGGTGGGACCGGCTCAGCAGACATTCTGCTCTCCTGGGTCCTGCGTGAGGCCTGGGCCTTGGAAAGTTTAGGAGCTCCGGGGGGCTTCCGGAGGGGGTGCCTGTCTGAGTCGGAGCTCTGGTCCTGCAGCGTCTGTTGGCTCAAAGGGCAGCTTGTTTCACTTTCTTCTCTTTCGCCGTAGCCTGCAGGGGGTCTTGGGCCCAGAAGAAAAAAACTAGGGACCTAAAAGGAGATGTCAGCAGGAGCTGTAAAGAATACTGGCTCATCAAAGAAAAGAAAAGAAAATGGTTCCTCCCAAAGCCAGAGGGAGGAAGGAAGGACCTGGAGCCAATCAGCGCACAGGGCGGAGTGAGAGGCATTCGGTTCCCTTGGAACATGAATTCACTCCAGCCGCGCAGAGGGTAAGGAATTCTCCAGAAGGCAGGGTGATATACTGGGCTGGGGGACAGGAGACCGTTCTTCTCCAGTAGCAGGGGCGTCAGCTTGTGACCGGGCAGGGCCGGTTCTGGGATTCAGGAGTCTTTGGGGACTGGGGATGTGGGCTGGTCGAAGTGGGTGCGCAGGGCCAGTGAGGGGCCTCCAGAGGCAGAGCTAGCTGTGCTGGGAGGCTCCGGGCTCCCTCTGGTGACAGTGAGCTGACCCAGCCCACAGCGCCACCCAGGGATCAGCCCTGCCCTGGGTCAGGATCTCTCAGACAGAGGGCACCGCCCCCAACGGGCAGAAACAGCTATTTCCACATCGCTTCAAGACCCGGGGTCACAACCCACGCTGCTCCGGCCCAGGCCGGGACTGGGGTCAGGCGAGTGATCGTAATGTTTAAGGGGACAAAACAAACAAACAAACAAAAACCAACCTGGTGATTAATAACATTTCAATGTAATTTTTTTTTCAAAATGAATGTGAAAGAATCCATGGTGAACATTTTGTATTAAGTCAGGAGGGTATCAGTGGATATTCTTTCTGCTTGAGCTCCAGCATGGCATGTCACTGTCTGGACTTCTCTGCCAAGGCTAGGCAGAGGGCAGAGGGGATGTCCTTGCCCACTTACACCAACCCTTCTCCAGAGCCACCCTCAGCTTTGGCCCCTGGAGAACGTATGGCTTGAGTCCTGGCATACGCAGCTGGCAGAGCTGTGGTGCCACCTAGGGGGACTCCCGGCGCCAGGGAGCGAAGTTGATGCCGGCAGAGCAGCCGGATGCCCAGAGGCTGCCCAGGAGAGAGGAGTTGTCCATGCCGCGGTTGAAGCAGGCAGCCAGGGACTGGGGAGCACATGGGCCAGGAGGTGGGACATGTGTCTAATCGTTCCTGAGGGCTGGGCACCCCCAACGGCAGCAAATGCCCACTACAGTGTTAGCACTGCCGTGAGCAGGTGGGGCGACCTTGAAACGGTCACTTGTCCTCTTTGTCCTCTTTCTGGACATACGGGGTTGGAGTATCTCCATGGCTCCCATCTTCTTCAGCATTCTGTGACCAAGCTTCTCGATCCGGGGACCAGTGAGAAAACCGGTTCTTGGGGGGTGGATCAGCGTGCTCCTGGCAGGAGCTCCAGGGGGCTTCCCCGGCAACAGTGGGGAGCAGGGTTGCCCCACCACCAAGGCACACCCACGTGGGTAGGGGGCGGCACCCAGCCGCAGTGATGTGCCTCGGCTCCGGAAAGTTTTCCAACATCTGTGTCAGACCACTCAGCGCCTAACTAGTGATACTGGTAACGAATTCATAGACCCTCAGACCCTCGGGTTAATGAGAAGGAGTTTGTGAGTGCCTAATGAGATGAACAAAAAGAATCAGAGATTTGGAGAATTTATTTTTAAAGGCTCTTAGCTTGATAGATTCTGAGGACTCATCCAAGGCAGTCATTCTCAAGGTGGCTTCCCGGACCAAGAGCTACAGCGTCACGTGCGGACTTGCTTAAAATGTTAAATCTCAGGTTTTACCCCAAACCTGAAAATCAGAAAATGGGGAGTTTGGACCCACTGATATGAGCTTTAACGCACCTTTCTGAGGACTCTGGGGCATGTGCTGATCGAGAGCCACTCTTGTCCATCTCTAGGGTGCCTACTAGTCCCAGGGGAACTACGAGAGCACAGACCCGATTCAGTGTCTGATGAGGGGCGGGGGGACAGGAGAGTCTGAGGGGTGTTAGGTCCCAGCAGGAGGTGGCCAGTGGGAGGAGCAAAGGACAGCCGTATTTGTGGGCATGTGGACGTCGGGTGGGGTGTCGGTCAGAGGAATGTGGGTTCAACAGAGAGGGTGAGGGGCCATGGTGGTGTCTGGGCAGAGCAGTGAGGGGCCAGTGTGCAGTTCCAACCGGGAAGACTGGCGAGGGCCACGCTCTACCAACTAACTGGATGGGTTTGGCTCTGACATCAGTTGCTTTAACCCGACCCCCTCTTTCAGCTGAATGACCTGTGACCCGTGTAGATCACCACACCTTCCTGTCCCCAGCCTTCAAGTCCAAAAGGGGGCTTCAGTGAAACCATAGAAGGTGGGAAGGAGAATGTTGAAAACTGCTTCTTCCTTTTGTCTTTAGAGTGATGATTACCATTCAAACCATCTTTTTTTTTTTTTTTTTAAATCTCGGGAGCTCAGGATGATTTAAAATATAGAATTGCTATAAATGTTTCCTTACAGAGATGGTTTGGGCCACAAGAAAGAAAAGGGGGGGACCTGCATGCATCTTCAATCCCATATTCCAGATAACGAAACAAAAGTGGCAGTTTATTCGGGGTTACAAGGCAAGACAGAATTGAACGGAAGGAGGAGGCGTGAGAACCCAGGTCACATGAGCACCCTCTGTGTGTCAGCCTCTCAGGCCGCAGAAACATCCCTGGGGTCGGAGTCAGGGATTCAAAGCTCAGCTTTTGGAGCCGTCTGGGTTTCCGAAGTCTGGGGGTCCCTGCTGATTGGTGACAGAACTGATTGATTCCAGGCTAAGGGGCAGCCCGGCTGGGCCGCCCTCTGAACCTCCCCAAAGGGGGGCATAGAAGAAAGGGGCAGAGACAGGAGGTGGGAGACACTTATTTAAGCGTCCCTCCAACGGCAGCTGAAGCGTTGATCTTCCCCAAAGGGAACGGCCCAGGGGACTTCTCAAAAGGAAGAAAGGAGCCCCTGGGGCTGTGCCCTCGGCTGTGGGAGGGTGACTGTGGTCACATCCAGTTTAATCAGTGTGCATGTGTGTGCATGTGTGTGTGTGTGTGTGTGTGTGTCATGGCTTATGCTGCAGGGAAGGCCCTGTTGTGGCCTGGGTCTACTGTGGGGCTGAAAGCAAGTCACTTCAAAAGGTAAAACCCCGTGTGCTTTGAATTCACTTTCCAGCAGGGACCCTCACATGCAGGGGCTCCAGCCGAGGGGGCCTCAAGGATGGCCGTGGGGTGACACCGGATACTGGGCATCCCGGCCTCGTAGTGCCGCTGGCGGAAGGGCGGCATCTCCGCCCCCCCCCCCCCCCCCGCCCTCCCCCCTTCCTCTGCTCAGCAAGCTGCTCTGGAGCGGAATGTGAATTGCGGGTAGAACATACACCCTCCCCTCTCGGACCAGGGAAGGGGCTCAAGGCCCAAACCCACCCCGATCCCCTAACCCGCAGCCTGTGAGGTGGAGATGAGATGGGTCAGGTGACCACGTGGCCACAGAGAAGGAGGAGATTTGGTTTCTGACTGAGAACCATTATTTGAAAGGCTGGCTTTGCCCCTAGGAATGGTGCCTGGGTGCAGAGGTGGATTAAGGTCGGTTGAGGCCCCGCGCACAGAAGAAAATATTGGGCCCCTTAAAAAAAAGAGAGAGAGAGAGAGAAAAAAAAAATACATGTTAACTATATTTTTAAATAAATTATAAGTATTACGTACTATTCATGTTAAAATTGCACATATGAAACCAAACTTGGTGTTATTAGAAAAAAGTGTCACGTTGGGGTTTTGAGGCGCCCTTCGGAAGTCAGGCCCAGAATGCGTGCCCTGTATGCCCGCCATTACATCTGCCTCTGCCTGGATGCCCGCCTACTAAGCACCATGTCTCAGGCCTTATTCGGGGGTCCGCACCTGTGCCCCCAGGACACAGACCCCAGGCCCAGAGTAGGAACAGATGCCTCGATGCGGATCTTGCCCAGGACTGAGGACGACCACGCTGGAAATGTATGTCCCTCCAGCCACCCACCTGCTGTCCTCCTTCCCCCCAGAGCCTTGGGGGCCGGGAGACAGGCGTTGGTTCTCTGTCCCTTTTCCTGGTCTAGCTTCTTGGAGACTTCTGAGTCGCCCATTCCCGGTTGCTGGGCGCGTACCAGGCAGTTGGAAAGCTGTAGGTGAGTGAGTTATGCGTAAAGAGACCCCAACGTGGGACTCTCGACGACAGAGCCTGGGGAGCTGGAGGCTTCTGTGCTGGGTCGTGAGTAGACAGATCCTGTCTCCACAGCGGCACCTGGCCCCAGGGCCCTCCTCTCTGACACCCAACTCCCTCCACGCTCATTAGCGGGGGTGGATTGCAAACAGCTGTGCCCACACCCTTGTTTCAGAAAGCCAAGAAAATCAAATTTGTGGTCACAATTGCTCACAAGTTTGCGAAGAGCCGCCTCTGCGCTGTTTTGGTCTGTTTATTGCTGAGACGCGGAGGCAGAAGTCCAGGCAGAAAGAAGTTCCGTCTCTCGAGGACCGAACCCCACCCACCCACCCCCACGCCCTCGTGTTACTTTTCCTACTCGGAATTCAGTTCTGGGCGTGCACTGAACACCTGCTGTGTACACAGATAGCACCTTGCTCATTGCTAAAGGAACTGACTCTCTTTTGGTCTCGGGCCATAAAAGCATGTCGCCCTGTCACCTCCTTCCTCCACTTCCCGGTAACTCTGATGTGCTTCCCGGTAACTCTGATGTGCTTCCCGTCATTATTGTTTGAGCTCCTAGATTTTCTTTACGGTCCTTGAGTGTCAAGGTTCTGTCTCATTGATTTTTGCGTTCCTGGGTCACCAGGTTACGCTGGTGACAACAGACCTTCTCTTTATCTAAGCTGCCCCTACCCTCAGCAAGCTGGTGTCAGGATTCTTGACAAAAGTAGCCGAATGTGTCTGTCACCTGTTGCCCCCTCCCCGAGGCTCCTGAATGGGGGGGCACATTTCATTAGAGAACATGAAGAAGGCCCACCCAATGCCAGGCGCGGGGGGGCTTCCTGCTCACTGCACGAAAACCCTGAAACATCTCGGTTAAGAACAATCCCTGCGTCCTGGGCTCCAGTTCCCCACAGACGGTGCCGCCAAACCTTCTCAGCGTTGCCCAGGGACCTGGACGGCAGCCGCAGAATTCTCCCTGGGCTGTTTTTAGCAGAGGGATGGTTGGTGGGGATGGAGGTAGACCTCCGTGTTCCGGGCGGCTGCCTCAGCCCGCATTCCTGGGCGCTCTGCATTATTAAAGCGCTCAGCTGTCCCGCTTTGCGAGCGTGGCGGAGGGAAAGGCTGGCCTCACCAGCTGGGGGCCGGGGCAGCTGCAAACCGCAAGTGCGCCCCCCCATGAGGCCATGTTACTCTTCTTAGAAGCCGTGTCCCTCACATGTCCTTAAGAAGGGGGCCACCTGCCAATCGTAAATCAAGATCTCATCTGTTCCAAATAAAGAAGGAGCCTACCATCCTAGCTGGTCTCCCTTTTATGGCCGACGGATATATATATATATATATATATATATATATATATATATATATATATATATATATATATATATACATATATATAGTCCTGTGCTTGAGTGTTCTTTTCTGTGTAATTAAAAATTTATTAAAAATAATAAAAAATATAAGTCTGCTGCTTAAAGATTTGAGGCAAAGGACAGAATTCAGAAAGACAGAGGTTTCTGGATATTTTAAAACTTACAACAAGAAAAATAAAATAATAATAAAGGAGAAAAGCGAGTTTATTTAGAAAACAAAAACATTATTTAAAGCGGCCCTTCCTTTGGAGATAGTGGGAAAAGAAGTTAGCTGGAAGAGAGGGGACCTTGCGCTCTTTTGGTCATCTTATTTGGGGGGCTCATGTGCAGAGGCACCAGTAGTTATCACAGATGAGCTGAAGACCCATCCAAGTTCCTGCTGAAGGACAGGATGGTCCACCTGAGGGGACACCCTCTGAGGACAGGGCGGGCCAAGTTGGTGGGCAAGAGAAAGGTTCTAGTGGATGCCTGGAGGAAGTTCAAATAAGCAGTCTCCAGTCAGAAAGGGGTGGGAGTAGTGCCCGCGCGGTTGTAACACAGCCTTGCCCCCGCTCCACCTGCTCAAGGTATATTTCTCACGTCTGTCTCACCAGCTGCCCTGGGCGGTGACGCTTTGTGGTGGGAAGGAGTCGAGGGGTCTAGAGAAAAGTAAGTTATTCTGGGCTTCGGTTTCTCCTTCATCCACAAAACGGGGCTGACAGACCCATTCCGTCATGGCGCGACCTGGGGCCGTGTGTCCCGGGAGTCCGTGGTGAGAGCTCAGCAGATCGTGGCTGAGGTCACCCTCTTCCTCTCCACGCCCGGACAAGGCCACCCTCTGCAGCTGGGTGGGCACACGGGTCCTCATGTCGAGTGAGATGCATGCTTTCATTTTCCTCTCCTCAGTGATGGAACTTATATTGTCTACCGTCAGGGGCATCCTTCGCTTTGTGGGATAAATGATCACGGGCAAAGGTGCTCATAATACAAATGCTTCGAGAACAAGTTTTCTTTCATATCGTTCACATAATCAGAGCCTAACAGAGATGATCAGGGATAAGTTTCCAAAACGCAGCTCCTCCCCTCCCCCACCCCCACCCCCATGTGCGGCGTCATGCTCCGCTGGTGCACGGGTCCAGCAGCTCTTACAGCCTCAGAGTTTCTCACGCTGGTGGCCCCATGTTGCCTAAAAGGCATCAGGGGCCTCTTTCATCGATCCTTTCTGTCTGAAATTCTATTACACAAGTTCACAGCAAAGATGCCGCCCTTCCTTTCTCCTTTTGTTTTCTCCCTTTCTTCTCTGTATTTCTCTGTGTTTTTTTATTTATTTATTCATTTTAGAGAGGAGACAGAGAGAGAGAGAGAGAGAGAGAGAGAAAGGGGGGAAGAGCTGGAAGCATCAACTCCCATATGTGCCTTGACCAGACCAGTGCAGGGTTTTGAACTGGCGACCTCAGTGTTCCCAGGTCGACGCTTTATCCACTGCGCCACCACAGGTCAGGCCTCTGTGTGTTTTTTTTTAAATAATAAGGACTCCTTGAGAAAACATAATTGCCACATCACCTCTCCATATCATTGTGAAATATTCAGCCGATCCTCAAACTTCACCAGTTGGGCTACGAGGGTGTGTGCACGTGCGTGTGTGTCCTGACAAAGTCCATGCAGCGCATTCGGTGGGTGGGTTTCGTTAAAATCTATTTTAATCTATAATCTTCTATTTTTTTGATACCCTTTTCTTGCAGTTTATTTTCTGAAGGAAACCAGATGATGTGGTCAGCTGAGCTGTCCACACCCTGGAGCTGATTAGCTGCGTCTTAGAGTGCCTGCACTTCCGGTAAGCTGGCGGGCCCAGGGAGAGGCTTGGTCAGGTACAAGTCAGGCTGCCGGGCAAGACCCCTCCCTTGGTATGCCCTTCTCCCACGGGGCGCATCGTGTCTGCTGTCTGTATCTTTTGTGAGACTAGTCATAATCCGCTGCGGATTCATGACTCACATAAAAATGCTGATGTTCTAGTTGTTTCGTTCCTTCTTTACCAATTTGAATACTTCTGTAACAAGAAACCCCACTTGCTTTCTCTGTCACCCACTTTCCATGGAAGGCAGCCCCAGGAAGTCCCGAGAGGCTCTGAAGGACTACAGCCCATGGCACCCAGCCCCATGCCCGGGTCAGACTTGTTCTCATGGCTATGATGTCCATGTGGGGACAGCCACCCCCAGAAGGACAAACCATGTTTTGTCACAGTGTTGCCATGAGTATTGAAGGCAAGTAAACAAACAAAAAGACACAAAACAAAATGTGGTCTGTGAGACAGAATTATACGAAATCACTGATAGGCCGAATCTAACATTATTCGTGGCTTCCTCTCTATAAATAATGACTGTTAGGAGGTGCTCACTGCAGTGCTGGGTGCCGGAGAGAGCCCCCAGGTCTGTAATCCTCACGCAGTCAAACCGGTCCTCCCCAAATCTTCTAGAGCAGAGGTCCCCAAATTATGGCCCCGCAGGCCGCATGTGGCCCCCTGAGGCCATTTATCCGGCCCCCGCCACACTTCAGGAAGGGGCACCTCTTTCATTGGTGGTCTGTGTATGGAGTACTGTATGTGGCGGCCCTCCAATGGTCTGAGGGACAGTGAACTGGCCCCCTGTGTAAAAAGTTTGGGGACCCCTGTTCTAGAGTTAGACAAAGAAGGGAACTTCACAGCTATTTTTGATAAGTTTAATGATGGCGGCAAATGATGCTAGGTTAGAAGATGCTATTTCAAGAAGCAGATCAGCCAAAGAGTTATTCTGACTTCCTGCCACATTTTATCTGTTAAGGAAAGGACAGAAAGGGTAAGTCTTTCTGTTGTGTGGCTTTGTAATAACGTAGACCCAGCCAAGGACTCAGCGGCAGACTATTCATTGATATCCTTCATCTGTGTGTTTCTAAGAGTTAGCTCAGGGCTCATGTGGAATCTGCCCAGCAGACGTTCCAGGGGCGCCCTGAGAGAACTTGGGGGCGGTATCCTTGCCTTACAACCCTACCCAACTTCCATCTCCCTCATGTCCTACTGCGAGATGCCTCCTGTCGCCACCTCTCCTCCCCCTGCCAGAGCTGTGGTTGACCTTGGAGTACTCTCCCTTTCTGATCTAATCTCAAATTTAAACCAAAAGCAGCCTCTTCCTGTCCCCACAGACACACAGCAGTTGAATCTATCAAGCCACCTGCTTCCTGAGATTTCAACATTACGCATGAAAACCACCGGGAATGAACCGCTTCCCAAACTGAGAACGAAGCAACGTTTATTGCCTGTGAAGAGCAGTCATGTGGAAATGAAGAGGTCAGGAACCAATGAAAATACGCGTTTTGCATATTCTCTGTCCTGTCCCGGAAGAGGGTCGCTCACTCCTCACTCTCATGGGCCACCATCTGCAAAGACAGGGGCGTTTTCAGTTGGTCCCCACGGCAGGGACACATATCCTGCCGCTCCCTCTCCCGGCAGGCGTCAGGGGGTTGCTTGCTTATGTACGGTAGGACAGGGGATGATTTTTCAGACCTGAGAAGAATAAACAATGGCGTGCGTGGAGGAACTCGTCCCACAGAAGGAGAAGCGGGCCCTCAGAGAGGACTGGCCCCATGCCTTGGGACTTCCTGCGGATAGTTATCTGCTCGCATGTAAAGGGACTGAAGACGGTGCCCGCAGGGGGCGCTGGAAAGACCTCAGCGGGAACCTTTCATTCCTTTTCAGAACGGTGTTTACCTCTTTGATTGCAACTTACAGGCCTGGGTTCTGACCGGGGTGTTCTCAGCTGAGTGACCTGGAGCAAACCCCTTCTTCCCTCCCTGAGCCCAGGATGGACCAGTCCGAAAGGTGAGGGTTCTCTAAGGGTCCTCCCAGTTCAACGCTTTCTCCATCACAGTGGGCTCTTGCTGGGTTGTCCGGGGCAGCGGTTGAGGGGGGTGAGGGGCGCTGCAAGTCCAGCCAGCACCTGCCCACAGCCACCACCTACCCGGCTGGAGGTGAAGTCCCGGGTCTTAGCACGAAGCTTATTGACCTGAGACTCTGCGATATCAGCCCGCTCCTCAGCCTCCTCGAGCTCATGCTGAGCCTTCCGGAACTTGGTGAGATGGGCATTGGCTTGTTCGTCCTAGAACCAGAGAGCCACAGGCAGGTAAGGTCGGGGCTCCCTGTGAGAAACGGACCAGGCTGCTGCCCCGAAAGCACCAGCACGCCCGACTTACAGCCTCCTCGGCCTGCCTCTTGTAGGCCTTGACCTTCACTTGAAGTTTATCCACCAGATCCTGCAACCTCAGCACGTTCTTCCTGTCCTCTTCACTCTGAGGATGAGAACACGGGTCCGGTTGCCCGAGGCCCGGCCGGCTGCCTGGGGCTAGCAAGCGTCTCCCTGTCTGTGTCCGGAGGAGCGGCTGCCAGGCCAGCGGTGCGCTTTGCAGTGCCGCGTGGCTCCGGCGGGCGTCCCCGCCCCGTACCTGGTAAGTGAGCTCCTTGACCCGGCGCTCATACTTCCTCAGGCCCTTCACAGACTCCGCGTTCTTCTTCTGCTCCCCCTCGAGCTCGAACTCCAGCTCTCGGATCTGGGGACAGGGTTGGGGAGTCAGCCTGGGGCCGCAGCCTCCACGGGAGAGGCTGGCGAGCTCGGGATGGGCTGGGGCTCTTCCTTGCAAGTACCCGCGTCTCCAGTTTCTGGATCTGCTTCTTCCCGCCCTTCAGGGCCAGCTGCTCCGCCTCGTCCAGACGGTGCTGCAGGTCCTTCACCGTCTGCTCCAGGTTCTTCTTCATCCGCTCCAGGTGGGCGCTGGTGTCCTGCTCCTTCTTCAGCTCCTCGGCCATCATGGCCGCCTGCAAAGCAAGCCACCCCCGCTAAGACGCAGACAAGGACCAAGCGCTTCCGAGCTGTCAAAACCCGGGCCAGCAGAGGGCCAGGGACACGCTAAAGAGAAAAGGCGGTAGGGAAGACGAGTGAGGCCTCCCTCCCACAAGGGACTATAAAATAACCTAAGAAACAAAACTTTCAAAGACTGAAATGGGAAATGGTTCTTCTTTGCTTAAACTGGCCCTCCTTGGAATGTAGCCCACTCAAGGAAATTCTTTCTTGTTATGACCAAGATCGCCAATATGTTTTTTCAGAGGAAACTGAGATGTAGAGAAGACTGATGTGATGGGGGTGTGCTGCTTGAACCAGCAGGAAAGCAAAACAGTGGCAAGGCAGTGTCCTCCACCGGGCAGCAGATGGCGCTGTGGGAGCCGTGACCGCGGGGGGACGGCACCTGAGACCCAGAAAGGTTAGGTGCCGCTGGGAGCAGAGCCCGCTGCGTGAAAGGTGAACTTTAGTGGGATATTGACTTCTGAGAGCCTCATTTCTATATTTGGAAGAAGTCATGTTGAAGGAAAGAAGAGCGTAGTTCCCCATGGGCGTAAGAGAGAGAAGGTAACCCTTTCTGACCTTGTTTTGTCTGTGCGCCCTGATTTCTCAGCTCCCCCTGTTAAATGTGCAGGAGGGGCCGTGCTGAGTCGGAGGGTGGTGGGCAGTGGTCTCTGAGCAGGATGCGCACAGCAGGTGGGGCCTAACGGGCACTAACTCGGGATGGGAGAGGCAGGGGCTTGAAGGAAACAGTCTGGGCAGCCGCAGGAGCAGGAAGGACGAGCCTTACGTCCGTGATGGCCTTCTTTGCTTTCTCCTCGGCGTTCCTCGCGTCCCGGCTGGCATCCTCCACCTCGCTCTGGAGCTGCAGGAGATCTGTCTCCAGCTTCTTCTTGGTGTGGATGAGGCTGGTGTTCTGGGGAGAGGGGAACCGGCGTCATGCAGACAGCCTAGGAGGCCGACGGCTCCGCCCCCGGCCTCCCCGCCCCCACCTGGGTGTGCAGCAGCTGCGCTCTCTCGTTGGCGTCCAGGAGCTCCTGCTCGGCCAGTTTCCGTGCCCTCTCCGTCTGCTCCAGAGCGGCCCGCAGCTCCTCCACCTCGGCCTGCAGCAGGTTGGCTCTGCGCTCCACCATCAGCAGCTGCTCCTTCAGGTCCTCCTGGCCCCGGAGCGCGTCGTCCAGGTGCAGCTGGGTGTCCTAGCCCGAGAAGAAAAGGAAAAAGTCTAGTGGAAAGTCAGGCGTTCGGGCAGTCAGCGTCGATGGCATCGCCAGGCATTTGAGGCCAAGAGGGAGGAGGGGTTCCCCGCCGGGGGAAGCGGCTTCCCCCCATCCCCCCGGGGAGGAGGGGTTCCCCGCCAGGCAGGGATCCCACACCTTCAGCTGCCCCTGGACGCTCCTGAGGTGTCTGAGGGTCTCGGCGGCCTGGCGGTTGGCGTGGTTCAACTGGATCTCAATCTCATTCAGGTCCCCCTCCATCTTCTTCTTGATGCGGAGGGCCTCGTTCCTGCTGCGCACCTCGGCGTCCAGGGCGCCCTGCATGGCCTCCACCGTCCGCTGGTAGTTCCGCTTCAGCTGCTCGAGCTCCTCGTCCTTCTCCGCCAACTTCCTGTCCACCTCCGCCTTCACCTGCGTCAGCTCCAGCTGGATGCGGAGGATCTTGGCCTCTTCGTGTTCAAGGGCAGCCTTTACAGAACAAGAAACAGAAACAGCACCAGTGATCTCGCAGAGCCCGTCACACCGCCCTTGGGGCCATAAAGCTGCAATGGAAGTCATAGCTCTGGCTCTACGATTCACAGCTATCATTTTAAAGAACAAATCCCCTGCCTGATGGGTGGTCCCATGGGTAGTCAACCTTTTTATACCTACCGCCCACTTTTGTATCTCTGTTAGTAGTAAAATTTCTAACCGCCCGCCTGTTCCACAGCAGTGGTGATTTATAAAGTAGGGAAGTAACTTTATAAAATTTATAAAGCAGAGTTACAGCAAGTTAAAGCATATGATAATAATTACTTACCAACTACTTTATGTCGGATTTTTGCTAGGTTTGGCAGAATAAATCTTTATAAAACAACTTACTATAGTTAAGTCTATCTTTTTATTTATACTTTGGTTGCTCCACTACCGCCCACCATGAAAGCTGGAACGCTCACTAGTGGGCGTTAGGGACCAGGCTGACTACCACATGCTGAGGTCCCTGGTCAGAAACCCTGAGGTCGCTGGCTAGAGCTGGGCTCCTCAGCTTGAGCACAGCTTGCCAGCTTGAGCCCAAGGTCGCTGGCTTGAGCAAGGGGTCACTGGCTCTGCTGTAGTCACCTAAACAAGGCACATATAAGAAAGCAATCAATGAACTAAGGAGCCACAACGAAGAATTGATGCTTCTCATTTATCTCCTTTCCTCTCTAAATAAATAAATAAATGTCCATTTTATCTTCAGTGCAGAAATAGCATTTCATTGCTCCTTGTTTATATGATCCAACGATAATAACATTTAAGTTACATGTATTCTATTTCTTAGGAGTATAGAGCAGCTTAGGGATACTTGAAATTCATCTAAGATTTTGTAAAAATCTCATTTTAGACCTATTTCGGTGTAATAATTTCCTTTCCAATGAATTTAGAAGAATTCACAGGATTAACTCGTTCAACCGTGCAGGTAGGTGTTTCAAAAGGAAAGGAGCTGACGTTAGGACTGGGATTTCCACCAAGGAGGCCGAGATCAAGGCAGAGAGGGGTCTCCGGCGCCCAGGTGAAGCCCCGCGGTGACTGCGGGGTCCCCTCCTGCCCCTGCCACCCCCTGCCTGGCCTTCTGCTCACCTCTGCCTCCTCCAGCGCCAGCTGGGTGTCGGCCTTCTCCAGCTCGACCTGCTTCCTCGACTTCTCCAGCTCATGGATGGCTTTGCCATTTTCTGCGATTTGTTCTGTGAGATCGGCTATCTCCTCTGCAGAGAAGGAAGTTCGATCGCACCTGAACACCCCTGTGCAGGCGTCCGAGCGTGGTGGGCAACCACTTGCCCCCTTCGAACCAGCTTATTATAGTTCTAGGCGTGTGGTGCCCAGAGATAAGGTGTTGTAGAGAGAAAGACTCAAGAAGAACCCCTCCGACGACAGTTTGTGTGCTTTATCTCTCTCTCTCTCTCTCTCTCTCTCTCTCTCTCACACACACACACACACACACACACACACACACACGGCGCAGGGCTGTGAGCCTGAAGTCACACCCTCTCCTGCACTCAGCGGCGGGGTGAGTGGGGCGGGGCAGGCGTTTCCAATGGGTTTTACACGGCTTACGCTCTAAATTCTTGTTCTCTCGTTTTGCAGTTTCAAGTTGATCCAAGGCCTCTTCGTAGGCGTTTTTCAGCTTGAAGAGCTCGGTGCTCAGGGAGCAGGACTCCTTCAGAGACGCCTCCAGCTCCGCCTGGCTCTCCTCACTCTTGGTCTTCCACTCGGCTAGCACCTGGGACAGCGGGACAGAAGGCACCGCCGTGCGCCGGCTGTCCCCCTCAAAGCGTCTGCCTGGCTGTCCCCCTCAAAGCGTCTGCCTGGCACGGCCCCTGCGGTGAAGCCTTCAAGTCCAGGGCTACACTCTGTGGTGACTCCCTTGCCTACCTCCTTGGTCTTGATCAGTGGACTAACCAAGATTTTGTTCTGTAAATATTACTCAAAATCCATGATCGATCCGCCACCACTGTCTCCGAAAAGCAAACGGCTCCTTTGAGAAGCCATTAGCCGGCCAGAACTGTCCTTTTCCTGATATGAAAATGGCCCTGCCTTTTTAAATGTTTCATTAGAACTTTGGTTCAAGTCAACCTATCTGCCGTACCAAAAGGGGGACCAGCAAGAAGCTTGTTCAGGGGCACCCAGGTTAGATTCCTGCATGTGGGCCCCTCAGACACACAGGCAGAATGGGGGTGGGGTGGGGGGGGGGAACATCTGGGTCTGAATAACATTGTAGAAATGGATTTGTCTCCACTGACAATGTTTGAGAGGAGCTCCCTCCCATCCCTTTCTCGTTTCATTTGACAGATGAGGAAACTGCAACTCAGTGAGGTTCAGGGACCTGCCCAAGCTCACGCTGCTCATGTGGGACAGGGTCAGGGCAGGGACCCTTCCTCCCAGGGATCCAGGACACTCCCCATGCCACAGCGTTCAGCCAGCACAGAGCTGACTCCACACCTTATCAAAGTTCCTCTGCTTCTTGTCCAGAGCTGCGGCCATGGAGTTGGCCCTCTCCACGTCCACCATCAGGTCCTCAACCTCTCCTTGCAGTCGCTGCTTGGTCTTCTCCAGGGAAGCGCATTTTGCATTCACCGCCTCCACCTGTTCCTCGGAATCTTGAAGGCGCTGGGCCAGTTTCTTCCTTGAAAAGGGTGGAAGAGAAGCGGACGTGATTTGAAGTTTCAATCCCCTGGAACGTCCCTATTCATCGCGTAGGAATCACTAACCCTCTGACTCAAACACCTGTTAGTGCTCACAAGCGCAGGAAAGTTTCCTGGCTGCAACAAAAAGTCAGTGCTCAACAACCTGTGCATCTCTCACCAAGATCAAGCTTCTTGTTTTAAGGAAACGTGGGCTAAGGCCAGATCCCCCCTCCTCCCCCGTGGCCCAACAGTGCACTGAAGACAGGAGACGGGGAAACATCCAGGCACAAAACAAGTTCACTCCCCAGTTGTAGTAGTTCTACAGTGAGCGCCCTCTGTCACATGATCGTCTAAGGGTCCAAGTTCTTCCAGAGGTAAATAGAGCCGCCTACTTGGCCTCCTCCAGCTCCTCCGTGCGCTGGATGGCGTCCGACTCGTACTTGGTCCTCCACTGGGCAACCTCGCTGTTGGCCTTGGACAGCGCCCTCTGCAGCTCGGCCTTGGCCTCCTGCTCCTCCTCGTACTGTTCCCGCAACAGGTCACAGTCGTGTCGGGAGGACTGCAGGGCGTGGGCCAACGTGCTCTTGGCCTGAAAAAAGAAAAGTCAAGATAGCGGAGAGCCCACAGGGGCGGGCGAGGGTGACATGCTGAGGCCGCGTGCCTGATAGTCCCAGTTTGCTCCTCCCCTCATCACCTCCTGAATGCAGTTGCCCCGTGTGGTCTGCAGGTGCTACCTGAAAATTGTTTTGTTTTGTTTGTATTTTTCTGAAGTGAGAGGCGGGGGACGGTAGACTCCCGCATGCGCCCGCTGACCGGGATCCACCCGGCATGCCCACCAGGGGGCGATGCTCTGCCCATCTGGGGTGTTGCTCCATTGCAACCAGAGCCATTCTAGCGCCTGAGACGGAGGCCATGGAGCCATCCTCAGCGCCTGGGCCAACTTTGCTCCAATGGAGCCTTGGCTGCGGGAGGGGAAGAGAGAGATAGAGAGGAAGGAGGGGGGAGGGGGGAGAAGCAGATGGGCGCTTCTCCTGTGTGCCCTGGCCAGGAATCGAACCCAGGACTTCCACACGCTGGGCCAACGCTCTACCGTGGAGCCAACCAGCCAGGGCCACTACATGAAAATTGAGTCACAAAAGCAACTCCCTCAGAAGCCATACCTTGCTCTCCTCCTCCAACTGCCTCTTGAGCTCCTCCATTTGCTGGGTGAATGCCTGCTTGCTCCTGGAGAGTTGGGACACTATACTTTCCTTCTCTTCCAGTTGACGACTCAGCTCACCTGTGCCCAGAAAGACATCAATTCCTCCATTAATCCCTTCACGTACCAGGTTCCCCCTGTGAGTAAGAACCTGTGCTAAGACCTGGGGAGAGAGGAAATCCTATGGTGTGGTCCCTTCTGAGGGGTGAAGGGACGAATCCAGGAGAAAAGTGGAAGCACTACCCGATCAGAACTGTCATCAATGACTACAAGTGTGAAGTGGCTCTTGTCAATGAAACCCCTGAGGACAACTGTAAATTTAAACCTGACCAGCAACACCTAAAAACTCCCACCAGACCTTCCAGTGGCTGGCACTTCCAACTGTCCATCGATTTGTCATTAAGGGAAGTAGTGCTTCCTTCCCCAAGGACTTGAGGTTTCTGATCATTTGCAGGTGGACTCTTGGGTGAACAGGGTCAGTTCAGGTTTATACGCTCACGTGGAGGAGATAAGAGATAAAAGAGGGAGTGAGAGGTTTTAGGGCTCTCTGTAACACCAAGGTTATTCCGAAATGGCAACAAAGCTGCTTTTCACCATTGTCTTGCTTGTGGCGGTGAGCACAGGATTGATCCACCTGTAATGATGCCCGGGATGGGGGCCCATGCTGGGTGACATCACTTTTCTAGGTGACAGTCCCAAATAATGTCCCTGACATTTGTATTACGCACCAAGGGCCCTATACAAGTTGTCCCTGTTTCTTTATTTATGGTCTTGAGTACAGACAACCTGGAGAGACGAGCCGCAGGAAGCAGAAGGGCCACGGGCTGTTTCTGGTCCCCTTTCTGCCTTCCAGGCTCCTTTGATGCAAGGCTAGATTGATTTTGGAAGAGTCCAAACCAGGTGACAATTCTGAGTCCCTTCTCTATCTGGCCTACCCTCTCTTGCTTTTACTGAACTCTCCGTGTCCTCCCCATTCAGAGTAACAGAATGGCTCTATTTCTGGGTGACCCCAACTCTTTCTCCCCTGACAAGGTGCTTTTGCGTGGACGAGCGGCCGGCTTTGAGGGCTCGGTGGCTGAGATGTCGCCCTCCCGGCCCCTTCCCCCTCCTCGGGTGCTCACCGGCCTCTGTCTGCAGACGAGACTTCTGGGTGGTCAGCTCACTCATGCCCCTCTGAACTTCCTCGTTCCTGCCTCTGGCCTCACTTAGCTGGTCCTCCAGAGATCGGCATATTTTTTCCAGATTGGCCTTCAAGATTGAGAAAGGGAAGAAAAATTAAGTTCGAGATGCAAACGACCCCAAAGGTCTCTTTAATCCAAAGCACTGGCCCCTCCCCCGCCCGTCGGCCCCTGCACCTTGGACTTGGAGACGGTCTCCACATTGCTGGCCAAGTCGTCGATCTCCATCTTCAGCTCGCTCTTCTCCTTCTCCAGCTTCTGCTTGACCCTCTGCAAGTTGTCGATCTGCTCCCCGAGCTCGGCCACGCTGTCCGCGTGCTTCTTCCGGAGGGCGGCCGCCGTGGCCTCGTGCTGCAGGGTGGCCTCCTCCAGGTCCCGGCGCATTTTCTGGAACTCTGCCTCCCGCTTCTTGTTCATCTCGATCTGGGCGGAGGTCGCCCCGCCGGCTTCCTCCAGCCGCTCGCTGATCTCCTCCAGCTCCCGGGACAGGTCGGAGCGCTGCTTCTCCGTCTTTGCCCGGGTCGCCCGCTCCGCCTCAATCTCCTCCTCCAGCTCCTCAATCCGAGCCTGTAGAGCCAGCCGGCCCCAGAATGACTCACTCTGAACATTAAGGACAGGCGAGCTTCCATTCCCATTAAACAAACCCGCTCTGGAACTCCTCCCAGAGAAGTATGGCTAGTTTCCTTTAGTATGGCATTTTTCTTTACTTTATTATTTTTTTTAATTTTAGCAGGAGGCGGGGAGGCAGAGACACTCCCGCATGCACCCGGATTGGGATACATCGGGCAAACCCACTAGGGGCGATGCTCTGCCCATTGCTCCATTGCAACCAGAGCCATTTTTTAGCACCTGAGGCGGAGTCCATGGAGCCACCCTCAGTGCCCGGCACCAACTTGCTCTAATCGAGCCATGGCTGTGGGAGGGGAAAGGGAGAGAGAAAGAAGGGCGAAGGGTGGAGAAGCAGATGGTTGCTTCTCCTGTGTGCCCTGGCCGGGAATTGAACCCGGGACTTCCACATGCCGGGCGACATTCTACCACTGAGCCAGGGCCTAGTATGACTTTTTTTTGCACCAACAAGGTCATTATCCTGTAGTGATCAACCCAGGATGTTATCCATTCAACTAAATGTTGACTCGAAATACTTCAATTTTGTATTTAATTTAAAATCATAGGGAAAAAACTATCCATCACTGCTTTGACAGCCTCGCAGAAGGGAACCCCACGGCAGCAGGCGGTCCCCCAGTGCTGCCCACCAGCTCCCAGGGGCTCGTCGCATGGAGTCCCCGGCCACTGTGAGAAGAGAAAATCCGAAACGCTCCCCTTACCTGTAGCTCTTTGATTTTCTTCTGAAAGTGGAGGCCCAGCGTCTGCTCGTCTTCCACTCTGCTCTGCAGCTGACTGTACTCAAAGTCCTTCCTGCGGAGGGAAGCTAGGATGTGGTAGAGGAAAGGCGCAGTCCCTCGCCACCCGGAAACTGCCCTGGCCCCGGCAGCAGGGGAACCCGCGGTCTGAGCACGCACTTCTTGAGCCGTTCATCCAGCTGTTGCTTATCACTCTCCAGATCTAAAACGGACTCGTGAGCCAACTTCAGGTCCCCCTCCAGCTTCCTCTTGTTCCTCTCCAGGTCCACACGGAGTTTCTTTTCTTGTTCTAGGGAGCTCTCCAGCTGCAAAGGGGTGTCGTTTCCTCGTGAGAACCAGTGCTCTGCACTGGAGGAGGAGTCGTGGGGGTCACTCTGGTCCTGAGGACGGACAGTGAGCAGGGTGCACTCACCTCCTCGACCTGCTGTTCCAGCTTGCTCCTCACTTTGCTCAGTGAGGTGACTTTGTCCTCCTCAGCTTGCAGGTCATCCAGGGTCTGCTGATGGGCCTCTTGGAGGGCCTTCTTCTCCCTGGTCAGCTTCGCGATGGTCTCATCCAGCCCGGCAAGTTCCTCGGTCAGGTTTTTAACCTTAGGGAGAAGCCCCGGTCCCGGTGAAGAAGAGATGCAGTTTGGTTTGCAATGACACCGTTGAGCTGGCAATCCCACAAGGAGAGTACCTTGTTCTCTGTGGCATGCTTCTCCTTCTCCACCTTGGCCAGGGTCAGCTCCAGGTCGTCGATGTCCTTCTTCAGTTCCGCACACTCGTCCTCCAGCTTCCGCTTCTTGGCCGTCAGCTCCGCGTTGAGCTCTTCCTCGTCCTCCGCTCTCTCGGTCACCTCCTTGATCTTGGCCTCCAGCTGGAATTTGCCTTTGATGAGCTGGTCACACCTTTCCTCTGCATCCAGCAAGTTTTCACTTTCCTTAAAAAAAAAAAAAAATTTTAATTTAAAAAAATCATAATTTCCTTCAATGAGATAAGGGTTGTGACATTCCAGTATTCTGCTCTAGAACGAAGTTCTTGAGGAAGCATCTGAACGAAAAAGCAAAAATCCCACCAAAATTCTAGTCTTCTTAGAGAATCACACCTAAATGGAAAATGAAAACAAAAAACAAAAAAGATTTCGCGCCTGACCTGTGGTGGCGCAGTGGATAAAGCGTCGACCTGGGAACACTGAGGTCGCCAGTTCAAAACCCTATACTGGTCTGGTCAAGGCACATATGGGAGTTGATGCTTCCAGCTCCTCCCCCCTTTCTCTCTGTGTGTGTGTGTGTGTGTGTGTGTGTGTGTGTGTGTGTCCTCTCTAAAAATGAATTTTAAAAAAAAAGAGTTTAAAAAAAAAAAAAAGATTTCGCAACACCTACGGCTTGTACTTGGAGCTGCAGGTCATTCTTCTCCTGCACCAGAGTCACCAACTTCTCCTCCAGCTCCTTCCTTTTTGCCTCCGACTTGGCCAGTTCATCTTTGGTTTTCTGGAACTCCTCCTTCATGGTGGCCATCTCCTTCTCGGTCTCCGCGCTCTTGAGCAGGGGCTTGATCTTGAAGAAGAGCTTCATCCAGGGCCAGTGCTTGACATTCATGAAGGCACGGACGTTGTACTGGATGCAGAAGAGGGCCTCCCTGGAAACAAAATACTGGTTGTTTCTAAGGAAGACGCCCCCCTGCCCACCACCACCACCACACGCTTCCTGAAAAGCGCTCATGTTTGAACGAAGACCCTACTCAACCTTCTCTGCACCATCTTCTGGAACTCCATGCGCATAAGAAACCCCCGGCACACGGCTTGTGTCCGAGTGATCAGGGTGGCCAGGCGGTCATCGCGCATTTCTTCCAGGGTTCCCAGCAAACCAGCTTTGAAGAACACCTTAGAGGGGAGAAGGGTGTTGTGAGTCAGTGATCTGGAGACGTCTAACAGGGACTAATGGCCAGCATCAGTCAGAATTGATGTGCCACCTTGGTGTGTCCAAATTTGTACTGAGTGTGGTCGATATCGATGGATGCCAGCAGCTTCTCGCAGGCCTTCTTACTGTCGATGAACTGCCCTTCGGGGATGGCGCTGGCGTTCAGCACGCGGTACCTGCCATTGTGGACACAGAAACCACCAGAGACTGTGAGCAGACACAGCAGCCTTGGAGACCACCCGGTTCAGGCCTTCCTTCCTAACAAGCAAGTAAGCCACGGGCCAGGGAGGGAGGGAAGCTTGCTCTGAACAGATCACAGCCTCGACTCTAGGCCTCCCGGTTCTCGGCCCAGGTGAGTTTCTGCCGAGTGCACATCGTATGAGCTCCCGCGACAAGGCGGAAGAAAGAAGTACATATAGTTTGGCCGAGCGGAAGGTTATTCATTTTACACGGGAGTCCATCACTTTTCTGTTAAAATGGGTCTTCTCATTGGCATTTCTCTCTCCCCTAAACTCCAGCGTTGACACAGCGTAGGAAGACACGTGTAGGACTTCCTGTGACGCACCTTTGTTTGAAGTCCCCGTAGAGGATGCGGTTAGGGAAGCCCTTCCTGCAGATGCGGATGCCTTCCAGCACCCCGTTGCAGCGCAGCTGGTGCAGGACGAGGCTGTGCTCCATGGCCCCTGCCAATGGACACAAGACTTGTCTGCGTCACACGGAGCCCCCCCACCGCCCACCTGCCCGCCCGCCGGGGAGCGGGCCCGCCTCTCACCCGGGGTCTTGGTTTCATTGGGAATAATACAGCGCACAAAGTGAGGGTGAGTCGTCCTTAAATTCGACATGAGCTTGTTCAGGTTTTCCTAAGAGGAGAAGGGGGACGGGGACAGTGAGTCTGCTGGAGGCTGTTACAGACACAGCGCTGTGTTTGTAACACTGTAGCATCGTAGTGAAAACTCAGGTACAGCTTTGGCACTGACCATGACTTCTAAGGAGTACCAAGATTATTTAACTCTTTCTTTTATTAGTCACATGGCTAGAGGAGTGGACCAAAAAAAAAAACCAAAAAACAAAAAATCTTATACAATTGTCTTTTGATTCACAGTGAACCAGAGACTAAGTAGAAAACGCCCTTTGAAATCAACTCAAGAGATGTCTCCACCCCGCCAGACAGGAGACACTGCCGCCTGCGTCCTTCCAGCGGGTCAGGACGTATGGGCAGCAGACTCAGTACCCCAGCCGGCCAGCCCAGCTTGTTCCAGTATGAGATGATCATTAAATTCCATTCCTACGTGGGCTAGCCCTCATTGAAATATCATGGCACCAGCCCTGAACGTCACTAAGGGACAGCGGTCAGATGAAGGCCATGTTGTTATTCTTGGATAAAAAAGGAGAGAAATCTCTACACTTCTCGGTTCGCGATGACGTCAACCGGCTACGCGCAAATAAACCGGCACCTTTCTTACCCTGAAAAGGGCAGAGACGGTTTGGAAGGAAGAGCCCTTCTTCTTGGCAACTTTTTTCTTCCCGCTATCAGCTGAAAGAAATGAGAGACAGCTGCCGGTTAGCGGGGCAGGAGGGACGTTCAGTCCTGAGGACGGGACCGGGCGGGGGTGGCGCTGGGGAGCCGGGTACCTTCCGTGGTGGCAAAGGCGGCGTAGAGGTGCGCCAGGAGCCTGTTGGAGGACTTCTGGTAGAGCCCGACCACGGTCTCGTTCAGGGGGTCCTTGTTCTTGTCCAGCCAGCCGGCAATGTTGTAGTCCACGGTGCCCGCGTAGTGCACCAGGGAGAAGTGGGCCTCCGCCTTGCCCTTGACAACCTTGGGCTTCTGGAAGTTGTTGGACTTGCCCAGGTGCTGGTCATACAGCTTGTTCTTGAAGGAGGTGTCCGTGGCCTTGGGGAACATGCACTCCTCCTCCAGGATGGAGAAGATGCCCATCGGCTACATTAAGGCAAAATGCATGTGCAGTAGAGCAGAGCTGCAGGGTGAGCAGCAGAGCCCACGAGGACAGGGGTCACCCAGGAGACAGAACCGGGGTACCTTCTCGATGAGCTCGATGCAGGCGGCCAGGTCCATCCCGAAGTCGATGAACTCCCAGTCGATGCCTTCCTTCTTGTACTCCTCCTGCTCCAGCACGAACATGTGGTGGTTGAAGAACTGCTGCAGCTTCTCATTGGTGAAGTTGATGCACAGCTGCTCCAGGCTGTTGTACTAATGCCGAAAGAGTGTGCACGTGACAAGTTAGACTTCTTTCAAAGGCAAGGACCCACCGAGCTCCTCTGATGGCTCAGGCCCGGGCCAGCTCATCTGTGTTCTCAGACATGGTCAGGATCTTCAGGATATCCCCGAAACCATATCTGCTCTGCAACCCCCACCAGAAGGGGCTCCTCTGCTCCTGAGTACTTGTGAGCAGGGCCCTTCCTGTGCCCTGACCACAGGCGGCCTCAGTGTGTAGTTACTCTCCGGAAGACCTTATACAGACTCCTCATCCTCCTCTGTAGATACAAGCTCGTCTTTGATTTACCTGCCTGTCTTCTCTCTAGGACACCAAATAGATTCTTTGATGAATGGCTCTATGCCTCTAACCCAGAACTAGTGGGATATTTGTAAAATATAGCACGATTGACTTATTTCTAAATTCTCCATTGCCCTGGCTCTTGTAACTCCGTCACTGCATTTGAGGTTTGTTTTTTTTTTATTTATTAAACTATATCCTTTAAAATTGTACTTGACAGAAGCGTTCCCCTCTCTTAGAGTAAATACAAACCCTCTCCACATTCTCTTTCGTCTGGATGGATGGGTCCACCCTCACTCTAGTCTTCCTAATTGATGTGATGTTACGGCATGCTGGCCACCTTGACATCCTCCCCACAGAGTCATGCAAAGCCACACAGAAGCATGAACGCAAGCAACGCAAACCTCAAAGATCTCAAAGCCCGCGATGTCCAACACCCCGATGAAGTGCTGTCTCGGTAGCTTGGTGTCCAGCTGCTGGTTGATGCGGGTGACCATCCACAGGAACAGCTTCTCATACACCGATTTGGAAAGGGCATTCACAGCATGGTGAACCTGTTGAGAGAGGTCCGCGGCTGAGTCCGAAGGTAGTGCCCATTGGGGTAACCCATGTCCCTTCCCAGCCCAGCAGTGGATGCCTACCTGATCCACAGTCTGGCCTTTGGTGACGTACTCATTCCCAACCTTGACCCTGGGGTAGCAGAGGGCTTTGAGCAGGTCTGATGAGTTCAGGCCCATCAGGTAGGCTGTCTTGTCAGCCACTAGCAAGAAAAGAAAGATGATTGCCGAGGGCCAAGAGGAAGAACCCGTTGGAAATTCATTCATCCAGATGTTGACAAGCTTGCCTCACTCCGCGTCAGTGTTTTGTTTTGTTTTGTTTTGACTTTTTGTATCTCTAAACCGCTTCTATGTGGCCATGGAAGTTAATTCACTCAGAGGATATGACCAATTTTATGAAAAGGCCGGATTCGGTTCCCGGAATCCCTTGTCACCACTCACCGCTGCTGAAATAGGGACATTCTAATGATTCAGCGAACACAGGTGCAAAGAGGATTGGTCACTCTCTCAGGAGGCGCCAGACAGCCCCAGCAGGACCCCACTCAACCCCAGCACCTGGACACCCACCCACCCTGGCTTACACCCCACCCCAGGGTGCCCGTTACCTTCTGTGCCGTCGGGCTCGGCCTGCTCCTCCCGCTGCTTCTGCTTGAACTTCATGTTCCCGTAGTGCATCACGGCGCCCGTGAGCTTGTACAGGCCGGATTTCTCTTCCAGACTGAAGCCCAGGATGTCAATGGCACTCTGGCATTGGAAGGACACATATGTCAACCGGCCGCCTCGGTGGCCAAGAAGGGGCGCACCACACCTCGCCCTGCGGCCCACTCACGTCTGTGGCCATCAGCTCCTCCGCGTCGTCGATGCTGGCCACTCGGATCTCGCCCTGGCTGATGAACGGGTAGTCGTACGGGTTGGTCGTAATCAGCAGCAGCTCTGAAAGACGCGTGGTTCAAGGTGGTCCCGTAAGAGACAAAGAAGACAGACACCCAGCGGACTTGAGCTTCTGGGTTCTGGTTTGAAACTTCTCTTTCCGGAGCCCAGACTGAATTTAGAGTTGGAAATCTCTTTCCAACAGCCTCACTGCACTGTGCATAGAGGCCCAGTGTCCCGGGAAGGCTGCCTCTGCCTCACCCCACCCCGTGCAAAGGTCGATTCAGGACCCCAGAGAGAATGCAGTATGGACATTCTCTTGCTTTGCATGAGAATACAGCTTCCTGTGAAGGTTCAGAAGAGCTTGAAGGGAGGCTGGCTGAGCGTGGGTCAGGGAAGAGCCCATGCTGGCGGGGATGGGACACAGGTTGAAAAGCGGCACCCCGTGTCCAGGTTTGGAACCAGAAGGCTGAGCAGACACAGCCAAAGGGCACAGAAGGCCGTGTGCGCAAGGCCCCTGTTAAGTGCAGAGCGAAGGGCAGGGGGATCCTACAGGCTGGATTGTTCCTCCAGGCTTGCACCTGCCTCACTGAGTTTGGCGCAAGACTGGTTTTCGTTTTGAAACACAAGGGGGCGCTAAAGGACAACAAAACGCTCAGGTGTTCCGAAGTTTTATATATACTGCTCACAAAAATTAGGGGATCCGGGAACGTCTAGTACTTTCAGCCTTTTGTATAGAGCATTTTCACCAATGAAATAAAAGTTGGTTTTGCATCTCATTTGCATAATCAAACAACTTTCATTGTGGTTTGTTTTTCTGATGTTCTTGCTTCATAAAAAAAGATAAAATGCTTCTTTTTTTTAATCGCTTCATATTCATTTTGAAATGTCCCCTAATATTTGTGAGCAGTGTGTCTATAAACCAGTGCTGAATTCAGCAGCGGTTTACTTTTATAGTGCACTGAATTCTGTTCCTTTCAAATTGGTAAATGTTCATACGGCTGCATCTCATTTCAGAAACAAACTCTGCTGCCCGTCGAGAAGGCCCCTTGGCATGGATAGGCTCAGCTCTGCCCGGTCCAGGGGTGTCAGGGCCGGAATGCCTGAAGGACCTATCCCCCTGGGGACTGGGGACTGGCTTACCTATGAGCTCAGGCTTCCTGTTGGAAAGGATCTGATAGAAGATGTGGTAGCTCCTCTCAGCCTTCAGCTGGAAGGTCACCCTCGATTTCTCCAGCAGATCTAGGATCACAGACACAGGAGTTCCCCACATGGCTCCTCGCCACCCCGAGACATCTTCTGAACCCCGTAATCTACTCACAAGTTTCAATATCTGCGGAGGCCAGCTTCCCAGTGGTGCCGAAATGGATTCGGATGAACTTGCCCTGTGAGGGTGGGGGGTGGGGGGGCGGAGCAAGGGAGACCAGCGTTTACCATGGTTCCAAGGGTCCCTGCTAGTCTCCTGGGTCCTGTGAATAGGAGCTTTATCTTCCTACAGTTTGAAATTAAATATGGCCTCTTCTTTCTCCCTTCTTCTCTCTCCTGTTTGGTGTGACTTCCTATTCCCGTCCCCTTAATGCTACACTGCCTCTCAACCTCCCCACCCGTGCAGTCAACAGAGAAAGCCACTGCTTTTTTCCAGGTGTGGCTCAAACCACAGCACTTCCCTGCCTACAGAACCCTCTAGTAGCTTCCCAAGTGACATCAGACGCCTTCTCATGGTCTACAGACACCTACGTGACAGGTCTCTTTCTGCTTCTCCCCTCCCATCATGGGCGTGCCCCCCTGCCCACCTCTCTGCCGCCACTCAGACCCTCTTTCAGCCCCTCGACTGGACCAGCCCCCCCCCAACTGCTCTGCCCTTTCTTCCTCCTCCTTCTGCAGGGTTCAGGGTTCACCGACACCCCTGCCCCGACAGAGGACTTGCCCGCTGATGCCTTCTAAAGGAGGCCCTGGTTCCAGTTACTCTGTCATCGCTGGCCCTGTTTATTGAACTTCGTACCCATAGATCGTTAGCCAGAATATATCGTGATTCAAAACCGCCCCATTGATTTGTTTTGTTCCTTCGCTGTCTGTCCCCTCTGGACCATCACCTCTGTGAGGACAAGGACCCTGCTCATCTGTGGGCCACAGAGAACATCCCAGCATCCCTGGGTCAGACTCACGAAGCGAGAGGAGTTGTCATTTCTCACGGTCTTGGCATTCCCGAAGGCCTCCAGCAGCGGGTTGGCGCTGATGATCTGATCTTCCAGGGTCCCCTGAGGCACAAAGTCAAGGGATCAAGGGGAGAAGAAGCCACAGAAGGGCAGTAAGCGGCGGTCCCTAGCTGTGTCACTCCTGCCTGTCCGGCTGCCTGGCAAAGCCAGTCCCTGCTGCACTGACTTCCCAGTCTGAGGACACCCAAGCCCACGGTGCCGGCATGCTGTCCAGCTACGGTGTTAGTGTCTCGACTTCAGATTTCTGTAAGACTTTGGCTCCCTGCTTCTCCAGTCAGGGACGTTGTCTGACTCACTTCAGACTGTTGTCACATTTTCGTTCAGAAAGGGGACTCTATGCTAGAGTCCTCTCGAGGGGGCGTATGTCATTCTGCCACAGAAGAAGCCGCTCTCTGAGATTTTCCCAAACTGACCCCTTGTAGCGCCTTGTTTTCCAAACTAGTGACAGGCTCTGGTCCGGGGCCATAACCCATACGCTGGGTCGTCAGGAGCTCCCTGTCCTTCTGACTCTGGCTCCCAGCCCGCTCCCCGTTCTGGGAAGGAGGGGCTGCCGCCTCCCGTCCGGAAGTGAAGACCACAGCCAGCAGGGAGAAGCACAGCCAGCAGGGAGAAGCACAGCCAGCAGGAAGAAGCACAGCCAGCAGGGAGAAGCACAGCCAGCAGGGAGAAGCACAGCCAGCAGGGAGAAGCACAGCCAGCCCCCCTCACTCCATACCTTCATTTTGGAGTCCTTCTTCTTGCCGAGGTCGCCAGTAGCTGCAATTGTTGCAAAGTACTGGATGACACGCTTGGTGTTCACCGTCTTCCCGGCACCGGATTCTCCGCTAAATTTGAAGTGATCAGTAAAGAGAGAGAGAGAGAGAGAGAGAGAGAGAAGTTCTGATAGTATAAATAGTGTTGCCAAGGTGTCCCACGGAGGCCTGGAGATGCTCTAAGCCACATCAGATGCATGTCAACCAAACACATGTGAGATCACACAGAGGGGTCCAAGGGAAGGCTCCCCAGCTGGGTGGACCCAAGGGTGGGTCGTTCCAGCAGCCTGAGCCCTTCCACAAATTTTCTCGCCCATCCCCAGATCTAGCTTCTCACAAGAGATGTTGTTCCAAAGCACGTTCTAACGGACAGAACACGGCAGGTGGCACCTCGGCCTTCTGCCCTGGGGACAGGGAGCCCCCGCTTAAGAAACTGCCTCGGGAACTTACGTGATCAGAATGGACTGGTTTTCACGATCTGCGGGAGGCAAGAAGAAAGGAGAGCTGATGGCAGTATATAACAAGAGCTCCCCCGTGTTACCCCGTTTCTCAAGCAGTCACCGGCGAGTGCACGGTACACAAATCCTCCGCCCTCTGGAGTGTGTTCTGTCCTGGGTGGGGGCTTGAGAATGAGACTCAGGAGGCTAAGCCCCTGCTTAACACCACCCAGTGGGGTGTCACCAGTCAGTGACTTCTGATCACATTAGATTGAACCACAGGAAGCCGTCAAGACTGTCTTTTTTGGCCCCTAAAAATAGTAGTTTCATAGGGTTTAACCAATCCTTGCATTAAATGCAGCCTGCTCAGCGGGGCTGGCAGGGGGCTGGGAGAGCCGTCCTCTCTGCCTCCTGTAGCATCTTCCCCCTTCTCTCCTCTGTGTGAGGAGCTCAGGTCCCTCCTCTCTGTGTGAGGAGCTCAGGTCCCTCCTGTCTGTGTGAGGAGCTCAGGTCTCTCCTCTCCTCTGTGTGAGGTCCCTGGCCAAACAGGGCAGGCCCAGGACCGCGTGGCACTTCTCCCCAGCCCGGTTCAGCGCCTGCTCTAACCACCCCAGGCTTCCTCCCTGGGCACCTACCTGTCAGCATGAACTGATAGGCGTTGTCGGAGATGGAGAAGATGTGGGGCGGGGCCTCCTGACGCTTTTTGCCTCGGTAGGCGGCCACCACCTCGGGGTTATACACCGGCAGCCACTTGTAGGGGTTGACGGTGACACAGAACAGGCCCGAGTAGGTCTGTGGGAAAGTAAAAAAAAAAAAAAATGCATTTGTAAGTATACATACAACCTTTTGCCTTTATTAGTTTTTCACTTTTCTTTACAATAAATTAGTAAAAGAAGGAAGATATAAATAACTTTTAATGATAAGAGAGGCAAGCGAGACTATGGGAGGGGCGTGGCGGGACCCTTACCACCAGTGAGTGACAGGGCTGAGACGCCCGCGGGTCCTCCCGCCCCTCCCCCTCCATGGCTCTCCCTGCCCCCTCGCGGCCCTCTTTCCTCCAGCCTGTCTTCTGCCTTCCCCACTCCCATCTCTGGCTGTCTCCTCTTCCTCTTCCCCTTTCTTCTTTTGTCCATTTCCCTCCTTTTCAACAGCTGGTTCGGACACTCCGTCCGCCACACAGGCGTTCGCGTCCCAGCCATGCGCCCCGGCCCGCCCCCGGCCCCGCCACGCGCCCCGGCCCCGCCATGCGCCCCGCCCCGCCCCCGGCCCCGCCACGCGCCCCGGCCCCGCCATGCGCCCCGGTCCCGCCACGCGCCCCGGCCCTGCCACGCGCCCCGGCCCTGCCACGCGCCCCGGCCCGCCCCCGGCCCCGCCACGCGCCCCCGGCCCCGCCACGCTCCCCGCCCCGCCATGCGCCCCGCCCCGCCCCCGGCCCCGCCACGCGCCCCGGCCCCGCCATGCGCCCCGGTCCCGCCACGCGCCCCGGCCCTGCCACGCGCCCCGGCCCGCCACGCGCCCCGAGAGCGGCGCCCCCTCGGGCACTCACGTAGATCATCCAGGAGGCGTAACGGTCCTTGAGGTTGTACAGCACCGCCGGCTCGTTCAGGTGCGTCAGCATGGCCATGTCCTCGATCCGGTCGAACTTGGGCGGGTTCATGGCGTACACGTCCTCGGGTTTGACCACCAGGGTCTGAAACGGGCGCAGAGTGGTGCTCACCAAGTGCTCTCCGTGCCGTCCGCCCGCCCGCCCGCCGCAGACGCCTGCCACCCAGGAAGGGGCTGGTGAGCCGGTCAGAAGGGGCAGGCAGGCATGAGAGAGAAGACACCCATCTGACCGCGAGAGACACGGGGTGGGGGCTGCTTGCAAGGACAGACGGGACTGGTGGCGGCCACGCAGCCACGCGGGGCCTCTGTATTTTCCCTGGGTGACGGGCCGCCCTGGGGAAAGGAGAACGGAAGTGAGGAGCGAGAATATCCAGGTGCAGGGGACCGAGGGTGCAGGACAGGGGCGGGGGGGGGGGGGGACACTCGCTCGCTCGCTCACTCAGGAACACTAGTTGGACCCAAACCCTGCTTGATAGCTGGTGGGCTTGCTCCTATCTACTCAGAGAACAGCACATAGGGCAGCCCCTGAGCAGGGACAGGGGAGAGGATGAGGTGGCCTCAGAGCAGCTGGCTGGCAGGCTGGTACCCCCGCGGGGAAGGCTGTGCTTCCGAGGCACAGACCAGACCGGGCCGCTCTGAGGCCGGAACACAGCCCAGCTGGCCTGCAGGGGCCACCGACAAAGCTTACGCGGTTGTCCTCGGTTTCCACAGTGACCTTCCCGTCCTGGGTGCTCTTCATCTTTCCCTTGGCGTATTCCTCCCTGGAGTCGACCACAAAGCAGTAGGTTCTGGCGTCGAAGGGCTGGTTCTGAGCCTCGATCCTCTCCTTCTCCGACTTCCGGAGGAAGGGAGCAGCCGTGCCGAACACTTCCATTTCCGTGTCGCTGCTCATGGTGTCAGCTGGAAGGCCGACCCCCCAGGTGAGCCCCGCGGCTCCCAGGCCGGGCTCCGCACCTGCTCCGAACCCCCGGGCCAGGCGGCCCTAAGTCCTCGGAGCTCCGCCCCTAAGACGGAGCTGTGGGGGGGGGGGGGGACTGAGCAGGCCCATGGGTATGGAGTGGCTGTTCTGTGCCAAGCGCACAGGGCACATGCAACCCCCTCTCCTCGGTGCCCTGAGGCTCAGCCCTGTGACGGATCCAGGGGCGGGTGTCTCTCAGCACCCCACTTTCTCTACAATCCAGGCAGGTGTTACAGGGAGAAGCTTTAAAAATAAGCACCATTAAAAAATAGAGGCCGTTCATCCAAGTGGCTGCTCAATGGCAAAGAGCTAAGGAATCTCGGAACCACTTTGCGTCAAGGTGGCCACCTCCTCACACCAGGAACCCCGCGGGTGCCTTCTTCAGTGGCCAAGACTAGAAGCCACATCCGACCTCAGCACCCCTTAGGAAAGTCTTCCCGAGTTAGGCCTCCTCTCTGCTCCTCCGCAGCCTCCCTGTACCTGTCTGAGCCCTCCCGGCGAGGGCCTTCGGGAGGCGGGAGGAACTGTAACCTCGAGTCCCCCAGAGATCCCCACCTGCCGCGGTACGTGGCCCGAATTCTCACCTGAGAGTCACACCCACAGGAGGACAGCAGAAGGCCGCAGCAGCCGTGGAAAGTCAGATCTGCCATGAGCATGCAAAAAGACAACTCAGGTGGGTTTCTCCAAGCATCTGGTCCAGCTTAGAATCGGCTCTTGATGAGTTAACTAAATAAGGCTAAAGGACCCGTAATGTAGAAAGAACCTCACCCCAGAGGGAAGCTGGAGGAACAGATGGACACCACCCACAGGGGAGCCCCTGCCTGCCTGCCCCCAAACCTGGCTCCTTCCAGCCCAGCGGGGGACCTTCTTCAGGGGGTGGACAGGGGGCGGAGGGGAGGATAGAAACAGAATCTCTGTTTGAATAGCCTGTGGCTCCAAGCCTGGGTCAGGAAGAAATCTCCAGGACTGGCCAAGTGACACCCAGCCTGTGCAGTTGGCCGTGAGAGGACAGGATGCACACGGGCACACACAGCCCAGGAGGGTAGCAAACCCCACAGTCCCCTGCGTGGCTCAGAGAGGCAAAGGGAGAAGGCGATCACGGGGCACAGGCCAGTGGCCACGGGATGTCCAGGGGGAGCTGGACCATGAAGGGGGTGTGGGGAGGAGCAGAGAGGCCTGCAGGACTCCTTCTCCGGTGGCTGTGAAGGGTGGGTAGGCATTAGGGTCTGAGGAGATCTACCTCCACATCTGATTTTTTCCTTTGTCTTTTCTTTTTATAGAGAGAGAAGGTGCAGAGTGGTGGTGGTGGGTGCATAGGAGTTGCTTGTCCTATGTGCCTTGCCCGGGCAAGCCGGGGTTTAGAACCTGCGACCTCAGCGTTCCAGGTCGATGCTCTGTCCACCGTGCCACCACACGTCAGAGCACTCAGCCACACCTAGGCGAGGAGCCCTGCGGGAAGGACTGGGACTTACCTCCTCCCACGAGAGAGCAGCCACAGGGGCTGTGCTGGCAGGAGCTTTTATAAGTCCCACCCGCCCCGGGCGCTCATTCCTTCTCTATATTTGGAAAGAGAATGACGGACACCAAGGGCTGAGAAGCAGCTCCTTCCTCACGTTTGTTGTTGCTGTTGTTGCCAGGGGAGGGTATAGATAGAAATGAGCGGGATCATCACCGTTTCTCCAACTCCACGGTGGGGAGTTTGGGATGCCTTGTTCTGAACTTGGGGCGGGCGCCGCTGCCCTGGCTCTGACGACCTAGTCTTGCTACCTCCGGGGGCGGGGGCGGGGGCCCAGCCCGACCCCTCCGCCTAAGGGCAGCCGTCCGGCTGGCTTTGACCTCGGTGCGGTGCGAGCCCCGGCCTCGGGGACAGGGACAGAGCCCTTAGCGATTGCCTTTGACATCTCGTCCTAGGGGAAAATCGAATGCCACCGAGAAGTTCAAAGCCCCCTGCAATTTTGAGGAAGACCTTTGTCACAACACAGGGTGGTGACGGGGCTATGTGATTATAAAACGTAGGCCAGGAACAACAACAGCAATGATCCTAATTCTTCCCCCCTCCCTCCCTCCCGCCCTCCCCACCTCCGCCCCCCTCTTTCCTCTTCTTTTGCTGGGTAACGTTCCGTCTCATTAGTATCATTATTAACTGAATTCTTTCTTAAGCACCAGTAGGACCAGCAGATGAAGTAAGGACAGGGAGCTAGCTATTCACAGCTGCCTGAGACCCTGCGGTTATGATGACACATTACCGATTAAGAAAGACCAGCTGCTAGTCTGGGGGGGGGGGTGGCCTGCAGAGAAAGGAAGGGCGTGGGGGGGGTGTCTAACAAATGTACCTGTTTCTAAATCAGGATTGGAAAAATAAAGCCTCAGAAAAGAGAGGAAAAGTATAGCTGAATAGCTGAAGCTTCTGCCCATTCCTATTCGACCCTTGGGGGTTTTTTTTAGATTTTTAAAATCCATTTTTGTCCTGATGACATCGTTGGGAGTGGCCGGTGGGCATGCCATGGGTGTTAATTCGATCTAAATAAAACTGCGTGGACTGTTCTCACTTGAGAGTAAAGACTGCCCCCTTCTACCCATCCCCAGCCCAAATATGGAGGCTACTCCAAGAGGCGGGGAAGGGCATTAATTCAGCGCCGACTGTATGCTGGCCTCTATACAGAGCCCTGTAAGAAGACAAACGAAAGGGGAGATGCAGCCTCTTCTGCTTCCTGGCTCACATTATAAAGGATGAGTTCATTGTTTGTAAGATGTAGACAATTTCAGTTTAAAGCAATGTATTCAGTGCTTGTTCTATGGAGTGCCAGTCAAGGTGAGTGGCCCCCAGGGGAGCACGTTGGAAAAAGCCGCTGACCCACTTGTGTGCCCCGCCCCCCCAGCTTGCTACGTGACTGCTGTTCAAGTCTTTGTGCCATTCATTGTCTGGCCATCATCTTGGGAGGTCTGGTCAGGACAACCACAGGACGGATAAATGTCACCTCTGGGAGCGGGTGAGTTAGCAAGCCCCACAGAGGCATAGGGCAGTGCAAAGGGCCCTGGTTATATCTCAGGCAGTGACGGGTGCAGACTGCGGGTGGGGAATGGGTGCTGGCAGTGCCTTCTTATATACCTGGAGGGTGGTTTGGGGTGGGAGGGGCTTTGTGTGAGATGAAATATGGGTCGGCTTGGACTCTGGAACCACGTGAACAATTTATATATTCAGAAATAAATAAAAATGAGGGGGGAAAGAACAATTGCTACAATTTGAATACAGATTGAATAACCCTAAAGGGCATCACATTGACAACATCGCCACACTTCTAAAGGGCTTAGCCTGTCGATTTGAAGAAGTTCTCTGCACGTTCTTAGCGAGAGGGATTGAGAGAGAACTACAAAGCCATGAAGAACCTTCCCTAGTAAATTTATTATCCGTCCTAATTCCGGGTTTAGTCAGGCCGACGAGCACGGCAGAGGTGATGAACTGGCCCTGGGAGAATGTATCTGCCTGTGTCCTGGCCAGCTCGGCTTCCGACCAGGCCCCCCGGAGTTACAGAAGATGGTGGGGCCAGGGGGCCCGGCCGGGGGTGACTTCCATCCTGAACAGGTTCTTCACAGGGCCAGGCCTGTCCTGTCCACAGCAGGCGAGGCCCCTCACGGGTGGCTCCACCCACCCCTGCTCTGCTCTCTGGTGGCCCCGGGAGCCTCAGCCCCCGCAAGTGCAGAAGGCCCTGACCCCATCCATGTAGACAGCCCTGTCGGAATGAGGGGCCAGGGCAGTCTCTCACTGAGCCGTCGGTTTATTCAGCTCTTTGTGAGTGCCCACGTTAGGCTGAGTGCTAGGGACACAGACACGGACCCCGTCACGGGAGAGGGCCTCTGGGATGCACTGACCACACACGGAGAAATAAGATGGTTTTCACATCTTTCTGCCTTAAACAGTTTGCCAAACACTGCACCTAAAAATATACCTTTTTTTTTAACTTCTCTTTTTCTTAAAATTTTATTTATTCATTTTAGACAGAAGAGAGAGGAGAGAAAGAGAAGTGGGAGAGGAGCAGGAAGCATCAACTCCCATATGTCTGTTGACCAGGGAAGCTCAGGCCTTTGAACCGGCGACCTCAGCATTCCAGGTCGATGCTTTATCCACTGCGCCACCACAGGCCAGGCAATATTATACTCTCTTTTGAGTGTTTTATATATCTAATCAGTTTCCAGCTATAAATATGCAAAAATAGATGTTTACTATGTGTCATAATAGTCATATAGGAAATATAATGAAAAGATCATTACTTTCACAATGATCACATAACATATAATAAATAGAATAAACATCGTCATGATTCAGGACACACAAGAAGATTATAAAATTCTGGGGAAAAATTTAAGATATTAGTGGAGAAAAGAGACCATTTATTTCCTGATAAGAAAATTCGATGATGTAACAATGTTGATTTTCTCCTAACTTAAATCTTCCACACGGTCTCCACAATGTTGCAATGTAAATGGTTGCCTGGTCCAGTCCCTTCCTGGGGGGTGTCTGTATGCTCTCAGCTCTGTCTTCCCTCTTCAGACTTGCATCACTCTAAGTCCCTGGCCTCCCTTCCCCTCTTCTCAACCGCCCCACCTGCCTCTACCCTGGAACTGGTTCCCAGTCGTGGTTGTGCATTCGAGTCCTGGACGCACACCACGAAGGGACGCCCACACCCCACGCCTGGAGATTCTGAGTCTGACGGTCTGAGACAGGTCCTGGCTTAGGGTCCTGCTTGTTTGTGTTTACAGGTTCCCCATAGCTCTTAATCTGAACATTTCAAACCTACAAAACACCTGAGTGTGTTACAGGCTTGAGTAACCCATTGCTAAATTTTCTGCCATTGATAAACGTTTTGCTTCGGCGTGTCCTGAAATAGGGTACAGGGTGAGGACTTTTAAGCCCCCTTGGGAGGGGCAACACCAGCACCATCAGACCCCTATGTCAGTCTGTGGACATCCTGGGCGCTGGGTCTGGTCAGGCGTCTCCCAGACACTCAGATAGGGCCCGCTGGGGCAGGAAGGTGGCCCGCCCCTCTCTCCCACCTCGGTCCCTGCTGGGACTAAGCTGTGCCAGGCGAGGCTCAGGCCTTCCTCGAGCACTCGGGGCGCACTGGGGGCCAGGGCCCTCGCACTAAAAGGACCCCCCCCCCGATGCACCCATGGCTTCTTCCATTTTCAAATGGTCACCTGTGGAAGGAGTCCTTCCTCACCAGCCACACTGAGTACCCACCCTTCCCATGGCTGTCCAACCCTTCCCTTCTTTTATTTTCCTGCATGCCCCTAATATACGCTGCTCACACAAATTGGGGATACTTTAAAATTAATATGAAGTGGTTAAAAAAAAAAAAAGCATTTGATTTTTTTTTTTAAACAAGAACATCAGAAAAGCAAACGATAAGTCAAAGAACATTCGATTATGCAAATGAGATGCAAAACCCACTCTTATTTCATTGGTGAAAACGCACTGTACAAAAGGCTAAAAGTACTGAAGTGTCTATCTGCCCGTTCCCCAGCCCCCTAATTTGTGTGAACTGTGTACTTACCTGACACCAGTCAATATGTTTATGTTTATACTCTACCTCACTAAACATAAACTCCACAAGGGCAAGGACTTGGTTCAGTTCACCCCGTGTCCCCAGCACACAGGACAGTGCCTGCCACATCCTAGGTGTGTGATGGATACCTGGTGATGGAACAGGTAGATTGAGGAGCCCAGCTAGTCTCCAGGCTGGCTGTCCGGGGGCTGAGAGAATAGAGAGCTTGCTCACAACCTTTCCTTAAACCCACTGAAGATCAGCTAAGCACCACCTTGTGAGCCAAGGAGCACAGGCAACGGTGGGGACAGAATTAAACTAACCACGCCCAGAGCGGCAGAAAGGAGGCCCTGTGAACACCTGAGCCACAGGACAGGAGCAGGCCCCTCCCTCAAAGTGGGAGTGATACACCCCACTGTCAGACCCAGCAGTCCCTGGTGGACAGGATCAGACCCCACAGAGCAAGGACCTGCCCGACCACCTGCTGTCCCGAGCATCACATCCAAGAACTTTGAGGGTTCCCCTCTTCCCCAGTAGATGTAAGCCGCTTGAGAATTTACTAGCTTCATGAGACCCCTGGGCCCCAGAGAGCCCCACCAGGCTGCCCCTCCCACTGTATGCTCACGACCACGTGTTCCTGTGCCAAGACCCAAAGCCCAAGTGTCTGGTCTGAACCCTGTTTTCTCTATATAATTTTCTCTCAAGTTAATACCACATAAGAGAAAGCATGTTCCAATGGTTCTTTAAGGAAAGATGACCCAGCAGTTCCAGGCTTCCGGGTGAGTATGGGTGCGGGGGAACAGACAATGTGGAAACAGTCAGAAATGAGCACTCTTCAAGGCAGGCTGGAGTGGGACAGCCAGGAGGGACAGTGAAAACACTTAGAACCAAACCCACTTGCTGACACAAACTTTGTCAAACAAGCTCCAAATCACCACCCTCGCCAAAAATCACGGCAGCCGGTGTTCTCCAAAACTTCAAAGCCTTCACTCAAACTGACGTGTGTCAAGAGCACTATCAGTATCCAGGTTACAGGGAAGGAAAGTGAGGCTCTGAGAATCCCCTTAGCGGGCATCTCTGGGATTCGCCCAGGCTGGCTTCAGGAAGCCCGAGGGGCAGCAGCACCATGGTGGTACATGGGCATGCTCACCCCCGCAGGGGAATGCCCATGTGCTGCCCAGTCTTAAGGGCTGTGACTCTGGCTCCCCGCTCCATGTGGATGTCCCCAGATTGTGTTGACCCAGCGACCTACCCCAATGACAGCATCATCTGGTACTGGGCGCGTGTCCGTGCTGGGGAAAAGGGACCTCTGACGTTCACCTTGCAAACTAATTTTTTTCTCTAGTGAATCTGTGACCTAACCTTGGCAAGGGAGAAGGGAGAGCTATGTGGGGCTTCCTTCAATATTTACCAGATTAAGTATAATAAATATGCAAAAATGCAACAAACATAAGCCACATGCAAACCGAGCTATTGCTGTTCCAGTCACGGTAGTGAAACTTAACCTAGTATCCCTAACTGGGGCCAGAAACACATCTAAGGGAGTCCCGGCTACTCTGAGATGCCCATCCCCCACTGCACAGCAGCTGCCGGGAGGAGGGTGGGCGGGGTGGGCAGAAGAGGCTTGGGCTTGGTCCGCCCTGTTTAATTTATTTTTTAAGAAATACATTTATGGCCTGACCTGTGGTGGTGCAGTGGATAAAGCGTCGACCTGGGAACACTGAGGTCGCCAGTTCAAAACCCTGCACTGGTCTGGTCAAGGCACATATGGGAGTTGATGCTTCTGGCTCCTCCCCCCTTTCTCTCTCTCTCTCTCTCTGTCTCCTCTCTAAAATGAATAAATAAAAAGAAATTTAAAAAAAAACCTTAGGGGGAAAAAAAAGAAATACATTTATGAATTTCTAGTATAAAATATTTAAAAATGTTAAAAGATTGAAAGGAAATGCATCCAAATATTGTTTCCTGGTAGGGAAACAATGTTGATTTTAGTATTTCTTCTTTTGAATTTTCTGTATATTACAAATTTTCTCTACTGAGGCTGTAAAAAAAAAAAAGAAAAATTATTTGGGGAATTACGGGCGATCTGAAAATTTCTTTTAACTTCATCATAAAATTTTAAAATACGCAGCTACATCGGCAACAAGTCGCTTTACTTGGGTCAGTCACATCAGCTTCCCACGTCCTGTGTGTGGTGTACTGGTACTCGGCGGATCTGGGCTCTTACACCCAAAATACCAGCTGCCTTGGGACAGCGGCACACACTAAGTTCTTCCGGGCCTACAGGAGACAGGGTTCTTATCATTTTCAAATAAACAGAATTTTCTGTTAACTCCACTGCAGAGCCCAGGGAAAGAAAACTCTGACCCACCAGGGAAAAGTCTGCAAGTGCTATGTTGTTGCAAGGCAGGCAACCTTGTGGGTCTTCCAAGATTCTCAACTGAAAGGAGCCCCATCTGCACACAGCACCCCTGATTTGGGTTCACGTGGGACCCCACGGAAGTGGGACAACTGGGGGCTTGAGTGGAAAGTGGGACCTAAACTCCAACCCGGGTTCAGAAGTCAGGGCAATGCCTCCATTTCTGGGATGGTCTCCTCACGTGCAGAGACTTGGACGTCACCATGGAGGCCCTTCTCCTGCTTCTAACATCCTGACCCTAACTAAGCCTTTAAACTTGACACTGGAATGGAGAGCAAATCAAAGGTTTCTTCAAAAGCGGCTGTTCCCTTTCTGGGTCATTACACAAGCTCTAACCTGCAACAGCTGAGAATGAAGGCCAAACTTCATCCCGAGCCCCGTGCTGCAAAGTGATCCACACAGATGCTTTGTGGCTTAAAACGGACCATCTTTTCAAATGTCTGGCATCTGAGAGACTTCTGTTACAGAGGACTAAAATTTTAATAAGTTCCTCACCTTCTTGACAGGGCTCCTAAGAAAGTCATTCCAAACCAGCGACAGGCAGCCCCTGGGCTACAAACGAGATTGGTTCTGGAGGTTTGAAAATGTTTTCAGTGTTTATATGCACAGAAAAGTAAAAATAAGTACTATGTTCAGACAAAAATCGGTCTAAGTTACCTGTTCCAACTTACGTACAAATTCAACTGACAAACCTAGAGCCCGACTGGTGGTGGTGCAGTGGATAGAGCGTTGGCCAGGGAGGCTGAGGTCCGAGGTTTGAAACCCCAAGGTCACTAGCTTGGGTGTGGGCTCATCCAGCTTGAGCTCAGGGTCACTGGCTTAAGCCCCTCACCCCCATCCTCGTCAAGGCACAAATGAGAAGCAATCAATGAACAACTAAAGTGCTGCAGCTACGAGTGGATGCTTCTCATCTCTCCCTTCTCCTCTTGTGCACACAGAAAATAAGATGGAAAATAAAGAATCACCCAATGGACGCATAAATACGTAGCACTAATCAGTGTTTCTCTCTCCCTCCCTCCAGGAGAAACCTGCCTCTCTGGCACTGTGGTCTTAGACTTCTGGCCTCCAGAGCAGTAAGAAAATGAGTGTTTTGTTAAGCCACCGGGCCTGCGGCCCCTGGTTACAGCTAGGTCTAACTAGGTAGTGGGCAGACATTTGAAACCCAAAAGGTAGGCTGTTCCCTGTGCACGTGAAATATGACGGATGTGCAGACAGCCTGTGCCTGCCGTGTAGGAGCTACTGAAAACTTTGAGGACTTGGCCCCGGGCAGCAGTTTTGGGTGGAAAAAGTAAAATCTAGAGCAAAAGCCAAGGTTCATTCCAACACGTGACAGTCGTCTTCGGGCTGTGTGTGCAAACACCTGCTGACACAGCAGACGATGGGTCAAGTCATCACTCAGTCAGATCAACACCAGTCTCCTCACAAGCTTCTCAAGGCCCGGTCCCCGGCCCCCGGCCCCCTCTGTGCCCTCACTCGGCAGCCAGGAGAAAGGTCACGCTCGTCCAAGCTGCAGAGCTGAACACAATTTATTTCACAGTGCGGCCAGCACAGGCAGAGGGCTCTCTGCCCACTCAGGACCAGCCCCTCGCTTCCATACACACGGGGTGCCCGAGGACCTCACACGTCGTCTGGATGAAAATCACAGGGAAGATCCCGGGGACACTGAGCTAATGGGTCCCCCGATGGATGCCCCCTTCCTCAGTCAGATCGGCACCTGCTGACGGGACCAGACTGCAAACCCGACAGTAACAGTCCTTGAACGGCAGAGAGCCTAACTGATCAGCCACCACGAGCACCACGGGTCACCCTTCCTGCACATCAGTCCCACAGCCCGCACGAACAAGGGCCCAGGACCCCGGAGAGGCGCCGCGCTGACGGAGGGCCCTGACCACGCGCAGAAGCGCTCGGCCGAGCCTCGTCGGCTGTCCCTCCCCGAGGTCCCCTCTACCGGCTTCCCAGTCTGGCCTCCAGCCTGCGGGGGCTGCTGGGAGGCTTGGTCGTATTCTTCCAGTCCAAGAATCTCCGCTGGCTGATCCCGAGGGCAGCGTGCCGGTCCGCAGGCGCATATATACATGTGTACATGCGTGTGTACACACATGTATGTGCTGTCCCCAGCGGGAGAAGCACGCACCGGCGCGCCAGGCGCTATCTCTTCTTCCTGTGCTGCCGCATGTGCGCGGCGATCGCCCCGGCGATTTCTGCGTTCCTCTTATTCTGTCCGAAATAATCTAGAAACTCCCCGTCTGGTCCAATCAGGTACATGATGATGGTATGATCCACCTGCAGAGAAGAGGGGGTGGGGTGGCAGGAAGGTTACCGCAGTGAGCTGCTTATCTTACTGAGCAAAATGCAGGGGGTAAGGGACGTCCCATTAACCTCACTGGCCTCTGAGGCCCCGTTACTTATGGAAAAGAGCGACGTCTGCTACAGCAAGTTCACAGCAACTAATTACCCAAATCCTCCGTGTCCTCCATCTGCACTGACCACGGCTTGAAAGAGCAACTAGAATTTGGATTTCTTTTGGTTCCGTCCTCAACACGCTCACCCTCACAATCTCTGAAAAAGGAGTCCCCTTGGAGAAACAGCAGCTGCTGGCCTCCGTCAAACAGCCCATGCTTGTGGAGCAGCCATGCTTGCTTGGGAAGAGCTTACACTTACGAATACAATGCTTCCTCGCACCCCTTGCCCACATTATAAACACACATCACGTGGAACCAAAAGGGTTGGGGAGAAACGACTTTCTTCAGTAAGCTCTTGGGTACGTATTCCTCTGTTTTAGGAAGATCTGGTTGCCTGCCTTCATTACCACCTAAGTTCTGCTTACCATGCGCTGTGAGAAGACACCAGAAAACCAGCTACTAAACATACAATTTGTAAATTCTAACATAGTATTTAGCACTCATGTTCGTGATTCAAATGGAATCGTGAATATTGGTGTTCTTCTCCCCTAGGGAATTTTTATACCACACTGAGAACTCACTCCTATCTGAAAGTCATCAATCTTTTCAGTTCTATGCCTCCAGAAAATCCCAGTTTAAAGGAGCAGATGACTTGGAATGCAGAGTTCTCAGAACTGACTGCAGGCTTGACTGACTGCCCTTTGGCAAGGAGAACACAGGAATGTGATCCTACAGACCGAACTGGAGACATCCTGCAAATATACCCGAGCACACATTGTATGCCTGTGAGGTAATCAGGCTGTTATATACACACATTCATAAAGACACAGCAAATGGAAAGAGCCACTTGCCAAGTCACATAAGGAAAGAATGCACGGTGAGGGAGCGCCGGCAGCTGCTGACCGCACGTCCTGGGTTCCGCGCTGCAGGGGGACATGTTTCTGCACACAGCTGAAATAGCCCAGTCTCTATCCGGTCTCCAGGCCCCGCTTCAAACCTAACCCTGCAGCTTACACCTCTCTTTCTCCCCACTGCTTCCTTCTCTCCTCCCTCTCCTTTAGAAATAGAATTTTAATGTACTGGACTTGTGAGTGTGCTTAGTATACATTACTTCTAATACATAATGCAGTACTGTTTTATTCATATATGTGAAACTTGTCAACGGTCAGGTCTCAGCATGCACTTGGGTGTGGGCAGGGCAAAGGGCGATCAGTTTCTAGTACAGAGTATATAAAGTTCTAGGAGTTCCCAAGCTCCTCCACGGGGCAGGTTAGCCCAGGAGACAGGTTCCACACACACCTCTACAAACAACAGGGCAGGCTCGAGGGCTGAGCTGTAAACTGGTAAATGCCAGGCCCCCACTTTTAATATCACCACGTGCCGCTCTCTCTGCTGGGACTCTACTGAGGCCAACAACTCAGTGCTTCTAATGTGCATTTACACACACACACGCACACACACACACACACATCTTGTATTTTTTGAAAAGGTGATATAAGCTCATAAAAAAAGGGTGAAAGGATATACGGTAAGTGCCCTGGCGAGGTGGCCAGTTGATTGGAGCATTGTCCTGACACGCCAATGTTGTCGGTTCGATCCCCAGTCAGGTCACAGAAGACAGTCAACCAATGAGTGCTCACAGAAGTGGAACAAACAACCAGTGTTCCTCTCTCCCTCCCTCTCTCTAAAATCAATAAATAAGTGAAATAAAAAAGAAGGGACATGCAGTAAACTTGCAGAACACATGTCCTCCGCCCCTCCCAGACTCCAGAGTCCTCAGTTCTGCTGCCTGGAGGGGACCACTGCCCCAGCTCCCCTGCGTTACAGTGTGGGTTCACACCCACTCGTTCCTGTTGCCACCTACCACCTTATCCTCTCTGCACAGAAGTAACAACATACTATAATTGTGCTAGATCAGCACAATGATTGTGTGGCTTTCAGTCTTCTTATAGACAATAGTGTAGGACAAACTCCAAGAAGTATGGAGGTGGGAGAGGAAGAGAGATCAGGCTGTGGTTCCACTTACCTACGCACTCACTGGCTATTCCTGCATGTGCCCTGACCCGGGACCGAGCCCACAGCCTGGTGCATCGGGATGACACTCTGACTGAGCTATCTGGACAAAAGAGAAGCTTACCTTCTGTTGTTACTTGAGATTAGGAGAACCTCATTCTGTTACATCTCAACCTTTAGGTATTCCCTACTCATTGCAGGTCCTTAAATCTTAAGAGCAGTTTCCCGCATCATCCTCTGGATGACAACCTGTCACCTCCAGGGTGTCATTGGGAAGTCATACCAATGACAAACCGAGAAGCTCGACAGTGTCTCCCCCTATTGATTGATTTAGCAAATGTAGAGCAACGAACTCCACACGGATTCTTATCAAATGTCAATTTTTAAAAATTATTTATTTTGAGAGAGAGAGACAGACAAGGAAGGAAAAGAGACAGAAAGGGAGAAAGATAAGCATGAACTCGTAACCGCGTTATTTTAGTTGTTCACTGATTGCTTGTCATAGGTGCCTAGACCAGGGGAGGTGAGGAGGGCAGGGTGGGGATCTCCAGCCACGCTGGTGACCTCTTGCTCAAGCCAGTGACCTTGGGCTTCAAGCCAGTGACCTTGGGATCATGTTGATGATCCCATGCTCAAGCTGACAAGCTTACACTCAAGCCGGTGACCTCGGGGTTTCAAACCAGGGACCTCAGCATCCCAGATCAATGCTTTCTCTACTACACCACCACCGGTCAGGAAGAATGTTAATTTCTTACGGCAGAAGACCAGTATTTCCCAAAATGTGGTTTAGGGTGGCTTCTTGAGGGTCTAAGTTCTGTAAGACTTAAATATTTGCATTTCAATTTTTAAGATTAAAAAATTAATACCCAAATTATAAATTTACGCACAGAACAAATCTCGCTGTATAAACTCAAATCCAGTTAGCACAGCTCTCCTCTATGGAAAGAGGAAGCCAGTCTGGGAGCCCCCTCCTCAGGGCCCCTCTGCTGCCCTCCCCTCCAGTGACCACGCCCACCTGTTCCCCTCCCCTCCGGTGACCACGCACCCTCTGCTCTCCTCCCACGCTCCACAGAAGGTCTTCCTGTTTCCTTAACTCAGGGCTTACAGAAAAATGCTAATTTTTGTCTTTTTATCCCATGAATCCAAGTTTCCTTAAATCTATGAGGCACCAGACGTAGAAAATAAAGATTCCGGTGTGGGCTTGGGGCAAGGGGCCAGGAGTGCGATTTAGGCCCTAGACTGCAGGGGCGCAAACCGTGCTCCGGGTCCCAGGTACCGGAGCCGCAGCGGGCTGTGCGGGCTGCAAGGGGCCGAGCACTGCGGACATGGAAATGCTGCCTGCCACGGGGAAGATCGCGTGAAGATCTGCCGAGAGGGAGGCTGCGGGGCGCGGGGGCCGCGCCGCAACCACCGAGAAAGGGCGCAGGCACCTGGGCGCAGCGCAGGGCTGTGGGCAGCGCCGGGGAACGGGAAGAGGGCGCTCTGACATGGAAACACACCCGGCAGAGGGTCTCTGCCTGTCCGCGGCTTTCTCCTTTTGTCCTGCTTTTCCGAATTGTTACTGTTCAACCCAAAATGCAGATCTTCTCGGCCTAACACTGCTTCCTAAAAGCAATATATCTCTGACCTCTTCATAGGGGACACAGAGAGAACCAATATACTGTTTATAGAGACTAAAGTAAGTTTAGCTCCAACGCAGTGCCCAGATGTACCGCCTACTGAGCCTACGCACCACTGATTCTGCATGGCCCTCTCACTTTACGGGCCACGAGAAGAGAAACAAGGCGATGAAACAAGGCATGCCTACTAGGTAAGCACCCTTTAGAAGGAACTGTATTTCTACTATACTTTCAAAGATCCCCGATTCCTAAGGAATCTGCATAACCTTCAGTTTCCTTTCCTCTCTGAAGCCAGTCACCACGTGGGGCCCTGAGAGCCGGCCTGGGGCCGCAGCGTGTACTCACTATGTAGTCCTCCTCCTCGTCCTTGGGGCCGGGGCTGTAGTACACCCGGTACGCTCTGGCCACCTGGTCAATCGCTTCTTTTGTGCCAGTTAAGCCAACAAGTTTGGGAGAAAATTCTGAATAAATGCAAAACGAGAAACAGTGCAAAATGAGAACCACACACGACAGCCATCACCGCGTTAGGAAGCAGCACCAGTTATGAAGCCTCCCTACGGCCACCTTCTTCCTGGGAGTCCCTATCCACTTCCTCTTGTTCCAGAAGAGGATAAATTCATGTAGAATGAAAGTCAACACCGGGAAAAACTCCCCTGTCCATCAACTGACTACTACTCAGCAATAAAAATGAGTGAACAATGGATATATTCTACGACATAGATGAATCTCAAAATAATTAAGCTGAAAGAAGCCACTCAAAAACAGTACGTAAGCTATAATTCTACTTGGGCAGGAGGGGAGGTTAGCAAGGGCACAAGGACACACTGCTGGGGTGGCGGGTGTGCCTGCCCCCTCCCTGCACAGCCCCCTCCCTGCAGCGGGTGTGCCCACCTCCTCCCTGCACAGCCCCCTCCCTGCAGCGGGTGTACAGCCTCCTCCCTGCAGCGGGTGTGCCCGCCTCCTCCCTGCACAGCCCCCTCCCTGCAGCCCCCTCCCTGCAGCACACTCCCTGCAGCGGGTGTACAGCCTCCTCCCTGCAGTGGGTGTGTCCCTCCTCCTCCCTGCACCGCCCCCTCCCTGCAGCAGGTGTGCCCGCCTCCTCCCTGCAGCGGGTGTGCCCCTCCTCCCTGCACCGCCCCCTCCCTGCAGCGGGTGTGCCCACCTCACTGCAGCAATGGTTTCCCAAGTGCATACCTGTGTCAAAACGTAACAAATTCTGCACTTTAAATATGTGCACTTAATGTCAAGTATGTATCTCCCTAAATCTGTTAAATCATAAAATATACAGCAGGTCCTTCACAAAACGTATTTTTATAAGAACCTCAAAGCTTTAGAGAATGTGTATAGGAATGTGCGAAAAAACCTGAATGCAGAGAAATTAAGCAATTCACCCAGCCTTGTAAAACGTAAGTATTCACCTTTAACTCTACCACCATTTAGTCTTTAAAAGTACCTTCTAATAGGTTTTAACCTGCATGTTGAGATGTTTGAATTGAAATTCTTCTAATAGTTGTCATAATGAATGTTTTGGATTTATAAAATAGTATGTGCTAAGTTCAAAATATGTTGACATATAATTCATACTTTTTTTTCAAGTGAGAGGAGGAGAGATGGTGAGACAGACTCCCGCATGCCCCCCGACCGAGATCTACCTGGCAACCCGTCTTGGGTTGATGTTCGAATCAACCTGGCTATTTTTAGTGCCTGAGGCTGACAATCCAAGGAGCTATATCCTCAGTGCCTGAGGCTAATCTAATGCTCGAACCAACTGAGCCACTGGCTGAGGGAGGAGAAGAGGGAGAGAAGAGGGGAGAGAAGCAGATGGGCATTTCTTCTGTGTGCATGGACTGAGAATTGAACCTGGGACGTCCATACACCAGGCTGATGCTCTATCCACCAAACAAAGTAGCCAAGGCCGTAGAATTCACTTTTAATCTCTCAATATACATCCTACCAGAACACAGCCACATTAATTTTATGAAGGAGAGAAAGGTACAGAGCGAGAATTAACAGCAGCGTGTCTTTACTCTCGATTCAAGGCTCTACTAACTCTGTTGCTATAGGAAGGCCAAGGTCAGTTCTTCCACTGCAACGAAATAAAGAGCCCTGCACCGGGACTCAGAAACCTGCTTGTTTATTTGCTTACCAGCCAGAGTCACAACTCTGAACCTTACCTGTTTATGTACCTGTAAAATTAGTGATAATAACCTTTGTTCCCTTACTTCACAGGGCGCTATAAAGTTCAAGTGGGTGCATCTTTCAAAAACTGTAGGGCTAACCAGATACAAAGTATCCTTCACGAAACATACCTTTCACGTAACTGGCGATGGCTTCTTTGGTGTCCCTCTCTGGGTCAATAGTGATGAAAAGGGGAGTTAAGTTCGGCAGAGATGGAATGCTATCTGAAACAAAGTTCTCCTTAGTATTCGCACTCCAAAGGATAAAACAAAGAAAAGCAGCAATTACAGTCCAGTGTAGTGGTCAGTACGGCAAGGCGTTACGGAAACGCAAAGATGCATCCACTGCAGAAGCGGATAACGGGACAGGATAGCCCTCAGGAGGAACAGACCCATATATTATTTCCGGCGGACTCAGATAAATAATCCACCAGACCTGTACCAGTGTATACACGCTGGTGTCTGATCTCCTCATGTGGGTACCCTGTCTCCTAATCCAGTCCAGCAACTGTAGGTTACTCCCCCCCCCCAAACCCCAAGAGCAGAGTACACTATTCATGAGCGCTAAATATCCTGGCATAATTCATTCTATGTGCCCCGGACTGCACATCGTAGACCACACCACAGACTTCAGAGTCAAACCAGCAGTCACCTGGGAAACGGCAACGGCAGTGTCAACGATGGAAGGCCACAATAAAGGGACACAAAGCAGAGTTAAGGGGGACACACACCACACCGACACTTTTAAGAAGCCCAACATTTTGTATCACAACAGGCTTATTTTGGTGGAGAATTTATTGGTCATAGGAATCAAAGTAAAAAAACAAGCCTAATGCTGAGATTTTGTTCTCACAAACCAAATAATTACGGCCTTCCACCTAACAACAATGTAAGAAAGTGAAAACCATGGTGATGTTAAGGACAGTAAGCAAACACACGTCTTGTCAAGGGTGGCTTTCTTACCTATTTCCTCCACGACTTCCATCATTTTCTCTAGTTCTTCAGGGCAAACATCAGGGCAGTGAGTGAAACCGAAATAAATCAACACCCACTGACCCACATAATCCTTATCAGTTTTGGGCTCTCCGGTATGAGTTATGAGGGAGAACGGTCCCCCAAGTAGAGGCTTTCCAATGCTTCGCTGTCGGTCTTTCTCTAGCTCTTAAAGAGAAAAATACACCAAAAAAAAAAAGTTAACCTAGCCACAGGGACTCAAATACCTGACACATGATCCATCCTATACTAGTGAAAATAATAACAAAAAAATCAAATAAATCAAATCAAATTCTAAGAACAACAAAAAGATGCTAGGACACAGCCAGGGAGGATTTTATTCAGAGCTGACCAGATGATATCTACTTACTCTCTGTCTTCTTTTTCTTGAAGTACTTCATTCCAGCCAATAAAGCCCCTCCAATAGCAAATGTGATTGCTAAAGACTTCCAGGAAACAGGCTACTGGGTCAGATTTCAAAAATAAAAATACAAGTAAGACGCAGGCATTTAATCGCATTAAACTTATTATTGTGTTTAATATAATGTGCACAGAGGTGTTGACCTTGTTAGATGTGCAGAATGGTTTATGTCATTTGGGATGAGAAAATACAGTTTCTATGGCTGCAGGGACATCTGGGCTCCTAATATAATTACAAAGGCATTTGTTTCCAAGTGAAGAGTAGTCCTCTAAGTCAATTTCTTTTTTTCTCTCTCTCTTTTTTTAGGTGAGAGGAGGGGAGTTGGCAAACTCCCACATGTACCCTGATGGAGAGCCACCCAGCAACCCATCTTGGGAAAGTGCTGGAGTACTGAGCTATATTTAGTGCCTGAGGCTGAGGTGCTGGGCCAACCCAGCTATCCTCAGTGCCTGGGGCCACGCTGGAATCAATGGAGCCACCAGCTGGGGGAGGGGAAGAGGGAGAGAAGCAGATGGTCACTTCTCCTGTGTGCCCTGACAACGAATCCAAGGGGGACATCCGTATGTCCGTAACTGGGGGAAGCTCTATGCACTGAGCACACGCCAGGGCCAAGTCAATTTCTTTTCATGTAAAACAAAACAAAAAACAACCCAAAGCCAAGTAAACTTGACTGTTACTATGTGTGACCCTGATTCTGACTGCTGATTTAAAAACCTGTTAATTACCTGCTTGTGCTGTTAAAGAAAAAGAAAAAAAAAAGGGAGGTTAACCTAACTCTGGCTTCCGAAGTAACAAAGGCAAAAAAGTAGAGGAGATCGAAAAGTGGACCTTCCTGCGAATTGCATTAAATTATTTATGGACACCCTTTCCACGCCCCAAGGTGAGATGTCGAGCACCTAGGCCCAACTCATTCTCCTTCCCCAGCTCCGAAAACCACTCCTCATACTTATCGACCAGAGAGAGGGTGGAGGCGCTGGGGTTCTTTCTGGGTCAGCACCAGAACCTGAAAGGAACAAACAAGCAAGCAAACAAGCAGACCCAGCACGCAACTACGATCCACACATTCCGCTCCATTTCCACGGACACCCCGAAGTTCAGAAGTGGCAAGCCACGTGCCAGACACTGTACGAACGCCCTGACGCCTCAGTGATGGCACACTGCAGGCTGAGAGCTCCTACGGCGGTGCTCCCGCCGTCCACTCACCCCGGGCTGCGAGGGCCGCGCGGGGTCCCTGCGGCCTGTCGGGGGCGGCGGCGCCGCGGTGCCCAGGGGCCGGCCACCCAGGCTGCGGCCGGCGAGCCCCGGAGCGCGCCACCGCCTCTCTGGCTGCACGCAGAGCGGCCTGAGCAAGACCCCGCCGGTCCTCTGGGCCGGACCCCACAACGCGAACCGCCGCGGCAGCAGCAGCAGCCCGAGCTGCCCACCCGGAAGCCGCATGCTCCGGCCCCGGCCCAGCCACAGCCCCACCATCAGTTGAGGACGCCGCGCCTCCTTCGGCCCGCCCCTGCACTTCCGGGGTGGAGTTACTTCCGCCGGAAGTCAGGCGCGCGGTTCGCTCTGTCCAGCTCGATGGTGACGCGGTCGCCTAGCAGGGAGGTTGGCAACCATTGCCCAGGAGGAGTTGTCGCGTGGTAGGTGTTTGCTCGCGGTGGCACCGTGGGCGGCGGCTCGGCCCCGGGCGCTGGACGAGGGTGGGCAGCAGGACCCGGAGGAGAGGGGAGGCCAAGAGCCCGGCCTGGGGGTCCGGATGCGCGGCGGGGCCTAGGCCGGGCGGCCCGGGGGCGCTGGGGGAACCTCGCTCCGCTGGGCGACGCCGGCCTCGGAGACGAGAACACCCCACGGCTGACCCCTGTGCACCTTCAGGCCGACCTCTTGCACTTGGTAACTTGAGTTTGTTAGTATTTGGGTTGCTAATAATACCTTGAGTCGTTAGGGCAGCAAGGGCGAGGCGAATGTGACCCAGGTGCCTGGCACGTCCTGCCCCGGGGTGGAAGGTGACCCGATTATAAACCGCACAGCACGAGGTCGTGTGTGCTGTGTCACAGCTCGGTCCCCCCGCCCCGAGCCCCAGGGTCTAACACGCACTCGTACGGCCAGGGTCGCGGTATCCGAGTTGTTGGTTCGTTCCTCCTGTGGATCCGCTTGTTTGGGGTGACGGGGGGGGTACAGCCGCATATTCGCGAGGCTGAGCGCGCAGAAGTGTATATTGCGTTCCTTCCGGAAGTTTAACTCGCCTGTTGTCTGCCTTTGTTTCTGTCTCAGCGTCTGGGCTCTGGACCGCTCCCCTCCCCCCTTGTGTGGAGGATTTGCAAAGTACAAGAAAAAACGGTGGGAAATAGCTTTTTAGGTCTCTTTCTTAGGTTTTAGTTCCCATTCCTCTGTCGGGTTTCCCCTGAGCAGAAGGGGCGGGTGCCCTGATGGCGGGGTACCCTGAAGCCTGGGACCTTCTGGGAGCTGGCATGGCTGGGCGTCTATGTTGCTCTCCAGCGCCCTGAAGTTGTGGTCCAGGGTTACCCGAGTTGCCTCATTCCAAAGCTTCCCCCCACTCCACCCCACCCCCCACCCCCGGAATTGTCAGGAATTCCAGGAATTTCTGCTCAAAGTAACTGGTTGGCTCAGCACTTCAAGTTGATTTTCATCAAAGTGAACTTTCTATCTTGGAGTTTTCTATGGGTAGTAAGATTTTTTTATTTTATTTTATTTCTTTACCCTTTTATTTCTGTATATTTGTTTGCCCAGGGAGAAATTTTTCCTTAAATTGACAAAAAGCTGCAAAAGTTCCTTGCTGATTCAGACAATGGGTACATAAAATTATTGTTCATCCTTTTCAGTTAAAGGTGAATTAATCAAACACACATCCTGTAAATTAAAATAGAATGTAGTGGTGTTTTTTAACTGGTCAGTTAAATATTGTCTCTGTACCAGAGTGATTCTTTTAATAGCCTTACCATTTTTTTTGTGACAGAGACAGAGAGAGGGACAGATGAGGACAGACAGACAGGAAGGGAGAGAGATGAGAAGCATCAATTCTTCATTGCAGCACCTTAGTTGTTCATTGATTGCTTTCTCTTTATGTACCTTGATGGGGGCGGGGGGTACAGCAGACCAATTGACCCCTTGCTCAAGAGAGACCTTGGACTCAAGCTGGTGGGCCTTGCTCAAACCAGATGGGCCCGCGCTAAGCTGGCAGCCTTGGGATTTTGAACCTGGGTCTTCTGCGTACCAGTCCGATGCTCTATCCACTGTACCACCGCCTGGTCAGGCTAATAGCCTTTTCTTTATTTCCTTCTCAGAGCATTTCCATTGTGTAATGTTACTAAAGTATTAGCTTCTAAAACAGTTCCTGACAAAATGGGTGTTTTATAACTATACATTGGCTGAATGGCTAGTAGCCCCTCTCAGCCTGATTTCATGGACTTATGAAATTTTAGTGTTAAAAGATACCTAAAACATTATTTAGGGTAAACCTATCATTTTTGTTATTACTGTCAAACCACCTAGATCCCCAAATGAGAGTTTTTTACTTTCTTTTAATTTAGACACTTTTCTTGAAACAGACAGGACACAGATAATATCATCTGACGGAGCTGAACAATTTTTGTGCTTGCTTTAGGCTCTTTTGACCAGGACAGCGAGGCCTAAACTTTCAGAAAATCCTCCCAGCTCTGTTAACAGCGCTGAGAGGCGTTACTAGCAATCCAGTACTTTACCCTGTTGTTACAGATACAGAATATGAGAACCTTATTTCTGGTGACCTACCCACGAACAAAGAGAAAATATCCATTCTGACACAAAATCACCCACAGCCATAACCTAATGTATAAAGTACAGTGTGTCCGTAAAGTCATGGTGCACTTTTGACTGTGTGACCGGTCAAAAGTGCACCATGACTTTACGGACACACTGTATAATGAATGAGTATAAAGTATGACTTTCAAAAAAAAAATCCTGAAATTGTCATAGAGGTATTGGTATTTGTGGAAGAAGGCGCCTATGTGTGTGCACATGTGTGCATACATGTTTAAAACTAGAGTGTGTTTCTTAAAAATCACAAATTACTCCAGATTGGAACTTGCCTTTACTAGAACGAGAATGCCTACTCATGCATGGGATAATACTCTTTGTAAGCTATTACTCTTCTAAAGGATACAGGTTATCATCTGTCTCGCAGTTAAGAGCGGAAGCATTTCAGGAACTTGGTCATTTGGACCTAAGATCATCAGACCCTTCCTCTATCCATTTATATAGTTATAAATGGATATTAACTATTAAGTGTAATATCCATTTTACCATTTAGAAAATTAAGATGTTTATAACTTAGTTATCTTTTTTTTACTTTCTTTAGAAATCTGTTTGGAGGTAATGGATGATAAGCCCAGCTCCAGAACCGGACGTGAGAGTACAGAACTTTTCTCCTTTGGAGTTATAGCAGACATTCAATATGCTAACTTAGAAGATGGCTATAATTACCAGGGAAACAGGCGGAGGTACTACAGACATAGTCTTCTGCACCTACAGGGTGCTATCGAACACTGGAATAAACAAAGCAGCCCACCCTCCTGCGTTCTTCAGCTTGGGGACATCATTGATGGCTACAACGCACAGTATAAAGCCTCAGAAAGGTCACTCGAACTTGTCATGAACGTGTTTCAAATGCTTAAAGTCCCAGTTCATCATACATGGGGGAATCATGAGTTCTATAACTTCAGCAGAGACTACTTGACAAACTCGAAACTGAACACAAAGTTTCTGGAAGACAGGACTGTGCACCCTCTGGAAACTGTGCCTATAGAGAGTTACTACGCTTACCATTTTGTACCATTTCCTAAGTTCCGGTTCATTTTACTCGATGCTTATGACCTGAGTGTCCTGGGCGTGGATCAGTCTTCTCCCAAATACCAGCAGTGTCTGAAGATGCTGAAGGAGCACAACCCAAACATGGAACTGAATAGTCCGCAAGGTGAATTATTCCTTTGAGCTGAGAGTCTAATGCATTGTCTTTAAATTCTTCAGCTACCTTTTATTCGGCAGGAAGATGGACGACTAAGGTAAAAGTATATTGTCACTGTTGTTCAGGGCCCGGACTTCTCCCACAAGCCTCGTGGCGCGTGCTTTGGCTGCAGTCGGTTCAAGATTGATTTAAACTAAGATCTGAATGCCTGTTCTAGACTGAGCACTTTTTCTAGAGCTTAGCTAGTTAGAACTGTAAGCAGTACCGACGGTATCACCTTGTAACGGGGAGAGTAGGGAACCAGAAAAGCAGGTGGGCAGGAGAGGTGATAAATGAAGCCATAGCAAGGTTATTCCCACCACGATAGAGGCTACCAAGAGAATACAGTAGGACTAAGGGGGCCTGTTTTAGTTAGGTGGTCAGCGATGGCCTCCCCAAGGAGGCCCACCTCAGTGACAAAGGGGAGTCAGTTTTGGGAAGAGTATTTGCGACAGAGGAAACAAATGCAGGGGCACTAAGCGCACTAGGACAGGCGTTCTTGAGAAGCGCGTGTGCGGGGTGGTCCCACAGCAGCCCCGTGGACACTGTCAAGCGCCTGTGCTTTGTTTTCAGTGTGACAGGAAGCTGGCGAAGCGAGCAGAGGGACAGTGAGACTAGGAGCAAGGCACCGCGTAGTTTGCAGTATTTGTGTATTGCTCTAAATCCGTGTAGTTCCCGGTTTAAGTCAGTTGCTGCCCTGTGTTCCCAAAGAGAGGTAGAGGCGAGGCGTGCCCGTACTAGCTATGTTCGAATGCCCCGATGAGGAGAGAATGGTACTCGATGGATCTAACATACGGAATTCATTTCAGGACTTTCTGAGCCTCAGTTTGTCCAGTTCAATGGAGGATTCAGCCAAGAACAGCTGAACTGGTTGAATGAAGTCCTTACGTTCTCGGACACAAACCAAGAGAAGGTGGTGATCGTGAGTAAGTAAATTATTTGTTGATACATTGATACTAATATGTTAGAGGATGGGAAAAGTTAGAGTTTAATGCATACTAGTGTTTTATATTGTGATACCATCTTTCTATAAAGCAAATGCTTAGTTTAAATTTTTTACCGGAAAACCAATCTGACTATGAGATTAACATTGAAAGTTGAGTCGGAGTGGCCTCAAAAGGGAATGCTTCTTGACCTGTCTGCTTTTTAGTTTTTCACTGCTGAGTGGTACTTGTTTCTTTAGAGGACACTGGAGCTAAAGGGGACCTAGAAATCATATAGTCAGATCTTTTCATTTTAGAAATAAGGAGACTGATGCAGTGTGTCCATGGTGTTGTATCGAGTTGTACACTTGAAACCCGTGCTGGTTGGTGAACCAGGTCAACCTAGTGAGTTAGAAAATACACAGTGTGTCCGCAGAGTCATGGTGCACTTTTGACCGTGACTGGTCCAGAGTGCACCATGACTTCACGGACACACTGTGTTTAAAGAAAGTAGGGACACTGAACGGAGAGAGATTACACTCCGTAAATCGTGTGGCTGCTGACAGAGCTGAGGCTAGAGTCTGTTTTGTGTCCTGGTCCCCTTCCTGCGCTGCCCTGTCTTGCTGTGTCCCTGTGCTTGTCTGCGTGCTCAGCCTCTTCAGTTTCTGTTTGTCTGCAAGCTTAGAAAGTGGATGGACAAACTTTCATCACAGGAGTGCCCCTGGTTCTCTTTAGCAAAGTTAAAATGACTAGTAGAAATTGGGTTTCTTTTTGGGTTTTTTTTGCTTGCTTTTTTCAAAATGTTGCTTTGGGCTGCTCCGAGGTCATTTTGCCTAGTTCTCAGGTTCTGGCCATGAAGCTGGGAGCATAGGGGTGTCGTTCCCTGGGGCAGGAACACTGCAGGAGCAGGGGGCTTGGGTGCAGAGTTCAAGTTTCAAAATGACCACTTCCAGGCTCCTGTTAGACATCCATGGAGGTGCTGACGAAGCAGTTTGGACATTGTGAATCTGCAATTCAAAGTAGGAGTTTGGGCCAGATGTGTGCATGTGGAAGGTGAAAAAACAGAGACGCTATTTAGAGCTGTGTACATTACTCGGAGACCACGGAGTGGGGACGCCCAGGAAGCAGGCAGTCAAGCACGCCGAGTGAGATCCTGAGGACAGGAGGAGATGGCCAGCAGAGCGAGAATTAGCAGCTGCCGAGCTTGGAGGAAAGCCGGGAAAATGGGCACTGCCCTGGAAGTCCAGCGTTCGAAGGAGAAGGGGCAGCTGACTGTGTGGCATTGTGCAGGGCTTCTGGAGATGTGTCCCGTGTGGCAGCCTCTGTGGATGCTCTGCCCTGTCACCGCCGGACAGGTGGCTCAGTGTGCGTGTGCCCGCGGGGGACACCGTTACCCCCCTTCTTTTTTTTACCTGTGATACAGCCTCGCAGAGATGAAGCAGAATAAAAACAAACAGTAATCGAGAGAAAAGAAAAATGATTTAATGGGAAGAAGCAAAGACCAGTGAGCTGCTGGGTCTGTACGTCGGCGTGGATGTGGCCCGCTATGTGATGTGTCCTCATGTCTCTGGGTGTCAGGAATTGGAAGACCCCGCACCCAGCTCTGGTTCCCCCTCTCCTGTGAATATTCCCCACTTCATCTCAGTTTTCTCGTCTGCGAGATGACTGGGCTACCTAGTTCTCAGGTGCTTGACGTGGCATAAATCAGTTGTGTGTAAAACATCGAGTGTTTATAAAAATGACCTGTAATTCACTGGTCCTTCCCTAAACGGTCCTGTTATGTAAGAGTAACACCTCGTGTGTACCTACCGCTCATATGCTTGGGGAAACGGGTGGGGCTGGAGTCCAGTACCGGCGCCTGATTCTGGGCACCCTCCGTCTCCCGGCTGGTTGTACGTCTTGAGACTCTAGGCCAGGCATGGCCAACATACGGCCCGCGTGCCCACGTAATGAGTTTATGCAGCCTGCGATCAGATTTTTAATATTCTCCGCTACTTTAAAATCTCAGCTACTCGGAAGCGTCTTTGATCATTGGAAATTGAGATATTTAAGAAGATAGTGATACGTGAGAAAGAATTCCGCGTGTGATTAATCTAGGGCTAACTTCCAATAATTGGTTGAATGGATTCGCGATACTTCTATATTTTTGAAAAAAATTCCATTATAAAGATTTACGAATTTTGTACTTATCTGTACCCAATACGAACTGTTTGACGTTTAGCGGCGATGTGAAACCCACATTCTTTTAGGCGGAGTTTGCCAGTGCGCACCCATGGTCAAACAATTCGTTATTTTTGTGGTCAAGTGTGCTGAATCAAGTGGCATTGTAGCATAGACAGTAGCTGCAGTTGATAACTGAAAACGTGTCCAGGCTGTTTGTAAAACGAAATAATTGTTTTATTTGCGATATAACCCCTTCAAGCTCATTCTATTAGTTAGATATTGTTTTGATTTATTGCGATACAGTTTGGATATTTATACGGTATGTAGTTATATTTTTATTAAAATGTATATTAAAGCCTGAGCAGGCGGTGGCGCAGTGGATAGAGCATCGGACTGGGATGCTGAAGACCCAGGTTCGAGACCCTGAGCTCGCCAGCTTGAGCGAGGGCCCACCTGGCTTGAGCAAAAGCTCACCAGCTTGGACCCAAGGTCGCTGGCTCCAGCAAGGGGTTGCTCGGTGTGCTGAAGGCCCGCAGTCAAGGCACATGTGAGAAAGCAATCAATGAACAACTAAGGTGTCACAATGAAAAACTAATGATTGATGCTTCTCACCTCTCTCCATTCCTGTCTGTCTGTCCCTACCTATCCCTCTCTATGACTCTCTGTCCCTATAAAAAAAAAAAAATGTATATTAAAACTTATTTTCACTTACATTTATTCATAATGTTTACTTAAACGAATTGTTTTTGTATTTAACATTTTTTAATTTTAATCTTTCTCCCGGAGTAAAAACTGTTGGCCATGCCTGCTCTAGGCCCGAGAGATGTCAGGTCTCCGGCTTTCACCCAGGCTGCGCTGCCCTGGTCTGTGAACTATCTCAGCCTTCACGCCCAGGGGTGTGGCTGATGGTTCCCCAGCCCTCGTGTGTGTGGATTCTCGTGGCCTCAGTCCCTCGGCCCTTGACAAGGTGGCCGTGCACAGCGTTTTCCTGAGTGCCGGTGTTTAGCCGTTTGTTTTGGTGAAAGAGCTGTATGCTGATGGACTTGCTCCTTCTCTTCTCTCGGACAGGTCATCTTCCCATTTACCCGGAGGCCTCTGACAACGTGTGCCTGGCCTGGAACTACAGGGACGCCCTGTCAGTCATCTGGGCGCACCAGTGCGTGGTGTGCTTCTTCGCCGGCCACACCCACGACGGCGGCTACGCAGAGGACCCCTTTGGCGTGCACCACGTCAACGTGGAGGGGGTCATCGAGACGGGCCCCGACAGCCAGGCCTTTGGCACAGTGTACGTCTATCCCGACAGGATGGTGCTGAAGGGCAGAGGCAGGGTGACGGACAGGGTCATCAGCTACCGGAGGGAAAAGCCCCTCCAGCTCTCATCCGCTTGACTTTGTCGTAGGGAGAGGGACACCAGCTCTGTCTTTCTGTTCCTTCGCCCTGCCCGAGTCCTCGGTCTCATGTTTAGTTTCCTGTCGGCATTACAGCATGTGTTACCGCTTCGTTGTGTGTGGGCTCAGACGTTCGGACGTTTCTGGACCACGTGTCCCCAGCTGAAAAGGAGAAAGGAAGTGAATGAAATGGCAGAAATGAGCTGGGGGTGGGAGAGGGATATTGTCTTCAAGACAGACTTTATTTTAACCGTACCTGAGTTTTCCTTACATTTTACAGGGACAATATGCTCATGTATTAGCTGTATAACTTAAACTCCGTGGGGAAAAGAGAAGTACTGTAGTAAGCTCAGGTCACGTTTCTCCGCTGAACCCTGCTATGCAGATGAACTCTGGACATTTCTTCGCTCAGAATATCCATCATGTTGTGATTTTGTAGACTTGAGTTCCTGTTCTGTACAAAACCGAAACTGTCGGGTTACTTTGTAGGTAAGTGAACGATGCTCCTGTGGACACGGGTGACCGTGTGCCGTCCCCTGTGAGGCTGGGTGGGCCTCTTGTGATGGCAGCCAGAGCGGGACCCTGTGTCTGGCGTGGCGTGCCCGCCCACGTGGTCTGGGCCAGGGCCAGTGCTACATGAGGCTAGCAGCTTAAATAAGCTCCCTGTGACTCTGTAGAAACATGGGACATGTTTAACGCAGTTGTCACAGGCAGTAAGGCTTATTTGCAGATACACTTACTCACTAGGTGACAGGGAGAACTGTGTGAAGTATAGAGAGTCTGGTTCAGAGCTCAGAAACAGAACTAGTCAGTGAGTGTGCTTGCTGAGCTCCTAGGCATTGCGGAGGTATATCGGAGCATTCGTTTTCTGCGGCTGCTGTGACGTGACCACCAGCTTGGTGGCTTGAATAACACATATTTTGCTCTCTTACAGTTCTGGAGTCAGAAGTCTGAAGGGGTTATCTCGGGGCTGAGATCGAGACGGTTAGGGCCCCGCCCCCTTCGGGGCCTCCAGGGTACTCCTTCCTTGCCCCTTCCAGCTTCTGGAGCTGCCTTTCTTGTGTGCCTTGGCTTGTGGCCCCGTCCTCCACCTTCAGAGTCAGCAAGGTAGCATTTCCAGGTCTCTCCCTGCTCTGTTGCTCCCTTACCTTTTCCTCTTCTGTCCGTGTAGTCAAGTGTCTGTCTCTCTCACAATTGTGATGGTGAGGGCCCACTCAGATAAGCCAGGGTCACCTCAGCTCGAGGTCCGAATCTTGATCACATCTGCAAAGTCCGTTCTGCTCTGCACGGTTCACATGCGTAAGTCCTGGGGCCTGGCCCGGACAGCCTCGAGGGCCGTGCTTTGGCCTGCACAGAGGGGACGTCCGCACTCCCTGCACTCACACTGTGTGCTGAGGGGGCGGACCTCCAGGTTACAGGGCTGAGGAAAGGCCGGGAATGCGGGGCATGGATCTCACTTGTCTGCAGGGGTCACAGGTGACTTGAAGAAAGAAAAGTGGTTTAAGTGGGTGTGGGAGTGCATTTCAAGTGGACGGAAGAGCATAAGAAGAGACACAGACGGATATACTAAGCTTAGGGGAGGCAAGGAGTGCCATGAAGATTCCCCAAAGGGCAGGAAATGAAGCAGGAAACGCTGGCTCGGGCTGTGTGGAGAAGACTGAGGGATAGCCCAGAGTGGGGGCCTCGGGTTCCTGAGCTGGGCCCTGTTGGACTAGATCTGTGGTTCGGTCCAGGTCCAGTGGCCATGGTGTAGAACAACGCTTGCATGCCTCCTTTTGTACAGGACAGTATTGCATGAAAGGCTGTAAATAAGTCGTAAAGTCCAGGCTCCTTTTCACTCCTGACACGTGGCTGGTGCTGATACTTTCCGAGTGAAATAGTTCCTGCACCTCGCGAACCAGTGTCTGCACTATGGATTTCGATGCCAGCCTGTGTAGAAAAGTTGCCATCTACCTGCTCTGAAACAGCTCTGACCAACAGAAATACACTGTGAGCCACATAAGTAACCTAAACTATTTCAGCGTTTTCTGTTTAAAAAGTAAACAGAAACAGATAAAATGAATTTTAATGTATTTTACCCTAATAAAGCTAAAATATTTCAAGCCAAAAATATACTGCAATCCAAAAACTAACATTTTTTTTAATACTATGTCTTTAAAATCTAGTGTATATCTTATCCTGACAGCATCCATGGGACGTTGACTTCATTGGAAATATTTGATCTATATTTAGATGCCAGGGTTGCAGCTGAAGGACTAGATTCACATACCCAGGGTATTCCAAACATACTTAGAACAGGTGTCCCAAACATTATAGTTTTCTAGTAGCCTAATGAATGCTTTTAAATTAAAATGAGAAAAGAAGAAAAACGTTTCATCCTCGTTCTAGACCAGAGGTCCCCAAACTTTTTACACAGGGGGCCAGCTCACTGTCCCTCAGACCGTTGGAGGGCCGGATTATAAAGAAAACTAGGAACAAATCCCTGTGCACACTGCACATATCTTATTTTAAAGCAAAAAAACAAAACGGGAACAAATACAATGTTTAAAATAACAAGTAAATTTAAATCAACACACTGACCAGTATTTCAATGGGAACTATGGGTGCGGATGCATCCTGTGCTCCTCTCACTGACCACCAATGAAAGAGGTGCCCCTTCCAGAAGTGCGGTGGGCCTGCGTGCAGCCCTCGGGCCAGAGTTTGGGGACCCCTGGGATAGACACGTTTCTAGTGCTGGGCGCAGCATGGCAGTGGCTATGGTACTGGAGAGCAGGGCTCTAAAGTTGCCCCCTTGTTACTTCTGATATTTTCCTTAAAATGTGTAGAGATGTTGGCCCTATATTATATTTACAATGTAATTAATACTCCGTTTCATTTTTGGTTCCAGATTCCTTTATTTTCCTTTTTTCCAAGAGCCGCTCATTTTGTTCACCTGGGTCCTCGTTCAGTTTATGGCCCTGTCCCATTAGAGGCTGAGATTCGTTCAGGGGTGCAGCCCTCTTTTGAACCTCTGTTCCTATCATTAACCAAACTCTGCTTCCCCCGTTAATAGTCACGTGTAGCCCTTTGTAAGCACTTGGTATTTTCAGAACGCTTTCATATTATCTGGTTTAACCCTCGCAGCGGTGAGTAGGAGGCCCGTGCTAGCCCTCTCAATAGGAGGTTTTATACACACTTGCCGAGTCACAGAGACAGGAAGCCCAGGTACAGCCCGTGCCTTAGCTTTTCCCCAGCCGCCTTTCCTGCGGCCCCGCCTCCCACTGGTCCCATCCGCCCTGTGTTCTGTAGTCAGCCTTGAGAAGGGGGGAGGATTAACAAAATAAAATTCGTGGTTATGAAAAATGCAGACTTCATTTTAAGAACGAGACTCTTCATTTAAATGACAGTCTTGCAGTGAGTGGGCCAGGAGGAGCGCATCTCCTTGTTGACATAGACGTAGACCCATGCCGTCATCGGGGACAGAGCGATTACAGTGGCCACAGCCAGCTGAAGTCTCCCACCAACTGGGTTCCTGTAAGGACACAAAAATTATAAGTAAAAATCCAGTGAGGTTACAGATGGCTTTGAAAACAAGTACAGTATAAAGATAGAATTTGGTAAAATACATCCTCTTTTTTTGTAAGGTCCCTTTCAAATTTTTTTATTGAAAAGGAACATTGATCTTAGGAATTCTCTATTTATGCAAATTCGTGTCATTTATATGTGTGGCAAATAACTTTCTCCACTCAGTGATTTGAGGCACTGAAGTCATTGATGAATTAAGCAATGTTAGAATTAGTCTTTTCATAATGATTTTGTGTCCTGCTTAAGAAGATTTTTACTCCCCAGGGTCTTGAGAATACTAAGTTATCATCTCTAGAATTGTTAGTGTGTAGCATTCATGTTGGGTCTACAATCCTCCTGGACTTGATTTTCATGGAAGTTGTAAGGTAGGGTCCTGTTGCTTTGCTCTTGTATGGATACATAGTTGCTCCAGCGCTGTTTATTGAAAAGACTGCCTTTCTTGGGTACCCTGTCATCTCATTGCCACTGTGTCAGGTCAAGTATCTATGTATGGTAGGTTCTTTGTCTAGATGCTACTTTGTTTCATTGATTTATCCTTTTGCCATTAATCGGTTTAACCTCTCCCGCCACAGGATAATTATTTAGGTCTTCCTTATTTTCATATTTAGGTCTTCTTTAATTTCTCCCATAATATTTTATAGTTTTGTGTGTACATATTTTGCATGTCTCTGTTACATTTATTCCTAGGGGTTGATTTTTTTTTTTTTTTTTTTTTTTTTTTTGCTTTAATCAAGTGTGGGGCAAGGAGGCAGAGAGACAGAACCCTGCATGCGCCCCGACTGGGATCCACCCGGCAAAACCTGTCTGGGGCTAATGTTCTGCCCATCTGGGGCCGCTGCTCTAATACTTGGCAACTGAGCTATTTTAACACTTGAGGCAAGGCCATGGAGCCATCCTCAGCGCCTAGGGCCAACTGGTTCATTCTAGCTATGGCTGCGGGAGGGGAGAACGGTGTGGCATAGAGAAGCAGATAGGCACTTGTGTGCCCTGACTAGGACTCAAACCCAGGACTTCTACACACTGGGCTGATGCTCTACCACAGAGCCACAGGAGTTGATTTTTTTATCTTGTTATAAATGGTAACTTTTTGTTATTCTTTTCTGTTTTTTGCTGATAAAAGTGCAGTTTATTCTAGTATATTGACCTAGTATCCAGCAATCATACTAAACTCACTTATGCAAATAACGATTTAGTTCTTTTGATTTTTCTATGCATGCAATGTCACCATGAATAATGAAAATTTAGTTTTTCCTTTTTAATCTTTGGGCCTTTGATTTCTTATTCTTGCCTTATTGTACTAGCCAGGACAAGTGCTAGAGCACTGTTGAGTAGAAGTGTCAATAGTGAGCGACCCCATCTCATTGCTGATCTCAGGGAGGAAGTGCCACCTGCTCACTGAAGCGACACGCTTTGGCAGAGACACCCTGTGTCAGGGGAAGTCACTGCGTGTGCCTGTTGCCTAAGACCTTTTGTCATGATTGGAAGTTGAATTTTATCAAGTGCTTTTTTCATATAGATTGAGAAGATAGTTTTCTTTTATTCTGTTAATGTGGTAGAAAACATTGATTGCTTTTTGAACATTGAAACCAGCTGTATTCCTAGAATAAATGCAACCGGGTGGTTGTGTTATATATTGCATTTAATGTGCTAATGTTTGTTTATCATTTTCCATCTGTGGTCATGAAATAAGTAAGATTTCCATGTATTTTTTTAATTGTTTTATTTTTATTTTTTTGTCATGTTTTTGTCACTTTTAGTATCAAGAATATTTTCCTTCTGATAAAATGAATTGCAGTGTTTCTTCATTCTCAGTTCTCTGGCAGAGTTTGTTGAAGGTTGGCGTTATTTCCTCCTAAAATGTTAGATAACTTCTCCAGTTACACCGTTTGGTCTAGAGTTTTCTTTTAGGAAAAAATTTAAATTACTGACTCAATTTCTTTAATATTTATGGGACTGTTCTGAGTATTTCTTGTGTGAGTTTTGATGCATTGTAATTTTTTAATGAATTTGTCCGTTTTTGTCTAATTTTCAAGTTTATTGGCAAAAAGTCATTCATACTGTCCTTTTATGATTTTGCAGGATCTCTTGGACATGTTGGGCCATTCTGCTTTGTGTTCCCGACATTAGTTATTTGTGCCTCCTCCTCTTTGCCCTTCCTAGTCCTGCCAGGCCTGTCAGTGTTATGCGTCATTCCAGAGAATGACTATGTGACCAACTTCATCCTCTGGTTTTTATGTCAACTTTCATGTCAGCGGTTTCTGCTTTTACGTTTTCTTTCTTCTTTTTTCTTTGTGTTTAATTTGATGTTCTTTTCCTGACTTCTTGAATTGGAGAATTCCTGAGTTTTTGGAAGCTTAGCTCATTGATATTCACCCTCTCTTGCTCTTTAAATGTATCTATTTAAGGCTATCACTTATCCCTTAAGCATGATTTTAGCTGCATTTCACAAATTTTAGTACACAGTAATCTCATTGTGTTAGAAATCTTTTCTAAAATCCATGTGATTCCTTTTACCCAAATATTGTTTGGAAGTGTATTTCCTAATTTCCAAACACACAGTGATTGTCTAACAATCATTTTTGTTAACTATGTCTAGTTTAGTTGTGCTGTGGTCAAAGAACATGGTCTGAAATTTTGGGAGCTTATTTTATGTCCCAACATACCATCTTTGTATAAGTATTCAATGTGAACTTTAAAAGAATGTGAATTCTGCTATTCTTGGTGCTGGCATTCTGTGTATGACCATTAGGTCAAGTTTCTTATTGTGTAGGTCAGATCATCTATATCTCGATATTTTTGTTTGTTTTCTGCTATGTACTATTATTACTGACTTACAACGTCTTTCAAAATGACAATAGATTTTTTAGTTGTTTTTTTTTCCCCGCTGTCTTTTCCTGAAATGTTGCAGATCAGTTACAGCAAACAGAACGGGACCGTCAAGGGAAACTGTCACTCTGGGCCCCTTTTAGACGGCAGCAGCTATCTGGAAGCAGCTGCGGCTTCAATAAGGGCCACCTTTTTTAGTTCTGTTGTTTTTTGTTTTATCTATTTGAGGCTCTATTTTTAGTTATATACAAATTTAGAATTGTTATTATACATCTGACATAATGGTTTATTTTACCAGATAGCCAAACAGAAATGACATAATACTGGGTGGGTTTTTTTTATACCATCAAACGAGGATAAATTCTAAAGAAGGGTTTAAATGTGAAAATGAAACTGTACGTATATTAGAAGAAAACTTACTTGACTTTGAAACCTGAGAGGAAAGATTTCCTTTGACCCCACATCCAGGAGCAGGAAGGGAAAGGATTGATAGACATATTTGGTTACATTAAGAACAAAACAGTTTCATGGCAAAGTAATGTATACTTTGCCTAAGCAAAGTAAAAGGACAGTGAGAAACTGTACAAACATTTTTGCTTGTGTTACAAAGGGTTAGGAGTCATAGTCTATAGAGAAAGCTTCTAAAAGTAGAGGAAACTAACAGCTTTAGGAAGAAACAGGCTAAACCTACATCTCTCTGAGATGAACCATTATTTTATATAAAAAAGGAATACAAATGGTTTTTAATCACGTGAAAAAATGTACTCACTTTTGCTTCTAATAAAAATACAAATTTCCTGCCCCTTTCCCAACTATCGAAATTTCCCAGATTCAAAATTTTGACAGTATCCTCTGTTGGCATTCTATTTCATAGCGAAAGGTACAAGCTAAGCAGTAGAGGACCGGATATACTGTGCACCTCCCAGTACAATAAGGGAATTGTGTCCTACAGAAAGATCTCTGGGACTTAGTAAGGGAAAAAGCAAAGCAAGGACAGCTGTGTGTATTATGCCCCCACTTATCCAAGGCAAGCAGAAATACAAATAAATGAACATGTCTGCTCCATGAAACAACTGTGGAAGGATGAACCCTAAAACTGGAAAAAGTGGCACCTGTAGACAAAGGCAGGGCGTTGGGTTGCTGGGTGAAGAATGTAGAGCTCTTTGAATATACATTGTCTTGTAGATTCGACTTTGGGACCACATAGCTATTTTACATACTTAGAAAACAAAATCTATTTTTAATAAAGGTATGCCTGGAAAGCACACAGAGCAGCTATCCCAAATAATTTGAATATATACCCCTTAGAGGGGTGTTCCCTAACAACAAGGACAAACCAAAGACTCTTGTCTTCAGTAGTCATTGTTATTCTGAGATTGTGTTTGTATTGTGGGATAAGTCCAGGAGCTAACGGCGAAGACGCTGAGACCAGAGAGTTTTTGATGTGATTAAAAGGAAAAATAGATGTAAGATTGCTGATAAATTTAAATGAAAATCTGTGTTCTTGAATTTGAATTGCTAGGATCAGCATGAACTCACAAGGTGTTTTATTTTTAAGTATATATGTAATAATATTATCTTTATATGTGCAATCATGTACACATTGCACATGTATGTAAATGTTCTAAGCTCTTTCCATGGAAAAGAACCCATAACCAGTCCACTGGTAACAAGCACTGCTCATGCCTGGATTGTGACCTACTAAAAGTAGTTGGGGCTTTTTGGAAAAATGGTGGGTTTCAGGTGTACGGCATTATCTTGGAACATTTTGTCCTGGAAAGCAGGAAAGAAACCAGAGGTTACTACTAGGGTCATGTCAGAAGAGCTCAGGGTCCAAACCCGAGCAGTTGCCACTGGCGGAGGCTGGACAGTTGAAGCATCAATAAAGATGGTGCCAGCTGTGGACCAAAAAACGTCAACTGTGTTGAGACCCTGACTTTATAATGATAATATTAACGCAGCAAAAACAGATTGGTCACTTTGGGAAAATGCCCAGACATGAACGGTCTATTCTGAAAACTGGTAAATTTAGGGGTCAACACTTTTTTAGCCCTTTTCATCTTATGATTTGTATCTCAAAGAATTGATAAGCGGAAGTTTCTATTTGTAGATATTTACCAGCCAATAATCAACGAATGGTATAATTAGAATAGCACCATTTCACAACTCAAATGAATTAATGGACTTAGGCAATGATCATTTAAAAACTATTAACATTACAAAGAAACAGCTAGGCATTATGTATATTATGATGGAAGTACATAATATCACCCATGAAATAGTTTTGCTTAGTAGTGATAATACCAGAAGCTAGCCAGGCCTCTAGATTTACCGGTAACCACCAATTTATTGGAAATACAGAGCACAGCACAGAGGAACAAGCATTTTCAAGACAATTTGGGAAATGCAAACATCGACTAGAAAACTCAGTTTTGAATTATGCTTTTATATTTTGAGTGATGATGGTAGAGTGATTATTTTTTTAAGTGCTTATCTTATAAGGATATATACTGAAATATTTACAGATATAACTGGTTTCTGGGATTTATTTCAAAATCTTAAGTATGGAGAGGACTGATAGATGAAACAGTATTGGACATATATTGATAATTGTTTCAGCTAGGTGATGGGTACACCTGACTCATTAGTCTCTGCTTTTTTATATGTTTGAATATTTTTTAAAATTAAAAAAAATAATAAAAAAAATCCTTTTTCTATAATGCAGGCCTTAAAGTCTACTTTTTAAAATTAAAATTGCTGTACTAGCTTTCATTTGGTTATGGATTGTATCGTGTGTTTTTCCATCTTTTCCTTTCAACCTTGTTATATCTATAAAGGGGTGTCTTCTGTAAGCAGTGTTTAGTGAGTTTTTAATCTTTTTATCCACTTTGAAAATCTTTGATTCTTAATTGGCATATTTGGAACATTTATTTACATTTAATGTAATTTCTCATATGTTTTGGTAAATAAACTCTAAACATATACTTCCTATTTCTCCTCTCTGTTCTACCCTTTTCCCTTCTCTTTCCCTGCCTTGTACTCTCCTTTTCTTTTAGTGGTTATCCTAAGGAGTATCACGTGATGCCTTATTAAAGTCTAATATAAACTGGTACTTTTACTGCTTCCCAGTATAAGGATCTTAGAACACTGCCTTCATTTATCCCTTTCCAACTGCTGCTACTCTTGCCATGCATTTACTCTTTTTATGTTTTAGGTATCACAAAACATCATTGTGTTATAAAGTCAATGTTCATTTATATGTCCTCACGCTTTCTTTCTTAAATTTGCTCTTCATTCGCTAAATCTCCGAGTTTCCTTCTGAGACCATTTTCCATCTCCCTGAAGAACATCCTGTAAGCTGGCAACTCCCTATGATTCCACTGGGCCACGCAGAAAACTGGTTTCATTATTAGCTTTCCTTAGGAAGGAAATAACTTCTTTCAAAAGATTGCTGTGTATATTTGTGTTTCACTAGTCCCACTTTCCTACTTGATCCGATCAGCCTTGAACACACATCTGAATTGAAAACTTACTTCGATGAACTGTGGCACAGACCCATCCATGCTGTGATAATCACCAGACCGAACAGCTCCCTGTGAAAAAGGCATGCATTTCACATTTCTGAAGTGGTTCCCAGTGAGATACATATCGTCCTGCTATTCCCACAACGTTCGGTTCTGCTGCTTGTTGGGTGACTTCCCCCAAGAGATACAGCATCTACAGAATGCTGTCAAGCCTGGCATGATTCATAAGTTACTTTTCTCTGACGTTTAAATCCCTGTATAAAAATAAATTTCAGCCCTGGCCAGGTCGCTCAGTTGGTTAGAGCATTGTCCTGATATGCAAGGGTTGCGGGTTCAATCCCCAGTCAGGGCACATACAAGAATCAGCCAATGAATGCATAAACAAGTGGAACCACAAATCTAATTTCTCTCTCAGATATCAACTCCATGCCTGTTACCTACTTAGCAGGGAACAAAAACCCTATAGAACAAAAGCCTAGTTAAATCACTTCCTGTCACTAGGTCTCCAGAAGACTACAACCAAGAAAGGAATTTCAGCTTGATCAGGTGCTTTACATTGTTTTAGAGCAGTGGTTCTTAACCTTTTATGAGGTACCGAACCCACCAGTTTCATATGCGCATTCACCGAACCCTTCTTTAGTGATAAAATATGACTTTTTTTCCAAATTCAAGACATAGGTATATGTTTTTTTTACTGGTGCACAAAATGAGCGGTGCATGAACATCACCTTGCTCAAAGAACAAAACCAACAAAGTGCATGAACTCACAACATTACAGTATTACTTTATTCTGGCCTCCACGGCAGAGGCTTCTCCGAACCCCTGAGACTGACTCATCGAACCCCTAGGGTTCCATAGAACCCAGGTTAAGAACCACTGTTTTAGAGCATTCGGAGTTTGGCAGGTTGAGCACAAGTCAGTCATTTGAGCACATATTGTGGGTACTGTCAGCTTTGTGGAGAGATGATTTGTACTGGGGGCCAGGCAAGTGATTTGGGGGTGGCTGTATGCTTGAAATGTTAAAAGCACTTCTCTCTTACAGACTAAGAAACAATTATACTTGGCCGTAGCACCACTCGGAGTTCACCATGCCTTGTAGACCCAAGTTGGAGGTGATTCAACCCATCTGATTTCCGTTCTTATTGATGGAACCCAACCAGATCCAGCTTCCCAAGGAGGCGGGCCTATAATATAGCAGCGCCTCACCAGTGATGCTTCACTGACAGGTGTTGGCAATGGAATAAACTGAAGGAATTGGGGCTGTTGGTGAGGCCAGGAAGCCAAGGGTGGGAGGAAGCAGAGGAGGAGTGGCCGTGACCAAGCGAGACATGAGATGCACCACCGGGACCAGGCACCTCAGAGGTAGCCGAGCAATACTTAGTCGGGAAGATTTTGGCTTGAACCAGAAACTGAGTCGATGTGGGTGGAGTTTTCACCTTATTAGACTGGACTATTACTGTAGCATATTCCTGCTCCATTATAACGGGGCCAGGGCCCAACACCCGGAGGGTAACATAAGGACCTTCCTAACGGCTGCCTGGGGAAGTGGCCATGCAGGGTGGTAGACCTCGCTGGGTTCGAGTCCTGGTCCCATTTCTTCAGGTTCTTCAACTTGGAAAGGAGGTAATACTTTGCCTGCTCTTTCCTGGTGTAGGGAGAGACACTTAAGTCACCACGGTGCACAGGTGACGTGTTACGAGGGAAAGGGAGACTTTTCAGCCCGCACCCCTTCCAGAGGGCCAACGTTTGTGCTCACCTGCCTTCCTCCTCATGTAAGATGTCCCGCGGGGTGTGGAGCGTGAGGTGGTACGCCAGGCCGACGGCCCACACCATGCAAAAGGATATGTGTATTACAGAGACACTCTTCCAAATCAAGTTCCCTGCAAACAGAAATCGGGAGGTCACGCACGCCCCAGGGAGACCTGGTCTCCGGGCGCGCTTTGCTGCAGTCAGAGTAGCCGGGCTTTGGTTTCGTGTTGAGGGACGTCGTAGAAGTTGAAGCAGTGATTATAAACTTAAGTGGACATTGACTCATTTGGTTGTCCAGCATCCCCTTTTCCTGTGACGACTCTTACCGGGGAGCCCACCCCTCCCACGCTCCGGTCCCCGAAGACCTGCATAATAAGCTAGGTCAGTCACAGCCTTTCATCGGTTGGTGACATTGCTTTAGCCCGGGATGAACCGATGACACATCAGGGCCGGCGACTCAACTCTTGAGGGTTGTGGCTGTATCAGGAGTGGGCTGTGTGTTCTGGTGGCGTGGAGCTGCAGGGCTACCGTGTGGGGCCCAGGACTGAAGTCAGCACGTCAGGTGGTGGAGTGCAGAGTACAGGGAAGCTGAAATTCTGGCCCGCCCGCGCCTTCTCGGTCAGGTCTCCCAGGACGGCGACCTGTTAGCTTGGAGCCCGTTTCAGTTGTGTTTCCCTTGCTTGCAATCAGTGCAGCCCTGACTTACTACACCTTGGGGGTGCGCTCCCCCACTCCGGTGGGAGCAGCAGTCCGTCTACGGCACTGAGAACTCCAAGCCCTACCAGGAGAAGCTGTTTTGAAGAAAGTAAAGAATAACTTGCAGGACTATTCCCCATTAATTAATAAGAAAACGATAGTAAAAAAATGTAAAATGCATTTTTTTTTCCTAAGGCATTGCTTTCCAGTATAAACTTGTCTGACTTCAGGCTTGTTGAGAGTTTTTAGGGCCATAAAAGGCAAAGTGGGTACGTTTTGCCCATACTTGAGGTAGGGTATCCTATGGGCAATACAAACCAGCTATTTTGAGTGATTTTTTAAAAATCCTGGGATCGATATGTATGTAAGGAGTCCAGGAAGCAGGTTACAAAGTAAATACATGATAACGTCTCTGCTCTAGAGCCATGCGCCCATTCAGAAGCATTTGTTATTAAGTATCTCCCTTCAGAATCCAAGGTTCATACCTGTGACTAGAGGGTTGAGTCCGACAAGCAGGGTCAGCACTGCAGGGACTGTATACACAACCTGTTAGCGGAAAGAGAGGCAGTCACGTGGGTGACGAAGGATGTCCAACATAGGAGGTGTTGGGAAGTGTTGAGGAAGTAACGGAAGATGGTGATATAGTGGCCACCACACTCGATCTACCTGAGGTTTCCGTAAGGACCGGGGGGGTGGTAAGCAGTGTGCTGGTGGTGCGCACCCCGGCAAGCCTTCCTAGACTGCAGGCCCGTCCGGGAAGGGCACATGCACCCTCCCGCTCTTGCGTGGGTGTTGCAGGAAGAGAGCAGATAAGGACGTGGTGGGTTCGCAGGAAGCATGGTGCTTTGCCTGGCTGACGGTGGCACAGCGGATAGGGATTGATGAGATAGCCTTTGAGTTAGACCCTGAAGCTTGAGTGGACTATGACATACTGGAATTCTAGGGCAAAGGCACAGTAACTCTTACAGATGGACGAGGCTGCCAAGACCAAGCTGAGAACATGGGTTGGGCCATTCTGTGGGGGACCTTGAATGCCAAGTTGGAGAGTTTCAACTTCGATATCTTGAGGAATGACAAAAGTTTTTAAAGTAGGAGAGAAAGATACCAGAAGTGTTCTCAGTGGAAGACATTTCGAAGCAGCTAGGAGAGTGAGGAAGCGATGGCCAGGGTGCATGTGAGAGGTAAGGGGAGGTGTCTGGGGACACGGAGGGTGTCTGTGGGCACGCGGGGTTTATTATTCGTACCATGTCAGTTAAGCTTGCAGTGAGAAGTAAAATGGACAGGTTCTGTACAGGGAAACAATTAGACCTACCTCGGGCTTTTCGTTTGCTTTGTTTTTTATTTGTTTTTGTTGTTGTTTTGAGGGGATCTCAAAGATAGGAGCAGAGAGGTGTTAGAGGTGACAGGTTCTGAGCCAGGAAGATTCAGAGTGATTCTGCTGAAAACAAAAACTGGCGAGCAGGGGGAAGCGTGGGTTCTGAGGGGAAGATGCTGGTTGGGACCATGGGTGTATTTGAGGAGCCAGTGAGACACCCTGATGGGGCTATCTAGCAGCCTTTTGTAAATTCAACATGAAGCGGTATATCTGAGACTTGTCTGCAGGGAAATAGTATTTGGAGCTAAGGATACAGGCGAGGATGTGTGAATCTGGAGAATATGAGAACATAGTTCTACTATTCTACTGCACTAAAAAAGACTGCCTAGAATTTTGCATTATAATTCCAAATGTGTTTACTTGTTGTACTTGTTGCTAACCTGTACACAGTTGACATTGTTGCAAAGCCTAAAATAATATCATTGGTGATATTGTACAGTTTTCTGTATCTATAGTGGAAGAAACTGGGCAAAGTCCAGATATTTCAGAAAATGTGTGGAATGACTTCCTTCCCCCCTCCTGACTCCCCTCAGATGGTTTTTATCAGAGCACGGGTTCAGTGTCGACTGTATGTAGCAGAAGCACAACCCTGAAGCTTGTCTTTTCTGGTCAGGTGTTTGTTGTTCTGGGTAGACTCATGAAGAGTGGTTCAGTTGACCTTGAGAGTTCTACTCTGTGTCTTCAAAGATGTACCCTTAGTTGGACCCTTTATTCAAAGGGGATACTGCTAAAAGACCCCCACGGCTCTGGAAGATTCTGAATTAAAACATACACACACACACACACACACACACACACACACAGTGCCTTATCACTCTGACCCATTTCCCCCGAGTATTTCAGGGAAAAGAGCTTACAAAGGATCTGATGTCTAGGTTTTTTAGAACACACAGAGCAGGGTGGCAGCAAACAGTGTTTGCTACAGTTCCACAATTCCTTCAGACCTGGGAACGCGGCTCATACTCACCACCCAGAGTTCTGCATCTGGATCGTTTATCTGGAAAGCCAAAGCATCAGGTATTAGCAGACAGCCGGCTGTCAGGTTCCCTGCTGTCTCTGGCCTGCAATTCATCCCAGCCATTGGGTACGTGCCAGAGGCCGGCAGTGGCCCCCCGCAGGCACCGGGGACACAGAATAGGAATGACATAGCCTAGCGGCTCCTGGTGGCAGAAGGGCTTCTGGGTGAACACAGCAGATGGCTGGCGCATCAGACCCACACGTTTTTGTAAAGAACTGTACAGGAACTCCGAACCTAGAACGAGTGTTGTTAGGGGCCCTTCCATCTATCTGCAGGAATGAGGAAAACCGAACATGGACTTGGAGGGCTAACTGTGGTGTAAGGGGTTTCATTCGGATTCATGTCGTAGGCCCTGAAAGGTGTCAGTCTCACCCACTGGCTGCTTTTCTGCTCAGGCTGCTTTCAAAGTGACCCACTCAGAACCAGCTCCTACCAGCACGTGAACAAAAGGGCGGGGGTGTGTTGTGGTCAGAGGAACACACCCGAGTCAGGAGGATAAGAAACCTACCATCCAATGCCGATCAATTCCTCCCTCCACCTGCACTGTGCGCCCCCGCGACCCTGCGGCTTGCTCGCTTGGCTTGCCCTGCACGGGCCTGGGGACGGGCTTGGAGCCGGGCGCCCCAGGTTGCCCGCGAGCTGCTTCCCCACCGCCCTCCGCCCGCCTCCTGGGCCGCTGACCTGCACCACCGCTGCCAGCGTGAAGAAGGCGGCCATCAGCGCGTTGCAGGCCCTCCAGATGGCCGGCGCCATAGGCTCAGGCGCGGCGCCGGGATGGGCCACCATGTGTCCTTCCGCCGGGACAGGCACGCCCCGTGCTAGCCTGGCCTGGCCCTGCCCCGGGATCCGTCCGCGCATCGGCGAGGAAGGCCCAGCGGCTGGGGAGGACGCACGAGCCGCGTGTGCTATCTGGTTCCCCCTCCGCAGAACGCGGCCACTGTCCCGCTGTCCCCGATGCAGGTGCGGGAAGCGAGCCCGGAGGACTGGGCGACATGCCCAAGGGCGCACGGCCCGGCAGTGGTGAGGAGGCACCTTTGACCCCAGAAAGGTCCACCTCCAATGCTTGTTATCACTAAAGCTACCTTTCCCGCATACAGAAAGCAAAAAAGAAAGTGAGACAAGAAAGACGCCGGGGTGTTTGGTTGTGCTTCCTGGTTCGTATTTATTTATGCATGTTTTTCCAAAGTGCGGGGACTCGCAAAGCCCGTAAGCATTATGGTAATTTCCTAGAGTGAGGACAGCTCTATTAGCATCCTGCACAGTTCACAGCTTTCCTGCGGCAGGCTCTTTATCTCCATGGGCTTTTTATTATTATTATTATTATAAGAGTATTTACATATTATACATATTTACAATTCTTCCCCGCCATCAAAACCAACAAAATGTTCCCATGTGTTGCTCATGAATTTCTTACGAAGTTAAAGACGCCGAAATAAAGTCACCGTTCTTCCCTCGCCTGTGTGAGCCTTTCCTGCTCTGTGATTTACCCTGTGATGGGTCCCGGCCCGGGCTCAGTGACACACCCGCGACCCCATCACGTCTGCCGTGCGGGAGGCGTCGCCCCTTCAGGTCATGAGCAGCACCCTCTCCTTCCCTCCTTGAACTGATCTCCTCCTAATAAAGCTCTTCGGGAATTTTTCTTCTCCGGGTTCATTCCTTTCAAGTAATGCTTCTTCTGACATGGCGTGCTGGGTGCCTGCCTGTTCCTTGGGAGCAAAGGGACCCTGGAACGTGGTTTGCTGTGTGTTCTCGGGGCAGCGGGCGGGCACGTGTCTATTAATAGTGGCCACGCGGGGCGTAAAGTCTGGGCAGAGGCTGGGCGGGCTTAGCAAGGGCGGCTGCTGCTTGGAGCTGGAACAGGCTCCTTAATGGGTTCCACCATGAAGTCAGCCCTGGGACTTGGGATGGCGTGGGACCACTCTCAGGGTCCTGCTCCTTATCTGGAAAAAACAAAAACAAAAAAACAGGAGAGAGTAGAATGTTATAAAGTAAATGTGGACCCCTGACGGTTCATATGTTACAGCCCTGAGCCCCAGGACCTTAGAGTAGTGCTGTGTTTGGTGATTGGGTCTGAAAAGAGGTAATTGTATTAAAGTGAGGTCACTAGGGTGGGCCTATATCCAATAGGCCTGGTGTCCTTAGAAGAAGGGGAGACGTGGACACAGCCATGGACAGAGGAAAGACCAGGGGAGGCACAGCAGGAAGATACCCATCTGTAAGCCAGTGAGGACGGCCTCAGAGGGAACTAACCCTGCTGCCGCCTTGAGGGAAATCAGACCTCTCCCAGGGGTTGTCCTGGAGAGGCGACTTTCAGGGATGTCCCGAAAGATGAGGGGCTGAACGCGGGGGGAGAAGGCATGGACCGATGCTCCGCGCAGAGAGAGGAGCGGGGTCAGGGTCCGGGAAGCGCACCCGCTGGGCGTGAGTGGAGAGAGCTAGGGCTGATCAGGGTTAAGACGTTCGGTTTTATCCCGAGCGCGATGAAGAGACTCTGGAACGCCTTGCTCCCATTGTGCTGACCTTTCAGCTATGTTAAAGACCACGCAGATATCACACCTTCCCCTTGACCTTTAGAGCCTGATTCATTGAGGCCCTATTTGGAGATAGGAAACCTCTCTAATCCACCACTGGGCCGTTGGAACCGTCTTTGTCCGCAAGGTGGCGCACTGCTGCTACCAGTGGAGCCAGCCGGCTCAGGGGCTCTGGGGGTGAAAGGGTCGCGGGGCTCAGCGGGCTGGCTGGGCTTCCCCTTTGGGTCCTTCCGCCAGGTTGTGATGTAAGCTCTCTGGGTGCGGCCCAGGCTGGTATCAGCCCGGGGTGAAGACGTGCAAACAGAACTTTGTACCAGGAAATATTTGTGTCCCAACAGGGGGAATTGCTGGGAAAGCACTGAGCTTGGGGCTCCTGGCGGGACCTCAAAGGGCTCGTCGTCGCGAGATTGCAGGAAAATCAGACGCCCCGAGAGCAGCCGTCGCGTCTGCTGATGCCGGGGCGTTCCAGCAGTAAAGAACGGTCATGGCTATCCATTACTGAGTCTGTCCTGCGAGCCCGGCGGCTGCCCTGCCGTCTCCTGGGCATCTGCAAGTCACACCAGCCCTGCGCTTCCACATCCACGCGCGTTTCCTCTCCTTCCGGCCCCGCAACACCTGCCGCCTCCTGGCCTCCCCACGTCTCCCTCCCTCTGTGAAGGGCCCCCAACGCCACGGATTAGGTGACTCCTGGATTGGTGGCCTAGAGCTGTTTAGCAAATTACCATTAAACTGGAGATTTAAAGCAATAGAAATTTATTCCCTCACAATCCCGAGACCAGAAGTCCCAAATGCAAGGGGTCAGCAGGACGGGCTTAGCCCGGAAGGCTCTGGGGGAGGTTCCTGTCGTGCCGCTTCAGCTTCTGGTGGCTCCTTGTGGCCACCCCACCCAGCCACAATGTGCCCCTACCCATCACCTTCCCGTGTCTGTGTGCCTCCTACCCTCGGCCCCTGACAAGACTTGTAGATGGATTCAGGGCCCACCCGGAGGACCTAGGATGATCTTATCTAGAGATCATAAACTTAATTATATCTACAAAGACCCATTTTCTTAAAAAAAAAAAAAAAAAAAAAAAAGGTCATGTTCCCAAGTTTCAGAGGTTAGGACATGAACTGTATCTTTTCAATTCTACCTGCATTGAGGAATCATAAAAGGTACCCCGGCACCCCTTCCTCCTCCCTCCTCGTTGATTCTACCACTGATTCTGGGAGGCTTTGCTGCTCAATGTCCTTTCATTGTCATTGCCAACACCTAGTCCAAGCCATTAGCATTTCTTTCCTGACCTCCCATTGGTGTCCCAGCATCTACCGTGCTGTGGGCTGGCCTGTGTCCTCCCCCCATCTTCTGGTCTCGTACTGCAACCCTAACTCCCAACCTGACTGCATTGAAGGGCAGGGGAGTTAAATGATGTCATAGGGTTGGCCACGAACGTGATAGGACTGTTGTCCTTCTAAAAATTGGAAAAGGTATCAGAGAGATCTCCATGCACACACAGTGGACAGGCCATGTGAGGACACAACAGTAAAAGAGGGCCAACTGCAAGCCAGGAAGAGATCTCCCTGGAACCCAGCCCTGACAGCTCCTGGGTCTCAGATCTCCCATCTCTGGAACTGCAAGAAAATACATTGTTGTCATTTCAGCCTCCCAGCCTGTGGTGTTGTTCTGTTACATCAGCTTGAACAAACTAATACACACTCTGCACTTTCTTCCAACCCAGTCTACACACTGTGGCCGGTAAGACACAAATCTCAAACCTGTGCTCAAAATCAATCTTCCTCCGCTCTCTTTTTCAAATGGCTCCAGCCACTGTTCTGAGCACTCCTGGGTACAACCATGAACAAGACAAGACGCCTCCCAGCGGACGGTCCAATGAAGCTTACAGGCCAGCCGCTGCCGGGGCTCCCTGTGGCTCCTAGGTCCCAAGGTCAAAGACCTCCACTGTGAACATGGTCTTTGAAGCCCATCCGGGTCAGCCACCTCTTAGTCCCTGCCCGTGTACCTTCCCCACCCCTCCCTAAACACGACATCTCCGGGGACTCGGCCTTCTCCAGCTCTCCTGCCCTCCGGAGGGCTTCAGGGCACTGCGGCCCCTCCCTGCTGGAAGCCTCACCATTCGCCTGCTGGACTCGAGCTCAGACTCCTTGAACAACCCTGTCCCATGCTCTTAGCAGCTGCCACATGTCCCCTCACAGCACTAGTAAAAATGGCAATTCAATAAGTAATTGTGTAATGAGTTGTCTGGTGTCCGTGAAGCCCACCGACCTGCAAAGCCCCACGAGGTCTGTGCCTGCTTTTGTTTCCAGAACATAGCAGGTTCTTGTTAACTACTGTTCCAGGAACAAGCAGAAGCACAGATGAACGGCCCTAATCCGTAGAGGCAACTCACGTCTTTCATTTATTTATTTACTTACTTACTTACTTACTTATTTATTTTTGTATTTTTCCAAAGTGAGAAGCGGGGAGGCAGACAGAGAGACTCCCGCATGCGCCCGACCAGGATCCACCTGCATGCCCACCAGGGGGCGATGCTCTGCCCATCTGGGGCGTTGCTCTGCCATTCTAGCACCTGAGGCAGAGGCCATGGAGCGGTCCTCAGTGCCCGGGGCCAACTTTGCTCCAATGGAGCCTTGGCTGCGGGAGGGGAAGAGAGATAGAGAGAAAAAGGAGAGGGGGAAGGGTGGAGAAGCAGATGGGCGCTTCTCTTGTGTGCCCCGGCTGGGAATCGAACCTGGGACCTCCATACGCTGGGACAATACTCTACCACTGAACTAACCGGCCAGGGCCCTCACGTCTTTTAGACGTTTGTGTTCCCAGTGTTCAGATGTGAAAGGTGAGGCACAGTGAGACTGGGCAGCTGGTTCAAGGTCACCCAGTGGGCAACAGTTGGAATTGAGAGAGAAATCTAGAACTTTCTGATTTTAAAGACGAGGCTCTTAACAGCTGTGACTCAGATCTGGTTCGTGTTAGATGACAGAATTCTCATCAGAAAAGCAGAGGCACCTGACTGTACATTCATTAAAGAGTAACTGTCTTCACAACAGTCACTATTGCCGCCAGTGGAAGAATGAATAAGAAGTCTGTGACATTGTCTTAGGGCGCAACAGCACCAGTACAAAGAGAACGCGAGCTACTAATCACACATTATTGCATTGACGGATTACAGAAAACATGACACTGAGCCCAAGAAGCCAGATACAGAAGGAACATGCCATGGGATTTCATTTAGGTGAAATTCTAGACGTGGCAAAAGAACCCCGTCAGCCGCTGCCCCTGGGGCCGGTGGGAACCGAGGAAGAAAAGGCATGAGGAGGCTTTCGGGGGTGACGACGATGTTCTTAACTCTGATAGAGGTTCAGTTTCAGTTACCCAGGTGTGTTTGCAGGTGTCCAAACCCAGCGTACGTACGCATGAGATTGGTTCAATTTCTCTATTTGCAAACTTTATCTCAGAAAAGAAACCCATTCGCAAATGCTGAACTCTAGTTAATGATACACACACGGAAGTGTTTAGGGATGAAGTGTACTAACATCTGCGTCTTGCTTCAAAGTGCATCAGAAATAAGATGCATTGGTGACAGACAGAGGGAGAGATGGGTGAGCAGGCACGGGATAGAGCCAACAGCACAAAGATACTAAAGGCAGACACTGGGTGATGCTATGTAGGTTTTCAATGCACGGTGCATTCAACTTCGCTCTGCTTGACAATTTGCATTAAAAATGTTGAAGAATATTATAAGCCAAACAAGTGTGCTCTCCCCTTTCCCGATCTCTCCGCTAGCTGTACTGTTCTTCTCTCTGTGTGTATAGATGGCTTGATCTCCCCCTTCCTCTAGGTTTCTCTCCGACTGTACCCTATTGTCAAGACTGTACTACTCTATCTGAAATAGCACCCCCTCTTCCCTTTCTCCCCACGAACCCTGCTTTGTTTTTCTTCTGAGCACTCCTCTCTGCTTAATGTTGTGTACTTCCTTGCTCACTTTAAAATCGTGTCTCCTCCTGCTTGAGTGTGAGCCTCATGGGCACACAGACTACATAGCGTGTTCCCATCACTGCATCCCTGACACCTAACACAGCCTGGCCCAGTCACTTACCATTGATTTTTGTACCTTAAAGATTCAAACAAGCACCTAGCTCAGGGCTGGCCTAGAAAATATACCCATGAAACGATTTTCATCACCGGAATAATGGTCCTTTAAGGAGAAAAAGGACAGAATTTCTGGGGTAGAGGGGAGATCTGATTTTGGTCCCAAAGTTGAAATCAGAGTGGAAAAAAACCTAAGTCCCCTGGGCAGTTTGATCATGGATGTAAGTCAGAAGTCACTTTGCTGACCTGGAAGCTAGACCGTGTCCCGTGATGTAGAAATTATGGCCCTCACTTCCTGGTCAATCATTCTGTCTCCTCCTTGCCTCTGCTCCTCCCCCACTCGGCTGCCTGGGGAGCATTTCTTTGATTGGACCTGAACGTGATATGACCCAGAGCTTTCTGCTGACTGCAAGACCGGGCCATTGCAGGGCCGGGTAAAAGGCAGGCATCAGAAGTCTGTTAGGCTGTGCTCTGAAACTGGCTCAGTTAGGATACTGGCCCTTCTTGTCTCTGCAGACAAGGAGGTATCTATCTCTCTCTGCACCACCCGCAGGAGGGGGTCTTTGATCTCTGTGGGGATGCTCGCTTTAGAGCTCTTTTAAAAATTGTATTACATTCTAAGTATGTTTTTAAGACATCATATCCTAGGGAACAATAAGCAGATTCGCTTATCAGAAAAGAGGTTTGAAGTTCTACAATCATATAACCAGTACTGCGTTCCCACTTGGTTGATAATGTAGTAAACGGTGATAAAGTCCAAACACCAAGACAAAGAGGAGAGAAGGCTGAGGAACACATGCACACAGAGGGGGTGGAGAGACAAAGTAACCCTTCACACTGAGGGAGGGCGGTCCCCAGGGGCCACACCGGGGACCGCTGGGGGCTTTCACTGTTGCTTTTGCTCCCCGGTCGGTGAGCCGGGAGCTCGGGTGGAGCCTATGGTTTTCTATCCTTTCTTTCTCCTTCCTTTGGGCTCCGGCTTATCCGGGCAGAAGATGACTTGCCAGACTCCGCAAGCAGCCTGGCCCAGCTCCCAAGCAGTGTTCTGGGATGGGCTGAGCCAGTCGGTCCGCTTGTGAGTTACAGGCAGTCACCCTGAAATCTGAGGGGTGGCGGGACTCGCCGGATGACAGAGGCAGTTGGAGGCAGGGCTCCCGCTGTCCCCGGGAAGCCTGCTACCAGGAAGCTCAGCTGCCCGCTGCCCAGCCCGGCCCCACCCCACACAAACATGAGATTTTTAAACCTCCCCCTCCATGGGGAAAGAGGGAAGGTGGTAGTTCTCGGGGATTACTGCTAAGTGGTGCGGGGCACAGAAGGGGATCAGGTAGCTGAGGTGGCCAAGACTGGGTGGCCTCACCCCATCTTCAATAAGAGCACCTCCACTCCGGTCTGCTTTCTATTATTGTTGATCTGCGTGATCAATGAACCGAAGAAGACATTTCAAAAGACTATATAGATTTAGGGTTCACCAGAAAAGGTAGTCCATCCTGAGACACTGAAAAATATGGTGCCTTAGAAGACAGATTTTAGAACTGGACTACACTGGTTCAAATCCCAGCTACAGCGCATACTACTTTTATCTCCGTGTCTGTAAAATGGCTCTATGAGAATGGCAGTACCCTCAGTGTTGAGAGGACTCACTCACGGGTCATATGGAAAGCATTTAGAAAAGGCAGCAGTGGGCCCCGGCTGGTTGGCTCAGTGGATAGAGTGTTGGTCCAGTGTATGGACATCCCAGGTTCGATTTCTGCTCAGGGCACACGTAAGAAGCGACCATCTACTTCCGCTGCCCCCCCCCAGTCTCTCCCTCTTCCCCTCCTGCAGCCAGTGGCTCCTCGATTGGTTAGAGCATCAGCCCCGGGTGCTGAGGATAACAAAGCAGGAAGGCCTGTGGGCTCTGTCTAGGGTGGGATCATCTTTCCTGTTTGACTCTCTTGCTGCAGCCAGGGCACCTCCTCTCACCCATCAGCCTCATTACCTCATTTACTGCCAGGTGCTCTGGAGAAAATAGAAACCTCAGTGTGAGTTTTGCAAACCCAGACATCTAATGGCATAGAAGGACACCCATTATCCAAGACAAGTCCTGGAGGGATCAGACATCCCAATGTTCTGTACCAGCTAAAACTTTTACTACCGGTACTTCCTACTGAGAATGCCTGTTTGGATAGTATGCAAAAGAGTAAAGTGAGCAAACAAACGGGGTTATTTGATCTCAAAGTAAATAAAATTGCACAAGCTCATTCCATGAACAACTAGGTCCCCAAACGCTGATGAGGTGGGCAAGCCCTTTGCAGCTGCTTCTTCTTGCACGTCCTCTTGAAAGAGAAGTCAAAGCACACGCCTAGGAGGGGCTGCTTTGGCTCTCTAGAAAGTCATAGGAAAGGGGGCCTCGGAGACAGTTTCAGGGGAACCCCCTGGGACAAGCTGCCACTGCCCATTGCTTCCCTGGTTGCAAGTCTCATGGGTCCTTTAGAGCTGAGGAGAAAGAGAGGGGCAGAGAGAAAATGCACCAGGGTGGGCAGGGAGGGAGGACGGGCAGAAGGGGAGAGGGAAGGTGCCTGGCCCCATTTTTTAAAAACTGGTATTTTCAGATCCATGCACAAGAGAAATCGTGCGAGCCAGGTGTGCTCTCTGGGCGCTGTGGCCTTCCAATCAGTTTCTTTTGTTGACATGTTGCTTGATTTTTGCAAGGAACCTTCATTTATTCTACTAATCAAGAGAGGAAGTGCTATTAAAACGAAAGCGGTAAGCCTAAGTGCCGAGAGAGGCCTTGGAAGCTGTTAGGAGCACTTAGCAGGGACCTGCAGCTCCAGGCAGCTGCGGGATTGTACTGGGAGCTGCTGATGCTCGGGCAGCCGTCTGGAGCAGAGGAGGCCTCCTTGCCTCTGCCCGCAGGGGCGCACCCTCTGCCGGCCCCGGGAGTGTGAGCGCTCAGGGAAGCCAGCCCCCGCCCCTGCTCCAGGCCGTCGTGGCGGAGGGTCCCCTGCTCCAGAGGCAGAAGGACGTTTCCCCGGGTCCTTCTGCCTGGCCCAGGGGAGCGCTGCTGACCGGAACCAGCAGCCCTGTCCTCTCAGGGCTGCAGAAGCTGAACATTCAGAAACCGCAGCGAATAGCGGGACTGCTCAGAATACGCCTAAACGCCCCATTACAAGGCGGCAGCTGCTGCGGGAACCTCTCACTCGGCAGTTTCCGCCGAGAACCGTTGTAACGCGATTTGAGCTCATTTCTTCCTTGCTGCCCGGGGCCCAGGCCAAGGCCGTCCCAGGCTCCCTGCCCTCCCGTCTCCGCTGAAGAAGCCCAAGGACCCGTCACGCACGTTCCTGACAAGCGTGTTCTGGAGACCTTGGCCGCAAGCCGGCATCAGCCAGTCAGCAGACTGTGGTTTACAGTCTGGCTTGTGCCTGACCTTGACCTTGATGCCAGGAGGTGGGGCTGGGGGAGGGGACGGGCGCTTACAAAGGTCTCACTAAGTGCCCCGGAGGCCTTTGTCTAAGAAAGCAACTAACTGCGCTAAGAAATGAAAGAATTGAAGGCAAGCATGCTTCCGGACGTACTCCCTCGTGTGTTCGTTCTGAGTAGGGGGGGGGACCCCCGGTGAATAAGACAGCGCTGTCCGTTAGGCCTACCCGGGAGCGGGACCAGTCTGGGGACGCTGTGCAGTCTCCCCCACCACCTTCTGACTCGGCAGGTCCTGACTAAGGCCGGGACACTGGTGTTTTCTCAGAGCTCCCCGGGTGACCCCTGCATCGCGCCAGGGGTGAGCAGCACTGCCCATCCGGTCCGGCTGGGTCACCTGTCCCCAGCCCTGCCCCCCACCCCCCTCAGACTGTGCTGGACGTCCTGTAACTTCCCACACGGTCTCCCTGCATTCACACAGCCTTCTCCCCACCCAGAACTCTCACATCATCCCCTACTACTCATTTCAGGTAGAGCCCCATCTCCTCCCGAGAGCCTTTCCCGGGCCTCCATCAGGAGTGGCGCTGTGAACACCCTCCTCCCTCTCGCTTCCGTCTCTGTGCGCTTCTGTGTGGGTCCTAGCTCTCCCTCCTAGCTCTGTCCTGCCTCCCCTCCCTGTTCTTCAGCCTTTCTTCTCCCTCTCTTTCCCCATGGGGTCCCCCCCCCCATTGAGAGAAAGAGAGAGGAAGGGAGAGAGAGAGAGCAGCATCAACCTAGTGTTCCACTTAGTTGCTCCATTTAACTGTGCATTCAATGATTGTTCCTCATGTGTGTCCTGACCGTGGATTGAACCCAGCACCTTGGTGCTCTGGGACGACGCTTGATCCACTGAGCCACCTGGCCAGGGCCTTTCATTGTTCTTTTTCTTTTTACTTCAGCTTGATTTGAGGCATACAATTAAAAACTGCACAGGTTTAAAGTATACAACTTGATATGATATAGGTATATATTGTGAATTATATATTCATCACGTAATAGTCACCATTTTCTTTCTTTCTTCACTTTTTTTTTTATGGTGAGAACATTTAAGATCGGTCTACCTCTTAGCAAATTTCAAGTATACAACAGCATGATTAACTACATTCACATGATTGCACATTAGATCTCCAGAATTTGTAAGGGGTCTCTACTCACCAAATGCCTCCAGACATTGTGACAACCAAACATGTCCCCAGACATTGCCAAATGTGCCCCAGGGAAGCACCATCACCCTGGTTGAGAACCTTAGCACTAGAACTCCATCCTGAAGGCAGGGGTTAGGTGAATTCTGGGGGACGGGGGGGGGGGAGCCTGGCAGGTCTGTTTCCCCCACATCTGAGCCCACCAACCGTTTTCATAAATAAAGGCTAATTGGCACACAGCCCTGCCCACCCACTGACATGTTGAATGTGATGCTTTCCGCTGCAGTGGCGGAGTTATGACAGAGTGTGTCTGGTTTGCAAAGTCTAAAGTATTTACTCTCTCTGCTCCTTTGCAGAAAAAGTCTGCTGCCCCTTGCTCAGACCCTAACACCCCTGTTCATACCCTGACAGATCGGCAAACTATGATGAGGTTGAAGGACCCTCAGGCTTGTACCTTCCCCTAAACACCAAATGTTAAAGAGAAAGGGTGGGAAGCCTGGGGGTCTTCTGGGCAGACTGCCTGTAACGCAGGTCCACTAGGCTGCAGCTGGATGGGGGGAGGGGGGGGGCTGGTGGGGGGGTTCCTGCTCTGACTTCCCCCAGCCCCCGGGTTTCCTACATCTGCCAGGCGGGTGTGGAGGCCGCGCCTGCTGGGGGCCAGGCCGGGGATTTTCCATTGCTGCCTAGTTCGTGACCCAGCTGGGCTCAGCTCCCTCCGCCCAGACTTGGCCTCTGCTTCCCTACCGCTGGAAACAAGGGACAAACCGATACGGCCCATTCTGAGGTCGCAGGCCACACGTTACTGTGCATACGCAGCCTTCCGGGCTGCTCTTGGGTGGGAAGAGGAACATTGGAGCCCCTTGGCAGAAAGAAAGACCATTCCTCCATTCATTTATTCCCTCACTCGCTTGATATTCGGGGAGTGCCCGCTGCATGCTAGGGACTAAATAGGGGCACAGTGAGGACACCGTCCTGGCCCTCTTAACTGTGACGGGCTTGGGGGAGATAATCAAGGAGGGAGTCGTTGTTATGGAGAAGCAGGGGGAGATGGGAACCCGAAGAGGACACTCAGCTCCTCCTGTGGGGGCGGGCGGCTAGAGGGGCTCTGAGACAGATGCTGAGCCCCTCTAACAGGCCAGCTTTAACCGCCATATTCGCTCCCGAGGGCTACAGCCGTGATCACTCAGTTCAAATCTACGCCCCGACCTCGCACGTCCTTGAGCCGGCCCTTTGCTGCGGGTGGGCCTCGGCCTTCCTTCTCCCGTGTCCCTTGTCCAGACACGGCGAGTGCCAGGCTGCCGGCAGCGCCCGCGCGAGCCGGCAGAGTTCAGCTGCTGGGAATCACTCGTCTCCTGGCCCTTCTCGGTGCAAATCCCGCCCCAGATTTCATGAGGCATCAGGATGCTTCGTCATCTGTGCAGGGTGGGCGCGGGCACTGCGGGTTGGGGACTGTGCCAGCTGACCGGTCCGCGCGTGGACAGCCTCAGGGGCGCACGGCATCCACCTCCGCGTTCTCCGCAGCCCAAACCAGCCTGGGGCCTCTCCTGGGGTCTGGTATGAGTTTCGGAAGCGCAGGAATGAACAGCATCCGAACACTGGAAGATGGAGACAAAGGTCCTTGGAGAGCTGGTGGTGGTCAGTTCTGGTTCTTTACCACCGTCCAGCAGTGACAGTGTAACGTGTGCTTTGGAAGTGCACCTAGTTAGTCCTCGCAGAAGCGACAAGGTCAACACTGTAGGTGTTATTTATCAGCCGGGGTTCTTTGATACTAAGCCACAGAAAATGGCTTTGGCTAATCAAGCCAAAAGGATGCATCCAGGAAGGGCACAGCGGGGAGCTGGCGGGTTTAGTGGGAAGCGGGAGGACCAATTCTCTGAAGGGATCCACCCCAGCAGGGGCATGACGCCAGGACAGCCCCTCAGAGTCAGTGGTCCTGTGTCCCCCTGCTCAAGGCTCCGATCCCAGGGACTCGTCTGGTGGTCAGGGGAGGCGCCCCGCCCACGTCTCAGGCTATCTGCTGGAGCAAGGCCCCGTGAGGTTCCGCAGACTCATAGTGTCCAGCCCGCGCTCATTCCCTTCGCTTCCTGTGCTTCCGCTCCGGAGCCCAAACCGCACCTCCCCGCTGGGCGCCAGGTCAGGTCGTCCCCTGTCCCCACACCGGGGACAGGGGAGCCCTGCCTCTTCTCCTCCAAGCCTCCCCCTACTCGGCCTCTCCCTGTCCTCTCCGTTCCTCCAAGCACTGCGGAAGTCCAGGTCCTGAGCCCCGTCCCTCTGTCCTGAAGGGTCCGTCCTCCCACTGTGCCCACCTGCCACCGGGGCACAGGGAGCTAGCTGGGCATAGTGCAGATCTGGTCGGACCACCCCTCTCATTCATAAAATGAAAGCCACAAACACTGCCTTCTTGCCCACAGCCGTGGCTTCCAAACTTCTGTGGCCTTGCGCCCACCGAAAGAAATCTACTATTTTACAACTGACTTTACAATGTGCTTATTTCTGTAACCGAATCAATTTATTTATTTTTTTTACTCCAGATTCAACACTTACTTGAGTATTCCATGTCACTTTTTAAAACTTGTGTCCAGGCCCCACTCAACGGATTTCCCGCTGCCCTAGGGAGTGGAGAGCAGTTTGGAGAGGTTAGAGCAGAGCCCCTTGGGCTCTGGCTCCCTGGGTCGCCCGCCTGCTTCCCAGGCCTCCCCGCCCCACTTCCCTCTGGTCCAGGTTCTCGCCAGTCTCTGTGTCTCGCGGTTGCTCCTACGTCCCATGATGGGTCTCACGTTGGGGCGTTTGCTCACCCCAGCCCCTTTGCCCAAATGTCCTCCTTACCTTCTTCACCTCCCCACCTCATCATCAAGCCTCGGCTCGTCTTCTCGGGTTGGGCCAGTCTCCTCGGTGCCCTCCGAGCACGTGGGCATGGCACCGGCACCCTTAGGTGTGCGCGCCTGTGTGGGGAGCCCCGCCCGGTGTCGTGTGTATTTCCAGACTCCAGCGTAGGTCGGCTGAATCAGAGCCCTTGAAGGTGGTGCGGCAAATCTTACCGAACCGCCCCAGTGGATGCTCAGGCACATCCACCTAGTGTTAGGGCCTTGCTGGTCTGGAAACTGTCTGTTCCTCCGAGCTACAGGCTGTGCTCTTAATTTATCCACTGACACCGTGTGGACATGTCCTCCCAGCATCTCCTCCGCTTCCTGTGTCTGGGGATTTCCTGCCATATTGTCCTGACAGGAGACAAAACCCACTTCCTCCCCAAAGCGGAAAGGTCCAGTTCTCCCCTCCCAGCCCCCTGACACAGGGGCCATAGGCATGTGGTTAAGTCTCAGCCAAGCTGTCGCGCCCCCATGGGACTTGGAAGCAGGAGCAGGAAGCAGGGACGGGGGGATGGATTTGGGTGGTGGCACCTGTGGGATTCTGTCCCCAGAGGCAGCAGTGTGGCAGAATGAGCTGGGGAACCCCGCATACAGGCTGTAGGATCCACACGCCTGGCTCTTCGGCACGACTTGGGCATGACCTCTCTTCCAGCCGCCCATTCTGTGTTTGTGACCATTCTCAATGTCTTCTCACTTAATTACTTTGCTCCTTAAATCAACCAGAGCTGATGTCTCTTGCCATTTGCATGTACCCTTGAAAATAATAAATGCTTGCTGACACAGTGGATGGGTCACTCCAAGACTCACAGCTGCCATGGCAACTTGTATCTTCATCTCTTTCAAGTTCACGCTCGGTCTTTGCTCTGAGCACCAGCAGACCACCCTTGACCTAGGCCCTCTTTCCAGCTCGTGGGGCCTGAGGTGGTCTGAGACATAACTCGTGTTTCTTCTGTAGGGAGACACAGTCAGTCTGTCCTCTGTGACGATGGCTGTGGTTAAGGGTGTGACTAGTCGGCAGTCTGGTGGGGGTTGGGGGGAGTTACCGCTCCCACTGGGACGGGAATAATGGATTCGGCTTTCAGAAGTCCCACACAAAGCACAGAAGAGCGGCCGTTAACATGTCTTCCGGCTTTGGCTTGCTAACGAAGTGCATCCAGTTGTCCTCTGAGGGCAGGATTCTTGCGGAGAAAACACATTTTCTCTTTATTGAGGGGCCTCTCTCCACTTCTCAAGATCCCAAGCCAGCCATCTGAGACCAGTGAATAAGACTGATGGGTTCATCTAAATGAGAGAGAGAGACCCAATAGGTGGGTGAAACCTAGAAGGCCCTTGCAAGCTGCCCGTGGTAATGATGGGGGAAAGTGAGATGGTAGCCATGGGAACGACAGCAACGGTACCTGTAAGCTCCGGCAGCGAAAGGGTAATGCTCTCAAATGGGGCAGTGGGCATCGCTTATCCGAGGGGCTGATTGCTCGGTGGGTGGCAGCAAGAGAGCAGTTAGGAGAGGTGACGGGGATCCAGTATGACAAACCCCTCCCACCTCTGGCCCCGGGGACTGGGAGACGGAGCTGGACTAGAAACGGGAGAGGACGGTGGTAGGGGAGGCTGCTGACAGGTGCTGTGGCCTTCAGCAGAGGGACATAACATGGCAAGTAGGCAGGGAGCAGGCCGGGCAGAATCACCCAGACCTCTTTCTCCAGCCCTTTGGTTTCCCATCAGCCTTTCTCATCGACTGAAGCCAATTGGAAGCTAGAAGACCAGGGGAGAATTGATGTGGTCCATAAAAGCCACCCTCCTGGAGGACAGCGCGGGGCAGAAGAGAGTGGGCGGATAGGGAAAGGCCAGCACGGTGGCCTGTGTAACACTTCCCGTGTGCTGTGCGAGCCCATAACGTAGAGAGCACCTCACGGTGTATATGTGCAACTCATGTCATTCTTGGGAGAAGCCCAGGGACTGTCATCACACTGTTCTACAGATAAGGAAGGGGAGGTTAAAGAGTGTGGCCAAAGGCAGTGTGAGAGTAGCTGTGACTCACACCCAGGCAGTCTGAATCCAGACTTGACGTGCTTAACCACCATGTTGAGCTACACAGTAAGGTAGACACTAGCTACACATGCCTATTTCAATATAAATTATTTTGTTTTTATTTTATTTTTTACAGGGACAGAGAGAGAGTCAGAGAGAGGGATAGATAGGGACAGACAGATAGGAATGGAGAGAGATGAGAAGCATCAATCATGTTTTTCGTTGCTGCTGTGACACCTTAGTTGTTCATTGATTGCTTTCTCACATGTGCCTTGATCGCGGGCCTTCAGCAGACCGAGCCACCCCTTGCTGGAGCCAGTGACCTTGGGTCCAAGCTGGTGAGCTTTTGCTCAAGCCAGGTGGGCCAGCACTCAAGCTGGCGAGCTCGGGGTCTCGAACCTGGGTCTTCCGCATCCCAGTCTCTATCCACTGCGCCACCGCCTGGTCAGGCTATTTCAATATAAATTAGTGGATGTTAAGTAATATTAAAATCTATTAAGGCCCGGGACAGTTGGATCAGTGGTAGATAATCAGCCTGGCATATGGATGTCCTGGGTTTAATTCCTGATTGGGGCACACAGGAGAAATGACCATCTGCTTCTCTACCCCTCTCCCTCCCATTCTGTCACTCTCTCTCTCTCTCCTCCCCTCTGGCAGCCATGGCTCAATTGGCCCCAGGCATTGAGGATGGCTCCATGGGTCCTCTGCCTCAGGTGCTAAAAATAGCTCAGTCGTGGGAATGGCCCCAGATGGGCAGAGCATGGGCTCCAGACAGAGGTGGCTAGGTGGATCCTGGTCAGGGCACATGCAGGAGTCTGTCTATCTCCCCTCCTCTCATTTGGAAAAGGAGGGGAAAAAATCCATAAAGTCCCTTGTGCCACATTTCAAATGCTCACTATCCACATGTGGTTAGTGGCTACCCTTTTTGACAGCATGGCGACAGAACATGGCCCTCCTACCAGAGATTCTCCCGGACAGCTCTGTAGTGTACCTGGGCCCTTTGATTGGAACCCTTTCAACCCCTACTCCCTTGTAAGACACCCGTACTCACGCTCCCATTAGGAGCTGTGGTGTTCTTGGGGTGGGGAGGGCGGAGGTCAGACCGATTTAAAGATTTTAGGACATTTCATTGCCCTCTTGGGGGCTGCCAGATAACGTGGCTTCCGGCACAGCTCAAAGAGGCAAACCTGAGATAGTTTTATACGGGCCGTGCCCTCTGTCACATTCTAACATTCCTTTCCTGTCCTGTCTCCCATTGCAACATCAAGGGCATCCCATAATAAGCAGCATTTATAACAAAAGAGACAGGAGGAATGGCTGGCACATCAACTTTCATCCCTCTGCCATTTTGGAGGTACTTGTCCTCAGGGCTTACGAGATGTCAGAGTCCCTGTGATATACAGCATGTTTGCCTCAGCTTCCATGAGAACGTCCTCAGTTGGATTTAACGTGTCCCAAATCCTGACACCAATACCGATATATCATCCCCTAAATGTCCATCCAGCATTAGTAGACAAGATGAATGTTGAAGACGATATAAATCCTACCTATCAAGTAGGCTAAAGGTCTAGCTCTGTCTAGACGGTTGCAACATTGTAAAAAGGAAAAGTGAGTGGGTATCAGATGACCTCCCCTGCGCAGAAGGAGGTGCAGGATCTTAGAAATCTGGACTTGCGGAGAGGAAGCAAAATGTGATAACTCTATACCAGCTGTAACTGTATCCCTCCCTCTGCCTCCTAGCCATCACCAGTGGCGTTTGTACACACAGTCTCTCACACGCAGTCTTACCACACGGACGTGCCTATGGCTACATGGCGTATGATCTCTGCTCAGTGCATCCAGCTCTCACTCAACAGCAGTCATAGCTAGCTGTCCGGGTTGGTTGTGACGTCCCGAGCTCTGTGCACGTCACCTGTGTAGTCTCAGTTCTCACACCCGCCCCTGTAAGATGGGAACGCCTGTCACTCTTATTTTACAGCTGAGGAAACTAAGGCACAGAGCGACCGGGTCTCTTGTCTACGGTTACACAGCTGGTTTAGTGGTAGAACTAGGACCATGGCACATCTGTCTGACCCCCAAACCCATGTCCTTTCTACGATGACACTGTGGGACCAGAAGGTTTTGCAAACCATTTTCGCTTTGGAATGCATTCTTGAAGTGGGTTTTTTTCCCCATAAGTCTCAACTGCAGAGCAGATAGAAGCAGAGCTGAAATGGTTGCAGTGGGTTTGGAAGCCCGCAGGCTCGCCTGGCCTTGTTCCCCTACAGCTAGCTCCCCACCCCCACCACAGGCAGCCACTGGAACCTCCCATACCCGGGAAAGGCCCGGGTGGAAAACACTTCCTGCACATCCTCTGATCAGACAGCATGGCGTTCCCCCGCACGGGAGCAGCATCACGCATGCAACCAGCAGCCTCCGCTGTGGTGACACATTTTGTGCACAGTCGTGATTTATTTCCTGGATAAATTCTAGAAGTGAGATGTTTGGGTCAAAGATCCAGACTGTCCATCGGAAAGGGAGTACCACGTGAATCCCATCTGCAGAACCAGGCTCTGTCACGTCTGGTATTGAAAATCAATCTTTACTTTTTTTTTTGCTGATGCAAAGGTACATTGCAATCGTTTTAACTTTTTTTTTTTTTTTGGTTATACAAGATAGACATTTAAAGTTTTATTGTCTACTTGCCTTTCTTCCTTTGCAGCTCATACTCTGTTTTTTATTTATTTTTTTCCTACCAGGGTAGAGTTCCTTTATTATCTGTCTGTATAATTTATTCATAGCGTCGATTTATTAAGCTTTTACGTGTGATATGGATTGTAGACTGCCCTGTGCTCACATATGTTATCTGTGATATAGACTGTCACACTGGGTTTTGTTTTTGATTCATGATGCTTTTGGTGTACAAGTCTGCATTTTAGACCATGGGATCAGATGAACATCTTCCTAGGTTTTTTGATTCTTTTTACACCTCAGTTCTTTAATCCACCTGACATTTAACTTGGTATACGTGTGAGGAAGCGAACCAGCATCCTTATTTACCTAAGTCCCTTTGTTTTATGTTCTGGCCTGACTGTAATGGCTCGGACTTCCAGAATGGGGTTAACATTTAGCACAGTGGTTTTCAGCCCCGGACAACCTTGCCCCTTACGAAACATGCCGCAGCGCGTGGAGACCATTCTTGTCGCAACCTGTGGTAGCGGGCAGCTGTGTACCATCGGCCTCTGGTAGCTACAGCCTAGGGTGCTCTTGGGCACCCCACAATGCACAGGGCGCTCCCCCACAACAAAGAATTTTCTGGGCCTGAATATCAATAGCGCCCAGGGTGAGGACCCTTGGGTTCAGTAAGAGTGGAATGAGCAAGCCCCCTTTGCTTCTCGTCCTTTCCCCTTGCAGACAAAGAGCTTCCTTCACTGAAGACGGCTGGCTTCCTGTGTCTGTGATGGCCCTTCTGGGAGGTCTCCACAGATTGACCGTCGGCCACAGACAGGGCGATACAGACGGTACTATAAAAGACACAGACACCCGGGTCAACACTGGATAACGAACGAAGGGGTAAAAGACAAGCAGACAACAAATAACATCAACAGTGTACAGTGCCGTTTTCCCCGTCCTGAGGCAACCATGCCCCTCAGCTGCCCTCCTGTTGATTCTCTCCTGGAACGTGAAGACTGTCATCTGAGTCACAGGTGGACCCTGCAAGGACATGAACATTGGAGTCACGCACAGGAGTGTAAATTCCAGCCCCGTCTCTTGTTGCTTGTGGACGTGGGACCCTGGGGAGGTCCCTCTCTCCCGGAGTCTCCGAGCCTGTTCCCACATAACATAGACTTACCTTGGATGTCCCTGGACAAGTGCCTAGCTCAGTCTCTAGAGCTCAGTGAGTGCTTATTACAGAGCCCCACGGAGCCCCAGGCACATGTGACGACGGCTCCTGCAGGTGATGGCCTGCTCAGTTCTGCGAAGTATGGACAAGTCACCATTGCTCCTGAACAGCCAGCCCCTGGAAGCCCAGAAGCCAAGAGAGGGGACCAGGCACAAGTCCTCAGCCAGGGTTTTATGCCGGGTACTTTTTAAATGTTAACAGCGAGTCTACGGGGTATAGAATTTTATTTTCATCATTTTATAGATAAAGAGACTAAAACACAGAGAGGTTAATACCGCATCCAACATCATGGTAGATGGAGTTTCAGAGCCCTGCCCTGAACAGTGATGCTCCCCCCAAACCCCTCAGCCTCAATCACACAGCCGCTCAGCTGAAGGACCCCAGTCTGGCCACCCACACCCCTAGATTTCTCTCTGTGGCTCTCTTCTCAGGCAGGGCAGCAAGCCCCCGTGCTTTTAGCTTGAGCCCTACAGGAAGCACGGGGCACTTGCTGAGGCGACGGGGGGTGGGGGGGTGGGGGGTGACAGTGGACATGGGGGGTGACATTTCATCTGCAGCTCTCACTCAAAGCTGCCGCTGGGGCGGCTATCAGTTGGCAGAAAGAACTCTGCGCTCAAGTCCATCCCCCAGAGAGCCTGACAGTTTCCAGCATCCCAGAGCCGTCCCCAAGGACCCCTGATGGCTGCCTGGCTGGCTTCGTGATCCTGGGCAATGTACTTAACCTCCCCATGCCTCCGCGGGCGTCCGGGAGGAAATTCAATTACATGGTAATGAGCCTGCATCCTGCAGAGCTTGCCTCTTAATCACCAGCTGGAAAATGCAACCGGCTAAGGAAACAGGCTGCCGCCCAGCCATGGCCTCATTAACCTAATCCTGTTAGACGCCTCCGCGCCCCGTGGCTCAGCCGCAGGCCTGCTGGGAAGGCCGGCCTTCTGGGACTGAGGTCCCTTCTCCAGGGTGTGCTGCCTCCCGGGGAGCTGTGCCCTGTCCGTGGTGTGGGCGTGGCCTGGTCACGGCAGAGGTGGGGCGGGCGGTCTCCTAATCGTATCTGGGGAGGGCTTGGGGGACAGCGGCGTGCCCCGGTGGTGCCAGCCTCCCTGTCCACTGTTCCTGGCGTCCTGCTGGGCTCAGTCACATCAGGACTCTGAAGCTAGGCACTGTACATACAGGACATATCATGTAGTCCTTACAACCATTCTGTACAGAGCTAGGGAAACTGAGGCTGGGGGCAATCAGACGGCTTTCCAGGATAAACACAGCAGCGGGACTGGATCAGCTCACTCTTAAAACTTGCACGTGGGCAGCGCCATCTTTAACAAAGTGAGCATAATATATTTTACCTGCCCAACACCTGTCAAAAGGGTAGGGTGTCAAGCTATTGGTCTCCTGGAGACCTGGCTTTTTTTTTCTTTTTAATTCTCTTTTTCTTTATTTTAGAGAGGAGACACAGAGTGAGAGAGAGAGAGAGAGAGAGAGAGAGAGAGAGAGAGAGAGAGAGAGAGAGAAAGGGGGGAGGAGCCAGAAGCATCAACTCCCATATGTGACTTGACCAGACCAGTGCAGGGTTTTGAACTGGCGACCTCAGTGTTCCCAGGTCAACGCTTTATCCACTGCGCCACCACAGGTCAGGCGAGACCTGGCTTTTGATGGACAGTTTGAGCAGGGGCTGACCCTTCATGTGTGTGTGTGAGCCCCTGCCAGGCAGTTAACCATGCTGTTTTCTCCTGCGCGACAGATGGTATTTTCCAGAAATGGCCACAACAATTGCCGGGTCCACATAAGCTTCTAGAATCTTGCCGTTCCCCCAGTGAAGAGGTGCAGCCTTTCTTCTTCCCTCCCCTTGAAAGGGTTTTAATGGCTAAAATAAGGTGGGAGGGAGGGGATGCGTCTTCCAACGCTGGTCCTAAAAGGCAATATAGCTTCCGCCTGGCTCTCTCTCAGGATGCCTGGCTTTGGAATGCAGCCGCCATGTTGTGAGGAAGCCCAGGCCACATGAAGAGGCCGCAGCTTCAGCTCAGGCCTCTGCAACACACGCATGTCCTGTGACTCCAGCCCTCTGCCTTTGAGCTGCCCCAGCTGATGCAGAATAGAGTGGAAACAAGCTATCTCTGTGAGTCCTGCCCAATTTGCCTGTCAGTGAGCAAAATAAATGATACTATGTTTTTAAGCCGCTGAGTCTTAGAGTGGTTTGTTAGGTACCCGTAGTAACTGGAACACCCTCAACTCACTGCTTCCCAGGAAGGCTCCTCGTGATCACACAGGGGACTGCCCACTGAGGTCACGCAGGTTGTGGCCCGCACGGACCTGGAGTCAGCTCACCAGCCTGGCCCTTAGCTCCGGCGTGGGGTACCTTTCCGTAAGAGTTCTTCTCATGGACACCTTTTCCTTTTCCCCACAAAGGTACTCTGTGGGCTGGCTGTCTCCCTGCTCCCAGGTCTTAGAGAGCATTTTCTTCATATTGAGTGAGGAAAGCACATCCTTGTAAATTTCCACTCGCTTGTTCTGATTCTATTGTGTGGGTCCGGGTGAAATTAATCTAGTTTCTTTCTGGTGTTTGGATGGTGGATGGCCAGTGGTTGCCACTGCTGTGACCATACAGATTCTCATTGAATTCGGGCAGATGGTAGAGAAACAGTGGAGCCAAAAAGTGTGGGCCATTCCTTTATTAAAGTCCTGCACCGGCCTACGAGCAAACACACAGGAAAAACGCTTCCCTTTCACTCAGGGCTCCCAAAGCCCTGACACATTCTCCAGTTCCACAACCAGGAGAATCTTCTCTGGTTCCTCCTAGAATCAAAGGCCCCCCACAAGCCACACAGTAGGGCTCTCAAAGCCCCTCAGCTCTGGTTCCCCATCTGTACACCTTCTCTATCTCTGCACAAACTGGCTTCTTCCTCAGCACCCTGTGTTCTCGGGGCTCTCTCTGCAAAATTGGCTGGGCCCACAAAGACCCTTCCTCCAGCAAACATTAGCAAAACAATGGCCCCTCCCAAGCAGGAATGCAATCTGCAATTTGCAATCAACTGCCCTGCTCTGAGGACAAGCACACACAGGGCTGCCCAGCGCCATTTTTAAACAATAAAAGTGAGCAAACTCAAAAAAATATAAATTTTACAAACTCATTTGCCCAACAGATGGTTGAAGACATCCCCTGGGCGCCTCCCTGCTGCTCGTCTGACCAAACCTCACAGTCCTTCTCTCCTTTCCTCCTAGAAAGAAAGGTTCTCGGATTCATTACCATCCTGTCCATCTTCTTCCTTCACGACCTCTGGCCAAGTCTGACCCCGAACTGGGCATGTTCCCCGGATAGGATCTGACCCACACTGAAACAGTGGGCTCTGTTGTGTTATTTGCCTCATTTGCTGAAAGGTCTTTCTAATGAGGATTCGGGCACTGGCTCCAGGCCTCTGGGTGGGGACTCCGTGTGACCCAAAGGACACAGACTCACTGCCCATGTCCGGGAAGCCAGGCCTGAATTTGCCCAGCAAGCCAGACTCTGCAACTATGGGCTTGGTCACAGCTCGGCAACCCTCAGGTCCAGTTTCAAAAGGTTTTCATCACCCCGAAGGAAACCTGGTGCCCACAAAGCTGTTTTGCTTCATCCCCCAGCACCTGGGCAATCAATCATCCGCTTTCTGTCTCTATGGATTTGCCTATTCTGAATATTTCATATAGATACAATGATAAAACACGTGTGTGTGTGTGTGTGTGTGTGTGTGTGTGTGTCTGGCTTCTTTCCCTTAGCATACATGTTTTGAGGTTCATCCATTTTGTACCATGTATTTCTACCCTTGGTTTGGTCAGAGGTACTCGCCCTGGTCAGTGGTTGTAAAGTATTGTACCTCATTCCTGCAGGTTTACGTAGAGACACTGTCGGTCAAATAAATTTGTAAATATGATATATACGTTTGCTCACTTTGGGTGTGGGGGACAAGCTGTAAGCTGGCAAAGTCATTATGGCCTAAGGCTTAGTTTTAAGACTAAGCTTTTCCCCAATCCCTTGACTGATTGGATGATGTGGGGTGGTGCACTCTCATGAGGAATCCTATTTATGCCTCAGATAAGTGGCTTTGTATCAGAGACTTTCTTGTTTGTAGATTGGCTTAAAGGTTTGGATTTCTACACCATAAAACGGGGCAGACCGGGGCTTGATCTCTCTCTCTGTTCCTGAGATTAGCATTAGAAAAGAGAGCATAGAAAGGCCACGTGGAGGAGAGGAGAAGGAGCCAAGATGGCGGGGTGCTGAAGGAGAAGCCAGTTTGTGCAGTTTGTGCAGAGAGAAAGAGATGGGGAACAGAGGTGAATAAGGCTGGTGAGGTAGAAACCTTTGATTCTAGGAAATTTGGATAAGGGAACCCTGAATGGAAAGGGAAGTGTTTTCTCACTGTGTGTATTTCTTGCCCTCTGGGTGCAAGCTAGGATTAAAGCTAATGGCCCACCAGTTCTTGGATCCGTTGTTTCATTACCGTCTGTTCGAATATAATGTGAACCTGTATTGGCCAGGTGGCTGTGATGGTGGCTGCGGCTATTGGCTTTACAGACACCAAGTCCATATGAATTTATAAGAAGTTTTATTAAAGGAGGAGATTTATTAAATATGCCGGCCGCATATGACTAACACGGGCATTGCAGACCAAAATTGTGCACGCCAAATACATCTCAGGGGCTGGTTATATACCCTTGATCACACACAGACTGGGGAGAGCATGATATCATGGCACAAGCTTATTACATTTGTTTAGGGGATTCATAAGAACATTAAAACTTTTAAGGCAATACAATCAAAGACATTTACAAATCTTTTAGTGTCTACCTCCCCTCCTTTGCCTAGAGGTATGTTACTCTCAGGATTCCAGGAAGGGAGGAAGAGCCAAAACCAATGTAGGGTGGTATGTAAATTCTGTCTCTTATTGAAAGAGAAAAGAATTTTCTTCAGACAACCTTTATTCTATAGTTAAAACTAAATGACCCATTGTCCTTATAAGTCAGGAAGCTTCTACATTCTTCTCCCTCTCTTCCCCAAGGAAAGGACTGGACAAAAAGCCTGACTTTTCTTCCTAATATATTAATATTAATTTTGCAACATTTTGGTACCTTACCACAGGTCCTGACTCTTTGCCTGCCCCGGGGCAGTTTAGAACTGTGTTGGTCTGGATGTTTGAGTCAGCAAACCTGAACTATGGTCAGGAGGGCCAGGTGCCAAATACACCGTTCCATTCTGGATGAGAAAGATGGATGGATGGACAACAACTTTTATTCTCTCTTGCCTCTGAGAGGGGCCAGTGGGGGTCTCGGCCACTGCCAGTTGGGGCTTGGATGAGGCCCTGGTAAGAGTCTGTTTAGGGTGAATCCCTCCCTGACCTCCCCCACAGCTTCCCAGACAACGTGGATCCTCCCCTTTGGAGCTCCAGCTAAGGTAATAAAAGACCGCTTGGCCCATTTACGTCTTGGGATCTTTGCCTTCCAACCTCCAACAGGATCGGCCCATTGGAGGAAAGGTCAGAGCCCAGGGGACACACCCAGCTCTGGATGCAGCCAGATGTCTCCTAGGCAGTGATAAGCGTGGCCCAATAAGACAGGCAAAACTTGCTCAGACATTCTGAGGCATCAGGTAGACCAGAAGAAGCAGCAGAGAGAAATGGATGGGGAAGCCCTGCAGAGGAGACTGAACGCCATTGGGGATTGGGGGATGTAATGCTCTCTTCCCTTTGTTTTCCTCTCAGAGATAGGCCTCTTGACACTTTTCTTCTTTTTTATTTATTTTTTCTTTTTCACCTTCCTTTTGTCCTCTGTAGGTTTCCCATCTCACTCGGAGCAAAAGCCAAAGTTCTTGCAAGGCCGATGAGTCCCTAATGATCTGCTTCCTTTTTCCTTTGAACTCATCTCTTTATTGCTCCTTGAATTCCCCGGGCCCACTGCTACCTCAGGACCTTTGCACCTGCTGTTCTAGTCTTCTCCCAGATATCTGCACTCTGACCCTCTCCCTGCCTTCACGTCTTTACTCGAATGTTACCTTCTCTTTTGTTTTTATCTTAAACTCCCATTCTGCATCCTGTCCTTTTTCTTACCTTATTTTCCCTGAGCATGACTTGCAGGCGTCTGACTGTAGACTTGACTTTAACCTAGTCTTTCCCAAGTACAGAAAACACTGCGTGACCTGACCGAATGAAACTTGAAGTTCAGGATGTGCAGTTCCTCCCGTGTTCTGGGTGGACAGCTCTGGGGACAACCTCACCCTGAGTGGCATGCACCAGTTGACCTGAGGCCTTTCTGGATGCTTCGGTTCCCTGAGCAGGGGTGAGCAGGGAATAGGCTGGGGATGGGGAGATTCTCCTGAGTTCTTACATCTGACAAGAGTGACGAATAGCATCTAATAAACACAAAAGGGGTCTTGTAAGCCGGGAGGGGACTTCAGGACCCCCTTTAATATTAATAGTTCCCTTAACTATTTAGAAAAGAGGGCGAGTCCTAATACAAGGAAACACGTGTCCCTTAGATATTGGGAAGTTGTCCCATATGTGTGTGTGCCTCTGTGTCTTTGCGTGCACGTCCGTGCGTGTGTCTGCATGCGTTTGGATGTATTATTATGTCTGGATGTGTCTATGGTGTCCTTGTGAGTGTGTTTGGATGCGCCTGTATAATTGTGACATGAGCCTCAGAAGGATGGTTCTGGATTCTGTGACATTCAAGACGGTCTCTGGTGTGTATGGTATTTTAGTGGTAAGACAGCTCTCAGAGACTTGAGCATAATGACGTTATCTCCTTCTGTTTTGTTTCTCTAATACCATGGTTTTCAGCCCTGTCTGCACATTAGACTCCTCTGGAGAGCTTTATAAAATACCAATGCGCAGTGATTACCCCCACGGGCTTAAATCAGGGTTTCTGAATGCGGGACCAGGGCACTGGTATGTGCTTGAAGCCCCACAGGTGACTCTGGCTGCAGCCATACTGGCCTCAGCGCTTTAATCTGAGGTGTGCCTGGGGGGTAGTGAGTGCAGAGGGAAGGGAACTGTGCGGACCTTGGAGCGGGAGCCGGGCGGTGTCCTTACTGCTGCGTCGCTACCTCATCATCTTTGACCTTGAGTAGATTATTGTTGTCTTTCTGGTCCTCGGTTTCCTTTCTCTGAAAGATGAGGATCATTACACCTGTCTGCCTTCCTCCTGTCCCTGGCTTGAGGTCATTTATGTGAAATGGCTTTGTCAATTTTGAAAGGCTACACGCATGCAAGGCATTTGCATTAATTGTGTTAACCCCGTGAGACCAAAAAATAAAGCCAGAGGTGGGTGTATAATTACAACAAGGTAATAGCAAAAAACAAAACAAGCTGCTGGCGACTCTGTAAACGAGTGACGTCCAGAATCTGACAGTACTTAATATTATTATTTAGTTTTGCGGAAATAGCCAAATCCGGTAACGCCTGTGCTTGTAATTCCAGGGGCTGACACTAGGTGGTGTCTGGCCGATGATGACACGGTTGGCTAAGGCAGCGATTTCCAACCCCGTGGGCTGCAAGACTGTTTTCAAACATGCAATACCCAATACCTGACTCTGTAAAAGGGGCAGGGACCCTGACCTCTTTTCCCTTGGACTGTCAAGTTGAACAAACGACAACAGCCTACACAACAGCAGCCATCCGAAGTGAATGCATCAAAACTATGCCTATTTTTGTTTGTTTGTTTGTTTGTTTGTTAGATCGACAAAAAACATATTTTTGGGTAGTTTATGTGTGCCATGTGATGAAAAGATTGGAAATGACTGGGCTCATGAATCGTTTGAGGACGTATTTTGCCCCGCTTGATTACAGTAGTCTTATTTATGGACATAATCATCATAAATCAAGACAAGAGGTGAAAAGCCCCGTGGCGCAATCTTTGCGCCGTCAGGTGGTGGTTTCTATTTGGGCCACAGGCGCCCATCTCACACCCCTCCCCTCCTCGCACCTCCAGCGGCTGGGATAGGAACCGGAACCCGCCCTCTGGGGCCCGACGTTGGTTCAGCAGGTTCAGCTTGCAGAGAGACATCAAAAGGCTTCGCGCTCCTCTGGCAGACGGGAGAGGGGCGGGCGCGCCTCCCCTGCAGACTTAATTAGCTCCTGAGCCTCCCTCTCATCGATCTGGCCTTCTGTGCGCTGCCCTCCCCCCACCCCCGCGTTTAAGGGAGGGGCAGAGCCTCCTTTTCCGCTCCCGGGGGCCCAGTCTTCGTTCTTTCTTTCCTCTCTGATCAGGAGAGTGAGATGGAGATGTCAGGGCGGTCATGGTGAAAAGCTGACTGACGCTTTTTCCTGCCACAGTTCAGGAAGGGAGTGGCTTTGGTAATGAAACGACATCGTTCATTGCCGCTGTCTTTGACACCCAGCCCGGGATACGGATTACTTTGTGTGGAATCACGCAACGCCCTCGGAGAACCAACCCAGCAATTTTTATCAGGTTTTCCAGTAAGAACCTAGATTCTCTGCTTTTATTCTCCCCTCCCCACACCCTCGCCCTTGCTCTGTTTGAAAACATGTCTGAAAAACACAGTAGTGGATGTGATGGCTCAATTTGTGTAGGTACACATAAAATTTTGAGAACAACACCACACAGGAACCAACAGCGATGAACTCTGAGGAGGGGATGAGGTGTCTGGGCTGGTCGCTGTTCTCATGCAGAATCTTCTATGGCGGGGCGGGCTCAGGGGTTCCTTAGCTGATTCAGTGCAGTCTAGTTTCAGTCCATCAGACCCTAAAGAATAGGGACAGAGGGAAGGGGATGCCCCTCACCCTGTCTCCTCACCATTTTACTAACCGTCGGGCTCCCCAGTGTGGGAGCTTGGGGGCCGAGAATGTGGGTTTTCCAGAGCTGGCACTCAGATGGGGACCAAGGAGAGAGGTCACTGGAAAACGTGTTGGATGATGACCAAGTAAAGTGTTCACTGGCCCCAGCAGGAAGAGTAGCTAGCTTGTGTGGGGACAGGGTGGAGCATGGGGAAGGGAGAGGTGCTTGGTTTCAGTGGCAGCTGGGACTCCATCTGTGTATCTCTGTTGGGGAACTTCTTCCGGGCTCTAGAACAAAGATCTTCTTTGAGGTCTTTTGTGAGGTTGTCCCCAACCTAGCTCTCCCCAACTACCTGCCCTTCCCCCTCCTGGCATTCCCCTGAGATCAAAACCCAACTCCCTGCCAAGCCCCTTTTATATCATTGTCCCCTCTTTCCTTCTTCCGAGCCCCTCCCGTTCTCCAGAAGCAAGTCCTTTCTTCTCCCTCCTCCACCGTCCTTTCATGATAGTCCACACTGTCCCATTAGACCTGGTCCTCAATCAACCAAAGACCGGGTCTCTCTCTTTTTCCAGGGCAGGCAGGTCCTGACTGGCCAAACCTTTCAGTAAGCAAAGATATTTTATTTTGCCATGGTCTGGCCATTGATAGCCTACCTCTTCATGTTTACATAAAAGCACTTCTCAATTAAACAGAAGTTTCAAGTCAAGGTATTCTAGCTTTGCCTTTTGTTCCAGCCACAGTGAGTGACTTTCTAGAACAGGTTCTTCTGTTCTACTGCTGGCACTTTGCACATGCTGTTCCCTCTGCCTGTAGCACCCTTCCCTTTAGTATGACCCCTGGTTTTTTGTTTTTTTTTTTTACAGGGTTCTCTTCAGGGCTCTCTTCATCCTGTAAAAGCATAATTCTCAGGCCCAGTTATCTGTCAGCATGTGCCAAACTTTTATTCAACTCACGAATGAAGTGTGGTACGTTGTTGCCACACTTCTGTGTGGTCTCCACTCATGCACACCTTGCTGTAGCTATACCTTCCCCCCTGGGTTGGCCATGGCATGCTTTGGCCAATCGGACAATAACGAATAAGATATAAAAGTAGAGATTCCAACATTCTCTTCACATTGGCGCTTGCCTTCTCTTCCTGCTCCTAGAACCAGCATCTACTGTATAGAAAGTGTGGGCTGGCTTGCTCAGGAGGAGACACACCTGGTCCAGTTACCCCTCTTGCTCTGATTGTCAGCCGGTCATTTTATATGATTCAGGTACGGACTACATATGCGTAAATGAACCCACGAGAGGTTAGTCGTGCCATCCAGACCAGAAGCACTTGCCAGCCAAAACCATGAGCTTCTCAAATTCTTGTTTTAAGCCACTCAGTTTTGTCACACAGCTGAAGTTAACTGATATAGAAGGTATAATGAAGGAAGTCCAGACCTGGAAAATGAAATCTGGTGTTGTTGCAAGATCCCAAAAAAACCAGAAGGAGGACCAGATGGAGTGGACATAGCGTTTATTACTTACATACAGGGGCAGCACCAGTGGCGGCCAGTCTGTGAGAATTCCACAGCCCACTGGCTGGGTTTGGGGTTTAAATAGTTAAGCCCAGTGTGGTTATTCAAGTGAAACGTTGTGTCTATGTGCCAGCAATCAGGTAAGCAGGGGAAGGGTATGCAACACTCTGTATTATCCCTCCTTGATTCATATCTGCTGAGCCCGTTCCACTGTTCTTAGTAAAACCTTAGTTACAGTTTTACTTCCCTTTATCTCATGGCCCGAGGTCAGGATCCTTGGGTGCCATGTGACTGGTGGGGAGGGGCGTGGAGGGCCATGCCGAGCATTGACCCTACAATAAAGGAATCAGCAGAAAGAAAATAGCTGGTTCACTATAGATATGAGAAACTGGAGTTTATACAGTAAGTATAAAAAAAGAATGCTGAAACAAAACTGGGATTTCAGTATCAGACTGGTTACTACCCCACAGGGCAATAAAAAGTAACCGTTTGGGTTATCTTCTGTCCAAGACTCCGAGACTTGAGACTTCGATGTTCAGGAAATGGAAGTAAAAGTTTCCCTTCCAGGAATGTCAAGGAGTAGGTTTCAGAAGGGCTGGCTTGACAAATACAAAGCACAATGAGCATTTCAAAGGAAAATACTGCAAAATCACCGAAGTTAGCACGTCTATACTAGCCTTTCCACAGTGGAAAAACCATCGGCTTTCTCAGACCATAGGCACGCTCCCGAAGGTCACCGGACAGCCTCAGATACCAGCATAGCAAAAATGAAGGATGCATGGAGTTTTGTTAGGGCGTTCATGGTTATGAAAGATAGTCAAAGTCGTGTGATGCAAGGGACCAGAGCTGGACAAGGCGGACCTATTATTTTTACTTTATTTTATTCCTAGTTGTAGTATATAAAGAACTCAGTCATACTAGGATCAAAAAGTGTCTGTCTGGTTTTATTTCTATACATACTTACTGGCTGAGAAAAAACATGTCATCTCTATCAGTTTTATACAAGTTAACTTCTAATTCTACGTCCAGGCTGTAATCAAGAATTTGTCAAACAAACATCTGTTTCCCAGGAGGCTCAGATAATTGTCGGGTGAGTTTTTTAGAAAAATGCTTCGCACAGCATCCCAGGGTCACACAATCAATCATCTTTTCTTGTCTTTTTTCCAAGTCACAGATCTTTTTCCAAGCAGACTTTTCCCTGACCTGTGAGATCAGGTTTAGGTACCCCTCCTTGGTGACCTCATAGCAACCGAACCCACTTATCACAGTCTATTTTTATAGTGCGCATGCCTGTTTGGGAAGTCTCCTCCTCTAGACGATGGCTTCCCGGAGGGTGGAGACGTGTGTTACCCACCGTTGGGCTCCCGAGGTTTAGCATGATGCCTTCCGTAAACATTGGTTGAATGAATCGGTTGACAAACTGTTCTCTCACGGAAACAAGGACAGTGTTTTCTATACGTGGCAGTCCCAAAACTTCCAGGGCTACTATGCTAAGCAGTTTCCCAGGGTGAGTCCCAAAGAGGGGTGTGAGGGACCCAACTCTGGCTCAGTGACATCACGTGGGCAGTTTAAAATTGGGTGATTACACCTTGGAAATCAACAAATGCTACAAATAGAGAGTTTTGGTTTATGAGAGACAGTTTATCCCACACCATTGAGTCTATTCATTGCTGGCCCAAGAACTCGTGTTTGAGAATTGTTGGCCAAAGATGGGATCAGCAAACCACAGTAACCTGTGTGCTTAACCCAAGCTGCGACCTACTTTTGCACTGTCCATAGGGCTAGGAATAGTATTTACAGTTTTGAAAAGTTGCAGAAGAAGAAGGAGGAGAAGGAAGAGGAGGAAAGGAGAAGGAGAGAGAGAGGAAGATGGTGGAGGAGGAGGAGAAATGTCAGACATCACACGTGCCTGGACTTAAAATGTTTACTATCTATTCTTTTACAGATTAAGTTTGCTGACCTCTGATCTAGGGGCGCTTCTTAACCCTGATTTCATACTAAACTCACCCTGGAAAACTTTGAATACATTCAAGGGCTTGGACCCCATGAAACCTGAGGTGAAGGGTTTATAGATTTAAAAGCCACCCCTCCAGGGGAATCACCCTTTTCTGTCTGTCTGGGGTACCAGGTCTCCTGGCCCCCAGCCTCCTTCCCAGCTCCCCCAGCTCACTATTACCCCCACTTCCAAACTGGTCCCCACCATTCTGAGTGCTCTGAGTCCCAGCGTGAGGGTCTCTGTGGGGTGGCCTTCTATCTGAAAAACCTAGTTTTACCTGGAAACGAGTGAGAGGAGTGAGCAGGGCCTCATTTATTATGAGCCTCATTTTAGTCCGGGAGGGGTCACGGGAGGGGTGCCCATAGCTGAGCTATGTTTGGTTTGGCCACCCACTCCCACCCCAAAACCTGGAGCCCACCAAAGACATTGGGCAGAGCGATTATTCCTAGTTTGGGTAAACTGGCTGGGGCAGAAGTTATTTATCACCTAGGTCGGAGGCAGAAAGAGTATTTAAAATCCTTTTCTGCCATCTTACTGAGTACCCTGGAGAAGGAAGGGAGTCCAGGGCCTTGGGAGACGTACCCCTCACCCGCCGTAGGGTGCCTGCTTGCTTTGAGGGGTGACTGTCACAGAATGTGGTGGGTGGGTTAGCCAATATGCCAGACCCCATGACATGGCTCTGAGGACATGGACAGACTCCGTAGCCCTGGAAGACTGCCTTCACCTGAGCGGGGGTGAAACTTCTCAGGTGAGGAGCCTCTCCTAGAGCGAGCAGCCAACTCTTTTGCATTTAGTCTGTGTCGGTAATTTCCCTTGGATAATGGGTTGCTTTTTTAGAAATAACTAAAATTCAAATAGATTGCTACAACTTGGGGGAAAATCCAATTACTTGGTGCGAAGTAAAGAAATTCAATGTATAGACAGGTGACACAGCTCAGTGATTAAGAGTGTGGATTCTGGAGCCAGATCACCTGGGTTCAAAGCCAGCCTCAACCACTTACTAGCCTTACAAACTCAGTCAAGTGACTTTCACTTTGTGCCTTATTTTCCTATCTGCAAAATGGGCTCATTCAGATACTTGCCGGAGTTGCTGTGAGGATTAGATGCATTTGTACACATACAGGGGATCCTTGGGTTACGACAGTCTTGACAGATGACGTTTTGAATTTATGATGCCCGCTTTCATAAAAACTTTAAAAGAATTGAGACGTGAGCGTTTCAGCTTATGCCGTTAGCGCCGTGCTCACAGACTCCACGGGCGAGCTTGTGTGGTCGCGCCTGGCGAAAGAATACGCTATATTCTTTTCCTGTGGCTCACTTTGTGTTTTTATGTTGTAGATGATGGTTTTACAGCTGTGTTAGGATAGGTAAGTGACTTAGGCTAGAGGGTGTGTTTCGACTGACACCCTAATCGGGGTTACGTCACTGTCGTAGGAATGGAACTGTGTCATAACCCGAGGACCGCCCTGTAAAGGCTTGAATTTTCCTTGTTATTATTGGTGTACATACACAGCACATCCTGGCTACTAACCAATTCTGGAAATGCCCTGGGCCACGCAGCTGCATGGTTTTATCCAGCTTGCATCTTCCCAGCGCGGCTATTTTGAAGGACTCGTTTGAATGCACGTGTCTTGGCAACGTTAAGGGCGATTCCCAAACTCTGCCTTCCTCCTGTCATTCAAAGAGGGTGCGGGCTGAGCCAGTGTGTCTCCCCGCTGTCGCCGCAGGTCCTGCCTTTCTTTTCTTTTTCTTTTTGAGCGTTGCCATGCAGACTGGGAAGCAAAGGGGAAGAAGGGAGTCCGCGGGCAGTAACCTGCTCCGGGATGTCCACGTGGGAAAGGTTCCGGATGCTGAAGTGATTGGAACTTGGGAACTCGAACAGATACATGGGTGGGCAAGAGGAGGTTTACAGTTGTGAGTCAGTGAAACATGGAGTTTGTTCTCGTGTTATTATTATTCATAACCTGCATTTCTTTTTCCATACGAACAGCGGTAAACCTACCTTTGCTCACCCTTGTATTTGATCCTGAGCACGTCCCCTGCTGATATGAAAGAATGAGGAACAGGCGGAGGACTGTGGGGGACCCACCTCCCCTTCTCCCCGCTAGCCTAGGATAGGGAGATTTGGGCGTGGAAGGTGAGAGGGGTGTAGAAACACCCGGGTTGTGTGAATAGATGGGAGAGATTTCAGAGACATTGACCCACCTGTATAGACCCTTTTGCAGAATTTGAAAATAGAAAATGTAAAGAACTTGACATTTTAATTTAATTTAATTTAATAAATTTGACGTGTTTTTTTTGGGGGGGGGATGTGCAGTTCCGACGTTTTACCCCGCATATAGGTTGGTTGAGCCAAAGCCACAATCAGGATACAGAACAGTTTCGTCACCTCAAACAGCAACCCGTGCTATCCCTTTGAAGTCACACCCTCGCCCCAGTCCTGAGCCCTGGTAAGCACGGATCTACTCGCATCACCCTAAAGTTGTCTTTCCACGCACGCTCTGTAACCCTACACCGCACCGGTAACCTTCGGCCCCGGGACTTCTTTCACGTCTTAATGCCGTGGAAGTTCCGCTAAGCCGAATCCACCACCCGTTTCTTTTCATCGCTGAGTCATGTTGCATTGCGTGAATATGCTGCGGTGTGCTTACTGACTCACTGCGGAAGGGCCGCTGGATCGTTCCCATTTTTGGCAATTATGAATAGAGCTGCTACAAACATTTGTGCTTTTGTGTGAAGATAAGTTTTTCATTTTCCTAAAGTAAATAAATATGCGGGGGTAGGATTCCTGGGTCCTCCGGTGAGTGTATGTTGAACTTCATAAGAAGTCGTCAAACCGTTTTATAACGAGTGCCTGTTCTACAGTGTGTCCGTAAAGTCATGGTGCACTTTATATGTATCTTGCAGCGGTCAGAAGTGCGCCATGACTTTTACGGAAACACTGTATTTTCCATTTCTACCAGCAAGGAAGGAGCATTCCAGTTACTCAGCATCTTTTCCAACACTTGATACTGTTGGTATTTTATCATTTTAGCCGCATTCTAATCAGTGTGGAGTAGTCTCTCAGAGTGGTTTTAATTTGTGCTTCCCTAACGGTTAAAGATGTTGAACATACTCTCAGACAGTCAACTCCAGTGAAGTGTTTGTTCATTAAGCTCTTTTGGCCGTTTTTTAAATTGTTTTCTCTTTCTTATTGTTGAATTATGGGAATTCTTTATATGTTCTGGATCCAGATACTATGTTGCATTTGTCATTTGGGCCCCTTACCCCCTTTCCAGGTTGTAATTTCTCTGTGTGTTTTCACACTTTTCTGAGACCTGACCAAATATGTGGCTGCTGACTTGACATACGGAATGTCATGAACATGTTTTTGTTTTGTTTGTTTGTTTTTTAAATAAAGGGAAAACATTCCTAGGATGGACTTCTATAGATATACCCAACATGGGTGTTGGTAACGTAACGTGACCATTTTGTAACTGGCTTTGAACATTTCTAAGGGAAAATGGGGGGAAATCAGAGAAGCAGAGGAAACAGCGTCCGGTCAGCAGAAATGGGGGTTAGAAGAATGAGGACATAATTTAAATTCCTTGGGGAGGACGCCAAATAAACTGGATTGGCTGAAGGCAAGGAGAGTGTTTAGGAGTCACGGACCTCTTAATTCTTCTGCTTTGACACCCAGAGAAGCAGAAGCAAAAAGACTTTTGGATGATAGGGTTTGAATCTCATCTTAGCCACTTAGAAGCTTTCGACCCTGTGGGAATTACTGTATATCCCCATGTATAAGACACACCCTTTTTTTTAAAAAAAAATTGGGGTCTAAAAACTGGGTGGGTCTTATACAGTGGTTGTAGTTTTTTTTTTACTTGCATTTGACAGTGATGAGGAGTTGTATGAATTTTACGATGAATAAAACTTGAATTCAATAACTTTATGGAATAACATTTTCCCCCCCTAATTTTGGGCCCCAAATTAAAGTGCATCTTATACATGAGGAAATACAGTAGCTCTCCTCTATCCCTCAATTTCTGTATAAAATAGCCCTGCTGAAGACCTTGCATGGTACCCTCTTGATTTCCTTTGATCACCCCCCCCCCTTCGCCCGCAGCCATGGGTAGATTTTTCACACACTCACAGGCCAACTCTTGTTCTGCTGAAAAATCGATTGGAACCCTCTGCAGATCTCTGTGCAACTCCCTCCTCTCTGAGGTATTGTTCTTTGAACTTAGCTGTTGTGTTCTCCTTGGATTCTTGCCTTCAGTTCCTCAGCTCTGGGAGTCTGACAGCTTTCCTTTCAATTCCTCGATCCCTGCACCATGGCCTACACATTCATGGCCTATAGATGGTACATTACTGCCTTTCATCACTGATGCCTACTGTTGTATATATACATTGTCATTTCATATGTTTTCTTTGTTTGTGGTTGTTTCAGAGGGGTGGGTACATCCAGTCTCGGTTACTCCCTCTTGGCCAGAGCAGAATGTTATGATTTACTTTCCGTTCAGAGGGTCTCAAACTTTGGACTGTGTAAGACTCACTTGGCAGAGCTCATGTTAAAATGCAGATGATCCTACCAGGAATACTGGGATCTGGAGAGAGAGAAAAAAACTCTGTTAGTGCAGTTCACTGACCACAAATCTCCAAGCACTGCCTTTAAACTGCCTTCCGCCTTCCGCCTTCCGACCGCACCTGTAGCGTGCTCTACAGATCTCAAAGTTCAAAGTACTCTGCACTCGGATGGCTTGGTTCCAGCCCAATAGCTGCTGTCACTAACTGGAATCTTGGACTAGTGTGTCAGCCTCTCTGGGTCAAATAGCATAACAACCTCGCGGGGTTATAAGAAATACTAAAGAGGATAAACCACATAGCGCCTAGCACTCAGTCTGTGCTGGCTCTGATGGCGTGCACCGTCTCACTTGGTGATAGAGCCCATTTTATAGATGACATTGGAGTCTCCAGGGAGATGGAGTGACCAAGTCATTTGGTTGGAAAGTTGCAAAGTTAAAACAGAAACTCATGTTTGACTTCTAGTTCAGGGGTCTCTGTACCTCAGCTGAGTCTGAAATGTAGGTCACTAGCAAGAGATGGAGTGTGTTGGGGGGAGGAGGAGGTGTCGGATAGGAAGCAGCAGCTCGAAGGAGCAGAAGTTACAGAGGCCAGCCCTCATGCCTCACCTGCTTTAGTTGGGGACTCTATGCGTGATGCCTTTGGGAGTCCCAGGGGCAGACGGAGGGGGGAGTTTGTGGAAGGGGCCAAGCCCTGAGTGGGCTGAGCGTCAGGAGAGGGTGGCCAGAACCTTCAAGCATTTGGTTTCTGTTTTTTCTGTTTTCTCCCACGACCTCTGTTCACACGGGCAGCTGAGGTCTGGACTCTTGTTTCCTTGCTTCCCCCATGTCCCCTGGGGTGTATCGTGGTCGTAATGGCTGGTTTTAAATGTTTCAGAGACTCTAATGGAGATCAGAATACATCTGTTTTCTGCTTTTTGCATCCCCAGTTATGGACATTTGATGAATAAATCATGGGAAAATGAATTAATTATTCCTTAATGATTCGTCTCTTTGGCAGAGTCATGTTCCAAGGGAAGGGGTATTTGGTAGAGAGGTGACAAAGGAGCCTCTGGCTGCTGACTCAGTTAGGAAGCAAGGCATGGTGGCGTCTCCTTGGGGCTCTTTCAAGCCCCACAACACTCCCCGCAGAAGGCTGCACTGTTGAGTGCGACCAGCAGCTGGGGCCAGCGGTCCAGGGGGAGCAATGGAGGAGAAAGCAGACATTACAGCCATTTCTTCTTCCGTCCCATCCCTGCGGATTCAGGAAGACATTCATTTGGTCAAGAGCATGCGGTGGTCTGTGTGAGTCACATTAGGAAGACCCCAGTCTCTCCTTTCCAGGTCCCTGTGCCCAAGGCAGAAATTCCGAAGCATTGGACAAACCCAGGGTCAAGGGGCAGCCTGCCTGCTTAAAATAATAGAACTTTTCAGCCCAGTGGTTCCCAAACTATAGTGTACATCAGAATCACTTGGGGGAACTTTTTTTCTTTTTTTTTTTTTTTTACAGGGACAGAGAGAGAGTCAGAGAGAGGGATAGATAGGGACAGACAGACAGGAACAGAGAGAGATGAGAAGCATCAATCATCAGTTTTTCATTGACCTTGCGACACCTTAGTTGTTCATTGATTGCTTTCTCACATGTGCCTTGAACGGCGGGCCTTCAGCAGACCGAGCAACCCCTTGCTGGAGCCAGTGACCTTGGGTCCAAGCTGACGAGCTTTTGCTCAAGCCAGATGGGCCCACGCTCAAACTGGAGAGCTCGGGGTCTCGAACCTGGGTCTTCCGCATCCCAGTCCAACGCTCTATCCACTGCGCCACCGCCTGGTTATGCTTCTTGGGGGAACTTTTTAAAAACACGGATGAATGAGCCCAACTCCCAGAGTTCCTGGTTCAGAAGGTCTGGGATGAGACCACAGATTTTCACGTTTAACATGGTCTCAAGTGCTGCCGCTGTTATTATTGGTCCAGGGATAACACACTGACAAATACAGTGTGTCCGTAAAGTCATGGTGCACTTGCGACCTGTGACGGGTAAAAAGTGCACCATGACTTTATGGACAGGCTGTACATTCCCCCTCCCACGGACTCCCATCTCGGTTCCTCTATTCTGTGGTGTTTCTATCACCCTCACCGTGTTTCCCCCTCTACATCACTCCCTCAGCCTTCTACCCCATGTCGCCCTGGGCTCCTCCTTCCCTTGTCCTGCACCAGCTCCAGCAGCCTCCCACTGCCGACTTGACTTTCTTCCTAAGCAATGGCAAATCTGATTTTCTTGAAAACTGAAATGCAGGGGAGACAGGTGGAAAAAGCAACGTACCCCCTGGCTGGCAAGGGAGACTAACTGCAGGCCATTCGGGACAGGAAGGGCTGGCCAGGACTCAGAGTTCCTCACAGCTGACAGACCCGCCCGGGGCAAGGGCAGCTAGCCAGGACTCCATGCCACAGTGGGCAAGGTTTGCTCTCCTGTGCCCTGGGAGGGAGGGGGAGGGACGGGGGTACCCTGAGGGCAGCCTCCGAGCACAAGTTTGGCTTCAGAGATCCTTTCCAGTGGTTCTATGACTCTGGTGTACCAGCGTCAGGGTGCCCCCGAGGGCTTGCTGAATTCCATTGCTGGGCCCTGCCCTCACAGCCTCTCACTCTGTGGGTCTAGGATCGAACCCCTGGCCCTGCCCTGAAAATTTCCAACCTCAAATACTAAAGGATCTCCCCAGAGGGGCAGATCCAGGGGGGACTGCGCCAGAGATGAATATTTGTTGAATAAAGGAACTGAGAAAAGAATGAGACTGTGTCACTGCTGTGAGGTCAGAGACAGCTGCCACTTGACCATCCACGTTTAGTCCTTGGCCATGTACAATGCTCTCGCTCTCTCTCGTCCACTGAAACCTTGGGTTTCCAGGCTGATACAGGCTTCCCCTGCTCTCTGAAAGTACAGTGTTCCTACATAGAACCCTTCAGAACACCCGAAGTGTCATAGAGTCAAGAAGCAATTACCACTAATTTATATGGAAAAAATGTTTTATTGTTCCCAGACCCAAAATGCAACATTTGCACAATGGAAACACTAACGGCTGGCTTTTCTGTTACTGTAAGGCCCAACTTGCCAATGGACGCATGAAATGAATCCAGTAAAGCACAGATGCTCACAGACAGTTCAGAGCCATGGCAGCTGGAGGCTGCGTTGCTGACTGTGGGAGGAGCTTGGGGGGCCACTCTCGCCGCTCAGGGCGTGCTGCCCACTCGCTGCCAGACTCTGAATGGCATTTTTGTCCCCCCCCCCCCTTTTTCCCTTCATAAAAGCAGATAGAACTGTACTTGGTTTCTAACAATCTGAACCTTTCACACGAAATATCCCTGGCAAGGAGTTATTTACCACTCCATTCCCTTTTCTGCCAGATATGACTTTTTTAATAGAAAATTATATTTAATGGGGTGACATTGGTCAATAAGAGTACACAAGTTTCAGGAATACATTCCTATAGCATCTGAATGGTTGGTTGTGTTGTGTGTTCACCACCCAAAGTCAGATGATTTTCCGTCACCAGATATTGACCCCTCTTGACTCCCTCCTGCGCTACCCTCCACCCCTGGTAATCACTCACTTTTGTCCGTGTCCATGAGCCTCAGTTTTATATCCCACCTGTGTGTGACGTCATACCGTTCTTAGCTTTTTCCGATTTACTTATTGCACTCAGTCTAATGGTCTCAAGGTCCATCCATGGTGTCATAAATGGCAATATATCATTATTTCTTGTGGCTGAGTAGTATTCCATTGTGTATATGCACCACCTCTTTATCCAGTCCTCTATTAGGGGACACTCTGGTTGTTTCTACGTCTTGGCCGCTGCGAGTAATGCTGCGATGTTATGTTGGCTTCATAAAATGTGTTAGAGAGTATTGAATATTGCCTCTTCTTCAATTTTTTAGAATACCCTGAGCAGGGTAAGTACTAAATCTTCTTTGGATGTTTGATAGAATTCACTAATGTAGCCATATATATGGTCCTGGACTTTTGTTTTGGGGGAGATTTTTTTTTTAAATTTCTTTTTATTTTATTTATTTTAGAGAGGAGAGAGAGAGAGAGAGAGAGAGAGAGAGAGAAAGGGGGGAGGAGCTGGAAGCATCAACTCCCATATGTGCCTTGACCAGACCAGTGCAGGGTTTTGAACTGGCGACCTCAGTGTTCCCAGGTCGACGCTTTATCCACTGCACCACCACAGGTCAGGCTTGGGGGAGATTTTTGATAGTTGTTTCTATTTCCTCCCTTCCTCCCTGCTTATGGGTCTGTTTAGGTTTTCCGGGTTTTTTGTTACTCAGCCCAGGAAGATTGTATAGTTCTAGGAAGTTACCCATTTCTTCTAGATTATTGAATTTGGTGGCATATAACCTTTCATAGTATTCTAGTATGATCCTTTGTATGTCTATAATGTCTGTGGTAATTTCTCCTTTCATGTAAGATTTTCTTTATATGAGTCCTTTCTCGTTTTTCCTTAGGGGGTGTAGCCAACGGGTTTGTCTATTTTATTGATCTTTATAAAAAACCAGCTCTTTGTTCTATTAACTTTTTTTCTATATTGTTTTTGTTTTCTATTTCATTTAGTGCTGCTCTAATTTTTACTATTTCCTTTCTTTTGCTGACTTTGTTCTTCTTTTTCTAGTTCTTTCAGCTGTGATGTTAGGTTGTTTACTTGGGACTGCTCTTGTTCCTTGATATAAGCCTGTAATGATATAAACTCCCCTCTTACCTCTGTTTTCGCTGCGTCCCAAAAGTTTTGATAAGTTGTGTTGCCATTCTCGTTTCTCTGTATATATCTTTTGATCTCTGCTGTTATTTCTTCTTTAACCCAGTTGGTTTTTAAAAGTATGTTGTTTAATTTCCTCATTTTTGTGGGTTTCTTTCCTTCCTCTTTGCAGCTGAATTCTAATTTCAAAGACTTATGGTCTGAGAATAGGCTTGGTATAATTTCAATCTTCTTGAATTCGTTGAGATGAGTTGTCTGGCCCAAGATAGGTCTATCCCTGGGAGTGACCTGTTGTTCTGCTGCCACTTTGGTTTACTATCTCTCCAACTGTCCTCCCCACCCCCAATCTCTCCACTCCTCCTGGCAGAAGGAGACCCAGTCATTTCTGGTTTCTCCCCTCTCCGAAACCCCGGCTGACAAAAATCCCAGACAGTCTGGGTTTCTCTCTTCCTTGGAGCCTGACCGCCAGTGCTTCTTATCTTCCATCCCCCCTTCTCAACCCTACCCACCTTTAGTTGATTCCCGTGTGGATCTTCTCAAGCAAGCCCGCGAGCCCAGCTGGGGTGCTTTTGCTGAGTCATAGCTATTTAATTTGTTGACATTTCAAGGGAAGAGATCAAGGGTATCTCTCACACCACCATCAATCACTCTGATATCATCTCCAGACATCATTTTGTCTACGAGGAATGAATATAACCAAGTTCATGTTGGGTGCTTCCAAGTGCTGAGACGTGGACCCCAAATGCCACGTCTAGTTTTTTCCCAAAAAGCTGCCTAATTCTTCTTATGGTCTTTCTTCCTTGAGAACAGGAAGAAGTAGCTATAAAATGAAGGAAGCTGAGAATACCGTGTTATGTTCTTGTTACCAGGCCCAAATTGTCTGTCTGACTCCCTTTTCCCTTATTGTTAGATTTCTTTACCCAGCAGGCTCTTGGGTCCTTCATGCAAATGAGTTTCTGAGCCAGCCTCAGCAGTGGTAGACCCAGCTTGTGATCCAGCCGGGATAGGCTCCCCTTTCCCTGCTACACTGGAATTTCACCGAGGAACAAGTTGAATCCTAGGGGGTTTAGGGATACTGATTGGGAGGGAGCTGCAGAGCCTGGGTAGACCCACCCTTCCCTTCATGTGCCCATCTGCCTCTGGGTTTGTGGGTCATCTCAGAGGTAGACCGTGGGAATGAGGTAGTGTGGAATGGAGACGTATTAGTGGCAGGCTTGATTGACTTCCAATGGCTTTATATGACATGGGTCCTATAGTCCTGGAATCATTAAAAGTCTGAAGAGGTCACCTAACGTGTACAGCTCTATGTTTTGATTTCTACAAAGGAAAAACAGTATGCTCGAAGAAACCTGCCCTGTTAGGAGGCAGTGTGTGTGTATGTGTGTGTGTGTGTGGGGGTCATCGTAAATCATAATTGACCCTTGTGACTGTGATGTCCTTATCATTAATCTCCGATTGGCAAGGATCACCTAGAAGGTCACTTAGCCTATTAAGTGGCAAAGCTGACTGTGTTCCGGGCACTGACAAAGCCCAAATGCCCTCCAAAGGAGCCGATGGAATGAGGGGGTCATAGAGAGGGCTGTGGAGAGCGGCAGGGGTTCCCCAGGCCCAGCCCCTTGGGAGAACCTTCTGGGAAGACCAGTCCAAATCAGCTCTCGCCCAGCTCCATGGGGCCCTGCTCAGTGGAAACGGGCTCCTCCCGTTCCCTCCTCTCTCTCCACCCTGCGTGGCCCCATGATGGGGTTCGTGCGCTCATGGCTCTGGTATCTGCAGTGACGCATACAGCGTGCAGGCCCGGTCAGGAGCACATTCCCAGGCACGTGGCACAGCCAGGTTGCGGCCTGAGGCACGGTGGTCCATGACTCACCTGATGACCGAGCACACATCACCTCCGTCCACCCCTACCCTGCTTGCCCTGCCTGAGGCCAGCGGGGCTCTGGAGAAGCCAGCCTGCAGTGTAGGGGCAGGGAAGAGGACTTGACTGGCAGCCTGCAGACCTGGAGACCGGGAGTCCTGGGCCTCAGTCCTAGACCTGCTGCTTTTCAGTTGCTTGAACTTCAAAAGCTCACTGCATCTTCTGGCTTTGGTTTCCCGGTCTCTAAAATCGCAGGGTTGCTCAAGATCCATGGTCGTCCCAGGGACTCTCGGACCAGTGCCATTGCATAGGAGCTCATTAGGAATGCCGGGTCTCAGGCCCCTCCCCACACTCACCGCATCAGAATCGGCGTCCAATGAGATTCCCGGTGATCTGTGCACAGCTTGAGTAGTGCTGCTCTCATGATCTCTGAGATGGAGTTCGGTGCTTTAGGCCCCTCGTTCTGTGCCACCAGGGGACCCCGAGCATTGTTCTGATAGCTGCCCAGTGGCAGACCCAGCCTCGTCCTGGAAGGATGCCTCCATTCTCTACCTGCGTCACCGAGGTAGGTATGTCTTCCCAGCACTAGCCCTTCATCAGGGTTTCCAGACGGTCGAAGGTCAATCCCAGGAAGCCCTCTTGTGTGGGCCTCTCTCTCCTTCCAGGGGACTAAAGGCAGGGACAGGAAGTAATCAGCAGGACTTACACCGAGTTCACCTCCTGCCTCCATGATCCCAGCGTGACTCTCCACCCACCCTCTCCAGCAGCAAGCAGAGGCCCGTTCTGCAGAAGCATGCTCTGGGATTCAGCCCAGGAGCTGAACACGGACACTCGATGGAGAACCATCTGACCTGCTCGGAAACCACACGCGAACGGGCAGGTGAAGGAAGGAGAGCGGGAGATGCGAGTAATGTGAGAAGTCCCCTGGGGTGGGTCTGAGGTGGGAGCTCGGGCCTGCAGCTGCTGCTTGGCGCGTCTCAGTCCCGCAGCCTCTCGGACGGGAGTGTGTGAGCCCGGATCTCAGTCCCGCAGCCTCTCGGACGGGAGCGTGTGAGCCCGGATCTCAGTCCCGCAGCCTCTCGGACAGGAGCGTGTGAGCCCGGATCTCAGTCCCGCAGCCTCTCGGACGGGAGTGTATGAGCCCGGAACGCGAGCCTGGTTTTTCAAGGTTTGCCTATTTTGGAACAATGGGACGGCTGTAAATAAAGCCAGCTATTGCATGTGGTCCCTGTCCCATTTCCAGAATAAGGAACAACAACTGGGTTGGTCTGGTAAAAGGAAGGCACGTGTCCTCCAGCACCGTCTTCCTGAGGGATTCTTCAGAACGAGTTGGGTTGCATGGGACTTTTCCTTCTGTGCGAACGTTAGCACTGACGACAACAGGGAACGCTGTCCTCACTGCGTTCAGTCAGGTCAGAAACACAAAGAGGTGTTTACCTGGGGAAACTGATAACTAAAGCTGGTCAAGAAAGGTTCTGCAGAGGAAGGGAATCTTTCATCTTCTTAATGTCTTATCTAGAATGTTCTTTCTTTTTCTTCTTCTTTTCTAAGTGAGAGGAGAGGAGATAGAAAGATAGACTCCTGCATGCACCCCAACCAGGATCCACCCAGCAACCCCCAAATGGGGCCAATGCTCTGCCCATCTTGGGCCATGCTCACAACGAACCTATTATTAGTGCCTGAGATGGAGGCTCCATGGAACTATCCTCAGCACCTGGGGCCGATGTGCTCAAACTAATCGAGCCATGGCTGTAGGACGGGAAGAGAGAGAGAGAAAGAAGAGGGAGGGTGAGGGGTGGAGAAGCAGATGGTCAATTCTCCTGTGTGCTCTGACTAGGAATTGAACCCGGGACATCCACACCCTGGGTGAATACTCTACCACTGAATATTCAACCAGTCAGAACCTAGAATGTTCTTACATGATAACTTTTTAGGTTTTGGGACCAGCCTAACTCTGGGTGGCTGAGCAAAGCACTTCCAGAAGATTCCCTGGTGTCAGGATAACCTGTGTGCAGTCTCCATCACACCTGGCTCCATGCCGCCCTCCCAGGGGGTGCTGAACTGAATGCAGAATTCCGAGACTTGCATAGAGGCAGGTGAAACTATTGGAAAGCGGGCGGTACACCTGGGAGTCAGAGAACTGGCATGAGAACCGTGCCCGCTCGGAAACATGTTAGGGCGGGTTTTAGCCAAAGGCCAAATCCACTCCTTTATTTGGGTAACCACCTCATACCCTCAAAGACCCGAGGCAGCTTATAAGAAACACATCCATTTTTAAGGGTGAACTATAAATAAGAAGCACAACATGAAGCCAGGGGTCTATAAATAAGTGGGGTGGGCCATGACAGGTGACGGGCGGAAACACCCCGGATGAGCCTCTGGAGGTCGGCCCTCCAGTCGCTGTGTAGTCTGGCCGCATCTGACCAGACAACATGCGACTAAGATAAAAATAAAGACCTGCTCTTAGGTTCAATAAATAAATGATACATGGGCAGCACAGTACAGAGGCCTCACTTGCTTGTCAGAAAAACGTCCAGTTGACTAAAAGCTCCATATGAGCCAGCTGTGTGGTCGGCCTGTGCCAGCGGGCAGGGCCCTGGGAGAGTCCAGCACGGAGGAAGCCAACATGTCATGTAACCTGCCACCATGTGCCGGCAGGCTGGTCCCAAGAGACGGATGAGGTGCAGCCTTCCCGGGGCTCACACCGCCTTCTCAAAGATCCGAAGAGGACAAGTAGCAATTATCCAGTACAGCGCATGCTCGCAGGAGGGCCTAGGTGGACTCCCGCGCCCCATTCCAGCTGTTATTTTTGAACAGGACCTCACCGATATAGAAGCCCCAGTGTGAGAGCGGTGAGGCTTCTCAGTACCCACCCTGCAACAGCAGAGGGGGGGGGGCAAAAGTGGTGACGTCAGTCGTGTGGCCCGGGGGCGCTGGACTCTGGACGGAAGCAGGAGCCGTGCAGAAGCCTGGAGTTCACGGCTGTTCCTGGGTTTCCCGGTGGCTGCTCTGAAAGCGTCCACCTCACCACCACGGGTCCCTCCTGGGCACTGCTACGTGATGGGATGCCGAGAGGGGTATCTTTTTGCTTTGCTGCTTCTCCATCAGAAGGGGCCTGTGTTGAATAAAATGAAGAAGAAACCGGTTGGCCCCAGACTTGAATACACCATTTCAGGCCCGCATGCGGTGAACTAAGCCCAGTCCGTGGAGTCAGCTGGACAAAGGTTTCAACTCTGGAGCTGCCCTGCATAGCCCATGGCCGTGGGCTAGTCAAGAGACTGCCTCAAGACTCAGTTTCCCACCTGGGTAGTGGAGATTTCAGTCCCCTACCTCAAGGGTTGTGAGTGTCAAATAAAACCATGAAAATGAAATAAAGGTTTCGCCCATTAAATTATGGAGGTGGCCATCAAATTCGAGTTCCCTCTGTCCACCCTTTCCTTACAGGCAAAGCTCATGTCTCTCTCTGGGTTCCGGACTCCCCTGCCCCTCTACCGGACACGCCAGACATGTGCCTGCTTTTGTTTGTACCTCCCTTCTACTGGCTCCTCCCCTCTTCCTACCGTCCCGCTCACTTTCCTGTATCAGCTCCTCTGGAAAAATCATACTTCCCACCGGCTCTGCCATCGCAGCCTGACTCCTGCCATTTTATCACCAAACATAGTGAAGACTAGTCTGTACTCAGCCTTTCTACATCCTAGTTGCTGCTCTGCAAGCAGCAACTGGTCTCATTTCTTTTCTTTCTTTTTCATCTTTTTAAGTGAGAGGAGGGAAGCTATAGAGACAGTTTGGGGCTGGTGCTCTGCCTATCTGGGGCCATTCTTGCAACTGAGCTATTTTTAGCACCTGAGATGGGGACTCCATGGAGCCATCCTTACCACCCTCGGCCGATGTGCTCGAGCCAATCAAACCATGGCTGTGGGAGGGGAAGAGAGAGAGAGAGAGAGAAAAAGAAGGGTTAACAGGAAGGGTAGAGAAGCAGATGGTTGCTTCTCTTGTGTGCCCTGACTGGGAATCAAACCTGGAACATCCACATGCCAGGCCGACACCCTACCACTGAACCAACTGGCCAGGGCCACTGGTTTTATTTCTGTCCCCACCACTTACTGATAAAGACTCATTGCTAAGACCAATCACCTTTCCCCAGGACACAACCTTCTCGAGAGCTCTGAGGCGTGGAACGGTCAGTCCTAAAACAGTTCATATCACATCTTTCTTCATCCTCTGCCACCTGCCTGGTGTCGCTCCCTTATTTTTCCTGGGAACTCGTCTTTGGGCTCCCCAACCTACCTCCCTGCTCCCATTGTCCAAGAGCAAACATGGCTCAGGGTTCTGACTTCGGCTCCTGTGGAAACTAACCATGGCTAGTTCCGGGCAGCCAACTATTTCTGTGTAAGTACCGCGCGCTAACCGATGGCGCCACTGGAGCTCCATAGCCAACTATTTCTGTAAAAGGTCATATAGTCAGTATTGTAGACATTGCTGGCCAAACGGTCTGCACTGCATTTCTTCAGCTCCTTCATCATAGCATAAAGCAGCCGTTCACAAGCAAAGAAAGATCCTGATGGTGTTCCAATAAACACCCCGCTTACAAGAACAGAAGAGCCAGCGCCGGCCCACGGGCTTCTGAGCCTAGTGAGGACGTATGAATAGGGTCAGACACACCCATCTCCCCAGTGTGGCTCTATTATTCAGAAGTCCCATGACTGGACAAGTTATTTAGCCTCTGTGCTCATTGATACGCTTGTCTGTTGAAGGGGAATGATAATTGCCACTTTCTTCGCAGTCCTGTTGATAGGGTGTGCTGGGATAATGCGCCTCTCTGAGTGAATCTCGGGGTTCCTCTATCTTCCTTCCTTCTGTTCCCCATGCCCGCACCCCCACTTTCTTCCCGTTTCTCTCAGCCTCCCTACCCTCCGCAATCTCACCCACGTTCAGGCCGGCAGCCCCTGTGTCCACCTCCATGCCTGATCTCCCTCTGGGTTTAAAAAGCTGTACATTCATTGCCAATTGGGTAGTTCTGTTCAAAGGTAGCATTTCCACCTCCAGCTCCTCATGAGCCAAGGAAGACGCATCACTGGAACCAATGCTGTGCCTTCTCCGGTCCTCCCTCCGTCTGGGGGTGGCAATGCTGGCAGCAGCCTCTGCCGCCGGCCGCTACTGGTCCTGCCTGTCTCTCCTCACGCTGTCTCTCTGTCTCCGTCCATCTCCTCTCCTTCCCGTGGTCAACATTTCCGTCCCCGCTCTCATCCCCTGCTGCCGGGGCTTTCTGAAAGGTCCCCTTTCTCCGGCCTCTCTTCTCCAACCCGATCTGCACGTGAGGTCTGTTCTTCTTCCTCAAGTCTGGCTGTGGTGCTGGCTAGTCCCCACGGGTTCTGAAGCCTCCTCCTTGCTCTCCAAGCGCCAGAGTCCTCATCTGGCTTCCGAAGTCCTCCAGCAGACCCCTCTAACCCCTGCTGCTCAACGAGGGGAACCCAGCTTGCTCTTTCCAGGACACTAGAATTCTTTCTGTTCTGCAGCCCTTCCTTCTGGCTCTTCGAACGTCATCTCGGCCTCCCATGTTTTTCCCTCTCCCTCAAGACTCGGGCACATAGCTGGTGCCACAGCTCACGGCCCCTCCCCACCCCCCAGTGAGAGAGGTCTCTGCCCCCCCTCCTGCTCTCAGCGCCCGGGCGAGACTGCGCTTGCCTCACAGCGCGCATGCTCCACATTCCGAGTACTTTAACGAGGCATTGCATACCTCTTCTTTTCTCTCCTAGCTTGTAAGCTCCCCTGGGGAGAAATGTTTGGCCCTCTGTGCCACCCCAGCGTGCAGGTCTTTCCACCTGGCTCTGCTCCGAACCGACTTGGCAGTGGCCCGGCCCCCCTCCTGTGCGCGGAGCGGGGAGTCTCCGCGTGGGAGAGAGTGGGTGCCGAGAAACGAGCCCCACTTTCCACGGCTTGGGGCTGTGAGCCCTCCCTGCCCCTTGGCTTCGGTTGCTAGGGAGTGGTGTTTGTGGAGGGCATGTGGGCGTCTCTGCGTGGGTGGGGCGGTGGTGTGTATGTAAGGTGGGTGGGCGGGGAGGATGGATCTGTGCACAGGGAGTGGACGTGTGTGGGCAATGGGACAGGTAGGTGTGTATTCGGGGTGTGTGTGTTTGTGGGAGTGTGCGTGTGTTGAGGCATATATGAGAGAAAGTGTGTGCACATGAGGGGAGGTGTGTGTGTAAAGGCAGTGTTGACATATGTGTATGGTGAGTGTGCATGTAGTTGTGGGGGAGTGTCACCTTGTACCCTCTTAGAAAGATCAGGAGTCCCTGTCTGACTTTACAGGACATGCCCAACAAGGGAACGCAGACCAAACAAAGCTTCGGAAAGTACAGTGCCCAAGTGACACAATCAGACGGCGTGGTATCTCGCTTAACATACAGTCGGGCTGTGAAAACAAGCCACTCATCCCTGAAAAGCCTGGGGGGGGGTCCTCTGGGGTTGAGTGGTCAGATGGACTCCAGAGAACCCTGCCGGCTACAGGCCGAGGGCCGTGGGGGACCAGGCCCTGCCCTGTCCTCACGTGTGCCTGTCCCAGAGCTCATGCTAGGGATGAGACCTGCTTATCTCTGGGTTCCGGCGGGTAGGTAGGGCTGTCCTCGTGAACCCGACTTTGAGTCTGGGCGGTGAGCTCGGAATGGCAGCAGGAAGCTCTGAGTTCGAGGAGCCGGCCCTCCTTCCTTCTTCTCCGCCCGAGACCTGAGAGACTGGTGGAGCCAGGTACCGACGGCCGTGAACCAGGGACACTGTCAGAGGCTATGCCCAGGCCGCAGGTCACAGTGTAAGGGGGTGGAGACGAGCCGTTATCAGAAACATCTTTCAGCATCAGAACTTGAGTCCGCATGAAGCCTTATCCAAAAGTTCTGTAGATAAGAACCGGGACAAACCCAGCACATGCGTGTCTGAGCCATGGGGTGCTGGGTTTCCCGCCCACCCACTCTCCAGTGCAGCTCTCTGACCCGCCTGCACAAAGCACAGTCTGAAGTCTCCTCTGGACGCAGATAAAGGGAAGTGGTTGGTTACCAAGGGGGGAGGGGTGGGGGGAGGGGAGTAAAGAGGGACAAATGCTTAGAGTGACCAAAGATGATTTGAATCTGGGTGACCGGCACCCAACACAATCAACAGTTCAAATGCTACAGAGATGCTTGCCTGAAATCTATGTACTCTTATTGATCAAGGTCACCCCTTTAAATTTAATTTTCTAAATAAAATTTAAAATAATAAGAAACCTCTTCTGAGGACCAAATCTCCTATTTTAAAAGGAAGTAAAATGATTTGTCCAGCATCCTGCAAGGGGTGGCGGGCGATTCCTATAAGTGGGCAGGCTCTTGGGTGGAAAGAGCAGGTCCCAGTCCACACTAACCTGTCACTCTTAGCCAGCCCCAGACATGGCAAGGGATGGAGGGCCGGAGGGAAGCGAGATAGATGAATGATGGGCCAGCTGGCTTTAAGGGTACCGTGGAACACGGAGTTTGAGGACAGAAAAGGTAAAAGTGATATTTGCGTGACCATATTCAATGCAGGACACCACAGGTCCCACAACTCCGGAAGCCCCTTTGAGCCTGGACAAGAGCCTGGCGTTCTGGGGCTGCTCTCACTCTGGTATCTGCTGAAAAATGTTCACGCCGCACCCTGTCCCGAGAGCAATCAATGCTGCAGGGACGTCAGTCTCGGAAGAAGGTCTCACCCCTCTGTAATAACGCGCTAGCGCCCTGCATGGTGACCAGGGTTTATTGAATCATGGGCTCACGCGTCACATGCTATTATTAATATTAATTAACATCCTCTCTGAAACGGGGAGCTATTATTAGCACCATCTCCGTCTCGCAGTTACTGTATCTGTTCGACACTAGGGCACAGAGAGGTGACGCAACTCGCCTCAGGTCACCTGACCAGTCAGGAACCAAACTGGCTTGGGTCGAACCAGACACCTTGGGTCCCGGCTCATGCTCTTCACCTCCGGGCTGTTGGACTGCCTTGTCTTCTCAACGAGAGAAGGTTGTGCAGAACAAGGAGTCCCACACTCAGACCCCTTTGTGTTGCGACAGGTGACCTAGCTCCCCACATGAGCTTGAACTGGTCATCATCATCATCATCGCCATCATCCTGTGAACATCTCTAATAGCTTCTTGTTGTTTTTAAAACAATGGCCAAAATGCTGAAGAGGGCCTTCAAGGCTCCTCCTGACCCGGCATCGGCCTACAACAGGACTCGGATCCTCTCTTGAACTTGCCCTCTGCTCTTCAAGCTTCTTGCTGTCTTTCTTTCTTGCTAACCCAGGACCTTTGCTCAAGCCATCGACTCTCTCTGGGAGACTCCACCTTCTGGCTCAGTTTTTCTACTGAACATTCCCAATAGAGATGTTCCTTGTCTTCCTGGACCTCACCTGACTGTTACTGTATCCGTTGGTGAGAGTATTTGATGAATGTCTGTGTCTCACCTGATGGGAAGCTCCCCACGGGCAGAGATCTGTGTGTGTCTGATTCTTCACAACACCCCTAGTGCCTTGCACGGTGCCTGCCACATGCTTGGAAATGAGTGAACAAATTAAGGGTCCCTTCTTGTTTTGATGTTTCATCATGCTAGCCACAAAGTGACCCTCCACCAGTTTGAGGTACGCCCAGCTACTCCTCCGTTGGGACTCCGGGTGAGCTTATTCACCCCTTACGTTTGCTAAGGGTTGATGTGGTTTACGAGCCACATTGCTTTTCAGAGCCCGGTCCTGTCTAGCCTAGTTTGGATTCTTGCACAATGAGAGCAGGTAATATTGTCCTGGTTTCACAGATAAGAACGCCGAAGCTCAGGGCATCACACAGCCTGTTCGGGGTCACCCGGAGAGACAGTGCTGCTCAGAGCGGGGCCCAGGCGCCCGGACGTCTCGTCGGCCAGGGGCGGCTGCACCCCACACTTCCGAAACCTCTTCCAGCTGCGGCTCCCGCCTCTCAGTTCTGAGGGTCAGGTGAAATCTCCCGGAAAAGACACGGCGGCGATTGTTCACTCCTTCCAACCCAGCAGTGACCTCTGCTCTTCTGTCCACAGCTCAGGAGGGAGTGCCCAGCTGCGCCCGAGGGCAGGTCTTTGCCCACCTGGGGTGGGGTGGATAACGAACGACCTCACACCAACCAAGACGTTGATTTCGGGCCCTTGGGAGTAGCTGCCCTTTCTCTCATGCATGGTTTTGGGACAGACCAGCTCTATATTTTGGGTTCCGTGTCTACGTGAGAAAAAAAATCTTACAATGACCTGCCACCTTGGGTACATGCGATCAACCAGGCCACTGGTCTGGCTGAAAATGTGGCTTGACCGGTGAGAAGTGGTCAGCCCTGGTCTCCAGATTCTGGGCTCTTCCAGGCTGGCTTTGTCAAGGATACTTAGTGAACGTGTGGCAGGTCCTGACCCTCTGGGCATTTCTGCCCTGCTTCCTCCCACTGCAGCCACACCCCCGTCCATGCAGGGGCACAAGCCTCTGTGCGGGAACTCCCCCCCCCCCCCCCCCCCCCCGCCTTTCCCAGAACGAAAGGCTTTTCTCCGCAGCAGGGACGCTCCCTGACAGACTGACCAAGATGGGTCCTTTGCATCTCCCTCCCTGCCCTGCCAAGCAGAACCCTCTAAAGCGGTGTATCAAGGGTGGAGAGGGCCGTGAAGACCCTCCACCTGGGTTGCACGAGATGAAGGGTCCTCAGGGGAGAAAATACCTGCCCTGTGTTCCTCTGCTCAGCCAGAGCCCAGGTTGACAGAACCCCGGCCAGGCGTGGTCTCCTGGCTGCTTGCCCATTTAGCCTGGGAAGACCCCTCCTTCCTGCACCTGTCCCACCAGAGCCTCCCGCCCACTTCTCCCAGGTCTCGTGTGTGCACTAACCTGGTCCTGGCATGGCACTCTGGGTGCGACTGGCAGCATGTCCCTGGTCCTCCGACGGCCCGCAGCCCAGGCCCACCGGAAGCCTGCGTCCCTCCTCCTCTGCCCGCGGCGGAACTACAAGTCCAGTTTTTCCAGAGGCAGCTCGATATTGAGGGTGTACCAGATGGTCCAGAATAGGAGGCTGAAAGCCAGGGTCAGGGACCCCGTGTAGACCAAGAAGTCCCAGTAACCGAGAGGGGCAAAGATGCCCAAAAGCAACAGCACCAAGCCCAGGGCGTCGAGAAGCAGGGACAGGACGAGGAGGAGGGCGCATCGCCCAGGGTCACATCCTCCCCAAGGCCTCCCCAGGAGCATGGCCCTGGAGCTGGCCGAGTGAGGAGCCTGGCTGCACTCCCACAGGTGATTTGCATGGGAGGGTAACGTCCAGGAGGGCAGGATGGGCGGGAGGCTGCCTTCTCACTGCACTGGGTGTGAGCAAATGAGCAAGCCCAGCCGTCTGTCTGGAGCCACAAGGAAGAACACGTGGACTTACCTTTATGAGCCCGGCAGCCAGTGGGGCAGGATGTTTCTTAACTGTTTCATGGCTCAGCAACCATCCTGACCAAAACAGCCTGACATCACCGTTCACGAGACCGGGCATCACAGGGGCCAGCCAAGTGACAAGGCAGAAGACAAGTCAGGCAAGGTGCCGTTGGGTGGATTGGCAGTGTCCAGGGACTATACACATTGAACCCAGGGGCCTTATTTTCTGACCCTCAAATCCCGAGCCAGTCCTGCTAGGCGTCTAGGACATAGCGGTTCAGCTTGTGTGGGAAAGCGGAGTGTTCATCCCCTTCCCCACTTCTGCCCTATGCTTTCTGGAGGTCTAATGTGAAAGGCAGAAAGAGATTTTATTTTTTCATGTCTTTCCTGACATATAGGGATTTTGAAATGTGCTTAAGAATTGGTCAGTATTAAGCAAGAGAAGCTGGCTGTGTCTTGTAGATGCTCTGCTCTGGACACCCGAGGACCTGAGCTGCCTTCAATAAGGCTCGTCCCAGAGATGACAAGACTGGGGTGACAGAGGGGGTACCACCAGGAGGGAAGGGACCTCGGGCTTCTCCTGGTGCTGAACTGGGCGTGGACTGGAAGGCAACTCCAGGCCGAGGTCAGGACGTGTGTACCCGGTTCTCCGCGTCTCCGAGACGGACTGGGTTCATGTTTGCTTTCTGTCCCTGGGACACAGTGTGCGCCCCTGAGGGGTGATGGATCCCGGGGTGGTCTTATCGCCGTGGCCACTCCCAGGTGCTCAGTGCAGAGGGAAAGGCAGTAGCGTACTCAGCAGCTTTCCTCAGGGCTGCAGACAGTCCCGGTCCCTCCTCTCTGCTGAAGCTGCTCTCTCTCATGTCATCGTTCTCAAACCTCTTGACTGTCCCTAGTCTCATAATCCGGTGTCCAGCAAGTCTCGTCCTGTGTGCACTACCCCCAAAATGTCACAGCTGCCCTGCTATTATATATGCTATTAACTTGTTAATATGATATTTTGTTAACTTTTTTTCTCTAAAGGGTATTTTTTTTCTTTACTTCAATTAATTATTGTCACTATCAGTGGAAGGTTGGTACCGCTTACATAACAGCAAGTATTTAAAACTATATACGCTGAAAACAAAATAATGTAAACTAGAGACCCTCCAATTTGTTCCGTAATGGGCCAGATGATAAACATGTTAGGCTCTGTGGGTCCATCCTGTGACAACCATTCATTTCTGCCATGGTAGCCGCGGAGCCCAAGACAATCACAGATAAATGGCTTTGTTCCAATAAAACTTTATTGACAAAATCAAACAGCGGGCCAGACTTGGTAATTCCTGAACTGGATGCTGTTGCTTATTGATGCTGTTCCAAGGGCAGGAAGGCAGTGACAATACAGTGTGGAAGCTATGTATAGCATAGTTACAGTGTAGGAGTGGAATTGGCCTACAGAGCCCTGTGCCTGCATGGGTTCTCAGCTGTGTCTGGATGACCAGCACTGTCCAGTAGAATTGGTTCTGGTGACAGAAATGCTCTATCGTCTGCGCTGTCCAATATGGCAGCAGCTAGGCACATGTGACTTTGGAGCATCTGGAATGTGGCTGGTGTCACTGAGTAGTTGAATATTTAGTTTGTTAATTTCAATAGAAGCAGTCAGATGTGGCTACCATATTGGATAGCACCATCTACCACTTGGAAAAACTGGACTTTCCCTCTATGGCCACATGCAAACTAGCTTTCTTGAGCACCCTGGGCCTCCATAGAAGGACTTTGACATTAGGGTTAACAGATACAGTTTCAAGTCCGGTCCTGCTCCCTCTCAGCCACGGGACCAGCACCCAGCCCTGTGGCTGGCACACTGCACGGGTGCCTGTGGGCTTGGAGAGGCTGTTGGGCTCTCTCGCAGTAGTGATGTCTGAGCGTACACAGACCGTTTCTTGAGGAGAAAGTTGGGGAAGGAAGAGGGGGAACAGTGGGGAGCCCAAGGGGACCAGGCTCTTTGCTCAGAACCGTCTCTCTTGGTGTCTACAGAGTGGGTGGCTGATTACCCAGCTGGGGGTTGGTCCTCAGCTTCTCTGGGCACCTGTGCCAAACCATGGGCAGGAGGCCTAGGGCTCAGGACACTTGTCCTGGCATTGGCTTCTCTGGGACCCACTCTCCTGAACTCACAAGGAATTATGGGATAGCACGGCTTGTCTTCGCCGAGCCAACTGAGCCCAATGCTGCTTCTGTTTACTGAAGCAGGGAGGAGCATGAGGCATGGGAGCAGGCTGAAGGTGGGGGTCAAAGCAGACGTCACCCTGGGTTCACTTTCCCTCTGTGCACGATGGCTCAGAGCCTTGGCCGAGCCACTAAACATTTCTGAGTCTCAATTTCTTCACCTGTAAGACGGGAGCAGAGTCGTTGTGAGGGCAAAGTGCCACCACCCATTCATTGGACAGGCACTGACCACCACAGAGCTCTTCTGTGAGAGGAAGCAGCAAATGGAAAGCAGAAGGGACCCACAGGAGGTCATTACAAGCCGCTTCCAGGGAGACTTCCTGGAAGAGGTGATGCTTGAGCTGGGAGCCAGCCAGATGAAGAAGAGAATCAGAGCAGCCCAGGCTGAAGAAGGAGCACAGGGAAAGACACAGAAACTTGACATTGTAAGACGTACTGAGCTGGGTCTGGGGTGAAGGCTGAGAGTCCAGGATGTGATGAGGCTGGGAGAAGGGTGGGACTTTCCAGGGAGGCACCTGCTGGCGGCAGACTGTGAGTTTCGTCTTGATGTAGGGATGGGAGCAGGTACTGAGTCAGGGCAAGGGCTGGGGCCGGAGGGGATGGGGGGTGGCCTGGCCGGACTATGGAGGATGGGTTGGAGCAAGACAAGTCTGAAGGCAGGGAGACCCATGAGAAAGCTGCTGACCTCACCAAGGGGCACTGGGGATAGAGAAAAGAAGGATAATGCCAGGTGTTTAGGGGACAGACTGGACACAGGGGAGAAGGAGGTTAGCCCAGAGTTTTAGAGTGATTGATGGTGTTTCCCTCCATGAATACTAGGGACACCCAAGTAGATTTGGTGAGGGAAACACAATGAATTCTTTTGACACTAGTTTTACATAAGTTGAGGATCATCCAGATGAAGATGCCAGGACCACCCAGCTCCGGATGCGGGGTCCACAGCTCAGCACAGCTTTCAGCAGCTGCGGCTGACTTGGGGAACATTGACTGAAACTAAGGTTGGTTTTGGTCAGTGGGGGTGGCTGTGGAGAGACTGCAGAGGACAGGGGGAAGAGAGGACCCCAGATAGGCCTGTGTGATGGAAGGGCAGGCAGAACAGAAGCAGGACGAGCAGGAGAGGAGCACCACCCAACCAGGCCGGGCAGCGTGTGTTCCTACACGGACCCCTTCCGGCTGGGTGATGTGGAAGTCACTCCGGAGTGGGGACGAGAGAAGGCGGGGCAAGAGGAAAAATGGCATTTCCAAAACACCAGGTGCTTCTCGCTTTCCCTGTCCCTCTGCTGGGAGGTACTGCCCCAGAGGGCCCTCCTGCAACTACACCTTCAAGTGTCACTGTCCCCTCCCCACTCGTGACTCCTTGACACCGTCTTGCCCATCGGATGTCCTCATTTATGGCCTGTCTGCCCCTCCCAGAAGGAAAACTCCAGAAAGCAGGCATTTGTGTCCCTTTTTGTCATTTCCTTCTCCCCAGCTCTCAGTGCACCGTTTGGGAGGGAGGTTCTCAACAGCTATTTGTCGGATGACTGAACAGGACAGTGGTGTCTTTCACGGTCCATCTGGAAGCAGGCTGGGCTGCTAAACCATCCCGTGCCTTCCCCAGTGGGGCCCAGCCTCTGGGTGACCCGCCCCCACCCACTCAGGCATGCCGGATTCTGCAGCGGCCTGCCTGGCCACACCCACCCGGCCAGCCGCCTCTGCGCCTCAGCACCTGCTGTCCTGGGAGCCAGCCTCGCTCTCTCGTCCTTCCGTTGGGTGAAGCTGCACGTGGCTGCCCTGCCCGGGACTGTGGCCCAGGCACGTGGAGCCGCTCGTTAGCCTGGCTATGCTGCACGGCTCCTGAATGCAGCCACAGCCTCCCCCAGCCCAGGTCAGGGGCCATTTCTGCGTGCTCACGAGGTGGGGCTTTCCTTCTCGCGCCCCCCTGCGTGGGCACCGGCGGAGCGTGTGGTGACTGTTCCCGGAATTATTCACCTGGCATTCTTACCTGAACTTTATGAGGTTCTTTTTTTAAAAAAATATTTTATTTATTCATTTTAAAGAGGGGGGGGGCAGGAAGCATCAACTCCCATATGTGCCTTGACCGAGCAAGCCCAGGGTTTCAAACTGGTGACTTCAGCATTCCAGGTGGACGCATTATCCACTGCACCTCCACAGGTCAGGCTATGAGGTTCTTACCTGGACTCTAAGTAAAAATGTGCACACAGGTGACTGAGTCTTGTCATTGTTGACAAGGACAGGAACGTTCCAGGGAGACCTTGCACTCTGTTGCAAAAATGCTGTGCTTCTTCCTTCAAAGTCAGATCTCTGGAAGAGTCTTTTCACGGCTTTACATGTGCAAGCATGAATCTTTCTTAACTGAGGACTCGAGGATCCCTGTAAAATACCCGTGGCCGAAAGCTCTGTCTCCTGGTGACAAAGGCAAGGCCAGACTTGCCTTTGAGTGACCACCTACTATGTTCAACTATGAACAACTAGTGAGTCACACCCTGAACAGCTGACGTACCCTGAGCCCTATCACCATAGCCAATCCTGCAAAGGACCCAGTGGGTCATTTCTGTTCTCACACGTGCCTAGAAGTCTGACACAGACAGCAAACACCTCACTTGGTACAGAAACCAGCGCGCACAGTCAGATCTCAAACTCAGCTCTGCTCAGTGCCGAAGTTTCTGATATTTTTTTTTCATGACCAGAACTGCTTTTAACCAAATATGTGCTTACTTTTCAAGCTGGGCTGGACTGGGACAATTGTGGCGGGGGATCATAAACCATTTAGTGGGAGGAGAAAGGACTGTGGGTGGGGTGGGGGGGGACAGTGAGTGAAGGGGGAGCCAGGCCAACTGAGAGGCAGGGAGGGAAGGAGGTTTCAGGGGAAGTGAGCTGGGTGGGGGCAGAGATGGTGGGACTGGGTGGGGATGAGCACCTGAACATTGGGAACATTGGTCGGTGGGGACCACGCTCACTTGCTGGCCCGGGCGGGTGCGGCAGGAAAGGAGTCCTCATCAGGACAGCGGGAGCTCAGAGTGCGCAAAGGGACAGCGTGGAAGAGAGAAGCTCGTTAAGACCTGGCATTTGGGAAAACCGTCGTTCTGGTGACAGGGTGCAGAATGGGTCAGCGGAGGACAAGACAGAGGCGGGGGGCCGCGTTCGAGAGCTGGTAGAGTAGCCAGGGCGAGGGATTAGCCTGGCTCCCATAGAAGCAGCCTCGTCTATGCCGCTTGTATAGGTGCTGTGAGAAGCAACAAAGTAGGAGTTTATTGCTAGTGTATATGCTTGTTCAGTGTGGTGTCCTCGGTCTTCGTGGGGCCTCCCAAACGGTCATAAAAAGCCCAGGTTGCTATAACAAAACACCACAGATGGGGTGGCTTGACAGCAGACATTCCCACCGTCTGGAGGCTGGGGAGTCGGGCAGGTCTGGTGTCTGGTGAGGACCCTCTTGGCTGTATTCTCCCTGCCTATTCACATGGCCTTTCCTTCGTACGTGGGGGGGGGGGAGAGAGAGAGAGAGAGAGAGAGAGAGAGAGAGAGAGAGGAGGTTCTTGTGTTTCTTCCTCTTCTTATAAGGATATTAATCCCATCACAGAAGCTCCACCCTCATGACCTCATCTAAACCTGATCACCTACGCAAACCCCCGCCTCCAAGCACCATCGCATTGGGGGTTAGGGCTTCAACATACAGACTTTGGAGTGACACAAACATTCAGCGTATAACTCTTACCCGGATGGCTCAGACCCAGGCTCCTGGCACCCTGTGGCTCAGCACAGAGCTAGGAGCAGACAGTGTGGAGAAGAAGAATGTTTTACTGGGCCCGACCCTGCAGCCACATGTCACTTCTGGCCCCTCAGTCCTGTCGCATGGCCACCCCTGAATCAAGGACTTCTGGGGCACGTGGGTCTGGTAGGAGAGCGATGTCATTTTTCACTATGGACGGGAGATAAGAACTGGGCTGAAAAGTGGGTTGCCTCGGCCCCAGGAAGAATGACCACCTTTGAGAGATACTGAGGTGGGAGAAACCAGAGGCTCTGGTGATTGACTGAGGGTGGTGGAGAGGCAGAGGGGGAGAGAGGGTCCAGCCTGTCAGAATACAGTCACTGGTGAGCGTCAGGTCCCTAGTCACCAGACGACACAGTCTGTAGTAACACCCCTCCTTCAAATTATGTTTTTTTCTCATAACCATCTTACACTCAGTTGTATAAGATTGTCCTCCGCTGACCCATTCTGCACCCTGTCACCAGAACGACGGTTTTCCCAAATGCCAGGTCTTAACGAGCCTCTCTCTTCCACGCTGTCCCTTTGCGCACTCTGAGCTCCCGCTGTCCTGATGAGGACTCCTTTCCTGCCGCGCCCGCCCGGCCAGCAAGTGAGCGTGGTCCCCACCGACCCATGTTCCCAATGTTCGGGTGCTCATCCCCACCCAGTCCCACCATCTCTGCCCCCACCCAGCTCACTTCCCCTGAAACCTCCTTCCCTCCCTGCCTCTCAGTTGGCCTGGCTCCCCCCTCACTCCCTCCCTCCCTCCCTCCACCACCCACAGTCCTTTCTCCTCCCACTAAACGGCTTATGATCCCCCGCCACAATTGTCCCAGTCCAGCCCAGCTTGAAAAGTAACCACATATTTGGTTAAAAGCAGTTCCGGTCATGAAACTTCGGCACCGAGCAGACGTGGGTTTGAGATCTGACTGTGTACGCCAGTTTCCGTACTACGTGAGGTGTTTGCTGTCCGTCTCAGACTTCCAGGCATGTGTGAGAACAGAAATGACCCACTGGGTCCTGTGCAGGATTGGCTATGGTGATAGGGCTCAGGGTACATAAGAGTAGGCGGTTTTAAACCCTCCTGGTCAGCCGGAGAGTCTGGCCTCTGGAACAAAGACTGGATGGACCAAAGCCACTGTGTTTGGACAGTATCACTCCTATGCTGGTGGTCAGAGACCTCCCGGATCCTGCTTCTGACCGTTTGTGTGGTGTAAAGCCAGGGGTTAGGGCTGCTCAAGCCCTGGGGGGCAGCTTGGGGCCTCTCTCTCTGATCTGCTGACTTCCGTGAGACCTGGGATGAGTTGTTCACTTTTCTGAGCCGGGTCTGCTTCTCTGTAAAGTGTGCCGACAGGGACAGATGAGACGCGTGGGCAGAGCAGACCTAGGTGAATGCCTCTAGCTCGCGAGGTGCTGACTCCTAGGATCCGCTCCCAACGTTGGGCTCTGTGCTGCTAGCTGGCTGGCTCTCTCTGTCCTCTCCTCCCGGTTCCAGGCCACTTCCCTGCGTGGTGTCCTGAGTCCCCGATTATTTCGTCCTCCCCGTCTGTCCCCCAACCCTGCAATGACCCCAGTGCCTTCTGCTGCTCCTCAGGAGCCTTCTGAGAGCTGACTGGGGTGAGGTCCTGGGCGTGGCCTCTGCAGTCAGCCTGCCTGGATGTCCATCCTTGGCACTTGGGAGGTGATGCCCAGACACCTTACCACGCTCAGGTAGGCCCCTTGCTCACTGTTAACATCAGACACCTTTGGGGCTCTGGGTTTGAGTTTCCCAGAGTGCTCTGATCTCCAAGGGCTAGAGAGAGTGACGATGAGGTGGACAGGGAGGACAGGAGGGGCGGGGCGTGACGCTGACAGTGCTTCAGGAGCGAAGCAGGGATACAGCGCTGCTTGCCTGTGCAGACCTAACAGCCCCGTCTTTCTCTCTTCCCTTCCTCCGAGGACAGAGCAGACTAAGACAAGCAAAGTCAAGGGCATGTTCACTCGGGGGGCGGGGGAGCCCTGTAGAAGAGGGTCAGGATGTCAGCCCCAGAGAGGCAGAGCACTGGACCAGGAGGAAGGAAGGGCTTAGGAGGACGCAGGAGGCCCTGGAGGGCCGGGGAGCTGAACGATCACCCTTCGTCTGCTTGTTCTGCTGAGTTCATGGGGACATCGACAGGCTGACCCTGGGGTAGCTGTCTGTCTCACCCTGGACCACTGATTCATTCTGGAAGGTGCTTTTCCCATATCTCCTTTTGGCCTGACTACTGGACTCATGGTGATGGGGGGGGGGAGTGGAGAGTAGGGAGGAGGGTCGTCAGCTTCTCTGCTGCACCTGAGCAGCCGTGCATGAAACCCATCTTGTCCCCTTTCTCCCGGACGCTCCCCGGGGTAGGGGAAAGAGAGAACAGGTGGTGGTGAGAGGGGTGGTTTAGAGGAACAGATGAGTGGGTCTGGCCTTGGAGGTTCTGATAGAACAGAATGAAAACACAGAAGACACCGTTCAATAGGGTAAGCAGAATTCACTGTTGAGCAGAATATGGAATACAATTCAACAAGACATCAATTCTGTGAGGCCACAGATTAAATTGAACTGTCCCAAACAGGATAGCTTCAGGGTAGGCGGGGTGGGGGTGGGGGGATAATCCAATCCAGTTAGCCCAACAGGTGGATGCCAGCCCCGTCCTCTGGCCCGTGGGCATACAGGAGTCACGGCGGTGATGCTTCTGTCCAGAAATGTGGTATCTAACCTGGACCACAGTCACAGCTCAGGCACACCCATTCCTCGGGCTCCCGTGGGGTGACTGACCGTCTTTGGTAAAAGCCCCTTTGTGTGGTGCTGGGCCCACTCACCTGGGGGGAGTAGCAGTGAGGCTGTGTGACGCTTGGGGAGTCTCCTCTCAGAGTGCTTTCCCGACTTGCCTTGCCGAGCAACTAGCTTGAGGAGCCGGGGATGTTGGCAAGACCACCTGCCACAGACTGCGAGGTGAGTCCAGGATGTGGACACTTTCTAGGGTCCTGGCTGTTCCTAAACTTCCTTCCGCAGAGACACGGGTGGTGGTCACATCAGCCTGGAGCCTCCCCAGCAGCTGTGCCCAGACCGCCAGCGTTTGGCCTGGTGAATGGAGACGCAGGAAGTGTGGCTTTCCAGCCATCCCCTTGGGAGACCAGCCCGTCTGCTCCCTGGCGAGAAAGCATCAGGCGGTGGAGGAGTGATTACGGGGCTGATGCGGAACCTGCCTTCGTGTCAGAGAAAGGAACTGAGTTGCAAGCCCGGCCACTTTAGTCCTTGGAACTATCATTAGTGATGCAACCCTTGCAACACCTCCAAGGTTGATCCTGACCACCTGTGTGCACGGGACAGGTAGGCTAAAGGTCCCAGACACACTGAGCGAATGAGATACGGTCATTCTGGGTGAAACTCAAAGGCCACCGGCCCTCTGAACTTGGCTCCTTGGGTAGGAGGCATGAGGACGGTCCCCATGTCACCGGTATTTGTCTTCATGGAATTACCCATGATGCAGAGGGAACAAGGTGAGGTTTGGACTCTGCATATGAAATCACCAGAGAAGGATGAAGATACCTGAGGGGCCTGTTAGAGAGAGAGAGAGAGAGAGAGAGAGAGAGAGAGAGAGAGGAGTTGCCATGGCGACCACTAAGGCGTGAAGAGGGTTAGTTTAAGACAAGAGTGATTATAGTGCAAGATGCTGTTGCCAAATGTTCTCCTCGGCGCCTGGGCCTGGCGTGGGGCAGTGTGGTGGTAGCCTTCCGGGTCTGTCACCTCAGGGTCTCTGGCTACTACAGGAAGCCCCAGGTTTTGAGAGCACCTACCACATGGGTGCTGTTTGCTTGGTGGTCTCTTTGGAAACCTTCCAGGCTCTCCCATATACCCAGGAGGCCCTCAGCTTCTCAGTCCCAGGAGACGCTGCCTTGAGGCCCTCGAGGAAGCAAGCAAGAAGTAGATCACAAGAAAGGGCGAGTCACAACATTTGGGAGGTCAGGAAAGTTGCTCTGCAATTTCCTAAATCACCTCCGCCCAGCAGTCTGGGTTAGGGGCTCCTGTCACCCACCCACACTGCCCGGTCACGCGTGCAGCACGGGGCACTCCAATCCCCGTGGTCCCGGCTGTATCTCATACTCTGGGAAAAAGATGCGGGCGGGCAACCTGTCTTTCTTGCTCCCAGCCCAGGGTCCGGCCAGAGCAGGGCACTTGGTGGTGGGTGGGGAGAGGGAGACAGATTTTTTAAAAACTGAATTCCATCCCTGGAACATCTACAGACCATTCAAATGCAAAATTCCATCATCTTGGTTTGGGTTCTCCATGGAGGTGAAGAAGAGAGCAATCTTATAGAATCCCCTGCAGCTGTCCATGCTGTGGTTCTAGAACCCAACGTAGGGCACAGAGGACCTTAGAGCAACGTGCACTGGTCCTCGGTTAACTGGCAAGTTCGTAAGGGGAGAGTGGTCAAGGAGAGGAAGTTAGAAGGTCAAGGAGAAACTGACAGCCTTTAGCATACCCCTGTGCCGCTGTGAGAGAATGGTGGTCCCAGGCTGGCTGACTCCCAGAGCCGTGCCCCGGGGGGAACGTGCCTTCCCCACCCCCATGCATCACTCTCTGGAACATTTGATCCTTGTGACTTGTCCGTTCTCCTGCAATGCAAGACAGTCCACAGAGGGAGCTGGGCTGGAGAACCTAGTGGGTGGGACATCAGCCCGCCCTCCCCTCTGCACGGGACCTCTGTGGGTCGGTATTTAGTTCTAGAAGGATGCCACTGTGAGATCCAGCTCAGGCACCCCAGAGGATTTCCCAGTATGCACAGCACTTGGCAGAGAGAGTTCCACGAGCGGCGCCTGGGAGCAGGACCGAGAGCCATGAGCAGGGAGGGGTGCGGACAGGACCTACAGAAAGCATCAGCAACAGCAGGCACTAAATGAGGTACATCAGCAGAGCACCCCGACGACAAGGAAGGCGGAGGGAGCCCTGAGCTCTCTCGTTCCCACAGATCCAGGGAGAGGGATTGCCTGGATCCTTTTTAAGGGTCCCCCCCCATCCCTCACCACCAAGGCGTTGGGATGTTGGATGTTGGTCATCACATCTCCTTCTCTGAGCGGAAGTGGCAGGAAGCCGGGAAGGACGGAAGGTGCGGCTGCCATCAGCGATTTAAGAAGAAGGACTTGAGGCTCTGGAAGAAGACCGACTTCTGTCTCTGCTTCTGTTTCTTCTTGATGATGGGCACCCACACCAGCCCGCACACTAGCATCATGAGTCCCAGGGACAGAAAGGCGGGCCCCATCATCTTAAGGGCCTCACAGCCTTTTTTACCCAGCTCCAACTTGTAGGCCAAGCAGGTGACGGCCACACCCAAGAGGAAGATGGCGCCGCCCACAGACATGATGACAATGGGCTTGTTGTAGGTCTCCCAGTTGTTCCTGGGTGTGGCGGTCCAGACAGACTCACTTCTGGAGCTTATACAGAGGGAGCTGGCCGTCTGGCTGGGCAGTAGGTCCCTGGATTCCGGAGATTTCTCATCGACCTCCAGGGCTTGGGGGAGAGCCTCCATCGTCACAACCGCTTGGGACCCGATGCCACCTGGTACCCGCGACAGCTGGAAACAAGGGCAAAGACGCCCCAGGGCTATTCACACACAGCTCCCGTTCTCAGCGTCCATCTTCAGCCCGGCTCTCAGTGGCAGGTAATGCACTAAGGCAGGTAGTGCTAAGGCCGAAAGGAGAATCAGAGGAGACCCTGATAAAAAAAAAAGAAAAAAGAAACCACTCAAGCTGGTGTGGTGTTTTTTGTTTTTGTTTTTTGTTGTAAGAGATAAAGAGTGTATCCTTCTAATCACCTGCTTTTAGTATTTAAAATGAAACAGTAATACCCATTATACAGAATCAACAGTTTGCTGACTGGCATCTTATTTTCAGATTCAATCACCTTTTTTGTTTGTTGGTTTGTTTATTTTGGGTAAGATGAGGGGAGAGAGGGAGGCAGACTCCTGCCTGGGGCCATGCTCAGTTTCAAGAGCTATCTTTAGCTCTCGGGACATGCTGGAACCGAAAAGGAGGGGGGAGACGGAGGGAGAGAGAAGCGGATGCTTCTCCTGTGTGCCCTGACCAGGAATAGAACCCGGGACATCCATACGCCAGGCCAACACTCTATCCAATGAGCCCCGGGCCAGGGCTTCAATCACTTTCTAGCTCTGTTATCTCCAGTGAGTTACTTAATGTCTCTGTGCCTGCATTTCCTCATCTATAAAATGGAATAACACTCCTAATTACTCACAGGGTTTTCCAAAGCGTTTAACAAGTTAAGACAGGGAATGCACTGCAACAATGTCCCGCACACTTTCTACGATGTTACCTTCAGACTAATCCTCTCAACACCTGCCTCCTTCCACCCGCCCAGGAACCCAGGTCGGAGCCCCCCCACCCCCGCCCGCCCCCTGGAAGAGTGTCCCCACCTTTCTCAGAGCACAATGCTCCTGCTTCCTAGAACACCAGTCACCACCCCCCCCAAGGAGAAAATAGGAATGAGAAAATTTCCCTGCCTTCAGGATGCAGACATTTCTATTCACACACACTCATCCAGAGCGAGGACATTTTTTTTGCTGCTTCCAAAGGCTGAGCCATGTGACGGGGGTGCTTGGTGGGCACAGGCACCAGGTGCTCATTACCCTTTCTGTCCTGTGCTGGGTGTGCATAAGCGCCCTGGTCATTTCCAAGTTCCCTGTCCCCTGTGCGCTCGAGGCAGGGAGGGGACCAGGAAGCGTGTAATGCCATCCCAGCCAGGAGCCTTTGTGTGGGTTGTTGCACGCTGGTGTCTCAGCTAGACATTGTGACATCGTCAGTAAGATTTCCTCCTGGCGGCCGTTTCCACCACCTTGCCATGAGGGCCCCGGGCAGGCAGGAGGGCTCTCTGCTTTCGGAGGCCGCTGCGGATGTTGTCATGGAGAACCTGGCGGTTCTCAGCTCAACCCCGGCAGCGCTGGGTGGAGGAGGAAAAACCTGCTGGCCTCTGGGTGCGCGGGGGCCACCCGTCTGGAGCAGAAAGAGTGCGCCTGGAAGCTGGGCCTCTAGAGGCAGAAAGGATTCCGGGCTTCCGAGGGAGGAGGGCGGGGCCGGCAGGGCTGGCTGGAAACACCTCACCCGCGCTCTTTGGCCCCACGAGGACGTCATTCATTCATGACTGTTGTACGAGGACGGCCAGAGACGGAGGCCCAGAGAGATTAAGGAGTGGGCCGGGGACACACTCCCACCTCCTCTGCGGCTGTGCTGGGCTTCAGGCCAAGGTCTCCCGACTCAAAGCTCCTTGCACAGAACGCAATGCACTGGTCTTGGGGAGCCCTGAGGGTCCCTCCACTATGAGAGTGCAGGACGTTTTCCCATTGGGGCTTCATTCTGCTGTCAGCTAACCTCTTACTGAATCTGGAATGATGCAGTTAAGTAACGGTGCTGAGCGGCTCACCAGGCAATAAGGAAATGACTCTGTTGTAAGCTCTCCATAGTGTTACGTTTGTTTAAAGGACTGTTTTTACTCTGAGGTGATGTCCTTCCTTCCTTGTTTGACATCCCTTCTTTTTACAAAATGGTCATAATGGAAGATGATCGTTAGTTTTGTTAGTATCCGCACTGCCAACATAAAAGGGTGGCCGTCCTGAGTAGATTTCTGTTGATCATCTATCTATCTATCTATCTATCTATCTATCTATCTATCTATCTATCATCTATCTATCTATCATGTACATTTAGTTATCTATCATCTATCATCTAAATTGTAGTGACTCATGAAAGCTCAGAGGACGAGAAGCTTTAATTTACTTGACAAACGTAAGAAGACGTGTCTTTGGGGTAGTTAATGGGCAGGCAACAGTCACTAACCCTCCTTGCAGGGTCCGCGTGGGATAGAAAGATTCAGGTCTTTGGCATCAGAGAGATTGCTGTCAACCCAGTTTGCCTTCACTTAGCTTGGACTTTGGGCAGGTTACTTAACCCCCCAAGACTTACTAGTACCACGCATAAAATACGGAGGAAGAGTGCCTGTCTCACAGGGGTGCAGTGACCGTCAGATCTCACAAAACACAACTGCACTGAGCGGTACATGTAGGATGTTCAAGACATGGCCCCTGTTGCTATTATATATATTTGTTTTCTTGATCCTTGTTTTCTCCTCTGCGGAATACAGAAGTTGGGTTAAGGGACTTCTAATGCTAGTTTATTATCATTATGACTATTAATTTGTAGCATTGCACGCGCACGCGAGAGATAGACAGGAGTAGTTACATAGAAAGGGATCAGAGATGGGAAGAATCCACTCATTGTTATGGCACTTTAGTTGTTCATTGATTGTTTCTCACACGAAAGCTAGTTTAGATAGGTCCACAGGCGGTGAGTCAAATTTGAATCCTGAGACTCCAAGTTTCCTGAAAAATCACCAACGAGGGGGCGGTATGAGTTGTATAACTTTTAAAAAATCCTAAGGAGTCTATTCTTTTTCTGGTAGGAGAGTCTCTCAGCAGTGGCATTATTGATGTTTTGGGCCCAGTAACTCTTTGTTATAAGGGGCTGTCTTGTGTGTTATAGAATATTTAGTAATAGTAAGATGCAGGCTGGTCTCTACCCACCAGATACCAGGAGCATTTCCCCTCCTTTTCAGTAACGATAAAAATATCTCCCCACATTGCCAAATGTCTCCTGGAGGCAAAACCAGTGTAGTGGAGAACCAGCACTACACGGTAGCCTTTCTGTCCCTCTCTTGCAAACTCCCTCAGGACCAAGGATGCTGTTACTCACTCTCCACCCAACGATTCCCCTGGGGCACAGCCTGGCACTTAGCAGGTGCTCAGAGGACTGGCCGCACCGCTGGGGCTCTGTGAGAGAGCCGGCCACACCCAGGCAACTGGTCCATGAGAAGAACCACACTTTCAGGCTGAGATGAGTTCCTGCGGGGTTGGTTTGAATGTGTCAGAATGTTCCTAACCCCCCTTAGTGGGTTGAATTGTGTCCACCCAGGACTTCAGCGTGCGATCTGAATTTTGAATAAGGGTCTTTGCAGATGTAATTAGGGTTAAGATCTATAGGAGAGAGACAGGGGAAGGCCGGAGATGCTGGGCCTCTTGGACTAACCAAAGGTGTGATTGTTGGCTCGCCCTCCAGGCAGCACTCAGAAGAGAAATTAAAGAGGTCCTTCGTCCCTGGAGGCCAACTTTACAGTGTCAGGAGGCAGGTTTCGTGTGTGGGACTCATTTGTAGCACACGGGTAGGGGTGGGCAAGCAACACCTGGTGCTTTGGTCGGGACTCTGCAGCCATGAAAAGAGAAGAATGACAACCCCACACATAAAAACGAGCCAGAAACTCTAAACAAGAGGCTGAGCCTGACAAGCCGGACACACATGTTCATTTACATAAAATGAGATTTCACTTAGATAAAACCCAAAAACCGGTAAGGCGGTCGATGATACTGGCAATCGGTGTCGTGGTCACCTCTGGTGGGTGGGGGTAGTGTCGGAGAGCAGGGGTATATAGAGAGCTTCGGGGTGCAGGTCATGTTCTGACTCCTGACCTGACCATTCCAGCTGGTGACATGGGTGTGGACAAGTTGAGCTGTATACTTTTGATACGACTACTTTCCTGTGTGAATGTTAAACATTAATAAACTGTTTAAACAGAGATACTTAAAAGATACAACTAAATGCAATACGTTCCTTTCTTTAGATTCCGACTAGAACAAACCAACTGTGCAAAGATATCTTGGGATACTTTTAAGAAAGTTTGACTATGGATTGGGTATTTGATGACAATAAGGATTTAAAAGTTATATTCAGTATGACAATGAGATTGTGGACACATAAGAAAATGCCTTTGTAGCTATTACGATGCATCTTGAGACAACACAGAGGGGTGAAATATTGTGATGCTATAATCCACATAAAAATATCAAACTTTAAATCAAATATGACAAAGCAAAAATTAGTACATCTAGATGACGGATGCATGAAAGTTCATTATATTACTATTTCTACTTTTCTGTATATTTCCAAATGTTTATAATAAATGAGAGGCTGAATACGAAGACAGACAATGGCCAGACTATATATAAAAATAGTTCTTTGACCCACAACCAGCCCAGGAAACCAACTCTACGCTCCAGTTACTGGGGCAGGAAGCGTACCTACCTTCTCTAAGTCGGACTTGTAGCAACTCAGACTGCTACCCCTAGCAACCAGCCCAGCAAGCCAAACAATAACCAAAAACAACCGACTTTTGACAAACACACCAAAGCAATTCAATGGGGAAAGAAAACTCATCCAACAAGTGGTATTAAAACAACTGCATGTTCAGATGGGGAAGAAAAATCAGATCGGAGTCCACCTCCTCCCATCAGCAAATATTAATTCAAGATGACTCACGGCCATAACTTGAACATAAACATAAAGCTACTGAGAAGAAAATGAATAGGCAAGCTATGGACCAGGAGAAAATTTTTGCAAAATAATGTACTTGGGAAAGAATTTGTAGCTGGACTACATTAGAACTACCGCATTTAATTAATAAGAACACAAGCATGCTGAATTTAAAAAAATAGGCAAAAGATTTAGACAAACCCATTTCAAAGGAAGACCAACAAATAAACAAGAAACCCATGAAAAAGTACTTGAAGTTAATATTCATCAGAAAAACATCTTAGATTAAAACCACAGTGAGATACAGCCACACATTCACTGGGATGATTAAAACGTAGAAATCTCACAGTGCCAAACAGTGAGACGTGGTACGAGAGCTGTCATCCACGGCCGGTGGGAGTGTAACATGGCCAGCCACTTTGGAAAAAAGGTGTGGTAGTTTCCAGAATAGGGTAGAGACAGGAAAGAAAAATCTGTAGGGTGAGTAGTCACCTGGCTTTCATGGGAAAGATGGTGTAACTGATTCTGAGGAAGAGGAGGTCCTGAAAGGAAGAGAAGGTGCTTGTTGGAGAAATTGGGAAGTCGGGACGAAGGATAAAGATCGAGATGGAGATGTAAGGATGGGGATGAGGATAGAGGTGGGATGGAGGGGGGATGGGGATGGAGATGAGGATGGAGATGAGAATGAAGATGAGGATGGAGATGGAGATGGAGATGAGGATGGGGATGGAGATGAGGATGGAGATGGAGGGGGGATGGAGATGAGGATGGGGATGGAGATGAGGATGGAGATGGGGATGAGGATGGAGATGGAGATGGGGATGGAGATGAGGATGGGGGTGGAGATGGAGATGAAGATGGAGATGGAGATGAGGATGGGGATGGAGATGAGGATGGAGATGGAGGGGGGATGGAGATGAGGATGGGGATGGAGATGAGGATGGAGATGGAGATGGGGATGAGGATGGAGATGGAGATGGGGATGGAGATGAGGATGGGGGTGGAGATGGAGATGAAGATGGAGATGGAGATGAGGATGGAGATGGGGATGAGGATGAAGATGGAGATGAGGATGGAGATGGAGATGGGGATGGAGATGAGGATGGGGGTGGAGATGGAGATGAAGATGGAGATGGAGATGAGGATGGGGATGGAGATGAGGATGGAGATGGAGGGGGGATGGAGATGAGGATGGGGATGGAGATGAGGATAGAGATGGAGATGGGGATGGAGATGAGGATGGGGATGGGGATGGAGATGAGGATGGGGGTGGAGATGGAGATGAAGATGGAGATGGAGATGAGGATGGAGGTGGGGATGAGGATGAAGATGGAGATGAGGATGGAGATGGAGATGGGGATGGAGATGAGGATGGGGGTGGAGATGGAGATGAAGATGGAGATGGAGATGAGGATGGAGATGGGGATGAGGATGAAGATGGAGATGAGGATGGAGATGGAGATGGGGATGGAGATGAGGATGGGGATGGAGATGGAGATGGAGATGGAGATGAAGATGGAGATGGAGATGGGTATGGGAATGGAGATGAGGATGAAGATGGAGATGAGAATGGGGATGGGGATGGAGATGAGGATGAAGATGGAGATGAGAATGGGGATGGGGATGGAGATGAGGATGGGGATGGAGATGGAGATGAAGATGGAGATGGAGATGGGTATGGGAATGGAGATGAGGATGAAGATGGAGATGAGAATGGGGATGGGGATGGAGATGAGGATGAAGATGGAGATGAGAATGGGGATGGGGATGGAGATGAGGATGGGGATGGAGATGGAGATGAGGATAGAGATGAGGATGGGGATGAGCGTGGGCATGGACAAGAGGATGGAGATAGAGATAGGAGATGGAGATGAAAGTAGGGATGGAGAATGGGATAGGGATGGGAATGAGGGTAGGGATGGGATTAAGATAAAATGAAGATGGAGATAGAGAGAGGGAGGCAGAGAGGGAGAAAGGAGGGACAGAATAAGAATTTTACCTTTTCCACATCGCCTTTGAAAAGACATCCCTGGAAGGAAAACACACACACTTTCAGGGAACCAGGGGGCCCCGGGAAGAGCAAAGACAAGGTTTGGTAAGTGGAAAATGGATCCCAAGGGAGGAGGAACCCGTGGGACCATCTCTTAATCCTGTTAGCACTGCTCTATGTGTCTACCGCGTATTTGTAACCACCGGCTTGCTTGAAGACGCTTTCACTGAAACTTACATCGTTTCAGTATCTGTGTGACATTGTACCCCCCCCCACCCCCGTTGTTGATCAGCTCCAAGCTGACAGCATCCACCAACATGGCAACCAACAACTTTTCAAGCCACTCCCATGTGCCGTCTTCTGCTAGACACGGAGTTACAGGCAACTGAGACCATGTCCTTCTCCACAGAGGGGCTCGAGGTGTGCACACCTCTCCCAGTGCACACTCAAGGCTGTCTCTGAGGGAAGGAGGTGAAGAGATGTCTCAAATGAGAGCAGAGAAAACCTGCCAGGAAGTTTTAGCTTTTTCTCACTCGCTCATCTATCTATTCCTCCCCCAGCACAGGGTTTGGTGGTGTGTGGAGTGTGCAAGCTGAGGAGCAACAGTGAGTGTCCAAGGTAATAAGCACCAAGTACTTTTCCCTCTGGCAGATTCCTGAGTGTCTGAAATGCACCACTTAGTGGGAAGGGCCGCGAAAGCAAAGTAAGTGAATTGTGCCCGGGAGGTAACTGTGCAGGTGTCCGTACTTACAGCAGGGAGGGCTCTTCATTCCCTCCTGAATTCCCTGAGGTGCTGGGCGGGGTGGGAACTCAGGTCATCACTCCCATTTCACAGACAAGGAGCCGGAAGCCCAGAGCTGCCGGATCCCCAGTCCCAGTCTACACACTATCCGCCGTTTCTCAAGGGAAGAGCCCTGCTTTTCCCTTCTCCTTATTCACTGCCCCTTCCTGGTGCCCACCTGCATGGCGCCTGCACCTCCTGACCTCAGCCCTTTCCTGCGGCCCTTCCCTGCGGGATCCTCCCTTGAATCTAATGAAACCCCATCAATATTAATAGGTTGCCGGATTTAGACAATAACAGGACAAGATGCCCAGTTAAATTTGCGTTTCGGATAAACAATACAATGAATGTGTGTGTGTGTGTGTGTGTGTGTGTGTGTGTGTGTGCAAGAATGTTCCAAGTATTGCACAGGACATATTTCTATTAAAATTTGTTGTTTAGCCTGACCTGTGGTGGCACAGTGGATAAAGCATCAACTTGGAAGGCTGAGGTTGCTGGTTCGAAACCCCAAGCTTTCTTGGTCAAGGCACATACAAGAAGCAACTACTATGAGCTGGTGCTTCCTGTTCTCCTCACTCACTCCTTTCTCGCCTTTTATTTTCTTTCTAAAATCAATCAATAAAGCCCTTTAAAAAGTGTATTTGTTGTCTATGAGAAATTCGAATCTAAGTGGCATCCTTGTAATGCGTCTGGCCACTCCATGAGGCCCGGCTGGGCTTGGGCCTGGCTCTGTCTGCCCCCGTCCCAAGCTTCTCCCGACAGGCGCTGGGCTCTTCTGGGAATTGCAAGGACCAGAGTGGAGGGCAGGGATGGCGCACGCCGCTTCCCGGCGGGGAGGCTGGCCCCAGAGAGCAGGGGAGGACAGGCCACACACGTGAGGGCTGGAAGTAACATGATTCTCATCCCGAGAAAGACCCGGGTGCCTTGTTCTGTTCTGTTTCTTAGTCCCCGAGATGGGGAGAGTCTCGCTCTTTCCCCGGGGTGTCCTCAGAGCATCTCTGAACGCACCACCTCTGTCGCCAGGGCACAGCCACGATCCGTCACTTGCTCAAAGACCTTCTTGGAAGGGAAGTTCTCCCAAGGTCATACTCAGCCTAGACAGGGCCACTCCCCTCTGTCCCCCATGCAGCAGTCGCCCCCCGCCCTGCCCGGTAAGGAGGTGGAAAATAGCTCAGGTGGAAACGTCTGCCTCTCCAGGACAGACGGTCCCTGAAGCGTGTGCACGCTCTGGATCTTAGCGTGTGTGCCTGCACCTGTCCGGTTCCCCCTTTCCGAGATGAGGGATGCCCAGGCAGCGTGCTGCACCTGCGTTTCCTGGTCCCTCCTTGTGAGCCTGCCGCACCTGCAGCAGGGAGCCACGTGCAGATGTTGAGGTCTGACACGGGACAGCCGGGAAGGCTGTCCTCTGAGTCTGGGGTCCTGCCCATGCACCCTGGGCTCTGAGGGTGCCCTTTCGCTTTTTGTTTTTTGCCTCTGCCTCTGCCCAGTTTGAGAATGTGTCCTCTGCCCAGCTCTTGCCCCCAGTGAGTGCCAAGGATGAGAGCTGGATGCTGTGCACGTGCACAGCTCCCCTCTCACAGGTGCACAGCAGGGGCAGCTCCTCCCTGCCCGCCACCCCTCTCTGTCAGGATCCTCCCGGGCAGTCTTCTTCTGCCCACCTGCACACACGCAACACGCCCTCCCACGCCACAGCCCCGTCCCCTTCTCCTCGCATGCACTGTGCCTTCCAACTCCCGTTCAAAGATTCGACGCATTCAGAAGCCGGGTTAAACCTGCTTGCTCCTCCAGGGAAACGGAAGGATGGGCAAAGGGGATGAATCCCCTCCGTACTTACCGTCTTGCTGTCCCTGGAGGAGAACAAGGGGCCTGGGAAGCCCCCCCAGCTTGCATGGGGTGGAAGCCAGCAATGAGTTCCCATGCAAGTTCTTCATCCCAGTCAGAGAGAGCCTCCCTGGTCCCTTGCAGGAGCTGGTGTGCAGCGAGTCCTGGCCACTGAGCCGGCTCCAGTGGGATGAGCTCACCAGGATGCGGGCTAATGGGTTAACCCTTCGTGGGCCGTTGGTTGGCACAGGCCTCAGTAATGTGGCTCTGCCTTGGCTCAGTTCAGCCGCTCTTAGAGGAATCTTGTGAAAAATTAATGAAGCTTCCTGCAGTGTGTCTTCCAGTTTGGGTGGGATGGGTATGAGATTGATGCCCGGGCAGGGCTGCATCTCCTGACCCAGGCTCAGGAGCCAGGAGAGCCGGCGTTTCTGGGGTGATGGGGTATGCGATGGCGATTTTGGTGGGGAAGGGTTGGCAGAGGGTGGGTTACTCAGAGGCGATGCCAACTCTGCCCAGTGCAGGTCTTGACAGTGAGATAGGGGAGCTCAGAGTCGTCTGGTCATCGGAGAGGGAAAGTGAAGATGTATTTAACACCCTCGGCTCCAAGATGGCAACCTCTGGGCACTTCCTGGTGCCCGTAAGTGGGCCCCCCATGTGAAAAAAAACCCCAGAAGCCACAGCAGAAGGCAAGGTGAGCACACAAGCCTCCGCCCACCCCCCAGGACCAGACAGCCCTGAACAGGGGTTTCACCTTTAGTTCTCCTGTCTGTCCTGCTGAGGCCCCTGTGGGTTTTTCATATTATGGAAATCCCTGCTCAGCTGCGGGAGGCACTTCCATCTCTGTAACTGTGCTCACAGACGCTGGCTGTGACAGGCTGGGCGTTGAGTCCCCCATGTGTGTACCTAACACGTAGCCACAGACGACAGGGTAGCAACAGCAAGAGGGCAAGGGGGCTGGGGGTGCGCAGGGGGGCCAAGCGGGGGAGGGGTGAGAGACCGCCTGAGGTGGAGGGCACAGGATGTGCTGTGCAGACGGTGTTGAAGCCTGTATGGTTTTGCAAATCGATGTCATCCCAATAAATTCAAAATTTAAAAAAACAGCAGCCTGACCAGGCGGTAGCGCCGTGGATAGAGCGTCGGACTGGGATGCGGAAGACCCAGGTTCAAGACCCCGAGCTCGCCAGCTTGAGCACGGGCCCATCTGGCTTGAGCAAAAGCTCGTCAGCTTGAACCCAAGGTTGCTGGCTCCAGCAAGGGGTGGCTCGGTCTGCTGAAGTCCCGCGGTCAAGGCACATGTGAGAAAGCAATCAATAAACAACTAAGGTGTCGCAACGGCAACGAAAAACTAATGATTGATGCTTCTCGCCTCTCTCCGTTCCTGTCTGTCTGTCCCTATCTATCCCTCTCTCTGACTCTCTCTCTGTCCCTGTAAAACAAACAAACAAACAAACAACAATAAAGAAAAGAAAAAAGATGCTGAGATGTGCCCTGAAGCCAACAAAACTGCCTAAGATCCTGAAAGCCAGGCTGTCCCTACCCTTTGCCAAGGTCCCTCTAGAAGGGAAGGTGGCAGCTTCTCAGGGGGTAAGGGGGCCCTGGCTGCTGGTCACAGCACCCCAGAGGCTTCCTTGGGGATCTCTGGGGCAGGCTTTTCCAGGAGCGGTCCAGGGGAGCTGAGGCCACAGAGGGAGTGGGCTCCTTCCATCTCCGCCATTTCATTTCTGTCCCCAGGAAACAAGCAGGACATCTGCGGGACTGGGAAGGCTCTGCAGAGGACGACGGGTGAGAGATGGCCGGAGAAGCCTCCAGGGCCAAGCTGTCCCCCGAGCCGCCACGCGGGGCCAAGCCGAGCGGGTTTCCCTCTGCCTTCCTCTGGGCAGCTATGCATTCTCTGCTCAGGGGGCTGGGACCCAGGGCACGTGGCTGGAGGCTCCCAAAGATGGTGCTCTGCTGTGGACCCCTTGGCTTTTCTGCGCAGTTTGTTAAACCAGATGGGCTGGCTTCTGAAGGCACCCTGGGCTGAATCGCTTTGCAATGCAAAAATACACAAATCATTTCTTTTTTCCCTTAGTGTAGACTTCTATGCTTTCCGCCACTCTCCGCAGGGCGTGGCCGGGCTGTGTAACAATAGCCATCGTAAGACACACCCTTAAGTAACACTTCCTCCGAGAGGGCACTTGTCTAAGCACTTTAAGTACTTGCTAGCAATGATCCCATCCACTGGATAAAGGGAAGGGTTTTTACGAGGGTTCAATAATAACATGCACACAGCAAGTCCTTCATGAATATATATACTATACTATGTATTATTTTATGTATCACCGTATATATAGTGTGTGTATACAGTTCGCCCTTCATTTTGCTTTGGCAAATTCAGCCAACCACACCAAAAACATTTTTTTTAAAAAAGGTACATTGTTGCTAATATGTCCTATGTAGAGTTAGGTCCAGATGGCTGCATCTGTGCTAAGCACATACAAACGTTATTCATTTACTGTCCCCTAAACAATACGGTGGAATAACTATGTAGCATTTCCATCATAGTAGGTATTATAAGTAATCTAGAGCTGGTTTAAAGTATACAGGAGAATATACACTGGTTATATAAAAACACAACAGCATTTTATATAAGGGACTTGAGTATCTGAAAATTATGATATCGGGGGGGGGGTCCTGGAACCAATCACCTGAGGGTGCTGAGAGACAACTACATATAACGTACATGTATGTATATAATACACATGTACACGTGTGCATATGTAAGTATATATGCAAATTAGGGGGGGTTGGGTCTCGGAGAACGTGGCCAGGGTAGAAGCTGTGGCATCTTCAGACTCCTCCCCAGCAGGACAGAGCAGGAAGCATGTGAAGCCAAGTGAGTTCCCTGGGCAGTGGACTCTAAATGTCCTGGCCGCCTCTTCTGGGCCAAGGCACTGTACGTACTAGATTCCCAGGCTACAGCGGAAATCAAGATGAGACAAGGCCCTCGCAAAAGAGAGGATAATGTGCAGTGATCCACGAGGAAGCAGCAGCCAAGCCCAGAGTGCGGGAGCTCTCCAGGGCAGCTGACCTGGCGTCGTTGATAACTAAATGCCGTGTGCAGAGGAGGGAGGGGGGCGCCGCTGCTGCAGTGGTGGTCCTGGAGTGAGTAAGCAAGCCCGAGGACTGCCTGGAGGAGGCTCTTGGCTTCTTATTCAGAGTGCCACAGCTGCTCCAGTTCAGCTCTGCTCCCCTTACCCAGATGGCCCAATATTTCATGCCTCAATTGTATGGCAACATGACCAAGCATCCAGATGGGCTTTTGAGATATGACATAAGACTTCCGGTTCTAAAACCAGGCTAGCTCCAAGGGAGCCCTGATGACCTGGTGACCCTCCCACAGCCTGTGGAGCGTTGGTGCAGATGCACACGTCTCTCTTCGCCTGGAGTGCCCTTCCTCCAGCTCCATGCCTCACTAACCCACACCAGCACGTCCACACCCTCTGCACCAGCCTCTGAGCCCTGCCGGTCCGGTGCCCCTCCGCGGGCACGCCCCGTCGCTCTTCTGCTCTATTACACTTCCTGAGGACTGCCTGCCCTCTGCAAAAGCATTATTTAATGAGCCTTCCTGTAAGCACAATCCAGCTCCAACTATTATCAATGCCTATTTGTCTCCTTTTTACATTTTCATGTTGTAGCACTTTAACGTGTCAACTGATGATTGCTGGCGTCAATCCAATGCCAACAGGAATCCCCAACTTGGGGTGCAGCGAAGAAGAAAACTTGAACCAGTGCAAGCAGCGCGACAGTGATACAGCATGTCTGTGACCCAGCACAGCTCTGGGACTGGGCAGACAGCTTTGCTCGGCTCCTCCATGGTCTACTTCATGCTGCTCAGCGTTGTCTCAGCTCAGCCAGGGAGACAGTCTTCCAAACTCTGGTGAAAAGGGAAAGTGCTCTTCCAGCCAGCAGGGAAGGGGCTGCCATGGGCAGACATCTTCCCGGGGGTCCCTAATAGGTCCATCCTCGGGCAAATGAGGCCCCTAAATCCTTGCAGTTTGGCCCGAAAGGCACCAAATTGGTTAGAATAGAGATGCTCTGATTGGTCAGAGCTGCACAGCTCTGATTGTATGGAGAAAGCCCTCAATTCTATTGGTTGAAATAGGATTCCAGGAAAGCTTTATAAAGAGAGGAAAGTGGGAAGTGATCCACAAGGAAGCAGCAGCCAAGCCTCGGAGTGCGGGAGCTCTCTAGGGCAGCTGACCTGGCATCGTTGATAACTAAATACCGTGTGCAGAGGAGGGAGGGGGGCGCTTCTGCTGCAGTGGTGGTCCTGGAGGAGGACTACTCAGCTGGCAGAAACAGTGAGGGCAAGCGGGTTTGCATAGAGGCCAGCAGGTGAGTGCAGGGGTAGGCAGCTTTCAACACAGGCTCTTTAAGATATGCAGTTTGCATTACAGACCTCTGTGCAGAAATGGCTGCTAGGCTCTGGTTTTTAAAAATTTGAGCCCACTTCACCACCAGGCGTCTCTCTTAGTAGGTGTCTTTTATTGTTTCAGGGCTCAGAAAAGCAAACCCAGACATCTCATTTCTCACGCATCCGTGAACGTGGAGATGTGTACCTCTAGCAGACGAGGACTCCCCTTTCTTCCTCTCTTCTTCTTTCCCTCTTTTTTAACACAGCAAGCACAACGCCATCGTAATCATACATAATTGCGTGTGGGGGTTAACGTTCTTTAATGTTCATTAACGGGTATTAACATTCTTTAGTGTTAATACACATTCCACATTCACATGTCTCTGTCTCAAAACCACCTTTTTACTGCCAGGTCTCCATAAAGCCGGCTCCTAACAAGCACCAGCCCCTCCTCCAGGTTTTATTTCCTTGGTAGTAGCCACATCCTCTTCTGCCCACGGTGTTGAGTTATTGAGGAGGCCAGGTCAGCTGCCCTGGAGAGCTCCTGCACTCCCGGCTTGGCTGCTGCTTCCTCGTGGGTCACTTCACATTTTCCTCTCTTTTGCAAGGGCCTTGTCTCATCTTGATTTCCGCCGTAGCCTGGGAATCTAGTACGTACAGTGCCTTGGCCCAGAAGAAGCGCCCAGTCAATGTGGAATGAATGGCCAAGGGAACATTCTCCAGGTACCTTACAATTAATTAATAGAGGCCTGCCCTGGCTGGTTAGCTCAGTTGGCTAAGAGCATTATCCCGAAACGACACCGTTGTGGGTTTGATCTCCTGTCAGGGCACACACGGGGAGCAACTAACAAGTGCACGACTGAGTGGAACAACAAATGAATGTTTCCCTTCCTCCTCCCTTCCATCTCCCTTCCTCTCTCTGTCTCCCTAAAAAATTGATAAAAATTAAGCCCTGGCCAGAGAGTTCGGTTGTTTGAAGCGTTGTCATGGAGCATAGAGGTTGCCAGTTCGATCCCCGGCCAAGGCACATACAGGAGCAGTTTTATGTTCCTGTCTTTCTCTCCCTGCCTCTCTCTCTCAAAATAATAATAACAATAAAAATAATAATAAACAGAGGCCTCTTGCCCGCTGCCTGCCATTTGGTCCTCATGATGGCCCCAGGACATAGGCAGGGCCACATTCCATACATGCTTCTCAGTTCTCCAGCTGGGGCAGGTCACTGAGAGTCAGACTCAGACATAGTGCTCCTGTCCATACTCCCCTTCTGCCTGTCCCGTCCGTCGTCACAGGGATTCACAGGCAGGGACGCTCCAGTGAACTGGACGCCTCTGAGTCTTCTCGGAGGAGGCCTCCGGAGTGGGAGTTTTCACGGGACCCTGGGTATTTCCCGCCAAGGCCAGCCCAGAGGGGCAGCAGGCTGTACCAGTGGGCGGGGGGTCTGGGTCTGGACGTGAGGGAGGGAGCGAGGAGGTCTCACTGCTCTAATGAAGAGGCGTGCGTGCCAACAACCTTGTTTTCACACTGTTGGCTCCAATGGTTTTTTTTTTTTTTTATCAAAACCTGAAAACCAATGAGGCAGCTCATTATATATATATAAAAAATCAAAATAACATAAAACAAAATCGCAAAACTCCCCAAACACCACCTCTCTTAGAGAATTTGTCCAGAGTGAGTCCTTGTTTGCACTGCCGTGAAGCCTCTGTCCCAGACTGCCCAAGGGCAGAGAGACACAGAGACAGAAGAAGTAAGGGGGGGCGGGCTTGGCGGGGGGGCTCTAGCTCTTGTGGATCCGGTGGGTGTGGGAGAAAGGGGGCCCCTTGGTCCATGGGGCCCTAGGCTCCTTCTAAGGCAGATGGCCCTTTGTTTTCCAGGGTCCCGGAGAGTCAGGCCAAGCAATTACCCACATCAGACAGCCCAGGAAGGAGCCAGCACCTCCCGCCTGCTCTTCTGCCCAGTTTATCTCTGCCTCCCTTTCTCTCCCCTCGGGAAGAGGGGCGTGACCGAGGAGATGGCACTCTCTGGCCCTCAGTGTCTCCTGCTCCAGCCCCTCGGTCATCCTGAGAAGCTCAGTGACGTAGGGGCTCCTTCCTGATCATCCTGTCTGGCTGGGTCAGGCATGTCCTCCACGCCACACAGGGCCCAGAACTGTGTTCCCAAGGCCGTTTCCGCCAGCCACTCCACTGTTGCCTTTCCCTTCCGTCTTGTCCCTTCTGGTACTCCCTGTCTGTCTGTCTTCTTCCTCGTCCTCCTCTGCCTCGCAAACATGGCAGTTCTCAAGATGTCCCCATTTCTGGGGGAACAGGACAGCCCAGGAGATACTGCCCCGTTCTTTCTCAGTACATACAGATGAACTGAGCAGACGGTGTGGGATTCACAGCAGGTCAGGGTCCTGCTGAGGAATGGGGCACACTCCACAGGTGGTGGGGATTTTCTAATGTGGGGGTGGGGGATGGGGGAGCTGGGGACAGGAAGGATGAACGGACTGGTGGAGTTGACAGAACAAGTGAGAGTGGAACGGGGGGGGGGAAGGAGCCTCCTTTTGCGGGGTGCTTCCTGGGAGAGCAGTACTTACCAGGACATGGCCTCATTTCCAATGGTCTGAGTCCCTCCAAGGAGCGGGACAGGGGCTGAGTGGGGGACTGCCCCGGGTGGGGGGTGTGGTCACGGGGCCGAGGCAGCCTGCTCCTTGGGTGCGGCTGCCACCTGGCGGTACGTTTTGGGTACTGTTGCTATTTGAAGTGGACCGCAGTTACTCCTGGGTGCTCCTGGCCCAGGCATCAGGCTGTGGCATGGTCATTCATTTACCGGATTTGAAGTTAGAAAAGTCAACTTCACCATGTATGCTGATACGTACAGTCTCACAAAAATAGTCACCACAGTTCCCAAATCGCAAAGAACTAAGGCCGTCTTTCGAATAATTTAAAAGTTTCATGTATTCATCATGTCATCAAATATTTCCTGTGGGTCTGTTCTATCAGGCGCTGTTTCAGTTTGGGCCTGAGAAGAGCCGTGGCCTTGATGGAGTGTACAGTTTATGTGGCCAGTGAAGGGCAATAGACGGACAATTTTCATCTAGAAGGAAACTCTTCAGGACGGACATGTGCGATCAGAATGCAGGAGGGTCGTTTTAGACAGGCCGACCTCAGGAGCCACTGGGCGGGAAGGGAGAGGCTTCCTGACAAGAGGGATGGTGAAGACGAGCCTCGAAGGAAATACAGGCGCCAGGAGAGAGATGATGGAGGAGAGGGAGGTTTTGGTGGTTAAAGTGGAGGGGGAGGAGGTTATAAAGGTAAAGCTGATGTCGGTGGGGATGGAGGTGGTGATGGTGGTGGTGGAGGTGATGGTGATGGTGGACGTGGTGATGGAGGTGATGGTGATGGTGATGGAGGTGGTGATGATGGTGGTGATGGAGGTGATGGTGATGGTGGTGGTGGTGATGGAGGTGATGGTGATGGTGGAGGTGGTGGTGATGGTGATGGTAGTGGTGGTGATGGTGGTGGTGAATATGGAGGTGGTGGAGGTGATGATGGAGGTGATGGAGATGGTGGTGATGGTGATGGTGGTGAGGGAGGTGGTGATGGTGGTGATGGTGATGGTGGTGATGGTGGTGATGGAAGTGATGGCGATGTTGATGGTGGTGGTGAATATGGAGGTGGTGGAGGTGATGATGGAGGTGATGAGGGTGGTGAGGGAGGTGGTGGAGGTGGTGGTGGTGATGGTGATGATGGTGGTGAATATGGAGGTGGTGAAGGTGGAGGTAACGGTGATGGTGGTGAAGGTAAAGTTGATACTGGAGGAAGTGGTGGTGATAATGGTGGTGTCGACACTGTTTAAGCCACTCAGAAGAGCATTTCCATAACTTGTGGGGGAAATATACATGCCTGCCCTCTCCCAGAACCTGAATCCTGTGGTGCAGTGGCAGGAGCAGGCTTCACTGAGCCACCAAGCAGCAACATCACCCAAATATTCTGTTAACTTATTCACTCAGGACAGTGATTTTCTTTCTAAGTATCACTTCCTTTCACACCCTGTGAACTAGCACTTAGGATGAGAAATGTCTAGCCATGTGCTCAGGGAAGTAGCCAGTAGATTTTGGTGGAATGTTAGCAGCCTCTGCTGTAGTGCTGACCAACACCTGTGCTTCCCTGTCTCCCTCTGTGTTAGTCATCCATGGCTGCGTAACAAAGTATCCGCACACGTAGCATGTTTGCACAATAAAAACTTTCTGTGAGTCAAGAATTTGGGAACTGTTTTGCTGGATGTTTCTGACTCAGGACCACTCAGGGAGCTGTGGTCAAGATGTCAGCAAGTTATTGGAAGGCTTGCTGGAGGCTGGAGGATACACTCCCAGAGTGCTTTGCTTTTAGCTCCAAAGGATCTGGGAAATCAATGCTGGATGCTGGCTTGAGACCCCAGTCCCTCCACATATGAACCTGTGCTTAGGGCTGCTGCTGTGCCCTCACAACACGGCCACACACATTCCCCAGAATGAGTTATCCCAGAGAGAAACCCTCACATCACTTATGACCTGGTCTCAGAAATCACACACCAAGGCTTCTGTCACATTCTATTTATTACAAACAAATCCCTAAGCGCAGTGCCTACTCGAGGGAAGAGAAACTAGTCTCCACTTCTCAAAAGGAGGTTTACCCAAAGAGTAGTGGACATACAGCAGGCCCTCGAATAACACTGTATCACTCAACATTGTTTTGAATTGACATTGATGAGATGCTGTAGGAACTTAATTCTTATGTCGATTAGCCAATGATAAAATTGGCTCGGTATATATGATTTTTGTGCTTAAAGTTGCAGAACCTGTTAAGGACAGAAGGTGGGAATGTACTATGTTAGAAAATCACTACAAGAAAGGTGTGGTCATGAGACCTCGTTCAGGATAATGCAATATGGAGAAGACATGTAGTGGGACTTCCAGGAGCTCTTCTTGAAAGGGGGGCACACTGGTTAGTCTGTCTTTTCACCTTCCCCTTTGTGACTGTCTGGATCGTGAGTGGGACTGTTACTGCGGCCGTGGACACCTGGGGACAATGAAGAAGTCTCAAGGATGGAACCAAGCAGTAGAGAGATCGGAAGAGAAACAGAAGGGGGTCTGACATAGATGATATTGTGGAGACACCACAACAGCCCTGGACTTGCTATTTTTGAACTAAATCATGGGAAAAACAAATCGTTATCTCTTTTAAACCAGTGTTCTGTGTGTGTGTGTGTGTGTGTGTGTGTAGTGGGGGGAGGGGTATCTGATGCAACTTATATGCAGCCTGGTGCTGTCCTAGGCTCTGGAGAAACGAGCGGGAACAAGACAGGATCCCCATCAAGTTCAGCAGGGCTTAGTGCTGGAGAGCATATGACAGGAAAGGGACAGTTGCTCATCCAAACACACACGCGTCTCAAACAAGGTTATAGGGTAAACTCACGGAATGCGACGTGGCCTCCCATGGAGCAGGGATCCGGTCCATTATGCTCATTGCTTTATCTCTTGTCCTTGGAACAGAACCAAGTGTATTTGCGTAATATACTCATGAATAAGGTGGAAATAGATCATATTATATATATATATATAATATATATATATATATAATATATATATATCTCTTCAAATGAAATGAATGTTTCTGTAGAGAGAACGTGGTGATGCAGTCTTTGGATTTCTGTTGGGCTGAAGGGCGAAGCCAACGAGGCAGGACACAGAGGCTTTGGACCCCACAGGGACCCACAGGAGGAGGCCAGCTGGACAGCACATCCAGGGCAGTCATCTCTGTAGTGACTTTCAAAGCATGCAGGGCTTAGTGCGGCATGATCACTGAAGGCTCTGAGCACTCAGTTCGGCTTGAAAAGGTCTCTCCCGAAAGTCGGAATAGCAATTAGGAAGATGATGGGAGAGTATTAACCCATTTAAATTAATGAGGTCATTTGTTTTGTTTGAGAACCTCACCGGGGCCTTAGAGGAAGCCCATTGCAAAAGAGTACACCACCAAGGGACAGACATTTTCTGTTTAGCCCGTAAAACCCCCATTCGGTTCTGCCGTGCTGATCGCTGGTTTTAATGGACATTCACTCATCGTTTTGCAGTAATATTGTTTCTCTGTGGGCCTGTTTGGCTCAGGCTGTCTCCCCCTGGTGAGATCCCCAGAGTGGATGACACCGTTTCAGCCAGTTTGTCACATCTGGGACCCCTGACCTAAGAACAGTGATGAGTGAAATAGCTTGGATGCCCTGCTTTTTCCCCCCTAAGTTTACAGAGGACACAACTTTGGAGTTTAACCTCTGCATTGCCAAGCCAGCCCTTGTCACACACTGTCCCTTTCCATTGGTCCAGAGAGCTGGACTCGACATTGGAACACATGCTCAGGGCCTCCCATTCATCTTTGCTGTTGTAGTGCGAGAGCAGCCATAGATGATACCTAAAAGAATAGGTGTAGCTGTGTTCCCATAACACTTTATTTATAAAAGAGGTGGGGGGGGGCAGGGTCAGCTCATGGGCTATAAATGTGCCACTATATACAGTGATGCCAGATCCGCTCACAAAATTTTCAGTTACATAACTTAATACATTCCTCTCTTTCCCTTAAAGCATTAGGAGGTGGATTTCTGTCTCTTGGAAGAGAAACAGCCCTTGCCAGTAACACAACAGTAAAGTGTGGGTGGGGAAAAGGATGAGGCTGTGCCTCAGAGCAGCACTGCCCACACTTGTGTGTGCCTAAGCATCCGCTGGAGAGGATGCTGGTGAAAACCACCAATGCCGACTCAGCAAGGCTGGCGGGCTGCTTTGCTTCCCTGACAAGCTCCCAGGTAAGGCAGGGGCTGCTGGCCCATTGCTCCACCAGAATCACCGGAGGGCTCCTGGACACACAGGGTATTGGTGCCCATGCCCAGAGTGGTGATTCAGTTATTCCCAGGTGGGGCCCGGTGACTTGCATTTTTTTTTTTTTTGTATTTTTCTGAGGTGAGAAGAGGGGAGGCAGACAGAGAGACTCCCGCATGCGCCTGGCCAGGATCCACCCGGCATGCCCACCAGGGGGCGATGCTCTGCCCATCTGGGGCATTGCTCTGTTGCAACTGGAGCCATTCTAGCACCTGAGGCAGAGGCCATGGAGCCGTCCTCAGTGCCCGGGGCCAACTTTGCTCCAATGGAGCCTTGGCTGCAGGAGGGGAAGAGGGAGACAGAGAGAAAGGAGAGGGAGAAGGGTGGAGAAGCAGATGGGTGCTTCTCCTGTGTGCCCTGACCGGGAATCAACCCTGGGACTTCCACATGCCGGGCCGACGCTCTACCGCTGAGCCAACTGGCCAGGGACGAACTTGCATTTTTAAGGAGCTCCCAGGGGCTTCTGGTGCTGCTTGGCCTGGGAGACCACTTGAGTAACACTTCTTTGGAAAACCCTCTGTTTCTCTCCCCTACAAACGCTGGCTTTTTCTTCCATAAGATCTAAACCTTCAGCTGTGCCCCTCTCCCCAGGTGAAGACCCTACGGGGCTGAGGGCCCCTCCTCCTTGCTCCTAGACTCTGAGCACCCGGAAGCTCAGAGTTCCTTGTCCAAGCAGCCCCGAGCCGGTTTTGGGGGCGTGCCATCACGAGGAGGGGAAGAGGCAAACACAGGGATGTACAGATGGGGGGGCCGCACACTGTGTGAGGCCCCGGCAGTTCAGGACGCAGCCAGGGCTGAGAAGAACCGAGGGGCTGGGATCAGAGTCTAAACATTCCTTCCCTAAAGGAGCTGGTGGGACCGCTTCCTCCATCTGGGACCCTCCTGATCAGGCGCGAGGGGACACGTGACGAGGAGTGTGGGTGTGGAGTCGGGTGTATGGTAGTCTCCCTTATTTATGCTTTTACTCCCCCAGATTTCAGGTACCGACGGTTGACTGTGGTCCAAGGATATTAAATGGAGAACTCCGGAGTTAAACAATTCATATGTGTTAAATTGCATGCTGTTCTGAGTTATGTGACGGAATTTCTTGCTGTCCCTCTCCACTTCACTGGGGACATGAGACTCCTTATTTGTCACTTAGTGGCCATCTGGGTTATCCGCTTGACTGTCATATTATCACAGTGCTTGTGTACCAGCCACCCTTATTTACCTTGATAAGGGCCCCCAAATGCAAGATCAGTGATGCTGGCTATTCGGACACGCCACAGAGAAGCCTACGAGAGAAGGTCATTGAATTGAATCATTGCAGTTAAATTTTGAATTCTCAGTCAATTTCTTTTCTTCCATAGGTCCAAATCTTTGGCTATTCCTGTTGTCATTTTTTTTTTTAAGTGAAGCAGGAAGGCAGAGAGATAGACTTCTGCATACCCAGATTAGGATCCACCCTACAAGCCCCCTATCCCGATGCTCTGCCCACCTGGCATCATTGCTCTGTTGATCAACAACAGAGCTATTTTAGCACCTGAGAGGAGGCCATGGAGCTATCTTCAGTGCCCAGGGCCAACTTGCTTGAACTATTTGAGCCATGGCTGCAGGAGGAGAAGAAAGAAAGAGAGAGAGAGAGGAAGGAGAGGGGGAAGGATGGAGAAGCAGATGGGTGCTTCTCCTGTGTGCCCTGGCCAGGAATCGAACCCAGGACGTCCACACGCTGGGCCATTTCCTTACCACTGAGCCAACAGACCAGGGCTTGTTTCTTATCTCCTTACTTCATTACCAGAGGCAAGGCTTCTTTGGAACTTCAGAAAGCCTAATTAATTCATGAACCAATATAAAGAAGATCAACACTTTAAGGAAAGGACTAAAAAAAGCAATATTCAAAAGACTTTCTTACATTCTAGGGATAAACAATGGGGAGCCAGGCTTCTGATAGGAAGGAAAGCTATAAACTCATTCAGAGGGACGCAAAGGGAGACATGAATAAACACAGATATGCCTGTTGTGTTCTGGCTGGGAAGTTCCAATATTGTTAACAGGTCAATTATATGCAAATTAATCCATAAGTACAGAGCACCTCTGACAAGAACCCTTAGAGGTTTTCACAGAATTTTTACAAGCTGAAGAAAAAGATTCACCTGGAGTAAAGAAGGCACAAGAGTAGCCTAGATACTTTAAAAGTAGAAGTAGTGGTTTGTTTGGAGGGGTGGAGAAACACACAGCAGAGTTATAATAACAGAAACAATATGGGATTGATGTGTAAATAGCTGCAGGGACAGATGGACTGGGACCAAGCCAGGTACAGGTGGGACTGAAGAAGTGATCGCAGCGTCCCTGGTCAGTGGGCAAGATGGCTGTTCAGCCCCACTCTGTGTTATTGTGGTGACAATGCGAAACACCTGTCCTACAATAGAAAACTGATGATATACCGTTAAGACTATATAGTCACTAAAGGACAAAATAAACATGGGTACGGAGAGAGGTTCATGACAGACTGTTAAATGGAAAAGAGAAACACCAAGTATATAAAACAATGAAAAATGTAGAATGATTCACACTGGCCAAATACATACACACGTGTTCATATCTACGAAAGTCACAAACGCAAATGTTGATCCCGTCGCATCTTTAAAAACCAGCTTTCAGCAAGGCACCCAACAGCATCAGTGGCTCCAGTACCTCCACTTGGTTGGGTCTAAAACTGAGCCTTACCTCCCAGAGTTTGGATGTGAAGCTGGGCTCATCTGTGGCTCCTTGAATTTCTTTGGAAGCCGATTGTATTCCCAACCACGGTTTCAGGGAAGAGCCCGAGGGTCACGGCTCCTTCCCATAGGTTCCCTCCTTTCCTTCCCTGCCCTGCCGAGCCCTCCACACTCGCTCTACCACATGTAGCTCAGAGAAGCTGATCACAGCTAGGTAGATTGCACTATCATTCTAAGCAAAATGGCGTAACTCTGTCTGAAAAGACCACGTAAAACTCTCCAGAGGCTACAGGGGTGGGAACTGTGAACCATAGAAGTGTTTGAGTCCACATTCCCATCTCCTACGTGGGGAGTTTTAAATGCACCTTGTGAACACTGAGCTGGGCAGCCCCGCCCCCTCCCAGCCTTACGACGTCCAAGCCAGCTGCCAGTTCTGCCCACGCCTGCCTCATCCCAGGTGCATTCGTGACAGCTCACGAGGGAGGGCACGCCATTTCCTCTCCGACTCCCCTCCAGCAAGTCCCGCCTCAATGTTCCAGGGAAATGGGGTAGCCCGACCCCCCGTTATAGCTGGTGTGTTCTAGAGCACGTTCCTTCAGGTGCCCAGCCTGGTGGCCGAGGGAGCAAGAACCAAGAGGCAATGTAGGCGCCAAATGACTACTTATTGCTTCCTCCCTATAATTGGGTCAGTAATTAAAACAGCACTGACAGGGGCCGCTGTCCCGTAAGGAAGCCATTATAGACTTCTTTTTTTTCAAACCTATTGTCACCAAATATGAAAACTACATCTTACAAGGTGAGTGTTGTCACGGGTGCTTAGCAACCTCAGCTTTCATTGTCACCCAGTTTGTACGAACATGCAGCTAATTACTGTGTCTGTCTTCTCATACCTAGAAGACCCAGTGTGTGGAGAAAATCCCAGGAATGGGTCCTCATTGTCATGACAGATCACCACAGCAGGGTTCATGCTGAGGGAGTATTTCAGAATTTTCCTGCTCAGAGAACTTTGAAACGGCCTCAGTTAGGATGCATAATTCCATAATAATAACAAAAAGTGATAGATTTTCCATGGAGAAGGCCATCTCCTTGTGACCACATGGCTTTTGTTATCACGGTAAAATTGCCAAACAAATTCAGGTTTAGGATCCTCCTTCGTGGAGACAAGAATTTGCGCATCTTAACAGTTCTAGGGAAAACAGAGGGGTGACCAGAGGGTCGTACACCGGGTTTGGGAATAAAGAGACTTGAGTTCTAATGTTGCCTCTCCTATGCCCAGTTTATGGGCCTTTTCCAAACCTCTTTTCATTGAACTTCAGCTTCTCTGTCTGTGAACCGCGTGGGACTGGGACCGCCTTAGCTGGCATGCCTTGGACTATGGAGCTGCGGGCATGCCCAGAACTGGCAGTCAGCAAGTGCATGTGCACTGCTATTACTAAGAGGCTAAAATACTCCACAGCGACCGGGAAATACATTCCACACAAAGCCCCTTGCCCACACTCCTCGCTTATTTCCTCTCTCGCTCTTGTTCCTTTACCTGGACCTTCCCACCATTCATCATCTAGGGCTGAATGCTTTGTCTAGCCGGGCCTGCTGACACGACATCGTTGTGAGAGTCCGTTTTGAATCATTTGTGCCTCTCACCTGCCCTGTCTCCCGGCGACAGCCCTGTACTCAGCGAAGAACATTGCCCACACTATGAATTAGTAGCTGTTTTTCCATTTCCAACCAACAAAGGAAAGAGATTTTTAGTCTTCCATCTGTCCCTGTGTTTAGCCAGCGAGGGTCAAGCACTGATTTCTGGCTGCGCCCATGGATAGACACAATTGCACTGGTACTTCATAAATAGAAGAAGATCCCATTCATGGATAATTCTGGCAAGGATTAGACTTGCAGGTGACCTTGGCTTTGGAGATAATTAGATTTCATTACGCAAATGCAATTTGAATATTAAAGACACGTAAATAAAGTTTCCAAGCAGCCAAGTCACTCTTTAGATGGCGGTCACTGAACTCATTGTGCTTATAGCTGGACAGTCCTTGTGAACCAGAGAGACTTGACTTATTTAAATACAGGACAGCAGTAAAGACTACATTGCTTTTTGAAGTCCATGATCACATCCCTGCTCATGTGTTGTAGATTGCTGAAGACTCACTATCTCTTATCTCATCCAAAAGCAATTGTTAATATCTTTGATATTAAAATAAATATGCCATTCATTCATTCATTCATTCATTCATTCAATAAACAGCTCTCAAGACTCTACCCTGTGCCAGGCATCTGAGCTAATTGCTGGGAATAAAGGCATCCACACATCTTTACTGAAGGAGCTTCCAAAAAGACACAGTAACCAAACGTGTGTCTAGAAATACAGCAAACAGACCGATGGTTTTATCGGACAGTTTTCGGTCCTTGCCTTGGCCCCTTGGAGCTGTTTGTTGAAGGCAACGTTTCCATCATTTCTGAAACGCCACTGAGCATGGCTCTCCCGGTCCCCTCCTGTCTCTTGGGCTGCTCCGTCTCAGTTGCCTTGTAGGGCTTTTATTTTAACCCATAAAAGTTGGAATTCCTGAGGCTCTGCTTTAAGCCCCTTTTTATTCTCCTGCTCCATGGACTTTTTTTTTTTTTTTTTTTTACAGGGACAGAGAGAGAGTCAGAGAGAGGGATATATAGAAACAGACAGACAGGAACAGAGAGAGGTGAGAAGCATCAATCATTAGTTTTTCATTGCCATTGTGACACCTTAGTTGTTCATTGATTGCTTTCTCACATGTGCCTTGACCGCGGGCCTTCAGCAGACCGAGCCACCCCTTGCTGGAGCCAGCGACCTTGGGTCCAAGCTGGCGAGCTTTTGCTCAAGCCAGATGGGCCCGCGCTCAAGCTGGTGAGCTCGGGGTCTCGAACCTGGGTCCTTCCGCATCCCAGTCCGATGCTCTATCCACTGCACCACCGCCTGGTCAGGCTCTCTCCATGGACTTTTCGGGCCATTGTTCCCACTTCTGTTGTCCTAATCCCCACCTCTCAAGGGCGGCCCTCTCCTCTACTCCTACACATCCATCCAGCCTTGGGTCTCCTCCACTTGGGCAGATCCTGAGCAGAATCCACTGTCCTCCGAACCTTGTCCGTCCCAACCAGTTTCTACGACAATGTCCTCCACGTGTGGCCGAGAACATTACCATCCACCCAGTTGGTCAAGAGAAAACCTGTCCGTCACCGGGCATTCCTATTCCTTATACCTCACGTCCAACTAGTCATCCAGTGTTTTTTCAGTTCTCCCACCACAAGATTCCTTGAGCATTTCCCAAATCTCACAGCTCCCCCCTGCCCCACCCCGACCTAAAGCCTCACCTTCTCCTACCTTACCTGGACGAGGTGATTGTCCGGTGTCTGCAGGTCCACTGGAATCATTCTGCGGGGCGGTGGCGGTGACCGGTGTACTCTGCAGGTCTGATGTTCCATGGTAGTCGCCACGTGTGTCTGCTGAGCCTGCGAATCAGGGTTCCTGCCTCTCTGAGACCAGCCCGACGCCCTGGAGGCCGCGTTTGTATGACGAGGTCCCGAGTGTTTTGTGCCCCCCCGCAGCTCACGGAATCGGGGCCACGCACTCTGACCCAGGCTGGTTCAACTCGATTCTATCTCCAGGAAGTTTGAATGGGGGCTAATAAATACCACATGTCCCTCCGTATGGTTAGAACATCATATATAACCCTGAGGGCTGTAGGGGGACCATTGCCCAGCCTGTTTATGGAGAAGCAGAGAAAGAAAAATCTGCAAAGAGAGAAAGAGAGTGAAGCAGACACACAGAGAGAGGGAGAAACCAACGCTTGGGTTTTTGAAGGGTTTCCAGATTCTGACTCTAGGCCGGGGGTGCCCCCACTTTTTCAGCTTGCGAGCTACTTAGAAGATGGCCAAGTCAAAATGATCTACCTACAATAAAAATGCAAAACATAAATTTATTTCTTCTGTATTATCATTATTTAAGTTACTATTATTACTATTTAATATTGTGTATTCTTCTTTCACCTTTCTCCTTCTCAGCTCTCTTTTCGGAGCAAAGTCAATGTCATAGTTTTTATGAACAGTCCGAAAAAGCCGCTCCACATTTCCCTTCTTTGGAATAGCAATGGCACACAGACAGATGAGGCAAACGCACTTAGAATAGGACATAGTGAAAAAAATCCCCTCCCATTCTGTATGAAAGTGGTAGGTTTTAGGCTTCTTAGTCGGACCAGCTACGGCACTCATTTTTATACCCTTTGTTGTATTTAGTTTAAATAAATTGAAGGCTAACTACGCAGCAATGTAAGTGAACAAGTTAGCGCGGTTTAACGCGCATGCGTAGGGTGTCAAAAGTTCAGACGTCAGATAGGCTACCCTGTATGCCAATCAAAAGACAAATGTCTTTTTAATGTCATGCGATCTACCCACACTTCCTTCGCGATCGACCAGTAGAGGTATTGAGCACCCCTGCTCTAGGCCCTTCCTGAGAATTATTCCTGTCTTGGGCTTTCAGTAGATTCCTGGGAAGCCTTACAAGAAATCCCTCCATTTCACCTGAGCTGCCTTGAGCTGATGTCTGTGTTAGCCAAGGTAATTTCCGCTCCCACCCCAGCATTATCATGTAAGTCCCCCCCCTTGTCCCACCCCCAGCCCACTCCGCCGCCTGCTGCCCTGGACACGAGGACACCGCCCAGATTCCTAAGCCTGCCCAAGGCCCTGAAGAACTTTTCAGCCTTCATTGGCTGCTCCCTCTGTCCCCTGTGCTCTAGTCACCCCTTCACCCCTGAAAACTTCCAGTTCTCAGAGACAGCATCCTTTCTTTGGTCCTCGCCCCCCACCGTGCTCCTTCCCAGTGTCCATTCCTCCCCCCCCTCCCCGGGAAATGTATTACCAATCTGTCCTTCTTAACCCCTTCACCCATTGTCACCCAGCCCCCGACCCCGCTCCTCCCGTCTGGTCACCATCAGTCTGTTTTGTGTGCCCAGAGGCCTGTTCCAATTTTGCTTTGTTCATCTATTTTGTTTTAGATTCCGCATATAAGTGAGATCATATGGTCTTTCTCTTTCTCTGTTTGACGTATTTCTCTTAGCCTAATGCTGTCCAGGTCCATCCATGCGGCCGTCGATGGTAAGGGTTCCTTCTGTCCAATGGCAGTGCAGTATTTCATTGCACACAGGTGCCACAGAGTTTTATCCACTCGTCTGTCGATGGGTGCGCACTGTACTTTGTTTGTACGCTCCCTAGACCTCCTCTCCTGCCACACTCACCTCCTGTGGGCAGGGCCGTGCCTGCTTCCTCCCGGCTGTGTGCTCAGCCATCAGCGCCGTGCCCAGCACGTGGACAGCCCTTAATAACGGCTGGCGGGACCATGGGGAAGGAGCGGCTAAGTGCCCAGAGAGCCAGGGAAGGTTTTGATCAGGAGCTGATGTCTGAGCTGAGCCGGGAAAGACAGGCAGGAAGGTCCCCTCTGTAAGGCACTCCCAAGAATTTAAGGACAAGGATGGGGTCCACGGGGACACACCTGGGCTTTTAGGACAGAGGTTCCTATCAATGTAGGACTTCATGCAACATCTGACATGAATAGGTTAATGTGATGATCAAAAATAGTAACTATAGAGAAGCTGGCGTTTCTTTTCAATACATGAAAACTATTATTATTTGCTTTAGATCAAAGCATACACAAGGCTATGGGACCTTGAAAGAGTCATTCCAACTCGGTGAACCTCATTTTCATAATCTACACCATCACGTACCTTCTTCTCTTCCACATAAATAATCAAGGTCCAGTTTTCTGAATTCTCTAATCCTAAAAACAGTTGCTGTTGTTGCTATTATTATTATTACTAAATTGTTACAATCATCAGAACTCTGAGCCCTCAGAGAGGTGCTCCTTCCCTTAAGAACCAGAAAGTCATTCTTTTTTCCTTTTAGATCTAAGCTGTGAAATATGCAGTCAATAGAAATAGACAGAATGATTCCCAGACCAGCAACATTTGAATGTAACTTGGTGGAATATATTAACATAGTAAGAAAAAGAGGATGTCAATCATAGACTGGAGGAATAGAAAATGCTGTTACAGAGGCAAACAAGGGCCCCACTTGGCCTGTGCAGGGAGGAGGGTCGCTCAGGCAACAGAAGGGATGTGTTTCTGTTTCCAAAGATAAGGCATGTGGATGTTCTGAAGATGCCAATCATCTCCTGGCTCCCTGATGGTTTCTGACAGACCCTGCTCACCCTGCCGCCCCAGGTGTGGCAGGCCTGTGCGGCAAATGCTCCTCCATGCTGACCACGACCATGACTGAGAGACTCAGGAATGGACACCAGATTAGAGCTGGGCTTAGTTCCTCTGTGTTCTAAGGTGCTGAGTGAGGAGAGCTCAGTTGGTCCCAGCACATCAGCCTCAGGTGCTAAAAATAGCTAGGTTGATTCAAGCGTCGGCCCCAGATGGAGGTTGCTGGTTGGATCCCTCTCCAGGTGCATGTGGGAGTCTGCCTCTCTATCTCCTCTCCTCTCACTTAAAAAACAAATCTCTTTGCATAGAACCAGACCCTTATTAATTAAGCCTTTGGAAATTAATACCCACTCCTTCCTTTTTGGGTCCTCTGTACCTAGTGCTTATGTGAGCTTTAATTAAAACTGGTTCCCCCTTTAAAAATTGAATACTCAGCCTGACCAGGAGGTGGCGCAGTGGATACAGCGTCGGACTGGGATGCAGAAGACCCAGGTTCGAGACCCCGAGGTCGCCAGCTTGAGCGCAGGCCCATCTGGCTTGAGCAAAAAGCTCGTCAGCTTGGACCCAAGGTCACTGGCTCCAGCAAGGGGTTGCTGGGTCTGCTGAAGGCCCGCAGTCAAGGCACATGTGAGAAAGCAGTCAATGAACAACTATGGTGTCGCAACGGCAATGAAAAACTAATGATTGATGCTTCTCATCTCTCTCCGTTCCTGTCTGTCTGTCCCTATCTATCCCTCTCTCTGACTCTCTCTCTGTCCCGGTTAAAAAAAAAAAAATCGAATACTCAAAGAAGGTCCTCTTCAGACAAAGACTGTACCCACCTTTTCCTCTGTCATTCTTCCTGGAGTCCAGGAGACGTTTGCCGTTTCAGACTTGAGAGGAAGGCAGGGAGAATGCCCTTTGGGAGCTAGGCTGAGGGGGAGTGCAGTGGAGCACGCTAAGGATCTGCAGAGTCAGCTGAAGGGGAAGGTGCAGTTTCCAGGCGGACAGGCCTCTGGTCGATGAATAAATTACCATAAAGAAATGATACATCCATTACAGAGAGGACTGGTCCCCTCTGAAAGCAAACAGAAACAGGAAGACCAGCGGCAAATATCGGCGGAGTCCACCCCAGCACAGTCCAGGGAGGAGGGAGGCTAATCAGTGAGCAGAAGTTCTGATTCGATGGGGCCAGGAGAGCGAACCCCACACACTTGAAATGTCTCTGGTCTCACTGGCGAGATCGTCCATCCTGGGAAATGCAAACACTAGGCGATCTCAGCTAGATGTTGTGAGCGCTGGGTCATCAAATTCCTCTTGTTCTGATTCTAGAAACTTTCAGACTGTGATCTGGCTCCTCTGGGACAGAGGCTCCTATCAATGTAGGACTTCATGCAACATCTTACATGAATAGGTTAATAGTCTGCCCAGAGAGGGAGAATGGGCTGATCCCATGGAACTCTGTGTTTAGGTCTTGGTGTGAGTGATTTTTCACTGTGAAGGAAGGAATTGGCATGTGGTTTCATTCATTCATTCATTTATTTTCTTCTTTTCCAAGTGAGAAGAGGGGAGATAAAGACACTCCACATGCACCCCGACCAGGCAGATACTCTGCCAATCTGGAGCCAATGCTTACAACCAAGCTATTTTTAGCGCCTGAGGTGAAGGCTCCACAGAGCCATCCTCAGCACCCAGGGCCAATATGTTCCAACCAATAAAGCCATAGCTGCAGGAAGGAAAGAGGGAGAGAGGGAGAAGGGAGAGGGAGAGGGGTGGAGAAGCAGATGGCTGCTTCTCCTGTGTGCCCTGAGTGGGAATCAAAACTGGGACATCCATATGCCAGGCCAACACTGAAAGGACCACTGAATCTGAATCAACCAGCCAGGGCCAGCATCTTGCATTTTATACATAAGTGTTATTTGCGTGGTTCAAGTGTCTCTACTGAGAAATAGATCCATTTATATTTTGTCACATGCAAGTATCAGATATCAGACTTAGGATCAGGAAAATTCCCCTAGGGGAGTAATGGTCATTGACGAGACCTCTCGTAGGACGGCCTGCTAGCCTTTCCTCTTAGTGGCAGGCAACTGGCATTTCAGAAGAGAGAGCATTTCAGAGTTTGACACTCACTGCATTCTTCCTCTCCCTCGGTAACAGCCCACAGTGGCAGTGTTGCCTGGTGGAGCATTGCCTGGTCTGTCTGGGATGTAGAACCAGACAGACCTTAGTTTGATTACATCTCTACTGCTATCTATCGACATGATCTTGGGCACAGGATTGAATGTTTCTGAATGCCAGTTTTTCCGCCTGTAGAATGGGACCCCTCGCAGGACTGTTGCAAGGATGACAGTGACCATGCTCAGCAAATATGGCTATGGTTATCAGTGTACACGGAGGGGGCCCCATCAGATGGGGAAGGATGACAGGGTATGGGTGGGTGCATAAGAGATTGAGAATCCATTAGGTTGAAAATCTAATCCAATCTAATATGGAAACTCCCGTCTCTCCTCCCAGCAGTTTGGTCTATTTCAGGTTTGGACATCAGCAAGGCAAGGGGTGGGGGATGGGCAGGAAGCACTCTGATCGCTTCTTCGCTCATTTCCACCTGACTCTCCAAAGGGAATTTTAGGGCGCTCCTGTGTTGGGGCCAGTAACGGGGAGGAGAGGAAAAGCAGAATGGGTGTCTTGTGACCTTTGTGACTTGCTGTGGTGTGTGCGCGCAGGTGACGTTCTCCACGTGGCCCTTTTGTGAATTCCTCCGCGAGCCCTCTGACTGCAGACCCCTAAAGTGGGTGAAGCCTTCACAAGCTGGCTGCTCATAATTCCTTTCTCTCAACACCTCTGCACCCAGAATTCGCCCTACCCCCACCCCCCACTGAGATCGCTCCGCCCCTGCCAGGAAGCCTTCAGGGCCAACCTCCTTTTCCTCCTATTTACGTTTTAACAAGTTTCCTTGTATTCTGATTATAGCAGCAATACACGCGGCATCAGAATATTTCTAAAGATAATGGAGTAGGAGATAATTAGTGAAGTTCCTGTCACCTACAACCCAAACATCCATAAATAGACAAAGAAACAAATTGTCAGACATTTATATGAAGTAGACCCAACAAGAAAAAGGTGTGACCACCTGATACACACCACGACAAGGATGAATCTAAAAGGAACCACGCAAGTGGAAGACAGCAGGAAAGTTCACACTGTATGATTTCATTTCTGTAAGAGCAAAGAATGCAAACTAATTCCTAGTGACAGAAAGCAGATCATCAGTGATTGCCTTTTTAAAATGTTTTTGGCAAAAGAGAGAGAGAGAGAGAGAGGAAAGGAGAGAGATGAGAAGCATCAACTCATAGTGGCGTCACTTTAGTTGTTCATTGATTGTTTCTTATCCGTGTCTTGACCAGGGGGCTTCCGCCAAACCAGTGACCTTGGGCTCAAGCCAGTGACCATGGGGTTATGTCTATGATCCCACATTGAAGCCAGAGACCCTGTGCTCAAGATGGTGAGCCTGCACTCAAGCCAGTGACCTCAGGGTTTCAAACCTGGGATCTCAGCATTCCCTGTTGACGCTTTATCCACTGCACCACCACCAGTCAGGCTGGTGATTGCCTTTTAATAAGTGTTGGGGGGGGGGAGCGTTGGGGGGGAGGGGATTACAAAGGAGCAGCAGGTAACATTCATGAATGATGGATGTGTTTGTTATCTTGATTGTGAGGTGGTTTCATGGGTGTATCCAATTCTATCCTTTAAATATGTGTAGTTTATTCATGTCAATTATATCTAAATGAAACCATTAAAAATTCTTACCATCTGACACAATGAGAGAAGCTTTTCTTCAGGAAGGTTCATGGCTGGCTCCTGCTTCCAGACTTGCATCTGGACCACTGGTCACAGGCTCTTGGTATCATCTTCACTGGAAGTGCGGCTTGCTCCTGCGTGGGCCCCTTTATTCAGCGGAGGCTCTTGCCTACAGACTCTTTAAACATGACCCTGGCTCCTGTCTGGCCTCCAGGAAGCTTGTTTTCAGTGACCCCAGTGGTTCTTCTAAAGCCTTTGCTCTTTGTCTTTCTAGAGGTGGTGGCCACAAAGCGCCTTTCTCCTTCACCTCACCTGTGTGTGGAAAGCAACCCACATAGAATACCAGTTCCTTTCTTCAAAGACCTCGTCGCTTCTCGTCTCTTCCTCCTCTGGCGAGTCCTGGTCCTCTCCTACAGAGTTTGAAAGTGGATGATCACTGTAGCTATGGTCAGCACTCTCTGGCCGGCCTGCGCAGATGGCCTGGGACCCATTGGCCTCAGCTTGGAGGACCCAGCTGACGCTCTGAGACAGGAAGAGCCTTGTTCTAATAACCTGTTCCACTTTGCTTTGCTTCATTTGGGTACAAAGAAATTAATTTCTCCCCAACATATTTTTAGAGGCCTGTTTATCAAAAGAGCAGCAAACATCCTTTATGAGCACCGAGGCCCTAAGCAGGGACTTGCAGGTGGCATGTGATCCTCCCCTTGGAAGACACACAGTGTGCGTTTGCGGAGATGTGCAGGTCTCCTCTGTCACGTTATCTAAGAACACAAGACTGCAGTTACAAATATTAATACCATCTGCATCTCATTCTTGAGAAGGAAAAATAGGACGAAGACCCATATGCCAGGCACCAGACCCGGAAATAATGTTACCATGGCGACTAAGGTGGCCGCTGTCTGAGTGGGTCTCATGGTCTGGCAAGCTGGGTGATGGGGCGGCCACCTGGAGACGGAGCTGAGGCATGACCTGGGGGTCAAAGGGCAGTGTGGCTTGCCTTCAGAGATACCCTTTGGGAAGGACTTGGGGCTGGGTGGTGTGAGCGTTAGCCAGTCTCCACAGAAGCCAGAGACACCACCTATATTACCTCCCTCGGAGACCACCAGCACCAGGAGGATCCCCCCTTCCTTCTGTCCTTTCTGTTGAACCACAGGCCAGTGGAAGACCCTGTGAGGACTCAGAATCACTAGGACAACAGAAGAGAAAACTCAAGGAGAAGAGAAAGACGAGAGGTGACCAGGTTTCCTCCTCCGTACACAGTTCCTAGTGCCCTAAATGGGTGGGTGGGTCATACAGGAGAATGGAGTTTTAAATGAGGCCGAACCAAGTTTGAATAAGAGAAAGTCCGCAAAACCGGGCCCAGATCTCCTGAAGAGTCAAGGGGATTTCTGCAGACCTCAGCTGGTAATGACATTGTGGAAGGTTTAACTTGTGTCATTAACTAAATGTCTCATATAATAACCTCATTTCAGTCCTCACCATAACCCCAGGAGGCAAGTGCTACTGTTCGCAACCGTTTTTTGTGTGATGAGGGAATTGAGACACAGAGAAGTGAAGTAACTCGCCAGGGTCATTGTGCGTGAACCTTGACTCCAAGCCTGGTTGGCCTTCTGCTTCCCCGGAATCCTCAGGAAGTCTCCCATTGGCCCTTTGAGGAGGCCGGGAGCTCTCCAAGGTGCTGAAGGGAGGCTCCGCTTCAATCAATACGGAGAAGGATCACAGGGGAGGGAGCGCCTCTCATGGAGAGTGGAAGGAGAACCACAGGCATCTCTAACCCAGTGGCTGCTGGCTCTGTGCCTTCACAGCCTGCACTCGGGGTGGGCCTCTATTCAGCCCGGGAGAACCGGCCGTTCACGCGCTTCCCTCTCCTGTGAGACCGGGAATGGTCACCATAGCGCCACATCCTTCAGCTCTATAATTCTTCACTCTGTCCCTGTTGCACAGCACAATGGTGGCACATAGCAAACATTTCGTGCGTGTTTATTGAATGAAATTAAGGGGGAGGAATAGTGTCTTAGTTATCTTCAAGAATTTCATTTTCTACACAGCTCATTTAGTTTCAAGACACTCAGGTACTTTTACAGAATCATGACAATAGTGATAATATTGATAATTGCAATCACTATGTGCTGGGTCTAATGTGTTAGGCTCTGCACCCTATACATATAGTCATATACATATATACATATATCTAAATATATACACACACACACACGCATGAGAGAGAGAGAAAGAGAGAGAGAGAGAGAGAGTTTTATCGGTCACTAGCAGCCCTTACTCTATGGCAGTGGTTCTTAACCTGGGTTCTATTGAACCCTAAGGGTTCGATGAGTCGGTCTCAGGGGTTTGGAGAAGCCTCTGCCGCGGAGGCCAGAATAAAGTAATACCGTCATTTGTTGTGAGTTCATGCACTTTGTTGGTTTTGTTCTTTGAGCAAGGTGATGTTCATGCACGGCTCATTTTGTGCACCAATAAAAAAGCATATACCTATGTCTTGAATTTGGGGGAAAAATAATATTTTATTTATCACTAAAGAAGGGTTCGGTGAATGCGTATATGAAACTGGTGGGTTCGATACCTCAAAAAAGGTTAAGAACCACTGCTCTATGGGAAGACCCACCCAGTGGATTCACAAATTCAAAGGTGTAAAATAGGGTTTCTCAGGTGTGGCCACGAGGTGGCAGTGTGACACCATTGTCATTTCTGTACCTGGCTGCGGGGTAGTGGGCAAAGGGACCAACATGAGGGGCTGCCAGCAGGGGGAGCCTCTTGGTGATTACAATGGCCAAGACGTGGGCCACGCAAGGACTTTCCAGGTCACACCCATGAAGGAGCCTTTCCACTGCGCCAGGCTGCCTTTTCTCCATGTTGACATCTGAAAAACAATTGCCACTTTATTTTAATTCAATTTAACAAGAAATTATTGCCTCAACTCTCAGCAACACCCCTCTGTCTTCACACCCCCTAGTTTAGACTAGGTTGGGGTTGGGGTTGGGCTGGGAAGGGCAGGAGAGCCATTAGGACTAGTTCTCACATTCACAAAAGACATGTTTAGGCATTTAATGTTACATTCAAATAAGACTATTATTCCTTTTCGTCTTAAAACTGTTCATTTGCTCTAGGAAGAATATTTAAATGCCACCACTATTTTTGTACCTTTTTTAGAATATCATTATTTTAAAATTATATCAGCATCCTCAAGAACGAGAAGTTTCCAGGGCTCCTCTCTGAGCTTTCGAAGAACTTTAACCGAAGAGCTTGCAGTCCCACTGGAATGGCTAACGGGTGACGTTTCTCTTATGTCCCAGGTTTCACACTTACACATTCCCACTCCTGGAACACTTCCCTCTCCGCTCAGCTGACTGACTCCTGCTGCTTCAGGTCTCAGTCTGGACATCAGCTACTGTGCCTGGCGTAGGTCCTCCTAAAGCACCCATATTTTCGCCTGACCGGGTGGTGGTGCAGTGGATAGAGCGTTGGGCTGGGATGCGGAGGACCCAGGTTCGAGACCCCGAGGTAGCCAGCTTGAGCGCGGGGCCCATCTGGCTTGAGCAAAAGCTCGCCAGCTTGGACCCAAGGTTGCTGGCTCCAGCAAGGGATTGCTCGGTCTGCTGAAGGCCCGCGGTCAAGGCACGTGTGAGAAAGCAATCAATGAACATGTGTCGCAACAGCAACAAGAAACTAATGATTGATGCTTCTCATCTCTCTGTTCCCGTCTGTCCCTATCTATCCCTCTCTCTGACTCTCTCTCTGTCCCTGTAAAAAAAAAAAAAAAGCACCCATATTTTCCTCGCTGTAGTGCTATATATATGGTGTAGATGTGAACCCCGAGAAAGAAGATACCTACTAAGAAAAGCTCTCAGTGGCATAACTGGGCTCAAATAAAAAACCCAAAACAAATAAACAACAAAAAACCAGAGTCTAGCAGATCTTTCTAAACAGGGGCCTCCCACACAAACTGCACTTGGGGGACAAGCCTGCAGGAAGCTGTCCACCTCCTGCCTGCACTGAGCAGCCTGTCCACACTGCACTGTGTTCCTGCCCCCTGAGCCAGCCCTTCTAAAGGACCTCCTGGAATTGTGTCTCAACCAATATGCCTGAGACTTCCCCTGTCCAATGGGAGCTCCACAGCCATCTCTCTACATCAGCATCTTCACTGACCAATCAGGACAGGGCCTTTTGGACCAATTAAACTGTGAGGATTTGGAGTCCTCATTTGCATGAGCATGGGCCAATCAGGGACGGGGGAGAGGGGCAGGGCCTTCTGTCCATGTAAGCCAGCTCCCCTCTGGCCCCGAGAGTGCACTTTTCCTTTCCATCTAAGGTGGAAGACTCTTTCCTGGCAGGAGCTGGAATGTTTGCAGACGTCTCACTGAAGCAGAGCAGGGCAGAGCGGCACAGGAGCAGAGGGAAGCAGACTGGACCAGAGCTGGTGGAGCGAACAGAGCAGAGCTGCCTAGCCAGAGAGGGGCCTCGCCCCAGGACCCCATGCTGCTCCACAGCTGTGCTCTTCCTCATTGAGCTGCAACACTACTGAGCTGTTCTCACAGCCTGCTGCGTCACTGAATAGCGTCTCCTTCTTCACCATACGCTGAGTTGGGGATTCCGGCTGGTGTTGAATTGACAGCAACGACCATCGTTGACACTGTCATTTCTGTTTCCTTTTCGGTGTCCTCTAAAAGACCAAGGATCCTCCACTTGGGAGTCTAGAGTCCTTTTATGTTATTGATAAAGCCCTTAATGTTTTAAATTATTCATGAACTGCCACAATCATACTGGTTACAAACAAGTACAACACCTCAGTGCCCTCCCACAATTAATGACCATTAGCTGTGTGTCTAGAGTCAACTAGGTTCTTCCAGGGGTTCTGCTCATCTTGAATGGGTTTGCTTAAGTGTCCGGGGACACCTAGGTCAGCCTTTGCTGGGCTGCTGAGCTCTGTGCCACGAGTTTCTCACCTTTCTTCCGGACTAGAGGACTAGCCCAGGTTTGTCCTTTCCGTACTGGTGGCAGAAGTTCAAGATATCAAACACCAAAGCTCAAGTTCATCTCATGCTTCTCCTGTGTCCTTCTCACTAACAGCCCATTGGCCAAAGCAAGGTACTCACGTCAGCACAAAGCCAAGTCGCGGGGCGAGTCCTACCCTCTGCTTGGTGGGAAGACCCTGCCAAGCTACATGGCCAAGGGCCTGATAGAGAAGAAAGTGAAGAACTGGGGTCATTGAGTCGATCTCCCAAGGACTGTGCGCCAAAATACCATGTAGTTTCTAGAAAAATGATGTAAAGCTTTCACGGATACCTTGTTGTGCCTCATGTCCCCCAAACTTCCCATATATATATATATATATATATACTCATCGTGGAGTTCAAACTATCTTTTTTATTCATGTACCCTTAAAGCTTAGAGCAGTACAAAGAACATTGACGGTACTGAACAAATGTTTGATGAAAGAAAGAAAGAAAGAATGAATGAATGAATGAATACATTCTATAGACAAACTCCACGTTAGATTCTGACAATACTGAATTGAGCCAAAGCAAGGAGTTTCTCCTGTATGCATTGAGTTTTTTTTTTTCTTTTCCCAGCAGGTGGGTTATGGACAAGCTTCAGTGAGGATCAAGTTTGCATCACGACATGATTTTGAGAGTGAAAGCCCCGGAAATACCAGCTGTAGAGGAATAGACACAATAAATGAATAAAGGTGACCACCTTGGTTCCCAGTGTGAACCATCATGTAGAAATCCAATGCTGAGCAAATAAACATGAATAACGAACGGGCTTTAAAAAAATGCAAGTGGAGGCCTCCTCTGTATGGGTGTCACGGAGTGAATAAGGATTTTCTTAGCAGCTCATTCCAGAATCCCTCTCAGAGAAGGAAATTGCCTCCATCCGGGAAACTATCTTGATGAATGAACTCCCAAGGCCAGAAGGTGCGACCCCAAAGGATGGATGTCCAAACAAATTGTTTGTTTTCTCCTCACATGGAAGGAGGGAGAAGAGGGGTAGGAGAAGGTGGGGGTAAGGAGGTAAGGCCAGGCGTGGTAACCACAGATGAGGCCCACACGAGAGAGAAAAGTAAGAAATCCTTGGAAGAAAACCAAGATACAAAGCCTGGGGCTTTGCAGAAATAATAAATGGTTTCGGTGAATTGTTGGGAGTCATTCTGTGTTTGATTCCAAGGATTGTGACACTCCATAAGCGCGTTCTGCGTTTTGTCCGATCCTGCTTTGCTATGCTGTTGAAGGAAATGAGAAAAAGACTGAGTTATTCATGAGGATCAATGTGATCCCAGACCCACACGGAGGACCCGGAAGCAGGAAGCTGGAGGCAGCGGTACCCAGGCTGCTCTTAACAACCTGGAGATGGTTTTTGATACCCAGGGACTGTGGAGCCGGGGCTGGCCTACGCCCAACTGGATGGCATGGCAGGTGAGCTGCATCTGACACTCACTGCACCACACTACCTACTTGTGCAACTTTGGGTTGCTTTCTTATATTTTCTTTCTGCCTCTGCTTTCTCCCATCTAAGCTGAGGAAAACAGTAGTCCCCATGAAGCTCCTGAGAATGTAGTAAGTTTAATGAATACAAACCACAGAGTATAGCCCAGGGCGCATCTGTAAGCACAGAACACAGTCCTAACCTGTTTTTAACAAAACCCTGAAACAAAGTTTAAACCTTGGATACACCCCTTAGGCAACGCCACTCACAGGTAACACCTGTGAACCCTTAATTGTCACCCCTTAAAGCCCAGCTTTAAATCCTGGCTCGGAAGAGACAGATCTGAGCTCTGCCTCCTGTCTCCTTATCGGTCAACTCAAAGATAGAGCTCCTTTCTCCTCTTGAAAGTCGGTGCCAGGCTTCTAGGCATGTGGGGCCGTAGACCCTTGTCCGGTAACACGCATGCTCCTACATGTCTGCTATCACGGTCCCCCTTGTTATTATTATTGTTTTTGCTTTTATTAATAGCTGACATCTGGGTAGCACTGGTCCAGCGGACGGGAAGTGACGCAGGACTGAGGATTAGAGAGCCCGTGCCCAGTCTCTGCTCTGCCCCTGGATGCCATGCGACCTTGAGAAAGTCACCTCTCTCCCTCACTGAACTGAGTGCATTTGACAAGGTTCCGACCCCGGGGTCGTTACCCTTCCCAACCTGCAGGAGGCGCCGTGGCCACACAGCCCAGCCCGTGGGCTTCCCACCCCACCCAGCCTGGCTTGACATTGGAGAGGAGGGAGCCTGGGTTATAGTCCACTCAGAAATCCGTTTTCCCCACTCAGCACAACACCGCACTGAGACTGAGTGTGTTTGTTTACACCCTTGGGAGGTTATTTCCCTTTTCACTTAATTACCTGACATGCAGACGTTGCTTTGCAAAACCCGCCTCAGATACATTTTGTGAAGTCATCTAGGCAGCACTCATTTGGTGCTTTGATTAAAGTGTGCAATCTTCCCCAAGCTCCGACACCTCGTTAAATACCCGTGCCCCCAGTGAGGAAGTGAACAGCCCCCTCCGGGGCTCGGGAACAAGACACACAGCAGATAGATAGTTTGCACCCCATGCCGCAGGCTAGTGACTTGGCCTCAGGCTGGGTCAAGAGCTGGGGAGTTGGATGCTGCTTGGAAGTTGCTGCCTCTTTGCAATCCTGTGGGCAATGAGCATGCCCTGGGGAGCAGAGCGGAATCCCCTCTGCCCACCTTCTCCTGGCTCCATGTCCGACTGATGTGGGTCCAGTCCCAGGGAAAGACTACCCAGGGTTGGCTGCCCCCTGGGGACCCGGCTAAGCCCCGGGCAGCATCATAAAGGGAAGTTTCCCTTAACTGCTTCAGACTCTGCGTGCAAGGGTCAGGGGGCCAGACGCAGGACACACGGCTTAGAGGCAATTGTGATGAGACTCTTGAGAGGTTAGCAAGTTTGATTCAAGTCCCACCTTCCTCACTTATTTATGATGGCGACCTTCAACATCTCCTTTCACCTTCCCCACTCGTTTTCTTTTATAAAATGAGAATTGTTGATGTTGCGGACAGCCCCGGGTGAACCCTATCTGATCTGCTCATTTGCACTCTGACCTTGACCAGGTGAGCTACGATACCTCTCCGACCAACACAACACTCACTGGTTTCACTTGTAAAAAGTGGCTGAGAAGTTGCCAGGAGGATTGCATCCCTTGAGATACGTGTTTAATTCATAACCTGCAGTATCGGGCCCAGAGACGGTGGTGGCCGGGGCGATAGCAGGGTGGTCCGGAGTGAACAAGGGGAAGGTTTGGATGGGCATCTTGGTTCTGTCCGTGTTTACTGTGACCTTGAGCAAGCTGCTTGTATCCTGTGGGCCTCTTTTTCTGTAGTTTTAAAATAGAAATACTCAATGCCTGTCTTAGAAGGTGTGAAGAGGCAGAGGTGAAATGAGATGAGCTATATTTACGATCACACACCTGTTTGGCATAGAAGAAGTGTCCCCTAAGTGCTGTGTCATGATGATTACCACCAGCAGCGCAGCAAGCTAATTTTAAGCGCCAGGATGGTTGGGAAGTTGATCTAAGATGATATCTCAACCACTGTGGTCCAAGAAGAAGCAGAAAGATGCTGGTTGACAAAGGTGCTTGTTAAAAATTATTTTCCCCGGTGTTTCAACGTCAAGGTATAGGAATTGAGAATCTAATCACCAGGCTGGTGGGAATCCATCTTGAATTTTTCTTCTTGTTCCAGAGGTCATGGGAAGGAATCTGAGGGGCCAGGGTTGGAAAGAAGCAGACCATCTGACACCCTCTCAATTTGCTATCTCTCCCTCCTTCTTACTCTCCCTCCCTCCCTCCCTCTCTTTCTCTCCCTTATGTACTATATAAGGTGCATACTTTTCCTCTTGAGGTTTTGATATTGCCAAAATGGAATGAGACTATTTCTTCCCTCCCATGCATCTACTTGTGTCTTCAGGCTGGCATTAGGAAGACTTGTTCCAGGCACAAGATGATAAAAGCCTTTTTGTCTAATCCTCCCTAGGTTTGAACGCACCAGGGGGACATGGTTGCAAAGAGAAACTTAAAAATGCTGACCCACTGAAGAATTAGACACACAGCATCTCCCCTGCCCTTAACCACTGACACTGAGCCCGGCTTACATGAAGCTAAAAGCAGAGAGGCGGAGCTAGATGGGTAAGTGAATGCTTGAGAACATGACATCTAATAGGACAGATTAATTGGAGCATGCTTATGCCATACTTTATTCCCCCCAACGATAATTAAGACATACATCTGTTCTTTAAGGAGTTAACGTAACAGGGTCTTAAAGCCATAGTCCTTCTTACCTCAGGACCTTGAGGGATGCTCCTCATACACCCTTAACTCTCATTGTACCTGCCCTTCATAACACTGAGCAGCAATACGATGACTTATCGTCATCGATCGCTCAAGGTCTGTTTGCCTTACGAAAGTGTCAGCTCCAGAGGGTCAGGGATCATTCCTACCACCGATAGCTACAACTGACCAATACTGTTGTATTCCAGGCACTGTTCTGGGCCCTTCAGACACCGCCTGCCTCACAGAACTCCATGGTCACTCCAGGGATGGCAATCAGAGGTGTTCCGACTACTTGATGGGCTAGTCAGCTGGTGTGCAAACAGGAACGGGGAAGAAGTGAGGGCCATGTGAAAAGACGTCTGGAGGAAGAGCATTCCAGGACGAGGGGCCAGAAAGCACAAGGGCCTTGGGGAAGACACGTGCTCAGTATGTTCGAGAAGCAGCAGGTAGAGCAATGTGGCGCGTGCAGAGCGGTCTGGGTCTAGAACGGTGGGAGGTGAAATCGTAGAAAGGGCAGGTGGCCCTGGCTACTCCTCTGAGCAAGATGGGAAGCTTCTCTTGGGCAGAGTGGTGGCATGACCTGATGACCACTCCAGGCTGCCCCAGGCTGCATGTGAGCACACTGTCGTGGGGGCAAAGGTGGAGGCAGGGAGTTACGTGCAATGGCTCATGCCGGTAAGAGGGACTCTATCCTGGGCTGGTGGGAAGCGGATGTTCTATGTGTTGTGGGCCAGAGTGTGTCACAGAGTACCACCTACCCCTTGCCAGTCCAGGGGAGGGTGCTAAGCACTGCTGCCCGTTGCATCTCGGAACTGGAGTCACCAGAGAAAACATGGCAGCCAAGCACCAGACAGAATGTTTTACTTACAATAGAGAAGAGACAAAGTAGGGTTCGCTCCAATAGTGGGTGTCAGTCTCTAATGACTACCCAGTCCCCCTTGGCAATGGTAACTGGCCCATGTGCGCTCCTCGAGTGGCGCTGTGGAAAGACCCCCGACTCTCGCCCATGGAGTTTAAAATACTGAAAACTGCAGGGGGGATCTGAGGCCCATTGATATACACGCTGAAGCTGACAAAGGCCAGTGTGCTTGTGAATCGCTCTCCCACCAAGTTCAGTTGCTTGCATGAAGGTTCATAGTAGTAAGAAAGTGAGATTTAATAAGGGTTATGCTTCTTCCAGGTGAGTATTAGGGAGAGAGGAAGAAAGGATTTGGAGTATATGCTAACGAGTAATGTTAATAATACTCATCAACCACCTGACCAGGTGGTGGCATAGTGGACAGAGCATCGAACTGGGATGCAGACGACCCAGGTTCGAAACCCCGAGGTTGATGGCTTGAGCAAGGGTCACTGCCTCTGCGGGAGCCCCCCTCCCCCAGTCAAGGCACTTATGAGAAAGCAATCAATGAACAACTAAGGAGCCACAACAAAGAATTGATGCTTCTCATCTCTCTCCCTTCCTGTCTGTCTGTTCCTATCTGTCCCTGTCTCTGTCACACACACACACACACACACACACACACACACACGATACTCATCAACCATAGGCAGGGGAAGAAGAAACGTGAAACCATAAAGGAAAAAGGTGGTGGCGGTCAATGTATTTAAGTTACACAGGGGTCAGTAATTTTTGACACTGGTAAACTAAAGATGCAGGGTGGTATTTGGAAAGTAGGATCCTTCAGGATAAGATAACAGAGGAGAGAACTACCCAGGTGAAGAGATCTAAAGCACAGACACGGGAGCCGGGGGCTGAGTTAAGCTGTCAGATGGGAATGGAGTGGGTCACGCACCAGTACGTGAGCCCAGAGCATTGTAGGTTTGTCTGCTTGTTTCCTGTGGACAGGGAAGCCACTGTGGATTGCACTGAAGTAGTATTAGAGAGAGAGAGAGAGAGAGAGAGAGAGAGAGTGTGTGTGTGACAGTGAACCTGGGGGTCAGATCTTGTAGTGACGAGGGCGATGACCAAGGGGTCTCCAGATGACTACAACAAGGAGCGCTATTCTGGCAGTGTGACCTTCAAAACCAAGACTGTTAGGGGCCAGTGGCTTAGAAGATTAATAAAAAGCAAGGAGTAAGCCTATTCCGCCCAAAGTCCCCGTGGAACAGGAGTGTGGGAATGAAAAGTTAGCCACTTTTTGACATGTCGGAAGAGGAAGTTGTGTTCTTAGGAAGGGCTCTGAACTTCTCTTTGAGGTGGGTTCTAGACCCAAAAATATTTGGACTCCTCCTGCACTACCTTTCCTTGTGGCCCATGTTGCCCCTTGTTGGAGTCATTTTCTCTTGAAACACAGACCATGCTGTGTGGTCATACTGCCCCGTGGTTACAAACACAGGCTTTGGCATCCAACGGCCGTGATTCACACCCTGTATTCCCACTTCACCATGGTTAACTCTGCGAATTTCGGTGAACTGATTCACCTCTCAGTGCTCTGGTTTTCTCCTCAGAAATCAGGGGTGGTAGTGGGCTTTCCTATGGGGTTCTTGTGAAGATGAATAGAATCAATTGCAGGCTCAGCATTTGAAACAGCGCCTAGAAAATGGTTAAGCGCGCACATTAGTTTTTGCTACAAGTATTATTATTTTAAAATTGATGTTCTTCCCTTGATGGGCTCCTTGTTCTGTTAAAAGAAAAAGAAGAAGGGAATGTTTAAAAATGCACCTGAAGTTGTAGGTATTTTACTGATAATGGACTGTCAGTTCCAGAGGACCCAGTAGGAGGATTTGGGGAGTCAGGGGCGTCAGGTTACAGGGTGGACAGAGGCTTAAAGGATGAAAGGCAGGCTGACGAGAGATGAATTTGGGGAGTTCTAGGGCTTCTTATCCAAAAACGAGCAGCGATAAAAGGGCAAGATGGAGTCAGTCCCATTGGTGTCTCAGTAAGAAGGGAAGGAGGGACAGAGAATGCTGGGGCTTCCTGCATGTCTGCTGCTGGAAGGGCCCGGCTTCGTGTGGGCAGACGGTCTTGCAGAACTCAGGGGCTCCCTCCCCGCTTCTGCCAATGGACACTGTTAAGGTGGCTCCTGGCTCTCGTCCTGAAGTCTAGCATAGTACTTAGCACCTGGTCTTGGTTAAAGAAAACAGAGGCACTCTGGATACGAGCACAGTATCGTGAGTTTTTCCATCAGCCTCACCTCTTCTAAGAACTCTCACTCCCTTTCTGGGAATCTGCCTCATCTCTGGGTCAGCTTCCTTCTGAATCACACCAGGCATCTTGGCACAGCCCTGTACCTGTGATTGTCTCACTTGTAAACAGTTGTACCTGCAGCTCACCTCCCCCAGGCTTGAGAGAAAAGGTGTCACACCCTGTTCCCAAGACTGTGTCTCATTTTGCCTGAGCAGCTGCTGCAGAATGATCAGAGATGTTAACTTTGACACCACAAGAATTTGTTGAGCATGGTAGCTTTCTTATAAGATGGATAGTTCCTTTTTATTTTTTCCCCTTGCCTCAATGCTCAAGATTTCTTCAGACATGCAGCCCATCCTCAGCTGCTGTGGCTGTCTGCTCTTGGGTGGTGGGCTGCACTGGTTCAGCTCTAATGGGCTTATCAGAGACCTAGGCCCCAGGGGACAGCAGCGTTACAGACAGTCATCCAGGGGATGGAAAATAACCGATAGTCATACACTGTCTGGCTCACATAGTGTTTTACAAATCAAAACATTTCAGATTTGTGGCTTTTTGGTGTGTGTGTTGGGGGTGGGGTAAGGAAGTGGAGGAGAAACCAGAAGATCCAGGTACACTGACTCTGGGGGCCCCTGTGGCAACCTTTGGCTGGGGTTGACTCATGGCACCCCCTGCAGACAGAGCATGTGCTCTCTGAGTCACTAGCACCCCCCCACCCCCGTCATGGCTGCATCTTGGGACTCTAAAGTTTATAGTGTGGGTCTCTGCTTCTCACAGGCATTTATAACTTGAGCCACCCCACCTGGGGAAAGGGACATTTGAGGGCATGTGCAGGGGGTGAAGCAATCACGAACAGTTCATGACTGTGGGGAGTCTTGACATGCCAGCCACTGGACAGTGCTTTGGACTCTCTCCGGCTATCTGTGAGAGTAAACAACTTACATAATCTCTATAAAGGAGCGAAGGCCTAACTAACTGACATGTCGTGCTCTTCCTGGCAATTATCATCTTAAATTTGGTGCGTCCCTTATGCTGGAGAACGCTGTGGTTATCCAAAGTGGCACAACGTAGCCTGATTTTTCCCCCCCAGGACAGTGGGGGCACCTCACAGTCCCTTTTATGCTTTCCTGCTCCAACAACACCAATTATCGCCCGCTGGACTCTCCGCGGTGTGCGTGCGTGTGTGCGTGCGCGCGCGCGCGCGCGTGCCCTTTGTCACTCACAGCTTTTGGAAACAGGTAGGGGAGTCTAGCGGTTGTTTTGTTTTGTTTTTCCGAGACCGCAGTGTAAGAAACTGAACAGTCTCATCACCCAGCTTATTTTCTTTCTCACCAAGAGCAGCTCAGCCGCTGTCTAGCTGTGATCTTGCATGAGTTATTTAACCTCCCGGAACCTCTGTTTTCACCTCTATAAATCTAAGGATAATGATGTTTATCTCAATGATTTTTGTGAGGATTAAGTCTGATGCTCTATGTGTAAGTGTCCAGCGCAGACACTCCCCAGACTCTAGGCAGAGAAAGAACCCGCAGGGTGGACGCCCACGCCACGAAGCCCCAAAAGGCCACACTCAGAACAGCTGTCTCCGGGGCGGGGAGGGGGGGAGTCTGCCTCCCAGAAACAGAGCAGACAGACTCGAGAGCGGGTGGCTGTCCATCTGCTGATTGAGTTGCTGGCCCTAGAGATTTGTCTTCCTTCAGAACCAAGTTTATAACATTTGCTGCTCAAAGCAGTCGCTTCTCCCAGGGGAACCGGTGAAGAAAAATCCTTTGGCCACCACTCCCGGACTCCGGTGTCCGTTTGCTTGGGGTCACTTCCCCTGGGGAGGCGGGCCAGTCCGCTTGGGCTTTCCCCCACCATCCAGACGACAGCTCTTCCTTCTCCATTGGTCTATCACCTTGTCAGGTAACATGGATTCACGAAGCACCTTCTAATTGCCAGGCAGGCCCCGCTGCAGGTTCCGGGGATACGACGGTGATCAAGACGGGCCTTTGCCCTCGAGTAGTTGACAGCCTAGCGGAAGAGATGGACAAGTAAACAGTGACCCGCGGAGGGATATGCGCGGCCGCCGGGGAAGCTCAGGATGACCACGGGAGTTCCTCAGAAGGGCAACATAACCGATCTGGGAAAATCTGGGAAGGCATTCTGAAAGAGGCAAGTTCACGGCGAGACATGAAGGACCCGTGGGGGTCTCCAGGCTGACAAGGGAGGAGAGAGGAGAATTCAGGCAGAGGGAGCAGCTTGTGTCCAGGCCTAGAGCAAGACCAGACGGTAGACAGGTCAGAGGCGGCCAGTCTGCCGGTGCTCACCAAGACTAGAGCACAGCTTGGGAGTCCTGGCGCAGAGGGTCAGGGAGGCTGGCCCATCGCGAAGGGCTTTGTTTCCACGCAAAGGAGTCTAAATGTAGTCTTTGAATTGTTCCTGACATCCCAACACTTTGGAGCCCATGTGTGTCCCTGAGACACCTCGTGTGTGCTGAGAAAGGGACGTGGATCTCCCCTTTTGAAGGGCATGGCCGTCATCTCTGTGACCTGGTGAGGAGCGACTGTGCCCCTGGCACAGAGAAATCGCCTGGGCACACACATGCTTCACCCTCTCAGGGCAGCCCTTTTGCCCGTGTTTCATGGTCAGAACAATGCATTCCCAATTCCAGCTTGGACAAACCAGAATTTGTATTCGCAGCATCAAAACAGCCTCCTGGTCCCACTGCTTCTGCCGTTGTTCCCGTCGTCCCTGTCCTCACCACTTTGCGCTTTCGGGTTAAAATATAACAAGTACCTGTTTCGTGTACTTCCAACTCAGGTTTGCAGAATAAAGGGTGACGCTCTCCACTGCGCTGGAACGAATTTGATTTCTATCCCAGCTCCGGGCGGTGGACAGTGGCCACTTTTTAGTCATTTCAGGACAACCTGAACCTGTTGAGGTTGTCCCGGTTAACAGTGCTCCCGCCTTCTTTCCTTCAAGGACTACATCCAGCGTCCAGGCGGCCGCAGTGCCGTCCAGACACTGGGAGTGGCCGCTGGTTGTTGGCCATCCCATTTCCTCTTCTGCGCCCGTCACCAACGTCCTCGTTCTAATTGGCCCCATTTGTCACTGCCCATCCTAGTCAACCTCCTTTGGGATTTCTAGGCCCTTGTCGTTTCCCTGGTGGGTGGTCTTTAAAGACCACTCTGTCATCTCCACAAACTGACCAAGAGACACTAGGGCCCGACAGGCCGAAAGAGGCACGGGCACATTTGGCCTCTTACCTTACCACATGGGGCCTGAATAGTGAGGCACGTGTCCTTAGATGCTTGGTTCCATGTCTCTGTCACTGTGGCTCCATAGCGGGGTAAAGGTGGAGAACCCCAAGTTTGCTCACTCTCCTAAGCCTGATCAACAGGTACGCTGTGGTTCCTTCTGCTCTTGACCTTGTGTTCCTCCCTCATCCTTGTAGACTAGACACCAAGGATAAGGACACACAGCCTCCTCTTAGGATACGGTGACCAGACGTCCCGCTTAGGATACGGTGACCAGTCCCGATTTTTAACAATTTGTCCCGCGTCCTGCGGCGTTTTAAAGAAGTCCCGATTTAAAAACATATATATTACAATACTATTTTTGCATTCTATGAAAAAATTTTTTTGCTCCATATAGACCAAATTTTTAATCAAGAACCCCCCACCCCCACCCCCACCCCACGTCAATGGTGCCCCGCTTTACCAGTTTTAAAATCTGGTCACCTTATCTTAGGACCACCCATCATTTCCTCCTGGGAGATTTTAATCTAATAGAAAGGGTAGCAGAAACTGCCTCTAACTCATCATGGACTCTTTTCTGGAAAGCAGCTTTGTGCTCTGGCTCTTCCTGGGCTCGGCTTTAGAACTCCAACATCCTTTACTCTCAAACTTTTGCCTTGGCCGTGACTTCAAATATTTATATTGAAAGTTTCTGTGGCCCTTATAAAAAATTTTTTTTTCCAGCTGTCTCAGGGCCGGCTCTTCCATCTGGGGAGTAAAATTTCCCTTGTGATCTCTGAGGTTCCTGGCTCCTGGGCCACGGGCAAAGCTTTGGCACCTCTCTTGTTCGACCATACAACTCGCTAGTCAATAATCGCTCTGGCTTCCTCAGCTCCAAGAACAACTGCCATTTATTTCAGTAATTCATGCTCACTCCTCTCTTCTATACCTGGCTTGTCTCTTGGGATGGATCAACCTACAAAACTACATGTCCAGAAGTCTAGCACGACGGCCCCGTTGGGCCAGATGCTCAGGAGCGTGAGCCTTGGAGTCAGAGAAGTAGATGGACCTAACATTGTTGACCTGCAGTTACTCTTCTGTAAAGTGAGACGGTACACGTCGGGCTCTGAACAGAATGCCTGGTGTGCACATGCCAGGGACTGCAGTAAGGGCTGTTATTATCCAGCTTGTGACAGTTTATTTCATATGCCAGCTTGGCTGGGCCATGGCATGCCCAGATATTATACTAAACACCCATTTCTGTCTGTGATGTTGTTTCCAAGAAATAATTAGCATTTGAATGGGTGGACTCAGTAAAGCAGATTGCCTTCCCCCATGTGGGTGGGCCATCATTCAACTCGTGGGGGCCCCGCATGGAGCAAAAGGACAGAGAACGGATGAATCTTCTGTTCTTTCCTGAATGGCTATGGAACAGCTGAGACATTTGGTCTTCTTCTGCTCTTGAACTGGGGCTTGCATTAGCTCTGCTGGTTCTCGGGCCTTCAGACCGGATGGTGGCTAATGAGACTTCTCAGCCTCCGTAATGGCATGAGCCAGTTTCTTATAATGAGATTTATTATAAGGGATTGGTTCTGTTTCTCTGAGAACCTTGACTGATACAAAGCCTCCTGCCTAAATAGAGGCTCTGTCCATCTGACACCTGACGTGGCAGGTTGTCAGACCTCCTTGGGCCCTGCCCTCCTCTCCTTCCCAAGTTGGATTTGATCACCTGTCTCTTCAGGGCCACTCTCATTGAAACCCGCCACTCCTTGCCCACCTTTAACAGCTCTGGCTTTGTCCCCAATGCTGTGCCCACCCGACTGCTTGTTTCCTCCTTCTGTCTGCTCTGAGGCCACTGGACGATGCTAGGGAGGAGTCACGTACCGCTCTAAACTGGTTCCACCAGCCGCGTATGAGTGCCCAGCCTCTGCTGGGCTGCCAAGGTGGCTTCCTCATCCTTTTTCTCCAGTTGACTTTCTCTTGCTTTCTTCCCAGTGGTGGCCTCTGCCCCTGACCTCCACTCACTGCCATCATAGGGGCCAGCTGAGGCCCGACAGAGAAAACAGAGACCCTCAGAGTGGGTCTAGCTCCTGTCTGGACACTCCTTGTTGTTCTCAGTTGTGTGTGTGTGTGTGTGTGTGTGTGTATATATATATATACACACACCTATATTTGCTTCCTTTATGATTCTGTTTGAAAGAGTTATTATGGAAGCTAACCTTTCCATCAGTAGCTGTTGATGTCTTTGCTTCCTGTTTTCTTCTTTAAGGAAAGTTGAATTCCTTCTTGCATCACTTCTCTCTCTCTCTTTCTCTTTCTCTCTCTCCTCCTTCCCTCTTTCCCTCCTTCCCTCCCTCCCTTTCTCCCTTTCTGATCTTGTCTTTCCTATATCTAGTTTGTCCCATTACCTCTCTTTTACCGTTTTTCCTTTACTACTTTGCTTTTCTTTCAAGATCTGACCTCTGAGTCCCTGGCTTCCTCACATTCTAAGCAGCCCCTGCTTGCTCTCATCAGTTGGCCTTTCCCTTTGCTGCCCAGCGAAATCGTATGGGGCTACTTTAAAAAAATACCCATGTGTGTTCTTCATCCCAGACCAATCTGGGACTCAGCCAAAGTTGACAACAGCCATTCCATTCTTCTACCAGCTATTTAAATATCTGTGCAAATTCACCATCGGACATCCAGCTGGTCGACACCGATGGGGCACGGTGATCTGAGGAAGGCGCACTTCCTCTTCTGCGTTTCCACACCTCCTCTTCTCTCCTAGCTCACTTCCTGCCCATGTCGCTCTCCCACTGCCCCTTCTGGCTTTCTTTCCCCTGTCGCCGTTCCCCTGTCTATACCCTTACCCACCGGATTCCACTGTATACGTTCTTTACCGGTATTATCATCCTCGCCGCTGTCTTTCTCATGGTGCCGTCTCTGTTCCTTCTCTGCCCACAGTGCCTGGCGTTCTTCCCGCCCCCGTGAAATCATCTGCGCGACAGAAACACGGAGGCCCCGTTGACCCATCTTCCTCACTTTCACGCCTTCATCTAAATTGGATCATGACATGGGTCCGGTCAGTCTCACTCCTGCTTGAAAGCCACTGCTGGGTCTCCAGACGCAACCAGGGATGGCTAAACCTTCTAGCCCGCACTCGGGAAGCCTTCACGACTCGGCCCGGCCCGGTCTGCTTCTCAGCCGCATTCCTGGCCACTGTTCGCACCTGTATGGCCACACCGTGGCACACCATTCACTGAAATGTATCTTTATCCTCTCGTGCCTCTATTTATGCCTCTTCTTGTGCTCCCTGTCTATCTTTCTACCTCTCTGGTGACCTCTCTCATCACCGTCAAGGTCCAGATAAAATATCGGGGCTTCCCGACAGACTTCACCCATACTATATCCTCAGAGAGCTTTATAACAGACTCACAGCAAGCACTTATCAAGGTGTCTTATGGTCACAGTTTTATTTTTTGCCTCTTCTGTTTGATGGTGGGCTACTGGAGGCTAGGGGGCCATGGCTTATCCACCTTTTTTAGCTCTCGTTCCTCACATCATTCCTGGGACTCTGCGGGAGGCCCGTGGGTATCTCCTGAAGGGAAGCAGGAAGGATGATGTGCAGGCGATCCCGGGAGAAAGGAAGCGCAGGAAGCAGAGACAGTGGGAGCTTGCGGGGCAAGAGCAGGGCCGAAGGCTGAGCTGGAGAGAGCTGAAGTCTGACAGAATACGTTCTAAATTACGGTTTCATGACTGTGCGCTGGGAAGGAGCGGAATTGGATTATCTCCCTGCCCCGGGAAATAGCTATGTTATAAACAGTAATGGGATCAACGTGCCTGGACTGAAATTCTCTACAACCTCCTGGGAATAAAAGATCAGTGGCAAGAAGCTTCTGTCAGGGAGAAGCTGCGTGGCCTTCCGACTCAGGGATAAAAAGAGACCTGTCACATCAGGTGACAGCTTCCAGACTGCTAGGGAAGAAGGTGGTGACAGAGCCCTTCTGGTTGGACTACTTTCCGACTTGCCTCGCTGACAATTATGCTAAATGAGATTCTTTTCTTGCTTAAGAAGTGCACCAGCAGCCCTGTCTTCTGGGCAGGGAGCTACACACCCCTTCTCTCCTTTCGCCTCCCCACTTCTTCTTACTCACGGGATTTTTCTTTCTTTCTTTCTTTTCTTTTTTTTTTTTGCCCACATTGCCTTTATAGCAACTCTTAATCATATGACATGGTAGATATTACACACGGAAGATTTCATGTTTGCAATCGCTATTGTTTGTAGTGTATTCTCCGAAGACCCATGGCGTGTGGTCATTTGTCATGTGGCTAAGGTCTGAGCCTGCATGGATCACTCTGCGACAGGAGAGCAGAAGTCAGCAAATTGCCCACCTCTGCCTTTTACGATGGCTCTTTCCATCCACTCATTCAATGAGTATTTTTTTGAGTATCTACTATATTTCAGCCCCTATTTAGGATGCCAGGTTGGAGAGAAAGGGGTAGATAAAGTGATTCTTTGTTCCCATGGGTGATATGTTTGCGAGAAGGGTGGGGCAAGGAAAGAAAAATAAATGGGGAAATTTCCTTTATATGGCGATATCTTCTATGAAGAAAATAAAACAGCGTGATGTGATAGAAAGTGAAAGAGAGAGAAAGAAGTCAGTAGCAGAAGGGGGCATAATTACAGCATTATTCACGACGACCAAAACATGGACACAACCCAAGTGTCCATCAACAGGGAAACGGATAAGCAAATGTGGTGTAGTCATTAAATGGAATATTATTCAGCCACGAAAAAGAAAGAGATTCTAATACACGTTACAATGTGGATAAATCTTGAAACATTGTGCAAAGTTGAAATATGCAAACACAAAAGGGTAATTATTGTACAAGGCCCCTTACGTCTAGAATAGGCAGATTCAGGGAGAGAGGAAGTGGGCAAGTGGTTACCTGGGTCTCTAGAAAGGAGGGAATGGAATATCAGGGCTAATGAGTACAGAGTTCTGTTTGGTGTGATGAACAAGTTTGCGAAAGAGCTAGTGGTGAGGATTGCACAACACTGTGAATGGACTCAGGGCCACCGAATTGTACGCTAAAATTAGCAAATTTTATGTTCTATTTTATCCTAATTTGAAAAAAAAAAAGAAGCAGAGAAATCCATAATGAGAAGAAGGAGCCATCCCTGCTGGAGGGAACAGCAAGTACAAAACCCTGAAGGTTGGAAAAAGCTTGGATTATTATTATTATTTTTCTATTGCTCCGTGCACACTAACTACTATGACGTGTTGCAAATGTGTTCCTTTGTTCAAAAGAAAAGAAAAAAGCTTCAGAAAGGAAGTTGGTTGTCTGTCCTGGCAGGAGTAGAGGAGGGCTCTGTCTGAAAGCAAGGCACCTGGGAGTTTGGGGATTTTCCAAGACCTTCGAGGCATGCCTCAGGAAGGCAGAGCGTCCTCCGCGGTGGGGCGTCGCACGGCTAGCCTCCCTTCAGGCTGGGGGCATCGTGATGCGCCTGAGATGTACTGTTTCACTCCTGTCCCTGTATTTGATGGCATGACATGGATAGCCCCAGGTCACCTGCTTGTGAGAGAGGAGCCGTAGTGTTGGCAGTGCTGCACCAACAAGCAGGAGAAACGGATTCTAGTTCTAGTTCTTCCAGGGACTTGCTGGATGTTCGTAGCTCAATGGCTTACTCTCTCTGAGCTTCAGTTTCCTCCTCCGTAAAATGCACACTTCGAACAAGATCAGAGACGAGAAATACATGATATGCATGCATTTTCTTTCCCCCTACCTATCAAGCAACTGGGCCAGATGGTGGTGTGTGGGCACTCCAGGCCTAATTGATCCTCATCCAAACTAATATTCTTAACACTTTTTTTTTTTTTCAATATTCATTTTGCTGGGGAGGAGGGAGAAGTTAAAAGCAACTGTCTTTTTATTTTAATTAATAAAAATTGTTGCTAATTTATTTCAACAAGGCCAAGTCGAATTACTGAAAAATTCTCTAAATTATTTTCTTTTTTTGCCTGTGTTCTTATTCTCTCTTCAGGTTTTTTTTTTAACTTTTATTTTTTAGGGCACCTTCTATTGTACATAATAAAGTAATTTAGTCCTCTGGGAAAAGTGCACTCTGCCATGAGGTACTTACACTGACTATTTCAGCAAACTGGAATCCCATGAGGAAGTGGTACAAGGCCCCAGCAGAGATGGGCTATTTAAAAATCTTCATTTCAGGGTTCTGCGTGCTTTGGTGGGAGTAAGACAAATCCTATTCTTTCAGTTAATCCCAGTGATATGGACGTGTTCCTCTTAGGTCAGCATTTCCAAGCAGCTGCCCCACAGACCTTGGAGTCCCCGCCGCTGCCCAGGGCAGACATTGCTAATGGATCACAGCATTGCCCCCCACAGAGTCCAGATGGGACTCCAGCTTCCAGACCACCTGTTCAGGCACCCAACTTTCAGTGACAAATTCGATTGGCCATCCTTGGACTGGGTGGGTGCTGGGATTCCTTCCCATGTCAGTGTTTCTGGATTCTTTGATCCGAAAATTTACATGAGTCAAGAGTGATCACCATTTTTTTTTTTTTTTTTTTGAGCCTGAGTAACTGACATGTACTTTGGTTTTAAGACACGTGAATGTCTAAGCAAAAGTAAGTGCTGGAAGTGAGAATAAAAATCTCCCTTAGCCTGACCTGTGGTGGCGCAGTGGATAAAGCGTCGACCTGGGAACACTGAGGTCGCCGGTTCAAAACCCTGCACTGGTTTGGTCAAGGCATATATGGGAGTTGATGCTTCTAGCTCCTCCCCCCTTTCTCTCTCTCTCTCTCTCTCTCTCTCTCTCTCTCTCTCACTCTGTGTCTCCTCTCTAAAAAATGAATAAAATAAAAATAAAAATAAAAAATCTCCCTTAGACGGTTCCCTGAAAGAAGCAACAACTTAAGAATATGTTATGGAGGTATTTTTGGGCTACGGTTAATGCAGAGATGGATCAGTTTAGAACCTAGACTTCAGAGGGTGGACCCAGAACCTGGGTGGATGGAAAGACCTTGCTCTCTAGGACGAACTGGGTAAGGGGAAGGTGAGGTGAGGAGACCTGTAGGCAACTGCAAGGGCTTTACGGGAGCCGCGTGAGGGCCGCGGGACTTGTAAATAGCTGCGCTGTGGTGAAGCGGCCTCGGTGTCCGAAGTCTGAGGATGAGAGCGTCTAAGGGAGATGAGGACCAGCTTTGGAGACGGACGGGCGTGGTTTTGCATCCTGGCGCCTGCAAAGACTTGCTCCGTCATTTTGGAATCAGTTGTTTATCACCTTGGAGTCTGTTTGCTTCTCTGGGTCTCAGATCTGGAAAGACCTGCCCAGGTTCACGCAGAGAAGTAGATCCGAGCGAGGGACAGAGTAGATGTATTTGATCAGGCCGTTACGCTGAGTGCTGAGGGTACAGAGGGGTGAGAAGTGGAGGGCGCACGTTTTCTCCTCTTCCCTCCTGGACGGAGCCTCTTTCCTGTGCTTTGCTGGGTTTCCTCTCTGCACGGGCGGGGCCAGCAGGTGCAGGGTGAGCTCTGCTACTCTAAGCCACACCCTTGTCCCCGCATTCAGGCTGGTCAACGCCATGCTACGTCATCCTGGTTCGGCAGGCGCCCTGCACACGGAGATCCGGGCTGCTCTGGGCTTTGGTTCTAGCCTTTCCTGCCAGGACACTGCTCAGGGGTGGCCTCCATTCCCTCTATCCCAACCCCTGCTCAGCCAGCTGGAGGGCTCTCTCCTGTCACGCTGAAGGCTTTGTCTTTTTAATCCTTTTCCTTTGTAAGAACTGAGAGATCGCCTCTTAAATGAGACCGTTGGCAATGACAGGAAGTTGGGGTGGGTATTCATTCCACAGTAGGCATCCACTCCTCAACGTGACCTGTCTTAGTAGCTGCTGCTGCCCACTGTCCCCACCTTAAACCTTTGGGCCCAGTTACTCAACCCCTGTGGATTGCTCTACTCTACATCCTGACCTCCTGGAGCCTCATGAAGCTATAAATAACCGGGACTCCTTCCCTGCAGAAAGGAAGTGAGACGGTGGGTCGCGCAGTTGAAAAATCAAAGGCGTTATCATCAAGTTCAATGCCCAGTTCAGTCCCGATCCACACGTCTCTCTCGTACCGACTCTTAATTTTCCTGGGTCTGTGTTGCCTCCCCCCCACCCAGTCCCCTGGGCCTGTGAAGTTGTCCCTGAGGGCTAGACTCAGCGTGAGAAGGGGAGACGTTGGAACTTACCAACAAATGGCAATCTTACGTTTGAAGGTCAAGGCGTCTTTTCAACTGGGACAAAGGTAGGGGCTGGAAGAAGGTTCTCTTTTAGTGCTTGGGCTGTCTGTCGGCTCTCTCTCCCAGATGGAAAGGGTCCCCCGACAGCCCTCTGTAAACACCCCTTTCATCTTCTCCCCTCCTACTTGCACTCAGTAAAGCAAGTCTCCCTGCATCATAGGGAGCCCTCTCTAAGGGGAGCCCCGATGAGGAAGACGCATTTATGACTACTGGTCCCGCTGTAATTGTGGGAAGGGATCTGGACATGTCCCCCTCCTCCCAGATAAACCAGAAAGACGCCGTGAGAAGAGATGATGAGCTTGCGGAGCTTAACAGGAGATGGACTGTACGATCGCTCTCGTTCCACAGGTGAGTGCTGAGACCAAACCGGACTGTACGCAGGTATCTAAGCCAGTCCCAGCCTTTATTTAGTTCACACTCAATTCCACGGGTCTCTCCTCATTTATTTATTTCTCAACAGACTGATGGATTTTTGTCAATGCTGAGCAGAGACAGGAGCTGGCTCTGCTTGGGGGAAAATCCCCTGGGTTAACTTATTTCCTCTTGACCCAGAAAGATGGAATTTCTAGAGCTGGGTGCAACACAGCCTCATTTCTCTACTCCAGGAGGCCAGAGAGCCGCCGAGTTCTTGCTGGATGGAGGTGATGTCTTTGCTGGTTCTCCACACGCACCAGCCGCGCGGGCCCCTGTGTTCCTATCCGGTTTCTAAGTGGGGGTCAGTGGCTCTGAGTACGAGCCCAGGAACCCTACGGAGTTCATGAAAATTTGATGTGTGTAGCAAAGCCTGCCTTGCTTAATGCAGCCGGCTCCTCTGTCTGCAGGAGCTGACACCCTTTGGGGAAATGCTGTGATTCAAGCTGAAACGTCGGGGCAGAGGAGGGTAGAGGGGGAGTGTGGAACTCTGCCACGCAGCACCCCCCCATCTCCAACCACTTAATACCTTGGCCCAAAGCCACAATCAATCCAGGGCCATCAGCCAGGCACCGGCCCCTCGCTGCATTCCCAATCAATCAACAAGATTCAGCAAGCCACCGATTGGAATTGATGTCACTTTAAAAGTGTAGGTTCCTAGACCCCTCCGACAGAGACTCATTCATTGCCCCTGGGCACTTTGATTAGCTTCCATTTGGAGCCTCGTAACCTGTTGATCGAGGACCGGCTGTGAGCCGCTCCTAATGTGCACCTAGGATAGCAGGCGTTTTAGCAGTACCCACGCCTCCCTATGCCTTTCTAACTCAACAGGACCCTCCCCTTAATGAATAGTGCCTTGTTCTTGATCAAAGTGATTCAGAGGCAAGAAAAAAACCAGGAGCCTTTAACATGGGTCGAGCTTTACACATTCCATTTCTTTTTGTTTTTGCATTTATTCTTACACCAGCTTTCTGACGTGGTTACTATTATGCCTCCTTTTTCATCCAAGGCCCCTGCAGCAAGGCCACCTGGCCCTCAGCAGGAGCCCCGTGCCCTGCCTGTACAACCTCACCTGTACGACCCAGGAAGCCCGTCAGCCTCTGCCCGGGGGTTGGGGAGGGGCCTGTAGACTCCACAGAAACCACCAGCTTCCCCAAACCTCCTCACCGCCAGCCGCAGAATCCAGGGGGAACCCGGGCATCCGGCACCCGGATGCTGAATCTCTCTCCGAAGCCACGCCCATCTCAGTTCTTGGTGATTTGCACACACCCTTGGATGATTTTCGCCGCTGTTGTATTCTTTATGTTCCGCTCTGCTCTGGCCGTGTACTCACATGTCCTTGTCCGATAACTGCAGCTGTCCATCAACTCCCTCTGACCACCACCTCCTATCTTTCATCTCCCTCTATCTGCTGTCCACGTCCAGCGACCCTTCTGTCTCACTGGGACCCTCCATCCACTGCCCTGTGCCCGTCCTCGTGTCCCTGCCCTCCCCCCCCCCCCCACTCAGTTGAAGCTCGGTGCTTCAACCCTATCCTTACTCCCTTGCACGTGCCCTCCGCTACCTGGCTGTCCCCCTGGATTCACTCCTGCTGCTCCGCACCTGCGCCTGCGCAGCTGAGCGTGGCTACTAAGGGAACCCATGGTCGCCACGGAGTCGACCCTTCCGTGTTTATTCGTAACTATAGACTTTAATGGAGACCTGTGCCCGTCCTCGTGTCCTTGCCCCCCCTCCCCGCCCCCACTCGGTTGAAGCTCCGTGCTTCAACCCTACCCTCACACCCTTGCCGGTGCCCTCCGCCACCTGGCTGTCCCCCTGGATTCACTCCCGCTGCTCCGCACCTGCGCCTGCGCAGCTGAGCGTGGCTACTAAGGGAACCCGTGGTCGCCACGGAGCCGACCCTTCCGTGTTTATTCATAACTACAGACTTTAATGGAGACCCGTGCCCGTCCTTGTGTCCCTGCCCCCCGCCCCCACTCGGTTGAAGCTCCGTGCTTCAACCCTACCCTCACTCCCTTGCATGTGCAAGGTTTGAGAATTCAAAACCTTCAAAAGGACTGCAGGACACACAGAAGAAAAGGCAAGCTGAGTTTGGTCCAGGGAGAGATGGTCCCAGGAGGGTTACCCTGCCCACCCGCCCTCCTCCCTCTGGGCCTGTGCCTTCCCAGCATGGCGTCCTGCCTGGCTTTCCAGCCCTGGGTGTCTGTCTGAAACCTCCCTCGGGTCCTCTTCCAGGCCAGCATTTCAGTACCACGCCCTCCACACCGAGGGTCACCTGTGACATTGTGACATCAGAGGTGCTTGGGAGGGAAGAGGCTCCTGCCTTGCCAGGAGGTGAAGAGACAGGAGGAGAGGGCCAATTAACACCCCAATGGGTCACTTGCTAATGAGCAAGGTGGCAGAAGAGTCACATTCCCAGAGCACCGAGAAACAAAGTTGTGAGAAGCTGGCTCAGAAATCCTGTGAGCTTTGTGGTGTCTCATAATCAGGGTGTGGGCGGCTGGTGGCAGCCATGTTAGCAGCCTCTCTGGGGGCCTTGGGCTGGAGTGGTTGGAGAGCCTGTTGGCCATCAGGTGAAAGGAGGGAGAAGGGACCAGGGGGAGGGTTCTGCCTAGAGAGTCAGGGGGGGCCCCTACCAGTTTTAGCTCGGATCTGGGGACACACCCGCAAGGCCACCTCCACTTTGCCTGGAGCCCCAGGGGGCAGAGGATAGGGTTAGGGAGCTTTAGGGAAGGTGCTTACCTCCCCTCCACACCCCCACCACTGTCCTGCCACGGCACCATGGGTTGGGGGGCTCTGGACTCAGTGTATACTCGAGTTTGCTTTGACTTGTGGGAGGAAACTGTCTGCTGTTTGCTTGCTTTTGGTTGGGGACAGGGTGACCACAGTCTCCAAACTGCACTCCTCTCTTAAGAAAAGGGAGGACAGTAAGGTGACAATGGATTTGCTGAGAAAATGAATCTCTGGTCTCTCCGTGAGGCAAGGGAATATTCTCTGTGAAGTCACTAAATTCAGCACAACGTCTAGCATGTAGTAAGTTTCAAAACTATTGTTGAATAGACAGAAGAAAAAGAAAGAAAGAAAGAGAGAGAGAAAGAAAGAAACAAAGAAGAAAGAAGAAGGCCAGTATGTGAAGCCCAGTATGGTAAAGATTGTCATTTAGGAGGGAAGGTGTCACATGCCAGGTCAGGCCTTTCTCTCATACAAACCACACAGAGAAAGGGGAAAAAGCCTGTGCATAATTATTTGTATCATTATTATTTTACCACTGGACAATTAAGCAGTTACCTTTTTGTTGAACTCCAAAGCTTTGCCTCCCATCAGAAGAGACATCGTTTTAGTAATGTGACAATATCAGTTCTGAGCCAGAGACAAATTTATGAACAGAAAAGGGAACTGTTCCCTTGGGAAGGACCATGTAAGCATAAAGCCCACGCAACGGGAGGAAAGGTCAGTTACAATCACGTCTGCCCTGATGCGGAGAGAGAGAGGCGAAACCGCAGGCGTGCGGTCCCAGTGAACAGCCAGCCGGTGGGTGCCGTGAGGTCGGCTGTCCCTTGATTGTGGCCATGCTGGGCCTGCGAGCTGACACAGCTCCCAAAGCTGGTGTTTCTGGAGGGGGATGAATAGAGAGCATGTGTTTCCTTGGCTACTGAACTCAGAGCGCAGTGCAAACCGGGTTCTTTCCAATTAATCGTGCTACTGTGTACACCATCTCCAGAGGCATTAATTGTAGGCTTCATTAGCACGTCTGATGCATCTCTCTCCATCTAGAGAAGGGGCTGCTATTGTCCCGGGGAGAATCTCAGGTTCTTTTCTTCTTACACAAACCCCTCAGCTGTCTGCTCCCCTTATTCCTCCAGTGAGCCTTTCGTGTGTGTGGGGGGGTGCCTTCCCGTGCCCCCAGCAGTCCTCTGGGAACACTGCAACGAACAGAATGCCTTCCTTAGAAGAGGCCTGTTTCTCCCTCTGCTCCTAGGAGGAAAACTTCCATCCTTCTTTCTAATCCTTTTACTATTTCTTCTCTAGGGAGAAGGAGTGACTTAGCCAACGGCTAAAATCAAAGGAAGGCTCTTACTTACCCTGGCAGTTCCGTCCCCTCTTTGCTTCCCTCTTGGATCCTGGCTTCCATGCAACCTTGTTTCTCCACGTAGCAGACACCTTGCCCTGCCGCCCTCCCTGCTGTGGGCGGTGGCGTGAGCAGGAAAGAGGGAAACCAAAAGGTCGAGCTGGAAGGGAATTCCCATGGGGTAATTCTTATGGAGTAAGTCCCCACCACCCAAAAAGGTGTGTTGTTAATAATGAAGACAATCTCGTGGTTTCAGCTGGGTTTTGCTTCAGCTGGTACAGACTCGGAAGGAGAGAGGGGCACAATCGTTGGCATCCATATGCTTCAGCATCCGCCTTCAAGGAGTTCACAGTCCACCTGCAAAGCAGAGAGCAAACCCAACAAGATAGTGATGGGGACGACACCTGAGAAGTGCCAGGGGAGCACAGTCCGGGCCACGTCTGACCAATGAAGACTCGAAGTATGAACGGGAATGCTCAGATGTAGTCAAGGAGAAGCGGTCAGTCTGGCTGGAATACAGGGTGGGAGGCAGGGAGCAGGAGGACATGGCAGAACCCGGGGGACAAAAGCTGTGGAGGTCTTTGTGGAGGTGTTAGAATTTTATCTTGAGAACAGTGGGAGCCACGTAAGGATTTAAGCAAAGGAATTTACCATAGTTAGAAAGTTCACTCTGGCCTGTGGTCTGAAGAGATTAGGGGAAGGCAGCGGCGAAACAGGCAGTGTTTCAGAAGAATGCTGAAATGACTCCAGACAAGACGATGCCGGCCTCGTGGAGGGTATCGGCATAGATCAAAGTGACCAGGTGAGAGGAACGCTGAACTGGTGAAATCAAGAGAGCCTGGTGAGTGGTTAACTAGGTGGGGAAAGCCCAAATAATAGGTCTCTGTTGACTCCCAGGGGTCTAGCTTGGGTCCTGGGTGCACGGCGCGCCTTTCACCCAAACAGAGGATGTGGGAGAAGGACAAGTTTTGAGAGGAAGACTATGAGTCCCACCTGGCATGATTGAATGTGGACACCAGTGGGGCATCCCAGTGAGGATGCTGGCTCGGTAGTTAAGCGACAAGGATGAGCATCTCAGGGTGAGGTCTGGGCTGGAGGTAACAGATGTGGGCATCGTCAGCTTGCATCCGACAGGTGAGCTTTCTTTCACAGGCAGAGTGCATAGGGTGAAAAGAGACGCAAAGGGGGGGCGGAACTCAAATAAACACATGTTGAAGTTTCAGGAAGAATAAAAGGAAGAAGAAGGAAGAGGAAGAAGAAGAAGAAGAAGGAGGAGGAGGAGGAGGAGAAGGAGGAGGAAGAGGAAGAGTCGGAGAGGAGGAGGAGGAGGAAGAGGAAGAGGAAGGAGGACAAAGAAGAGGAGGAGAAGGAGAAGAAAAGGAAGCAGTAACTGAGTCACAAAGTATGGTTCAGGGAGCAGAAGGAGAACCGGAAGTTGGTTGAAACTCGTCTCCAGAGACCACAGGAGAGCACGCTGCCCAAGGGTACAGGGAAGGGCTTTTAGTACGCACTGAAGCACCCTTTCTATTTGAGTCCATTAATGGAACCGGGTTGCGGATGGCTACGAATGCCAACCTAGAAATCTAGGACATTTCTTTCTGCCATCTCTTCCGCCATCCTCAGCTTTTACTTTATTTTAGGCCATACTCTCAGAGACCATGAGTCAGTTCTGAGTAGGTGGGAACACACAGGGCTTCTAAGTAAAAATTCCAAGAAAGGTCTGTGTGCCTTTGTTAGCTGCAAAATAAACTGATTTCTGTGACCCTGCAGTTCCCAGTCTGATGGGCTGTGGTAAACATATGTGTTCCCTCCCCTCCCTCTGAAGACACTCACTCTTATCATCCTTTCTCTAGCCAGTTGTCATGCATTAGAGACACCTGTCGAGCTTTCAGCAGCTGTGAGTTCCCTGGGCCCTGCCCAGTCCGTCTAAATTAGCATCTCTGGTGGTTGGATTCCCACAGGCATTGACATTTTTTAAAAGCTCTCCTGGAGTTTCTAATGGGTAGTCAGGACTGTGAACCACTGATTGCAATGGACTCAAGCCCCATGAGCCATTAACCTTAACCAAGTTAAATAACCAATCCTACACACATGAGAACCCCCTGCCTATCTGGAGGCATTATCAGTGGTGTTGTAGAAAGTGAGTTCTTTTTCTTCCGGTCTTCCAGCTGTAGAATAAGCAGAAGTATCCTTTTTTTTTTTTTTAAGATAGAAAGAACTCAGGGAGGCCTAGGGTAATGATGTCAGGGCCTGTTGGCTGGGCCCCCAGCCTCTGTCTGCTTGGGCAGTATTGCTTCTACAAGAGTCAGGTGAAGACTCCAGCAAGCCTTTGGCAGGGACATTGTAGGGGACGGGGTCCTGCCATGTGCAGACCTCTGCAGACATTCCTCTGGGCAAATTCCATCTCTGTCTGTATTCTCACCGTCACATACTTAGAAACGTTGAAGGCAGCATGCGGAGCATTGGGAATTATGGCGAGTTAAGCTTCATTAGAAGATAATGTTGGGGTGCAGCGCTGTCCTATACAATCTGTTGACCTTAAAAATAAAAGTTATTTTACCAGCAAAAAAAAAAAAAAAAAGAAAAATAATGGGTTGATTCCGGAATAGCAGAGAATTGCAATTTGGGATACCCTAGTTATGCAAAACAATAGGCCATGTTCTAGAAAGGGGAAGTTGGGAGAAACTGTTACAAACAAGGAGTCCATTGGAGAAAACTGGGAGGTTGCTGTGTAATCGCTTTTCATTGGCTGGGCTATTGTTGTGGGAGGAGAAAGCCTTCCTTCCTCCCTCCTTCTGGGGAGGTAGAACAGAAAACATCTTCCTGTTGGAGATGGAAGGCACCTCCTTTTCTGTTTGGCGCAGCTGACCACGAGGGGGAAGGTGTGAGAGAACCCCGCTTCCCCCACAAGCCCTCCTGATTCCACTCTGGGTTGAGGTCTCTTTTATTAAATTTCCCAAACCTAACCAATGCTAAAGCCCAACGAATCAAAGAATTATTAAGCTCTGCCAACGAGCTGGGCTCTAGCCACGTCCCGCAGTCTCTCAGAGACTATGCCCAAATATTTGTCTGGTTTGTTTTTTTTTCTGCTCAAATAGGACATTCCCCACACTCCAGTCCCGTTGGTACCTGCCCCGGAGAGTTCTGGAACCCACAGGCACAGTTCTTAAGGCTTTGTAGGGCAAGAGGGCATGCTCACCCCCCCCCCCCCCCCAAGCTACACCAACTATTTCACTCCCAGGAGTTGCCAACTTCCCTTTTCTGAAACAACCAAATGAGCTTTGTCCCATGCCCAAGACAAGTTGTAATTCATCAAATCCACTCATTCTTTCCCCTTGCTTTGTACTCAAAGAATGCAGCAGAGAGGCTATTAAATCCTTTGCTCGGGGTGAGCTACATAGAAAGGCTGTGCAATTCAGCAGCACGCTCCGAGAATTTAAGTAAATTTGCTATGCTTGATCTCACTGTTAGGAAGCCAAATCTGCCACTCTCTACAAGATAATACACACACACACAAAAAACATATTCAGCGCACACAGCCGCTAATATGCCCTGCTGCTCCCCACAATAGGGGCTGAGCTTCCTGCCCTGGCTCATATTTTCCTGAATGAGAAAAAATGTATGGAGAATTTTCTGTCCTTTCCTCCTGTGCCTGGAATTTCAACCACATTCCCAGAAGGTTTTTCAATGTTTCTCCCCCAAAGTGCAGTATTTCTACTGGACCCACCACATTATTTATTCACATTTGATGGCACAGTAAGTCTTGCTTTTAGATACAACAAAGATGTGGAAACTGTGTCTTAGAAGTGACTTGTTTTAGAGCAGTGGTTCTTATCCTTTTTTGAGGTACCGAACCCACCAGTTTCATATGCGCATTCACCGAACCCTTCTTTAGTGATAAATAAAATGTGATTTTTCCCCCCAAATTCAAGACATAGGCATATGTTTTTTTACTGGTGCACAAAATGAGCCATGCATGAACATCACCTTGCTCAAAGAACAAAACCAACAAAGTGCATGAACTCACAACATTACGGTATTACTTTATTCTGGCCTCCACAGCAGAGGCTTCTCCGAACCCCTGAGACTGACTCATTGAACCCCTAGGGTTCGATAGAACCCAGGTTAAGAACCACTGCTTTAGGGTGAAAAGTTTATATGGAAAAATAAACATGATCAGGTATGAAAATGTATTATAAAGCTTTAATAAGCCTGACTGGTGGATAGAACATCAACCCGGGACGTGGAGGTCACTGGTTGAAACCCCGAGGTTGCCAGCGAAAGCACAGACTTGCCAGCTTAAGCGAGGGGTCACTGGCTTGAACGTGGGATCATGTCAAGGTTGCTGGCTCAAGCCCAAGGTCACTGGCTTGAGCCCAAGGTCGCTGGCTTGAGCCCAAGGTCGCTGGCTTGAGCAAGGAGGGCTCACTGGCTCAGCTTGAGCTTCCCATCATGGCACATATGAGAAAGCAATCAATAAACAACTAAAGTGAATGCAACTATGAGTTGATGCTTCCCATCTCTCTCCTTGCCCTTTTTCTCTCCCTTCCTGTCTCCATTTCTCTTTTAAAAAGGAAGAAGGAGGAGGAGGAGGAAGAGGAGGAGGAAGAGGAAGAAGAGGAGGAGGAAGAAGAAGAAGAAGAAAAGCCTTAGTAATTAAAACAGTATGGTATTGGTGCTTGAATAGACAGGAAGACCCAAGCAATGGAAACAGAAATTCAGCAACAAAAGAGCGCGCACGCTGTGGAGGGAACCGTAGTAGGTGGTTAGACCAAACAGCCTGTGGATCAGCTTTCTTTTCCCCATCTACGACCAGATGGCTCAGCTCCGTCTGCTCAGGTAGGAGTCCAGCCTCGCTTTCACCAAGCCTAGAAAAAGGCCCGGCGTCCGGAGATGCTGTGCCATTACCTGGCATTGTCGGGGCATCTGAAGCTGCCCTAGTTCAGTCTAGTTCATGCCAAAGCTTAGTCCAGCTCAGTCTCTGTCCCCATCCAGGTCCAGGCTTGGAGCCTGTGTGGCTGCCAGGAGCCCATGGCTGCAATGGAGAGACAGTGCAAAATGCGCAGGGCTTGGGAGGGGGTCAGCTTCCTTTCCAGGATCTCTCTCTTGATCTTGCGCAGGCTTGTGTCAGGTCTCTCTCCGCCTCCATCCAATCCGGTCTTTTTCCCAGGCTAGACTCCGCCCCCTTATGGCACTGGTTTGGCTCCTACTGCGCAAGCGCCCAGTGGAGGCCTTTCCCCTTGGTTGTTTAGTCCTCTCGCGCATGTCCTGACACGTAGGTGTATCCCAGGGAGTTCAGGAAGCTGGTCCTTCCTCCCTCTGTGGGGATGGAGAGGTGTTATTCCCCTTGGTGTGTGTGTGTGGGAGGCTATTCCCTGGGGTGTCTGAAGTTTTAGCTTCCAGACTCAACTAGGCCTGCAATCTAGCTCCTTTCTCTTCTTAACTCTTACCCTGCCAACGGCAGCAATGTGATGAGGCCCATGGAAATGAATCTTCTCTGGCCTCCAGTGGCCAGAGCCCGCCATCTTGCCAGTGCTGAGAGCCGGGACAGACGACTAAGAAGGGGCCCTCCCTCTCGTCCCCACCAACGTTGCACCAATCACAAAGGTGACCTGTTTGTTCACTGCTGCCCAGGTGTGGCACGCATGCTCATGGAATGTCCCAGGACGGTTAGAGGTGTTTGGGCCGGAATGGAAGGAAAGGACAGAAAAGAATGAATGGCATTGTTGTGATTTTTAAATCAGATTGGGAAAGCGTTCATAAGATTTAATTTTTTACAAAATCACATTGAAATTTGATAACTGTAAATGTAAAATTATTAACCGGCTCCAGGGCAGATTGGGGACTCAGAGCCAGAAATTAAAGTCAGCCCCAGAAATTAAGTAAACTACTTTTTTTTTTTTTTTGCATATTAAAACCTGGGCTTCTTGAAATATTTATTATACTTGTTAAATCAGTATCCAAGCTGCAATTGCACGACAGGTATTTCTTAATTAGCACCTCCAGACTGCCCCCTTCCCCGGGCCCTGAGTTTTTCTCTGGAGACTGAGGGAGCTGAGGAAATGGGTTGAGGGGAGAGGGGAGTTCCAGGCTAGCAAAAGTGGTCAACGTCTCAATGGGCTGCGTCAGAGGACGGAATTCTGTGAGCCTGCACCAGGAGAGGGGTGTGAGCCATGGTGTCGTGTCTCCCCAGTGCTGAGTTCTGCCTAGAGCGGAGCCTTCTCCCCTTCACCGTGGACCACCGCAAGCCCTGCTCTGAAGCAGAGGGGGAGGTGGGTGGACTTACAGCCTCCTGATTACAGCAATGTGCCTGCAATCTCTCGCTTTGCCCCTGGGAAGGGGAGCTGCTCTTCTTGCGCCAATGGACAGACCATCTGGGTCAAAGCCTCCACGGGTAAGCAGGAAGGGAGGCTTTCACACCTTGACTGATGTTCTCGACAATTCAACATAACAGCCGTTCATGCTCATGTTTCACAAATTTTTGTCCGTTTACGCAAAGAACTGTCGATGCCGAGAGACGTAGGTCCCACCTCCGGGACAACCTGGTTGGCTTCAGCGGTGTCTGGGCAGAGTGATTGGATTCAGCTTTTAGGAGAAACAGCGAGGGCTCCTTGGGAGAGAAGTCCTGCGGCTGACTGGGCATCTCACGGGGCCCAGAGAGGAAAGCTTCGTGGGTCCAGGAACAGGGAGAACAACCAAACCACACACAGTTTGGTTTCTGAGTGGGCGTAGCGGGCAGCACGGCTCAGAGCCTCTGTTCTGCTTCCTGCCTGGAGGAAGGTGAGAGGGATGATGCTACTTCACTGGATACACACTCTGTCTGGTTTCTTGTCACCCTGGGGCCCCTGGGGACTCCTGCACGCAGCCGGAGGGGGTTCTAGGGAGTCTGGCAGTGCTGCATGCTACACTGAGAGAGCCTCACGGAGGCAGGCGACCCTTTTCCTTGGCTAAGAGTTGGGCAGAGCAGCCGAGTCCATGGTGTTGGGCTCCTGCAGGGGTGGAGAGCCCTTATGCTTCACCAGTGAGTTTTAAGACTGGACGAATTAAAAAACCAAATGGGCATGCTGAATGCCCGCCAAGGGTTCGTTCGTGAAGGCAGGCCGTCAGCCACGGCGGGAGTGGCTGAGTGCATCTGTGTGGAGTGGGGGGCTCGGATCCGGGGGTGGGGAGGCCTGGGTTCGTTTCTGAGTCTCTGTGAGCGGAGGGGCACCACGCCTCCGTGTCTCCGTTTCCTTATCGGTGTATTTCACTCACTCAACCACTATGTATTGAGCCCCTCCTTTGCGCCAGACCCTGCCAAGTACTAGGGACACAGGAAGAAGTCACTGCTCCTGGCTTCAGAGGCGACGACCCCTAAGACCTTTCTAGTCAGTTACTGTGTGTTCTGTTCTGAGCATTTTCTGTAAGATCTCTTCTCCCGAAGTCTCCTCTCTCTCCAGGTGCTCAGCAAAAGTTGTGTTCAACCTTCACATCTCATTCTTTATCCTTCTGAAGCTTCCCCTCTCCCTCACCTCAGGGCCGGGGTCCCATCTCCCCGTCTCCCACCTCCTTTGCTCCCTTTGTGCCTTTGCTGAATCTCTCTGGGCACTGACGGAGCAAACTAATTCAGACCAAGGTATTTGTTATCGATCTGCATGTTTGCACATTCACTCTGCTTACTCCTTGCAGGTAACATTTGCCTATTAACAGCTATTTCCATCCCATTGATCTCAAGGATTCAGCAATGCTTGAAAAGCATTGATTACAGAGGAGGAATAAAGTGGGGGGGGGGGACGTGTCAGAGTCTGATGCGATGGACTTGGCTCTGCCTGACGAGGGAAGAATGGCAGGATGAACCAGTACAGAGGACCGAGTGGGGGAATCACGTTTGTTTGTTTTTTAATAAGTTATTAGTCCAATAATATATGCAAATATTATTCTAAGAAAAACATGACACCGTTGCAGTCATTATTCATTACCTGCCAGCACACCCAATGCTCTTCTGAGCTATACACACTTCTTATTTTGACATGTCTTTTTCTAGACCTTCCTCTTTCTGTAAGAACATAGGATGGCTTCCTAACATGGGAAGCTCTACAGGAGTTAAGAGTTATTTTCCTTTTAATGGGTGGTTTTCATTCTTGTCATTTATAGATAATGCTCTAATGAACGTCCTTGTACCTGCTCCCTGTACCCACCTGCAAGTGTTTCCTCTGGGGTAAATGGGGCGTGCATATTTTAAATTTCAGTGTTTATTTCAGTTTCAGTGTTGAAACTGGGTAAGTCCCCGGCAATCCTGGATGAATCTGTCACCCTACTGAGTGGAGGGATCAATCTCAAAGAGGAGTGCCACTGTTTTTTCTAAAACTGTAGTGAAGGAAGCCCAAATCAGGTGACTTAGAGCAGCTAGAAAATGCACAGGATTTGGAGGGGGAGGTTTAGCTTCTTTCCTGGAAGAATTTTTTTTTTTTTTTCTGAAGGGAGAAGCGGGCAGGCAGTCAGACAGACTCCTGCATCACCCAACTGGGATCCACCTGGCATGCCCACTAGGGGGCGATGCTCTGCCCATCTGGGGTGTTGTTCTGTTGCAACCAGAGCCATTCTGGTGCCTGAGGTGCAGGCCATGGAGCCGTCCTGGGCCAACTTTGCTCCAATGGAGCCTTGGCTGTAGGAGGGCAAGAGAGAGACAGAGAGAGAAAGGAGAGGGGGAAGGGTGGAGAAGCAGATGGGCGCTTCTCCTGTGTGCCCTGGCTGGGAATCGAACCTGGGACTTCCACACGCTGGGTTGACCGACCCGGGCGCTGGGAGAAATTTTTGAAGCACGATGTAACCATTCAGAGTCTAGCACCATGTGCTGATTTGGTTAAAAGCAACAGAACCTGGTTTCCCCTGACCTCAGCCAGAGGGAATATATTGAGAGACTCCCGGAAATTTACCTGAGCGGAGGGGGGATGACCGAGGAGCTGGCCTCATCATTCCGGGCGGGGAGGGAGCAGAAGCATGGCTGCCATTTTGCGGCAGAGGGAGCCTGGTCAAGACAGTGGCAGACGAAGGGCATGGGATTGCCAACACCTGCAGTGAGGTTCAGGGGTGGAGTGCCCACATGGCTCAGACCTCTGCCTCACCAGGAGCGGGCAGATGTTCTGATTACAACCCTGCACGGTGACCCCTCCGGAGGACATGAGGGTGTTGTCAGGGAAAGGAAATTGACACCAGTTAAAGACATGAACCGTGTTCTACTATCACTCCCTAATGACTGGAGCTCACTTCCTGAACCCTTCACGTGCCACACACACGTATGCACTGATGCAAATGCACACGGGTATATTGTGGGCAAACTAGATGCTCCACCCACTTTTGTTGGCTACGCAGATGGACGGGCACTCTGATAGAGGCGCACACATTCCCCTTGGTAGCAGGAAGGATGAGCTGTTATTACTGCCATGCAAACGGGGGGGGGGCAGCCAGTGCCCACACAGAGCCACAAACCCTTCACCTGGCTGGACTCACAAGAATGAATATAAAATGCCCCAAACTTGCTAACGTAAGTCTGCCCCCTGGATATGGGTCACTTTATATAATGATCATCTTCCTAGGAAGTCATCCTTATACCTATTATTTTATTTTTATTTTTGGAAAGAGTCAAGTTTTAGATTCGGTAGAGGAACTTACTATTTACAGAAACATTACAGCAAATTGATATAGCATATTATTTATTTTATAAATCCAGGTTTTCTTCAGGAATTGAATTTGTCTGAAACAGAATAAACTCTGCGCCGGGGGGTAGGTTCATCTGAGTTACTGTTTTGTTTTGTGTTTTTAAAGAAGCTCTTAAGTTTCTATACTGAGTTTTGGATACACACGACTGCTCTAATTGCTGACGCAGTATTTCTGACTGGAGGCCCCAGGGGACCCTTTTAGGAACTCTCTAAAATCCATTGGTAATTGGTCATATCCATCTTTATTCCAACGGTTAACGTGCGCAAGTCCTGAAGAACAGTTTGTCCTTGTATAATTCCCTTAAATAGGATTGATGCAGCCCGTGTTACTTTGCAAACCTTTTTGTTGTTGGGAATGCAAGCAGAAATTTGACTCCCAAGTCAGAGGCCTGATTAACAAGGCTTCCGTGCAATTTCAAATAGCAACCCATGGGTGCATTTAACTCTCCCGTCCGGGCTCTGGGTCTTCTTGGTGGTCCCTCAGTCTGAGTTGGGGCAAGCCACGATGGGCTCCCCTTAAGGGCTAGGGGTCCGAAATCAAGTCTCCCTGGGCTAGTATGTTGCTTCCTTTTCTTCTTTGGGTTAGATCCAAAGATCTGCTTAAGAAAATTCTGGATTTTCTTATGTACGGATGGGCTACCTAGTGACTCTAGACTGTGTGCCTTCTAATGTTACAGTGCTTACTTTCCCCATTCCCCGAACAAGCAGTATTTGTGTCACTTTGGCAATTGCCTTGTCTTTTGTTGCTTTCCTTGGGGGTAATTCAGAAAGTGGCCTCAGTATCAAGATTCTGAATTCGTCTAGATTTTTCCTGTGTTTACAGTTTGGTGTTATAATGTCTCTGGTGCTTAAAAAACCACAACAAGAAGATGAGATTATTGGGAGGGATCTCCAAGGGACAAGTATCTCAGATTTGGGCAAAGGATCTACATAAACCTCTGTCTAAATGCACTTCTGCTAGCTGGGCTTGGGGTGTTCCGTTACTTATTTCCTGGGTGCTGACCAAGGGGCAGACGGGTCTTACCACCTCTCCGTTCGGCCTGGTTTCTGCCTGTCCTCCCAGTGTCCTCTCGGTGGTGACAGGGTCCAGCCATATCCATCAGAAAGAGGTCTCAGGTCTCGTCCCCAGCAACACTGCTGACAGCCGAACTCCGAGATGGCAAACACTGCCCCCCCCCCAGAAGATGGTGCTTCTTGACAGACACCCCATGGCATTCTTCTTCAATGAACCGAAATGTGGCCTCACAGACCACACACACTACAGGAAGCCCCCACTGAGTATGGATGCGTCTATGAATCGAAACCTGATTAAAACACTCAGTGAGATCACGAGGGCTTAGGAAAAGGGCTCCAACATCTGGCAGGGTACGTTCTGATTCTCTCACTTGATGGGAGCAGCATCCACGTGAGCCCTCCTTTGCCTGAGAGGAGAACAGATCGTCTGTACGGAAAGCACAGCACGCTCTGCATGAGCCTCGCATTTTCCCCGCTGGTCTCAGTGCAGCGGTGGGGAGCCCAGGGTCACTTTGCCCAGCCCAGCTCTCTCGATTCTTGCACTTATAGACCCGTCTGCTACTAACCGCAGCTATCACTTAGAGTGAACTCACCAGCTGATCAAAGCCCTGCTCTTTCTGAACCTAAAATGAAATCTGCAAAACAAGACCATGTTGCTAACACCTTTTGGGCAAAGCTTTTTATGAGGGGGAGATGTCAGTGCTGGTGAGTCCATTTTTCTCCCCCTGCCTGAGCTCCGGCAGCCCCACTAGCGGGGAGAGGCCGTGTGGGTATAGAAATTCAAAGCCCCCCTGACTACCGGAGAGCTAGACCCTGAAGAGTCTGTACATAATGATTACTTGGAATGCTGCGAGGGGCTTTTCCCCCCCTCTTTCGGGTCAGCTCTACTGATATCCAGGGGCTAAGTATAACCATAAGCATGTGAATTTCAATAAATATGTTTCCTTCAATTACCCAGCTGGACAGCTTAGTCCACCGGAGCCTGCAATCATACAAGGGCTGCCAGGGAATTGTTGTGATTTCAGTAATTCCTAATCTTCTCTCTGCTTAACCTGCAGGGGCTGTGGGCAGCTTCAGACACCGGGGGGTGGAGGAAGGGAGGTGGAGAGAGGCTGTTCTCATGGACCCTGGGATGCAGGTTTCTGACTCAGCCTCAAGCACGGGTATGTGTGTGTGGTGGCTTGGCAGTGGCGGGGTCCATGCAGAGTGTGGAGCTGCCTCAGGGACGAGAGGACAGAGCTGCCACCTAACTTGGGTGCTAAGAAGCAGAAGATGCCCCGTGAGGGCTTAGATTTTAGTCCCTGACTTTATACCCAGGGAGGTTGTCCCTAGTCAAGGGAGACCACCATTGTAATACTTAGTATTTGTGAATGCAATTTGGTAGATCCTTTCCCATCATAGTTTGTTTGTTTTTTTTGCCTTTGATGTCTGCTTAGCTAAGCTCATTAAATATGCAGATTTCCCCTTAAGTTACTTGGGGGAGGGATTAATGAAACAAGGGGCTCTTGGCTTTCATGAAAAAAACCTGCCAAAGATGGTGGAGAACCCGGTGAAGGTAGAGCTATTGTTTGGGGACTGAGTCAGCACACGGTGACCCTGGGAGTTCACTACGGGTGCATGTGTGGTCCAGGTCTTTCGGGCTTCTAGCCTCAGGGAGAAAGAAGGATTCCTCCTGTAATGGCTGCATCTTCTCTCCTCTCTCACTGTTTCCTGGCTGCCTGGCATCTGTTCTGTCCGAAGAGTCCCCTGATTTCCTTTTGAGGCGCTGTTTCTTCCTTGTTGACCTGAATCTCATGTCATCAGGGTCCAGCCATTCCATGACCCAGTCTAGCCCAAGTAGGCGATTCCTCCGTGGCACTGAGACAGGACTGCTGAATACTGTCATTGTCCCATTATACCTCAGAGGCAGGGTCCTGGACAGACATTCCTGCTGTGGGACAGGTGGGCTGCCCAAGCACCTGCCTCTGGACCTGCTTTGGTTTCTGCCATTCCCAAGCTCGGCTCTTCAAACTTTCTTCCATCCTCTATGACCTCAATATCCCTTGAGCTAAATAAACTTAGCCCAGCTGGGTTGTTTCTGACACCTAAGAAGCCTTAGTACTCAAAAGGTCTGAATCTGGCCCCTCTCGGCAGGACTTTTATTCATTTATTGAAGCTTTTATTCATCCCGGGGGACGGAGTGTAGAGAGAGATTCAAGAGCCCTGCATGCTTTTGTGTGTGTGTTTGTTTGTTTGTTCTTACTGAGAAGTGAGCCTTGAGCTGACTTGTCCAAGGACCCTTGTTAGTGGCAGGGGAGGGGCTTGAACCCGGGACTTTGGTTGAGCCTGCTGCTCCTCTTGCCACCGACCTACAGATTCCTTGGCTGGAACATTCTGGCAGCCTTGTGGCAGTCAGGCTCGTTGGTGTGTGACAGGGAGCAGTGAGAGGAGATGCGGGGACACCACTCATTACGCCTCGCCCTTCACGTTACAGGCCGGGTGCGGTGTACGCATGCGCAGAGACAGGCGCTGGAGCGTGGGCAGGGCTTGCGGGGAGAGAACGGGACTGTGTTTCAGAAAGCACCTTCACCTGCCCTTCTGCTTGGCCAGAGGGCTCCAGTCTGCCCTAGTTAGAAGTTGCACATAATAAGAGGGCATTAATATAAATGGAAACTAAATAAGCAATAACCGCAACATGCCTATTTCAGGGTCACCTTGGAAGAAAGGCCTTAGGATCCCCAGGGGGACTGTGGAGGGACACAGGGCTGGGGGCTGCCCTAGAAATGTGTTTTCTCCCTCTGCCTTATTTCTTTGTGTGTGTGTGTGTGTGTGTGTGTGTGTGTGTGTGTGTATGTGTGTGTGTGAGAGAGAGAGAGAGAGAGAGAGAGAGATAAAGACAGGAAGGGAAAGAGACGAGAAGCATCAATTCTTTGTTGTGGCACCTTAGTTGTTTACTGATTGCTTTCTCATATAGGCCTTGACTGGAGGCTACTGCAGACTGAGTGACCCCTTGCTCAAGCCAGTGACCTTGGGCTCAACTAGTGATGTTGGGCTTTAAGCCAGCGACCTTGGTCTCAAACTGGTGAGCCTTGCTCTAACCAGATGGGCCTGCACTCAAGCTGGTGACCTCAGGGTTTTGAACCTGGGTCCTCTGTGTCCCAGTTCGATGCCCTATCCACTGCGCCACCACCTGGTCAGGGTCCCTCTGCCTTGTTTCTTAGTGTAACTCCTGTCCGCTGCCCCACGACCTGCAGCTTCTGTGTCTGACACTCACTTTAGTCTCTTGGCAGGAACCTACCCTTTGACACTCTCCAGGGCCTTGCACGGGCACTTCCTCCTGTGAATTGTCCCTCTAATGAGGGTGACATTTCCACTTCCCCTCCTGTTAGCTTTGTCTTCCTGCAACTGCCCAGGCTTGGTCTCCCGGGACACACCTCATTAAAGGGCTGACGGTGCTTTCACTGATAGTCATCTTGGGAGCTGAGTCTCACATGTCTATGACAAAGAAAAGCATCTTTGTTCCTGGGGGCCTGTATCCCAGGGAGCAATGTAGCCCACATCCAACAGACTGTGGGCATTTGCTGTTAGAGGGGGTACCGTATCTGTGACCAGTGCTTAGTTTGAGAGATATGCAAATTTTCTGTAAAACTCCAGTACCTGTCCCATCCATAGACCTTTTCCTTTCTCAGAAGTTCAGCTTGATTTATTCTGTGTTCTGGGACTATTGTTACCTCTTTTGTCTCCTTCTTGACTTACTTGGCTGTTCCCATGTTTTGCTGTGTTTTTCTTGGCTTTGAACACATTCTAAAAATAATCCTTTGTAACCTGTAATTTTATCTTCATGTTGTCTTTTGTTTTTCTCCACATTTTTGGAACCCTGACAGAAGATGCTCAGAGCAATTCTGATCAGAATATATTCAAGACAACTCCAAAAAAGGTTAGTGTAGCATTAGGCAGATGCAACTGTAACTTTGCGTCTCTTAGTACGTTTGGACATAACAGGGAATTCATGGGGGAATGTGGGGCTGGGGGAGGAGGTGGAGAGATTGAGCAAAAAGGAACAAAGAAGAGAAAAAACTTCTAGACGGTGACAACAGTAAGGTGACCGTTTGGGGGCCGGGGAGGTGAAGGAGGGGGATATGGTGGGGACACATAGTGATGGACAGAGACTGGACTTGGTGAGGGGTGAGCACACAATGCGGTGTACAGGGACGTGTTGTAGAACTAACACCTGGAACCTGCATAATTTTGTTAACCAATGTCACCCCAATAAATCCAATTAAAAATTAAATTAAATTAAATTGGCTTCAGGAATGCTATATATTTGCCTACTTAAACATTTTGTTTATTTTAGTTCAACACACATTCACTGAGCACCCACAAGGCTTCAGATGCTGAAGGTCGTTGTGGGACGCAGTCTCTGGGCACCTGGAACTTTCAGTGCAGCCGAGAAGACACACCCGGGTGACTTACAGACACTGGAACAGGCGGCACTCCGGCAGTGGAGTAAAATGCTGTGGGAGCTTATGCTGCTACGTCTATTGGGTCATTGTAGACGACTTCAGAGCTTGTTTTTTCTTGACGTTTTATTATAGCTGTTGGCTCAGAGTATTACCGATGATGTGACTTGATCTCATGGTTTTACAGTGCTCTGAAGATCCATGTTAAATCCTCAAAGCGGACTACGGGGCCCCTGTGACCTGGCCCCTTGCCTGCCTGAGCATGACTCACCCTATTGCTAGGATGCTGTGTGTCTGTAACACTGGTGGTCTCTTAGTTGGCCATGCTCTCTGCTTCTTCGCACTTCCAGATCTGAGCACAGGTCTCTGCCCGGAATGTCCTCATCCATCCTGCGACCGACACCTCTGCTTCCTGTGGCCTTCAGATGAAAGCCATGTCTCTGGAAAGGACTCTCTGGCTCTCCTCCATCCATCTCATTCAGTTCTTCCGTATTTTTCCATGGCAGCGTCCTGGATGGTCCCTTGTGGCGCACACAATGGTCTGTATGATTTTGCGCGACTAGTTCTTTGGCGTCTAACACTTCTGCTGGAATGTGAGATCTGTGGGGGCAGGGAGTTTATTCCTTTAGCTCATCACTTGGTGCGTAGGACCGTGCCTGGCTCAACATGGGATGTGTTGTCATTCGTCCCTTTAATGTCCATGTCCATCCTCACCTTCTCTGTTTGCTGTTCAGGGTCCCAGCTGGAGGTCCCACTCTGGTCCTCAGGCTCCAAGTCGCATTCCCCGTGTCCTCATCACCTCCTGAGTCACCTGATCGTCTACTTTAATGGTTGGGGATACACATTTTGGAAATTATTATCTGGGCCATAGCTTACAAAGTGCGACCCTGTGTTATTATTATTCGTTCTCTTCTAAATAGACACTAAGTTAAGATAAAGCAAAGTTAGTCACTGAAGGTAAGTAAACGCTGTGGGCACTTAAGAGTAGGTGTAACTAAGCAAATGGTAATACCTGCTTGGGGTGACATGAGCTCCAGGCAGCAAACGGTTTTTAGCTCACACCAGTTACAGAAAATGATTGGTGGCTTCCTCAAGCATCCTGCTGCAGTTCCTGCATCGGACCTTGCCTTGCCGTGCCTCAGAGTGAGGGGGAAACGCCATATTTGATTAGCAGCACCTGCTGTGGGCGTAGGGAGGCAAGGCAGCAGGGGTACAGATGGCTTAGGAATTGGGTCAGCTTCCTAGGAAATGGAAAAGTCTACTCAGTATTTTCAGCAGATGCTGAACAAAGTTTTTCCTCATTATTTTAAATTTATGCATTATTTACAAACAGTAAAACCCACACTTTTTAGGGCAGAGAGATCAGTGTTTTGACAAATATCTTGTAGTCCTGTAACTATCACCGCATAATCATGATACACAAGAGATCCTTTGCTCCTGAGATTCCTGGTGTATTCTTGGGGTCAGCCGCCCCTCACGTCCAGCCCTGGGTAACCATCGATCTGTCCTCTATTATCACAGCTTTGCCTTTGCAAGAATGTTATGTAAGTGGAATTAAAAGGATGTATCCTTTTGTGTTTGGCTTCTTTCACTCCGCATAATGCATTTGAGTGTCATCCATATTGTTGCGTGTAAACGGGTTTAATGCAAGTTCATTTAAAAAGATCAATGAAATAAATTTTCATTTACTTAGTTAAAAATATATATTGAAGAATTATATAATCATTAATATGCTTATGAATACAAATAAACACTCAAAAGCATGGTCTTTTCCCCTTCCAAATAATCTATCTATCTATCTATCTATCTATCATCTCTCTGTTATCTTTATATCTGTATATCAAAATACGTTATCATAGAACAAATCTTAGATGAATACTTAGAGAAAGTAGGTTCTGAAGGAGTTCAATGACAGAAAGGTCTTTGTAATGCGGAGTGTTTTCATAAAGAAGATGGCATTGACCTATGCCTTTACAAGTAGCTAAGCCATTCCTTTAGGAAATGTCAGGCATCACTGAAAAGGTATTCTTTTGCTTCTCAAGGGTTCATTAAGCCCTTCTTATGTCTAGCCCAACGTTATGGCTCACATAAGCAGGAAAAAAAATGATCTGTATGCTGAGAGATTTTTTTTAATCATTTTTTTACTCTGGCAAACATTTTCTAACCATATAGTAGTCGTAAAGTTCAACACGAAGTATCCTGGGGAATACAACCGTAAATAAGACGTAGCTCTCCCTTGATTTATTACTGATGTACACTGCACTCTTCTTTATTCTATCCTTATTTTCCCATTTTTCTCTTTTCCTATCTTGTTTTGTAAACAAGAGACAGCTTTCAGAAACACATGGAAAATAAATCACTGGAAATGTTGGGACAAAGAGCTAATATGGGTCAGAAAACCATCCGGGGTAAATTTACCTACCTCTCAGGAGCGTCTGCCAGATGGCTCTACGGAGATGCTAGAGACGGACCTGGACAGATTGGGCTGTATATTTTCTGCAAAGCAGAGGAATTAGAGAAATAGATTCCAGTTAAAAGACCCATATTGTCCACATGATAAAGACAAGCCAGTTGCGTAAGGTCTTCATTTTGCTGACCTGAGAAAATTTCTCCCTTGGGTCTTCATAAAGAAAATGCTTTCGGATTCAGAGGATAGCATCCCGGGCTCCATCCCGGCAATAAATACAAGAGCACAATTTGCTCATTTGCTTCTTCCAGCATCCCTCAGTGCGAGCCGACACCGAAACAGCAAAGGTCGATTCTGTCAAGTAACTTTGACCACCGTCAGAGTGATGCCATCCAGATGCGCGGCTCTCAGACTGTGCGCTTTGGTCCAAGGCTGAAACGGGTCATTTTTAGAGGGTAGATGAGTGGGATGTCTTGAAGGCAAGCCTCCATAAATATCTAGTCTCATAAACAGGATTTTGATAGGACTGGACAACAGAGAGTTTATGTAACCAGTAACTAGAATACATCTATTTAGTGTTTCTAGTAAGAACGGATATATGTATATTTTGGACACTGATCAGGCAGAAGGTAGGATAAGATTATTTATTAAAAATCGTGGGGACTGTGTAAGGCATGTTTGAATAGAGGTTATTCTCTTTGGCACAAAGATGCATTTATTCTAAGGACAAGACAACATGCAAAGATCTCTAAATGTATCTTGTCATTTTAACACCCTATGGCATTCCTACATAGTAGCTTCTATGTTTACTTTCCTTTTATAGAAAAACACTATAGAGATGAACTCTCCTAACATTTAGGAGAGTTCGGTGATGTGTTTAGCGTCACGCAGCTTGTAAATAACAGAGACAACATTCCAAACCGGGTCTCTCGAATCAGAAACTGCCCAAGTCTTTTGCTTTTGTTACTGTTCCTTTAGAAACATTTTAGACACACAGAAATATAAGGTATACTATGCTAAACGCTCATGTTCCATCGCCTGGCTTACGTTATAAAATATTAGAAATAAAACTTATACTCTTGCACATGTTCCTAATTTCATTCCCCTCTTGTCCCCAAGAAATAGCCACCACTCTTGAAAGCAGTACCATCCCCACGCGCGTCTTTATAATTACTTATCTACACGTGTAGCCCTCAATGACATATAATATTGTTTTGCACATATCAAAGTATTAGTTTATATCATACTGTACGTATGCTTCTTCGACTTCCTTTTTTTGTTCAACTATACATGCTTTAATTCATCTCAATAGATACAGGTCACACTCATTCGTTGTCACTGCTGAATGGCATTGCATTGTACGACTTGCATTTGCCCTTCTTTGGATGTCCACTTGGGTCACTGCCAGTATTTTGTGAAGTTGGTCTTCAATTAATAGAGGTCACACTTAGATGTCAACCCAAAGCTCTAGCCACTGACAGCCTTTGTGATCAATAACATTTCTTCTAACCTTGCTTCGAGGTTGAAGGAAATGGTATAAATTATGCATATAATTAATTCATGGCAGCTTTGAATTTATGTCTTCGTGGCATACTGTGTGACAGAATGGGCGGTGACCATACTTAACTGTTCCTACCGAATGCTGGTCATAGAAAGAAAGGTGCTCATGGGAGCTTTGTTTGCTTTTGTTTATGTTATGTTGATAAATTAGTTTGGAAAAGGTAATCTTTGAACATGGTGCAAAGTTTTTTTAAAATTTTATTTAGAAAATTAAATGTAATGGGGTGACATTGATCAATGAGAGTACATAGATTTTTCAGGTCAACATCTCTATAGCATTGGAACTGTTGATTATGTTGTGTGCCCATCGCCTAAAGTCAAATCATTTTCTGTCACCGTCTATTTGTCCCTCTTTACTCCCTCCCTCCCCCTCCCCCTGGTAACCACTTCACTTTCATCTGTGAACATAGTGGAAATTTAAAGGTCTAAAGGGGTATATAGAGAAAATCATGGATTCCTCTTGCTCTAGACCCCCTTCCCGAGGAACAGCCCACTACCAGGGCCTCCCTGTGAGCTGTTGACAGGAAGGATAAAATAAATACTTGATCTCGCGACATCTTGTTAAGTATGTTGGGGCGGAACACAGGCTTTGACTGCAGTTTTCTCCTGAAACTCCTCCAAATTAAGAATGCAGGAACTGAAGAGGCATGGACCCAAAGGATAAGACGGGTGGGGAAGGAAATAACAAATAAATTTCTGAAAACTGGAGAGCAGACACATGATTGATAGCAAATTTGTCCTGAGCTGACCATGGAGGAAGCCTAGAAATGAGACGGTTAGCTCTGCAGGGCTTCAGAATCTCAGGGGCGGAGATGCCAAGCCCATCTGGAAGCGGGAGAGCAGGGGAGGCTGGCTGGGAGATGCAGCTGAGGTTGCTACCTGAGATACAGTTAGATCAGACCCCTTCCTGCATGCTCTGTTCAGCTCCACTGTGGACTGTGGACGCTGGGACGGAACACAGCAGGAATGGCATTCTTCCCTCAGTTCCCACTCAGAGAAGAGTCTACCGGTGTCCTCTGGGTGATTAGAAGCTCCACATTTCAGGATTAAATCTGTATTTAGAAGACAAAACAAACAAAGAAGCTTTTGGCAAGCTTCACAGGAAAAAAAACTGTGTGTCTCTTAGTGCTAAGAGACATAAAAGCATGAAGTGCAATGTGTTTTGACACAACTGACTCCTTGGCACAAGCCCACACTGTCTGCCTGGCTCGGTCTCACGTGCCCAAGCCACCTGCAGGTGGGAGGTGCCCCCAGGGCAGAGCAGTGGCCCAGCTGTTGGCAGCATTCAGCTTGCCGGCCCCCAAATAAGCCTCGTAGACACACAGTGGCTACGTCCAAGTGCACTTCATTTAATGTCTTCTACACTAAAACAACCATGCCACACTGAGTGCTGAGACTGGTATTTTTATTTCTAATGCAAAGCCAATGTCTCAACATTAGAGAAAAAGTTTTTAGAACAGAGAAGACACATCACCTGAAATGCCACTGCTCTGACACCGTTTCTACCCTTACTCTTTTTTTTACAGGGACAGAGAGAGAGTCAGAGAGAGGGATAGATAGGAACAAACAGACAGGAATGGAGAGAGGTGAGAAGCATCAATTATTAGTTTTTCGTTGCGACACCTTAGTTGTTCATTGAGTGCTTTCTCACATGTGCCTTGACCGCGGGCCTTCAGCAGACCGAGCCACCCTTTGCTGGAGCCAGCAACCTTGGGTACAAGCTGATGAGCTTTTGCTCAAGCCAGATGGGCCCGCGCTCAAGCTGGCAAGCTCGGAGTCTCGAACCTGGGTCTTCCACATCCCAGTCCGACGCTCTATCCACTGCGCCACCGCCTGGTCAGGCTCTACCCTTACTCTTTGTTCTCAATTTCCCCCTGCGCTTATATTTTTTATTTCTGCCCAGTTGTAACCATCCTCTGTACTTAAAATTACAACAAGAATCTCCCCGAGTTTGACTTGAGTCTTATCACCTACATTTTTTTTTTTAAAAAGCTACCCAACACCATCTGTACGCAGTCACTGTACTTTAAAATGACTAATCTTGTGCTGCTGGACTTTGAGTCGCTTCCCAGTTTTACACTGCGATAATATTCATAGTTTTAGATCTTCCTGTTGTGTTATTTTTTTAAATAATCATTTATTAACACTATGTGGGACTCCTCAGTGTAAGAGTATGGATAATTTATTACTCCTCACTAATTTTTTTTCTTTACTTACATAAAAAAATACTCTTCCAATTAGATATTGCAGATTGATCAATCATGTGTTTGTTTGTTTATTTATTTATTTATATTTTTTTAAGTGAGAGGAGGGGAGACATAGAGGCAGACTCCTGCATGTACCCCGACTGGGATCCATTCAGCAAGCCCCTTCCTGACGATGCTCTGCCCATCTGCAACCCGTTACTGGTTGCTCAGGAACCTAGCTATTTTTAGCACCTGAGACAGATGTTCCATGGAGCCATCCTCAGTTCCAGGGGCCAACTCGCTGGAACCAATTGAGCCAAGACAGCAGGAGGGGACGGGAGAGAGAAAGAGAGAGGGAGAATGGGGAGTGGGAGGCGTTGAGAAGCAGATGATCACTTCTCCTGTGTGCCCTGACTGGGAATCAAACCTGGGACTTTCACATGCTGGGATGGTGCTCTACCACTGAGACAACTGGCCAGGGCTTGATCATATGTGTTTTTCTCTTCTTTCTCTTGAGATTCCACTGAGCTGGACGAGGAAGAGGAGTACAGTACACGTTTGGAAGACAAGGAAGAGACTGGACGGGGTGGGGTAGGCTGCCGTCTGCTGGGCAGCGTGTGTGGTGAGGCCCTGAGACCACGTGCAGAGAGAGAGAGAGAGAGAGAGAGAGAGAAAAGCCAGCTGAGCTGGAAAACGCAGAACACTGACAAGAAAGAAGAGGCCAGCTCAGAACATCACTCAGCCTCCTGTGAATGGACCATAACCTACTTAACCTTCCAGTACTGAATGCTGTGGTGGTTCATTTTGTCTGTCAACTTTACTAGATATTTGGCTAAACATTATTTCTGGGCATGTCTGTGCGGGTCTCCCTGGGAGAGGTCAGTATCTGATCCAGTAGACTGAGTGTGAAATGATAGAAAATATAAAGGTATTTGGTCTCTGTTCCCAAGCCCTGGCACAAACCTCCTGAAATCCTTGTAATTCCTTGAGGAATGAGAGTCCTGAGATTATCTCTTATTCTGATGAGATGACTGTGAGGGGGATCCTGGAAGATGGGGGGGCTGGGCACCAGAAAGACTGAGCCATAATTAGAAGGTCAGAATTTTCAGCCCCACCCCCATCTTCCAGAGCAGGGAGGAAGGCTGAAAATGAAGCTAATAATTGATCACGCCTATGTGAGAAAGCCTCTATAAAAACCCCAACTGTAAGGGGCTTGCGGGGCTTTCAGATTGGTAAACACCCGGAGGGCGGTGCACCTCAAGTCCAAGGGGCCGGAGCTCCCGTGCCTGAGACCCTCCCAGACCTCTCCACTCATGTCTGTCTCGATGTTCACCTGTATCGTTGGTCATGTCCTTTCGCAAACTGGCAAGTGCACGGAGTGTTCCCCTCAGTTCTGTGAGCTGCCCCAGCAGATTATTGACCCCAAGGAGAGGGTGGTGGGGACCTTTGATTCGTAGCCAGTCGGTCAGTCGGAGCCTGGTTGAAACCTTGCAGCTGTCATCTGACGGGGGGGGGGGGGGTTGGGGTGGGAGCTGTTCCCTGGGATGGAGCCCTTCACCTCTGGGATCTGATACTGTTTCCAGGGGGATAGTGTCAGCACTGAGTCTGACTGGAGAGCACCCAGCTCCTGCTGTGCAGAATTGTTTGGTTTGTGTGTGTAAGGGGGAACCCACGTGGATTTCGTAACCAGGAGTGTTGTGCGTGCTCTATATGAGGAATAGAAAAGAGACGCAGAGGAGAAAGACAGATTTTTTATTTTTCTAACACAAGAGAAGGAGTGGGTAGGTTTTCTAACGCACTGAGTAAAGCAGATTGCCTTCCCCAGTATGGGTAGGCATTGTCCAATTTGTTTAGGGCCCGAATAAACAAAAGAAAAGGCAGACTCTGTTCTCTTTGCCAGAGAGCTTGAGCTGGGATGTCTGTTTTCTGCCCTTCGACCAGGACGTACCCATTGGTCTCAGAACTGGACCACTGACTTTCCAGCTTGCAGATGGCAGACTGTGGGGCTTAGCCTCTTTGAGTGTGCACGCCAATTCCTTATAATAAACCTCTTTATATATTATAGAGTATATATACGATGTATAAAAAGAACATATATAATACCTAAAGAGATTTAATATGTAATACAAAAACATCTCAGTATAGTTTACCTATCATCTATTTATCTAAATATCTACCTAGTCTATCGATGCTATATTCCTTCTTTTTTTTGTTCCTATAAACACCAAAGTCCATGTCAATGTCCTCGGATGGATTCCCAAGTGGACTCCTGGGTCACGATGTCCAAGCGTTTTCTCAAGGTTCTCGATGCACACTGTCAGGTTGTCCTCGGAAGGGCCCCCTGCTCATGCGCCCGCATGCTGAGGGGCTGGTGGCAGTGTCCTTGAGTGGCTGTGTCTCACGTCACCTCCCCCTCTTGTCCACTGTGGAGCCCTTGTTGGCCGGCCCGTGGCATTTCTCTTTCCTTTGCACCATATTTCAGCAGACCCACCTCTCTTCCTTCTTTCCGAAGGGCTTTTCATCAGGAGTGCTCTTAAATAATCCATACGATTTGAGGAAAAGCACTTAAATTCACTGGAAACCAGCTCGCTTCATTTGCAAAGCGAGAGGGTTGTACTGTATCCCCGGTAAGGTCCTCTGAGGAACAGCTTTAATTTAATAGACTGAGAAATTGAAAATAATGTCATATTTCAACAACAGGGTTTGGATAAATGAATTATGATATATCCAGGTGATGGAGTAACCAAGCAGTCGTTTTATTTTTTTAAGTTTTTAATTTTGAAATCAAATTCAATGGCATGACATTGATCAGCTAGAATGCAGAGGGTTTCAGTGAACCCTCCACAGCCTTTAAGCTGCTGTGTTGTGCGCCCATTGCCCAAAGTCAGATTAGCTTCTGTCTCCTTGTATCTGTCCCTCTTCTCTCCCCTCTCCCCACCGTCTCCCCCAGGGAACCATTTAACTTTTATTTATGTCCATGAGTCTTGGTTTTATATTCAACTCTGTGGCATATATTTTTGTCCCTCTTTACTCCCCTCTCCCCAGACACCCCCCCCAGTAACCACTTCACTTTTATCTGTGTCCCCGAGTCTCAGTTTTATATCCCACTTAAGTGTGACACCATACAGTTCTTAGCTTTTTCTGATTTACTTACTTCACTCAGTGTAATGTTCTCAAGGTCCATCCACGTTGTCGTAAATGTCACCATGTCATCATTTCTTACGGCTGAGTAGTATTCCATTGTGTATATGGACCACATCTTCTTTATCCAGCCCTCTTCCGAGGGACACTTTGGTTGTTTCTGTGTCGTGGCCACTGTGAATAATGCTGCGATGAACACGGGGGTGCATGTGTCTCTGCGTACCAATGTTTTTGAGTCTTTTGGGGTAGATGCCCAGTAGAAGAATTACACTGCATGGGAATGACTCATCTTATCACACTCAGTGAAAGTAGCATGACACTATGATTTCAGGTTTATACACACTAATCTTAACATATAAAATTTAAAAGAAGTATAGCACAAGGTTAACAGCGGCTCTTTATACAATTGCATTATTGGTAATACGTAGTCAGAAAACTGCATTTTTTAAAATTGTGAAGTAGGATCGACTTCAGCTGCTTGGTCTCTGTGCTGCTTTTCTTGTCCCCTGGCTAGGGTTAGGGTCCTTTGTCCTGCCCCCATGCTATCGAAGCAACTCTTCATTCCGGCAAACATCATTACCCTGCATTGTCACTGCTGACCAAAATGGCTGAGCCTTCCGATGGCGGAGTTCTTGTTTATTGATGACGCATGATGCAGGCATGTAGAATATGCCAGGCCTATGTTGGCTAAATGTTTCATAAATCTCTCAGGGAAATGGTTTCTGCTGAAACGATAGACCAACTTCATCAGATTTAATTCTGAGGCTGGACAGTGCCTGTTCCGTTTCCCTTTCTATGGTAAGAAATACGAGCATCTCAGATAATACTTTCTTCTAAACGCGTTGTCAACACTGGGGTAAACTGCCACCAGCAGACCGGTGCTGTCTGAGTGACTGAGTAGGAAAATCCCTTGGAGGGGCACGGGGGCATCTAGCAGCCAAGCCACATCTGGTGGCGTCAGTTATGTGCAGATACATCCATCTCCCGTCGCTGGGGTTCCTTGCCCACCGTGAAAATTCCCGGGTGTCATTTGGCGTCTTGCCGAGGTGTCGGAAGGAGTCAAAGCAGGGCTTGAGGACATGAGGTGACTGTTCCCTCTAGCAGGGATGTTTCTTTTGGTAAATTAATGAATTGGCAGAATTCTGTTAGCTCAGCCTTTCTGAACTCAATTAACTTCGGAACACTGAGGAAATTGGATTTGGGGATCTGCGAAACTGAGGGTGAGACTTTGGATTCTGGTGACTTAAGTGGGGGTACGCCACCCTGTGAAGCGTCTCAAGATGCTCATGATTCCATCCGTCCCAGCACTAGTGACAGCAGGGGTCTCAGGGCTCCTTGTCAGCGCTGGCCAAGAGGGAAGGGGACTTGCCCAGCAAGCAGGACGGAGCACACAATTGAAGAACTTGGAGCAAACCTCAGGTTTCAGCACAAGAAAGTTTTAATTCTGAATTAATTCTACACATCCCTAGGAGAAGAGCAGGTTAAATCGTGCAATGATCTATTATAATTATATATTCGTAAAAAAGTATTACGTTGTACCTATCCATTTAATCTCTCTAAATTGTTGGGAGGGGGTTTATTTTTTGCTTGTGTCTATAACCAATCTAACTATTATTCACATTTAACTATTTTAAATACTGTTTTGCCTTTATATAAAAGATCTTTGTGAAAGGTCAGTAAAAGCATCCTGCTTTCTTGGTTAATGGTTTGCTGTTTTTCCCATCCCTCCTCTCAGAGTTACTCTGGAGTAATCCTAACATATCAGAGAATGATTCTGCTTTTTCAGACAGCCTTTGCTGTCAGTTGCTGTTCCTCCATCCTCTCCTGGCCTCTATGTAGCCCTTCCGGGCACCAAAGGGTATTTTCTTAGAATGCAAATAGGATCATGCCAATCCTAAAGTGTCCTTGGACTCTGTGGGTACTGCGCAAAATTCCAACTCCCGAGCTGTTGGAAGAGGTTCTTCACAGTCAGACTCCATTCCCCACCACGTAGCCCATGTCCCCGACACACTGAAATGCCCAGACTCCTCAAAGATGGCTTCCTGCCTCATCATGCTTCTCTGCCTTCGCACTCCCTGTTACTTCTGCCTGAGATGCTTTCTTTCCCTGACTTTTTAAAAATTGCGTTCACATACTTCAAAACCCAGACGATCCATCATGTCAGCAAGCAGTTTGCTGCTCCCTCCCTTGGGCTTTCACAGTCCTTTAAACAAACCTATTCTCCGGCAATTATCTCCGGTATTCTGCATACCTATGGGTACCTGCTCGACTCTCACCAGACGATGAGCTTTTTGAGAGCCGAGTCCCGCCATTCATCTCTGCAGAGCAGGGGCTCAGAGCGGCATCTGATTCATCATCGAGCCTTAATTCATGTTTACTGAATTTATTAATTAAGCCATAACCAAGGCATCACCATCCATTTAATTGCAAATGAAGTCCCAAAGATGAAATTAACGGCCTCATTTCTATCAGCCTGGCGGATAAAGGGATAGAAAACACGCAGGGTTTCTCACAATGCCAGCCGATGTAGAGCACAGAGAAGCATTGAAGGGCACTGGCCCTGCCCTTGAACGACTTACTCTATAGTAGGAGTGATGAGACTTTTCCACTCACAAAACAAGCTGAGGACAACATTAAGAGTATTTGGAAGTTGTGTTCGTTGTCGCAGGACATCTGAACCACCTGGGGCTTGAGACCACAAGAAATGAGAACAGATCCCCTCCCTCCCAGCCCACCATCCCTCCTGGTAGTTTGGTTGAAAGGTGGAGTCACTTGGAATCCAGTGTAGGTGTGGGGAGGGGTATTCTATACTCAATACGTTCAAAAAAAGTTTTTGTTGACTTGAGGCTAGATCAAGGTTACTATTAAGAAAAATGTGGTTTTGGGATTGGCTAAAAAAAATGAAGCTGGGGCTAAAAACATTCTAGATATTGAGGTTAAGAGGCAGACGCAATCTGAATGAAATCTTGAGGTACCATAATTGTTTGAAGGACTCTGTTGTTTTGAGAGGCCAGAGATGAACAATAAGAATAATTCTGATCTTCTCTTTGGCTTTACTGCTCACACAATGTTTATGTATCCTTGAGATAGTCATTGGATCTTTATGATGACCCATCTGGCCTGCTAAGTGCTTAGAGGATGAGCCTTCTCCGACTTCATCATGTGATAACCCATCCTAAGCTGCATGCTCCAAAGGTCCCCTGAGCTTCCCTCTGAGGTGGCATGTCCACACACCACTGTGTTCATTGGTTTATTCCTGGGGACAGTAGGTGCTGTTATTATCAGTGCCCAACACCTGAAACAAAATAGAAGCTCAGTAGACATTTGCTGCACTCGTACTTGAAGGTATGGATATGACACAATAGGTGGCCACCTGACTGGGCTCTGTTGTCATCTGTATCAGATGTCTCGTTCCCCACCTGAGTTCACAGGTTACTCAACAAGTCCCCGCCAGTGAACCTAAAAATTCCAGCCCGCCTCAGATGGCCCAGCTCACCAGATGTTGAAGGGACAGAGCTGCTCAGCCATCAGCTGGATCCCTCCTCCTCTAAGGCTGGACAATAAAGCCAGCACAGCTTTGTGCCTGGCATGGCATGCCTGCTAGACTACAGAAACAGACACGACCTGGGAGCTCCAGGCTCTGCTGACAGCAAAGGCTTTCTGAGCAATGGCCCTTCAAAGCAACAAATCAGGACAGGCAGACTGCCAAAAAACACGCTGACCAAGCAGACCCGGAATCCCTTACCCACGGAGAAACAGCCCTCCCAGCCCCATCCATCACTGAGACAACTCAAACTAGACGGCAAGAACATGAGGGAGGCAGAGTCCCCCTTTGTGGTCACAGGACGACTCCCTGCTCCCTGGGCGACCTTGTCCCAAGTACTCCCCTCCCCACCGCTCAGGGAACCCGAGAAATAAGGACCCGTATCTGCCTGTAAGATGTCTGTTCGTCCTTCAAGACACGGTTCCAATACCACCTCGTCTAGATGCCCGCACCCATCTCTGGATAGGACGTCGTTAGGTCAGGAGCAGGTTTTGCTGCTGGTCTGGCAAAGCATCTCTGCACCGCCCAAACTGTGATCTTGTGACCCATCACATCGTCCCCCAAAGCGGTATGCACAAGAAACTTCATGGGGCACGAAGAACTCCTTTGCACCCGACACCCCAACAAAGGGCTAAGAATGGGATTACAAAACTTACCTTGAGCCTCCGAGTGATCTCTATGTTCTTCTAAAAGAAAAAAAGAAAGCCAAAATCTAAGTCCTAGGGTCTTTAGCCCTCCTCAACATCGTGAGAAAGAACATTCAGGTGTGCAAGGGGCGTGGACTACCTGTCAGTCCTGGCCCGATGGGGCGGGCTCTGAGTGTACTCAACCACCCTCCCACGGGCAGGGGTGGCACTGTTTTGGACATAACATAATACAATAGCAAAAAGCTGGCCCTCAGTGAGCTTGTGACTCAGTGGCAGGCATGGGAACAATACCTATCTCAGGCGTCGTTTTAGCAGAATTTGACACAGCTGTGTGACTCCTCCTCCTTGAACCCCTTTACTCTCGGGGTCCCTCAGAGAGCCTTGTGCCTCCATTCACTTCTCAGGTAACCACGAACTCCTTTGCTGACTCCCCATTCTTTCCTAGATCTCTAAATGTCCGTGCATTTCAATTCTCTTCCTTCTTAGCTCCAAAGAGACCTTTGTCTCACCATTTGCCAGTTGCTGAGGCCAAAATGCTTGAAGTCCTCCTTAGCTTCTGCCTTTCCCTCACCTTCTCTGTGCAATCCATCAGCAGGTTCTCTCAACTCTACCTCCAAGATGTATCTCGTTTTGGAAAGAGTTGATAGTGGTAGAGTGTGTCTAGAATGGATAGAAAGTATCGGAAATGGTTGCCACATGTGCCCTAGGCTATATGTCTGAGGAGAGAAAATAAAAAGGAATAAGATGAAACAATTTTTGTCCATTCTTCAAAAAGATTCCGGGAGCAGGCATCATCGTACTCCCTTTCGCTGCAAGAAGAATTTATGCCATTGCTTCCCTTGGGTTCTGCATTTCTCCAGGACTCCGTTCTTTGGAGTGCGGAGGGGAGGGTTCTCCGATTCCTTTCCCTGATGCAGTGAGGTGGTGGTTCTTGTCTCGCCATTTTATTTGCTCTAAGGAAGGTCTGAAACTGTTTTACTAAGTCTGACTGGGCACAGGGGCAGACGATGCCTTTCCATGACACCATCAGCCTCGCTGATAGGTCCGTGCCCCATCCTCTGAGTCAGTGTCTCTGAAATGCCTCACGCTGCTCAGAGAGAGGCTTTCTATGGGGAACAAGTTGGACGGCAGCCAAAACACACACATGCATCAGGCATGGCAGGCGTCACTCCTGCGGATGGTCGTCAAATACTTTGTTGGACACTACTGGGCAGCAATGGATTCCCTCTAGGTGTTCATGCAAGTGGACTGGGAGGTTTGCAGGAGCTCACATGGCTCTCCCACCTTGTTCCTGAGTCTGGCAACATTCAGAGCTTTCGCTACCACACAGTGAAGGTTGGGTGGCTCCTTTCATTGACTCCATATTTTTCCATCTTGGTTCCTCGGTCTCGTCTAGACTCGACCTTCTTTCTTTCCTTGCTGGGGACAGGGTGGAAAGGAGCCTCACATCGATACGATACGGAATATATTCCTGGAGCTCCCACATTGCTGCCCTTCCTGCTCAAACCTCACATTTCAAATCCCGAAAGCCAGACGACCATTTCGTCAATCTCTTGTCGAGCCAACCATATGGAATGTCTAGCTGACTTAAGTATGAGAAAAAAAAAAACACATCCAAAATAACACACCAGAATCTCTCTATCATGATTGTCTTGTCATTGAGGAAGGCCCAGAACTGTAAAGAATGCTATACCTGTAAATATTGGCATTTATGAAAATTCTCCGTGTACGTAATCTCACTTAATATTCACATCAATGCTGTGAATTCTTTTTTTTTAAATTTTTATTTTTTTTAATTTATTCATTTTAGAGAGGAGACACACACACACACAGAGAGAGAGAGAGAGAGAGAGAGAGAGAGAGAGAGAGAGAAAGGGGGGAGGAGCTGGAAGCATCAACTCCCATATGTGCCTTGACCAGACCAGTGCAGGGTTTTGAACTGGCGACCTCAGTGTTCCCAGGTCGACACTTTATCCACTGCGCCACCACAGGTCAGGCAATGCTGTGAATTCTTTACAGTTAACATGAACAGAGAGATGATAGGGAAATGAGAGAGGGGGAAAGGAGAGAGGAAAGAGAGAGAGAAGAAAGAGAGGAGAGAGGGATAAAGAAGAGAGTGAGGAGAAGAGGGCAGAGAGAGAGGAGAATGAAAGAGAGAGAAGAGAGAGAGGAGAGGGGCTACACCCATAGCCACCAGCACATGGCTGAAGAAGGCACTGTTGCTGGAGGTGAATGGATGTTATTGCTGTTCTACAAGAGGTGCTGAAGACCCCTCACCCACCATGGCCCAGCGTGCAAGTTACGATGTTGCCAAAACCTTAGACAAGCACCAAGCCCACCTCCGTGTGCTGTGTCCGCTCGTGATGAGCCTGTGCATGTCAAGTAGTTACTGGGGTCCCTTTGTGCTGAGCACCAAATCCACCTAAGATTGACAACAGCAAGAAACTTGGGAGGGGCGTTTCTGTCGATTCTGTGGAGAGGGGAAACCCCGCAGAATGGTGGCCACATCTGGGGTGGTGGTGAAGGTCTACAGCAAAGAGTTTCGGGCCCAGGATGTCATTCAGGAGGACTTCAAATGCAAGAAATAAACACACACACTTGGCTTTTATTTCTCAAAAAGAAAAACAAACAAAAAGAAAGACATTATTTCAGTGACAGAAGAACAGATATTTATTTAGAATGAAGAAAATCAAAACAAATATCTACAGCCATGGGGACGCAGCTAGAAGAGTTTTCAAATCTTTTCAACTTATAAGAACAAACCAACCACACACAAGCCCCCAGCTTGAATAAACAGAGCGCTTTCTGGTTACAAGCTGGTGTCCCCACTGCTCCCGGAACACACCGTTGTCCCCACCGACTCCCAGCACTGTCGGGTCTCTGCAAGGGAGGGGACCCTGAAACTTCAGCTCCAGGAAAATGTGCTGGGGTCAGGGAGTGAGCTTGTGCAGAAGTGGCTGCCAGGGGTGGCAGGGTCACTTATCCTTCCTCCCCCCTGGGGATCAGCTCTGGGCGATGGCAGGGAGCTGCGTTGAAGGCTGCCACCCATAACTGATCACACACTGAACAGTTGGGCATCTCTGCTCGGGAACCCGGGGGCTCATCAGCAGCCTAAGCTGGCAGAGGGCAACTTTCAGGCCCTGGTACCTCTTCCAGACTAGAGCACCTAAGCTTTCTCCCGGCCGGATTCCTTCAGGAACACAGACTCTTTTCCTGTTTTTACTGTGGAAACTTCCCTGTCAGTGTTCTCCACCCTGTGGGAACTAGACTTGTGCTGCCTCTAACCTCCTAGGGTAGGACTAAGTGACAGAACATCATCTCTGCCAATTCCACTTACAGATGTTCTCACAGAGGTGGGCGGCATTGCTAATTTGTTGTTATGATGCCTATAATGACAGGAAACCCTGTCCCTGTGACACACACAGGTGGACGGTCCCACCTGCCTTTCTTGGCTGGTCGGCCTGGTCATGCAGGTGTGTGGCGGCCTCTCCAGCGGCACCTGGGAGGGTGAGGCCAACTAGCTGTCCCTGCTCATGTGCCCAATGGAAGCAGGTGTTTGTATAAGAGGAGGGGACCCTGCCGGAGCCTCTGGGCTGGTGTACCAGCCACGTTGTCCGGGAGTCTCTGCATTGGGGAGCATTAGATCCAGGCTCACAGCTCTGGGTTACAAGCTTTCCATTGGTACTGAGTTCCTTCTTTGCCTCATTTTCCCTGTCTCGCCTTCATTTGAGGACCAGAGGGAGGAGGTCATGAGTGGCAGGCTTGAAAGACGGAAATGCCCTCTGCACCCTAAACGCTCATACACGCACACACGTGCAATCTGCATATCATTTCAGGGCGCTGCAGATCTTTCTAAGGAAGCCAAGGGGGTTCTTTCTCTAAAGCGGTGCTTCTCAAACACGAACGAGCCTGCAAACCACATTCAAGGCATCTCGTCCTAGTGCAGGCAAGTTCAGGGGGTTGGGACTGGCCTCGAGAGGTGCCAGCTTCCAGGTGATGCCCATGTGTCTGACGAGGAGCATCTCGATCCTGGTGACCCACAAGGTGGTTCTGGGACCATCAAGACCAGCACCGCCGGGGGGGGGGGGGGGCTTTTACATCTGCTGGGTCTCAGACCCTACCCTACCCCAGACCCATGGAAACAGACGCCTTGGCCACAGGAGGGAGAGCATCACCTTCGCGTTTTACCCCCCTGCCCACTCCTCCAGGGCTCTGGTTTATAAACAGTTAGAGCTGGTCTGGGCAGCACTTGGTTCACAGAGAGGCTGGTCAAGAAGGGAAATCACTGATTTCCCCAAGGGGCCCCTGAGATGCCGCCGGCAGCTGGTCCTCCTCCGCGTGTCCTCGGACGCTTCCACCGGAATCCTGCGCGACGTTGGTGGAAGGTAATGTAGCAGAATTAATAACGACGCGGGAGCCTTCGCCGGGGTGATTCTCGGCGCCTTTAATTGTGCCATTTCTCAACCTTCACGCCGCTCCGCTGCCATTTCTGAATTATAGACCCACGCACATCACACATTAATTATCCCACTTAAACTGATAAACTACCCAACACGTCATTTATATTCATTTATCTTTGTGCTAATCTCGCCGACCGCTTCTCCTTCCTACTCCATCAAAGCGAGTGTTTTGAGAACACTCGTTTCTAGACTGGCCGCCCGGTCCGCGCCACCCGCGTTAGGGCGGGTCCAAAGCGGCGTAAGGAAAGCAGGGCGGGCGCTGTGCCATCGACGCCCTTTTCCGGCTTCAGTCCCGACTTCATCCTGACCAGGCTCTGGAACCACCGAGGACGGTTCTGTGCGTCACATACGGAAATTTATACAGAGTGGGCCACACGTAGGTTTGCAGGTGTGGGCGTCCAAGAATGCAGTTTATTCCTGTGTTATTATTTATTAGTTCTTGTATTACTTCCCATACGGACGTCAGGCACCTTACTTTGCTTCTATTGTGTATTCTGTTGCATCATAAGCAAAGCATGTTTCCATCAGACTGTCCCCTGTCACACACCCACCCTACCATTCACTGCCACCCCCCCCCCCCCCATCAACCCAAACAGGGTGTCCTGACTTTAAAAATGGAAATGCTGTTTTCTTCAGTCATGTGACCTAGCTGGCCTTCCTTGTCTCCCTTTCTCAGAGACCTTCCCGGACTCCAGGGCTGCAGACGCTGAGAAGCTGGGACTGTGGATGGGCCTCGCCTGCCCTGCCTTCCTCAGGCCCAAGGGCAGAAGGTCCTCAGCCTTGCTGCTGCCTCCACGGTCTGACCCCGGGTGGCTCCAGACGCCTGTGTGCCCAGCACGCGGTGCCCGGCACGAAGCAGCAGGAGGTAGGCCACCTGGGGTAACAGCTGCCTGCCGCCGCTGGAACCGGGGCTGTCCTTGGAACCCGCAGGTGCTGGCCACTCTCCCTGTCACCCACTGTACCCCTGCTGGGACAGAGCAGAGGAAGAGACCGCCAGGAATGGCGCTGAGGCCAAACGGACAAAATGACCAGCACGTGCCCTCCCTCCTCCCACTTCTCAGTCCGGCCTTGTCCTGAGCCTTCTCCCGCTTTTCTCTTGTTCCCCCCCTTCTTCATTCGTGTGATCAGCATTCTCTGAGCACCCACCATGCGCCAGGAATTATGTTCAAAGGGGAGGTTTCCAGGGGGTGGATTCAGGAATGTAGTGATAGCAGCCTTCTCCAAGGTGCTTATAAATCAGAAAGAACAGCTCCTCCCCCTTTTTCTTTTCAGCAGATCAAGAATTGCTTCCCGTTTGCTTGCATACTTTTTTGTTTAAAAATCCTAGGGTAACCTCTGACTGATTAGCTGTCAGTAGACACAGACTGAGAATTTATAACATGCATTGGACTCTACTAGAGGGGAAAAATATGCAAAGTCTTTAGCCCTGAGAACTTTCAGTATGGGGGCTAGGGGAGGAAGACAGTGTGTGACAATGAACAGAATGTTAATTGCAATGAGGTGATGGGCTGACTCCCTAAAGGTTGCCCGTAGGACATCCAGGGGTGCCGTGGGGAGCTGGGATCCGGGCTGGCTTAGTGAGGAGAGGCGGGGCTTGGATAGAAGGAGAGGGAATGCATGCCGAGGGAGGGACAGGCTACAGACTTAGACAGGTGTGCATGCCCATCACCCTCTCGCCTCGTGCCCAGTGCCCTGGGGTTGCTGCCCTCGTCAACCTGTGGGAACACCCAACCTAAGGAGGCAGAAAGGCAGACAGTTCATGGCCCTCTGTTTTCTACACTATTTTGGTCCAATGGACTTTGGAGCATCATCTGACCATGTGGTGCCATGGTGGCCTCATTGGTGACAAGAGTTCTATTCCTGCATGCAGATCTGGAACAGACACACTCTGCAGTGGCCTCCTGCTATCTGATCTCAGGGTCAATGGCTCACCTGGGTACGGCTTGAGTCAGGGGGTTTGATTCCCTAATCGACGTGAAGGAAAGCAGAACTCTAATGAAGATGGGTAGACAAGCTCGATCCACCCGCCTGGTCCATGCGCTCACTCTGTTTCCTTATACTTCCAGTGACCCTTGTCCTGGAGCTGCTGGGCCATTGGAGAGAGCCCCAGGCTCATTTCCCGGGTTGGCAGTGTGCAGGAAGCTCCCTTCCCTCGACGCTTCCCTACCGCCTGTGTGAGGAAACACTGCCCCGCAGACGTGCAGGGTGGAAGCTGACCTGGGGTTTGGGTTCTTCTCTGCCCCCTTCCCCATTTCCCGGGCCCTCTGCCCCTTGCAAAGCCCCCTCTTATGCCGCTCTCACAGGCCGGCTTGCACTCGTGGACACCTCTGGATTCATTGGTTGTCCCCGTAATGAACACTGACAGCTCGTCACATGGCCAGCCCGCTGCTCTGGCAGGGAGGTTACACGCTGGCCAGGCTCATTAGCATCCGCTGGGAAGGGGATCAAACAGCCCTACGCGTCCTCCTCCCAGACCGTCCTCTCCTCCAGCGCCCACCCCAGCAGTCCTGAGCTGCGCGCCTCCTTCCACTGACGTGTCCTGAGCAGTGGCCAAGAGGGCCACCCTGTCATTTGCTGTTGGATCGTGGTGATGGGCCAGAAGCACATGCATGGTTCACTGTTAGGAATGTAGACTAGATTAAAGCGGTCGTTTCCACTCCTTAGATTGCAAGGTGCTGTTCTGAGTCAGAGAGAAGAAGGCGGAGCCACCAGGAGCGGCGCCAGCACACTGTCTTGTCTCTGGGCAGGTGCATGTGAACGTCACCCACAGTACCAGTGATGGAGGGCTGAGACCATGACTGCTGCCTGTCCCGCCTCCCCTCCTGGCTGCGACTGGAAGTAGAGAGCTCCAGAAAACCGCTGGCGGGGGTCCATGTCCTTTCCCACGTGATTGACAGTCTGGTCGACAATGCATATGCGTCAGGAAGGCTAATCAGGTTCATCTTGTAAAAGATTTTTCACAGGATTTGTAAGGTAGGAAATCATTCATTTCCGTGAGGAGCCGAAGTATGACACCGGGAGATGCGGAGCGAGGGGGCGGTACACAGCTTTCAGGGGGCGGAGGGAGAGGTGAGCCGGTAGCAGTGACGAGGAGGTGGACACCGCGCGTGTGCAGACATTGCCAGGGTGATGCCAACATCAGCGGAAAGTCCGTGTCCATTGGTCCCGCGGCAGGGGAGAACCGAGGGCCATCAACAGCTGGGCACCAGGCTGGAGATTGGAAGACGTCTCTCCTGAGCAGGCGGCACCCTTCCCTGGTCGCTAAGCTGCTTTGTGCACCCAAACCCAAGTCTGCCTCCTGAGCCTGGGGAGCCCTGGTCCCTGGACAATTCCCGGTGCCCCGTGAGTCCTGCCAGCAGACAGGGATGGAGTGTCTGTCTGCTCCTGGGTACCACAGACTAGAAAACTTTCTCAGTGAACAGGACACCCAGCCTCCCTGCTGTGCTGAGACTCCCCTTAACACACCACACACGGCGTGTTTCTCTGTCCTGGTCAACCTGCCCTCCCCTCATCGCCTGGATGTACCTGAGTCTTCCTCCTCAAGACCGTACCTAAGGGGGCTCTTCCCAAGTAAGTCTTCCCCGATTCTCCAGCTCTTCTTCCAGGTCTGGTTGACCCATTATTCCCTCAGAGCTGGCATCTTGCCCTCTGTGGCCCTCTGCTTTTCGTTCTGCCCTGCTGACGTCACCCATTGCAGCGTACTCGAGTGACTTGAAGACCCTGGTATCTGATGTCCCTGCCACTGCCTTGAACATGATCAAAGCTTAATAAAAGATGGAGGAGGTCATGGAAGGTCCGACCACCCCACTCTGATGCAACCCTTCACCCTCGCTGCCCACAGACATTTCACAAACCAGAAGACCAAGGTCCGGCGAGGTGACAAGATTTGACGATGTTAGTTGACTAACTAACGCTCTGGGACAGGAAAGACCAGACGTCCTTGGTGGGTCCCCTTTCTGCGGCCTTGTCTCCTTCACACTTCTAACCCCCTTCTCCACGCTTCAGCCAAGGGGACCTCAGCTCATTTCAAGGGCTTTTCATGACCATTTGCAATTAACTGTATGGGAAATGACGCCGGTCAATTAGTGTTGGCATGTTGCCAGGGCTGACACCAACCTGCTCTGGAGCAATCAGACTTAATTATCTTGTTGTCTTTTCTTTTTTAAAATGTTAATCTCATTTGTGAGGCTTTCTGTAATCAATTAGGTAAGCAGAGACTTGTAATTTGAAGGAAGTATATCTAAATAAAGGCGCTGTGTTTCCCAAACAACTTGAAGACTTTTGCGTTATTTGGCCAATAATTTACTGTTTCCCCCCCCTTAATCCAGTTTAAGTTGTGTGTGTCACTTCCAACTCAAAGAGTCCTTACAGATATAATATTAAGGAAAATCGTGTTCGTGGTCAAAGTTTGTAACCTATTTATTGTCACTCATACACAAGCAGTAAAAGTCCAGTCAATCTCAATGGAATCTCCATTGAGAGACGGAGGTAGGATTCGTCTCAGGGAAGAAATAACTTGCATCTTACCTTTATTCCTCCCTGACTCTGGGGCACCTGTAGCCTTTTTCTACAGAGTCATCGGGCATCTGAGAATGACCTCTGAGCTGCTTGCCTCTCGGGCACATTTCTGATGACGAGTCCAGAGATGACCTGGCTTACTCTTGACTGCCTGGCGTCTACAGCTTCACCGTTCCCACTCGGCAGCAATGCACAGGGCACTGGGCCGGGTTTCTGGGGTCTTGCTCCTCTTCTGCCCATCACTACCATTGGATCTTGGGCAAAGCATGCCATTCCCCTTTCTCCTTGTCTCCCCAAAGCAGGGTTGTTCCCAGGGGTCCAATCTGTGATGCCAGCCTATCCACGTGAGTCCCTTTCAACCTTCTTTTGAGTCCTTGTGTTGCTTTTGCCCAGCCTCAGCCTCTTCTCCCAGGGGTCTCACCTACCTGGTTCAAACAAGATCTCAAAGAGCCCTTTTCCGCGGCAGCCTGGGCTCCGCAGGACGCCCAGTCTCCCCTCCCAGAGCCAGCGTGGGGCGTAGCTCCAAACCTCACTGCCCCTGGTTAGCTGCTGCGGGCATATCTCAGCTTTGCTCAGGCTTTGGCATCACCCAGAAAGCGGAGGAAGTTCCGCTTGGAACTCTTGCTCAGATTGCGGTTCTGATGCCCGGAGGCTCTGGGGAGAAGGCAACAGGAAGGAGACTGGAGTCTGCATGTGCTCCCAGGCTCCGGAAAAAGGAGGGACTGGGTGGAAGGCTGTGTACCTGTTACCACTGATATTCATCACATGGTGGAAAAGTGAGCAAAAAAAAAAAACAAAAAAAAAAAACCCCAAGAACAACACTCAGTGTCAATTAAAAGAAAAACAAGAAAAGAACTAGTGACACAGCACATTTTTCTAGGCAGAGGCAGCCTGACCTTCATGAGGGAGGGGAGAATTGACCTTTAGGGTTGCACACACGTGTCCTGTACGGGTGGGAAGATGTGACTTGGTGGGCTGGCGCCTGGGGCTGCTGTCAGCCCCACTTCACACAGAGCAGCTGGCCGCTCTGGCTTCATGCCCAGCTCGGAGATCTCCTGGGTCCTGTCGAGCAGACTGTGGGATCGATGGACATTTAAATCGTCACACGTTCAGGAGCCATCCATTATAGTAAATGTCATTGCTCAATAAATGTCACCAGAAGGTGACAAAATCTTTTCTGCAGAAGACCCTCTGGCCACAGTTCCTCTCTGGACTTTCCCATTGGGATCATCACAGGGACTTCCAACTTTTATTTAGTTAGTTAGTTTGTGTGTTTGTGTGAGAGAGAAACAGGAAGGGAGAGAGAAGAGAAGCGTCAACTCAGAGTTGCATCACTTTAGTTGTTCACCGATTGCTTCTCATACGTGACTCGACCAGGGGGCTCAAGTTGAGCCAGTGACCTCTTGCTTAAGCCAGTGACCCCTTGCTCAAGCCTATGATCTTGGGCTTTAAGCCAGTGATCTCTGGGTTTTGAATCTGGGATCTCAGCATCCCAGGTTGATGGTCTATCCACTGTGCCACCATCGGTCAGGCAACCTTCCAAATTTGAAAGCAAAGAACGAAATCTACTTCTGAGTTTGAAGCGAAGGGTGGCCTTTTTTCCTGGAAAGCCAGGCCCCCAGGAGCTGGCTTTCTAACTCCGTGTACATTGCTATCCCCATTAGTGCTGCCTGCCAAACATTGCTGGTTCTCTGCACTTCTGGAGCTTGGTAGGATCACACTCCCTGTCCTCCCTGTGCATGGATGCGTCTAAATGGCTGGTTCTGACCAATGCACTGTGAGCAGGCGTGACATGTCTCACTTTTACACTGGCACATTTAACTGCTGATAAGAGACCCTTCTTAGATCTCTTTCCCATCTAAAATGGTGATTCGGAATGCTCCATAGATGAGTCTGAGCTCCTGAGAGACTCCAGTGAGCCCTCTACCATCTTCAGTGGTCATGCTGCATGAGCGGGAAATATGCTTTTCTTGTTTGAACCTAATGAAATTTGGGAAGTCCTTTGTTACTGCAGCATAACCCAACTTATTAAAGACTGATATGGGTACCAAACTTCTGAGATTCTCGACAGAACGGAATAGATACCAACATGAGCCTTCTTCTTATCTGCCCTGAACGTCTAAAAGAACCGTATAATCTTTGTATCAGGAACAACACAAGCTGCCCTTTTATTCTGAGTGGCTACTTTTGCAGGACTGGAGAGACGTCAGTAAAGTGTCTGTAGAGAAAAAGGAGGCATCTTTCTGGGTCCACCAGATTTCTCTTCCCAAGCACAGTGCACTCTGGGCTGGGGGGGGGGGGATAGCTTCTGCAATGCACAGAGAAAGCTAACAATGTGGTTTCTGGACCCCAGTAGAGTTAGGACTGCTGTTTCATTTGCTCATCTTGGAAGCATGTCTGGAAAAGGTGTCCGGCTGGGGAAGCTGACATATGGTGGGGCTGTGCTTGTAGCATTGGCCCAGAGAGTTTGAACGGGGACACCAAGGTCACCCAGTGTTCCTCTAGAAAGCAGCTTCAATCTCCACGTCCCTCCGATGGCAGTTGGGAGGCTGAGTCTGGACAAACTGCAGGAGGGAAGAGGGCGTGTGTGTCTGGGATGTAAGCGAGGACAGTGACAAGGCAGGGCGTCGCTCCGTGTCTGAGAGAGGCTGCCAGGGCACTGCTTTTAAGGTACAAGGGGAAGAAAGGACAAAACCACAAAGGCTAGACCTTCCCTGGTTGTCCCAGCCCTGGTCCCAGGCAGGGCCTGTCCTCTGCTGTTTGGAAGGGTGGCCCGTTCCCTCCGATGCGGACAGCACCGGGACTGGGACTTACGGCCACTCAGCTCTGTCTCCCAATCACTCTAAGGGTGCACAGACGGGTAGGCGGGATGGACTGGCATTGCAGGTCTTCAGAGCTGGCTTCAGGGAACAGCCTGGCAGAGTGCCTGGGCCACTCCTGGGGCACTCCTAAGCTACCTCTCCAACAGGGCTGCCTGCAGCCTGTGCCTTTCAGACATCGATGCCAAAACCTGGGGGGGAAAGGCGGGAAAGAGAGCTCTATCCTAATATGTAGAAGGGCGAGCAGGTCAAAGGTGGAAGCCGTCCTTCTGGCAGGGGTTGTCATTGTCATTCTCTGGTTGTCCAGGAACACTGCATCCCTGTTCAGGGTCTTTCTGAGTTCCATCTCTACATGGACCAGTCTACGCCGGCGCCCCTGCATGGTTCATAATCAATATCGCCAAAGGGGTGACTTGTGCATGGGCAAGATGGCAGAGAAGACATATTTCAGCTACACTAGCTCTAAGCCTCCTGAAGGGTCCAGGGTTCTGGGGGGGCATCCCCTTTCCATCTTTGTGCACCTCCCACCAGCAGCGGCTACATCCGCGAGCCATCACTGACCGCCTCCCTGAGGCAGTGACCGGAGCTCGGGGTTCGCCCCGGCCCTGGGTTCTGGGCAACCTGGGACTCTGAGCCGGTAGGGTCGCTCCAAAGTCCACTCTCACACCTTCGCCGTGTTGCTTTTCATTCTTTTGCGCGATAATACCTTTCATTTGCGGGACTCTTTATACGATTCACGTCTTTTACGGCAGCAGTTTTCAACCTTTTTCACCTCATGGCGGATGTAAATTACTAAAATTCTGCGGCACACCAAAAAAGGGATTATAGTTTTTGCCAATATGACAAAAGAAAAAAAGGTATGATTTTGATTGACATACAAAAAATATAATAATAGTAATTACCTCTCCTTTTTGCTCCAAAGTGGCTTAAAAAAAAAAAATTGGGTGCCTATACTTGTACATAAGGATTTCTGGGACCAAGAATTAACCAATCAGATGCAGCCTTATTATGCGACGTGACCAATAAGATGCAACGCTATTATTATATGACGTAGATATGTATGGTCCAAGGCTGAGCACTCCCTCGGGATGGTTACTGTTGTGCTGGCAGTTGTCATTTTTTCTTTTAATTTGACACTATAAGGGGGGAAAGGTCAATGCCCCTGACTAAATAGTCACTTCTCACAGGCTTTGCAAAATTTGCAAAACGAGTTTCCATAGTGTACACACAGCATCTGCACTTCCTGCCCCACGTCCAGGCAGACGGAATGACACGGACGTTCAGTTACAGGACATCGTGGCTTTTTGTAAACACAATAGAGTTGTTTTTTAAATATTTTTCTATCTCTTTTTCCTTCCTTTGCTTTTCCATAATGTAGGTCACTGTGACACCACGGGTCTTCTCACCGGCATCACCAAGCTGGGGAGATGCCAGGGGGTGCCCGCCGTGGGAACATGAGGAAGCAGAGCCAGCCCAGTTCTGCTTTCCTCCAGTGTCTGAAGTGGGAACTTTGATGCCCTTAAAGTGGGGCAGAGACTTGCATACTGGCGTTCCTCTCTCCGCCTGACCAGCTCTCAGAGGGCAAGAGTTCAGTGATATAGTCAGCGGACTAGACAGTTTTACACCGTAAGTATTTGTAGCTCTCCAGGTGGCGTGGGGCAGGGTGTCAGACCGTCACAGTCTGAGTTGTGGCTCGACCAGAATAAGGTTCTCTTTTGGGTTGGCTAAAAATTCTAAGGAATTTGCAGGGAAATCCTGCAGGAAGAAGATGCCTATTCCCTTATTCTATTTCACCAAATGCCAGGAGTTGGGAGATGGAGGTCAGGGATTACCTGAGGGGCGCAAAGAAAGAAGGCTTACTTTGAACCTTTACACGGAGACACTGTAACAGGAGAGGTGAATCGTCTTGTGTTGGGTTCACATACACCTTGTTTACTTCTGAATTGCCCACCGTCCCTTCCATGAGGCTACCCCGACACTCAGGGAACCTCATTCTCTCTCCCCACTTTTACTGGATCTCCTCACTTATACTGGATCTAATTTTACCTCCCAAGTATCCTAATCGTGTCTTTTTTTTTTTTTTAATCTCCAATGGCATTGCTGGGGTCCAAGCCAACGTCAGCTTTGGCTGGACTCCTGATCAGTCTCTCCACATGTACTTGGAGCCGGAGGCCTCCAACGTCTTCTCCACACCACAGAGTGATCTCTCCACCTTCTCCGCAGAACTGTCCAGTGGTTTCCCACTGACTTGCGATGAAGACCAAACTCCATAGCAGTCCCTGCCCCCCATCACTCTGCTCTCAATTCGAGCTTTATTCTCTTGTGACGACCTTCTCTGACCACCTTGTTCATCGTGAATTCCTTTCTTATTTGCTCTCACGGGAGCCATGTTTCTTTTCTTTATAGCACTGACCTCAGTCTGTAGTCATAAATGCAGCCCTGTTATGATTTGTTTGATATCTATCCTGAGCACTTAACACGAAGCCCCATGACCTGTCTGGGTTTGCTTTCTACTGTGTCCCCAGTTCCCTCTCAATGACTGCCACACAAAAAAGAAGATACCAAATGAGAGTGTCAAGGGTTAGCTTGTAGAACCCAAGTGTGCTCCTTCAGAGAGGAGACGAGGAATAGCAGCGGACCCATTGCCCTAGGAGGTGTGGATGCAGTTGCCATGGACACCGGTTAGTGCTGCTCTCTTCCCAGAGTGCTTCTGCAGGTCTCAGGCTCGGCACCTCCAAGTTCAGTAACTTCCTCAGCAAGTACCTCTGTTTTCCCTGCCTCCCCATTGGGATACATTTCACCCTCTTTTAGGTCTCCCCCAAAAAATCCACTCACAGCAGCCCCGCCGTAATTCCTATAATGTGTGGGCTCATACAGAGGAGTCACCTCCACAGACAGCCCTGCTTTCCCCACTTCTGTTCTTCCCCCCACCCCTTCCTGGGGGCCTCCCTAGGCTCCCCACCTCCAAGTCACTCCAAATGCTCCTTTTTGTACATGGCGCCCCTTCGTCCTTCTGATGCCCCCCTCATGCCTCCCAACTCTTAGATAAGAGGAAGGTCTCAACTTCTATCCCCCCCCAAACATGCAAGAAGAAGCCCACTGAGAGGCTGAGAGAAAGCTCTTACTCTTTGTAGGGTACGAACTCCTGATGGAACATCAGTGAATGGAAAGGGGCGGAGCCTGTTCCTTGCTCAGCTGTAAAAACCAGCAACAGCACAGGGGTGGTGGGGTCCAGGAAGCTGTCAGAGAACTTGTGCAAGAGCTACGCCTCAGCCTTTCCTGGGCTAGGAGCCCTGGTATGTTTTATTGGAAATATAGACCCTATTAGAACCACCTGGAAAGGTTGAATCATTCTAAGGCAGCCCAGGGCTCATTCCTGGAGCTTCTAGTTCAAGTGGCTCGGATGGAGCCTGTCAGTGGTATTTGTAGGACTGCTTAGGTGATTCTAATGGGTGGCCATGGTTGAAAACCTCTGATGGAACTCACCTTTCTTTCAGAGATGAGGAAACTGAGGCTCAGAGAGTAAATCTGGAGCCGAACCAAGACATTCTGCTACTTATCATTCTACCTGACGTGGTTTGAATGCATACCATTTGTCCTTTCAAATCTGAGCATCTCCATCCTTGGGTTCATCATGTGTGACATCTTTGAGAATCTTTTTGCAGGAAGGATATATGTTATACTTTTCAGTGCCAGCATAAAGAAGTTTTTCCATTGCCTTCTCACTTGGATGGCCACTTGGACGATGTTGATGTTAACGCAGCACCGCTGGACTGTCCCATGCACAGGAATCACCCGGGGAACTTGGGAAACCCAGAGGTGATGGAGAAGGTCTGGGTGGAGGCTGCAAGGCTGCCTTTCTATTTTCAGCACGTGCCCAAGTGAGGCTGCCGCTGGTGGTCCATGAACCACACCCCAGGAACAGCAAGAGCAGAGTGGGGTGGTACCCTTTCTGTCCGCCCGCCAGACTTTCCAACTCTCCCTTTGTCAAGTGCCTCTGGGGAATGTCTCCTGTTGTCCCTCTATGAGAACGCCATCCTAGCTGCAGGGATTGCACTGTGATGATTGGAGGAGCGAAGTTTGATTTCCCCTGAGCTTGTTATACTGAGAAGCGTGTTGGTGGGAGCAGCCAGGAGACATTACGACTGCTCTCTGGTGCAATACCTGGTTAAAGCCAAGTAGAGTCAAGGTGGGGGATGGACAGAGAGGATTCTAGTGTCTGATGTCATCATTCGAGCCATTGACTTTAACTGTACTTAAAGATGTGTCCACAGAAGTTCCCAGTTGTCTCAGTTAACACAGTCTCTTGTTTCCTCTTTAGGTGGGTCCAAGTGTTTACAAAGCTCTCCTGGGGACTGGCAAAGCAGAGGTAGTTTCTAAGGTGGTGAGGATAATCCCGGTTCTTTCTCCCCCCTGTAGACCGGTATAGACTTTAATCTTTTGCAAACTGAACATATTTATTTATTTATAACAAATTTATTGGAGTGATTTTGGTTGATAAAATTAAATGGGTTTCAGTTGTATGAATCCACATCATCTGTATGTTGTATGGTGTGCTCGCCACCCCACGTTTTGTGCCCTTCCCTCACCGTCTACCCCCTTCACCCCCTTCCACCTCCCACACCCCCTTTCCTTTTAGTAAACACCACACTGTTATTTCTATCTATGAGGGTGTTTTTGTTTGTTTTGTTCTGTTTTTTTTTTTTTTTGCTTAATTTCTTCACCTTTTTTACCCTTTTCACTAAGCACAGTGACCCCTCCTGTCTGACAGCTGACAGACTGTTCTCTATCTGTGAGTCTATTTCTACTTTGTTTGTTAGTTTATTTTGTTCATGAGAGTCTACCCATGAGTAAAATCCTACAAGATCTGTCTCTCTCAGACCGGCTTGTCTCACAATGTTCTCCAGGCCTACCGCTATTCACGATACACCCAGATCAGAGTACTTACCCCGACCTTGAGATTCCCGTAACAACACGGTGAGATGCGTCTCTATTTAAAAATCCTAAATAAAAGTAAACGTCAAGTTATTTTCCAGAGTTTAGCAACATCGGTGTATGCAAATCGCATGCCTCTCTACCCAGGAGACACAGGCTGTCTGGATTAATCTTCTCTACTGCGACTTTAAGGAGAAGGGACACATCAGGTACTTCACTAACTGACGCATATTGAAGGGGAAATAAAATCACCGCCCTGAGCTCTCTCTGACACTAATGTATGCGTGTTTACCTTCGCCTTCCCACCCTACTTGACAGCCGTGCCTGTGAGAGTGCTCTAAACGTGTTTGCACGTTTATTGTATTAATCGTTTAATTTTTTATTTGTTGACTTTAATGAGAGAGGAAGGGAGAGAGAAAGAGACAGGAACATCAATCTGATCCTGTGTGTGCCCTAACTGGGGATCGAACTGGCAACCTCTGCACTTTGGGGCGACACTCTCACCAACCAAGCTTACCTGGCCAGGGGCAGTGTTTTTACTTCTAGATTTGGCGGATGGTTTCCTAGTCACAGATGGGATTGAAAGGGTCCATGGCGATACTTCATGAACTGGACTCCCAAGTGGCTGGACTGGCCATGCCAGCATCAGGCTCTTTGGGCACCAAGTAGGTATTCAAAAAAAAAAGAGAGAGAGAGAGAATGAGATGACTTTTTGACGCTGAAGTTTCTACTATTTCAGATGTTACATTTCTTTGAATTTGTCAGTGAACTTCTATTATGAAGTCTGTAAGGCCTCGTCAGTAAGAACATGGTGCTGAAGTCAGACGGAGCTCTAAACCAGCCTCTTCTCACTTGCTTGGAGGCCTCAGACAAGTTATTTTTCTTCTCAGAGCCTTATGTTTCTCATCTATGAAATGGGGTGTGTCGGTCAGTTATGATTCCATCAGAGCAGAACCATAAGTATATATCTCTCAGGGATTTGGCCCTTACTCAATGGTGGGAGTTTGTTAAGCAGGGTCTGCAAGGCTCTGGTCTTCCTGTCTGAGGCTGGTACTCAGAATCTGCAGGACAGATAGATGTAGGGCAGGAAGAGAAGAATAAGGACAAGCTGAAACCCATGAACATGAAGGGGGGCCCGCCAGGACCAACCCGAATCCATGTCAGCACTCACTGCGTCCACCTTCAATGGAGGGTATGTCTCTCCAGGGAAGCTGTCACCCTTTGTTACACAGCCAAACACACACCTGAGCCAGGAGGTGGGGAAGCTGAAGGAGAGCCCAAGGGAAAGGTAGAGCAGTCACAGGTCCAGGGTATGCCCAGGGCCAACGAGGTGAGTCTGTGGATAGATGACAAGGTGTGGGGGTGTAATAACAAAATGGCAGCTGCTCCACTTCCCCCCTCACAATCTTGCATAGAAACTACCTCTGGTGGCCCACCCTAACCAGAAACACCCCAGAAGGGACTGGGGGAACTAGTTCAGCCTGGCCAGGTGGCATGTCAGAAAGCCACGACAGGGGGTTAACAACAAGACCGCCCTGGATACTCATTTGAGGACTCTTTATAAGCATGAGAACCTAGACAATACACGGTGATTACGATGATGTCAGCATGTGAGTCCCGAGATGAACCATAGTCTCTTTTAGGTATCACAGACGCTGGAGATGTTTCCTCCCTTCCCGTCCCCAAGCTCCTTATATTCCAACATAAGAAAGAAAATGTGCAGATGAGGTATTATAATTTTAACAATTCTTCACTATTACAATATCTAAGGAGTCTGTTTCTTCTGAATGAACCATTTTTTTGGGGGGGGAGAGGAGCTTGCCCTTTAAGAATGGAAACTCTCTCACTTCAGTTATTCTCAATGAACATCTTTGACAAACGCATGCTATATTTTCTGACATCTTACGTAGCACAAAGCAACCACTTAAGCTTTATGACTCTGAGTCATCAATGGGTGTCCAATTGTTGTATTGTTCCGGAACTGGACCAGTTGTCTTTGGGACAACCCAGGCTGACATTAAATGGCCCGTGATTGATACTGTTCTTTCTTGGTCTCAACTGGTATTTCTCATTATTTTCACTCTTCCTGCCTATGGCAGTATCTCTTCCTCACGCCCCCCCCCCCTTAAATTTGCTGCTTCCAATCTGCTATTTATTGAGAGACCAGATAACTGAGCTTGTTAACACTGTGTGTTGAGCCCAATACAATAAGCCCTGACGAGAACCTGAACAAAGCTCATCATGTTACATTTGTCCTCCCTTCCTTGCTGAAGTCACTCTAGGCAAAGCCACTTAGTGTAAGCAAGGTGTTGTCTCACCCGTAACATTTATGTTAGGAATTTGAGATTGTCAATTTTGTTTTTATCTGATTTCTAAATTTTATAATTACAAAAGACCTATAATCTGGGAAACTTTATATGAGGGTTTGCACAGTGTGTATAATGACAGTAGGCACCCATGGGCCTGGGGAAATGTTTCTCTTTGACAAGTGAAATGAACTTCCCACTACACTGCTGCTCTATGTCAGATTATTCTACTTCTGGTATTCTGCTTCTATTAAGGAGAAATCTTTCAGTTCCGCCCGTCTTCTGGGAAAAATTCACCCTTCATTCTGTTCATCGGCAGCATTGACTTTTGCTTTTCTGACACTGTGTAGCACAGTGGCCAAGTCATGGGCCCCTTGGGACAGGCAGCACGGGTTGGAATCTCAGCTCTGCCACGTTACCAGTTGTATGAGCTCGAGCAAGTTTGTCCCCTCTGTGTCCCAGTTTCCTCATCCACCAAACAGAGCGATAAACCCTCCCGGGTTGTTGGAAGGATTGGATAAAGTTATACAAAAACACTGTTAGAAACAGCGCTTGGCCAAAAAATAACAACAACAACAACAAAAACGAGTACTTCTTCCATGTTGGCTTCTAAGCATGAAACGATGCGGGAAGGAAAGAAAGAAAGAAGAGCCATACCACAGAAGGCAATACGGACAGAATAAAAAGTCTGACCATAAATCAAGTCTATTTAAATATGCATGGCCGTCCTCACGAGTGCCTGGCAGAACGCCCGTGTTCGGGGATGAAGAAAATACAGTGTGTGTACGCGCGTACGTGTGCAAGGCTTTCACGATTAAAAGAAAATAAGCTTGGTCGTCAATTCAAAGGTTGTTCAAAGTGAAATTGCATTTGCACAACCAATAACACGGCAGCTACACAGAGCCACGTGTGCATAGCAGACAGTGAGATACCATGGCAACCAGCCACCAGTGTCCCCACCACGGATGAGTGTTGCTCCATTTGTCTATCCAGTTCCAGCATGAGTCCCGGAGCATGACAACGAACTCGATGGCCATGTAAAGAATACGTGAATAACCCTGGCGTGGCGTGGCGCAGTGGATAAAGAGTCAACCTGGAACGCTGAGGTCGCCGGTTCAAAACCCTGCACTGGTCTGGTCAAGGCACATATGGGAGTTGATGCTTCCTGCTCCTAATCCCCTTTGCTCCCTCCCCCATGCCTCTAAAATGAATAAATAAAATCTTAAAAAGAAAAGAATAAGTGAATGAGTGAATGAACAGAAGAAAAAACAAATTAAGCTCTCTGCACAAGGTGAGAATGAGTCACTAAAAAGTGTATTGCAAGAGAGAACGAAAAGAGAGAAGACAGGTGGAATTCTGTATCATTCTCAAGCTGCATATGGAAACAGGTCCGGCATGGTGGCTCTCCCTGGGCCCTCTGTGGTCACTGTAGGATCTGAGGTGGTAATAACAGTAGTGTAACTGTGTGTATATGGTGTGTGTGTGTGTGTGTGTGTGTGTGCGCGTGTGCACGTGCACATGCAGACGTGTGCACCTTTAAAGTAATGTAGCCTGAATGCCCGCGCCTTCTCCACTGGACTCCACATCACAAAAGCAAAGTTAAAGGTCCTTCATTCCCTGTCAGTCATACCAGAGAGAATTTGCTAATTGCTCCCTTGAAACTCAGTGCAATCTTGCTGTAACTAGGACTGTTCTCTGGTCCTGTAATTGTGAAGGGAGGCCAGGCAGGGTCTGATTTCCCTCTCCTGTATGACTGCTCGCTTCTTGTCCTCATTAGAGTGGGAACATAAAAGAAGAGAAAGGTCCTAGCAACCCGACCTTAAGGGCTTCACAAGCTGCGCATACTTGCCCTCCCTTCCTCCCTTCAAGTCATTCCCAGTTCTCCTTCCTGACCGAACACCGTGTTCCTTCTGCAGCCGTGCCTGGTGAGCCCACGTCTCATTTCTAGGGGAAGTATGAGTAACATTAGAGTTTTCTTTCAGTGGTACTGACCTCTCAGTGTCACACACGACTCAGTCACCTTTGTAAATTAAGACCTGGACATAAAACACAGGGCTGTGAACAAGCTATGTAAAACAAGAAATTTAGGAGTAAAAATTGGTAGTTACAAAGTAGTCGTGTGTGTGTGTGGGGGGGAGTAAATCCTAGCACAGGGAATATAGTCAATAACACTGTAACAACTATGCATGAGGTCAGACCAGTAGGGGAAATACCGGAAGAACGCTCTGTAATGTGAATGACTGTCTAATCACTATGCTGTATACCTGAAACCAATACAAAATAATATTCACTGTACACTGTTTTAAATCTATATCTATATCTATCTATCTATCTATTTATCTATCTATCTATGAACCTATCATTCCCAGTCTTGAAACTTTTAGGCAACAGCAGTGGTCCTACTCACTGGGATTTCTCATCCACATTTCAGGAAGCTGGAGAGGCCCATGTGATTCCTGGGGTTGTCATGGGAACACGCACAGGGTCATTCTTCCCCTCCCTCCCTGCGTCTTCCCACTCTGCTACCTTCCACCACCTTACTCTTTTACTTCCCTTTTCTCTGGGAGAAGTAAAAAAATGTCACTCATAAAAGCCTTCAGTAAATAAAAATTATAGTCCAGAGGAAGGAAGAAAATGCCCATGGAAGAGTGAAGGGTAAGTGGAACTCATAAAACACCAAAGAGACTAAGAAAGGTGGAGAGAGAGAGAGACAGGGAGAGAGAGAGACCGTCAGGTGGGGAAGTCAGCATGAATGGTTCCAAAGGCAAATGAGAGGCGATCAACACGCCCTCTGTCCCTCCTACTCCCTCCTCTGATGTGATCCACCCTGGGGGTGGCGTATGAGGCAGCTCAGACCAGACGCGTTAATAATATTTAGCCCTCCACTTCATGAACACAGGACGTCTTTCCATTCGTCTGTGTCTTCTTTAATTTCTTGCATCACTTTTATGCAGTTTTTCTGTGTTACAAGGCTTTTGTCTCCTTGGTGAAGTTTATCCCCTAATCATTTTATTCTTTTTTTGATGCTATTGTCAATGACATTCTCCCCACCCCCAATTTCCTTTTTCGGACAACTCATTCTTAGGGTAAGCTATGCGACTGATTCTTGAGTTTGCATCAGTATGTTGAGTTTGTAGCCTGCGATTTCCTTGAACTTGTTGCCTAATTAATTCTAGGTTTTTGGTGTGCTCTAAAGTCTTGAGTGATGTCTGCTCATGCTGTCCTTCCTGGCAAACGGGTTTTCCATCCCTTCCACTTCCAAGGTAGGAGGGACTGCTGATTCAATTGCTCAGAGTGTGAAACCAATGGGACTTCAGCTTTAGCTCCCTAATGTGTCCTGTTTTCCCTCCCTACAGTCTAATATCCACGTGACAGTGAGAATAATCCTCTTAAAGTAGCAATTTCCCCTCTGCTGTGCCACGAGAATTTTTAAAGCACGTGATACAGGACTATTTAGTCAGGGGCACTGACCTCTTTCCCTTAGATTGTCAACTAAAAAATGACAACAGCCAACACAACAATAAGCCATCCCGTGTGAATGAATCAAAATTATACCCGTTTCTTTTTGTCAGATCAGCCAAAAATATAATCTATTTTTTGGAGGTCTGAAGAATTTCTGTAATTAGTTTAGGTGTGCCATGAGATGAAAAAGGTTGAAAATCATGATCCTAAAAAGAATAAATCAAATCATCTTTCTCTCTCTTGCTTGATACCCTCTGATGGCTTCCCAAGTCTTGTCCATATTCATCATGGCTGTGTCAGCCCCACGTGATCTGGCTTCACCCCTTTCTCCCTCTTCACTCTTGGGACTCTATTTTTCTCACCCTCTGTCCCCAGCTCCACCAGCTATTCTGAGCATACGCTAAGGCCTTCCTTGGATCAGAAGCTGTGCACATGATATTTCTCATGTATCTCTTCTGGCTCCTCACACAATGATGCCTTCTCATTCATCAGCTCCAGGCCAAACATCTCCTTTGAGAGTCTTTCATGAACAATCCAAGCCACTCTAGCACCCTCTTCAGTCACTGAGCAGCATAGTGCTATGTTGAATTTTAAAAAATCAATTTCCCATTTTAGCCTGAGCAGGTGGTGGCCCAGTGGATAGCATGTTGGACTGGGACACTGAGGACCCAGGTTCGAAACCGCGAGGTTACCAGCTTGAGCTTAAGGTTGCTGGTTTGAGGCCCAAGGTCGATGGTTTGGGTGCAAGGTCGCTGGCTTGAGCAAGGGGTTATAGGCTCAGCTGGAACCACCCCCCCTGGGGGTTAAGGCCCATATGAGAAAGCAATCAATAAACAACGAAGGTGCCTCAACTATGTGTTGATGCTTCTCACTCTCTCCCTTCATGTCTGTCTGTCCCTCTCTCTGTCTCTCTTGCTAAAAAAAAAAATTTTCCATTTTAGTTATGTCTTATTAGCTTACTTGTTGGTAGCCTGTTTCTCCTATAATAATGTAAGTTCATTGAGAATTGCAACTTTTTTTTGTGTGTGTGTCCTGTTGTTACCCCAATGCCTAGAACAGTGCCGGATAAATATTAGATGCTTAGTAAATAATTGATAGATGAACTAGACTATTAGGCCAGAGTTCCTACCAGGGAGAATTATTCTGTGTGAGAAGCTGAGCATCCTGAGCTGACTCTTCTGGTGGCCAGTAGATGGGGCAAGGCAGACTGATAACACCCCTCTTATCTCTGCATCTACAATCGAGTGAGTAATTAGGGGCCTGCCTTGAAAATTTAATCATGTTAAATTTGGGTAGGAAGGAAGCAAGAAGCTTACTCTACATTTCCCATTCCGTTTTGCCAAAAAGCCCTACAGCGGGTATACCAGGTGCTTGCCATCTATTAAGTGTGATTGCGGTAATTGTTACTCCTTTGTATTCCTAATATATAGGTCCCTCTGTGATATCTGGGCATTGATGGGCCTTGTATGTGATCATATCGTATTAACAAAGCCCTACAACGAGTCAACCATGTATTAGTGCCTGATCTGGAGCCAGATTGGTAAAAGTACAAGAATTTAGGGCCAAGGCACTGCTCGGGGAGATAAAAGCTCTGGGCTCAGTTCTAAGCAAACGCTGGCTAGGCTCAGGCTGTGGCCGCCAGCACCAAAGCCGGATTTAGGGAGCTAGAGGAAGGCCTGGGGCCAGAAGAGTGTCCCGGCACTCACACTGGCTCGTGGTTTGAGCCCAGGATACATAGATTTTCCATCGAGTAAAGGGAGGAGGTTTCATTGTTCCTTAACCTTAGAGTGCATGTAGGGTAGGCAGGTCTCCTGCTAGAAGGAAGGGCAGGGTCCACGAATATCCTTCATTATGGATGATGAGCTCTTCTTTTTCTTTTCTTTTTTAATTTTTCTGAGGTGAGAAGCAGGGAGGCAGAGAGACAGACTCCTTCATGTGCTCGACCAGGATCCACCCGGCATGCCCATGAGAGGGCGATGCTCTGCCCATCTGGGGCGTTGCTCTGTTGCAACTGGAGCCATTCTAGCACCTGAGGTGGAGGCCATGGAGCCGTCCTCAGTGCCAGGGGCCAACTTTGCTCTAATGGAGCCTTGGCTGTGGGAGGGGAAGAGAGAGACAGAGAGAAAGTAGAGGAGGAAGGGTGGAGAAGCAGATGGATGCTTCTCCTGTGTGACCTGGCCGGGAATTGAACCTGGGACTTCCATACGCCAGGCTGACGCTCTACTGCTGAGCCAACCAGACAGGGCTGATGAGCTCATTTTGTAGGCACTGGGTGGCTGAGGGCAGAGGCTGACCGCAATCTACAAGTCAAGCCACCCACCTGGTTTTCCGGTGACTTGGTGGTAGTTGCTTTCTAGTTGTCATTGACATGAGACACAGGATCCCTATGCTTTGTGATCATGCCTATGAGTCTATTCATGTGCTCCTACCTCCCCAGATTTCTGGATTATGATTTTTCTAGTCTCCTCCAACCCAGATCCCTGACAATCAGCCGAAACACCACCACTACAAAATCTATATATATTCTTACCTCCAGCCACTCCTCTTTCCACAGATGTTGGTGGCCTGGTGTACTGCTCTAAGCTCTGCCCCTGAGAGGATTTCTCCTACCACCATTGTAGCAACACCCTTGTGTTGGGTTGTAGTGTGGGAGCACTCTAATTTCAGGCCATACCTACCTGTTGAGCTAATCCCGGTGAAGTCGATGGAGGTATGGGACCCAACACTCCTGCACCCTCTCAGTCTGTTAGTGCAAACATGAGTTTTCTTTCAGCTGTGAAATATATTCAACCCAATTAAGCACTCAGAAACCATGAAAATTATCACAGTGTGTATTGGCAGACTTGTTGGCATTTATTAAATGGAGTCTTTGGCCAAGACTCCTGGTTTTTACACACACACACACACACACACACACACACACACACACACACACTGTAAGGTTTCTCTTGGTAGTAGTGTCAGCTCAGACCCTGACCCAACAGCCCTGACATAGCTGAACAATTCCCTTTCTTCAGTACTCACAGAAGAGTATACCTATGTGAATATTTCTCTTTCGGCCACGTAGGTCCCTTTGGAGAAGGACTGAGGGATTTAGTAGTAGTATATATTCTTTCTGAGGTTTTCTAACACTTGCTGCAAGAGGATTAGTATCTCTCTCAATCACAGTATTCTGGCTCTTGGAACTCAGATCTGAAAACCAGATGAGACATCATTATATTTCACTGAGCAGCCACTTCAGCACACCGCTCCCTTGTTCTTGGTCTATTTGATTAGATGAGTCAATCCCCTTGTTGGCTTCCCAACTTCCCACCTAGCTGCTGCTAGCAATGCCAAGGTCTATGAGTCCTTGCCACAGAGCCCTGCAGCTCTGGGCCTCCTTGTCGCTATTCTGGCCCTGCTGTCCATCGCGATCATTAAATCTACCTTGCCCGTAATGATTACGAGCCACCGTCTTGCATCCTGGAATTCTAGTCTGGGTCCTCTTCAATAACACATTCCTTATTTCTTCAGTGAAGGTATTTTCCTCTGGGCCCTCCCAGGGAATAGAACTCTGCTGGTGAGTTGTCTGCTCTTCCTTAAAAGTCACTGTAACGCGTGGACCTCTGAGCCTATGGGCATCTTCCTCCAAACTCTGCTGAGGAGGCACTTTCGATATCTCTGCCTCATTTTCTGCAAAACACCATTGTTTCCATGGTTCAAGAGGAAATCATTCCCACTATCTGTTTTTCCCGGCTCCTAGACCTTCACCAGGATGTTGGGTCTAACGTTGTTGGTGGACATGTCCACATCAATAAAGTCTCTACTGTCAGACCTTATAGTTTAGCTTCTTTGGTCCAACACCCTCCAGAGCCCAGCTATATGCTCTCAAATCATGCAAGCCCACATGAGCCGTGCCTTGCCACCCTTTCAGAATGCCATCACTTTCTTCTCGCGGCAGGAATAGCACGCCTTTGCTTGAGGCATGCTGGAATTTGACCCTCCTCACTGGTCTTGAAACAATGAGAGGAAGCAGAGACATATTTCAAGAATGACAATCTTACTCATTCAGGGCGTGTTGCTCAGTTAGGAGTGCTCTTTCTGATCTCCAGGCAAGAAGGCCGATCTCCTCTGACAAGAGGGAGAAGCCACTTCTGTTGATCCACAGACTTTGGAGGAATCTATATTCTCAATAATCAGCAAAGGAGACGTAGTGGGGAGTGCAATCAGCCCTCCTTTGTAACGTGGCCATTCTTACAATAAAGTCTGGGGCCTGATTTCTCAGCACAGGCTGCCTTCTGCCTGCAGGAAATGAGAGTCCCTTTAAATGTGACAACAGATCATTTCTGACATTCTCACCAGGGCCTTCGTTGATAATTGGCACACCTGAGTTTGTTATTTTCTTCCTGTAGAGCTTCTGTGGCAGTAAGAGACACCTCACTCTATATTCCTTGTAATTACTACTGTGCTCGTACAGTTCAAGCCCCAGGACGTCCCCTTACACCTGTTAGTCTATCCAAATACACAACGATAGGTGAGAATCTTAGCAAACGGGGTTCTACAAGCACAACGAGGGTTTTGACCCTACCGCCTGCACATCAGAAGTGGACACGGGGTCCTCGGTGTCATATACTTGAAGCGGGGCGGGCTTTGGAAATCTACCCTGCCCCCCCCCCCGGCTGCCATCTTGCGTCCCCATGTGGGCGTACTTACGCTCAGCTGGCCCGCCCAGGACCTCCCGTGCACCCACCCTGGAGCCGCCGGTGGCCCCGTTGTTTCCTCTCCAACAAGATGAAGGAAATGATCCTAAACCAAGAGAAACTCGCCGCTCGGCAGGGGCAGCTGCGTGCCGGTGGGAAAGGAGCCGCTGGTAGGAAGAAGGTGGCTCACAGGAGAGTGACAGCAAGACAAAAACACTTCAGTTCTTAAAGACGTGAGGGGTAAACGTTAATCTCTGGTGGTCGCGAACCAAGGAACAGCGAGGCACGTGAACGACCCCAAAGTTCAGGCGTCCCCGGCGGCGGACCGTTGCCCAGCACACGCACCTCTTTCTACGTATGCAACAGGCCAGGCTGTCGAAGCCTTTCTTATAAGGATAATTTATAAGCCTGACCTGTGGTGGCGCAGTGGATAAAGCGTCGACCTGGGAACACTGAGGTCGCCAGTTCAAAACCCTGCACTGGTCTGGTCAAGGCACATATGGGAGTTGATGCTTCCAGCTCCTCCCCCCTTTCTCTCTTTCTTTCTCTCTCTCTCTCTCTTTCTCTCTCTCTGTGTCTCCTCTCTAAAATGAATAAAATAAAAATAAAATAAAATTTTTAAAAAAGAATAATTTATAATCTTGAGGCCTAGAATTTGACTGCAAAGAATAAACTTTCGATAAGAACTTGTTAATGGAAAGATAGCGGTCTGGTAGATGGATGGAGTAGAAATTTTTCGGCTAGATAAAGGGCCCGTGGCCCGTGGGTACTTCCACTTGCCCACGTGTGCGGACTGTCTCAGTCACGGACCTGAGCCCGGCTCATGCCCACGCTATGATATGTTTAAACGTTATTTTTACTGTGCACATACTGCTCCACCGTTTTAAACGGTAGAATCCTATAGGATGAATTACACACCCGTCTGCTGCCTCTGTCTCCAGGTCCTTGAGGTTTTCTCCTGAGAAAAAGCCACCCTAGCCTCCTTCCCTCTGGCCTCTGCCGAGCGGTTGGTTCTGTGCACGCAGAAGCACGCGCCCATTCTGTGACCCTGTGCTGCCCCCAGATCCTGCCTCACACCCCTGTAATTCCAGCATGACCAGGTCCCAGGGGGCCTGAACCTGGCCTCTGCCCAACTGAAGCGTCCCGAAAGTGTGGAGGAGGGGATACCCCCTCCCTGGCCACACAGAAATACCGAGCATCTGGAGTAGAACCGTGCCAGGTGACGGAGAACGAGGTCATTCGCGCTGCCTTGATCCGGTGAAAACGAAGTCTGGACAGACAGTTCTGCAGGACAGCGGCTTGGTGGGGGTGTTCTAACCCCACGCCCACCCTGCCCTCACTGCTGACTCCTTTTCTTTCGCCAACCTTTGCTTCTCTCGGTGGGACTCCTGCATCCGGACCGTGCTGAAGTGCACCAGACAGACCTTGTCATTCCAGTCTGTGTCTCCCTGCAAACACTGCCCCTCCGCTCACCCCAAAAGCCCTCCTGGTCAGCCCCCAAATGGCCCTCACCCATACCGCTCTTTTTCTCGGCCACTTCTGCCGTGAGATGGACGCCTCGATCTGTCTGTGTTCCAGCACAGTTTGCAAAGGCCGAGCCTTTGTCGGAGTCGCGACGGTGAGGCAGCCACTGTTGACTGGATTATAGAGCCTTGGCATCCCCGATCGCACTCGGACTCGGGCTTCGGGGGCACGAGAAAACCCTACTTACTAGCATTCCCTGGGCCTCTGGGTGTTATTTCAGTTTTAGAAAATTAGCAAGATGCCCAAGAAGCAACAAAGCCTTGAGTGGTATTTAGGGACAATTGTTCAGCCAAACCATTGCTTACTATTATAGGGGCTTATTAGCACCAAATTGTTTTGATAAGAAGTGGCATCAGCAATAAAAGCAATGGCTGCAGCTTGCTGTGGAGTCCCCGAGTCAGCAGAAAGGGGTGGAATGTGGGCCTGTCTGTCTTACAGCCCCCAGGAACTCGGGGGCTCACTGGGATGTGTTGGTGGTGACAGGAGCTGACTCAGGTGGCTCGAGTGGAGAGGAAGGGCTGCTCAAGGCGGAATTGCTTGCTCCCTCCCTCCATCCTGAAGAAGCGGATGGGGGATAGGCTTCCCTGCACTCCTTTGTCCAGCCCCGCTTTGGGGAGAACCGTAGAACACCAAGGATGTGCTGGCATTGCCTACTACACCTCTCTTTACATTTAGACACCAGAAACCTAAAAGCTGAGGATGGGAAGGCATTTCTAAGCAAAGGTCTGCATTTTATAGATCAAAATAATCCATGCTCAGAGAGGTCATTTACCTTCTATGAAATCACACAGCAAAGGCTGAGAGAACGTGGGTGGGCTAAGTGGGTCTCTCTTCTTACTCTTTCTGTGGCCTGGGTCCCACTCTATACCCTTGTCCCCTACCCTCAGGTGAGCGAGCCAGCTCCTCAGGCTGCAGACTAGATGACTCCTTCTTGATGGATTTCAGGGGGTGATGTACGTGCAGACCCAGAGACACAGAGGGATAAAAGAACATTTTTAAAAGCCAAAGCAAGCTTTTGTTAAATTCGAATAATATCGTATGGGGGAAAATAAATGACGTGATAGACTATGCTAACTCGAATGGACCAGATTTTAATTGGAGTAAATGGCTCCCTCGCTTTCCAAAAAGTTTTGCTGAAATGATACTTGTGGTGAAAATCGGGACCCGGAAAGTAGTTCCCTGGGTGAACTTATGTGAGCTGTAGAGTTTTAGGCAGGAAAGCATTTACTTGGAAAGGAAAAATTATAAATTAGAAAGTGAATACTCATGCTTGCTTGGGCAGCATATACTAGAAAGTCAACACAAAGAAGAGTTGAAATTTTATCTCATGTACATACAATGGAATGATACTCAGCCATAAGAAATGATGACATAGTGACATTTACTACAACATGGATGGACCTTAAGACCATTATACGGAGTGAAATAAGTAAATCAGAAAAAGCTAAGAACTGTATGGTGTCACACACAGGTGGGATAGAGAACTGGGACTCCTGGACACAGATAAAAGTGAAGTGGTGACCAGGGGGAGGGAGATGTGGGAAGTAGGTGGGGGGAGGGGTTTAAAGAGGGACAAGTATACGGTGACGGAAGATGATCTGACTTTGGGTGATGGGCACACAACATAATCAACAGTTCAAATGCTATAGAAATGTTCACCTGAAAGCTATATGCTCTTACTGATCAATGTCACCCTGTGAAATTTAATTTTCTAAACAAAATTAAAAAAAAAAGTAATCTTAACTCAGTGTAGCTGTTTATTTCGACAGGAGCAGTGGTTTACCTCTGGAACCCGCACCGCACACGGCCTGTCGGCACAGGGTCCAAGAGAACTCATGCTGGAGGCCATCACACAGAGTTACAGTGGCTGACCTTGTCTTCCAGATGTCATGGGCAGGCCAGGCCCCGAACCCCAGTCGAGGGCATCCTACCTCATCTTGCTGGAACTGACATCCAGATTTCTTTCTTTTTTTTAAAGATTTTATGTATTTATCTTTTAGAGGGGCAGAGGAAGAGAAAGAGTTTTTTCAACTTTCAGAATAATTTCAGACGACTGATTCTCGATATTTCTTTGCAGAGCATAAGAAAAAATGTTGTCAACATTGTCACATAAAAACATAAATAGCCTGACCTGGCATTGGCGCAGTGGATAGAGCTTCGGACTGGGATGCGGAAGACAGGTTCGAGACCCCGAGCTCGCCAGCTTGAGCGCGGGCCCATCTGGCTTGAGCAAAAGCTCGCCAGCTTGGACCCAAGGTCGCTGGCTCCAGCAAGGGGTGGCTCGGTCTGCTGAAGGCCCGCGGTCAAGGCACATGTGAGAAAGCAATCAATGAACAACTAAGGTGTTGCAACGGCAATGAAAAACTAATGATTGATGCTTCTCACCTCTCTCCGTTTCTGTCTTTCTGACCCTATCTATCCCTCTCTCTGACTCTCTCTCTGTCCCTGTAAAAAAAATAAAAAAATAAAAAATAAAAATAAAAAATAAAAAAGTAAAAAACATAAATAAAGACAAAAGGACATCAAGATACTTGGAGGGTAGTTATCATAGGCATAGCTGGTGGGGGAAACTATAAACAGTGTGATTATTTAATAGTCGGGGGGCTGGTTATATAAATTTAAAATGTTCATGCCATGAAATACTGTTCTGTGCATAAAGTTAAAAATATGCTTGTGTTCTCTCCTTTCATATGACAATTCCAAGCTACACTATTAGGTTAAAAACCAGAGTACAGGTCCACGTGCTTAAGGGTGCATAATATATGCGTACCTATAACTCTTTCTAGACCATGCATATTAAGAATACACACACACACATTCACAACAATGTATACCAGTGGTTCTTAACCTGGGTTCTATCGAACCCTAGGGGTTCGATGAGTCGGTCTCAGGGGTTCAGAGAAGCCGCGGAGGCCAGAATAAAGTAATACCATAATTTGTTGTGAGTTCATGCACTTTGTTGGTTTTGTTCTTTGAGCAAGGTGATGTTCATGCACGGCTCATTTTGTGCACCAGTAAAGAAACATATACCTATGTCTTGAATTTGGAAAAAATCATATTTTATTTATCACTGAAGAAGGGCTCAGTGCATGCGCATATGAACCTGGTGGGCTCGGTACCTCAGGAAAGGGTAAGAACCACTGCTGTATACCATCCTGTGCTGCATAACTTTGCCATCAGGGAAGAACCCCCCATAAGAGGATAGTCCCATAGATGATAGTAAAACGCCTGATGATGTCATAGTCAGTGCACGATTCTTACCCCGTGCAGCACTCACGTGTTTGTGGGGGTCTTGGTGTAAACAAGAAGCCGTTGCGCTACCAGCCGTATAAAAATACAGCACATGCAGCTATGGAGAATGCACGCACAACGCTCGGTAATAAATACCTGTCCTTTGTTTATGTACCTACTATATTTACGCTATGCCTTTTATCATTATATTAGAGTATATTCTTTCTACTTATAAAAGCTATGGAAACGGCATACTGTGTTACACCTGCAGCAGCCTCGCACACCTGTGTGTATTGTGTATCTTGATTGCGTGATTTCCTCTTGCGCTTGATTTATTATCCTGCTGTTCTGCCCAGTAGCGTGCGGTAGGGGCTGTAGCCTCGGAACAGTAAGGTCTGCCATACAGCCCGGGTGTAGTAGCCTGGGTCCTCCAGCTTTGTGTAGGTACGTTCTGCGATGTTCACACCCTGGCAACACATTTGACGACATGTTATGCTTACACATATGTGTGACTGTTTGTTTAGACATGTGTATATGGACATGCATTTTTTCTAAAGATACCGAAGAAAGAGAACTTTTATTTTTAGTTTGACATTTTAATAGAAAGGAACTGTGGGTAGATGGAGAAAAAGAAATTTTCATTTTTGGTACAATACGGATTTTTTAAAAATCATGTACAGGTAATACATTTATTTCTATTTTAAAGTTTCCAATGTGATCTGGGGGGTGGAATGAAAAGCTATTGAAATATTTTTCTTTTATATTTCAGGTTAAAAAACCCACATAGCCTAACAAATGTTACATAAAATGTTTACTGAACACTTACTACACATTAGGCAGTAAGCCAATCCTGGTGATGCAAAGGTATGTGAGAGTTTCTGTCCTGAATGAATTCCCACTCAGGTGAGGGATACATATATTTAAACAGAATATTATAAAAGGCTGTGTAGCCCTGGCCAAGTGGCACAGTGGATTGTATAATGACAGTTTGATGAGGACACTGAAGAACCAGCCCAGCGATTTGCTGCAAGAATTTTTTAAACGTGCGATACCTGACTCTTTAATCAGGTGCACTGACCTCTTTTTCTTTGGACGGTCAAATAAAAAAGAAAAACAAGAGCCAACACAGTAGCCCTCTGGTGTGAATGAATCCAAATTATACCTATTATTGCTCAGATCGGCAAAAAGTATATTTTTTGGTGTGGTGCAGAATGTTAGTAGTTCGTTTCAGTGTGCCGCGAGATAGGAAAGGTAGACAGTCACTACACCAGCCTGTGAAAAGTCCCAGTGACGCACCTGGACAGGGTCAAGCATTCCTGTCCGGGCTGGAGGGGAGACTGAGGACGTGCGGTCGGGAGAGGGAGGGACAAGTCACATGACTGTGACTGGACTCCGAGGTTTCCTTCTTATCTACAGAGCAGGGACTAAACACTTGCTGCGCGGGTTGCATGCAGATGAAATAGAATCGTATCTATAAAGAGCCTGGTGCACAGTGGTACTCAAACCTGAGTGCCTTCTCCTTCCTCTGATTCAACCCAGAAGCTGGGAAGTCGCACTGGGTAAGAGTTTGCCTTTTTTTCTAGGTTAAACACCAACAGAAATCAAGAGGTCAATGACATCTCCGACATGACCAGCAAGGCAGGGGCACAGCTCTCCTAACACTGTGGTCGGTGCTCCTCATCTGGTACCCACAGCACAGCCACGTTTTGTCTTTCCAGTATCCCATGTGTTGTGACGGGCAGTAGAGGTGCTGTGGAGAGACTCAAGCCCAGGCCATATTATTACGCTTCTTGGATAAAGGCCAGGCTCCAGGTCTGCAAAGGGCATCCTTAGGGGATCACCCGGCGTGAGAAAGGCTTCTGATCTTCAGGTGTGGAGAAGCTTCTTACAAATGTGCATTATCATTAACACATGTTCATAAAACAAAGCCTGTTTAGACTGTGTGTTTTAATGGGCTAAGATCGTACTGGGGGTCCTTAGGGACTCAGTGTACAATAGAGATGGAGGTGAAGAGTTCATTTTTTCCATTCTGTAGCATTTATCTACACCAAAGAAAAGCAGCGGGAGCTTCAACAGACAAGACATCCTAAGAGCTCTTAAATTCCTTAAAAAAGATTCTGAGGGTAGCTTGACTGGTGGTGGTGCAGTGGGTAGAGAGCATTGATCTGGGAAGCTGAGGTCCCAGGTTTGACACCTTGAGATTGTCGGCTTGGGCGTGGGCTTATCCAGCTTGAGTGCTGGGTTGCTGGCTTGAGCGTGGGATCATCCACATGACCCCATGGTCACTGGCTTGAGCCCAAGGTCACTGGCTTGAAGCCCAAGGTCGCTGGCTTGAGCAAGGGGTTATTGGCTTGGCTTAAGATCCCTGGTCAAGGCACATATGAGAAGTAATCAATGAACAACTAAAGTGATGCAATTACAAGTTGATGCTTCTCTCTCTCTTTCAAAACAAAAACAAAAACAAAAAGCCAAAGGGTAGAAGCTAATGAAGTAATTAGTGATCCAGTTCTGAAGGACAGCTCCAGACAGTGGACCTGGGAGCCAGTTGGGTATGTGCACAGATTATGTTGAAAAGGGGTCCTTCTAACACTTCTTGTTAATGAACTCAAATACAGACCACCCTGTACAGAGGAATTCCGAAGGAGGCTAGCTAAACGTTGTATTTCAGGATTGCCCTGGACAAAAAGCTGCGCTTAAGTTTTAGATATTCCCATTTTTGAACAACAACAACAACAGCAAATGTCCTTTTTTATTAGACAGTGAGTGGAAGTGATATAGTATTTCTGCTCTCTCCAGTTTTGGAAATCTAAAATTTAATTCCTGAACTGGGCTGCCACAAGGCTTTATCTTATAGACCCACCCCCACGGGGCTTCTACTACAGCCGTTATCTAAACAGATGCATTCTTAAGTCGAAGAACAGTTGAGCTTTTTGCCTAAATTACATCTGACCACAGAGTTTCTTGGTTCAGAAGATCCTTGGAGTCCAAATCATTCCTGAATCATCCAATGACTTGTCTTTTGTCGTGAATGTTCCTACTGGTGTGGACCGAAATCACTTTAAACAAGAGGTCAACTTTGTAATGTATTTCAAAAGGCCAGGGCTACATGCACAAGAGGAATCAGGAAATTTTTATCATCTACTGCTTCCTGAGCGCTCCTATGGGCAAGGTACCTTTATAATTGCTATGCGTGTATGAGCTCATTGCATCCTAATAACACTGGGGAGGAAGTGTTAGTATTCTCCTCACTTTGCAAATAAGAAGATTAAGGCTTATAAACAACTACCCCATATGACCAACCTAAGTGCTGGATTAGCTACCTCTTGCTCTGTAACACATTATTTCACAGTTTAGACGCTTCAGATAATCAGAGACGTTGATCATCTCCCACGATACCTCGGTCAGGAATTCACAAGTAGATTAGCGGTACTTCTGGCCCAGGACCTCTCATGAGGTTACAGTCAAGATTTCATCTGGGGCCGCAGTAATCTGAAGGCTTCGCTGGGGCTAACGGGTCTGCTTCTAAGAGGACTCCTTCTTGTGGATGGCACGCCCAACACCGGTTTGGGGAAGGAGGCCTCGGGTTTTCACCAGTGTGGGTGTCTGTAAGGAATGCCTTGATATTTTGGCAACGTGGCAGCTGGCTTTCTCCAGAGTGAGTAATCCTAGAGACAGACGAGGTGGGAAATTCAATGCCTTTATCTGGTAGTTCCAGAAATCACTCACTGATACACTGTGTTCTGTTGGACACACAAGCTTACTAACGATTCCATGGAAGGAACCCGTAAACACGGACAAGACTCTTGTGAGGAGCACTAGGGTGGGGGGAACATCTTGGAGCAAGTTAGCATTTGGGGGTAAAGCCTGGGTCTCGTCTCTGCAAAGTAGTATTTTTGACCACTGTACGATATTGCCTCCCTTACAAAAATTCTTCCTGAAGTGTTCGAGATATTTAGATAGTCAGGAAAGTGTATGGACCATAAAATAAAATAAAAAAACACTACAGTGGACTGAGTACCTGCTGTGACCCAGACATTATACTACGTTGTCTACATCATCTTCCCACCAGATCCAACGATTGACCCGGAGTCGCACAGGTGAAATCACCATTGAACGTGAATGCTATGTGAGATGACTGAGCAAGTATGAACGGAGGCTACTTAACGTGAATTAGAGGAAGAGGCCAGTGTTGCATGCGTCTACGATCGGGAGAGGACGGGCAGCAGACACCTGAGTTGGAGTTGAATACTGTATTAGGCTGAATTAGACAACAGAATATTCCCATTCCGTTGCAATGCCACTGAACTAAATTTGAGAGTAAAACCTAACCGATAGATAAGGTGGAAGAATTCTCAAGGCAGCGGTGGCACACGGTGGTTAGTCAAATATTTATTGACCTCAGAATTTAGTTCTGTTCAGCTGAGTGGATTTTAAAGACCAGGAGAGAGAGAGAGAGAGAGAGAACTGGTTGCTGCATATTTCTTTAAACTAGACACATTCATTTCAGTAAGTAGAAAACTCCTTAAAGTTACATATAAATTTCCACCTTAAGAGAGATTTCTTTTTTTTTAATTTACATTATCCATTGTCACTGAGCATCTGTTCGGCACCATCCACTTAATGGTCATCGGGCAGAGATGTGTCACATGGCCACCCCTAGCTTAAAGGGGCCCTCGGGAGTGAGTGCTTTAGCTGGGAAGTCTGTCAGTAGAAGCACAGCCTGCAAGAAAGAATGGGAATGGGTACCGACCAGATGGCAAGCACAGTCACGCCTGCTTAGTGTCATGTCTACCAGAGCAGCCACTGTCTCCCCGTGTCCTATGGAGAGCTGCCCAGTTCTCCCCAAACTGTCCACGAGTCAGGCAGTGTGAGGACACCCGCATCCGGAGCCGTCAGCCGACCCGCCGTACTAACACTCCGCCTTGGTGATTGGATGCTTCTGCCTCCACGCCCCGTGGACCGTGTGGAAGGCCTTTTGGAACAATCGTGAAAACCAGAAGACAGACACGGCCTCTCCTTTCCCTCACATTCTTGGCTGGCTTGCTTCCAAAAAAAAAAAAAAAAAAGGAATTAGCAAGACTCTTGATTCACTGCCTCCAGAAACCTCCAACATGGGGAAAATGTGCAAAATGAGAAATGCCGCCTTGCCTTTTATCCGTTCCCTGCCATTCTCCTCTCCGTGGGGTGACCACGGTGCGGGGGCTGTTGCTGCTGGTGGCCATGGAAACGCAATAATTGACATACAGCCTGAAAGTCACAAACTTAATGAAACTAGTTTTTACTGCACTTCCCCCTCACCTCTGATTAAATCAGATCTGCATAATGCAAAGATATTAAATTTCCATGTTTCTCGTTTTCTCTCCCATGGCAACAGCAAGAAAGCGCTGTTGTGAGAGGGGGCCTCGTGGCTCTAGATTTTGTAGGAAAAAATGGGTTTTGTTTCTTTTTTAATAATAAGTACTGGCTGGACCACCAAGCAAAGCAAACTTCAGGGAAATGGTTGGATGTTGGCTCCATGGAAATGCAGCCACTGCGCTCTGGCCAGTGAGGACTTTGGGAGAGATTTGAGAGTCACACAGGGAGACAGAAATGCCCCCAGGGGGCAGTGCATCCAGGAGACAACAAGAGTCAAGGGCTAGTTGCAGAGCCCTGGTCTGGGCCGTTCCTGGTTGCCCCTGCTGAGTGCCCGCGTGCCTACAGCCTCGTAAGAAGCCCCCCATGGATCACTCAGCAAGAAGCACCAAGAATGGGGGCGAGTCTGTTCTGGCCAAACCCTAATCTGCTGGTGACTGTTTCAAGCACTGTGCTTGGATTTCCAGAAATTCAAAAATCAGTGATACTCATACTATAAGAGCCTTTGTGCATCTGCCTGGTCACTGAGCTACTCCAGTCCTTCCTGGGACCAGCCAGTCTACCCCCCCCCCCCACTGTAGCTGGCAGGGGTCCCCAGAGTGAAAGGAAAGAAGACCTTTCAGCAGACAGACTGTGAATCTGGAAGTTTCTGGGTATTCCGGGGAATGCAGGAAAACACTATTTTCCCCCTCCCCAAAATGTCAGCATTAAGTAAGATATCTGTTCCTGACAAACTATTGCCTTCAGGAAATTCAACCCAAAACACAGTGGCTGGAAATATTGCCGGCCTCACAAACCACTGAGGGCCGCGAGTCTTGGTATGGTCTCATCACTGTTAAAAGAGAAATACAACATCTGAAGGCAGTGCCAGCTCAAAGGAAACATGACCAATAAGGCACCCCTCTCTCATCAAGGATGAACCGTGGTGAAGGAACTCTAGGCTGTGGCCGCCTGGGGGTCCTGGGAGCTGAGGGCAGCTGGAGTCCAGTGGCTGAGGGCGGTGGAGGGAGCCACCCCATTCGTCCCCTGGTCACCATGATGTTGCCGCTGGTCTTGCAACAAAACAAAGTTCAGTGACAATGTCTTGTGTTACATTTCTAGAGGAATGCCAGTCTCATGATGATTACCGTGGCCCATTCTGGCTCGGGGTTTACAAAAACAGCCCTTCCGAGTGGGGTTTGGACGTCCGCTAAGGTAAGACGAGTAGGGTACCTGACGAAAGCAGAATAGTGGGAAACTGTAAGAGTCAGTTTTAGATGCTTTACGAAATCCCAGACTTTTTAAAAAAAACTTTTTGGATCCTCACAACCACCGTATGAAGTAAGGCTTACCATATTTCCAGCTGACATTTCAGACGTAAGAAACAAAGGCGCAGAGATGAAGCAATCCACCTGCAGGTCTGACGGCAGATGGATGGGAAGCGGGCTTCCAGCTTCAGAGCTCATGGTCATGTCCGGAGGCATCACGCAACCCAACTCAAGGCCACGTGAAATACTGCTCTGGCCTTTCTCAAATGCGGACTAACAAACAACGGAGAGAGAACACGTAGGATGTGAACTGATCGATTTCTAGTCTCTTGCAACAAAAGTCTCACGTATAAGAAAAGTGATATGTAAAGAATAACCAATTATAATTTTTTTAAAAAAAACATATCAGGAAAAATAAAACCCAGAAAAAAATTTAAATACAAAAATGTAGGTATGATGTAAGACCTCCCTTACTCATTTTCAGTGTAAATGTTCCGTCCCCCAATCTCGGGTCTTCTTGAGCCCGGTCGAGAAGACAGGACTTGAAGCTCTCCAGTTTGTGTGTGGCATTGTGTGGGTAGGGGGAGCTTTGAGGTCAGATCTTAGAGCCGGTGCTCACTGAACGCACCTGTCTTACTAGTAAGAATTATTTGGAGTGCTGGTTCAAAACACTGATTTCAGGTCTTACTCAGGTCGATCGAATCAGAATGGTCAAGTAAAGAAAAGCTCACCCCATGGCCCTTGGTCATCACTTCCCTGAAGCTCAGGTATGTCTTTAAATTATTGGGGGAGCAGCCAGAGTGGATGAGGGGGCTGACCCTCTCCACTTCCATCAGGTAGTTTTCTGTTTCCAACATATGCCGGCTACATTTTTTTTTCTATTTCCAGAAAGAAGAACCTAGAAACCAGGAAGTAAAAGCATTGTATTTAGTCCTTGCAACCATCATTGGAAATGTATTAGATCAGTATCAAGTGTTCCCTTCCTGGTAAGGCCAAGGGACGCAGCAGAAGGGAGCGGAGAGTCCAGGCCTAAAACTGCAGTGACGTGAAGAACGATGCGGGTCTGACCCCAGAAAGTCCATTTCAAAGTGGAAGGTGTGGAGCATATAAGCCAAGTGTGAGCCCAGCCTCAGAGCCATGGCCTAGGTAGGGAGGTGGGTCATTTGGCCGTGGGGGGTCTACAATGCCACAGGCCAGTCTGGCAACTGAGAGCAGAGAGTCAGCGACGGGTGACTGGGACGCATGCGCAGGGAACGCAGCTCCTCCGAGTGGGATAAGAGCCAGTGACGTCGGTAAAGGTTGGGGTTGCACCTGGAGGAGGGAAGAGGATGGAATTTATAAAAATGAAATACAGTGTGTCCTTAAAGTCATGGTGCACCTTTGACCAGTCGACTGGTCAAAAGTGCACCATGACTTACGGACAGACTGTATTGATCAAGAAATTTCTCCATTCCCCTTCTCTAAGGACAAGGCTGATTCTAACATCTGTGGGAGTGGGGAACAGAAAATACTTTCACAGACAGCAACAAGATAAAAAGGATTCTGCTTGGAGGTTTAGAGATTTCCCCAAAACACAGGCCAAACAGAATTTTCTATTGTCTGCCTGTGAGCCTAAAGATGCTATTCAATGCCTCCCTGCCCAAGGCTGCTCATTGAAAGGTGTAAAAATAATAATAATAATAAAACTCTTCTTTCTACTTACGCAGTACTTCTGGTTACCAGATGCATACTTTTTTTTTCCACGCCATGCCATTTTCTAATTTTCTGACACCAATTAAACTCAGCTCTACCTGGAGTTAGCACCGACCCCACAGGTGGAGGGCTCAGTCCCCAAAGACTGCAGTATTTCAGACATCCAGTCACAAGACAAGGGCGTCACCCTGACTGAAATCAGAGGTTTCCCCAAACCCCGCCTAAGGTGTCATTGATCACATGGTTGTTTCCTTCGGCAACCGGTTCCCATTCTCTGACGCTTCCCAAAAGTCACCTCCTGAACCGCTCTCCTCGTTGGGGTTGAAAGGGGCTTGATCTATACAACGACAGGCACTTTTATGATTTGTATCACTTAATAAATTCTGAGGGTTTTAGGGAGCTGTGTGGCAGGAATTCTGAATGAAGACCCAAATAT